>CM065807.1:97595690-98939857 GCA_033398695.1 Orobanche coerulescens
TGATTTTAGTCTCAACACTAGGAACATGTTAGGGATGATATCCTTAATGATTAAAAGTAAGAAATGTTAAATTGGTCTTGAACATTCTATTGATTCTTGAAGGTAGTATGGAACCATGATTTTTGGCCTCTAAAACCTTTGTAATAAAATTGTTGGAAAGATGACATTAATCCTTTGTAGATGACCTTTGTTAGATGAATGAAGTTACTTCAAAAATCTCAAGTATTCAATGATATAACTAGGCTTTTAATAAATTCTTCAAAGTAAAACAATGAATATTGATAGAAGGAAGTTGTAATCTTCATATGTTCGAATCTATCGATTTCGTTAAAGGGCGTTAATCGCTACATTGATAGGTTGATAATGTTCTTTAGAGAATTGTGATGATACAAATGCGGTAGATGAATAGTCGAATTCCATTTCATTAATCCATGCATGTCAAGAGGCGTAAATTAAGATGATGTTCTTAATTCACTAAAAACTTAAACTTATGTTTCATATAGTAATCAAGTTTTGAATGAAATCGTTGGTAAATAATGAAGAATGTAATTAAACACAAGTTATATCGTAATTGGAAGTGTCGATGATTTGAAAAAGATATTTTCACGATATTGAATAAATAATAAACTAGACATCAAGAATTTGACATTAAGGTTAGAATATGTAATGATCATGATAAACATACGATGATTTGTAATAAGAACATTAAAATGATCGATAGGATAATCGATTTGTGAATATTGTTTATGCGATAATACCATTATCGTACGAATGTGTTGTTGAATGAATTATATTTCATTCAAGGTTGCTTGTTCACGTGAGTATTGTTAGACGAGGATACCGTTCGTTTGACCATTCGAGGAAGGATTATTCGTCTACGGAATTGAGGCAAGTTATCTTGCTTGGTTATAATGATGTGTGGATTCTTATGATGATTATGCATTTCGTGTATATGAAACACCTATAAACTTGTGTCTTGTGACTTGAGGTTGTTCTTGATGATGTCCCGTTTTCATCATGGGATTGTATACCCAAATTCGTACTTTTGGACCCTTGATATCGTTGAGCTTTGTTGACACTTCGGTGAGTTGTTCGATTTCTTGGAAAAAGTGTAATTCGTTGAGTTTCGTTGTCATGTTGTATCGTGACATCTCTGGAGTCATATCTGCGCGCCGATTGGTTATGTGTAGGATTTTTAGCCGGGCACTTGATGATCATGCGTGGAGGTTTTTTTTCGCATTTAGATCGTGCACACGAGACGTAGTTCGTGAGGCTAATTAGTTACATTGTCCCACGTATATTCTGGATTCCGTATACGGGGTGGACATGTGCACGGACACATTTCCGGATCGGGCGTACTGTGACGTCCGTCTTGAGCCATAGTATATGGTCGTTCGTATATTTGGTTATCTACGACAGATGGGACTGATTGTTTATATGCCTTCGGGGTATATTCAGTAGTCGGTGGATTTCTTTGAAATCAGTATATATGAATTGTATAATGTCATGAGAATTATTATCATGTATAGCTGACCCTGTGGTTTGGGGCGAAATACTTGTATTTCAGGGCGAGGAAAGGGCAAGGCACAGGAGGAGCACAATGGCGACGGAGGATTCTGATGTATGCTATTTGGGGCCCGAGTCTTTTGGTTGTTCGGTTATGTTTTAAGCGTGACTTTCGTTTTATTTTTGTGTCGGATGAATGTACTAAAACTTGTTAGGTACTGCCCATCGTCATATGGTATGTACCGTGTTTGGATCCTGTGTATGTTTGCTTGTATTTAAAAAATATGAATAACTCATACTCCACACCGGGGTTTTGATAAATATTGTGGTACGGTGCCACATTGTCAGATTTTAAGTGCATATTGTGATATTGCCTGGTGGGTCCCAGGAGGGATCCACGGCACTGTAATAGCCACTGTTTTTGGGCTGTTACAGTATTATTGTCTATACGATTTATATCTAGTGAATTGAAGTTGTGTAAAGGATGTATGATGACTTATTCATATTCATTGATTGTGTAATATGTGAATTATTCATTGTTGATGTCTTGTTTTGTGATGTTGTGTTTGATAGTTCCTTATTGTGGAATTGAGTTGATTGTGTCATGATCTATTTGCTATACTCGCTAATGTGTATTTCGATGTGTTGAGAATTATTGCATTGTTGTGAAATTATTTTGGTCATGATGATTATGTGAATTGATTCATACATTTGTATGTGTTATGCTGTATGGTTTATTTATGGATATTTTGAGTGTTGAATGTGTTGTTCGTGGTGATTGTTTGTGATATCGATGTATGTTGTGGATTGTTGTAGCGCTATGTCTAACTAGGTAAGGTATGATAGGACCTCTAGGATTTAGTACTTGCGAGTATAGATCGGGACTCTGTAGTGTTGTGCTGGGTTTAACCAGTTAAGGCTTGACGAGGCCTCTGGGATTCAGTACTTGCGAGTACGGGTCAAATCCAGTAATACATGGTGTCAGGTAGGGTTCGATGGGGCCTCTGCAGCTCGTTACTTATGAGTATGAACAGTGTGTTGCGGTATCAGGTAGGGTCCGGTTAGGCCTCTGGAGTTCGTCACTTGCGAGTGTGAACAGTGTTCTGCTATGAGTTATTCAACCAGGTACGATCTGACGAGGTCTCTAGGGTGCACACTTGAGAGTGTGGGACCAGGTTAGCTTATGGGCCAATGTTGTTGTAACACCCCGAAAATAGCGGCTATTACAGTGCCGTGGACCCCACACCGGGACCCACCAGGCGATATCAAAACATAATTTAGACATCACATAGATGTGGTACCGAACCACAATAACTTAATTATAACTCCGATTAGGAGTGTAAACCGTATACATCAACTCATACAACCGTACACAGGATCCAAATTCGGTATAAACCATATAGAGATGGAATACACCCAAAACAATAATAATACATCCGTCCAAATTAAAAGAGAAAAACGAAATTCCACAGTTAAGACATAACCGACCAACAAAAGACTCGAGGCCCCCGAACTAGCTCCCTTCAATACCCTTCGCCGCCATCGTACTCTTCATGCGCCTTGCCCTTTCCTCGCCCTGAAATACAACTATTCCGCCCAAACTACAGGGTCAACTATACGTGATTATAATTCTCATGGCATTATACAATTCATATACATACGGATCTCAAAGAAACAACCGACTACTAAATATACCCCTCGGGCGTATAAACAGTTAATCCCAAACTGTCGAACATATCCAATCATAACGAATATGAACATCCAAACAACATGACTCAAGATGGACGTCACAGTACACCCGATCTGGAAATATGTCCGTGCACATGTCCACCCCGTATACGGAATCCAAAATATATGTGGAACGATGTACCTAATTAGGCTCACGAACTACGTCTCGTGTGCACGGTCCGATGCGGAAACATCCACGCATGACCATCAAGTGTCTGGCTAAAAATCCTACACATAACCAATCGGCACGCAGATATGACTCTAGAGATGTCACGATGCAACATGACAATGAACTCAACGAACTACACATTTATCTAAGAATCGAAAGACTCACCGAAGTGTCAACAAGGCTCAACGAGACCAACAGTATCAAAGGCGGTCAACTAGGGAATACAACCCCACCACAAAACGGTAATACGATCAAGAACAACACTATATCATAAATCGTAGATTCACAGAGCATTACTTATACACGAAACGTACAATATTCACAAGAATTCAACCATCATTATAACTAAACAAGATAACTTGCCTCAATTCCGTATATGAATAGCCCTTCTTCAAACAAAGGAATGGTCGGAATCCTCGACTACTAATACTCACTCGAACGAGCAACCTTGAACGAAACGTAACTCATTCAACAACACATTCATGCAATAATGATATCGATTCCTAGGAAACGACACCCGAAATATTACTCGAATGGTTCATCCTATTCCAACGAATATCTCATAGCTTCATTAACGAATTATGATACACCAAGTTCATCTTTAAAAACCGGTTTTACCAAGTTATTTAGGTTCACCCACATTTACGTCTTCTATTTCACAAGGATCATTGAAAATGAATTCAGATACTAATTTTATAGTATCATTATCACCCATAATCGTTATAATCATCCTAAGAACACTATCAATGTATTAATATGATGATCAACACCTTCTTAAGTTATCAACACATCCGATTAACTTGAATATATAAAGGTTATATTTGTGTTCTTCATAATTCGTTACTATCTCTTAAAGAATTTGCTCAAAACATAATTATATCATTGAGGATTTTTTAACCCTATGAACATCAGGATCTTACTAGTATTAAGAACATACTCATAAACCCTAATCATCTGGTTTTAACATGATTTCCTAGGGGTTTTATAATGAACATGTTATTCCACAACCTCATGAATCATTCAAGGGATGATACTAACAATATTATCATGTTCCAAACTAAGTTTGTTTGTAAATCCAATAACCATCATGTTCTACTTGATTATTCTAACACTACAAGAATTACTCCTTACTAACATCATCAGTCATATGAAACAACATGAACTAAGACAACCAACCTCAAGAAAGGAATGAAGAATTGCACCAAAACTCCAAGAACACACTCCAAACTTCTAATCACGAAGCCACACCCAAGTTGCGGAACTCCAACACAAGATGGAAGGGGTAGAATTGGTTTAACAAGGTAGGGGATCGGTTTTCAGAGGGAGAGGTTGAGTTGGGGTCATGCAGAAAATGAAAGGTAAGCCATACTTTTATAACCCGTATTAAGCATTACGTACGCTATAGCTAATGCTTAACATACGTTAAGCACATTACGTACATAATCCTACGGGCATTACGTACGCAACGAATCCCCAGAGGTTACTGCCTCAAATCACATATGTTATTACGTGCGTTGTCATATGAACATACGTAAGGCCCAGGCACGTTACATACGCTAACGCAGATCCATTACGTACGTAATAGCCATTGACCAGGCTGTCACGATCGGATCACCGATCACTGTCTACGTCTGGCCCCACCCTCCGTAAGGCAAGATGCTGTCTGGTACACCACATTACGTACGTTAACATAGGTGTGTTACATACATAATGTTACATACATAGCATATGTAACGACAACATGGTAGCGTACGCTAAGGGCAACACATAGTAAAAAAAATGAAATTCTCCAAGCAATATCTAACAATCAACTATACGACAAAAATAAACAATTCGATTTAACAATATCTCAACAATACAGTCCTAATAATATATACGGATATCGTACGACAATACTCGAATTATCTGAAAAATAAAACAGTAAAGACGAGAGTTCAGGCGGATATTATAGTTGTGATGTTTTGTTGTTGGGTCGTGTACATTGTGATTGTTTCCGAGTATTGTGATTTGAAAAAAGATTTAGGCTGAGACCCTAATAATTCTGAAATGGTTTTAACTAAGGACTCGAGGTCCAGAAAGGTTTTCCATTTTATTAAAATCTTGTGATGTGAAACGATATTTGGGGATGAGACCCTAATATTGTAAATGAGTTTTACAACTTCGGAATTGGGATCTTATAAGGATTTTCCATTTTCTAAAATTCCCGAGTTGATGAATTATTTTCAAAGACCTGAGTTTGTTTTCTAAATATTAAAAACCTCTCGGAAACTTGTCTTATTGTTTGTCATTGTTTGACTATCACTGATATTTATATGGTATATGTTGTATGATTAGAACAGTCGCACTAGAAATTCGAATTGTTTTAGGTATACTTAGTTCGAGGGAGCAGTTATAGGATCGACATGGAAGATGACAAGCTACGATACTAATCAATCGGGAGTCATAGTTCATTATATTGTTGAGTTGCATCTCATTTCCACTACTGTATATTGACCCCTGCATGGGTATGTGTTGTAATGATATTTTATTGGGTTTTGATTTTGTTGCATGACCTTGCTGGTCCGTGTATCTTGAGTATTCAATCTTACCAGTCCGAGTCGTTACGTAATTTGACCCCGACCGGTCAGAAATTATGTTGTATTGGGGTTTTCAGCCTAGTAGATCTTTTGGTAAAGGGTCTACGTGACATTCTCGAGTAATTTTTGGGAGTGTTACAGTATATATATTCGTGTTGTGCGTACTATGTGAATATGTGTGAGTGTGCAGGCTTCATCGTGTAAGACATATATGATGTCTGGTTGTGCTGAATAGATAGACCATAGTATCAACTCTAAGATGGTATTATGTATTTCCTCGTTCTCCTAAGTACTATAATGCATCCATGCGAACTGTGCTTGTGTGATGATAATGAATGTTGTTATACATGTGTGATAAGGCTTGCTCTTGGTGTTACTGTTTGATATTACGATTACGCAGGTCGGGTATCTATAAATATGTGATGCGACATGACTCTGATTTTTTCTTGAAATTGTCGGAATGTGGATGATATGCTTGAGTTCTATGTGATTGAATTGTAATAATACACATAGTTTGCTCGTGTGGTCTGACGAGATCTACGAGGGTCCAATCAGTGGAACGTGGGAATTAGAGCTCGATTTAGAAGTTCACTCGTACGGGTCTGACGAGACATACAAGGTCCCACATCAGGGGAACGTGGGATCCATAGATTGGTTTAGCCACTAAGTCACTCTTACGGGTTTTATGAGACCAACGAGGGTCCATGGTAGTGTAACATGGAAACCAGGACTAAGTTTAGTTGTTATGTACACTCGTGTGGGCTCGTCGAAGACCCATGACAAGAGATCATGGGATCAGAACAACGTTGATGTAAAATAATGTGACATATAAGCTAATAATTTCTTGTGGTAACTGATTTGTTTATGGAATCCTATAACGGCTTGATGTGAAAAGTATTCGGGTTCTAGAATCCCGGTTGATTTTAAAACGATAAAGCAATGTTCTGTAGGGTCTCGCAAACCTAAATAGGCTCGAAATACACTTTGTAAAGCTGGAAACGAAAATATTGAGAGTTTTGGGTAAATCGTATTTCCGAGGTTTTAAGTTATTTTCAAATCATTTTCGTTGTCTTACTTTTAGAAGAAAGCGATAAATACCCATTTTAAATCATTTTGAAAAACCATAAAAACCTCTCAACAATCCTTCTTGAAGATTACTTGAAATAATCGACTCATGTACTAAATGGTGATGCCTTGATGACATTTCTGTTATATGTCGTGTAATAAACTTAGAATGATCGAATTGTAAATTTTATATTGACTTGTTGATGTTGTTTCCCGTAAGCGGTGTGAAGGCTTCCTTGTAAGGACGACTTTAATGATTATTATGATGTAGAATATATTTTGTATGTTCACACTACTTGCAAAGGCAGTAGTTGGCCCATTTGGGAGTGGATACATTTTATGTGTCCAGGTACATTAAGACCGAGGAGCAATCACAGGATCAGTATAGCGATGGAGAGCCATATCGATACTTATCATTTAAGAGTAAGATAGTTCTTTACCGAGCTGCTGAGGAGTACTTTCTGCGGTTGTATCTGACGAGCCCGTGTATTCACCATGTTAATGTATTGTGTATTTCATTGATCTTTGAGACATTTGTCATGTTATTTATTCAACCTTGTTGTTCTACGTATGTGTATGAGGTTAAATGTTCGACCTTATCGGACGATGTTTTTGTGTTATACATGTTTACACCTCATAAATCCCCATTTAAAGAGGGGTCTGCATAAGTTGTTCCGTAAATAGCCTGGTAAATTTTTGCGAAAGGGTTATGGTGCTGTAATATGCCTTGAATATCGCGGGGTATGTTACAACGGCAAACTGAATGCACATCTAGTAAGAAAATAAACAACAATAACAACAATATTTGAGTGTTAATCTTAAAATAATTTGAGATCGGCTAACATGAATCATTCTTTAAAATCGTTCATGACCAAAAAATCAATTAACATCGAACAAAATGAGATAAATAGATAAAAACATGAAGTGCAATGAAAAATCAAGTTGACTCAAGAGAAAAAATCATTTAAATAATGAGAATGGTAGTAGAAAATCAGTGACAAAATCTAAAAACTTCTAAAAAACAACTCAGATAATAAAATAAAGTAAAAAGAATAATGAAAAAGAATAATGACAAAGAATCAAACTTTATCATCCACACTTATATTATTCATCTATAGAGTCCTTTCCGTCGCCATATTTTTTTCAATCTTATACAAGCTTTTCAATCACATTTGTCCAATTTTTTTGGGTCTTCCTCTACCCATTATAATCTTATTTGTTCCCGAAACATCAAGCCTCTTCATTAGGGCATCAACAGTTCTCTATCTCACTCACATGGCCGAACCAAGTTAACCAATTCTACATCAGCTTATTTTTATAGACGTAACTCTCACTTTCTCCCTAGTCACCTCATTCTGAGCCGATTCTTTTTTGTATGTCCACATATTGCATTCCGCTACATTCATCTTTTGAATGTAACACTATATTACTACCCAACATTCGATATCATATAATAGTGCAACGCCAATTGTCGTGCCGTAGAATTTACCCTTTAGTCTATGAGGCAAAAACGTTCTTCCACTTCGACTAACCAGCCTTAATTCTGTAAGTCCATATAGGTCTCAATCCTTTTAGATAATAGATTAAAGATAACGAAAAAAATCAGATCCTTAAACAACTTCAATCAAAATTGATCATTCCGGCCTCCCTGCCTCCTTTCTCGCTAAACTTACACTACAATATTCAAATTTATTTCTACTCAGCCCAATGCATCGAGCTTCCAAAACATTCTTCCAAAATTCCAATTTCTTTTGAATTCCAATCTTGGTCTCATTATCATCTACAAACATCATACATCAGAAAATATCGTTTTGAATTGAACTGACATGTAAAAAGAAATGTGGATCTTTCCTTTTTACCTTAATAATATACCATTATCTGTCTCATAAAATAAATCACCTCCACATACTATCACCCCGAATCCAAATTGATTTTCCATATTTCCTAATCCTTATTCATCACACATTCCCATAATTTTCCTGTATGACTTGGTGCTTCAATTCTGTGGTAACTAGAACAAGCTTTGACATCACCATTAGTTTTTGTACAAAAGGACAAAATTACTTTTCTTCCCCATTGGTAACATGTTATTGCTTCTTCAAATCTTATCGAGAAAAATAGTGATCAATTCAATCCCTCTCCTAAACACCTCCAAATCTCAATTGATATAACATCTGATCTTGATTAAAATGTAATAAACATCCAATAAATGTTAATGAGCATCCAATTTAATATAAAATAGCGAACATTTTAATGGAAATTAAGTTAAAAATAATAAATCATAAAATAATGAACATCCGATCAAAAGATTTCAAACTCCCAACCAGAAAAAAAAAATCAGTGCACATTATATCAAAAATAATAAATATCCAGTACTAAACAAATGAAATTCGATTAAGAATAATGAAATCTCACATAGAGTATTGTGCCCCAATGTGATAATTAAGGAAAAGCAAGATAATTTTTCCAAGAGAAAGAAATACAAAAAACAAATTTATAAACTTTCACGTTTATAATCGCATAGACAAAAGGAGATTATAATTAAAACCACGGGACAGAAATGCACATAAAAGCATAAGCAGAAACCACCGTATCCGTTAATACTCCTTCCGTCTTCCAAATTTGTTCCTACCTTTCAATTTTGATACTTCCACCAAATTTGTTCCTATGTCATTTACAAAAACTAATTAACTTAACAATATACTTTCTCCACTCAAATTACACTCCACATATTTGGGGAATGGAGGGAGTAGTAGTTACCAGAGAGGACTAGATAGACCGGAAAAGGAGTTTGGATCTAGCAATGCTGCTCATTAGGCAGATGGCAACTTGTGTGGCCATTATCTCTGGAATTTAGCAAAGCCAAATACTGCGCCAACGCGTCACCTTCTTTTGTAACTTCAATATCATAGTCTGAATAAGCATCTGCATTGTACAATTCTTCAGTAAGTAGATCCTCCATCTCCACATCACGTTCCTGACAAACAGTTTGCCACGATGGACCTCCGCCACTGCCTTGGGCATTTGATCCTCCACCGACATCTACATTTAAGCTCTCTGTGGCAACAGCAAGAGTGTCCGACACTCTGATTGCAGCATTTTCGTTGGGCTGTCCGAGCAGATGATTTAGCGCTTGCTCCCTGGATCCACACATAGCAAGGGCTGCCTCCACTGCAAACAGCAGCAAGGGAGATCAACAGAAAAGAAATGCAAAAACAAAAACAAAGATGAACGGCAGCACTATAGAGAAACCAAATGTGTCTCTTCCAACTACTCATCCCCAATACCGACATAGGGAAGAGATCATTAATGAATGTAAAACAATAAGCATCAAACTGGAGAAAATGAAGATGATGATTTTTAGAGCATAGTGTTGGGACCTTATAAAAATTGGTCACAGGTAAAGATTTAATACTTCATAACTTTCATAGTGAAATAAAGTATGAAGTAATTTAAGTCATAATCCTTACAGTTACACACACATGCACAAACAACCACAAAAAAAAAATAGTTCCCCTACTTGGGTCAACGTGAGGTTTGTTGTCCACGGCCAAACATTTACATAAAGCAACAGTAACATACTTTTCATTAGGGCCAAGTTGCCAATGTTTAGACGAAAAAGGAAATGAGCTGGCAGTGTCACCGACATAATTTGTGCATATTATGTACCTGACGGACTGTCAAAACCCATGGATATAAGATTTTCACTGACAGATGATGCTGCTTTTTGCAATCTTTTCCTTTTCCTTGATATTACTTCATCCTGCAAACCAAGCAGAATGTAGGTTGGAATTCTGGAGCGAAGTTCCATGAAAAAGTACACATGCAAACTGACTTGTAAGGCAGCATTTGTTTCAGGGTTCGTTAAGTCATGTAGAGCCTTTTGGGTATCATTTTCATTTCTACGAAGCGCCTCTGCAGCAAGAAATTTCTCAAACCTGCAAATTGGAATAAAACATATTTCAGAAACTCGAGCACTGCAGCAAGCTGTTTCTCAAACCTGCATATTGGAATAAAACATATTTCAAACCTGCCTGCTTACCCAATGGAGACCAACTCATTCAGTTTATGTACATCCACGGCTTTCCTAAGGGACGTCCTTCCATATTGCTTTTGCTCCCTGCATTGGATGTTTGTAAACTATTGCATTTTAAAACCAATCACCAAATTATCACCATCCCTACAAATATTAAAACCTACAGAATCTCTTTCTGCCTCTTAAGATTCTCTTCCCGTTCTTTTGCCTTATTTGCTTTTTCCTCAACAAGAAAGTCAACAGCGCTTCCGACATCCATATTGTTCATTCGGAGGGCCCTCTTTGCTTCACGTTCTTTATACCCCATGCTCATTAACAAGGACAGGGCTTCATCTGGAACTTGAAGCTGTTGCAGTATTGTAGATAGTGAGAGCGGAGTGAAACCATCACGGAAGAGTATAACAAGATAGTAGTGCCTTCATAAATATAAGGGCATGTTTGCGAATATTTATTGGATTAAATAGGAATTGAGGATTCATGAGGATAATACTATTCTGGTAGGGAATGTGGAGTTAATCTTTTGTTAGGGAACACGTACTAACTTGGAAAAATTTTACCAATAGATGGACAAGCTTGTGTTTGGGGATCTTGACAACTTTTTATAAAAACATGCAATTGACATTATTGCCCTGAAATGTGGTTAAATTTCTGGATCTAAAGGGATAAAATAGAAAATACCATTCAATTACCAAGGTAAAGAGGTATTTAAACATTAAAGGATTGCACGTTACAAATAATAACACCCCAAGGGGAGTGATCCATTCTCCCTCATGTACCTGATTTTCTCCGGGCTTCCCAAATCATGTGGGCCGTCATCAAAAATCCCAAACGCATAGACAAAATGTGATGCATATAAATTCAAGGCTTTTTGAGGTTTGCAAACGCGCCATAAGGGTAAATCATTGAGAAAAACCTACCCTTGAGGTTTAACCTATAGTTTGATTACAAAAAGCATTGCAGACACCCCTTGATTTTGTATTATCTTCACAAAATACCACATCACCTCCACCCACCCGGGCCACCCCTTCTTCAGTGGGTGTAAATTGCAAAATAGAGACAAATATCAAGGGATATTTGCAAGTTTCAAAGACCGCTGAAACTTTTTGTAATTAGACCAAACCTCAAGGGGCTATTTGTTCTACGATTCATTAGGCTTTAGAATTCTAATATTCAGAAACCGGGTATTTGAATGCTGTGAATAGTACAAATACATGTTTGTTTTAGGATTGGGAACCTACTTTTTACTGTAGATATGAAATCATGTAGAGATGTCGTATTATGATACAATATTTAGTAGCATCATTTAAAGATAAAAACAGGAGAGAAAAAGTCGTCGTGTTTTTTTAAATATAAGAAGATGAGCGGGGAAAGTAGATGTATTTTTTTAAATATAAAGATAGGAGAAAGAAGAGTAGTTATATTTTTAAAATATGAAATGGAAGAGAGGATATGATGTAACATAAAGTAGATATAAAATGTGTAAGAAGTTGTTGGTTGGGAATTTGAATTTTGAGTCATATAAGAAAAGGGTATTAGGATTGAGAATCCGAACCCAGTATTCTGAGTCCTAGAACAAACAGTCCCCGAGGGTATTTTTATCTCGTCCTGTTTATATTATAGAATTTCTAGTTCCTAAGATTTTAATTCAAAACTTGTTTAATCTGATCACACTGTGATGATCACTTCCATATATATGAAATTTTCATTAAAATAAAAGGTACTCCTAGCTTAAAAGAATAAGCACCAATTTTATTTGATAAAAGGCAACTGCTATACCCATCGAGGTCCAAAATAGAATCTCAATTAAAAGTGTCAAGCATCAAATAGAGAAAATGTTAGGGTCATGTATCACAAAGTATACTCTATGCTTGCATCATGACTGTCTTCCTAATTTTATATGAAAATAGTAAATACATTTCGTCACATGCTTAGCATATCAATTCGCATTATGATTATGCAAATATCGCCTATTTACTTTATAATGTAGATAATATGATGTGTTGCTATCACATGGAAGATCATATTATTGGAGACTTATAAAGTATAAATGAGTTGACAACCTATATAATCTTACACAAATTATGTGAAAGGTTGCAGTGCAAACTTGTGAATTAGCTGGTATTGTCGATTAGTCTACACTGGCGTATTTTGTATACGTCAACTGGATCGATAAAAATTTCTCTATAATGACTTGGTGAAGGATAAAGATCTTGAAAATTATCTTTCTTAATTCTAGTATGTATAGTATTTAACTATATATTTATAATATCTATCGTTTTGATTTATCATGAATGAAAGTCATATACGATCCAACATAGTTGGGATTAAGGTGTTGTTGATGATGATGATGATTATAAATAATATCTATCGTTTTGTATAGATAATATTTATAGTTAGAAATTGTGTCTCGACTAGGGCTGTGAATAAATCTGAATATTCGATTCGGTTGGAAGGGTTCGGCTCGAAAAAGCTCAATTCGTGGTTCGGTTCGGGGTAACAAAAGTAGAGCCATACCGTATAAAATAGGATTCGGCGAATCGGACCGAACCGTTCGGCTCGGTTCGAGGGGCTTTGACCCAAGACATAAACCCCTCCCATCCCAGGTCGAACCATTCGGCTTGGTATATTTTGAATTTTAGACTTATGGAGTTATACTGGACTTCAACTCGAGGCGAATCGAACTATGTTCGAACGGTTCGAAAACTCGAGCCGAATCGAATCGAACTATAAAAAATTAGCCTTCAAGCCGAATCGAACCTCAAATTATGAGGTTCGAAATTTTCGAGCCGAATCGAACCTAAGGTTCGAATAAATTCGAGCCGAGCCAAACTCAGTAAGGGTTCGGTATAATTCGGCTCGTTTACAGCCCTAGTCTCGACTAGTTCGAATTTATGATGTCCCCTTGAGAAACTCAAAAGGATTATTATATCAAACCTTGTAGTGGATTAATTTCTGATATAATAATAAAGATTGAGTGGTACTATCTTGGATAATATATAATTATTAAAGGTTTCCAATTCGTAATTTAGGATTTGTGTGGGAAGTGAAATATGAACTCTTTAGTGGACCAAATTAATATTAATGGGCTTAATATAGAAAGTTGAGATCCTTTAGAAGTCCTTATCTTAATCCTCTTTAAGATACCTCGGATAGTCCATGGACTTTATAAATACACTAAGGGGGCCGGCGGATTCACAACAACACGATTCACTCTCTTGTTTTTGTGTGCTAAATTGTGGGTCTTGATTTGTGTCTTTGATTCAATAATTTGTAAGGAATTTATATTTTTCAAACAATTATCAAAATTGTCGAAACAAAAATCGAACAACCTGCGTAATTTCAGCCTATCTACTACAAGGATGTTGAGGTGATTCGACAGCTTGTTGCCCACACAATATTCGGATCAAGACAGAGAATATCCTAGAAGATCTTGAGGTTGAATCTATTAGCTTAGATCTCCACCACTATGCTACAAGGGTGACCTATCTTTTCTAATATGATTACGTAAATCAAATTACTAACTGGTCTAAATAAAAATTAATCAAGTAACATCCTAAAAGAACCGGCTTCATATTTTATAAATAGCTTCCAACATAGAAGGTGCGTGGGGTTCTGCCAAATGAAATTACTAGTCAGGTAGCACTCCTCAAATTAAGGGCAGCACCTTCCTTCCAACAAATTACTTGGGTGGGAATGCATCTCACAATGTCTTGATAACTAATTTTACACTAACTTAATTAATCAATTTATCTATGTATTGGCAGGTTATAGGCTGGCAGCCGGCAGCCAATATGTGATTATATGGTGGAGTTGATTTTTATTTTTTGTCGAAAATGCAGATTGTGCTTCCAAAGCTTTTCATTAAAGGATGCAACCAAATAATGGAACAAAAAAAGCCTCACTTCCAGAACCAAGTAAAAATGCATAATAGGCTTATCAGGACAGAAAGGGAAAATCAACATAAAGAGAAATATGAGAAACAGGACAGAAGGAATCACCGATTTAGTTTTATCGCCAATGTGAACAGAAATATGACGAAATTATGCATAACATCAGGCAAGATAAATAGTGAATATTAAGATCAATTCACCTGTAAGAACTTAGCCTGTGCTGAGGTCAAAGTGTCCTTAGATTTTTGCAGCTGACCACTGTGATATGCAACCACTCCTTCCAACAGCTCCAGTCTCAAGTGTCTAAAGATTAATGATGACAATAAAGGTGATGAGATACAGCATCAAGGAACACAACAGCAAATATTAAATGAAGCAGATAAATGACTCACAAAGCTAACTCAGGATAACGACTTCCTTGGAGAATCCTCATGCGAGTAGATTCCTTTCCATGAGAACGTTCAATACCTTCCCTGGCTCTTGTAAGGCGGACCCCAGCTACTGATAGCCAACTAACATCACGTAGCATAAAATAGCACCAGACTATGTCTATTTGAAGAATTGGCACGTTGTCAACCATCTGGTAGAACCAAGCATGAAGGCCAGAAATATCAGATTGTTGCATAATATGTGCAGTTGAAAAATAGTTCTGCACCGCATGGGGGTAAAGCACTTAACAAAACTTCTTATAGACTATAGAGTCATATCGCAGAATGCTATTTCAAGAAAGCAAGCAGTTATTATACATATTGATTATTTGATGAAAACCGAAATTATGGGAGAGCAGCTTGAACTTAGATTCCCAGAAGGTCTAGAAGGTAAAACAATTAAAAAAAAAAAACTTTCTTTCCACTTTAATCTATACCTGAGTCACCGGATGTTTAACTTTTTGTTTAAAATTGAAAACAAAGAAGAATAAGATACTCTCGATATATATTCGAGTTAACATTTCCAGTTTCTACAATATCAAACAGTTCGGAGAACTGTTGATTATTTTGACAGCTCTGTGAAGCTACATTTCTTGCTAATACCCAAGGTTCAACTAGTCTTCTTGAAACTTAATTCAAGAAAAAGGAGAATATATCTTTATGCCACATCAGCCTCTGGGAAAAGCAAGAGTCACCTCAATCAGCTTTGGGTCGCACAGTGAAAATGCCTCCTACAAGAGAAAATTGAACTTCGGTTTAGTAAGAAGTACATGGATTGTTACAAAACATGAGATCACCATCATCATCTTCATTATCTACACCTTAATCCCAACTATGTCGAGTGTCGATTAATAGTCAAAATTAATTAACACTAGGTGTCAATTAATAGTCAAAATTCGTTAACACTATAAAATCATGCAAAAGGAGAAGTAGCAAAGTTTTACACCAGATGCGCTTCGTGGCGCAACCTTCATAAGGATGAAATTCCAAAACTTTCATCATCATAAGTTTTTCCACTTGCAAGGAAAATATCATGAGCCGGAGATGAGTTAAGATAATTGATATAGCCATATCCCATTACAAGATTGGTAAGATAATTGATACAGCCATATCCATTACATGTAGATCACGGAACATGCCATTATTACAAATTGTGAACGCTTTTAATTTTCAAGTATTCAAAAGAGATATAATTGACTGCAATTGCACGGAAAATATATTCAAATAACACATTAAATGAAGAAAAATTAGAGTTTCCAATGTTTATAGGGGGTCAGGATGCCACCTTCAAAATAAAAGCATGCATAAAGTTGTACGGAATACAAGCAAAGAAAAGGAAAGTCGACCAACATGCTTGCATTTGTGAAGCAATAAGATTATTAAGTAAGATGGGATATCAATTGATTCAAATCCAGCTTCATAACATATTTTTTCCCATAAATTATTAAATTTATACCCTTTCGCTCCGTCCAACTTGAAGATGGTACTTTCAAGACATGATTTTGTCTCAATTGAAGAGATCAATTTCTACTTTTTACATCACGTGCCGTTACTTATATAATTATGTATGGTATTTATCCTCAACTAAAAAGAGAGGATATAATTGGAAAATGGTAATAAAAAGTTTATAACGTGTACATTCATCAATGTGGTCTCTTCAAATGAGCCGGAGGAAGTACAACACATGTTGCAATATTATAAGTTTCCCAAGTGATTATAGCATTCAACAAATTCTCAATAAAAAAAAATACAGGCTTCTGGGCACATACCTCACCCACAGTGAGCACTTCTAGTGCATCTATATATTGTTCCCTTCTTATCAGAGCTTTTGCATTTGCATGAAGCATAAGTCCCATCATTATTGCCCTGAGAGATGAAAATTAGCATCTTGAGAGTAAACGAAGCAACAGTTTTAAAACCTTTTTAGCAGCATAAAAGTTCCTTAAATCTACAGATACAGCTTACATCGCTAAGCAACTATACCGTTGGTCAGTCTCTGATCCCAACTGCACTTTTTCTCCACTCTGATTTTCAAGCTCTAAATTGAAATCCTCAACAGGTAATGAACCCTCTGCATTTCTACTGGCCAATGAAGTGGCAGCAGCCCTGTGATTTCATTTAACTACTTGTCAGCTTCAACAGATGGAATAGAAGATTGATCAAACTAGGTACACCCTTATTGTCTTCCAAAGACATTTTTTATTGCTGAAAAACCTGGCTGTAGGAGGGCATAATTACCGACAATCATCAGGCAAGCAAGACCAGAGAGATAATAAAATTGCAAAAACAATTGCATCAAATTTATGTTTAGCCTCCTCTAGTCTCGTACTTCTAAAATGATCCAATTTTCAAAATACAGGGACAACTATTGTAATACCCGAGATCTTTGTTTCGGATTCGTTGAGTTTTCGGGGCTTCATCTGACTCTTATTGTCCTCATCATTGGAATTTGGTGCCATGTTTAGGTGTGCCTTGTTGGGACATGTGTTTGGAGGCGTTTCGGATCACTATGCGAGTTTTTGGGGTTATGTGGTGTAGCGCACGCTAACGCTTGAGGCGTAGCGCGCGCTATTGTGTTGTGGTTAGCGCACGCTACCGGATGTGTAGCACACGCTAACTGGAAGACAGTCCAGGACTGGGACTGGAGTCTCGTTAGCGCACGCTAAGGTTGGTAGCTAGCGCACGCTATCAACTGATTAGCGCACGCTACTTCTTCTTTCTAGCGCACGCTACCTGGTAGGTGCAGATCTGTCCAGGAGCTACTGGACTGGATCCGTGACCCGTTAGCGCACGCTACGCTCATGGGGCAAGCGCACGCTAACAGTGTTACATGCGGACAGTTCTGGGCGTTGATCCCGTTAGCGCGCGCCAATACTGTATTGTTAGCGCACGCTAATAATCGCCAAAGATAAATCTTGGACGAGCTTCACGTCATTTCTCTCCCTTCTTCATCTTTTCCGACGGGAGTGAGCTCCAGAGGTGATTTTCAGCGATCTTCTTCATCAAGCTTCATTTTGGAACGGATTTGTAGGTGTTTAGCAACATCTAATCATGTTCTTGATCCAAATCAAGGTAATTTCTTCTTAGAACCCTAGTTCTTGAATTTTGAGGGTTTCTCCTTAGTTCTTCGATTTAATCCGAGGATGATGAATTGATGGTGAAATTCTTGTTGTCTTGGCCATGATCTTCGGATTTTTGAACTCATTCATGATTTTATATCACTCGGAACATAGTTCTTGATTTCTTGGAGACACACTTAGATCCTTGTTGTTTTTAGGATCAATTCGGATTCCGTTTAGTGTTATTGATTCGTGTTAGTGTTATTTTCGTAGTTCACGTGGAGTTGTCGAGTTCTTGGTCGGTTTTGGAAGTTCGAGGGCTGTCCAACCTCATCCGTTCGTTGTCCGGTGGTTCGTGGTATCGAGGCCTTGTGATTCGTCGTATTTGTTCGCTCGCGGATTCGAGGCAAGTATCTTGCCCATACGTTTCGTGCTTCGTAAGCACAATTGTTGATAAATGATTTTATGTGAAATACGAATGTTTAATGAATGTTAAAAAGGATCGGTATGTTCTCGATAAAGGTTTCCTTCTAAATCTACTTGTGTATTTGTGAATGAATGTGTTGTTTTGAAAATGTGTGTTAGTCTTATACATGGAAATATCTTCCTTGCGTGTGGTACTGTTGTGCGTGATCGTGTCAAAAGTGGACTTAAGGTTATGTCTTCTTAAAAGAAGAATATATGTGTGTGGATGTGCGGGTCTATTGATGAGCATATGTTGTTGTGTAGTATTGGTTGTGAGTATGTGTCGGATATAGTGGCCATTTCTAACAAGTACCTTGAATTACGTTTGATGTACTTCGGGAGAATGCGGTTTTGATGATTGTGATTTGTGCCATGTGGTTTTTGAGATTGTGTGAGCCGAGTAAAACCAGTGAGGGTCCCCTGGGGTCCGGTAGGCTGCGTATCCATATGGATCACTCGGTTGGGCTATACACCAGGGAGGGCCTGACGAGGTGTCTCTGGGGTGTGTATCTTGCTTGAGAGGTACAGGGCCAGTATAGCTCGGGAGGTTGTTTTATGATGATTATGGCACGTTGTTGTTTCGATAATTATGATATGTCTGGAATATCATAACGCTTCCATTCTCGGTGTGAGTTATGTCTTACATAATGTCTTGGTACTTGGCTAGAATGGCATCAATATAAGTGTCGTATATGATTCGTTTCTTGATTGTGAGGTTTTTGGCATAAGGATGCGGGCCCTGGTGATTGTCTCCGTACATTGTGATTTGGTTGTTTATCGGGTGCGACCTTTTGGGCTTTCACTCAAGTATGTGATGAGGATGATCGGGTCGTGGACCCCGTATTTTGTGATCGGATTGGTATTTTTGAACTTAAACAAATATTTGGCCCGTATCCCTATGTGGTTCTGTGAAGTTGAGGATTCGTATATTCCAAATGTTTTCAAAACTCCCGAGATCTTTGATATCTTGTAAAATGCATATTGGGTTTATTCCCACCTGTCATGATTCGAGCAGGTTTTGATTAAATGATTTATCTCGGGGAGTATGTTTTCAATTATCGGACATTGTAGTATGATATGTATTCATAATTTTATACTTGCACTAGCAAAACAGTGGAGTTTTGCTAACCCCCGAGTATTCGGGGGGTGGATGTCTGTATTGCGTCCAGGTACTTGCAGGTTGCTGGGGAGCAAATCATAGGATCGATACGAAGGATGATGGAAGACGACGATACTAATCACATGAAGATCAGTTGTTCAGTATTTTGTTAGAGTCTCAGTGTTTGGCTCCCCATTGTGAAATTTTCCCGTTTTATGGGAACGTTGATGTAATTCAACCCCTGTATGGGTATGAGTTTTGTATGTTTATTGTGTTGTTAGTGGTAAAAGACCAAATCGGTCTAATGGTTCATTATTTAGCCATATCGGCATTAAATGTGATGTATTTTTTTCGTATTTAGCCTGGTAGATCATCATAGAGAGGGTCTGCGGCGCTGTAATATTCCCAAGTGGTTTGGGGGTGTTACAGAATATGGTATCAGAGCTTAGATTTGCAGAAACCTAGGCTGTCGGGTCGAGTTGTGTGTTGTCGGGTCCTGTCTTGTCTTGTCTTGTCAGATTTTGTCTGACTAAGTCGTGTCGCGAGCGTCGTCTGGAGGTCGGTCGTGATTAGTATCAAGGTGCAACCATCATCTTCGTGCGATCTGTGGATGTAAGTCTCCCCACTATAATGTTGTGTCTCATATTACATGAGCTTGTGTGATATTTGTGTTATGTTGAGGAGTTAAATGTGAATCATGAATACGTCCTCCATGTTTGTTTGATTTTTGTAATGTGCCGGTGTATGTGTATATATGTATATATATATATATCCTTGTATAAACTGTTTTACAAGGAGTAATGTTTTGGTGTGGTTACACTAGGTAAGTTCATCAATGTGATATTTTAAATGTTCTAAATGTTCTTGTGGAGTCACGTAAAATTTATTTTAAAACATCCTTCAAGAAAGGAAAAGCTTGATTTTCGTGTTATGACCTCGAGGCCAAACATTTTGAGAATTCAAACTACTTACATTTTATTCCCATTGTTATATTGCAAGTTTTAAAAAATTTAATTTTAAACTCATTCGAGGTCTACCAAAAACTTACTTGAAACGTGACTCTCGCTTTTAAACTTTTTGGTTCCATGTATTTCGTTAAAAAGGTACGTGATAAAGATGTTGTTATTCAGCTGTAATGCTCCGAGTTGTGATTAGAGTGGTGGTGTGAATGCTGAGTCGTTCGGTATGCACTCATCAAGTTAGATCTCTTGACCGTGAGGTGAAGACTCGGTTTAGCACATTGTTTAACTTCTGACGGTTAATTGTGTGATGTTATAATTGTGTGAACCGTTGGCATTTGGATTTGTACGCTGTTGTTTGTTTGTAACCTCCGGTCTAGCACCGTTGGTAGGTGAGTATGGTTGTGTTGCCAAACTTGCACAGTCAGCACACACCATCTATTGTTGTGGAACGCGCTTTCTGGCTGGGCAAAAGTTTTAGACTGTATTTTGCCGTTACGTCAAACCCTTGCAGTCGATCACCTGTGACTGTTTTCCGTGTGTGCATTAATATTGTTGTGTGATTATGTGACTTTCGTTGCGTTAAATTTTCTTGATTACTATGCCAAGGGGCAGAAACCTTGGCATGACCACGGGGATCAGGTGCGGGATCGAGAGAATATTGTTGGGAACGATATTAGTATGGATGTTGCTACTGTATTGCAACAAGTAGTAGCACAGATGACTCAGTTGACCAAGGCGATTCAACGCAACACTGATGCGATTCAGATGGTCGGGACAGATCTATGGTTCTGAGAGGTAATTCGTATGAATCCCCCTAGATTCGCTGGTGCGACAGATGCACTGGGCTGGGATGGTTGGCTTCTTCAGTTGCAGAAGATATTCGAGGCCATTGATTGTCCTGAAGATCGGAAGGTCCCTATTGCTCAGTACCTTCTTAGCGATGATGATGTTCATTGGTGGGAAGCCGTTAAACCTCGGGATCATGTCGTCATGTGGGCGGAGTTCCGAAAACTTCTGGAAGCTGGGTTTCATCTAGATCCGAGTGGGAAGCAGAGGAAGCTGGATGATATTGTGGTTAGTACTGGAGTTGGTGTTTCTCGATTGCAACGTAGTAGCCTTTCCGCTGTGAAGCTCCATCGCTCGATGCTTGGGACTGAGAGTTCCAAATCGTCGGTATTGCCTCCTGGTAAGGCCAGAAGGTGTTTCAACTGCAATGTGTCAGGGCATGTTCGTGCGCATTGTCCTTCTCCTCCAGTGACGTGTTACAAGTACGGACTCATGGGACACCGGGTTCAGTTCTACAAGTTAGTCACCGAGTCTTCCGAGGCCCGAACTTGAGCACTGATATCAGGGCTGACTCTGAGGAGTCCCTGAGAGCGTAGTCTACCAGTTGTATGTTGTGTTATCTCCTTGCCTCGTTGTTTCGAATTTCGGGGATAAACTTCTTTTATTAGAAGTGGATCGGATTTTCGAACTTTTGTGTTTTCAACTCTATCGACTCATTTGTATTCGTTGATATTTTCTGAACTTGCCCTATCCTTTGTTTTGTTGATCGAACGAGTTGTGGTAATTTTTCAAATAATCCGCTTGTCGTTGTGACTTTTTGTTCGATTACGATTCCATCCCTGTGGATTTTATGTGGATACATATCTTGTCGCTTTACCATATCACATATTGTCTCGAGCCGAGGTGTGAACTTCGGAATTGTTATTTGATTCTTGTTGGTCGTCATGATTCGAACTTGACTGTTCGACCGTTATTGTCTCGATCGTTGTGGTTCGATCATTTGTTGTCTGATCTTGTTACTTTCGTATCGTGATTTTTGAGCATTTAGACCACGTTGTAATTTCCTTCACTTCGGGAAATTAGCTTCATTGTTGATCTTCCAACCCTCGAATGGTGGAATTTTGTATTTGTGCAGTGTTGAGCTCGCGTCTTGATTGTTATCTTTTGTTGGTAGCCAACCATATTGATCTTGTTCGTTGCGTTCGTTATCATTACGGCATAATGATATGGATGTTATCGACCCGCGTCTTGCATGTGATTTGTTGCATGTCGCCGGCTTGATTAGCATGTGTTTTGCGTTTTGTTATCGTTCTGATATTTTTTTTTGTTGTCGGAGATTGTTTGCGCCGATCGTTTTGTCTTCTAAGTTTCGGGGCCGAAACTTCTTTTAAGCGGGGTAGAATGTAATACCCGAGATCTTTGTTTCAGATTCGTTGAGTTTTCGGGGCTTCATCTGACTGTTATTGTCCTCATCGTTGGAATTTGGTGCCATGTTTAGGTGTGCCTTGTTGGGACATGTGTTTGGAGGCGTTTCGAATCACTATGCGAGTTTTTAGGGTTTTGTGGTGTAGCACACGCTAACGCTTGTGGCGTAGCGCGCGCTATTGTGTTGTGGTTAGCGCACGCTACCGGATGTGTAGCGCACGCTAACTGGAAGACCAGAGACAGTCCAGGAGCCACTGGACTGGGACTAAAGTCTCGTTAGCGCACGCTAAGGTTGGTAGCTAGCGCACGCTATCGACTGATTAGCGGACGCTACTTCTTCTTTCTAGCGCACGCTACCTGGTAGGTGCAGATCTGCCCAGGAGCTACTGGACTGGATCCGTGACCCGTTAGCGCACGCTACGCTCATGGGGCTAGCGCGCCAATGATGTTACATGCGGGCCGATTTTGGCGTTGACCGTTAGCGCGCTATCTTGTATTGTTAGCGCATGTTAATAAGCATCGATATAAATACTGGACATCAGGCTTCACTTCGTCATTTCTCTCCCTTCTTCATCTTTTCCGACGGGAGTGAGCTCCAGAGGTGATTTTCAGCGATCTTCTTCATCAAGCTTCATTTTGGAAAAGATTTGTAGGTGTTTCGCAACATCTAATCATCTTCTTGATCCAAATCAAGGTAATTTCTTCTTAGAACCCTAGTTCTTGAATTTTGAGGGTTTCTCCTTAGTTCTTCGATTTAATCGGAGGATGATGAATTGATGGTGAAATTCTTGTTGTCTTGGCCATGATCTTCGGATTTTTGAACTCATTCATGATTTTATATCACTCGGGACATAGTTCTTGATTTCTTGGAGACACACTTAGATCCTTGTTGTTTTTAGGATCGATTCGGATTCTGTTTAGTGTTATTGATTCGTGTTAGTGTTATTTTCGTAGTTCTCGTGGAGTTGTCGAGTTCTTGGTCGGTTTTAGAAGTTCGAGGGCTGCCCAACCTCATCCGTTCGTTGTCCGGTGGTTCGTGGTATCGAGGCCTTGTGATTCGTCGTATTTGTTCGCTCGCGGATTCGAGGCAAGTATCTTGCCCATACGTTTCGTGCTTCGTAAGCACAATTGTTGATAAATGATTTTATGTGAAATACGAATGTTTAATGAATGTTAAAAAGGATCGGTATGTTCTCGAAAAAAGGTTTCCTTCTAAATCTACTTGTGTATTTGTGAACGAATGTGTTGTTTTTTTAAAATGTGTGTTAGTCTTGTACATGGAAATATCTTGTGCGTGATCGTGTCAAAAGTGGACTTAAGGTTATGTCTTTTTAAAAGAAGAATATATGTGTGTGGATGTGCGGGTCTATTGATGAGCATATGTTGTTGTGTAGTATTGGTTGTGAGGATGTGTCGGATATAGTGGCCATTTCTAACAAGTACCTTGAATTACATTTGATGTACTTCGGGAGAATGCGGTTTTGATGATTGTGATTTGTGCCATGTGGTTTTTGAGATTGTGTGAGCCGAGTAAAACCAGTGAGGGTCCCCTGGGGTCCGGTAGGCTGCGTATCCCTACGGATCACTCGGTTGGGCTATACACCAGGGAGGGCCTGACGAGGTGTCTCTGGGGTGTGTATCTTGCTTGAGAGGTACAGGGCCAGTATAGCTCGGGAGGTTGTTTTGTGATGATTATGGCACGTTGTTGTTTCGATAATCATGATATGTCCGGAATATCATAACGCTTCTATTCTCGGTGTGAGTTATGTCTTACGTAAGGTCTTGGTACTTGGCTAGAATGGCATCAATATAAGTGTCGTATATGATTCGTTTCTTGATTGTGAGGTTTTTGGCATAAGGATGCGGGCCCTGGTAATTGTCTCCGTACACTGTGATTTGGTTGTTTATCGGGTGTGACCTTTTGGGCTTTCACTCGAGGATGTGATGAGCATGATTGGGTCGTGGACCCCGTATTTTGTGATCGGATTGGTATTTTTGAACTTAAACAAATCCTTGGCCCGTATCCCTATGTGGTTCTGTGAAGTTGAGGATTCGTATATTCCAAATGTTTTCAAAACTCCCGAGATCTTTGATATCTTGTAAAATGCATATTAGGTTTATTCCCACCTGTCATGATTCGAGCAGTTTTTGATTAAATAATTTATCTCGGGGAGTATGTTTTCAATTATCGGACATTGGAGTATGATACGTATGGCTTGTATTCATAATTTTATACTTGCACTAGCAAAACAGTGGAGTTTTGCTAACCCCCGAGTATTCGGGGGGTGGATGTCTGTATTGCGTCCAGGTACTTGCAGGTTGCTGGGGAGCAAATCATAGGATCGATACGAAGGATGATGGAAGACCACGATACTAATCACATGAAGATCACTTGTTGAGTATTTTGTTAGAGTCTCAGTATTTGGCTCCCCATTGTGTAATTTTCCCGTTTTATGGGAACGTTGATGTAATTCAACCCCTGTATGGGTATGAGTTTTGTATGTTTATTGTGTTGTTAGTGGTAAAAGACCAAATCGGTCTAATGGTTCATTATTTAGCCATATCGGCATTAAATGTGATGTATTGTTTTCGTATTTAGCCTGGTAGATCCTCATGGAGAGGGTCTGCGGCGCTGTAATATTCCCAAGTGGTTTGGGGGTGTTACAACTATAAAGCTCACTTTTAGTTTCCCAAAAACTGAATCTGCAACCAAAGGAAGTTGCATATACAACTTGAGTGTGGTGCGGCGAAGATATGCATGCTTCGTTGCATATATGGCAACACAAGGCGTGATAGAGTGACAGGCGAAGAAATTCGTTCTATGTTAGGTGTTACGTCCACTGAAGACAAGACGAAAGAGAATCGTTGACAATGCTTTGGCCATGTACGACGTAGGTCTACAAATGCACCTAGGCGTCAAGTGGAATCAAGGGATTTAGGTCCTTCTAGAAGAGCATGTGGACGACCAAAGAAAGACGTGGATAGAAGTCATACGTAAAGATGTAAAGATACGAAAACTAAGAGACTTAACAAGGATCTAGCTAAACAAAGAAGCACGTGGAGGAGATTAACATATACACAACACAATTTTATTTTTGGTTCATGCAGCCTACCTCAATCTATTGGGATGAAAGGCTCGGCGTGTTGGTTTGTTTGGTTTATATATAGGGATTGGTACAAAGGGAACCAATCCTTAAAATAGTAATATGAGTTCGTGTATAGTTAGTACGGGTTTACTGCATACATAGTATGTTGTATTGCATATTCATTTTTTCCTTCCAATGCACAGTAATCCATACTAAATGTGTGCAGTGAATCCCAAAAAATGAATATGCATTACAACATACTATGTGTGCAGTGGATTCGTACTAAATATGCGCCGGACTCACGTTCCCAATTTAACGGCTAGTTTCCATTTGAACTAACCTATATATATATATATATATATATATATATATATAGAGAGAGAGAGAGAGAGAGAGAGATAGAATCAGACCAAAATGGACTTTTGAGTAAGAAATAGGAATAAAACTGACTTATTGATCTTTGTGTGATATATTATCCACATTAGCGTATGCATAACAATTAACATATACACATTACATGCATCAAAATGTTAATGCATTAAAATTATGCATATGCATAAAAATATCGATGCATTAAAACAATGCATTTCATGCATAAATTTTCAAGATAATAAATCTTGATCATCCATTTAATCAAAAATTGTATGGACTAAATTCATTCATATTTCTTCACTTAAACCCGATTCTCACCAGAATCATCCCTATATAACCAGAATCATCCCCTATATATAAATAAATAAATAAATAAATAAATAAACACAAAGGGAAAATTTTGCCATAATCTCATATTTGAAAGGTGGAGAAACATGGTAAAATCAGTCTTATCCGGCATTTTTCTTAAAACTCGACACTCATCTTATAAAGCACCTTGAAAGAGATAGAAAGAAGGCAGGCTCCTTATTTAGTAATTCGAACAACACGTGATGAACCTACGGAAGAAAAAACCCAAAGAGACGACGGAGTTGAGCACAACTGAACATTAGTCCACATGCGAGTCAGATTTATCATGCAATAAACACACGATTACTAAAAACCCGCAAAACCAATTTCCTAATAAGAAAAATCATTCATAATTGAACACAAAAAGACACTTACTTGAGTCGGGACAGTTTTTTGCACCGCTCCTCCTCAGCCAGGAATGCGTCTTTGATGGACTTGCCATCTTGATCAATAGAGACCATGGAGGCCAAAATTTTGGCGTTGTTTTTGACTCCTAATTGGCTTAATTTTTCTATGCCATCGCTATCTTTTAGAACCCTACCTGCGCAGATAAGGTTTATGCAGTGCGGTCCACCACAGTGTGATCGGTTGGCCACCTCTTCTCTCAGCATGGCCACTGTCCAATCGTCCAGTTCCACTTCCAGCACCCCACTCCATGCCCCGCCAATTCTCAGCTTCCCGGTGCCCATCTTTAATTTTCAGTCGCAGTAGGAGCAAAAACAGTGTGTGGGTTCCAATCACAGGTAATAATTAAAGACTAGAGCCTTTGGTCGTTTCATGGGGCCAATAGATAAGGATGGGTCATAGCTCCTATGAATAGATGGTATTTAGGGGGTATCTGGCTGGGTTAATATACATTTAGTCGGTAAGAACTTGCCCTCGCGGTTTCGGACTAGTCTTAGCGGACTTCGTATCAAATGATCCGAGTCAAAAAAATCTAAATTTAAACGGGTTAGGAAATATCGGTCCTAACTCTAACCCTAGCGGGATTCGGGCTAAACGGGATAAACGGAATAAATATTTAAAAAAATCTATTTTTTATTTTTTATAAGCCATAAACCTGCATCCATCATTACGTACGTTATCGCCAACGTATAGCGTACGTTAAGCGCATTACGTACGTAATCCTGACAATGTTACGTACGCAACGAGTTCCTAGAGGCTACTGCCTCAAATCACATATACTATTACGTACGTTGTCAAAATAACGTATGTAAAGCTCACGTACATTACGTTCGCTAACCCAAAGCCATTACGTACGTAATGCCCGTTGACTAGGCTGTCACGATCGGTCACCAACCCCCGCTCACGCCTGGTCCCACACGCCGAAAGGCGAGATGCTGACAGATACACCACATTACGTACGTTAAAATAGAACTGTTACGTACGTAATGTTACATACATAGCATGCGTATAGTTAACATTATAGCGTACGCTAAGGGCAACACATAGTCAAAAAAATAAAATTCTCCAAACAACATCTAACAATCAACTATAGAGTGAACGACAGAGATAAACAATTCGATTTAGCATATTTCAACAATATACTCATTATAATAATTACGGATATGGTACAACAATACTCGAATTATCCGAAAAATACAACAGTAAAGGCGAGAGTTCAAGCGGATATTACAAGCATCGCTTAGGTTTCCTGATCCATTGAAAGTAGGCGGATTATGCTTGAGGAAAAGCTCTTTAATAGCGCGTTGGGGTAGATGAGATGGTGGTGTAGGGTCACGTTCATGCCCTTCTCTTCTTGTATCCCCTCCTGGGTGGCATTTTGTGGTTCACGTAATCATCATTAGTTCATTCTCATTGGTCCAAGTTATCGTCATACTTGAGCATAGAAAGGAGTTCACGACTACATAATCATAGCGAATCAACACATACTCATAGATAACTCTTGTGGCAAGGTCGAGAAAAAGATCAGAAAATAACATCATACTCATGGAAAGAAAAGCCCATAATGGGTCAAGATATATATATATATATATATATATATATATATTAATATATCATATACATCATAATGGAACAACTGCCTTCAACGAGGTCTTACTGACTATCAAGCTATACAAGCTAATCTAGGCTACCTACCTACACATATACCAAAATACGGGCTGATCTAACAAGTATCATTGTCGTCTATAAAATAAGAAAGTGCTAGACATCGAAATGACACATATAAGCAAAAGATGTGACGTTCTGCACACAAATACAAAATAAATGGCTAGTACCATCCTGAACTATCTCAAGTCGCCCTCAACTAGGCAGTCGAGCTGTCTTCCTCGGAAAACTCCTCTAGATCCTCTTTTAGATCTTCTTCTAACTCCTCATCTAAAACTAGAGATACTGCAACAGGCTCTTCAACGACTCTACGCTTCTTTGGCACAAGTAGATGAGCATCGTCTGCGATCGGTCACGGGTGGATTGGATCGATGACTGGCATAGGTCGAAGTGGCGGAGACGTCCTCCTTAGAATAAAAGGCTCGATCCTCATGTCCCTGTGGTAAGGTACTGAGGTCCCTACCTCCAGGTCTAACCTACCCTCAGTATGAGGCAATGCAGCAAAAACCACCTGGCTGGGTAGAGGTTTAGCTGGCCTCTCTGGCAAAGCTCCCCTAGCATATGGTCGATACACGCAAGCTCCAGGGGGAGGTGCACGATGCTGGAGGTACTAAGTGGTAATACGGATAGCAAAGGCCACGAAATCTCCAAACGGTACTAAAGTGGCCTCACACAAATAGATATGGTACCATGAAACTGCAGCAGCCCACTCCCTCCACTCGATCGGAAGGAGGTCGATAAGGCGCTGAATGCTCTCGTAGTCTGAGACACCATGAGGAGCATCTAGATGTTGGGTCGCCTCGAGGTCTGCCACGCACTGGGCTATGGTGGCACCTGTGCTTCGATATGTGATGCGGAAAGCCTCCACAAGGTCGCACAGTGTCGGCCTTCTCCTCGCTAAATTCTGCAGCATCGCCTTTATGGTCGCCATCCTATGAAGAAGGTATCCGTATAATACGTCAACGTCTCAACATAATTGAACAACTCTACTAAAGGGTTCTCAGAAGAAGAAGAATATAAATCCCATCCTAAGTTCTCGACTCGAAATCTGGATTCGGAGAAACGCCAAAAAAATATACTCTCCAATAGGGTACGTTATGAAAGTTATTCGGGTCCCGCCATAAATGGACATCCCAATAGAAAATAACTATACTCGCATGACTCGTATGTAAGTGATATTCGTTGGAGACATCACTGCATCATTGATCCTCGTTATTACATCGTCGTTATTTTCCCTTCACATTCGTATGCATGCTGAAATACTTAAGGTGCATAAGTTCTCGTTCTCGTAATAGAAGACCCTAAGGAAGTTTCTAGGTTCTCGTCTTTCATATTTCTTTATCATCAACAATTCATGCATAATCGTAAGATAAAAATTCATATATTACATGCTTTGTCATACATATATCGTTCCATACATTTTCATAATTAACATCTCATAAAAGCTCACAAAGAGATACATTTTTTATGGCAAAAGAAGTTTGAATCATAAAGAATAGTAAATCATTTACCTTACTCTTCAGTTGAGCATGAAGTGACGGGGTGTTGAGTTGACAATTGATTCTTATATCAGTTTAGAGAATTGAACTAAACATCGCTTGAAAGAACATAGACTCAGAGTAAACGAACCTCTCTGATACCATTCTGTCATGTCCCCTTACCCCTAAGGACGGCACAGCCAGGGCATGACTCGTGGTAGGAATTAGCGGTAAGAAATGGGGAAACATACGTTTCATAAGGAATAGGGGTGGATTTCCACAAATAACCTATCAAGGAATCATGAAGGGAAATCAATATCGTGGGAATGACTTAGAATTCAAGGTAAGAATACATTGTAATAATATTTGTCGTGAAGTTTAGGAAAGGCTTCATAGTACATTACAAACGACGTGACTTAGAAAGCAAAATCATAAAGAGTGTTTGCAGCGGAAAACATAGTTGGTTACATATATGAAGATATGTAACCAAGGCTTAAAACCATTTGCAGACAAAAGACATCCAGTCAACACCCTCCGTCACATCCCCTGCTCAACCTACACATTTTAAAATATATACAGGGTTGAGTATGTAACACCCCAACTAGGCGGATATTACAGTGTCGTGGACCACCGACTGGGACCCACCAGGCGAATGGGAATTAATGAATTAAATAATATAATTATAGTACCGAACCACATTATATTACTAAATACTCCGATGAGGAGTTTAAGTACAAAATACCAGGACAATAGCGAATACTAGTATATTTTATATGGAGATAAAATACACAACACTGAATGAAACGGAGTATCCAAATGGAAATCTGCAGCGGAAAATAAATGACAACATGAATGACTGAAAGGATTGGGTCCCCCTAGTAGTATCACTGGGACTCCTCGCCATCGACATGCTCTTCCCGTGCCTTTGCCTTGTCGTGACCTGAAAACAATATCCCCCAACGGGGTCAGTTACACAGAACAACAATCCTCAAGGGTTGAATATAGACAATCATGATATATCTCAAGTATGAAGTATCCTTAGTTATGAATTTAAGCTGAAGAGGAGCATCATAGTACGCCTGTAATGTTCTGTGCAAGTGTACAAGACGAGTGCCCGGACACACTAGTCCTTGTACCTAATTAGTCTCACGGAGGTAAACGTTACCGTGTGCACAGTCCAATGTATCGGTGAACCCAATACATGACTATCCTGTGCTCGACTAAAAATTTCACACATCCGCACCCGGACACGCAATATGAACTCAGAAGGTCATATGAACGAGAATGACCATAATGAATATCAATGAATATTAATCCGTAAAAGTCAAGAATGACTCACCGAGATGAAAATAACAGTGAAGTGAATGATAACTCAATGAAATGATTGGAACCGTCGTTCCTCGTGAATGCAGTGATTATTTGACAGTTACAAGTCTCAATACGGTTAATACGATTATGAATGAGTTATGATTATGAATGATCAACAACAAAAGGAATGAATATCCTTTTAACCGAGTAAGAATTAACTTACACAATACCGATGAAGAATGTCCTTCCACGAACAACGTCCTAAATGAGATGTCGGTCGCTCGAACAACCTTGAATAACACAATTACTAATAATCCGGTTCAACACACGAATCAAACACGAGTATAGCTAACTCAAAACGTCGATACGACTAAACTAAGTTCATTGGGGCATTATATCGAACACGTTGTGGCAAATCTTCGATTGTTTACAACCAAACCTCGATTATACCAACATCAAAACCCCAAGAAGTGTTTCAAACCAACAAAACATCTTTAATACGATCAATAATCCAATATGAATATCCAAATTCGTGATTTCAACAACAATTAATTGAAAACCCCCAAATCCAACTCAATATTCAAAGTGTTCTTGGATAATCCTTCAATAATCCAATGAATATTTATACAAACTCATAATCATATGTATATCTCTTCATACAACACGATTATAACATCCAAAATATCATATCTCAACACAAAATTGAAATCCAAGATGTTGAAGAAATTACCTCTTGAAGATCCAAACACTTCGATCCGAAGAACACGAGTCAAATCGAGTATACAAGCTTCCCAAATGAATGAAGATGATGAAAATCTAACACCCAAGTGATAGGTGATGGAAAATCTCTCCCTCAAGCTCTCTCTCCCGGATATAAGTTGAAGAAATGAAGAAATGAGGAAAAAGTCCCGGCCAAGTCCTTATAAACTGCCGGAAGTTACGGCTGTAACTCGGCCTACTTACGGCCGTAATATACCAAGTCAACGGCCTTACGGCCGTAACTAGCCAACTCGTACGGCCGTAACTCGGCTTCATCCAAAACACCTGCCGTCAGCCATACGGCCGTACCCGCACACCTTACGGGCGTAACTCGACCGATACGGCCGTATCCGGCCAAACTTACGGGCGTATGATCGTCGAAACTGACTAGGCACCCTGCCTGCAACGTACGGCCGTACCTTCCTCGTCTTACGGCCGTATGCCGCAACCCTTACGGCCGTAAGTCCTTCTCATCCGACAAAACCTGAAATTTACGAACGCCCCTTACGGCCGTAACCTTCCCATCTTACGGCCGTAACTCGCCTTCGGCCAAAAATGCTTGAGCACCCTGCTCGACACGATACGGCCGTAACCGGCCAAGCCTTACGGCCGTACCTGCTCAATTTACGCCCGTATGCCGCAACCCTATGGCCGTAAGTCCCGTTCGTCCAAAATGGTCTGAATGCAACGAACACCTGTTACGGCCATATCCGGCAATCCTTACGGCCGTAACTCATTGCTGGACAAGGTGAAAATCCGATAACTCCAATTTCTCGCTACGATTGATGAATGATCCGACATACCATACGTATGTGAAAGTGGACAAGTCCAACACATGCCAAAGATGATACTTCCAGCACAAGACTACCAATCACGATGAAAATGATAATACTCCCATCTCGATTGATAACCAGAGATGAAAAGACGATCAGTAACTGATACACGGTTACAACATGCCAACAGTGAACGTAAATGAATGAATCATGAATGATGAGTGATTAATAATGAGTGAAAATTACTGAGTGACAATTACTGACTAATTAATACTGAATGAAAATGAATGATTTACAACCGGGTATTACAGAGTACAATGTACTCCTTGAACATATTGCCAAAAGATAAAACATGCTTTCGTATTTGTCATCATACATATAAGTAGTAACACATGGGATTTTAAGAAAAAGTCCATGTTTACTAAATCAGTTCATTTTATTGCATATATCTTTAGATTCACCATATCCATAATTTACACCGGGGAAGGTGGCCACCTCCCGCAAATATTACTCCCCAAGATCGACCACTCCGAAGAGAGCTCACAATCCCGAGTACTGAGTACACTAACCCTGGACAACAACCCGTGCCTATCTTAGGATCCTATCATTTCATAGGTTGGAAAGCCAACAGTGATAGGTTCATAAGAATCCACATAAAAGTTTTTATGCATCATAATCATTGAAATCATAATTTGCTTGTAAAACATTTCATCAGAATAGAGCAAAGCTAAAATCATTTTCGTATAGAAAGCCCACCTGGACAAGTATAAACGTAAGCAAAATGATTTTCAAATCCTCCTTATGCTTCAATAAGCTGCTCCACCTTTCATCGTAAACAACTAAGTTTAGTGGTCGATCGAGCTTAACGAGGTCTAACGGACAACAGACTCGATCTACATGTTTGGACTTTAGGGTTTTGCATCAGACTTATGTTTAATAATATAAGTTATGATTCTCTTAGAGAACTCGACTGACCATATAACATAAAGATACTAAAAATGATAACCGGCACTCGATTCAGTTACACATTCCTTGGTTCGAAAACCATCATCAAACACTTAACATAATCAAAACATAATGTGCACAAAAGCTGGAAAGAATTAATTAGAATTCTGTAATTGCATAGTAAGAACTGGACATTATATCTTATACCATTGGAAAGACACTGAATTTTAGTTTCATGTCCATTTTACGGATCTCAAGAATAGTAAGTATGGAGAATGTTATGGCTGTTTCCGTGAAGTGTAGCTAAACTGCCAATTTCCGGCGAAAGTGGGAAAAACGTCATATTAATCTAGAGCTCATTTCTAGCAACGAAAACCCTAAACATGTTAATTCTAATCATGCATATTATACTTATAACACATATAGGAGTCAACATACAAGCATGCTTCTCGACACTACGAACTCCATTTCATAATCTTTTCTTTTAAAAAGAATGACTACTAACACATTTTTTATACATCATCAACATCAAGCATCATCAACATCAAACATCATCAAATATCTAGTAACACATTTATTCCCTACTCATGTTGATCCTAACATGAAAATAACCTAAACATGATTTAAAAATCTTCAATACATAACATGCTCTTTAATTACATCAACTATTATCTAACACATAATCAACTTCATAAATCTAAGATCATGTCTTTATTTACAAACAAATTCGTAAAACATTTACAAAAATCTAACAAAAACATATCATGTATATCTGTCATACATCATCACAAACATCAAGTCACTTTGAACATATATCAACATATCAAGAACTAAGCATGTTTTTTCTTTTCTTTCCAAAATACCAGATATTTTATTAAAATACCACAAATTCATCATAACATCATATCATCAAGCAGAAACATATTATGGAAGAAAATCATAAGAAAAACAACACATGATTGAGCTATGAACCCTAATATTTTCGGCCCAAATGATAAAAATAAAAGCATGAATAAAACTTGTTTTAAACACTGCCAAGTACCTTAAAATCAGCTTAAAAATATATAAAAGATTAGAAAATCAAACCTAAGTTCCTTCATCACTTTCAATTTTTAAAGTTAGCTAAAATCTATTTTTACTTGGATAGAAATGAAGAGGAGAAGTTAACTTACTTGAATATGAACTTTGATTCAAGTTTGGAACATTAATGGAGCTTGGTTGTGGAGATTCAATGGAAAAACAATGGAGGACTTATCTCCAATAGGGGTGGAGGGGCAAGATGGGAAATGAAGGGGAAGTATATGAAGTAAAGAGGAAAAGCGGAATGCCCCTTTATATACTAGGTTAACCCTAGCCTTTCAATAAAGCGGTTAAAGAATATCTTATATTTCGCTCTTTCATAGATAAAATTACTCGGGTATAAAATGTATGTCGTATACTTAAATTATCGTGTCGAACTTACATCTTAAAGTCGGAGAAAAGTTTCGCGATTTACAGAATGCAAATTATCCGAGAAAACGAATCGACATATAATATACCCGAAAATTCAAAAAGAAAACTTTCGAAAATTATATTCGCAATGTAAAAATATTGTATATAGAAGGCGATGGAATCACGATTCTGTCTATCAAAATATAAAATCAAATTCGAAAGAGAATCCCAACTAGGTAACCGAACATCCAATTTATGAATAAAAAACATGCAAATATATCTAAACTGATCCTACTAGTCAAAATTTTATTACTTAGGAATGCAAAACCCTGGTGTCACACTTGAGGTTATAATAAATCATGCTTATAAAAGACCGGGGCATTACACTGACCATGAGGAGCATGAACGTCATATTTGTAAGGTCTTTGATTTGTTGAGGTGAGAACAACTTTATGGAAAAATTTTCAAATGTGAGTTCTGGATGTCTGAAGTAACTTTTCTGGGACATGTGATATCAGTTGATGAGGTTAGTGTGCACCCACAGAAGATGGAGGCTATCTAAGATTCTCTACCTCTGAAGAACGTGAAGGAAATTCATAATTTTCTTGGCTTAGTGGGCTATTATAGATAGTTTGTGGAAGATTTTTCTAAGATCACTAAGCCGTTGACTAATCTGTTGAAGAAAGATAAGAAGTACACGTGGTCAGAGGCATGTCAACAGATATTTGAATAGCTCAAGAGTCAATTGATTTCGGTACCTATTTTAGTAATATCACAAGGAACCGAGGGATTGATGGTGTGTAGTGATGCGTTGAGTCAGGGCCTTGGATGCATGTTGATGTAGAATGGGAATCTAATTGCCCATGCATCAGATCGTGATAAGCGGTTTGTATGGAATTATTGGAAGGAGGTTCATCACACTATGGGTACGCAATTGAACTTAAGTACGTCATTTCATCCTCAGACCAGTTGCCAGTCTTAGAGAACTATCCAGACTCTGGAGGATATATTGAGAGATTATGTTATCGATTGGAAGGACGATTGGGAAGCCCATCTACCTTTAGTGTAGTTCACCTATAACAATAATTGGCATGCTTCGATTAAGATGGCACCTTATGAGGCATTGTATGACCGTCGTTGTAGGTCTCCATTGTGCTGGGACGACTTGATTGGATCCTTGGGCACAGAATCTGATATGTTGATATCGGCTCGTGAGAAAATCACTTTAATCAGGAGTCATTTATTTACGACTCAGAGTCGGCATATAAGTCATATGCAGATAATCATCAACGACTGCCTGAGTTCGAGGTTGTTGCCCCTGTACTATTTAATGTATCTCTTACTGAGGTGTTTTTTGTTTCGAGAAAAGAGGCAAGCTGAGTCCTAGGTATATTGAACCGTTTTAGATTTTGAAATGAATGCCTATCTGGCCTATCATTTGGCATTGTCACCGTCTTTGAGTCGACTGCACAACATGTTTCATGTTTCCTTGTTGAGGAAGTATGTCCTAATCCAAGCCACACACTTAGGTTCGAAGAGATTGATATAGCTAATGATCATTCATATGAGGAGCGTCCTGTACGAATACTAGAGATAAGGATCAAATAGCTTAGAAATAACATGATCCCTCTATTGAAGATTCAATGGTTGAGACACTTAAACCATTTAACGTGTCAAATCCCTTTATTGCGCGATATCGTACTTGAACTATGTCATGGAAATTGTCATACTTATTATGTTCAAATGCTTTCTCGATCTTAAGTAGACTGATTGAATCAATTGACTTTTCATTTGAGCATGGCCATGCATTTCCTTTCGTCCTACTTATTAGGGGGGCAACAGATATCTCTCTCCCTCAAGAGAGGGACAAATCCCACTAATCCCAATCGCTAACCTTTATGATCACCATGTTTCAAATAACGTTGGATTACATCAAGGCATAACAATTATCATGTTGGACTCTATGATAATCTCATGTTCAAGGATTTATTGACATACTGTTATATTATATTCACTTATGACATTTCCATGCAGTGATCTCAATGCGGGTCTGTCCAGTATTGGTTCTTCAACCAGTACCCATAAGTTTGATCTGTACCATTCGCATAATCATTCGATGATTATCAATCGAACTTATACTAATATATTAATCACTTGAGTCTAAACTCAACGCGATTGGACCAGGGGCATTTGAATAGTCTTATTATTCGTGAATAATGATTATTCGATTATTATAATATTAAAACATGCAGACATTATAATAATCAATGAGAAATAAATAACTTTATTTAAATGTGATAATTACAAATCTAGGCACATCGAATGTCCTAGGGCACTATTCCCAGAAATCTCCCACTTGCACTAGGACCATTCATTCATGACTTTTAGTCCTATCGATCTAGCATGCTCAACATGCTTTCCTTGTGACAGAGGCTTGGTAAGTGGATCAGCAATATTCTCTTCCATTGCTACTTTGCATATTGTAATATCTCATCGTCTGATGATCTCTCTGACTAGGTGATATTTTCTGAGTATATGTTTAGAATTATGATGGGATCTAGGCTCTTTAACTTGTGCAATAGCACCATTATTGTCACAATAAAGGCTTATGGGACCCTGGATGGTTGGTACCACTCCTAATTTGGTAACGAACTTTTTCATCCATATGGATTCCTTAGCTGCATCTGATGCTGGCAGTTACTCAACTTCTGTTACAGAATCAGCAAACGTGATTCTTTTGAACTCTTCCAACTTACAACGCCTCCATTTAATACAAACACATAACCAGTTTGCGATTTAAAATCGTCTCTGCCGGTTTCAAAACTTTCATTGGCGTAACCATTTACATCCAACTATTTTCCCACCCCTCTATAACTTAGGAAAGCATCCTTGGTTCTTCTTAATTACTTTAGTATGGTTTTCACTGCTCTCCAGTGACTTTCACCTAGATTTGATTGGTAACAACTTGTCATGCTAAGGGCAAACGATACGTCCAGTCGAGTACAAATCATGGCATACATGATAGATCCAATGGCCGAATCATATTGAATCTTGCTCATGCGAACTCGCTCATCAGGAGTCGAAGGACTCTGAGTCGTACTATGATGAATGCCATGTGACATTGGCAAGAATCCTCTCTTAGATGCCGGCATATTGAACCTCTTCAATATTTTGTTAATGTAGGTACTTTGACTTAGACCAATCATTCTCTTTGATCTATCTCTATAGATTTTTATCCCAAGAATGTAAGCAGCTTCTCCTAAGTCTTTCATTAAGAAACAACTTCCCCACTAAGCCTTGACTGTCTGTAAGGTGGGTATGTCATTTCCAATGAGTAATATGTCATCTACATATAAGACTAAGAAAATAACTATGCTCCCACTAACCTTTTTGTACACACATGGTTCATCTTCATTTTGAATAAATCCAAACTCTTTGACAGTTTCATCAAAATAAAGATTTCAGCTCCGAGAAGCCTCCTTCAACACATAAATGGATCTTAGAAGCCTACAAACCTTTTTAGAATTTTTGGGATGAACAAAACCCTCGGGTTGTTCCATGTACACATCCTCGAGTAAGTTTCCATTAAGAAACGCTGTTTTGACATCCATTTGCCATATTTTAGAATCAGAGTATGCGACAATGGCAAATAAAATTCTAATTGATTTAAGCATGACTACTGGTGAAAAAGTCTCATCATAGTCAACACCATGAATCTGTCTATAACCTTTTGCCACTAATTTAGCTTTATAGGCTTGTAGATTATCGTCCATCTCTTTCTTCTTTTTGAAGACCCATTTGCACCCAATGGTTTTAACACCCTCAGGTGGATCTATCGAGTTCCAAACTTGATTGTCATACATGGACTACATCTCTGACTCATGGCTTCTAGCCATTCCTCAGACTCTAGTCCTGAAGCAGATGCTGTATAGGTACTAGGATCATCATCTATGAGTGATGCATCATCATCTATTACGAGATACCCATATCTCTCAAGTTCATGTCGCACCCTGTCAGATCTGCGAGGGACTTGTATACTTTGAACTGGCTCTTCAACTGATGTTTGAGCCTATTTAGCTTCCATCAGTGAAGTAATGTCTTCTTGTGGTTCTCGAGTTTCCTCTAGAATTAATCTTCTCCCACGGTCTCTTTTGGAAATAAATTCCCTTTCTAAGAAGACAGCATTTCGATCAACAAACACTTTGTTCTCCGCGGGCTTGCAAAAGTAGTATCCTTTAGTTTCCTTAGGATATCCCACAAATAAACATCTTTCAAACTGGCTGCCAGTTTGTCAAAAACTTGGCGCCTTACGAACGCTTCGCAACCCCAGATCTTTAGAAAAGACAAGTTTTGGTCTCTTACCAGTCCATTTCAAATGGTGTCTTTTCAAATGCTTTAGATGGAACATGGTTAAGGGTGAATGTTGCTCTTTATAAGACATGGCCCAAAAATGATAAAGGAAGATCCATTCGACTCATCATGGATCGAACCATATCTAATGAAGTTTGATTCCTCCTCTCGGACACTTTGTTATGTTGAGGTGTTCCAGGTGGAGTAAGTTGTGAAACAATTCCACAATTCCTAAGATGATCATCGAATTCTTTGCTCAAGTATTCACCACATTGATCCGATCTAAGGGCTTTAATTGTCTTACCAAGTTGATTCTGTACATCACTATGGAATATTTTAAATATTTCAAAAGATTCATGGTTATGCTTCATAAGATAAACATATCCATACCGGCTAAAATCATCGGTAAATGAGATGAAGTATTGGTATATGCCTCTGGCATGAGTGCTAAGTGGTCCGCATACATCAGTATGTACTAAGCCTAATGGATCACTAGCCCTTTCTCTATGACTAGTGAAAGGATTCTTCGTCATCTTGCCCAATAAACAAGACTCGCATGTCCGAAACGACTCATAGTCAAAAAAGTCTAAAAGTCCATCGTTATGGAGTTTAGAAATGCATTTATCATATATGTGACCAAGTCCACAGTGCCATAAGTAAGTCGGATTAGAATCATTTGTTAGGAATATGCCCTAGAATACTACACAGGGGATGAGAGAGAAGGGGCACTGTACTTGTAATTATGAAATTATCAATAAAAAGGCAATATGATTCATTCACTGTTTATTGTATTTCAAATGCATTCTTGATTTGGTAAACATTGAAGTGAAGTCCATGTTAATAAGAGCGAACATTCCACTCTCGTTATCGGATAAGAGAAAATGCACTGGAAGTGTTTAAAGTTTATTTACGTAAACCATTCGCAAGTCGATAAACTTAATTGGGCATTAAGTTTTGAGTAAGACTTATATAACTGATGCTAGGGCATGTGCATGTCTTGATAGCATAGTTATAAGTATATTAGTGGAACCAGTATACTCGAACACGACTCATACTTGATTCAGTCACACGGTATTCACTCTTCGAGAGTCAATGACGAATCGAAATGTTGTGATAGTATACGTGGAGCTTTGACTTGAGGGTTCAGTAGGAGATGTGCCTGTGATGTTTAGTTTTTCATTAGAGTGTAACACCCCAAACTAGGCAGATATTACAGTGCCGTGGACCCCCGACTGGGACCCACCAGGCGAGTGAAAATGAATGAAATACTCATGGTAAATGTAGTACCGAACCACATTACATCATTAATTACTCCGATGAGGAGTTTCATATAACACACCCAAGATAATATAGAATATGTGTATATTTTATATGAAGATAAAACATACGACACTGAATAAAATGAGTATTCAAACGGAAGTCTGCAGCGGAAATAAAATAAAGAAAACACGAGTGAATGAAAAGGACTGGGCCCCCCATACTAGTATCACTGGGACTCCTTGCCGTCAATGTTATATTCCCGTGCTTTTGCCCTGCCATGACCTGAAAACCAAATCCCCCAACGGGGTCAGTTACACAGAACAATAATCCTCAAGAGTTGAATAAACATAATCATATATGCTGTATAAACCACAAGTTCGATCAAAGTCTCAAAACGTCGAACACATGCGATCAAAAGTGAATCAGTCAGATTATAAGCCAATCCTGTTGAAAACATACGCAATCAAACATGCTATATGAATCAACTAACGGTACGGCTCAAAGGGTGGCGCCACACTACGCCCGGGATGGAAATATGTCCATGCACAAGCCACCATCGAGTATCGATCGAATACACGTGTGGTCTTATACCTAATCAGTCTCACGAAGTGATCTTCTCGTGTGCACAGTCCCATGTGAGGCCAACAACCAACACACGACTTAATATGTGCCCGACATGAAAATCCTACACATACCAACCGGCACGCCAGTATGACCCGGAATGCCACGAGATAACAAAAGTGACATCGAAATTAATAATGACTCACCGAGATAAAATGACAGTGAAATGAATGATAGCTCAATGAAATGATTGGAACCGTCGTTCCTTGTGACTGAAGTGATTAATTGACAATTACAAATCTCAATACGGTTAATACATTATGAATGAACTATAATTATGAATGAACAACAACGAAAGGAATGAATATCCTTTTAACCGAGTAAGAATGAACTTACACAACGCCGATGAAGAATGTCCTTGCACGAACAACGTCCTAAATGAGATGTCGGTCGCTCGAACAACCTTGAATAGCACAAATACCAATAATCCGGTTCAACACACGAATCAAACATGAGTATAACTAACTTAAAATGTCGATACGACTAAACCAAGTTCATTGGGGCATTATATCGAACATGTTGTGGCCAAACTTCGATTGTTTACAACCAAACCTCAATAATACCAATATCAAATCCCCAAGAAGTGTTTCAAACCAACAAAACATCTTCAATACGATCAATAATCTAATATGAATATCCAAATTTGTGATTTCAACAACAATTAATCGAAAACCCCCAAATCCAACTCAATATTCAAAGTGTTCTTGAATAACCTTTCAATAATCCGATGAATATTCATACATACCCATAATCATATGTATATCTCTTCATACAACATGATTATAACGTCCAAAACATCATATCTCAACACAAATCGAAATCCAAGAGGTTTGAGAATATTACCTTTGAAGATCCAAACACTTTGATTCGATGAACACGCGTTAGATCGACGATCCGAGCTTCACAACCGAATGAAAATGATGAAAAATCAAGTATTCAAGTGACTGATGATGAAAATTTCTCCCACAAACCCTTTCTCTCGGAAGTAGGATGAAGAAATGAGCTTTTCTTCTCAAAAAATGAAATTATAGTGTAGCCTGCACTGTGTGCCGCGGCCCGGCCGAGTGTGCCGCGGCACAGGGCCAAAATCTGACCCTAGTGCTCGGAAGTGTGCCACGGCCCGGCCGAGTGTGCCGTGGCAGTGACTCGGCAGTGTGCCGCGGCCCTGCGGCAGGAGCCGCGGCCCTCGGTACAGGCGGGTCGGGCAAAACTGCAATATGTGTGTGTCTTAGCTATTTCAATCATAACTCCCTCGTCTGGACTCCGATTGACTCACCGTTTGAACCATTGGAAAGATAACTTGATGCTCTATAATATTGAAAAGACTCAGAATTTTTGGAGTTTCCAAAAATTAATGGTGATTTTACAAAGTCAAACTCATACGTGGAAAAGTCGCTTAAGAACACGGAACTCAACAGAACGACACCGAGACGAACTGGGATGATAAAAAGTGTAGAATTAATCATTCTCGGAATGACGAAACGGTAACAATAGAGTTGCTAAGATGGACTTCCACCAAAAAAATAAAATTACCGGAAATCCAAATTGCGGATATTACATACTACCCTCCTTAAAAGAAGTTTCGTCCCGAAACTTAAAACAAGTAGGGAGAAGCAATATTCCGCTGGAAAAACTCAACGAGATACATAAGAACCGCAAATTTACCCAACAATAGCATGATTCGAACAAGAAGGAAATTTGAAATGGCATGAACTCCAATATCAACATCGATTAATGAAGTAATTATAACGATCAAGATAATATTCTCATCTCGATTCTCAAGCAAGGTTGAAACAACGAACGATATCAATACACGACTCAACATTAGTCCGAACGGTGAACACGAATGAATTAACATGAATGATGAATGATTATTAATGAGTGAAAATCCACTGAGTGACAATTAATGAATGAAAAAAATGAATGAATTTACAAGCGGGTATTACATTCCCCCCCTTAAAAATAGTTTCGTCCTCGAAACTAAGGGTGAAACAAATCGGAATAACTCTTCTGCATACTATCCTCGATTTCCCAAGTAGCCTCTTTGACTTCGTGACTCGACTACTGAATTTAACCAAGGGATCGTCTTGTTCCTCAACTGTTTGATTCGCCGTACTAAGATTCGTATGGGATGATCCTCATACGTATGATCATCTTATCTTGATTTCATCAAACTGAAGTATGTGGCTAGGGTCAGCAATATACTTCCGCAACTGAGATACGTGAAACACATAATGAATTCGGCTCAACGCCGGAGGTAGGGCTAATCGATAAGCTAGCTAACCTACTCGATCCAAAATCTCAAATGGTCCAATGAATCTCGGACTCAACTTTCCCCTCTTGCCAAAATAGAAGACACCACGACTCGGGAATACCTTGACCAAAACATGGTCACCTGTCTCGAACTCTAATGGTCGACGACGATGATCTGCATATGATTTATGTCGACTCTGAGCGGTCAACAAACGACTCCTGATCAAAGATACCTTCTCACAGGCGGCTATAAGCATATCGGGCTCGGTGCCGATTGATTCTGATAAGTTATCCCAACACAAAGGAGATCGACAACGACGATTGTACAAGGGCCTCGTAAGGTGCCATCTTAATCGAAGCATGCCAACTATTATTGTACGTGAACTCGATCAATGGTAGTTGGGCTTCCTAATCAACTTTCCAATCGAGAAAACATGCCCTCAACATGTCCTCCAAAGTCTGAATAGTCCTCTCCGATTGTCCGTTGGACTGAAGATGAAAAGCTGTACTGAGATTAAGCTGAGTTCCCATAGCACGATGAACTGATTTCCAAAAATGAGACATAAATCGTCCGTCACAATCGGAAACGATACTTTTAGCAGTACCGTGCAATCTCACTATCTTTTTGATAAACAACTGGGCAAGTCTCTCGGGACCCCACGTATCCTTAATCTCAAGAAAATGAGCTGATTTAGCTAGGCGATCCACAATTACCCAGATTGTATTCATGCCACGATGACTCATCGGCAAACTCGTGATGAAGTCCATTGAAATATCTTCCCACTTCCATTCTGGAATAGGGAGAGGTTTCAGCATACCCTTGGCCGCGATGTTCTATCTTGACTTGCTGACAGGTCAAACATCTCGAAACAAATTCCGCGACTTCCCGCTTCATATTACTCCACCAGTAATTTTGTTTCAAGTCTTTATACATCTTGCTAGACCCCGGATGAATGGAGTAATGGGTAGCATGAGCTTCTCTCAAAATCGAGTTTTTCAACTCGTCATTCGCCGGTACGCACAACCGATTCTTAAAACGCAAAAGTCCATCCTTGTGGACCACAAACCCGGGGGCTTTCCCCTGAGTCACATCCTCTTGAATGCATAACAAAAATGGGTCCGAACCCTGATTCTCCCTGATCGCCTCCTCAAGTGGCGATGAAATCTCCAATGTACAAAGTTGCCCTTGTACTCGCTGTAACCATACCTTGATCTCGGGTCTCAGAAATTCCTGTTGAAGTTCCTTCTGAACTGTTAATCGAGCAAGCATCTACTCCTGAACGGACTTACGACTCATGGCGTCGGCGACAACGTTTGCCTTGCCCGGGTGGTAAAGTATCTCGATATCATAATCTTTGATCAGTTCCAACCACCGTCTCTGCCGCATATTTAACTCCTTCTGAGTAAATATATACTTTAAACTCTTATGATCGGTGAATATCTGACAGGTAACGCCATAAATAATGACGCCAAATCTTCAATGCGAACACCACGGCTGCTAGCTCCAGGGCGTGGGTCAGATAATTAACCTTGTAAGGTCTCAATTGTCATGAAGCATAAGCAATAACTTTCCCGTTCTGCATGAGTACACATCCGAGACCCTGTCCGGATGAATCACTATAAACCACAAATCCTTCCATCCCTTGTGGTAAAGAAAGGACAGGTACTGAAATTAACCGGCTCTTGAGTTCCTCAAAACTCTGTTGACACGCGTCAGACCACGTGTATTTCTTATCCTTCTGTAAAAGGTTCGTCATGGGTTGAGCGATTTTAGAAAATCCTTCCACAAACCGCCGATAATAACCAGCTAATCCGAGGAAACTTCGGATTTCCTTAACATTCTTCGGAGGTTGCCAATCTCGGATAGCCTCCGTATTCTAAGGGTCGACACGAACTCCGTCTGATGAAATTACATGCCCGAGAAACGTCACTTCGGACATCCAGAACTCACATTTGGGAAACTTCCCAAAAAGTTGCTCTCGTCTCAACACGTCGTGTACCTGATGAAGGTGAAACTCGTGCTCCTCCCGGTCACGAGAATAAATTAAAATGTCATCAATAAAGACAACCACGAACTGATCCAAAAAGTCGATGAAGACCCGATTCATTAACTCCATGAATACCGCAGGTGCATTAGTGCATTAATTAACTCGACGAACTCATAATGGCCATAGCGTGTTTGAAACGCCGCCCTCGCGATATCCGACTCTCGAATGCGCAACTGGTGATATCTAGATCTTAAGTCGATCTTGGAAAATACTGAAGCTCCCTGAAGTTGATCTAAGAGATCATCAATACGGGGTGGAGGATACTTATTCTTGATCGTCACCCTATTCAACTCCCGACAATTAATACACACACAAAACGAACCATCCTTATTCTTGACAAACAACACTGGTGCTCCCCACGTGGACGCACTCGGTCGGATATAACCCTTCTCGGTCAAATCCTCTAATTGATTCTTTAATTTCTGCATTTCGGTCGGGCCATCCGGTACGGTGCCTTCGATAATGGGGATGTACCAGGCTCCAACTCTATCGTGAATTCCATATCCCTCGGTGGAGGTAAAACAGATAGCTCGTCTGGGAGTACATTGTCAAACGATAACAATGATACCACGAATGGTTGAACACCTAGATTGCCTTAGAACGGCCAATCGATGAAAATGATACAATGAATGATTGAACACCTCGATTGCCTTAGAACGGCCAATCGATGACAATGATACAATGAATGATGGAACATCTCGATCGCCTTAGAATGGTCAATCGATGACAATGATATATAATGAATGATAGAACATCCCTGATTGAGTAATTACTGCTTTCATCATATTAATGATTCTTCCGGAACAACGGGGATCACCTCCCTGAAATACACACTCGACTCCAAAGACGGAAATGATAATGACCATACGCTTACGAACATTGAGAATGGTATCATGACGATCCATCCCACTAATACCCAATATTACCTCGTCCTTAGGTAAATCCACCACGATTAGATCCACCAACCACTCGCGGTCATTAAGCTTAATTTAGTCAGTTCTTAACCTCATGATTTTCGAAAATTCTTTTACCGCCAGGTAGACCAATGATATAAGGCCCACAGTTAATAAGACTATCCAAGTTAAGTCTATTCAAACATGATTCGGAAATGAATGAATGCGATGTACCAGTATCAAATAGGGTTCACACAGGTTGAGATAGAATTACAAGTATACCTGAGATCATTCGGGCCTCCGAATCGTCGGTCTTCTTCATCTCGTGAATTCGGGGCTTGCCGGCCCCCGAACCGGATGCTCCTATCTGATAAGTATGAGCTCCACCTTTAGTTGTTCCCGTCTTCTTAAACAGTACAGACTGAGTGGCCTGATTCTGAACCGCTAAATGCTTCGGGGCCTGAGATGCCACCGGAGTATGCTTGGGGTCCCTTCGGCAAAAATGGGCCTTATGCCCAAAAATCCCACAATTATGGCACGTGATAGACGGTTTCAGACACTTAGTGCTGTAATGACCCGGCGCTCCACAATTGAAATAGGTGATGGCCGAACTGGCTGCTCGGGACTGAGATCCCACACGATTATGTGCATATGAGGTTGCTCAGAAACGTTAGGGCCCGCATGAGGCTTCTTGAAGGTAAACTGACCGCCTACGGACTGATTACGCTTCGTTGATTTCCTGCTGAAAGATGAAGGTTGTTGCTCTGCAATTTCCTTAGCAGCAGGCTCACACGGGAGACTTCTCTCGATTAAATCAGACAGAGTGGCACAATGATGATTGAGCAATTGCATATGGGTCATCATGACCTGCATAAAAGTGAGTGGATCAATCCGAACATCTTCCGATCGAGCTGAGTCCTGGGTACTACTTCCTGGCAGTGAGTGATTATTTTCCGGATTTCGGCCCGCACCGCGGCCTCTCCCCGTGCATCCCCTGACAGCTCTCTCCATACTGAAGTAGGAAGGTCGCATGATAATCATAGATATCGTATGAGTACCGCGTTACGATTTACGTCATGAAATGATGAAAATGAGCATACACGCTCTAACACAGTGATTACATGAATGATTAACTGAGGTGACATGATTATCTGATGATATTCTTAAAATGGTTATCTTGAACAAGTTAAAAAGATTAATGATATGACCCTCAAGATTAACAACTGAGTGATGAAATGAATTGAGTGATTAATGAGTTACCATGATCAACATGATTACAAATGAAAATGATAAATGAGGAAATCTTACTATTCTTTGGTCTGAAGGGCTCGGCTCTTGCACAGGTCACACGTGACGCAAAAGTCCAATGATACTAGTCTGATGAACGATGATTTCAAATAAGACATGACTCGGAAGGTAGTATTCAAAACCACGCTCCGATACCAACTCTGTAACACCCCAAACTAGGCGGATATTACAGTGCCGTGGACCCCCGACTGGGACCCACCAGGCGAGTGAAAATGAATGAAATACATAGGGTAAATGTAGTACCGAACCACATTACATCATTAATTACTCCGATGAGGAGTTTCATACAACACACCCAAGATAATATAGAATACGTGTATATTTTATATGAAGATAAAACATACGACACTGAATAAAATGAGTATTCAAACGGAAGTCTACAGCGAAAATAAAATAAAGAAAACACGAGTGAATGAAAACGACTGGGGCCCCCATACTAGTATCACTGGGACTCCTTGCCATCAACGTTATATTCCCGTGCTTTTGCCTTGCCATGACCTGAAAACAAACTCCCCCAACGGGGTCAGTTACACAGAACAACAATCCTCAAGAGTTGAATAAACATAATCATATATGCTGTATAAACCACAAGTTCGATCAAAGTCTCAAAACGTCGAACACATGTGATCAAAAGTGAATCGGTCAGATTATAACTCAATCCTGTTGAAAACATGCGCAATCAAACATGCTATATGAATCAACTAACGGTACGGCTCAAAGAGTGGTGCCACACTACGCCCGGGATGGAAATGTGTCCGTGCACAAGCCACCATTGAGTATTGATCGAATACACGTGTGGTCTTGTACCTAATCAGTCTCACGAAGTGATATTCTCGTGTGCACAGTCCAATGTGAGGCCAACAACCAACACACGACTTAATATGTGCCCGACATGAAAATCCTACACATACCAACCGGCACGCCAGTATGACCCGGAATGCCACGAGATAACAAAAGTGACATCGAAATCAATAATGACTCACCGAGATGAAATGACAGTGAAATGAATGATAGCTCAATGAAATAATTGGAACCGTCGTTCCTTATGACTGATGTGATTAATTGACAATTACAAGTCTCAATACGGTTAATACATTATGAATGAACTATAATTATGAATGAACAACAACGAAAGGAATGAATATCCTTTTAACCGAGTAAGAATTAACTTACACAACGCCGATGAAGAATGTCCTTGCATGGACAACGTGCTAAATGAGGTGTCGGTCGCTCGAACAACCTTGAATAGCACAAATACCAATAATCCGGTTCAACACACGAATCAAACACGAGTATAACTAACTTAAAACGTCGATACGACTAAACCAAGTTCATTGGGGCATTATATCGAACACGTTGTGGCCAAACTTCGATTGTTTACAACCAAACCTCAATAATACCAATATCAAATCCCCAAAAAGTGTTTCAAACCAACAAAATATCTTCAATTCGATCAATAATCCAATATGAATATCCAAATTCGTGATTTCAACAACAATTAATCGAAAACCCCCAAATCCAACTCAATATTCAAAGTGTTCTTGAATAACCTTTCAATAATCCGATGAATATTCATACATACCCATAATCATATGTATATATCTTCATACAACATGATTATAACGTCCAAAAAATCATATCTCAACACAAATCGAAATCCAAGAGGTTTGAGAATATTACCTTTGAAGATCCAAACACTTTGATTCGATGAACACGCGTTAGATCGACGATCCGAGCCTCACAACCGAATGAAAATGATGAAAAATCGAGTATTCAAGTGAATGATGATGAAAATTTCTCCCACAAACCCTCTCTCTCGGAAGTAGGATGAAGAAATGAGCTTTTCTTCTCAAAAAACGAAATTATAGTGCAGCCTGCACTGTGTGCCGCGGCCCGGCCGAGTGTGCCGCGGCACAGGGCCAAAATCTACCCCCAGTGCTTGGCAGTGTGCCGCAGCCCAGCCGAGTGTGTTGCGGCAGTGACTCGGCAGTGTGCCGCGGCCCTGCCGGCAGGAGCCGCGGCCCCCGGTACAGGCGGGTCGGCCAAAACTGCAACATGTGTGTGTCTTAGCTATTTCGACCATAACTCCCTCGTCCAGACTCCGATTGACTCACCGTTTGAACCATTGGAAAGATAACTTGATGATCTATAATATTGAAAAGATTCAGAATTTTTGGAGTTTCAAACAATTAATGGTGATTTTACAAAGTCGAACTCATACGTGGAAAAGTCGCTTAAGAACACGGAACTCAACAGAACGACACCGAGACGAACTCGGATGACAAAAAGTGTAGAATTAATCATTCTCGGAACGACGAAACGGTAACAATAGAGTCGCTAAGATGGACTTCCGCCAAAAAATAAAATGACCGGAAATCCAAATTGCCGATATTACATAGAGTAGCTAGACTCATTTGCTTAATCGCTGAGTCAACCTCGAAGTGCGGACTATAAGGGCAGGTAGCAGTCTTTACTGTATGCCAAGAAAGGATTATATCTTCTGTTACTGAGCAGGTGAATGTCCTATATGGTTAATGGCAAATAAGATCATAAGTCTTTGGCCAAAGCATTCTGATCTAGTCATATTAGATACACTAGTAATCAGTCGGTCTTAATTTTCATTAACACATGTATAGAGTCTAGTTAACAGTAGGGTTTGACTTTACCATGACCCGAAGACTTGATCGGGACATATAATGAAGGGTCTATACGTATATGGTATTCCCGACATAATGGTTCTGTAATGACCCCTTCATTCGTTTTCAGTCGGGGTTTACAGTTTGGCCCGCTAGGCTGGATAAGTGCTGCCCGTACTCATTGGCTCATCCCAATGCTGGCTGAGACGGTCCTACAGAGTCGCGCATCAGGATCGCTGACGGGTAAACGTGAATTTATTATCTCTCTATTAATATTAGATATTGGATATATAATTATGATTTATTGGATAAATCAAATAGCGGTCTTATGAATTGAAATTAAGTTACTGGTAATTAATTTATTTCATAAATAATATTTCTTAGAGAAATATATTTGTATTTGATATAATAAATTAATTGGATTAATTAATTAGTATAAATACATTGGAAATAAAATGTATTGTATTTAACGAATTCGTTTGACGAACGTCCGGTACACGAGCTTAGTGACTCGGCCACAAATACTCAAGTGTTTGGAACCTCAAAACCTCCTCGAAGAACTCTCTTTATTGGATGAAGGGAAGAAATGGCCGAAATGAACAATAATTCCCAACTGCAAAACATATACTGCATATTACTAGCGTGCACTAACGACTGCCTTTAGCGTGCATTATCTGCCATAGCATATGCTAACTAACTTTGACAGCATATGCTATCCTGTTCCAGAGGCAAATGCCTTATTTCGCACAATGACTTATGCACGCAAAATACACCTTCAACGTATGTAAACATCGTGCCTCATTAACGTACATTATTCCTGAACTATAGCGTATGTTATCTCCTCGCTGACTCCTTTTCCGCACTTTCGTCTAAGCTGCATGTGTCCCACTTACCGAAAGCAACCAACGTTTGTCGAGATTCCCTTTGACCGATCTACAATTAGCGTACGTTAAGCCCTATGCTTAGCGTGTGCTATATGCTATTGACTCGAGCATACATATGCACGCCGAAAGATATTGAGCACGGGACCCATGATCTAACGTACGTCATGTAATACCCTGTTGTAATTCAGTCATTTTTATTCAGTAATTATCAATCAGTAATTGTCACTCAGTAATTTTCATTCATTAATAATCACTCATCATTCATACTCATTCAATTGTGTTCACCGTTCGGCGTAATAATTGTGTTACTCGTACTTTTGCCCCCTTACTTCTCGAATTATGTGATTTTTGTACTCGGTGCATCATTATAGGCTGAACTGCTTGTCGAGCAGGGCCGCACAAGCAGGCCGCATGAGCATCTGGTCGTGCGTGGCGCTCGTGCGTTGCGGGTGGGCCCAGGCAGAGACCTGGCCGGGACGAAGCCGTTGCCGCCTGGCGAGCCACACGAGCAACTGCTCGTGTGCGGCACTCGTGTGTTGCGGCTGGACTGGGCAGGAGACCCAGTGGTCGAGTCAGTGCCGCACGAGCTGGCCACACGAGCAACTGCTCGGGCGTGGTGCTCGTGTGTTGCGGCTGTACTGGGCAGGAGGCCCAGCGTTTGAGTCAGGGCCACACGAGCAGGCCACACGAGTTACTGCTCGTGCGCGGCGCTCGTGCGCTAAGAGCAGTAGCCGGCAGAAGTCTCACGCACGACCGGACGCACAGACACTTGATCGTGCGGGTTGGTCGTGCGTCCCTGGGACTTATATAAGTGGACCGACAGGATTTTCTCATTTTCACCATTTCTTCATCCTAGTTCCGAGAGAGAGGGTTTGTGGGAGAAATTTTTCATCATCAATCACTTGAGTACTCGGTTTTCATCATCTTCATTCGGTTTTGAAGCTCGGATTGTCGATCTAACGCGTGTTCATCGAATCAAAGTACTTGGATCTTCAAAGGTAATATTCTTCAAACATCTTGGAATTCGATTTTGTGTTGAGATAGGATGTTTTGGACGTTATAATCATGTTGTATGAAAAGATGTACGTATGATTATGAGTGTGTATGAATATTCATTGGATTATTGAAAAGTTATTCAAGAACAATTTGAATATTGATTTGGATTTGGGGGTTTTCGATTAGATGTCGATATAATCTCGAATTGTGTATTCATTATGGATTATTGAGTGTGTTAAAGATGTTTCGATGGATTGAATCACTCCTTGGAGGTTTGGTATGGTTATTATGGAGGTTTATTTTAAACAATCGAAGATTGTTTACAACATGTTCGAGATAATGCCCGAATGAACTTGGTTTAGTCGTATCAACGTTTTGAGTCATTATATTCGTGTTTGACTCGTATGTTGAATGGATTGTTGGTATTTGTATTATTCAAGGTTGTTCTAGTGACCGACATTTCATTTAGGACGTTTGTTCGTGGAAGGACATTGTTCACCGGTGTTGTGTAAGTTAATTCTTACTTGGTTAAAAGGATATTCATTCCTTTTGTTGTTGTTCATTCATAATCATATTTCATTCATAATGTATTAACCATATTGAGACTTGTAATTGTCAATTTATCACTTCATTCACGAGGAACGACGGTTCCAATCATTTCATTGAGCTATCATTCATTTCACTATCATTTCATCTCGGTGAGTCATTCTCGACTTTGTCGGATTGTATTTCATTATATTCATTGGTCACTTTTGATAGTGTGACCTTCTGGGTTCGTATTGCGTAGCCGGGTAGGGATGTGTGGAATGTTTAGTCTGGCACACGATAGTCATGTGTTGGGTTCACCGACACATTGGACTGTGCACACGGTAATGTACCTCCGTGAGACTAATTAGGTACAAGGGCGGGTGTGTCCGGACACTCGTCTTGTGCACGTGCACATTCCATTACGGGCGTACTATGATGCCTCTCTCCAGTGTCGTTTCATAATTAAGTTATATCATGTTTGTGTTTATTCAACTCTTGAGGATTGTTGTTCTGTGTAACTGACCCCGTTGGGGGATATTGTTTTCAGGTCATGGCAAGGCTAAGGCACAGGAAGAGAACGTTGACGGCGAGGAGTCCCAGTGATACTAGTAGGGGGCCCCAGTCCTTTCATTCACTCGTGTTTTCTTTATTTTATTTCCGCTGCACACTTCCATTTGGATATTCATTTCATTCAGTGTTGTATATTTTATCTTCATATAAAATATACTTGTATTCGGTTATTATCTTGGGTTTGTTGTAATAAAACTCCTCATCGGAGTGATTGAAAATAAATTGTGGTTCGGTACTATAATTATATTATTTAATACATTAATTTTCATTCGCGTGGTGGGTCCCAGTCGGGGGTCCACGGCACTGTAATATCCGCCTAGTTTGGGGTGTTACAGAGTTGGTATCGGAGCGTGGTTTTGAATACTACCTTCCGAGTCATGTCTCATTTGAAATCATCATTCATCAGACTAGTATCATTGGACTTTCGCGTCACATGTGACCTGTGCAAGAGCCGAGAGCCTCATACCAAAGAACAGTAAGATATCTGACGCCATGGTATAATTTCTGGCAATAAGAATCACTCATTCATTATTCAACAGTCAACAATCCTCTTTCATCATTTTCATTTTTTGATCAAGTCGATCATGTTAATTCATTAATCACTCAGTTCATTTCATTGTTCAGTTGTTGATCTTGAGGATCATATCATTAATCTTGTTAACTTGTTCAAGATAATCATTTCAAGAATTTCATCAGATAATCATGTCACTTCAGTTGATCATTCATGTAATCATTGTATTTGAGCGCGTATGCTCATTTTCATCATTTCATAAAATAATCATAATGTGATATTCATGCGAGATATATAATTATCATATGACTTTCCACTTCAGTATGGAAAGAGCTGGCAGAGGACGCGGGGGAAGAGGCCGTGGTGCGGGCCGAAACCCAAGAGCTCATGTGAATACACGTGCTAATGCAAGGAATAATGCTAATTCATCGAGCAGTGACGCTGCCACTCATTCACCTGGATGTAATCATTCACTATAAGGGAGTCGTACCCAGGACACAGCTCAGTCAGAAGGTGTTCGGGTTAATCCACTCGCTTTCATGCAGGGCATGATGGCCCAAATGACTCAGATGGCACAACTAATGGAGACGATGCATAACTCGACTACTCAAAATCAGCAGGCTCCTCCTCCGCCACCTCATAGGCAGGAGAGGGGTGTAAGCAGTATCATTGGCGATATCTCTCGCTAGCGACCACCTACCTTCGAGGGCTCATCTGAGCCGGCGGATATCATTCACTGGCTTGAGCATTTCGAGAAACTATTTGCTATGGTAGACTGTCCTTTCGGTAGGACCAAAATAGGTGCCGAAATCAACCAACTCTTGAGTTCATAAAAGCTCCGCTGACATGCCTCTGACCATAAATACTTCTTATCCTTCCTCAGCAAATTAGTCATTGGTTGGGCAATTTTGAAAAAACCTTCCACGAACCGTCAGTAATAACCTGCTAGTCCCAAGAAACTGCATACTTCCTTAACGTTCTTTGGTGGTAGCTAGTCTCGGATAGCTTCTGTCTTTTGAGGGTCTACTCTCACTCCATCAGCTGATATCACATGGCTGAGAAAAATAACTTCACGCATCCAGAACTCACATTTAGAAAATTTTCCATAAAGCTGCTCCCATCTTAACGCCTCGAGAACTTGATGAAGATGACGCTCATGCTCTTCATGGTCATGAGAGTAGATCAGAATGTCGTCAATAAAAATGACTACAAAGCGATCCAGATAATTAATAAAGACCCGATTCATCAACTCCATGAATACTGCCGGTGCACTAGTCAGTCCAAAAGGCATCACTACGAACTCATAATGCCCATAGTGAGTATGAAAAGCGGTCTTCGAAATGTCAGACTCACGAATCCTCAACTGATGGTAACCAGACCTCAAGTCGATCTTAGAAAACACATCAGCCCCCTGAAGCTGATCCAATAAATCATCAATACGCGGCAATGGATATTTATTCTTACTGGTTACCATGTTCAGCTCACGATAATCAATACACAGACGTAGGGATCTGTCTTTCTTCCGTACAAATAGCACTGGTGCTCCCCAAGGGGACGCACTAGGTCTAATATAGCCCTTCTAGGTCAAATCCTCAAGTTGGCTCTTCAGCTCCTGCATCTCGGTCGGAGCCATACGATACGGTGCTTTCGAGAGCGGGGACGTACCTGGCTCTAACTCAAAATTGAACTCTACATCACGATGTGGAGGTAAGCCTGGCAACTCGTCTGGAAATATGTCTGGGTAGTCTCGGACTACCGGAATATCGGCCAATTCGACTGGTCGATCCGCTGCTTTGGTCATGAAACACCAATATCCAATACACCCCTGATTAAGAAGTTTCACTACTTTAATAGCGCTGATGACTCTCCCGGAACGACTGGGATTGTCACCCTGGAAGGTACACTCAACACCATCGTCAGATGTCACGGTCACTGTTCGCTTGCGGACACTATGGCATCATGACGATCCATCCAATCGATACCCAAGATTACATCATCTTTAGGTAAGTCGACCACAATTAAATTCGACAACCACTCACGGTTGGTCATGCAAATCGGACAGTTTTGCACTTCACGATTCCCAACAATTCTTCTACCATCGGGTAGACCAATTATATAAGGTTCACAATTGGTAACATGATCTAATTGTAAACAGCTCAAACAAGAAGCAGATAAAAAGGAGTGTGAAGCACCATTATCAAAAAGAACACAGACAGGCTGAGATCGGATCTCGAGAGTACCTGCAATCATGCTGGCTTCGGGATCGTCGGCCTTCGTCATCTCGCAGACTCTGGGTTTTGCAGCCCCGGTACTAGATGCACCAGCTTGATTTACATGGCACATCCCTCTGTTTGCACCGGTAGTCTGATAAGAAGCGGACGGAGGTACACGATCCTTGACGGATGACTGAACTGGAGCATGAGGTGCTGCTGGAGTACGTCCTAGTCGACTCCTACAATAACGAGCACGATGTCCATTCTTCCCACAAGTATGGCATGCAACGGCCGGCCTCGGGCATTTCAAATTGATGTGCCCCTAGTCTCCACAGTTATAGCACACAACAGATAGGCTGACTGCTCGAGGTTGCGATCCGGTTGGCTTCAATGCCATGGGTTGCTGTTCAGAAGGATTTGGCACTGGTTGGGGCCTCTTGAATGTTCGATTCTTTGTCATGCAGTTACGGTTCCTGAATTTCTTGTTGTTGGACTGCGGTTGCTTCTTGGAAATTTCTTTCGTGGTCAATTCGTACTCCAGAGCTTTCTCAATGAACCCCGATAGGGTCGTACAGTGGTGATTCAGCAGTTGCATTCTCATTCGGGGTTTAAGCCTCTTGAGAAAATATTTAATCTTATCGGCCTCCGTTCGGACAATCATAGGGGCAAAAAGAAGAAGTGCCTGGAATTTCTCGGCAACAGATAGTACATCATCATCTTCAGACTGTTCTAGATTCAGCAATTTATATAGTTTGGCCTCACGGAGAGGACCCGGATAGTAACTGTCTAGCATGAGATTCTTAAATTCCTCCCAAGTACATACGCCATCAGCTGGCCTCACCGAAAGCCACCAGGTGTGGGCGCCCTTGCCCAGGTAGTAAGCTGCTATGGAGACGCGATTCTCTGCTGGACAGTCTACCATATCGAATAATTTCTCGAAGTGTTCAATCCAATGCACGATATCAGCAGGCTCAGAGGAACCTTCAAAAATCGGGGGTCGCTGGCGAGAGATGTCACTGATGATCCGACTCACCGGTCCGCCATGTACAGGAGGTGGCCCCTGTCGGTAGCAGCTCTCTGCATAGTTTCCATTAACTGACCCATCTGGGTCATCTGAGCCATCATGCCCTGCATCACAGCGTAAGGATTGACACGAGCATCCTCGCGTCCAGTGTGGTGTGATTGGTCCCTAGAAGGCGAATCACTGCCTGCGGAACTATGCTCTGCATTCGCACGCCTGTTGGCTCGTGGTATCGGGATTTGGCCCCTTCCGTGGCCTCGTCCTCCTCTGCCACGGCCTCTCGAATTTCTTTGCATACTGAAAGAATTAATTCTTAAAGATAACAATAAGTACAGTTCATGATACCAATCAGAATTCATGCTAAGTTAATAGCAACAAGAAATTACATATTCAGGAAAACAATTCGTAATGAATTATCTGTTGTGTCAAGAATTACACTCTCCGACCGGCGATCGCTTCGGAGATCGGGCGACCTAGCCACTGCCGAGCAGCCGAGGCAGAACTGCCGATCAGCGACCAGGCGGCCGAGCCTTAACCCAGCGGACAAGCTAAATCGGCCAACCGAAGGTCCCAGGACAAGTCCCGGTGCCGAGTGATCGACCTCAGATACGATCATCACTCGGTACTCGACGACCGACTCCTGGCGACCGACAAGCGGGCGATCCTCTCTCGGCATCTGCCGACCGACCCTTGGTGACCGACCAATGCCGACCCTCAGCAACTGGCCGATGGCGACCTCTGATGACCAGCTAGAGACGACCGCCTCATGTCGATCAGGGCCGATGGCCATCCAGTTGGCAAAGGCCGAGCCTCGAGACTGGCACCACGTGCAAGATCCGAGACAAGATCCGCGTATCACGGATCATTGACCACAGCCTGGCCGAATCTTTCCACCAGCCGACAAGCCGCCGAAAGCTGTCAATAGGGCTGCATGTGACAGTGATTCCGCCGAAAGCTGTCAGTAGGGCCGCATGTGACAGTGACCCCGAACGCGTGCTGGCTCCTCATTGGACCGCCCAGCTGGCGCCAGCACCTACCTTAGACTTTAGCCCGACAGCCCGGGTGATCGCCCCATTATAATATTGGCCGGCGGACGATCGCCCCATTATTATAATGGCCGGAAGGCGATCGCCCACCAAAGGACAAGACTCGGCTGCCCCTATATATACAAGGCACCCTGCACTCGGCCAGCTCTCTGCATTATCGCGATTTCAGCACACTAGACAGAAGCAAAACACCCAGCACTTGGCTATCTCCAACTCTTGGCAACAGCTATCATTCGTTACTTTTTCTCCCGGCCTCTCTCATCCAGCAGACGATCGGCAGGGACGAAGAACACCGAGCTTCGCTCAAGAGCCGGATTAACAAAGTCTTTTTACACTCATTGTATCTAGATTTCTCACATTAATACTTGTATCCACGAATATTTGTATTAATAACATCTCGCGAGAGCATTCAAGCCCGGGCCTAACAAACCCGGCAAATCTTGTATTATTTATCTTCCCTCGGAAGTGCTCCCGCAATTGTTGTTTGTTTTCCGTCTCCAACAGTATTTAATCTTCGGATAAATATTTTGGGCAACAACAATTGGCGCTAGAAGGAGGGCATCCAACCCTCAAATTTTTATACCTACCGTCCCGAAGAACACTCACTGTTCTCGGGGCAGATACTTGAAGTGACACTCACTGCACTTCAAAGAAATCTTTCAGAAATCATGTCTTAGCCTCGCGTCGAAGAAAGCCGATGACCGGCCCGGACCCCGTTCCGTCCCGGTCGAGCCGGCCGATGGTGGAAGGCGGCCGCTGATCGAGACGCTCGATCCGTCCACTGGGCGGCGGCTGACCTCTCGCTCGATCGGCTTGACCAAGGAACAGATCGACGAGGTCATGGCCGTCTACGGGAGCGACGGAGTGCTCTCGACGCGCCTCTGCTATCACCCCCTCGGCCGCCCGGAAGTCAGCGGAAGCTCAAGGCGTCTTGTCCGAGCGATCGCGTGAGGCTCCGTCCCGCAAGAGGAGGCGCTCGCCCTGGGGCACCTCTCGTCTTCGATCGCTGGCGGTGACCCGACCGCGGCCAAGGCAGTCCGGCCCCAGCTACGAGACGACGGAGTTTGAGTCCGTCACCAGGAGCTCAGCCTACCCAGCTCCCAGAAGGTAGCCCAACCGTCTGGCTCCCCCTCGCCAAATTGCCGAGGTCAGCAGCAGTGGAGTCCGAAGATCGGTACACGATTGCCTCGGCTCCCTCTCCCAAAGCCGATCCGCAAGCAACCGAGCCGCGGCGATTGCCGCATTGCAACGTCAGCTCGACGACGTGAAAGCGCTCCTGGAATCTAGGGCAGGCGCCATGAAGACGATCGCCGAGCCAAGCGAGCCGCTCGCGATCGACATCGAGGGGCGATCGGACCCCCAGACGCACCTGAGGAAGTTCAACATCTACATGACCTGGTGTGGGGCATCTGACGCGACCAGGTGCCGAATGTTCCCTATGACGTTGGACGACCTCGCCCACCGGTGGTACACCTCATTGCCACCTCGGTCTATTGGCTCCTTTAACGAGCTGGCGCACGTCTTCACGGAGTACTTCGCCACCAGAGTCGTCCGGCCTGAAGGTCCCCTTCGCATGATGCAAATCAAGCAGGGTGAAGAAGAGTCCGACTCGGACTACATCGACCGGGTAGACGGGATCATCCTCAACGGCGAGCCCGTAAGCGATGAGACCGCCCTCTACGCGGTCCTAGGAGGATTTCAGGGTTTTTCGCCTATGTTCAGGCATCTCAAGAAGACCCAACCTACGACCTACGCAGCCTTCAGGGCTAGAGCCGCAGATTTCATGGCCAGGCAAAGGCTTCTTCTTAGCCTAGGAGTAGGGCGATCGGCGCCCGAGCGATGACCTCCAGTCTCCCAGCCCGGTCGCTACTATCCAGCAGAGCCGGAGGGCTCGCTCACCGCCTACAGTCCATCATTTAACATGAGGGACTAAGGCTCGCGATCGCCTCCACCGCACATCATAAAGCCATGGTCCTGGTAGTCGATGGAACTGGCTGCTTCGGCCATGCAAGGTCCCTTTCGGCTGAGATCGCCCACCCTTCGTTTAAATACGAGGCCGGCGTAGTCTGAGGGCTCTCCAAATTTAATCAGTCGACACGTGCCACTACCCCTGTCTCAACATACACCGTCGAGGTCGGCCATCTCCATGGCAGGCCGAGGTGGAAGCAGAGCCAAACAAGCCGCGGAGGTGGAGTTGATTCATCCGACGCTGCCCCGCGCAAGGACTCCTCTAGACCGAGACCGCACGCCCTTCGTTTAAATACGAGGCGAGGCGCAGCCTAACAGAGGACCCTCATAATAAAGTGAGTCACGAGACACTCAATGTCTTCGCGACTGTGCACGATTCCTCAAACAAATGAAACCACCAAGTTTCCGAGGGGGATCGGCCAATGTTGTTTTTTGCAGGTACAAAACCGAAAGATAGCTAGCCAATCGACCATGATAGCCCAAGTCCGAATCCTAAGTCAGCTCAGCAAGATCACCCGTCCTCATCTTACATGATCGCCAGCAAGAACCACCTCGCCCCATGTCTTCAACATAGGAGCAAGCTGGGGGGCAATTGTTGTGTCAAGAATTACACTCTCCGACCGGCGATCGCCTCGGAGATCGGGCGACCTAGCCACTGCCGAGCATCCGAGGCAGAACTACCGATCAGCTACCAGGCGGCCGAGCCTTAACCCAGCGGACAAGCTAAATCGGCCAACCGAAGGTCCCAGGACAAGTCCCGGTGCCGAGCGATCGACCTCAGATACGATCGTCACTCGGTACTCGGCGACCGACTCCTGGCGACCGACAAGCAGGCGATCCTCTCTCGACATCTACCGACCGACCCTTGGTGACCGACCAATGCCGACCCTCAGCAACTGGCCGATGGCGACCTCTGATGACCATCTAGAGACGACCGCCTCATGTCGATCACGGCCGATGGCCATCCAGTCGGCAAAGGCAAGGAAAGTACAGGTGCTGACATTAACCGGCTCTTGAGTTCCTCAAAACTCCATTGACACTCGTCGGACCACGTGTATTTCTTATCCTTTCGCAAAAGGTTCGTCAAGGGTTGAGCAATTTTAGAAAATCCTTCCACAAACCGCCGATAATAACCGGCTAATCCGAGAAAGCTTCGGATTTCCTTAACATTCTTCGGAGGTAGCCAATCTAGAATAGCCTCCGTCTTCTGAGGATCGACACGAACTCCGTCTGATGAAATTACGTGTCCGAGAAACGTCACTTCGGACATCCAGAACTCACATTTAGAAAACTTCCCATAAAGTTGTTCTCGTCTCAACACGTCGAGCACTTGATGAAGGTGAAACTCGTGTTCCTCCCGGTCACGAGAATAAATCAAAATGTCATCGATGAAGACAACAACAAACTGATCCAAAAAGTCGATAAAAACCCGATTCATTAACTTCATGAATACCGCAGGTGCATTAGTCAATCCGAACGGCATAACCACAAACTCATAATGACCATAGCGTGTTCAAAACGCCGTCCTCGCGATATTCGACTCTCAAATCCGCAACTGATGATATCCAGATCTTAAGTCTATCTTGGAAAATACTGAAGCTCCATGAAGTTGATCTAAGAGATCATCAATATGGGGTAAGGGATACTTATTCTTGATTGTCACCCTGTTCAACTCCCGATAATCGATACACAAGCGAAAAGAACCATCCTTCTTCTTGACAAATAACACTGGTGCTCCCCACAGGGACGCACTCGGTCGAATATAACCCTTCTCGAACAACTCCTCAAGTTGGTTCTTTAATTCCTGCATTTCGGTCGGGGCCATCCGGTACGGTGCCTTCGATATCGGGGACATACCAGGCTCCAACTCAATCGTGAATTCCACACCCCTCTGTGGAGGCAAACCAGGTAACTCGTCTGGAAAAACATCGGCATATTCCCTCACTACCGGAATGTCCGTCAACATTACTGATGATTTCTCGGTTTTGGTCATATAGCACCAATAACCAACACACCCCTGATTGAGTAATCTCACTGCTTTCATCAAATTAATGACCTTACCAGAACAACCGGGATTACCTCCCGAAACACACATTCAACCCCATCGTCGAAATGATAGTGATCATACGCTACGGACACTAATGATGGCATCAAGACGAACCATCCAATCAAAACCCAATATGACGTCGTCCCTACGCAAATCTACTACGATTAGGTCCGCCGGCCATACACGACCATGAAATCGAATGGACAATTCAATCTCACGACACGATAATTCATCTACCATCGGGTAGGCCAATGACATAAGGCTCACAACTAGAAGCACTACCTGCACGTAGTCTACTCAAACATGACTCTAAATGAATGAATGCGATGCACCAAGATCAAAAAGGGTACACACAAAGTTGAGATAGAATATCGAGTGTACACGAGATCATTCGGGCCTCTCGGATCATTGGTCTTCTTCATCTCATAAATCCGGGCTTGCTAGTCCCAGACCGACGCTCCCGTCTGCTGGCTATAGGCTCCACCTTTAGTCGCTCCTGTCATTTTAAACGACGCTGATTGAGTGGCCTGATTCTGAATGGCTGACTGCTTAGGGGCCTGAGATGACGTCTGAGTAGGTTTGGAGTCCCTACGGCAAAAACGGGCCTTATGCTGAGCAATCCCACAATTATGACACGTGATAGTCTGTCTCGGACACTTGGTACTGAGATGACCAAGATCCCCACAGTTAAAACAGGTGATGGCCGAACTGGCCGCTCGAGACTGAGATTCCGCGGGTTTAGACGACACAGGAGGTCGCTCAGAAAAAGCAGAGCCCGCACGGGGTTTCTTGAAGGTTGTCTGACCGCCTTCAGACTGATTATGATTCTTCGATTTCTTGCTAGCAGACGAAGGTTGCTGCTTAGCAATCACTTTAGCAGTAAGCTCATAGGTAAGAGCTTTCTCAATGAATTCAGCCAACGTGGTGCAATTATGATTAAGCAATTGTAGTCTCATACAGGGTTTCAGCCTCTTGCTGAAATACTTAATCTTATCTGCCTCAGAATGAATGATAGATGAGGCGAACAGAAGAAGTTCCTGAAATTTCTCGGCAATGGCGAGAACATCCTCGTCTGCTGAGGGGTCGGGGGTGAGTAATTTTGACAGTTTGGCCTCTCTGAGCGGGTCCGGATAATACCTCTCCATCATGAGAGTTTTGAACCGATCCCAAGTACATGATCCTTCGGTGGGCTTCAACGACAACCACCAAGAGTGTGCGCTCTTACCCAGGTAGTAAGCCGCAACAGAAACTTTGTGTCCTTCGGGACACTCTACCATAGCAAACAACTTCTCGAAATGCTCGAGCCAATGAATGATATCCGCCGGCTCAGACGAGCCCTCAAAAGTAGGTGGCCTCTGGCGAGAGATGTCGCCGATGATATTGCTCACATTCCTCTCTTGCCTCTGAGGTGGCGGCGGAGGAGCCTGTTGATTTTGATTGACAGAGTTATGCATCGTCTCCATCAGCTGTGCCATCTGGGTCATTTGGGCCATCATGCCTTGCATAAAAGCGAGTGGGTCAACCCGGACACCTTCTGACTGAGCCGTGTCCTGGGTACGACTCCCCGTTAGTGAATGATCGCGTCCAGGTGAATGAGTGGCAGCGTCACTGCTCGATGAATTAGCATTATTTCTCACGTTTGCATGTGTATTCACACGAGCTCTCGGGATTCGGCCCGCTCCACGGCCTCGTCCTCCATGTCCTCTTCTTGCCCTCTCCATACTGAAGTAGGAAAGTCACATGATGATTATATTTCCCGCATGAATATCACGTTATGATTATGACATGAGATGATGAAAATGAGCATACGCGCTCCAACACAGTGATTACATGAATGATTAACTGAGGTGACATGATTATCTTGAACAAGTTAACATGATTAATGATTTGATCTTCCTGATCAACAACTGAATAATGAAATGAATTGAGTGATTAACGAGTTAACATGGTATCTGGTCAAAAGAAAATGATGGTTGAGGATTGTTAACTGATGAATTATGAATGAATGATTCTTGCCAGAAATTATACCATGGCGTTAGAAATCTTACAGTTCTTGGTCTGATTGGCTCGGCATTTGCACAGGTCACACGTGACGCGAAAGTCCAATGATACTAATCCGATGACGATGATTTCAATGAGACATGACTTGGAGGGTAGTATTCAAAACCACGCTCCGATACCAACTCTGTAACACCCCAAACTAGGCGGATGTTACAGTGCCGTGAATCCCCGACTGGGACCCACCAGGCAAATGAGAATGATGAATTAAATAATATAATTGTAGTACCGAACCACATTATATTACCAAGTACTCCGATGAGGAGTTTAAGTACAACACACCAGGACAAAACCGAATACTAGTATATTTTATATGGAGATAAAATACACCACCCTGAACAGTTAAACATCTCAAACGGAATTTGCAGCGGAAAAATACAAATGACGGAAATGACTGAAATGACTGAAACAAATGGAATGAATGGGCCCCCCTACTAGTATCACTGGGACTCTTCACCGTCAACATGCTCTTCCCGTGCCTTTGCCTTGCCGTGACCTGAAAACAAAATCCCCCAACGGCCGCCATACGTAACAACAATCCTCAAGGGTTGAAAATACACAATCATGAATTAACTGAAATTCTGAAATATTCTTAGTTATGAATTACGCTGAAGAGGAGTATCATAGTACGCCCGTAATGTTCTGTGCAAGTGTACAAGACGAATGACCGGACACACCCGTCCTTGTACCTAATTAGTCTCATGGAGGTAAGCGTTACCGTGTGCACAGTCCAATGTATCGGTGAACCCAATACATGACCATCGTGTGCCCGACTAAAAATTCCACACAGCCACACCCGACCACGCAATATGAACCCAGAAGGTCATAAGAACAAGAATGACCACGATGAATATCAATGAATAATAATTCGACAAGGCCAAGATGACTCACCGAGATGAAAATAATAGTGACTTGATTGATAACCCAATGAAATGATTTGGAACCGTCGTTCCTCGTGAATGAAATGATTATTCGATAATTATAAGTCTCAATATGATTAATACCATGATGAATGAGTTATGATTATGAGCAATCAACAACAAAAGGAATGAGTATCCTTTTAACCGAGTAAGAGTTAACTTACACAATACCGATGACAATGTCCTTCCACGAACAACGTCCTAATCGAGATACCGGTCGCTCGAACAACCTTGAATAGCAATAATTACCAACAACCGATCAATACACGTGTCAAGCAACAAAACACGACCAACCTAAAAGTCGATACAACGATAATCAAACTCATAGGGCATTCTAACGAATACGTAACCAACCACACAACTTCGGAAATATCCAATCCCAAATTAACCGAAGTCAACCCCAAGGGTTCTTGAAATAATTCCGAAAATAGCCATTAAATCCGTAGGAATATATTTATCCAAGGTAGATAATCCATATATAACATATTCCAATGATAATTCAAGCTTACACGAAGAAATCGGAAGGAAAAACCCAAAATCCGAAATTCTAGATCCAAGAGATTAATACCTTAGATTCGCTGTGATGAGGATGTTGAAATGATGATTAATCCAAAAGATAAGCTTGAAGATGATGTTTGATGATTACTCCCCAAAGATCACTCTCCAAATCGCCCGAAATCGCCCGAAACCGCCGAAGAAATGAAGAGAAATGATAAATGACGGATTAAGGGCTGAACTGTCCTATTTATAGCAATCCCAGTTTAGCGCGCGCTAGCCCCAGCTCTTAGCGTGCGCTAACGGGTGTTTTGGATAGTCCAGTACCCACTGTCCGAACACGGTAGCGTGCGCTACGTACCTTTTGTAGCGTGCGCTACAACCATACCATTAGCGTGCGTTAATACCCATGGTTAGCGTGCGCTAACGAATTATTAGATGCCCGACATGTGAATCCGAAACCGCCCGTCCTCCGATTCGACTCCTAGCGTGCGCTACAACCAATATTTAGCGTGCGCTACTACACCGTTTGCGTATGCTAAAAATCACTCATAGCGTGCGCTATGAATTAATCGACGATCCAAAGAGCCACTGGACTCAACCTGATCCGTCCTTAGCGCGCGCTACAGCAATTATTAGCGTGCGCTACTACAACCCACTAGCGCGCACTACTTACCACTCGTAGCGTGCACTACATATAACTCACCTGCAGTCCAGTACCTTCTGGACTGCAGCCAGGGTAACATTAGCATGCGCTAATGCTGAGTGGTAGCGTGCGCTACCTGTACTCAATTAGCGTGCGCTAGAAAGAGTACGTAGCGTGCGCTACTCCTCACGCACAGCCCACAATGAAAAATGACAAAGATGATAAACACGGCACGGAACTCCAATTATATTAGTGATGAACGACGATTGATACACGATACAATTACTCTGAACGGTGAATACCATGATTGAATATGAGTGACAAATGATCATTAATGAGTGAAATTACTGAATGATAAATACTGAATGATAATTACTGAATTACAACCGGGTATTACAATCCTACTGCGCCTTTTCCGGATCTGCACGTGGGTATCTATCCCGAGATTCGGCCTTCGAAGACTTGACGGATGTTGGCTTTACGTGGCGTGAGGCGGTCGTCTGTGATCGGGCACTTGGGACGATCGCTAGTTGCCAGGATACGATCGCCTTGGGAGTCGATCGCTCGGCGCTGGGTCCTGTTCTGGGTCCTTCGATTGGCAAGTCTGCCTTGGTCTATTTGACTCTGGTTTGGTCGCCCGGTCTTTATGCCGATCGCCTATTGAGGTGTATAAATCTAGACACAACATATCCTACAGCCAGCATCTTACAACAATCTTCATACATCGCTCGAAAGAAGTTATTTCTATAGAGAAATGAGGATTCAACTTACAGTAAGAGAGAGTGTTGGCTAAAGCAAAATAACTGTATGCATTTATTTAGGATAAGTAAAATGCAAACCCAATAAGATAATACTTAGACTTTTAAACCGTTATGAAATAAACAATTTTTTACTCACAAAGTAATTATAGTTTTTAAAGTACATTTAATGTTGACTGGACAACATTTAATGCCGCCGCCAATTATGGACCGAAGAGCATTTAATGAAGGCCAAAAAGAATGTTTGAAGCATTTAATGCTAGACACTTTAATTCAAACATTCATCAACTGCTAATCTGGAATGTCCAGATTGCACCAAACGGCCGAAGGCTACATTTATAAAGGATCTATTTCTAAGGTCATAAATAGCCCAACCAGAGGACGTGGTCATTTTTACTAATTAACTATTTGATTAAATCAACTAAAGACTAATTAACTTGCATACACGAGCAATCTATTTCTCCTACAGTACATATTCCTATTGAAGAAATATTCAGTCCACAAATGTGAACAACACACTACAGCGAGGAACTCAAAGACTACACATGCTATTCAGAATACTTATAATGCCATGTGTGGACTAAGAAGAAACCTTTCTAACATATGTGGGACGAAGAGAGTTCAGAATGAAGTTTCAATCTATGTGAGAAGAAATCAGTTCAAGGAAGCCTACAACCAATCTGTGTGAATGGCTTAAAGCTACAGTCAGGTGTATCAATCTGTGTAAAAGATACATTGATAGGTTCAGTTAAAATCACATAGTTGTATACGCCTTGATTTTAATAAACATTTACTCTTGTGTGTATAACCTGTGGACATAGAGGACATTGCCTCTAACCACATGAAACCCTACGTTTTTACTACTTACCTATTGCCTGTAATATCCACAATTTCGATTTTCCGATAATTTTTTTTTTTGGTGGAAGTCCATTTTGACAACTCTCCCATGACCATATCGTCATTCTGAGAATGATTAATTCTGCACTTTTTGTCTTCCGAGTTCGTTTCGATATCGTTTTGTTGAGATCCGTGTTCTTAAGCGGCTTTTCCGCACTTGAGTTCGATTCTTGCGAATCTCGTCCGAAACTATTGTTTTGAGATTCTCGTAAGTTCATTTAATGTTATTATTCATGTTGTGAGCTTTGTCTCGGTGTTTCAATCGTGTATCGTGTATTTCAGACATTTTGGGCCATTTTCGTAATTTCCCAAAGTTTGGGGTAATTACTTTCCATTGTCGAATTTCGAGCCTTCGGGTGGTCAGAATCGTTTGTTCTCTTAGCGCTTGGATTCGTCTTTGCGAGTACTTCGTAACCGTATCTTCAATTCGTATTCAGGTTCGGGTTTGTGGTCGTCGAGGTCGAGTGGCCACGGCCGGGCCGGGCTTTGGCGAGTTACGGCCGTAAGGTGCGATTCTGGCCGTACGTGCTTGCGGGCATGGCACGGCGAATGCGATTATGGCCGTAAGGGCCGAGAGTTACTGGCCGTGCGGGCTGGCATCTTACGGGCGAAGGCGATTACGGCCGTAATGTGTCGATTACGGCCGTAAGTGTCCGACAGTCTTTGTGCGATTTTTGATGAATGCGATTCTGGCCGTAAGGCCTTGCGGTTACGGCCGTAACCACCCGCTATATATAGCACAGGCTCGGCGGACCTTCATTTTACTCGTTTTACGTGTTTTTGGTAATTTGGCGACGGGAGGCTCGGGAAATCGAGTTCTTGGCCGATTCTAATCAATTCCAAGACGTTTTGGAAGATTCTTGTTGATTATATCATCATCCAATCCGTGTTCTTCGTCGAATCAAGGTATATTTCTTGATTTTCCTCCAAGTTGACTTTTTGGGGAATTTGTTCTTGATTTCGATTCTAGTCCGATTTGATGAATCGGTTGATGTTAGTAAACATTATTAATCGTGTTCTATGGATTGTATATCCATATTTTCGATTCATTCAACCCGATTGATGGTCCTCAGGCTCTTGAGGAACTTTGAACATTTAGTGTTCGATTAAATGCCTCAAAGAGTTTCTTTCGGTCGTTATGTTGATATCGATTGATATTGTGTTATTGAATGAATTGTATTTCATTCAAGGTTGTTCGAGTACTTGTGTTTATCGGAGCATGCCGTTCGTTGTTCTTGAAAGGAATTCATCGCCTTCGGTTGAGGCAAGTTTTATACTTGTACTAGTCAATGAGATTAATGTTATCATATATGTGTATGAATATGTTGTATCATTCTGAGACTTAGTCTCTTCATAAGTTCATTGATATTAGGGGATCATTCGATACGATACTCTTCGACAATTATGCCAAATGTTTATTATCATTCATTAATGGCCGGTAAGGCATTGAGATATTCGTTGTTAATGTTATTATCGATCACCAGTTCGTGGTATCGATGTATCGGTTGTTGTTGTTAATATTGATGTCGATCTAGACGTTGTTGTTATTAATGTTGGCGTCCTGTCATTCATGTTGTATTGGCCGATTGAAGGCATTGTCGTATTCGTTCTCATCTTCGTCGTCGGTAGCCGATTAAAGGTGCCGAGGCATTCATTGTATCATTGTTATCAATTGGCCGTTCTAAGGCAATCGAGGAGTTCAATCATTCATTATATCATTGTTATCGATTGGCCGTTCTAAGGCAATCGAGGAGTTCAATCATTCATTATATCATTGTTATCGATTGGCCGTTCTAAGGCAATCGAGGAGTTCAATCATTCATTGTCTCATTGTCATCGATTAGCCGTTCTAAGGCAATCAAGGTGCTCAATCATTCATTGAATCATTGTCATCGATTAGCCGTTCTAAGGCAATCGAGGTGTTCAATCATTTATTATATCATTATCATCGATTGGCCATTCTAAGGCAATCGAGGTGCTCAATCATTCATTGTATCATTGTCATCGATTGGATGTTCTAAGGCAATCGAGGTGCTCAATCATTCGTTGTATCATTGTTATCGATTGACCGTTTCAAGGCAATCGAGGTATTGAATCATCCGCTGCATCATTGTTATCGATTGGCCATTCTAAGGCAATCGAGGTATTGAATTGGGGCTATCGAGGGTAGTTCCCATTCGTTATGTTGTTGTTATAGATTGACCATTCTAAGTTAATCGAGGTATTGAATTGGGACCGCCGAGGACGGTACCCATCCGTGAGTCATTGTTGTCGTGTTGGCCGACTCAAGGCAGCACACTATCATTCTCGTGAATTCGGTAATTTTGGTATCGTTGCCTTTTGTGATTAATTATGTTTGGAGGCTAGTCTCGGTTAGTGCTCATTATGGGGTAAGTTTGGTGGGGCCTGAACCTTCGCGGTTGTTTCCGCCAACACCTACAACTCAGTAGGTCAACCGCCATTGGACGGTTTCATTATGGGTAAGCTTGGGGCTTGAACCTTCGGGGTTGGTTTCCCAACACCTACAACTCAGTAGGTCACGGTCATGTTTATGATCTCATTATGGGTAAGTCTGGGGCTTGAACCTTCGCGGTTGGTTTCCCACCACCTGCAATTCAGTCCACGATCCGGGTGATCTCATTATGGGTAAGTTTGGGGCTTGAACCTTCGCGGTTGGTTTCCCAACACCTACAATTGATGAGTCACGACCATTGGATGGTCTAATTGTGATACGGCTTCGTGCCGTGGCTTCGGCCCTAATTGTGATACGGCTTCGTGCCGTGGATTCGGCCCTAATTGTGATACGGCTTCGTGCCGTGGCTTCGACCCTAATTGTGATACGGCTTCATGCCGTGGCTTCAGCCCTAATTGTGATACGGCTTCGTGCCGTGGCTTCGGCCCTAATCGATAATAGCTTCGGGCTGTTTTGGCTTCACGTGATTGTGATATTTGACAGCTTCGTCTGAGTGGCTTTCAGGCCTTTGTGATTGTCTTGGTAGTTTCTTTGGAGCCTTCAGGCATTGTGATTCATAAGTAATTCAGTTACGGTTTGGTTCATCTGCATGTAATTCATTGTGATTCATATTTAATTCAGTTCTGGTTTGGTTGTGGTACTATGTGATTATGATTCGCCGTTGGGCACTTATGTTCTAACCTGTCTAACAGGTATTAATAGTATGCCGTGGGCATAGTGTTTCATGAATGCTCGGTTCTTACCTTAGTTTGTGTTGTGATTAAATCCCTCACACTATGCCGCAAGTGCACGGTGTCAACAAGTAATAAAGTGATTAGTAAGATATCGTTCCCTCGAGGACTGATTTCACTAAGTACCAAAATATAGTCGACTTGTAATTTTATTTAAAGAACAATTATATAGAATTTACTAAACTAATTGCAGAAAAATAATAATATTAATAATAATAATAAGGGTGTAGGATTATGATTTTCACCTCAAACAATCAGGAATGATTTTTATTTAATTCAATTCACTTTTATTCAATTGATTGTAAGCCAAAAATTCCTAAATTATTCTAAAGCCTTTCCCAAGGTCGATAGAAAATACTAAGAATTATTAACTCGATATATCCCTATTCGAATTAGATAATTAATAGCTAAAACAGTTCATGAATTCCCACAATAAACAGGCTTCACAATTCCCATGAGTATATCCCTATCTCACGAAAATCATGATTATTCTCACAAGAACTTTGCCTAAATTTCATCACCCGAATCCATAAAGACATTAAATCAATTCCACTATTGGCCAGACAATTGAAAGCATTGAGAACAGTGAGAAAAATCCAATTCAATACGAATAACGAGTAAATTGAAATAAAAATAAATAAATCAAACCATCATGTAATCGGCTACAATCACAATCCTACTCAAACAGATCTAGAAACTAAGATGCGGAAAAATTAAGAAAAACCGTAAGGGATCCGTGGTCTTGTCGTCGCCCACAAATCTCTTCGTTTCTGCACCTCTGGTGTCTCCTATCTATCGATCCATTCCCCCCCAGATCATCCTCTTTTTCTGACCTTCAATGCTTATTTATAGCAGTCTTTAGCCTCCAAAATGCGTCCGGGAATTAGGTTGGGAACATGCTCCAAAAACGGCCCAGAACCGCAGCCAACACATCAAAACCGCCTCGTAGGCCGCGGCTCACTTAATCTGTGCCGCGGCTCACGATGTTCAGCGCCTATACCTGGGCGTCTTTTTTCCTTCCTGGGCCGCGGCTCAACATCCTTGTGCCGCGGCTCACAGTACAGTTGGTTCGGCACTTGCTGGTTGCCTTCGTGTGCCGCGGCTCACTTGGTTCGTGCCGCGGCCCCAGGCCAAAATTTGCTGTTTTCGCCCGTTTTTCATTGTTCGAGCTTCCGGATGCCAATTTCCTGCAAAACATATAAGAATAGTGCATTAAAAGCTCATTTATGCATTTTTAGGCTCAAAATGGATACAAACTAATGATAAATAAGTGCATAAAAATACGCCTAACAAATACTCCCAAACTTGAGCCTTTGCTTGTCCTCAAGCAAAAATAAATTTTCAAATAAAAAGTATCATGAATGATCGTGCAAATCCATAGTGCTCAACTTAATCAATACTACCCTGAGAATCTCAAAGAATAATACGAGTGTCGTAATAGTGAGTCACATCCACGGACACTGAGTCCAAGAAGTAATCATTTTTAGTCCTAACTAACCGTTCATGAAGAAAATCAAGCTCAAAGATTAACAAACGTGAATTTAACCGACCGTCAATATGAAGGGTTAGATTAAACAAGCCAATTCGCCCAGTCCCACAGTCTAGTGGCAAAAATTACAAGAGTTTCATCATCAAAAATAACCCTCGGACAGTATTCCCTTATATATGATCAATAAAATGATTCGAGTTAACCACTAGGTTCGGATCTCGGGATGTTTCATCGGGATAATCCTAGGGTGGAATTCCATTCTCATGTGTTGGGGAACCGTTTGAGGTAAAAGACACTCATGGGTCACATGGATGCTTCTAGTTACTAAGTCCCCCTCTACAGCGGAGAAATAACTCGAATAGCTCTTCCCGCATGTCCGATTCAAGGTCGCTTTTTTACGCGAGAATAAACAACGGGTCACGTGAATACCCCCGGTTACTAGGCTTCCCATCATCGGTAATGCAATATTTCTAAGCTATTGGTCTATTCAGAGTTGTCGTTTTAAGCGAGAGTGAACAACGGGTCACGTGAATACCCCCGGTTACTAGACTTCCCATCATAGAACAAATATAATATCTCGACTTTTTTGGAAAAACTGTTCGACTCTAAACTCACTTTAAGTGCCAACAAGACTCATGTTAGTGGACGACTAGCTAACCAAAAAGTATAACCAAACGTATAGGCGGCGATTTGAAAACACGTATGTCTCCTTTCTTATCTGCTAAGATTTCTACAAAAACGATAAAATTTCGGACCTAATTGAATACTCAACAGAAACAGATATCGCTGACTGCAACTCGACTAAACTCAACTGTTTCTTCCAAGAGAAATCACTATCGTAACATCAGTTTTACACACGGAAGCACGAAAAATTCACAAAAAATTCACGTTTTTAACCTTCAACAGCATGCAAGAAAAATAAAGCAATGATAAAATCGCAATTCATAACCAAGAAAATTTAAGAAAATATCACATGCTTCAATTTATTCCACTACACATAAAATCATCAATAATAAAACTCATGGGAAAATAAAAGAGATAAGGAAAAGTGAATCTTATTCCAAATGTCTTCTTGAAAGCCAACACATGTCTGAGTGGAATCGTCTGTCAATCCATACTTCAAGTAATGCTCAACATCACCAGGAACCCACAAACTTAGTCTCTAGTCATGAAATAACTGTAGACATTAAGTCAAGAAAGACTAGAATATGAAGAATAATAACTCATTGGGGTAAAAAAAATATTAGAGAAATAAGGGCCAACAAGAATACACGAATCCAAACAAAAAAACAAAACAAAGGAAAAAATTATTAACGAAAAATCAAATAAAAACAACTAACTAGAAAGCAAGTAAAAATGATGGGTTGCCTCCCATCAAGCGCTCTATTTTACGTTTTGAGCACGACGTGGCAAAAAAAAATTTAACGTGGCTTCTTTCTAGGGAGATTGCCAAATACCCCCTTCTTGCAATCTATAAGCCTCTTATTCCACAAGGGAGGCTTTGGTTCATGCCTGGTTGCCAATAATAATGAGTAAGAATAATTATCCGGACAACCAAAAAATAATGGAAGAATGTAATAATTATAAGGCATAAAAAAATAAGCAGAGTTCGAATGGGTAGATAATAAAGACATATCATGAAAAACCTCATTAGAACTCAAGGAATCAGCCTCAACAAAATCAAAAGTAATGGGGTCAATCTCTCCCATTATGGATTTAGGAAAAATTATGCGCGGCACCGTTAATAAAATTTTTGGCACAAAAGTGTTCACCTTATTAGTCGAAGTTTGATGACAATTTAATGAAATTTCTTTGGAAACATCATCAATGGTAACTTCTTCTACAAGCTCATCACACTTTATGAATTATCAGGTGTTGGGGGATCGACCTTAAAACTCAGCATGTCTTTCTTCTCAACCTCCCCCTCAACTTCACTACTAAAGCGATGAGCTGGAAAATAACCATAGTGAATCTCAAGACCACGACTTGCACATTCTCGCTCAAGATGGGTACTATCAGGATTTTTGAGAGCGTTTACACATTGTTCAAGCATGGTCTTTTGTTTCGGGGAAGGGGGCTGACTGACCCTATTAGGCAAATTATTAAGAACATCGAAATTTATGAAATGCCAAGGGTCACTATAATCAAAGGAAAACATAATGAAAAAAATAAAAATATAGAGACTAAAGAAAAAAAAAATCTTCAAATTAAAATTAGAGTCGCCTGGTAATGATATTATCGAAAAATCAGTCCCCGACAACGGCGCCAAAAACTTGTTGTGATGAAATCCCTCACACTATGCCGCAAGTGCACGGTATCAACAAGTAATAAAGTGATAAGTAAGATATCGTTCCCTCGAGGACTGATTTCACTAAGTACCAAAATATAGTCGAATCGTAATTTTATTTGAAGAACAATTATATAGAATTTACTAAACTAATTGCAGAAAAATAATAATAGTAATAATAATAATAAGGGTGTAGGATTATGATTTTCACCTCAAACAATCACGAATGATTTTTATTTAATTCAATTCACTTTTATTCAATTGATTGTAAGCCAGAAATTCCTAAATTGTTCTAAAGCCTTTCCCAAGGTCGATAGAAAATACTAAGAATTATTAACTCGATATATCCCTATTCGAATTAGATAATTAAAAGCTAAAACAGTTCATGAATTCCCACAATAAACAGGCTTCACAATTCCCATGAGTATATCCCTATCTCACGAAAATCATGATTATTCTCACAAGAACTATGCCTAAATTTCATCTCCCGAATCCATAAAGACATTCAAATCAATTCAACTATTGGCCAGATAATTGAAAAGCATTAAGAACAATGAGAAAAATCCAACTCAATACGAATAACGAGTAAATTGAAATAAAAATAAATAAATCAAACCGTCATGTAATCGGCTACAATCACAATCCTACTCAAACAGATCTAGAAACTAAGATGCGGAAAAATTAAGAAAAACCGTAAGGGATCCGTGGTCTTGTCGTCGCCACAAATCTCTTCGTTTCTGCTCCTCTGGTGTCTCCGCTCTATCTATCGATCCATTCCCTTCAGATCATCCTCTTTTTCTGACCTTCAATGCTTATTTATAGCAGTCTTTAGCCTCCAAAATGCGTCCGGGAATTAGGTTGGGAACAGGTTCCAAAAACGGCCCAGAACCGCGGCCAACACATCAAAACCGCCTCGTGGGCCGTAGCTCACTTAATCTGTGCCGCGGCTCACGATGTTCAGCGCCTATACCTGGGCATCTTTTTTCCTTCCTCGGCCGCGGCTCAGCATCCTTGTGCCGCGGCTCACAGTACAGTTGGTTCGACACTTGCTGGTTGCCTTCGTGTGCCGCGGCTCACTTGGTTCGTGCCGCGGCCCCAGGCCAAAATTTGCCGTTTTCGCCCGTTTTTCATCGTTTGATCTTCCGGACTCTAATTTCCTGCAAAACATATAAGAATAGTGCATTAAAAGCTCATTTATGCATTTTTAGGCTCAAAATGGATACAAACTAATGATAAATAAACGCATAAAAATACGCCTAACAGTTTGTGAGCATCTCGTATTATTATTATTATCATTTTACCACTTCATTCTGCCTTTGGATGCATATCATGTTATACATGTATTTGATGTTCATTATCTGGATGACTGACCCCGTGGGGGCGGAACATCTTTTCATGTTTTAGGTGCTTACGAGGATAGAGTTGAGACACAGAGGCATGATGATGGCGACGAGGCATTCGAGCGATACTAGTCCGAGTTGTTCATGTTGGTCAGTCAGTTGGAGTGTTCTTCAGTCTGTCAGTCATTGTCATTATGTATTACCCGAGCAGATGCTCGTGGATGTTGTTGTATTTTATTTTTGGCCATGTAGGCTCATCGTTGTCGTTGAAATTCCTTATCGGAATATTGTGTCGGATATCATGGTAGGGACTATGATTTTCCCTTGTTGTTTAATTTAACGTATTTTAGTCATGTTCGCCTGGTGGATCTCCTGGCATGGGGTCCACGACACTGTAATAACCCAATAGGATTTGGGGGTGTTACATTGCCTGTGATTGTATTATACTTAATATGAGAAACCTTTAAGAATCAAGCTAACAGGAGAACACTTGGTTGATGTAGTCACAACAACTTGCATTAGTCTTCCGCTACGTATATAAAATTCGACAAAGAGTACAACTTACTCAACCCTCCCTTTCTAAGCTGTCATTTAAGTTTACTGTGACCAACAAATGGTATCAGATCGGTTGGTTCTACAAAGAATCGGTTGGTTTTTAACCTGAGCTTGATCCATAATCACAAGCTTCAGAGCTGCATACTTTTTTCTCCCATATTTATCCCATATTCTCCTCATGGATTCATCTATAATAATAAAGTTCATATGTTCTCGATTAACGAATTTGGTGATTGGAGAATCAGAATGGAAGCACAACTGGTCGCCATGAACAAAGAAATGATCTTTGTAATACATGAAGGACCTATTAATATCACATTATAGCTGCCAGAGTGAAAGGCCAACCCCATGCAGAGATGCTCGAAAAGGCTCGGGATCAGTGGACCACTGACGAGTGTAAGCACACTTGGATAAATGTTGCTAACCATGTGCTGTTTGTCACCCCCTCGACAGAAGAACATTCTCAAAGGTAAAGAGCTGTAAGATACCCATGGAAATTCTGGGATAAACTCAAAATGATTTGTGAGGGTATTGAGCTCTCAAAAAATAAATAAAGTTTCAAAACTTTCTCAGCAATTTGAATCTTTTGAAATGGAATCTTTAGAAACTTTTGAGGATCTTCACCTCAGATTTACAGGCATTGTCGATGAACTTGAAGCATTGGGCAAAGTGTTCTGCCAAAATGATAAAAATCTTAAAATCTTTAGATCATTCCCTACCCAATGGGACATTAAGACCACATATATGCGTGTGTCTTGAAATTTTAATGATATATCTACTTTCGATCTATTTTATGACCTCAAGGATTTTTAGTACGATATAGATATGAGAGAGAAGGATGTTGACTCAAAAAGTATTTTGATGATAATTTCATTCAAAACATTTAATAAAATCAATCTCAGCACGTTGTTATATTGAAGGAGCAAAATGGACTTAGCGCACGCTACCTATGCCAGAGTAGCGCATGCTATCGAGGAAAATATATACAGCCTAGTCAGTTAGCTGTAGTCCAGTGAAGTTACCTGATGGATAGCGCATGCAAGATCTTCAACAGTTAGCGCACGCTAAATTACTACAGTTAGCGCACACAACACAAAAATATTAACGCACGCTATCGCATCATTCGGTCAGAGGACAGAAAGGTCTGGAAAGAAAAAGGAAACGACTTTGCGCACGCTACGAATAATTATTTACGTACGCTAATACAAGGACTTAGCGCACGTTATTCTACATTACTTGCGCACGCTACCGGATATCATGGTCAGTAGTCCAGTAGCTACTGGACTCAAAATGAGAAGGGCTTTACGTACGCTACACAGGGTAACGTACGTTACTAAAGAAAACATTTAGCGCACGCTACGATATATTATTAGCACACGCTAAATCAGTCAACAAGCTTACCGTTGGAATTTCTACCGTTAGAAAGCAAGATTCAATGAAGATCCGTGAAATCTGGAAAAGCTGGAATTAATTAATACTAGCGCACGCTAAGTTCAAATTTAGCCGTTGGACAAAGAGACGTTGGGGAGACAAACCAACACTTTCAAAGTCAAGATTGAAGACCTATTGACCAACCGATAACGCACGCTACGAATACATGACTAGCGCACGCTAGCCATACAATTTTACTGATGGAACAATTTTGTGACCGTTCAGGAAAGCCAAGTCAAAATCGTTTGCGCACGCTAGAAGGCATTATTAGCTCACACTAATAATACAAATTCCAGTATTTGAAGAATGGCTTTCACCTATAAATACCCATAGAACTTGGGTATCATACACACAACTTCAAGCATACAAGCATACAAGCATATAAGCAATCAAAGCATACTTGAGCTCAGTTTCATATCTTTTATTGCATTTTAAGTTGTGAGAAGAGAAATACAAAGAGTGATATACCTTGTAATATTTATTATACTTTGTATTCCTTCATTTGATTGTAAGTGTTGCATCACTTACACTTGAGCGTAAGAGAAACGAATCAAGAGTCACTAATCCGGTGTTATTAGGATCTTTGATCCGGCAGTGTTAGGATTATACTCCCATATTCGTATAGTGAGGATTATCTAGTTCCTATAGAACACTAGATATATGTTGCGATTTTTTTGTTAACGCAAGTGCACTATATCGTATACAAGTAATAAAGTGATGAGTGAGTATTGTTCCCACGAGGACTGAATCACTAACTACCCATTTTTATGTATTCTAGTTTTATTTGAACAATCGAACTTTGGGTTGCAATTAATTACTAAAAGAAATTAATAAAAGACTAAACAGTATAAACGCTCGATCAAAGAAGGAAAATCAAATGATGAATAAGTCTAGGATTTTGAATCCACCTCGGTTTATCCGAATTTACTCTCGATTATCTGAAGTTAATGATTTCCCCAATTTATTGAAGGCGAAGATTGCTAAAATACTCTACCGCCTCTCCCGAGGTCAATAGATTTTTCTAAAGGCGAATAACGCACTCTATCCCTAGGTGAATTAATTCGACAATAGGCAAAAAGCATAAAATCTCCAAAAGGCCACGTAGTTCCTATGAGTATATTCCTATATCACAAGATAAAACGGTTCTTACCAATAGTTCCTCACCAACTCTCCTCTCCCGATTCGAGTTGCGTAATTAAAACAATCCAATTATTGGCCAGACAATTGAAAGCATTAAAATCAATTGGGAAAACTCAATAGAAAATGGAATTATATAGATAATCTAAAGCAAATTCGTCAAAACTTAGGTTTCATCAAAATCCTAGAACAAGGTTTTTAGCCTGACATACTAAATAATGAAAATACAGAATAAAAGAATGAAAGCATTAAAATCAAACGCAGATGAAGAGCTCGGATCTCTCCGTTCTTCTGGCTCCCGCCCTCTGCTCCTGATGTCTTCTGCTTCTTCTCCTTGAAGATTTCCCCCGATCCAAGATGATTAATTAGGGTCTTAAACCCTTATTTATAGCTCCCAACAGCCTCCAAATCACGTCCGTGTGATTAGGTCGAGAACTGGCTTCAAAACGGCCCAAACCCGCGTGGAGCACACCAAAACCGCCCTGTGTGCTGCGGCTCACTTAATCTGTGCCGCGGCACATGGCATGCAGATTAAAATCTGGGCGCTGTGACTTTCTTCTGGGCCGCGGCTCACAGTACGTGCCGCGGCACTGCATTGCTCGTGCCCGCTGGTCCTCTTCGTGTGCCGTGGCCCACTTGCCTTGTGCCGCGGCCCACGGCCAAAATTCGCCGTTTTCGTCCGTTTTGCCTCGTTTTAGCTTCCGGACTCCAATCTCCTGTCAAACATACGAGAATAAGGCATTAAAAGCTCATTTATGCAAATTTACTCACCAAAATAATACAAGATAATGATAAATAAGCGTATAAAAATACGCCTAACAAATACCCCCAAACTTAAGTCTTTGCTTGTCCTCAAGCAAAAAGAATTAATTTCAACAAAAGAATATCGTGAATAATCGTGCAACTCATAGTGATCAACCTAATCAATACTACCCTGAAATTCTCTCTGAATAATACAAGTATCGTAATAGCGAGCTACATCCAGAACACTGATTCCACAAAGTAACCAATTTCAGTCCTAATCACTCGTTTATGAAGAAAATCCAGCTCAAAGATTAACAAGCGTGAATTTAATCGACCGTCAATATGAAAGGTTAAAATAACAAGCTAACTCGCCCAGTTCCACAGTCTAATGGCAAAAATTTTCACGAGTTTCATCAAAATTAACCCTCGGACAGTGTTCCCTTATATATGATCAATAAATTGATTCGAGTTGACCACTAGGTTCGGATCTCGGGATGTTTCATCGGGATAATCCTAGGGTGGAATTTCCATTCTCATGTATTGGGAAACCGTTTGACGTAAAAGACACTCATGGGGCACATGGATGCTTCTAGTTACTAAGTTCCCCTCCACAGCGGAGAAACATCTCGAATAGCTATTCCCGCATGTCCGAATCAAGGTCGCTGTTTTACGCGAGAGTAAACAACGGGTCACGCGAATACCCCCGGTTACTAGGCTTCCCGTCTTCGGCACATGCGAAATCTCTAAATCACTAGTCTAATCCGGGTTGTCGTTTTACGTGAGAGTAAACATCGGGTCACGCGAATAACCCCGGTTACTAGACTTCCCGTCATAGAACAAATATTATCTCGACTTTTGGAAAAAACTGTCCAACTCTAAACTCAAGTGCCAACACGACTTATGTTACTGGATGACTAGCTAACCGAAAAAATGTAACCAAACGTATCGACGACGATTTGAAAACACGTATGTCTCTTCTATTATTCGCTAAGATTTCTACAAAAACGAGAAAATTTCGGACCTAGATGACTACTCAACAAAAACAGATATTACTGACTACAACTCGACTAAAACTCAACCGTTTCGTCAGAGAGAAAACAGTGTCGTAACATCAATTTTGCAGAAATAGAAGCATGAAAAATTCACGAATAAGAGTAAAATCATGACAAGCAAGGCTAGCAACAACAAAAATAACAAAAAGAAATAATGAAAAGTGCAACGAAATAAGTACAGCAATAAATGTAGCAACATAAAGTAAACCCCCCACAAACTTAGGACGTACATTGACCTCAATGGACAAAATATAATATGTAATAAAAGTAAAAGGTCAAGTACTCCTCTCCAGTCTGCTCACGAACTGGTGCCGGCATCATCCGGTGAGGAGGGTGGTGTGGCTGGCCGAGCAGGTGGAATAAATGGCCCATCCGGGTGCATAATGTGGGCCGTCTATGCGGCAAGGTGCTCCTGGTGGTAGGCGTCCCTCACTGCTAGACGCCTCGCCTCACGCCGATTGGCCCGGCGGGCCTGCTCTCGCATCTCAACCCTGACGGCAGCAATGATGCTCTCCCTCTCTGTCCGCCTCTCCTCTCTCATCTCATCTAGAAGGCTCTCTCTCTCTCTCCTCATCTCCTCTCTCTCTCTCCTCATATCCTCCCTCAGCCCGTCGAACATCGCCTGCAATCTCTCTCTGTCGGGCGGCGGGCCGGCATCTGTCTGCCCCTGTGTCAGCAGAAGAGGCTTGGGGGACCCCTCGTGGGCCTCATCCAGTAGAAATCCTCTCCCCCAAGCGTGCGCCGGTGCTCCTCCCCACTGGTCAAAATGTGAGATGATGCGGTGGTCGATCGGGGCCTGGGGAGCTAGCATCGGCTCGTCGTCCGACCACGTCATCCCCGACTGCCGGCACAGAGCGCAGATAAGAGAGGGGTGCTTCAACCCCGTCTTAGCCCCTCCCTGAATACACTGGAAGATAGATTGGACCAGGAGAGGAGCCACATCGAATCGCAGCCCGGAGGTGATAACATATAATGTCCGGGCTCGGGAGAGAAAAACAGTGCGGATCTGAGAGGTAGGGTCAATACGTGCGCAGATGAAGTACAGCCAGGCTCGCCCAAACCGATTGAGGCGCAAGCTCTTGAAGTAGAAAGTGTAAGAAGCCGGTGCGCGCCGCTCCCATTCGGAGTCGGGCTGTGTAAGAGTCTCGAGCAGAGCCTCCTTCGTGAGGCTATCCATGACTCGCGAATAAGCCGTGTCATCAACCACCCGCAGCTCAAACAACCTCCGAATAGCAGCTACAGAAAAATCCACAGTAATGCCTCGGACTACAACCTGCGTCCGAGTATCTAGCTGTTGTATCATCTGGCCTGCCCGAATGTGCTTCAACAACGCGCTGGCATAGAACTCCTGCACTATCGATATCACCGCTGGCTCGGGGGGTGCAGCGAATCGGGCTCACCCCATATCGTCTATCATGGTTAGCAGTTCCCCGTCCTGGGGGGCTGGAGTGAATCCCCTCTCCGGGATCAGAGGTCGAGGGCAAATCTTCTCGTTGAAGATTTTGTGGATCTCCGGGTCAGAGAACTGGTGCGCCTCCGTATTGGTTCGGCTGTGAGAAGTTTCCCCTCGAGTGGTGGACGACTGAGTCCTGGCCCTCTTGCTGAGCTTCTTGATCCTAGCCATAGCGAGTCCTAAAAAAATTAAACACCGGAGTTTACTTACTCAAACAATAACGAGAATAATCATCACCCGGCTAAGGATATCCAACTGTAATTCACGAATTTCACGAGATAGCACAGTCATGAGAGAAAAATAAAATTTGAACTTTAATGTTTAAACTAGACATAAGGGTTGGGTTTGCTGTAATTCCAGAATGAATACGTTGCACATAGATTCAAAATATTGACCTAATAAAGAAAATTTTTCATTCAGACATTTCATCAAACACTTAAAGGGCATGAGTTCAATTGAAGCACAAATATAACAATAGCTCGATTAAATCCCCAAAAACAACAACACGAATCATTCGTCATGACAACCTACATATTCAACTCATTTATAATAAAAAACACATTAAGAATCGATCAAAAACCATCATGTCATCAACTCAATATTGATAGGAATTTTGAAAGAAAAACAAAAATAAACATGATCAATCATCAAATACATAACACAACTTCACCTTTAAATTCAGAGAACAATTTGAGATTAGAAATTTAGACATACCTTGCTTGGATTGTGAAGAGTGCAAGAAAAATTGCAAGAAGATGAGGGGAAGGGAGGTCGGTCGGTCGCGCGCAAGGGAAGGGAAGGGAAGTGTACCTGGGGTGGTCGGCCAAATGAGTGTTATAAACTACCTGGGCTGTTCAAATTCCGCAAGGTGTGCCGCGGCATAGAGTACAGCGTGCCTGGTTGTGGATGTTATGTCGACATGTGCCGCGGCTCAGAATGCGGGTGCCGCGGCTCAGAGTGTTGATGTGTCGCGGCTCACTTGTTGTGTGCTGCGGCAGAGAGTACAGCTTCCTGGGCTCATCATTTGACAGTTGGTGTACCGCGGCTCATCAACAACGTGCCATGGCTCAGGACTCAAGTGTGCTGCGGCTCAGTAAGTTTGTGCCGCGGCACATAGTACAGAATGTTTGGCTCTCTCTTGCGATTTGTATGTGCCGCGGCTCACAAGCCTTGTGCCGCGGCTTAGGCATCCATTTTTCCCTGGGACTTTTTCTGCACAGAATGTTAAAAGGAACACGTCAAGAACGAGAGGGATCAGCAATTCAAAGCAAAAATGATGAAAAATAAATATTCAAAAATGCAAGAAAATACTAAAACACTAAAAATCTACTACTAAAACTCGGGTTGCCTCTCGAGAAGCGCTAAGTTTATAGTCTTCAGCCGGACCTTTTTTAAAAAAAAAAATCAGTTCGCTTTTCGCAAACTCCATTTGGACTCCGCCCCGTCAATCGAACCGTTAATATGTGTTTTAAGATTTTGACCATTGATCTTTAACAATTCAATTTTCAGTTCGGACACCAAATGTTGTTTGCGAAAAGGTTTCGACTCAAACAACTTCCCGAAGCACCCATTTTTCTCATGATTTGGTCTCCGTTTGACTTCTGGCTTATTTTTCTCCTTCTCGAATGAACTTAGGACAGCATCGGGACTCTCTGAAACGGATTCTGAGTTTTTCAACCGACGATTCTTCCGGTGTGTGTATTTCGCAACGGTATCTACACTATCAATTTTTGAGCTCTTCTCAACACCACCTGGACACGGAAAGGATTTAAACACTTGGAACGTGACATGCTCGTCTTGAACCCTTAGAGTTAGTTCGCCTTTTTCCACATCTATGAGGGTTCGGCCGGTCGCTAAGAATGGTCTTCCCAAAATGATTGGGATGTCTTGATCTTCCTCCATGTCGAGCACAATGAAGTCGGCTGGAAATATGAACTTATCAACTTTTACTAACACGTCCTCGATTATTCCCCTCGGATATTTAATCGATCGATCCACTAATTGCAAGGAGATTGTCCTCGGCTTCGCTTCTCCAATTCCCAGCTTTTTGAAAATAGACAGAGGCATGAGATTAATACTATCCCCGAGATCACACAACGCCTTATCAAAAGAGAGGTTCCCCATGGTACACGGTATATTGAAGTTTCCCGGATCCTTCAATTTTGGTGGAAGCTTTTTCTGAAGGATCGCGCTGCACTCCTCCGTCAAGGCAACTGTCTCAAACTCCTCGAGCTTTCTTTTCTTTGACAAGATCTCCTTCATGAATTTAACGTAACTCGGCATTTGCTCCAATGCATCAGCGAATGTAATATTTATGTGAAGCTTTTTGAAAGTATCAACAAACTTGGAGAATGGCTTGTCCGCCTTTTTCTGTTGTAACCGCTGCGGAAATGGGATGGGTGGTACATATGCCTTCGGATTATCCGGAAACGTTATCGAGGGTCTCCAATCTTGTGATTCCTCTGTCGCTGAATTTTTATTCTCCTCAATTTCACTTCTCTTTTCACTTGTCTCGGGATGGTCACACACCTCCTTCCCGCTTCCCAAACTGATCGCATTTAGACTTTCTCTAGGATTTGTCTCGGTCGTACTTGGCAATGCTCCCTCCGGGCGGACTGTCAACACATTAGCAATCTGGCCCAGTTGGACTTCCAAGTTGCGAATGGAAGCGGAATGATTTTGCAATGTTGCTTCTGTACGGGTCATGAATTGACTCGTATTCGCTGCCAATTTCGCAATTGCTTCCTTGAGAGAAACTTTTGGAGCGGGAGGAGGCTGCTGTTGGTTTTGAGCGAACGGAGGCTCGTTCGAGTTCTGTCCGTTTCTCCATGAGAAGTTGGGATGATTACGCCATCCCGTATTATACGTGTTGGAGTACGGATTATTTTGCCGGTTCCCGTTTCCTACGAACTGAGCTTGTTCAATTGGGGGCTGCTCGAACGGGTTTCCGACTTGGCACTCCGCGCTAGGGTGAGATCCGTTACACCAATTGCAAGACTCAATGGTAACGGGGGAAGTAGCATGCGAAAATGCTTGAAGCTGCTGCGTTAGTGCTGCGACTTGGGCTGACAATGTAGAGATCGGATCATTGTTTGAGATTTCCATGACTCGTTTCGGATTGACTCGTTCGGACGGCCATTGATAAGCATTTGCAGCCATAGATTCCAACAAAGAGTGTGCTTCAGCCATAGTTTTTCCCATTAAGGCTCCTCCAGCTGCTTTATCCACGAGAGTGCGTGTAGAAGCACTCAAACCATTATAGAACGTCTGAATCTGAAGCCATTCCGGAAGGCCGTGATGTGGGCATCTCCGTAGCAAATCTTTGTATCGCTCCCACGCCTCGTGGAGCGACTCCATTTCATATTGACCAAAGGTGGTAATTTCGTTCCGTAACCTCGCCGTCTTTGAAGGTGGAAATAATTTAGCAAGGAAGGCTTGCGCTAATTCTGCCCATGTCGTGATCGAGCCCGGCGGTAAAGAATTCAACCAGAATTTGGCTTTGTCCCTCAAATAGAAAGGGAAAAGCCGTAATCGGATAGCATCGTCGGTGACACCATTGTTCTTGAATGTGTCACAAATCTCGAGAAAAGACGCGATATGCGCGTTGGGGTCATCGTTTGGCAATCCATAGAACTGGCTTGCTTGTACCATCTGAATTATTGCAGGCTTGATTTCAAAATTGTTCGCCTGGATAGTGGGACGCCGAATCCCCTAAAAGTTTGCATTAATCTGCGGCATAGCATAATCTCGAAGTGCCAGTGCCGGTTGAGCTTGTTGCACATGGTTATATCCTCCGTGAATTTCGATATTTTGGGCCATGGTCACTGTTGTCTGTAGCTCTCGTTTCTCCTTCTTCTTCTTACTTCTCCGAAGAGTGCGCTCGAGTTCGGTATTCAAAGGTAGTAGGCCTTTGTTACCGAATTTTCTCATGCACTACCCGAAAGCTCCTGAAAGGAAAAACAAATAAAATAAAATAAAATACAAGAAAACAAAATGTTCAAACTAAGACTAGAAATACTGAAATCGATATTAGTAAAAATTTCAATCCCCGGCAACGGCGCCAAAAACTTGTTGCGATTTTTTTGTTAACGCAAGTGCACGTTACCGTATACAAGTAAAAAAGTGATGAGTGAGTATCGTTCCCACGAGGACTGAATTACTAACTACCGATTTTTATGTATTCTAGTTTTATTTGAACAATCGAACTTTGGGTTGCAATTAATTACTAAAAGAAATTAATAAAAGACTAAACAGTATAAACGCTCGATCAAAGAAGGAAAATCAAATGATGAATAAGTCTAGGATTCTGAATCCACCTCGGTTTATCCGAATTTACTCTCGATTATCTGAAGTTAATGATTTCCCCAATTTATTGAAGGTGAAGATTGCTAAAATACTCTACCGCCTCTCCCGAGGTCAATAGATTTTTCTAAAGGCGAATAACGCACTCTATCCCTAGGTGAATTAATTCGTCAATAGTCAAAAAGCATAAAATCTCCAAAAGGCCACGTAGTTCCTATGAGTATATTTCTATCTCACAGATTAAAATGGTTCTCACCAATAATTCCTCACCAATATCTCACAGATTAAAATGGTTCTCACCAATAATTCCTCTCCCGATTCGAGTTGCGTAATTAAAACAATCCAATTATTCGCCAGACAATTGAAAGCATTAAAATCAATTGGGAAAACTCAATAGAAAAGGGAATTATATATATAATCTAAAGCAAATTCGTCAAAACTTAGGTTTCATCAAAATCCTAGAACAAGGGTTTTTAGCCTGACATGCTAAATAATGAAAATACAGAATAAAAGAATGAAAGCATTAAAATAAAACGCAGATGAAGAGCTCGGATCCCTCCGTTTTTCTGGCTCCCGCCCTCTGCTCCTGATGTCTTCTGCTTCTGCTCCTTGAAGATTTCCCCCGATCCAAGATGATTAATTAGGGTCTTAAACCCTTATTTATAGCTCCCAACAGCCTCCAAATCGCGTCCGTGTGATTAGGTCGAGAACTGGCTTCAAAACGGCCCAAACCCGCGCGGAGCACACCAAAACCGCCCTGTGTGCCGCGACACATGGCGTGCAGATTAAAACCTGGGCGCTGTGACTTTCTTTTGGGCCGCGGCTCACCTGGTCTGTGCCGCGGCACAGAGTACAGATTACTCTGGTGCCCGCTGGTCCTCTTCGTGTGCCGCGGCCCACTTGCCTTGTGCCGCGGCCCATGGCCAAAATTCGCCGTTTTCGCCCGTTTTGCCTCGTTTTAGCTTCCGGACTCCAATCTCTTGTCAAACATATGAGAATAAGGCATTAAAATCTCATTTATGCAAATTTACTCGCCAAAATAATATAAGATAATGATAAATAAGCGTATAAAAATACGCCTAACAATATACAAAAGTTTATATTGAGAGAGAGGTTGAGCTTGGACTGATAGAAGACAAGCGGTTGTAACGGTTGTGTACTCGGACCGATCGAAGACGAGTCAAATTTGTGGTTGTTCTTGAGACAATAGAAAAGGAAGTCGGAGAGAGGACGTAGGCAAGTTGCCGAACCTCTATAAATCTTTGAGTCTTTATTTTCCGCACTATTTTTCATTTATTCGCAAGAAATTTTGTTATTCCGCATTACCACTATTCAACCCCCCTTCTAGTGGTAAATTTATCTCTTCAGTTGGTATCGGAGCGGGTCTCTTTTTAAAGGTTTAACCTTCTAAGGGAAAAAGATCCGCAAATGGCACTTCTTGGCCAAATCGAAGGAAATGCTCTCAACTGTCCTCCCTTGTTCGACGGTTCCAATTTCATGACATGGAAAAAGAAAATGGCTATCTTCGTTAAAGCCTACGATATTGAAATTTGGAAAGTTATTGCTCTTGGTCCTAAGCTTGCTAAGAAAGAAGATGGATCATTGAAAAAGATCGACGAATTCAATGACGAGGATTGGAGGAACACACACGTCAACTCACGAGCTACTCAACTTCTCTATTGCACTCTTAATCCCGAAGAACTCAATAGGATATCGTCCTACGAAAGTGCAAAGGAAATTTGGGAAATTCTCGAAGTCACTCATGAGGGAACCACCCAAGTCAAGGAAACCAAAATCAACATGCTACTTCATGACTACGAACTTTTCACCATGAAAGAAGAGGAAACGATCACAAACATGTTGGATCGTTTTTCGGCTATAACCAATGGTCTTGCATCTTTCGGAAAGCCTATATCGAGCAGCGATAAAGCAAAGAAAATTATTCGCTCGTTGCCACGAGAATGGGATGCTACGGTTACCGCGAGTATGGAATCCAAAGATCTCAATAAGCTCGAGTTTAGTGCCCTCATCGGGTCACTCATCAATTATGAGATTGTTCTCAAGTCAAGAGGCACCAAACAAAATCCTCGTGAAAGAGTAGTCGCATTCAATGTTGATAGCGATGTTGAGGAAGATGTTCCCGAAGATGAAGACGACGAGGAACTTGCTCTCTACGCCAAGAACTTTAGAAGGTATAAAAACCTAATTCAAAAGAGGCGAAGTTTTCTTGGTCGGGATGGCAAACTGGAGCAAAAGAAGAGTGGCTATACTCCTATAAAGAAATTCGACAATAATTGTCGGAAATGTGGTCAAGCCGGTCACTATGCCAAAGAATGCCGAGGATCCTCTTCAAAGCCTCAAATGGAAAGATTCAAAAAGAAGGATGTCCTAATTGCTTCTTGGAGTGATGACGAGGAGGAAATTGAAAGATCTCTAGATGCGAATCTCGCATTCATGGCACTCGACTCCGAAAGCAATATCGAGGTAAGTTATAAACTCAATGATGACGAATATGATTCCTTTGATTTTTGTGATTCACAAGAAGTTCATCATGATGATGAGTTATTAAGTGCGTTTGAATCCTTGAACACGGAGTATGACGAGATGGTTAAATTAAACATATCTTTAAAGAGAAAAATAAAATCTCTAGAACTCGAAAATTCCTCTCTTCAAAACAAAGGCAAAACTATTGAGATCGACCATACCTTATGCCTTGAAAAGGAAAATGTTTTGAAAATCGAGTTGACGAAAACTCAAAAGGAGCTAAAATATATTTTGAACAAATTTACTCTCGGAAACGAGAAATTCGAAAAGCTTCTATCTATTCAAAAATCGCCTTTGCTGAAACACAGTCTTGGTTTCGATCCCTTTAAACGGGTAAAATCCCTTATCAACCTTGACAAAATAAAGAAAACCGAAACCGAGAACTCAAATGATCCTTCCAAACGAGTTCATGATGTTAATGTTCATTCAAAGTTGAGAACCATCAAAGTTAAACAATTTTGGGTTCCTAAAGGGACAATTGTTCCAAATGCTATAAGCATAGTTAACTTTGGAGGACACAAACGGGCTTGGGTACCGAAACAACCGAGAAATTCTATTTTTGTAGGTACCGGCACCAAGGAAAAGCAAGTGGTACATTGATAGCAGATGCTCAAGGCACATGTGTGGCTCCGAGGACTTATTTGAAGACCTCGAATATCAAGAACAAGGACATGTGACCTTTGGGGATAATCAAAAGGGAAAAATTAAAGGCACCGGCAAAGTCGATAAGCAACCTTCTCCCTCTATCAACAAAGTATTGTTTGTTGAAGGTTTGCATCACAATCTTCTTAGCGTTTTACAACTTTGCGATGAAGGTTTTAAAATTCTGTTTGAGCAAACGCATTGCACGTCATTTAGAAATAATAAAATTGCATTCATCGGTTTGAGATGTGGAAACATCTATATTGTTGATCTTAATGATAAAAGTTCATTCAATGAAAAATGTCTTATTACTTTGGATGATAATGTATATTTATGGCATCGAAAATTGGGGCATACTTCTCTACCTATCATTTCTATTTTATCTAGACACGACCTTGTTCGTGGATTGCCCAAACTCAAGTTTGATAGAAAGCAATTGTGTGAATCATGCATAAAAGGGAAACACATTCGAGAATCTTTTAAACCAAAATTCGAGGTTTCCACTAGTCGCGTTCTTGAACTTATGCATATGGATTTGATTGGACCATCTAGACATGTTAGTTTAAATGGCAAACTTTACACTTTGGTTATTGTTGATGATTTCTATCGATTTACTTGGGTTAGATTTTTAGCGCATAAGGATGATGCATTTTTCGAGTTTTCTAAATGGTGTCGTTTGTTATCAAATGAGAAAAATCTCTCCATAATCTCTATTCGCACCGATCACGGAGGTGAATTTGATTGCACTCTGTTTGAACTCCTATGTGATAAATACGGGATTAATCATAACTTTTCGGCTCCTAGAATGCCTCAAAAAAATGGAGTTGTTGAAAGGAAAAACCGATCTTTGGAAGAAATGTCGAGGTATGATCGAATCTTTGTTATATTTGACTGCATCTAGGCCAGACATAATTTTTGCTACATGTTTATATGCTCGATTCTGTAACACCCCCAATATTTTCGGGAATATTACAGCGCCATAAATCCTTTACATAAGGATTTACAAGGCTGAAGAATTGAACAAGTATAAAAAGGTACTAACGAATGGAAATAACGGAATTACAGTACATCAGTTCTGACCAAATACATAAATAGTACAATTGTTCAACAGAACTCAATAATACATCACCAAATTCAAACCCATCACAAATGACTTCGTACTCGAGTACTTATTGAAATAACGAATAAACAACAGATAAATAAACCCGGTCGAGACATCACTCTGCACCCTCGTCGTCATACAGTTCCAGTGGTTGTTTCCCCGCTCTCCTGAATCCTGAACACAAACAAAATGTTCACCCCCGAAGGGGTTAGCACAACGATGCTAGTACAAGTACCACAACATATTATTCATATCTCACGAAGAATAATAATAACGTAAACGACAAAATACCAACGAGTCTTCTCCTACGAGAAACTCAAACATAACATACACAACTGATAATCACAACATGATATCAATACATACACATGGTAATTCCATCGATCCAGCGTTCACTGCCTAGAACCCACGATGATCCCGTCAGACCAACCCGTGGTGGAAAAACCCGTCCGATGATCCAGTAAGACGCTAGNATAGATCCCCCGATGATCCCGTCGGACCAACACGAGGTGGACACACAATAACGACATACATGTACGACAATATGTATAACAACAATACATAAAACAATTAAGGTACTTGCCTCGATTTGAAGACAATAACAACACTTCCACGAAAATGACCACTCGAAGATCGTCCTCCTCAATCAATCACGTAACGAGACCAAACCTTGACAAAAGAAATGATATAGGATTTATCTCACGTCGTATGAATGTTTAACAATTCGATTAACGGTCAAAAGTTCATAAACCGCACCGCCTGACGCTTAGCGCACGCTAAGTACTCAGGTAGCGTGCGTTACGTCGCCCGATAGCGCACGCAAACAACAAAGCCAAGAGCACCCAAACCATGCATGGTCGACAGCGGCCAATCGACTTCGTCGATGGTCTAGCGACGTTACGTACCAAACGTAGCGCACGCTAACTAGTGCTCGATAAGCGCCGCGTTAAATCGCATAGCATAGCGTGCGCTATCTCGCATGGCGATTCTTCTTTGGCGATGGCTATTCTTGCCATGATCGGAACAATGAAATCTTTCGTGATAATTCATGTTACTTCCATGAATACCATGTTCACACCCTTATGAATGATTTTACGGATAAAGACAACTTCGGATTCAAGGATATGCATACCAATATAAAACCATATTCCATTCCGACTTCAAATCTTCATACGACAATTCGAAAAGTTTAACGGTTGATATGAATATCTCTATATCAATCCATATTATCATACTGAAGTTGATAAACGTCCTATATATATTAGATAAATCCTTCCATGATCAAACCTTTAGATTTATCTAACAATAAGGATGTTAACGTCTAGTCCAAGATTACTATGAAATCATCTATTAGATTCGGTTTACCAATGATAGAAGCTTCTCTTCACATATTCAGTGTACTAAGATTCGAATCATGATGATTATGATCAAGGTATTTAAGGCTTATTCATTTCACTATTCCAAACATGATATACTTGGATAATTCATCTATGAAAATCCATATCTTGTTAACATGATCATCCAAATCGTTAGAATCCAATTCTAAGTCTGGAGATAGATTGAACATACCTTAAAATGACGAAAATCACTGAACTGTAAGGTAGAATCCCACTCCGGTTGGTTGTATGCCACTCCAAGGTGCTATTCCACTTCCATGAACATTCCCAAGTGATAACCAATGTATAAATACCAACAATATGTGTTCTAAGTGTATAGAAGTATCACTATAGCTCTCTGAACTCTCAAGGATGAAGAAAGGGCGAAAGAAATGAAAGCCAAAACGGTTGATGTCCCATTTATAATATTCTGCATTATTGACAAGTTAGCGCACGCTACTAAGCATCCCTTAGCGTGCGCTAATAATGGTTGACTTCAGAATTTGTCCGGGTGCGTCAGCGGGAATCTTATCCGGACCCATGTCCCGGCTGGCGCATGTGTTAGCCGGCCCGCTCAATAATTGAGTTCTTAGCGCACGCAACTCCTATCTTCGTAGCGTGCGCTAATAATGGCCCGATAGCGCGCGTTAAGATACATTCTTAGCGTGCGCTATCACGAGGTTGCTTGAACAATTTTGCAAGTTTCTATACTTATGTACAACGATATCAATGCACGAAATATCATACTCCAATAATCAAATTCACCAATCCGAAATAATACATGGTTGAATACAGATGAAATACACTGTAATAAATCCGGATATTACATACTCTCCTACTAAAAAGGAGTTTCGTCCCGAAACTCAAGACGAAAATAACTCGGGGTATCTAGACTTCATATCAGCTTCCGTTTCCCAAGTGGCTTCTTCCATTCCGTGATGTGACCACTGAACTTTGACCAAAACGATTGACTTGTTCCTCAGTTGCTTAACTCGACTCTCGAGTATCTTGACTGGTCTTTCTTCAAACGTCCCATCCTGCTCGACTTCGATCTCGCCGAAATCAATGATATGACTGGGATCTGGTATATACCTCCGTAACTGGGATACGTGGAACACGTTATGAACATGGCACAATGACGGCGGCAATGCTAATCTGTATGCCAACTCCCCAACTCTCTCGAGGATCTCAAATGGTCCGATATATCTCGGACTCAGATTTCCTTTCCTTCCAAAATGAAAGATTCCCCGAGTAGGAGAAACCTTCAAAAGTACGTGATCTCCAGTACTGAACTCCAATGGGCTGCGGCGTACATCCGCATAGGATTTCGCGACTACGGGCGATCAATGGCCTTCCACGAATTAAGGCTATCTTCTCTCGAGTCCGCTCGATCAACTCTGTTACATTCGATCAAGTCCGATGAATCGTCCCAAAGATAGGGCGATCTGCATCTCCTTCCGTATAATGCCTCAAACGGTGCCATCTTAATGGAAGCATGCCAACTATTGTTGTAGGTAAATTCAATCAACGGTAGATGAACTTCCCAATCGTTTGACCAATCTAAGGCACATGCCCTTAGCATGTCTTCCACCGTTTGTATAGTTCTCTCAGATTGTCCGTCAGTCTGCGGGTGATAAGTCATCTTGAAGTTCAATTCGGTCCCCAAGGCCTTATGAATCGCTTTCCAAAAGTGAGACACAAAACGACCGTCCCGATCGAAATAATGGTCTTCGGCGTACCATGCAATCGAACTATCTCGAAATAAATACTCGTACCAACCTCTCTGGTCCCCACGTATCCTTAATGCCTAGAAAATGAGCCGATTTGGTTAAACGATCAACTATCACCCAAATCATGTTCATTCTGTCCCGGTTTTCGGCATATTAGTGATAAAGTCCATCGATATGTCCTCCCACTTCCATTCAGGAATCGGGAGAGGCTTCAACATTCCGGCAGGCCGTTGATGCTCGATCTTAACCTGCTGACAAGTCAAACATTTCGAAACATAGTCCGCTACGTCTTTCTTCATATTGCCCCACCAGAAATTGCTTTCAAATCCTTATACATTTCTTGGTGCAGGTGGATAGAATAGGGCGAACTATGAGCTTCCTTCATAATCGTCTGTTTCAGAACATCAACATCGGGAACGCAGAGTCGGTTCTGAAATCTCAAAACTCCATCGTCATGAATTATGAATCCGGGGGCCTTTCCTTTGATCACTTCATCATGTAACCGAATCATCAGAGGATCATCTACCTGTCTAGATTTGATTTCTTCGGTTAATGATGAAGTTATCTCCATCACGCACAGCTGTCCTTGGACTCTTTGTAGCCACACTTCAATTCCTTCACGAATCATCTCTCGCTGAAGGCTAAGTTGGGAGGTCAGCGTCTCCAGCATCTGAATAGAGACAGGCTTGCGGCTAAGTGCATCGGCTACTACATTCGCTTTGCCTGGATGATATAAAATCTCCAAGTCGTAGTCCTTAATCAGTTCCAACCATCTTCTTTGCCGCATGTTCAACTCTTTCTGACTAAATATGTACTTGAGACTCTTATGATCCGTAAAGATCTGACAGTGAGTCCCGTACAGATAATGCCTCCAGATCTTCAAGGCAAAAACCCGCCGCTAGCTCCAAATCATGTGTTGGGTAATTCACTTCATAAGGTTTCGGATTGTCGCGACGCATAAGCGATCACCTTATCATTACGCATCAACACGCACCCAAGTCCTTGGTTCAAGCATCATGTAAACTATGAATCCTTGATTCCTGCGAAGTGATAGAATCGGTGCCGTCGTCAATCTTTTCTTCAATTCATCAAAGCTAATCTGACACAATTCATTCCACTCAAACTTTTGAGTTTTCTGCAGGAGTCGAGTAAGTGGGCGGGAGATTTTAGAAAACCCTTCCACGAATCGACGATAGTATCCAGCAAGTCCTAAGAAGCTTCGGACTTCTTTCACGTTCTTTGGAGGCTTCCAATCCAATATTGCTTCGATCTTCTGAGGATCTACTCGGACTCCTTTAGCTGACACCACATGACCGAGGAACATTACTTCCTTTAGCCAGAATTCACACTTAGAAAGCTTGGCGTACAATTGCTCGTTTCTCAAAAGTTCCAATACAATCCGCAAATGCTGCGCATGTTCTTCCGGACTCTTAGAATACACCAGAATGTCATCAATGAACACGACCACAAATTTGTCCAAAAATTCAATGAACACACGGTTCATTAATTGCATAAATACAGCAGGTGCGTTAGTGAGACCAAACGGCATCACTACAAACTCATAATGCCCGTAGCGAGTTCTGAACGCTGATTTCGGAACAACAGACTCCTTAATCCTCAGTTGATGGTATCCTGATCTCAGATCGATTTTAGAAAATACCGTTGCCCCTTGAAACTGGTCAAACAGATCATCAATCCGTGGTAACGGATACTTGTTCTTAATCGTCATTTTGTTCAGCTCTAGATAGTCAATACACAGTCGGAGCGATCCATCCTTCTTTCGGACGAAAAGAACTGGCGCTCCCCAGGGTGAAACGCTTGGCTGAATATAGCCCTTGTCCAGTAACTCCTCCAGTTGCTTCTTCAGTTCGTACATCTCAGTAGGTGCCATACGATACGGCGCCTTGGAAATTGGTGTAGCTCCGGGTTCCAGCTCAATGGTAAATTCCACATCCCTTCGTGGAGGTAGTCCAGGTAACTCGTCAGGAAATACATCTGGAAATTCGTTTATTCATCTTCTTTCTTCATTGCGTAACACTAGTACCCGGTACAGCCCTGTTTCAATAATTTGACAGCCTTCATTGCCTTGATCAATTTTCCTGAGCTTCCCGGTTTCCATCCCTCAAACAGAATCTCGGAACCATCGTCAGCGATCAGCGAGATATTCCTCCTTCGGTAGTTTACAATTGCTCCATATCGATTAAGCCAATCGTCTCCGAGTATCAGGTCGTCTCCTTGCATTTCTATCACGATCAGGTTTGAGAGCCATTCTCTGCCCCCAAATGATACAGGGAAATTTCTAGTTTCTAAATTTCCGACAATCCTTTCTCCACTCGGTAAACCAACAACATAAGGTTCACAAGCATGAAAACCGGAAATATTCAAACGATTTACACAAGACAAAGATATGAAAGAATGTGTAGCTCCTGTATCGAATAAAACGCTAACTGGCTGGGAAAGGATCTGGACAGTACCTGATGCGACAACAGCATCCTGATCGTCTGTCCTCCTCATCTCGTACAGACGTGGGGGAGCAGATCCGGCACTCGATGTCCCCTTTCGGTCCCATTGTCCTCTGCCTCGCCCGCGGCCAAAATTCTGAGGCATCTGAACACTTTGCCGCGTCGTGGAATACGGCCTCCTTCTAGGCCATTTGTGGTGTACGGGCTCTAAAAGACTTTGCAGCCTCTTCACAAAACAACGCCCGATGTCCCTCTCGTCCACAATCAAAACAAGTCACGGCAGAATGGGGCAATTAAGTCGATAGTGCCCTGTCTGGCGCGATTAAAGCATTTCTGGTAACATCGGTAATAGTTGATGTCGCCCGAAGTTCTTTCCGCTCCTAGCCGGGTGCGGAGGTTTCTTGAAAGAGTGAAAGATGACTGGGCCTTACGGGCCCCATTGTTCTTGTGCTCGTAAAAGTACCGAGAGACTTTACGCTTCTTGGATTCGAAAATTTCTCCATAGCCGCTTCCTTGATCTCATACGCCAACGCCTTATCCTGGTATTGGCGGAGTGTGGTACATTCGAATCCGGACATGTACCTCACGAACTTGGTCTCATTCTCATATCGAAATGGATCATCATTTCTACATACATTACGACCGGATGTCGAACAAATGCCATTTGTTGGTTAAACGTCTTGATCGCACAGGATACCGCACATCAGAAGGCTGAGCGGAGAAAAACTCCCGAACTTTGGCTTCCCTCACAGGACGAGGGCAATACTGAGCTTCCATCATCAATCCAAACTCTGTCCAATCGGCATCATGGTCTACAGGCCGGATGGCTTCCCACCATTCGGACGCTTCCCCTATCAGGAAATATTGAGCGATAGAGTTTCTCCGGTCGTCTGGGCAGTTGATTCCGGCAAAGATTTTCTCCAGCTCCTTTAACCAATGATCCCAGGTGGGAGTCTCAGAAATACCGTCGAATTTGGGTGGTTGCATCTTTGCCACCTCTTGCAGCCACCGGTCACCTCGATTTCCCATGTCTGGGATCCCTTGCTGTCTCTCCCCTTGTTGTAGTCCCACCGCCACTTGCATTCGGTCCACGACCTGGGCGAACTGAGTCATCTGGTTCACCACTTGACGAAGGATCTGCAGTACTGAGATCTGGTTCATTATTAATAGATTGTTGCGGCTCGCTGAGCTATGATCGCACAGTTAGAAGGCGACGCCTCCCTTTCGGCATTTCTCTGTCCGCGTCCACGACCGCGACCACGTCCACGTCCGCCTATCAACATACTGTAAGCATAAATACTCAATATACAGGAAACAACATCGTTCTAATATTCGAGTATGAAGAGACACAACATGTAAAGAACAAGATAGAGTTTATGAACTTACAACCACTGTCCGCATGAAGACGTAGGCAGTGCAGTGATGTCATTCACGGCTGGTTACCCCAAAAGACATAAATGACCCCTATATTAACCCAACGACCAAGATATCCATAATCTTAGCTCCGATACCATATTCTGTAACACCCCCAATATTTTCGGGAATATTACAGCGCCGTAAATCCTTTAGATAAGGATTTACAAGGCTGAAGAATTGAACAAGTATAAAAAGGTACTAACGAATGGAAATAACGGAATTACAGTACATCAGTTCTGACCAAATACAGAAATAGTACAATTGTTCAACAGAACTCAATAATACATCACCAAATTCAAATCCATCATAAATGACTTCGTACTCGAGTACTTATTGAAATAACGAATAAACAACAGATAAATAAACCCGGTCGGGACATCACTCTGCACCCTCGTCGTCATACAGTTCCAGTGGTTATTTCCCCGCTCTCCTGAATCCTGAACACAAATAAAATGTTCACCCACGAAGGGGTTAGCACAACGATGCTAGTACAAGTACCACAACATATTATTCATATCTCACGAAGAATAATAATAACCTAAACGACAAAATACAAACGAGTCTTCTCCTACGAGAAACTCAAACATAACATACACAACTGATAATCACAACATGATATCAATACATACACATGGTAATTCCATCGATCCAGCGTTCACTGCCTAGAACCCACGATGATCCCGTCAGACCAACCCGTGGTGGAAAAACCCGTCCGATGATCCGGTATGACGCTAGCATAGATCCCCCGATGATCCCATCGGACCAACACGAGGTGGACACACAATAACGACATACATGTACGACAATATGTATAACAACAATACATAAAACAATTAAGGTACTTGCCTCGATTTGAAGACAATAACAACACTTCCACGAAAATGACCACTCGAAGATCGTCCTCCTCAATCAATCACGTAACGAGACCAAACCTTAACAAAAGAAATGATATAGGATTTATCTCACGTCGTATGAATGTTTAACAATTCGATTAACGGTCAAAAGTTCATAAACTGCAATCTGCCCGAACTGCTTAGCGCACGCTAAGTACTCTGTATAGCGTGCGTTACGTCTGCCCGATAGCGCACGCAAACAACAAAGCCTAGCGCACGCTAACGATGCATGGTCAGTACACTGACCAGCCAACTGACTCGTCTGATGGTCTAGCGTACGTTACGTACCAAACGTAGCGCACGCTAACTAGTGCTCGATAGCGCACGTTAAACTGCATAGCATAGCGTGCGCTATCTCTGCATGGCAGTTTACTGCTGAGCAGTGAACTGTTCTTGCCATGATCGGAACAATGAAATCTTTCGTGATAATTCATGTTACTTCCATGAATACCATGTTCACACCCTTATGAATGATTTTACGGATAAAGACAACTTCGGATTCAAGGATATGCATACCAATATAAAACCATATTCCATTCCGACTTCAAATCTTCATACGACAATTCGAAAAGTTTAACGGTTGATATGAATATCTCTATATCAATCCATATTATCATACTGAAGTTGATAAACGTCCTATATATTAGATAAATCCTTCCATGATCAAACCTTTAGATTTATCTAACAATAAGGATGTTAACGTCTAGTCCAAGATTACTATGAAATCATCTATTAGATTCGGTTTACCAATGATAGAAGCTTCTCTTCACATATTCAGTGTACTAAGATTCGAATCATGATGATTATGATCAAGGTATTTAAGGCTTATTCATTTTACTATTCCAAACATGATATACTTGGATAATTCATCTATGAAAATCCATATCTTGTTAACATGATCATCCAAATCGTTAGAATCCAATTCTAAGTCTGGAGATAGATTGAACATACCTTAAAATGATGAAAATCACTGAACCGTAAGGTAGAATCCCACTCCGGTTGGTTGTATGCCACTCCAAGGTGCTATTCCACTTCCATGAACATTCCCAAGTGATAACCAATGTATAAATACCAACAATATGTGTTCTAAGTGTAAAGAAGTATCACTACAGCTCTCTGAACTCTCAAGGATGAAGAAAGGGCGAAAGAAATGTAAGCCAACACGGTTGATGTCCCATTTATAATATTCTGCATTATTGACAAGTTAGCGCACGCTACTAAGCATCCCTTAGTGTGCGCTAATAATGGTTGACTTCAGAATTTGTCCGGGTGCGTCAGCGGGAATCTTATCCGGACCCATGTCCCGGCTGGCGCATGTGTTAGCCGGCCCGCTCAATAATTGAGTTCTTAGCGCACGCAACTCCTATCTTCATAGCGTGCGCTAATAATGGCCCGATAGCGCGCGTTAAGATACATTCTTAGCGTGCGCTATCACGAGGTTGCTTGAACAATTTTGCAAGTTTCTATACTTATGTACAACGATATCAATGCACGAAATATCATACTCCAATAATCAAATTCACCAATCCGAAATAATACATGGTTGAATACAGATGAAATACACTGTAATATATCCGGATATTACAGATTCCAAGCTAATCCCAATGAATCACATTTAACTGCTTGTAAACGCATTTTTCGCTACTTAAAAGGAACTATTGGACTAGGTCTATGGTATCCTTATTGCTTGGATTTTAATTTAATTGCATATAGTGACGCCGATTTCGGCGGATGTAAAATTGACAAAAAGAGTACCAGTGGTACATGTCATTTTATTGGATCATGTTTAATATCTTGGGGAAGTAAAAAGCAAACCAGTGTAGCATTGTCTACAACTGAGGTCGAATATGTCGCTGCAGGGAGTGCCTGTGCTCAGGTGTTATGGATTAAAAATCAACCCCGCGACTACGGCATATATTTTGAAAATACCCCTATTCTATGTGATAATACAAGTGCGATTAATCTGAGTAAAAATCCTGTGTTGCATAGTAGAACTAATCATATAGACATTAGACATCATTTTCTACGCGATCATGTTCAGAAAAAAGATATCTGTTTAATTTTTTTCGGGACGAAGGACCAACTCGCTGATATTTTTACAAAACCTCTTCCCAAAGAATCATTTAATTATATTCGTTTACAACTTGGTATGGGACATATAGACAATTTTTGAAATGAGTTTTCTACTCAAGAAATCAATATCCTTGATTCGCTTCATTCGCTAGCGCGCGCTAGCTTCACTTTCTTAACGCGCGCTAAATACCGCTTTCGATAGCGTACGCCAATTAAAAACCCAGTTGACTATATAAACTCCGTACGATCCAGAAACACTTTCACCCTTTCTTAACGTACGCAATAGCAAGAAAACCTCTTCCAGCAAAACCCTAGCCGCAAAATCCGACCCTTCAAACTTCCGATTTATCCCTCAAATCTTCAAATTCTAGAAAGGGACGAAAAACCATGGAGAAAACCTACAAACGCCCTCGCAACACTGAATACGATGCCACTCGATTTGTTTCCTACGCCGCATCGAAGGTGTTCTTCGATATCCCCCCTCAGGAGAATCTTACAGACTGCTACTTCTTTAATTTCAGCAGTCTTGAACGGGTTAAGGTCAGTATTCGTGAGTTTTTTGAAGCGTTAGGGATAGCTCGGTTTGTGGAATGCAACGAAATCATTTACCCTGCTTGTGTCCGCGAATTTTATGCAAATTTGCACTTGGGTGACGGTAATGGTGGTCTTGTTTTGGGTATTCTGGTGAAGGATACAGTGGTGAAGATTTCCTCGGAAATACTTCTAGACTTGTTTGGTTTATCGAAGGATGGTTATGATTGCGTTGGGAAATCTATTGATGAAGAGTCTCTTGTGTCCGAGAGAGATGTCGCTGACTTTTTGTGCTCGAAAATGGTCATCGAGGTTACGAATGATGTTTTTGAGAATAATGATTTCGGAATCCACATTCGCTTGTTGTTGGTTGCACTAACCAAGTGCTTGATGCCGAAAGTTAATACCCAACACAAGCTAGTAGGCATTGATAAAAATGTGGTGTATCGTGTGTTGAAGGACGATAGGGTGGACTTTACCGGTATTGTGCTAAACTAGATGAAGGCGAAAGGGGACTCATTTCGATCAAAGCATTATATGTCGAGGACTCGGAAATCAGGATTACCTTTTAGCTCTATCCTCACAGTGATCTTCCGACACTTTCACGTCGACTTGACTAGTAAGGCACCCGTTCCGGTGTCTCAAGGACACGAAATAAGCGACCTAATCCTCAAATCTATGCATTATGTTGAAACATACAATAGAGGTTGGGTGTTGTTTCCGTATCTTCTAGAAGATGATCAAATACCGAAGGGGACGCGAATGCCAACACCGGTCGAACGTGTGACGCACTGAGGATCCTGTACGCTTAGGGAGATGCAAACCGGAAAATTTATTCGCCACACGAAGACGAAAGGGAAGCGACCGATGCGAGACGCCATCACGGAGGAAGAAGAAAGTGATCTTTGCGATCGGATGCGGAGCATCAAGACCTATCAGCTGGAAATTCGAGAGGATGTTCGGTCTCTTCGCACGGAAGTCGGGTCTCTTAGTTTGGAAGTTGGGGAAGTTCGCGGGCTGATCTCCGATTTCATTCGATACACACATCCGTCGTTCCCATTCCCATCCTCCTATTCCGATCCAGCACCCTAGAATCTAGGATCTTGATGCTTGATTGTAGAAGCTTATCATCCGAATGTTTCTATGTTTCATGTCTTGAAATTTTATGTATTGCTTGAACTTTGTTTTAATGGAATTTGCATTTCGCTTCATTTGGTATTTGCTGTTTACGTGTATTGTTGTTTACGTGACTTCGTTTTGGTTCACGACATTTTGTTCGTATTATTTGTTAAAAATGCAACAATTCAGGGGGAGTTTCTTTTTGCTTATGTCAAAAAGGGGGAGAATACTTCAAAAACTGAAATGCACTAATATATCGAACAAGTTGCCTTGATTCGAATCATTTAAAATGTTTTTGCAGGTATAAATTAAATGTTTTGACATCATCAAAAAGGGGGAGATTGTTGACTCAAAAAGTATTTTGATGATAATTTCATTCAAAACATTTAATAAAATCAATCTCAGCACGTTGTTATATTGAAGGAGCAAAATGGACTTAGCGCACGCTACCTATGCCAGAGTAGCGCACGCTATCGAGGAAAATATATACATCCTAGTCAGTTAGCTGCAGTCTAGTGAAGTTACCTGATGGATAGCGCACGCAAGATCTTCAACAGTTAGCGCACGCTAAATTACTACAGTTAGCACACGCAACACAACAATATTAACGCACGCTATCGCATCATTCGGTCAGAGGACAGAAAGGTCGGGAAAGAAAAAGGAAACGGCTTTGCGCACGCTACGAACAATTATTTACGTACGCAAATACAAGGACTTAGTGCACGTTATTCTACATTACTTGCGCACGCTACCGGATATCATGGTCAGTAGTCCAGTAGCTACTGGACTCAAAATGAGAAGGGCTTTACGTACGCTACACAGGGTAACGTACGTTACTGAAGAAAACATTTAGCGCACGCTACGATATATTATTAGCGCACGCTAAATCAGTCAACAAGCTTACCGTTGGAATTTCTACCGTTAGAAAGCAAGAGTCAATAAAGATCTGTGAAATCTGGAAAAGCTGGAATTAATTAATACTAGCGCACGCTATGCATGTTTGCTAGCGCACGCTAAGTTCAAATTTAGCCGTTGGACAAAGAGATGTTGGGGAGACAAACCAACACTTTCAAAGTCAAGATTGAAGACATGTTGACCAACCGATAACGCACGCTAGCCATACAATTTTACTGATGGAACAGTTTTGTGACCGTTCAGGAAAGCCAAGTCAGAATCGTTTGCGCATGCTAGAAAGCATTATTAGCTAACGCTAATAATACAAATTTCAGTATTTGAAGAATGGCTTTCACCTATAAATACCCATAGGACTTGGGTATCATACACACAACTTCAAGCATACAAGCATACAAGCATACAAGCAATCAAAGCATACTTGAGCTCAGTTTCATATCTTTTATTGCATTTTATGTTGTGAGAAGAGAAATACAAAGAGTGATATACCTTGTAATATTTATTATACTTTGTATTCCTTCATTTGATTGTAAGTGTTGCATCACTTACACTTGAGCATAAGAGAAACGAATCAAGAGTCACTAATCCGGTGTTATTAGGATCTTTGATCCGGTATTGTTAGGATTATACTCCCATATTCGTATAGTGAGGATTATCTAGTTCCTATAGAACACTAGATATACAAAAGTTTATATTGAGAGAGAGGTTGAGCTTGGACCGATAGAAGACAAGCCGTTGTAACGGTTGTGTACTCGGACCGATCGAAGACGAGTCAAATTTGTGGTTGTTCTTGAGCCAATAGAAAAGGAAGTCGGAGAGAGGACGTAGGCAAGTTTCCGAAACTCTATAAATCTTTGAGTCTTTATTTTCCGCACTATTTTTCATTTATTCGCAAGAAATTTTGTTATTCCGCATTACCACTATTCAACCCCCCTTCTAGTGGTAAATTTATCTCTTCAAAGGCTGGTGAGTCCCCCGCCAACTCTATAACACTCGTTGCTGCATACCACAGAAGAAAAAGATATGCCCCCAGTACCTCAAAAGTTGTTGGAAATGATGACGATGATATGTTGTCCCAAGTCGAGAGGGCACTGCTCATGCATAAATTCCATAAGTTCATCAAAAAATCCAGAAAGGCTCCCTATAGAAAGAAACCTCAAACAAGGTAAGTTCTGAGTTACCTTCCACGTAAGACTCTAATTTATGCTATAACTGTAGGAATCTAGGATACTATGCAACTAGATGCCCTCATCCCAAGGTACAAAGGCTATCGGATGCTGAAAAATAAAAGGATGAAAAAAGATGAGTATGGAAAAGTAAGATTAAAGGCATTGATTGGGGAATTATATGCAGTGTCTACAGCAAGGAAGATAGAGGAGTATCTATGAGCTATTACCGATAGCGAATCCTCCTATGATGACATAGAAGAAAAAGCATATATGTGCTTTATGGCAAATGAAGAAGAGGATGATGAAAGTGATGATGAAGTGAGCTCAACTTCCAATAGTTCAGTCAGTACATCTCATATTCGAAAATATTATGAATGGGTTTAGAACCATTCAACTAGCCCATCAGACTTTTTAACAAGAAAACCTACAGATCTCAATTTCCAACAAGGAGCTAAAGGATGAGAACGACTTACTAAAAATAAATTTAAAAAACATGTCTTTAGATTGCGAAAGCAACAAGGTCCACCATAAAAGCCGCATGGAGTGCAATCGTCAACTTACAAATGAAATAAATGAGGTAAAATCTCATAATCAATGTACAAATTGTTATGCCCCACTGGAAGCCACGATACGGCTTCTCGAAAAGAGAGAAGGAAAACTCGAGGCCATCCTCATATTATTTGAGAAATCATCCAGGAGGATGGAAGATATCCTTAATTCTAACCAATATGTTCATGATAAATGAGGCATAGGATATAGCTCATTCTCCCATAACGGTAAAACCAATACAATATTCGTTAAAGGGGTTGAACCTGTTCCAAGCCCTTGTTGGAATATTTTATTCCAAATATTCATTATCGAGTTTTGATGATTAGTTGTTAAATAAAATAAAACAACAAGGAAGCAAAACAAAACAACGAAGAAGTCGAAGATGCTCGGAAAGAGAAAAGTTACCTAATCAGATGGGTCAACAAGTTACCTGATCAGACAAGAAGGAAAGTCACCTGACCTGAACTTACCTGATGAATAATGCACACTAGCAGGAAACACTAGCGCATGCTAAGAAAGCTATCTGCAGATCAGATGAGCTACAAAGTTACCTGAAGACAAAGTTACCTGATGAAGATAGCGCACACTACAGTTGAAGCATAACGCATGCTATCGAAGGTGTTTAACGTACGTAAAGTGATATGTCGAACGTAAGTAATGAGAATTCAAACAAGACACCCGTTGGAAGATTTCGGGTCAAAGTCAAGCGCTCAACGGATACTTTGACAAAAGCAGGAAACAAATATATTGACTGATTAATGCACGCTACGAGGAAGGATAAATGTATGCTACAACAAGCAGTTAACATACGTAATCAATAAAGCACAATGTACGTAATAGTATGGACAGAAGCTACTGGACTAAAGTTGCAAGCAGTTAACGTACGTAAGCGAGAAGACTTAATGTACATAACGAGGTTAACGTACGCTATGCAGGAAGGCTAGCGAATGCTAAAGAGTCAAGAGGAGCTAATGGCTAGTTGGAGGAAAATGCCTATAAATATCAAACCATTTGGTATCAAACCACACAACAATCTTGAGCAAATCATCTATACTTGTGATATCATTGTATACATTCTGGTTGTTGTACTTGAGCTTTATTCATAAGTGTTTGAGTGTGAATACACGAAAACATACACGGGAGGAAAAAGAAAGGATAAGATTGGATTCGGTGTTATTAGGATCAAGGATCCGACATTGTTAGAATCACAATCGATATCCACATGAGGTTTGTCTAGTACCCATAGAAAGCTAGATAGATTGATTCCTTGTCCGATAGAAAAGGAAAATAATGTAACTTGGACCGATAAAAAGACAAGTGAGTTACGGTTTATCTCAGACCGATAGAAGATGAGAATTGTAACGGTAATCCCTCGACCAATAGAAGAGAGGTGCAGAGGTTGATCTTCATCCTATAGAAAAAGATTCTGAAAAGAGGACGTAGGCACGTTTGGCCGAACCTCTATAAATCCTGTGTCGATTTATTTTCCACAACTTTAAATATGCTTCCACAAAATAGCACGTATAACTGATTACGTACCAACAATTGGTATCGGAGCAGTACCTCCGAGAAGCGGCTTAACATCCGAGGAGAAGATCCAAATGGCGTTTCAATTTGCCTTGGTCGAAGGTCTTGCCTTGAACCGACCACTATTTTTCGACGGATCTAACTTCATGACATGGAAGAAGAAGATGTCTATATTCATTCGAGCTTACGGCATCGAGCTATGGAAAGTAATATGTCTTAGTCCGAAAATTCCCACGAACTCCAATGGTACGTTTAAAACTTTCGAAGAGTTTGATGATTCTCATTTGAAAAATGACCATCACAATTGTAAGGCAACACAACTTATTTATTGTGCCTTAAATCTGGAAGAACACAACCGGATATCTTCTTGTAAAAGTGCCATAGAGATATGGAAAATGCTATAAGTCACACATGAAGAACGTCTCAAGTCAATGAGACGAAAATAAACATGCTTCTCCACGAATACGAGCTAATCCCAATGAAAGATGAAGAATCTATTACAATCATTCTCGACCGATTTTCGGTCATTACGAATGGATTGGCTTGTTACGGGAAACCTCCTTCGAGTAGTGAAAAAGTAAAGAAGATCCTACGATCACTACATCGAGAATGGGACGGAATGGTGACGGCGATTATGGAATCGAAAGAACTCAATAATCTTGATTTTAGTGCCCTTGTCGGATCGCTAATTAATTACGAGATTGTCCTAAAATCTCGGACCGAAATCGAAAGAAAAAACGATAGCTTTAAAAGCTAAGATTTCAAGAAAAGAAGAAATACCAATGGATGAAAGTGACGAAGACTCGGCATATTATGCCAAGAATATTAATAAGTTTCAAAACTTATTAAATCGGAGAAAGAAAGACATCAAGACAGGCGAATCTAAGAAATTCGACAACTGTCGAATCTGTGGTAAACCAAGCCACTTCACAAAGAATTTCCGAGCAAATCCAAAGAAGGAAGTCTTAATTGCCACGTGAAGTGACGAAGACGAGGACGAAGATTTCATCAATCAAAATAACCTCGCACTCATGGCAAGAAGTTCATTCGACAAAAGCGATGTCGAAAGCCAAGTAAGTAATTCTTACGATGAATTATATGAAGCATTCAAACTATTGCATACCGATTTTCAAAATGCTTTATTCGAAATTAAATCCCTTCAATCGAAAAATAAAATTTTGGGAGACGAGATCTCCAAGTTTGAAAAAGGGAAAATTGTCGAGACCGATCATTCAAAATGCCTTGGTATTGAAAATAACTTAAAGAATGATCTTTTGAAAACTCAAGACGAATCAAGGTTTTAACAAAGAAATTTTCGTGTGGAAACAAAAAATTTGAACAAATTTTATCGGTTCAAATTTTCACTTTGAATAATCAGGGGTTAGGATTCAAACCACATATTAAGAACGAATCCTTAAATTTAAAAATTGTTAGGCGTATTTTTATGCGCTTATTTATCATTATTTTATGTCCATCTTGAGCCTAATTCAGCATAAATGAGCTTTTAATGCACTATTCTTATATGTTTTGCAGGAAATCGGAGTCCGGAAGCCAAAACGATGAAAAACGGGCGAAAACAGCAGTTTTTGGTCATGAGCCGCGACACTAACCAAGTGAGCCGCGGCACACGAAGACAACCAGCGAGCGCTGAACACACTGTACTGTGAGCCGCGGCCCAGGAGGAAAAATGCGCCCAGGTATGGGCGCTGGGCGTTAAGGGGTCGCGGCACAGATTAAGTGAGCCGCGGCCCACCTGGCGGTTTTGCTAAATACTCCGCGTTTCTGGGCTGTTTTGGAGCCTGTTCTCGACCTAATCACACGGACGCGTTTTGGAGGCTTAGGACTGATATAAATAAGCATTGAAGGGCTGAAGACGAGGGGGGGGGAGATCAGATCGGAATAGGGAGGTGGATCGACAGCTAGGGCGAAGAACACAAGGAGGAGATTTGTGGGCGACGACAAGACCACGGATTCCCTACGGTTTTTCTTAGTTTTTCCGCATCTAAATTTCTCGATCTATTCGAGTAGGATTGTGATTGTAGCCGATTTCATGACGGTTTGATTATTTATTATTATTTCGATTTACTCGTTATTCTATTGAATTGGATTCTTCTTACTGTTCATAATGCTTTTTAATTGTCTGGCCAACAGTTAATTTGTTTTGAATGTCTTTATGGATTCGGGAGATTAAATTTAGGCATAGTTCTTGTGAGACGAATCATAATTTTTGTGAGATAGGGATATACTCATGGAATTGTGAAGCCTTTTTATTGTGGGAATTCTTGAACTGTTTTAGCTATTAATTATCTAATTCGAATAGGGATATATCGAGTTAATAATTCGTAGTATTTTCTATCGACCTTGGCAAAGGCTTTAGAATAATTTAGGAATTCCTGGCTTACAATCAATTGAATAAAAGTGAATTGAATTGAATAAATATCATTCCTGATTGTTTGAGGTGAAAATCATAATCCTACACCCTTATTAGTATTATTCTTATTATTAGTAATATTAATTATTTTCGGCAATTAGTTTAGGTATAAATTCCATATAATCGATCTTCAAATAAAATTGTGAGTTGACTACATTTTGGTACTTAGTGAAATCAGTCCTCGAGGGAACGATACTTTACTTATCACTTTATTAATTGTTGACACCGTGCACTTGCGACATAGTGTGAGGGATTTCCTCACAACAAGTTTTTGGCGCCGTTGTCGGGGATTGATTTTTTCACTAATATCAATACCAAGCGACTCCGATTTTAATTTGAATTTTTTCTTGTTCGTCTCTATAATTATTTTTTCTTCATTATGTTTTCATTTGAGTATCGTGGCCCTTGGCATTTCATAAATTTCGATGTTCTTAATAATTTGCCAAACATGAGTTTGATTGTTGATAATTTTATGTGTAGTGGAATAAATCGAAGCATGCGATATTTTCTTAATTTTTCTTGGTTATAAATTGCGATTTCATCATTGCTTTATTGTTCTCGCATGCTGTTGATGGTTTTGTTCAAAAACGTGAATTTTTCGTGAATTTTTCATGCTTCCATGTGTAAAACTGATGTTACGATACTAATTTCTCTTGGAAGAAACGGTTGAGTTTTTGTTGAGTTGTAGTCAGCGATATCTGTTTCTATTGAGTAATCATTTAGGTGCGAAATTTTATCGTTTTTGTAGAAATCTTAGCAGATAAGAAAGGAGACATACGTGTTTTCAAATCGCCGTCTATACGTTTGGTTATACTTTTTGGTTAGCTAGTCGTCCAGTAACATGAGTCGTGTTGGCACTTAATTTGAGTTTAGAGTCGGACAGTTTTTCCCAAGAAAAAGTCGAGATATTACTTGTTCTATGATGGGAAGTTTAGTAACCGGGGGTATTCACGTGACCCGTTGTTTACTCTCGCGTAAAACGACAACCCTGATTAGACTAGTGAGTTAGACATATTGCATTACCGATGATGGGGAGCCTAGTAACCGGGGGTATTCGCGTGACCCGTTGTTTACTCTCGCAGCGACCTTGAATCGGACATGCGGGAACAGCTATTCGAGTTTTTTCTCCGTTGTAGAGGGGGACTTAGTAACTAGAAGCATCCATATGCCCCATGAGTGTCTTTTACGTCAAACGGTTCCCCGATACATGAGAATGGAAATACACCCTAGGATCATCCCGATGAAATATCCCGAGAGCCGAAACCTAGTGGTTAACTCGAATCATATTATTGATCATATATAAGAGAATGCTGTCCTAGGAATAATTTTGATAATGAAACTCTTGAATTTTGCCACTAGACTGTGGGACTGGGCAAATTGGCTTGTTTAATCTAACCCTTCATATTGACGATCCGTTAAATTCACGCTTGTTAATCTCTGAGCTTGATTTTCTTCATGAACGATTGATTAGGACTCAAATTGGTTACTTAGTGGAATCAGTATCCTGGATGTGACTCGCTGTTACGATACTTGTACTATTCTTTGAGATTTTCAGGGTAATATTGATTAAGTTGAGCACTATGGGCTTGCATGATTATTCATGATACATTTTGTTTAAAATTGATAACTTTTGCTTGAGGACAAGCAAAGGCTCAAGTCTGGGGGTATTTGTTAGGCGTATTTTTATGCGCTTATTTATCATTATTTTATGTCCTTCTTGAGCCTAATTCAGCATAAATGAGCTTTTAATGCACTATTCTTATATGTTTTGCAGGAAATCGGAGTCCGGAAGCCAAAACGATGAAAAAAGGGCGAAAACAGCAGTTTTTGGTCATGAGCCGCGGCACAAACCAAGTGAGCCGCGGCACACGAAGACAACCAGCGAGCGCTGAGCACACTGTACTGTGAGCCGCGGCACAGCATAAGTGAGCCACGGCCCAGGAGGAAAAATGCGCCCAGGTATGGGCGCTGGGCGTTAAGGGGCCGCGGCACAGATTAAGTGAGCCGCGGCCCACCTGGCGGTTTTGCTGAATACTCCGCGTTTCTGGGCCATTTTGGAGCCTGTTCTCGACCTAATCACACGGACGCGTTTTGGAGGCTTAGGACTGATATAAATAAGCATTGAAGGGCTGAAGACGATGGGGGAGATCAGATCGGAACAGGGAGGTGGATCGACAGCTAGGGCGAAGAACACAAGGAGGAGATTTGTGGGCGACGACAAGACCACGGATTCCCTACGGTTTTTCTTACTTTTTCCGCATCTAAATTTCTAGATCTATTCGAGTAGGATTGTGATTGTAGCCGATTTCATGATGGTTTGATTATTTATTATTATTTCGATTTACTCGTTATTCTATTGAATTGGATTCTTCCTACTATTCTTAATGCTTTTTAATTGTCTGGCCAATAGTTAATTTGTTTTGAATGTCTTTATAGATTCGGGAGATGAAATTTAGGCATAGTTCTTGTGAGACGAATCATAATTTTCGTGAGATAGGGATATACTCATGGAATTGTGAAGCCTTTTTATTGTGGGAATTCTTGAACTGTTTTAGCTATTAATTATCTAATTCGAATAGGGATATATCGAGTTAATAATTCGTAGTATTTTCTATCGACCTTGGCAAAGGCTTTAGAATAATTTAGGAATTCCTGGCTTACAATCAATTGAATAAAAGTGAATTGAATTGAATAAATATCATTCCTGATTATTTGAGGTGAAAATCATAATCCTACACCCTTATTAGTATTATTCTTATTATTAGTAATATTAATTATTTTCGGCAATTAGTTTAGGTATAAATTCCATATAATCGATCTTCAAATAAAATTGGGAGTTGACTACATTTTGGTACTTAGTGAAATCAGTCCTCGAGGGAACGATACTTTACTTATCACTTTATTACTTGTTGACACCGTGCACTTGCGGCATAGTGTGAGGGATTTCCTCACAACAAAAATACCCCAATGCGATAAATGTTTAAAAATTGGGCATCATATTTTTTCAATTTGTAAAAGCCCACGACGGACGATTAAAACTAAAAAGATTTGGATTCCTAAAGGAACCACTATTCCGAACATCATCTACATTAATGAAAAACAACCGACTTTCGGTTGGATCCCCAAAAACAAAAAATAATTTTCATCAATTGGTATTTAACTGAGGGGGAGTTTCTATTTTTTAACGGGAGATATTTTAGTTAGGGGGAGTTTACCCTTTTATGCATATTTTATCATAACAAATTTTATCATAAATTGGTATCCTTTGTACACTTTTTGCTGATAACAAAAGGGGGAGAAGAATGGAATAAAATAAGAATGATATAAGGTGAGAAATATGAAAAGCGTCATGGAAGAATGACGAGAAAATAAAAATATATACGAATGATAAAAGGAGGAGAAAAGACGAAGAAGTTGAAAAATGAAAATAAGAAGTCAAAAAGGAGAAAAGAAAAGATGGGAGATAGAAACTAACGAAACGGACAAAGTCAAAAACTTTGATCTGTATGCATATATATATATATATATATATATATTATTTTGCAGGTTTTATCTCATTCAAGGTGTTGTATTGTAATCATCAAAAAGCGGGAGATTGTTGGAATATTTTATTCCAAATATTCATTATCGAGTTTTGATGATTAGTTGTTAAACAAAAGAAAACAACAAGAAAGCAAAACAAAACAATGAAGATGTCGAAGACGCTCGAAAAGGGAAAAGTAACCTGATCAGACGGTTCAGCAAGTTACCTGATCAGACAAGAAGGAAAGTGACATGACCTGAACTTACTTGATGAATAATGCACGCTAGCAGGAAACACTAGCGCACGCTAAGAAATCTATATGAGCTACAAAGTTACCTGAAGACAAAGTTACCTGATGAAGATAGCGCACGCTACAGTTGAAGCATAACGCATGCTATCGAAGGTGTTTAACGTACATAAAGGGATATGTCTAACGTACATAATGAGAATTCAAACAAGACCCGTTGGAAGATTCCGGGTCAAAGTCAAGCACTCAACGGGTACTTTGACAAAAGCAGACAATAGATATATTGACTGATTAATGCACACTACGAGGAAGGATTAACGTACGCTACAACAAGCAGTTAACGTACGTAATCAATAAAGCACAACGTACGTAATAGTATGGACAGAAGCTACGGGACTAAAGTTGCAAGCAGTTAACGTAAGTAAGCGAGAAGACTTAATGTATGTAACGAGGTTAACGTATGCTATGCAGGAAGGCTAGTGCATGCTAAAGAGTGAAGATGAGCTAACGGCTAATTGGAGGAAAATACATATAAATACCAAACCATTTGGTATCAAACCACACAACAACCTTGAGCAAATCATCTATACTTGTGATATCATTGTATATATTCTTGTTGTTGTACTTGAGCTTTATTCATAAGTGTTTGAGTGTGAATACACGAAAACACACACGAGAGGAAAAATAAAGGATAAGACTGGATTCGGTGTTATTAGGATCAAGGATCCGGCATTGATAAAATCACAATCGATATCCACGTGAGGTTTGTCTAGTACCTATAGAAATCTAGATAGGTTGATTCCTTGTCCGATAGAAAAGGAAAACGGTTTAACTTGGACCGACTAAAAAACAAGTGTGTTATGGTTTATCTCGGACCGATAGAAGACGAGAATTGTAACGGTAATACCTCGACCAATAGAAGAGAGGTGCAGAGGTTGATCTTCATCCTATAGAAAAATATTCTGAAGAGAGGACGTAGGCACATTTGGCCGAACCTCTATAAGTCTTGTGTCGATTTATTTTCCGCACCTTTAAATACGCTTCCGCAAAATAGCGCGTATAACCGATTACGTACCAACAGCCCCAAGACTGGGGAGATTCCATAAACTATTCTTGTAGACAAAGGTATGGCTACATCTGTACCTTTTCAGTGAACCAAGGCTGCCATTCCGCCCCTAAACTCATATCACAAGTAACAGACATCACAACCACACAAACCTGTTAGATGTAATGCACAACACCAATAGCAACAGTGTGCTACTCAAGCATACTAGCAGAATCGCCAACAGCAACGAGGGAAAGTTGTACCTTAGTACCATCAACAGTACACAGCTCCTCAATACTGGGAACAGGAACCAAGGCGCCGCTCTCTCAAGCAACCCACCACTCAATTCAATTGACAACATCTCTGGGAATCCAATGGAAGACTCAAGAGGCAATCCAAAAATCAGAAAAATATGGTTCCTACCCCCACAGGAAACAACCTTATAAGTACCACAATTCTCAATTTTACATGCATAATAATAATAATCGAAGGAGCGGCCTTCGAGTTTGTTGAAGTCGTGAAGTATTTAATCTTGCCATCTTTATAAGGCAAGTACTTTAATTCCATTTTATGTATTGATGTTATACATGTTGTCGTGCATATATGTCATTGTCGTATGTCGACCTCGTGTTGGTCCGACCGGATCATGTTGGGATCTATGCTAGCGTGCGCTGGATCATTGGACAGGTTTTTCCACCTCGTGTTGGTCCGACGGGATTATTTTGGGATCTATGCAGTGAACGCTGGATCATCAGAATTACCATGTGTATGTTGTATCATGTTGTGGTTATTATGTTGTGATTAGTATTGTGGGTTTTCTCGTAGTGGAGACTCGTTGCTATCATGGTCTTTGATGATGTTGTCGCTATACTTCATGAGATGTCGAATAATCTGTTGTTGTATAATTATCGTACTTGTACTAGCATCGTTGTGCTAACCCCTTCGGGGGTGGACATTTGTTGTATGTTCAGGATACAGGAGGGCGGGGAAACAACCACTAGAGCTGCATGAGCTGAGGGTGCAGAGTGATGTTCCAGCCGGGATGATTTCTCAGATTGTGTTTTGTTTTAATAAAGTACTCGAGTACGTTGTTGTTTTATTTATCTTTGAGATTTGTATTCGGATGTTGGCTAATTTGTACATTTCAGACTGGTGATGTAATAATTAATTTTACGATTGGTGTTTTACAATGTTTTTTTTAAATTCTTAGCCTAATAAATCCTTATATCAAGGATCTACGGCGCTGTAATCATCCTGAATATTTTAGGGTGTTACATAATATGGTATCGGAGCTAAGATTATGTATATCTTGGCCGTTAAGTTAAAATAGGGTTCATATATGTCTTTTGAGGTAACCGGCCGCGAATAACATCAATGTACTGCCTACGTCTTCGTGTGAGAGGTGGTTGTAAGTTTCCTAAACTCTATCTTGTCCTTTCCATGTTATACCTTTTATGTTGAACATTAAGACGAAATTATTCATTGTATATTGAGTATTTATGCTTACGGTATGTTGAGAGGAGGACGTGGACGTGGTCGCGGTCGTGGACCCGGACGTAGAAATGCTGAAAGGGAAGCTTCACCCTCTATTCCTGATTCGTTGTCAAATCAGGCTAACTCTAATTTTGGCAAACAACAAGAGTCCATCGACAATGAACAAGAGCGAACCCTGGAAATAAATGCCGAACCTGCTGTTCCCGACATCCTTCGTCAAGTGGTCAACAAAATGACTAAATTTGCTCAAGTTGTGGACAGGATGCAAGTGGCATTAGGATTGCAGCCGGGAGAGAGACAGCAAGGCATCCCAGACTTGGAAAATCATGGAGATAGATGGCTGCAGGAGGTGGTGAAGATGCACCCGCCAAATTTCGATGGTTTTTCCGAGACGCCGACATGGGATCACTGGCTTAGAGAGCTGGAGAAAGTATTCGCCGGGATTAACTGCCCAGATACCCAATATTTCCTGATGGGAGAAGCATCTGAGTGATGGGAAGCCATCCAACCTGTTAATCATGATGCCGATTGGGGGGAGTTCAAACTTATGATGGAAGCTCAGTACTGCCATCGTCCGGTGAGAGAAGCTAAGATTCGAGAATTTTTCTCCGTGCAGCCTTCGGATATGCTGGTGACTCAGACGATTAAGACGTTTAATCAGCAGCTGCCGTTTGTTCAACATCTGGTCAGAACCGATGCAGAAATGATGATTCACTTTTATATGAGAATAAAGCCGGAAATACAAAGGTACATGTCAGGTTTTGAATGCACCACTCTCCGCCAGTATCAAGACAAAGCTCTGGCGTATGAAATGAAGGACGCAGCTATGGAAAAGTTCTCTGAGTCCAAGAAACAGAAAGTCTCTGACAGTTTTACAGAGCACAAAAGTAGTGGAACCTACAAAGCCCAGTCATCCTTTCATTCATTCAAGAGGCCTCCGCATCCATCCAAAGATGAAAAGAACTCCAGATCCATATCAGCAATAGCAGATACAACCAGGAAATATTTTAACTGTGGCCGGACATGACACTATCGACGTGATTGCTCACTTCCCTCCATGACATATTATAATTATGGACAAGAAAGACATCATGCGGTGTTCTGTGAAGAGGCGGCAAAATCTTTTGGAGCTCATACTTCGCATCCAGTTCAGAGAGAGGCGAGAATTCCTCAGACGCAACAGAGTGTTCAGCCACCCCATAATTTCGGTCGAGGTAGAGGCAGAGGACAGTACGACCGAAAGGAAGCATCAAGTGCTGGGTCCACTTCTCCACACCTTTACAAGATGAGAAGGGCGGTGACCAGAATGCAACTGTCACATCAGGTACCGTTCAGATCCTTTGGCAACCAGTTAGTGATTTGTTCGATACAAGAGCTACACATTCGTTTATATAATTGTCTTTTGTTAATCATTTGAACATGTCTTGTTTTCATGATTGTGAGCCTTATATTGTGGGTTTGCCGAGTGGGGATAGAATTGTGGGGAATTTAGAAATTAGAGATTTTTCTATAACCATCGGAGGCAAAGAATGGCCCTCGAATCTGATTGTAGTATATATACAAGGAGACGATCTGATTCTCGGAGACGATTAGCTTAACCGTTATGGATCTATTATGGACTACCGGAAGAGGAATATCTCGATGATAGCCGAAGATGGTTCAGAATTATTATTCGAGGGATGGAGACCAGGAAGCTCAGGAAAAGTGATCAAAGCTATGAAAGCCGTCAAACTACCAAAACATGGTTGTACTGATACTGGTGTTGCGCAATGAAGAAAGAAGAAGGAAATGTGGAGCTATCATCCATACCTATTTTGAATTAATTTCCGGACGTGTTCTCTGACGAATTACCTGGACTACCTCCATGACGAGATGCAGAGTTTACCATCGAGCTAGAATCAGGAGCTATGCTGATTTCTAAGGCGCCGTACCGTATGGCACCTACCGAGATGTATGAATTGAAGAAGCATCTGGAAGAATTGCTGGACAAAGGTTATATTCAGCCAAGTGTTTCGCCCTGGGGTGCACCTGTTCTTTTTGTTCGAAAGAAATATGGATCGCTTCGATTGTGCATCGACTACCAAGAGCTAAACAGGATGACAATCAGGAATAAGTACATGTTGCCATAGATTGATGATTTGTTCGACCAGTTGCAGGGAGAGACAGTGTTTTCGAAGATCAATTTGAGATCAGGATACCATCAATTGAGGATTAAAGAATCAGATGTCCCGAAGCCAGCATTCAGAACACGTTACGGACACTATGAGTTTGTAGTGATGCCGTTTGGTCTCACTAATGCGCCTACTGTGTTTATGCTGTTAATGAATCGAGTGTTCATAGAGTATTTGGACAAATTCATAGTTGTGTTTATTGATGATATCTTGGTCTACTCTAAGAGTCTGGAAGAGCATGAGCAGCATTTATGGATCGTTTTGAACCTCTTGAGGAGCGAGAAGTTATATGCCAAACTTTTTAAATGTGAATTCTAGCTAAAGGAAGTAATGTTCCTTGTTCACGTGGAGTCAGCGGAAGGGGTCCGAGTAGATCCCCAGAAAGTCGAGGTAATTTTGGAATGAAAGTCTCCTAAGAACGGGAAGGAAGTCAGAAGTTTCTTAGGACTTGCTGGGCATTATCGTCGGTTCATGGAAGGGTTTTCTAAAAGTACCCGTCCACTTACTCGATTACTACAGAAAACCCAAAGTTTAAATGGAGCGAGATGTGTCAGGCCAATTTTGATGAATTGAAGAAGAGATTGACGACGACTCTAATCTTAACATTACCGCAAGGAACCGAAGGATTCATAGTTTACAGTGACGCTTCAAATTAAGGTCTCGGGTGTGTACTGATGCAGAATGAGAAGGTGATCGCATACGCTTCACGACAGTTGAAACCATATGAAGTAAATTATCCAACCCCTGATTTGGAACTGGCAGCTGTTGTTTTTGCCTTGAAGATATGGATACACTATCTGTACGGGACTCACTGTCAGATATTCACATATCATAAGAGTATTAAGTACATTTTCAGTAAGAAAGAGTTAAACATGCGGCAGAGGAGATGGATGGAATTGATTAAGGACTATGATTTGTAAATTCTCTATCATCCAGGAAAAGCGAACGTAGTGGCTGATGCACTGATCCGCAAACCCGTTTCTATTCCAATGCTGGAGACGATCACACCCCAGTCTAGCATTCAACGAGAGTTGATTCGTGATGGAATTGAAGTATGGTTACAAGGCGTTCAAGGACAATTATGTGTGATGGAATTAACTTCATCATTGACCGAAGAAATCAAATCTAAGCAATTAGATGATCCTCTAATGATTCGTATACGTGCAAAAGTGAGAAAGGGAAAGACCCCATGATTTATAATTCATGAAGATGGAGTTTTGAGATTTCAAAGTCGACGCTGTGTTCCCTATATTGATGTTTTGAAGCATACAATCATGAAGGAAGCTCACAGTACGCCCTATTCTATCCACCCAGACACTAGTAAGATGTATAATAATCTAAAGCAGAATTTTTGGTGGGGCAACATGAAGAAAGATGTGGCGGAATATATCTCGAAGTGTTTAACTTGTCAGCAGGTTAAGATCGAACATCAGCAACCCGCCAGAATGTTGAAGCCACTTCCGATTCCTAAGTGGAAGTGGGAGGATATATCAATAGACTTTATCACCAATATGCCGAAGACCAGAACAAGGATGAACATGATTTGGGTGATAGTTGATCCTCTAACCAAGTTGGCTCATTTTCTAGGCATTAGGGATACTTGGGGACTGGAGTGGTTGGAACGAGTGTTTATCGCGGAGATAGTCCGATTGCATGGTACACCGAAGACCATTATTTCAGATCGAGATGGTCGCTTCGTGTAACATTTTTGGAAAGCAATTTATAGAGCTTTGGGAACCGAGCTGAACTTTAGCACAACTTATCATCCTCAAACCGATGGACAGTCCGAGGGGAGTATTCAGACTGTAGAGGACATGCTGAGAGCATGTGCCTTAAATTGGTCAACTAATTGGGAACTTCATCTTCCCTTGATTGAATTCACCTACAATAATAGTTGGCATGCTTCAATTAAAATGGCCTCTTTCGAAGCATTGTACGGAAGAAGATGTAGATCCCCCTTATGCTGGGACGATTCATCTGACTTAATCGGGACAGAACCAGAATTGATAGTGCAGACTAAAGAGAAGCTAGCTCTGATTCATGAAAGGCTGTTGACTGCCCAGAGTCGGCATAAGTATTATGCAGATGTGCGCCGTTTCCCATTAGAGTTTGGAATTGGGGATTACGTACTACTAAATGTTTCTCCTATCTGAGGAATTTTTCATTTTGGGAGGAATGGAAAGCTGAGTTCGAGATATACTGGACTATTCGAGATTCTTGAGAGAGTTACGGAGTTGGCGTACAGGAGTAGCACCACCTAGCCAGTCTGGCAGCCTACACTGTACCCCAACAGAGAATGAATGATGGGATTATTCAAGAACCATTATGTCGTCCAATACTAGTATACATATAAACCCTTCTTTTTCAAATGTCCATATCAAGTTATAGGGTCACGGTCAGTCAAACCCTATACGTACTTGACGCTATGCATGCATTAATGCAAATCGAGATCATCGAGCTCTCGTGTATCCTATACAACTAGCTCCAATGCTTTGGCCAAAGACTTATGATTTCAGCTGCCAATAACTGCATAGGACAGATAACCCGCTTACTAACGGGAGAAATAATTCTATCTTGGTATTCAGTAGGACCTGCTACTTGCCCATCAAGATGCACTTCGAGGTTGACCCCCGCCTCCCGGTTTATAGGGTCAAACTACTCTAATGAAAATCTTGACGTCACAAGCACATACCTACTAAATCCTGAAGTCGAAGGTTCACGAATACCTATCACAACCTTTCGATTCTGTCATTGACTATCCCGGAGTGAAATTCGTGCGACGAATCAAGGGTGAGTCGGTTCGAGTATACTATTCCAATTAGCATACCGATAACGTGTGCTCCCACTAACCATTAGCGTTTGAAAGGCACTCTCCATGTCAAAGAACCTTTTATATAAGTCTTCACAGAAACTTAACGCCCAATCATGTTTCATCGACTTGCGAATAATTAAGTATTTGAGCAATAAACCTTTCCAGTGCCGACCCCCTTATCCAATAAGGAGTAGAACATTTTGCTCTCAAATACATGGACTGGTTTCTATATGTATATTTATGAGTTAGGAATGCCAGTAACTACCAGTAAATAAAAAAACATCCGTTGCCTTATATTAATGATTTACATGATTACAAGTACAATGCCCTCACTCAACATCCTCTGAGTGCTATTCTAGGGCATACTCCTAACATTATTTACATCTTAAGTTTCGTGACGAAACTTCTTTTTAGAGGGAGAGTATGTAATACCCGGATAATTATCATGTATTTCATATGTATTTTAACTTGTTGCATTTGATTATGTGGTATTAATAATAAAGTATGATCTCCCATATTTGTATTCCTATGTTCATGAGCTTCCAAACATGCATGCATACATCTGTACGTCATAACATATGCTATCAGTAGAACATAACGTACGTTAAGAGCTGAGGATAACTTACATTATGGTTGAGGCGTAGTGTACGTAACAGGTAGTTAAAGACAGATAAGTCTGGTCAGTGCATGGGGCCAATGAGGATATTGTTGGATAAGGATTCTCTATGTGAACCTGGACAACTTTTGATAAAGCAAGTCAACGAGACGTAACATATGTTAAAGTAGAATAATAACGTACGCTACGCTGAACATATTATGTACGTAAGTGTGAGTGTTAACGTACGTTAAAAGAACTCAGGAACGAGATAGTGAGCTAGTGACTAACGCTAACGTACATAAGGAGTTGCCCGTAACACACGTTAAGGCTATAACATACGTAATATTTTGTGGCTAACATACGTAAAGTATAGAAACTTATAAATAAGACATCAACCTACTTCATTTCACACTTTTTCCTATTCATTCCTTGCCCAAATTCTGCAAGTCTAGAGAGCCTCTTCTGCAATATAACCCTTTATTTAGCCTCTCTACTTGGTGGTTGAAGTTGGAAAGCATCTTGGATCGGTGTTCAAGCCCGATGTTGACTTCCGCCGAGTATTTCATTGTTTTCCTCTGTAATAAGGTATGTAATTCCATCTAAGCCTAGGATTCGTGTTCTTATACTGATTATGAACATTACTACTAGAGCTATTAAGGTTATTGATAACTTAGAGAATCGAACACCATGTTTTAGGAAGAGTGGAAGAATTTATACATAGGATTTCCATTGTTAAAAGGATCAGAGTTGAACCTTGATTTTGTTAAACATCGGGGCGAAGTTTGCTGAAATCATAACATGCCTCTGATGATGAATTTTGAAACACTCTTTTGAGAAATGATTTGTTAAGGCTATCACATGTGTTATACGAATACAAGAAGATAACATAGAGGGCGTTCTTCAAGTATAGTTAGTGATGTGTAGAGGTTCTTGATGTGATAATCTTGATATTGATGGTAGAACGAAGTGATTAGTTTGGTGATAATCGTTTTGAAATTGAAACCGTGACAAAGAGGAATTACGCGTGGAAGAATGAAAATCGTAGTGATGAACTAATTCTACAACTCGGTTGAAATGTGTTAGAATAACCAAACCAAGTATTGGAATGGATATTCAGAACTTGAATGTGGACTTACGATGATTTGAATATCCTTGAATTCGTAGACGTCGACATTTCATCCCCGTTATGGTTATTTGATTCACATGAAGTATGTCATTAGTTCGACTGAGTGTACATCGAGTAGTTGAACCGTGAACCGGCTAACTTATAATGCTAATTCGGCCGTGGTACATGATTAGATGTTCGTACGTTAGAATTATTACATAAGTTGAGTTGTCGTTATTTCCTTTTACGTAAGGTTTAAGGTTTGCGAATGGTTGACTGAAGGAGCAACCTCCGAGTTGGTTGAAGTCGTGAATTATTTATTCTTGCCATCTTTCTAAAGCAAGTACTTTAATTCCATTTTATGTATTGATATTATACATGTTGTCGTGCATATGTGTCGTTTTCATATGTCCACCTCGTGTTGGTCCGACGGGATCATGTTGGGATCTATGTTAGCGTGTGCTGGATCATTGGACAGGTTTTTCCACCTCATATTGGTCCGACGGGATCATCTTGGGATCTATGCATTGAACGCTAGATCATCGGAATTACCATGTGTATGTTGTATCATGTTGTGATTATTATGTTGTGAATAGTATTGTGAGTTTTCTGGTAATGGAGACTCGTTGCTATCATTGTCATTGATGATGTTGACGTTATACTTCATGAGATGTCGAATAATCTGTTGTTGTATAATTATCGTACTTGTACTAGCATCGTTGTGCTAAACTTTCGGGGGTGGACATTTGTTGTATGTTCAGGATACAGGAGGGCGGGGAAACAACCACTAGAGCTGCATGAGGACAAGGGTGCAGAGTGATGTTACGGACGGGATGATTTATCAGATTGTGTTTTGTTTTAATAAAGTACTCAAGTACGCTGTTGTTTTTATTTGTCTTTGAGATTTGTATTCATATGTTGGCTAATTCATACGTTTCAGACTAGTGATGTAATAACTAATTTTACGATTGGCATTTTACAATGTTGTTTTTAAATTCTTATCCTAGAAAATCCTTATATCAAGGATTTACGGCGCTGTAATCATCCTGAATATCCTGGGGTGTCATAGTGTTGGTACTGTCACATGTAACAGAAGGATTTGTGGTGTACATTGATGCATCGAGGCGAGGCCTCAGGTACATGTTGAGGCGGCATGGGAAAGTTATCGCTTATTCATCGAGAGAGTTGAGACCTTACGAGGTCACCTATCCAAACCACAACCTTGAGTTAGCAGCCTTGGTATATGCTTTGAAGGTCTGGCACTATTATTTATATGGTGTTTCTTCTCAGATTTTCACAGATCATAAGAGCCTAAAGTACATATTTACCTATAAAGAGTTGAGTATGCGGTAGATATGGTGTTTAGAGTTGATCAAGGATTATGATATCAAGATCTTGTACCACTTGGAAAAGGCAAATGTTGTTGCATATGCTTGCACTATTTCGTAGGAAAAAAGAAAAAGCTCCTCATGAATTCTGGAAAGGAGTCAAGCCACCCTACAATTACACGAAAGTGTGGGGTGTCTAGCAAAGGTGATGTTGCGTACACGTAATAAAGCCACCTTATATATTTATTGTATATTAAATTAAAGTGTGTGAGATTCATAGGAACACAATCTTAAAATCAGGAATGCATCATTATTCGAGAATATATTTTCTTGTAAGAATGTGGTTGAACACCCTATCTTTTCTGAGCAGTTGTGTGAGTCAATAGATGTAGATCTGAAGTCCCAGAGGTATAGAAATGAGGATAAACTGAGAATGATCAAATGAAAAGGATGGATAAATCTTGCGGGCCAGATTTCTTCATCTATTTTCTCAAAAGGAACCTCAAACTTACAAAAATAAGTTGCAAGCTCAAATGATGGACCGATATGAATGTCAAAAGTGAAATTGATTCTATATTGCATAATCATACGTGAGAACTAGTAATTTTACCTCCAAGTTGTAGCCACTACGATATATGTAAATTTTCAATAATAAAATGAAGAATGGAACTATTGACGAGTATAAGGCTAGGATCATAGTCAACAAATGCAACTAACATGAAGGATTAGACTATTTTGGTATGTGCCCTCTTGTGACGAAAATAACTTCCATCAAGATGGTACTTGTTATTGCTTCACTATGTATTTTAGAAAATGGATGTCAAGACTGTGTATCTTAATGGGGACTTAGATGAGGAATATATATGGAACAACCTGAGGGGTTTTCTGCCCCAAGACATGAAATGAAGTTTCATAAGTTGGTAAGGTCTCTATATAGATTGAAGCAGGTGTCAAAATAGTGGCATGAAGAGTTTGATCATGCTATGTTGAGTGATGGATTGGAAATTAAATGTGATAAGTGTGTCTATGTGAAGAACACAAAAGATGTTATGTCATTTTGTGCCAATATATAGATGATTTACTTATTGCTTGAATTAATGAGAGAATAATCAAGTATAAAAAGGACATGTTGAGGTTGAGATTTGAAATGGGACTGGCATATGTGATTTTACTGATTAAGATCACAATAACACCGTAAGAATTCATGCTAAGTAAAGCTCATTATGTGGATATAATTCTTGAGAACTTAAGCAATGATGATTCTCCATAGCTAAAAAATCAACAGATATGATGTTAAAACTCTCCAAGAATAAGGGTGAAAGAGTACATCAACTTAAGTACTCAAGAATACAAGACCAGGCAGTCAGTAGACTAAGTAGATCCTCGAGTAATCTGGCAAAAGACCACTAGAAGGCAATCACAAGGGTTGTTGGTTACAATATACCTAAGGAACATCTTAGATGGAGGGTGAATAAGTTATGTCCAACTTTTCAATAATAAGTGCGATGCTGAAGTCTATGAGTGTTGTTTGGCAGTGTCGAAAGACAAACCGACATCAAGAGTGTGCAGTCTTATATGATTGGTGCTTACAGGAAGTAATGATGTAGGATGACAAGTGTGATAGATGTAGGAAAACAATAAAGATAAAATATTTTTAGTGTGGTCTGGGGCAATATCTTATATATCCACTAGCTACACATAGGAGGTAGTCACCAGAATCAACTTAATACATAACAATTCTGAAAATAAGAACACATGTAAGCTATATATTACACACATATTGGTATACTAATATACACGCAATATCACTCATATAGATTGATATGCAGCTGGATTTGCATATTGTTTCATCCCACACTGGTTGGAAGCTTGATTCCTTCATTGGACCTTTGTACCACATAAGTTAGAGGCTTGCTTGTTATATCAACATGCAAAATATTGATTCTCTCAACTTAAGGTGTTGTATCGGGTCCAAACAATATCTGTGATCTTTTTAGTATCTTATAGTAGTGTCTTGTTCTCAAGTTGAGGGCTTGCGTTCTTTGTTGTACGAATATTCTATGCAAGTGCACAAAGAGCTTTATACTTCTTCTTTCACAAATTTGTATTATCAAGTTCGTCAAGCGTTTGCTCAAGTCCTATTTCATGTCTATTTATGATGTTGTAATTCATAAATATGTCCATTGCTAGTAGGTGAGATGTTGAAACCTCTAATTGACACTTTTAAATTCGAAATACAGTTGTTCTTTCTGTCTCAGCATTAAATGCAGTTCAAAACCTTAGTAATCAATAAATGCATGTATATACCTCCACTCTGCAGCATAATTAATGTAGTCTCCTTATGCATTGAATGCGTTCCAATTGTGAATAATCTGTTAGTTTAATTCGTCAGTCACAATGATTACGACTTAGTGAACGTATACTATATGAAGTATTTGTTCTTTTATTTAAGTGGAGCTAACATGCATATACATTGTATCCTCAAAAGATCTCTGTTATAGAATGTGTTTCCTCTGTTGTGGCTTCTGGTCATTGTAGGATGCTACTGTGGTTTTGTATATATATAAATCCGATGGGAATTTTTCCTCTTTTTTATAATGCCAAAGCCAAGTATACACTATCATAAAAATTCCAACTTGGGCTAGAAAGTGAACAGCTCGCATGCATGTTCTTAAAAGGTAAGAATACAGCCTAACTCACTAGGTATCACAACTCAAACTATGATTAGATCGTATGCACAAGATTACAATGAGCCTACATCATACACCTTAATCTATGAACTGTGTTGTGCGGCGATTCATACGCCTCGATAGGCGATCGGCATCACGATCAGAGAAGCCAACCATGGAAGACATACTCTGGACAAACACCTGGAAATCGGCACATACGGCGATCGTCTTTTGATACCCAGCGATCGTCTTTTGATGACTGGCGATCGTCTTTGTTGTCCAAACCAGAGACGATCGTCTCGTGCCGCGTATGGATCCAACATCCATCAAAGTCGTCGAAGACCGAATCTTGGACGGTGGCCCACGTACAGATCCACAGAGGGCGCCGACAGATAGAACATTTGACCAAAGCCTGTCACCTACCTCACCTACCGACAAGGCCGCCGAAAGGTACAAAGTGGGTCCTCCCTGGATAGCGACTCAAGACGCGTGCTGGCTTCCCATTGGTTCGCCCAGCTGGCCACCAGCAACGACCTCGGACCTCAAGGGAACAGGCCCACGTGACGGGACGGTCGGCCATCTTATTATATTATAGAAAACGGAGGTCGCCCGCGATCGCCTGAGGGGTCCCAACTACCCTGTCCCCTATAAATAGAGAACTCACTGCAATGGCCAAAAGGGACGCGAATTTACTGTGAATTCAGTGCAAAATACACACAAAAAGAGAATCAAAGACTCTTCTCGCAACAACTTATACATTCATAGTGATATTCATACACATTTATCATATATCCTAAACAAGAACTCACAGATTTACCTATCTGGTTCTTCCGGCAATCTACGCGCTCTAAAGCCTAGATAACTAGAAGTCTTTACACTCCTTGTAATAGATTCTAACATTAATATTTGTACTCGACAGTATATTTATTAATGAGACCTCGCGAGAGCATTCAAGCCCGGGATTAACAACCCCAGCATCTTGTGTCATCTATTTTCTCACGGAAGTGTTCTCGCATTTGTTTGTTACTCGATCATTCCAGCAATACTATCTCCGGATAATATTTTGGGTACAACAATTGGCGCTAGAAGGAGGGCATCTAAACCTTCATTTTTATTCCTACCGTCCCGAAGAACACTCACTGTTCTCCGGACATATACTTGAAGAAACACTCACTGTTCTTCAATAGAAAAGCCTTCAGAAAAATGACATCTGCAACGACCTCCAAGAGAGCCACCCTAAGATCCTCCGGAAATCTCGTTCCGGCCCGGACCGAATCCCAGCCCACGGCGGAAGGCGACCGTGGCGACGCTAGCCTCTCACTCCCGCCCCCGAGGGATGGTTCAAGCCTCTCACTCGATCAGTTCCAGACCACGGAACAGATTGAGGAGGCTATAGCCATCCTCAGGGAGCGACAGAAGGCCAATGGCTCGCCCACCATCACTCTATCAACCATCCGCCGGGCAACCAAACGGAAGCTCAAGGGGATCTATGTTGAGAAATCGACAGAAAGCCCCGAGCCACAGGAGAATGATCTCGTAAGGCGGGACGATTCCGTCTTCAGCCGCCTGGGGAGCGATCCCTCATGGCGACCCGGGCACTCAGGCCCCAGCCGGGAGACATCGGTATCCGAATCCTTTACCAGGAGTTCGGCATATCCGACTCCCAGGAGACAGGTCGGTCAACGAGCCCCTGCTCGCCCGAGGAAGGAACCCACTGGCAGGGATCTCGTCATTCACCACGGGGTTAGGGGATCAGTACACGATCGCCTTGGTTCGCGCTTTGAGAGTCAATCGGCGAGCAGCTAGGCGACGGCGATGGCCGCCATGCAACGCCAGCTCGACGAGATGAAGGCGCTCCTGGAAAATGGGGCAGGCGCTAGGAGATCGATCGTTGGGCAAAGCGAACCACTCACGGCTCAGATCAAGCTCGCCCCAGTCCAGCCAACAATCAATCCCCCACAAACACCTCTATATGAGGGGAGATTGGATCCGGAAACCCATTTGAGCAAGTTCCGGATCTACATGACCGGATGTGGAGCGTCAGATGCGACCAAGTGTCGGATGTTCCCATTAACCCTAGGCGACCTCGCCCACAGGTGGTATATCTCACTACCACCCCGCTCAATCAATTTCTTTGAAAAGCTGGCGAACGACTTCACGACGTACTTCGCCGCCAAAGTTGTTCGGCCAGAAGGTCCCCATCGCGTGATGAAAATCAGGCAGGGGAAGGACAAGTCAGATGAAGATTACATCGACTGGGTAGACGAGATAGTCCTCACCGGCGAGCCCATCAACGATGAGCTCGCTCTCCACTCAGTCCTGAGCGGATTCCAAGGATGCTCGCCCATGTTCAGGCACCTCACAAAGGATATCCCCCCGACCTACTCGGTCTTCCGCGGCAGAACCACCGATTTTCTGACCAGGCAAAGGATGCTCTCCCTCCGCTTAGGCGAGGGACCGTCCGAAGAAGGAAAGGCACTATCCCATGTCCATAAGAAGGCGGTCTCCAAGCCCAGAAAGGCGGTCGCCAAGCCGCCTGGCGAGTTCAAAGCGTTCGAGGATGTAGAGGTCCACCTTCTCCACAACCTGAACTTATCTCCGGCCCATATCTTCAACGCAATCAAGGGTCGCGAGTGGCTTTCCAAACCAAAGCTGATAAGGGACCACGGTCATCTAGACCGTAGCAAATTCTGTGCCTACCATAAGAGTCCCGGCCACAACACCAGCCAATGCCGCGAGCTCCTCAGACAGCTCTGGCGACTGTTTGAGGAAGGCAAACTGGACAATTTGATCACCAAGCCAGAATCTAGGACGGAGAGAGCTGGAGGGCGCGAGCGCCGACCAAACGAAAGAACTCCTCCCAATCCGGTCGCCAGAATCGAGCATGAGCCGGAGTACTCTGATGAGTCGATCCCTCCGATCAACCCGGGCGGACGAATCAACATACTTCAAGCAAGAGATGGAAACCTCGGGGGTCTTTCCCCGGTTTCCACCATGTCAAACAGGAAGCGAAAGGCCGAGCTGAGGGCGTTGGCCGGGGTCCATACCGTGGTACCTCCGGAGCCGACCATTTATAAAGACGCACTCATCACCTTCTCCAACAAGGACATGGAGGGAGTGCAGTGCCCCAAAGAGGATGCACTGGTGATCTCCGCCTGCATCCTTGGGAAGACGGTCGATCGCGTGCTGGTCGACAATGGGAGTTTCTGCAACATCATATTCAAATCCGACCTGGATCAGCTCGGCAACTTGACCAAATTCATCAAGCCATTCGACACCATGCTCCAAGGGTTCGGCGACAACACAGTCCAAGCCTACGGGAAGATCAAGCTTTCCGTCGAGCTAATATGCTTTTATGATCCCAAGGTTAGGATTACTAGGAACCTAAGTTTTGTAATCATAGATAGGCCCATCATCTATATTGGGTTCCTAGGTCGCCCCTTTTTAGAAACCTTTGAGGCGGTCGCCTCATCTTTATTTTACTGTATCAAATTCCCCACTGCCGATGGGACGGTCGGTACTGTAAAAGGAGATCAGCTAATGGCAAAAAGATGTTTGAGTTACTCCTATGTCGTTACTGCTTTCAATACTTCCCATAATATGTGTAACATTGAAGCGATCGACGATCAACCCATGGAGATCGACGAGCCGAGCGCATCATACCAACCCGACTCAGGGGACGCTATCTCGGTTCGCTTAACGGACGACATCGAGCCAAGGATCGGTTTCGAGCCAAGTCTTGACATCGATCCAAGAATCGAGTCCGGAAATCGTTCCAAACGAGAGGCGACCGTCCCCGTCGAAGAGTTGGAGAGTATAACGATAGATCCGGATCATCCAGAATGGGAAGTACAGATCGGCGCGAGCATCGACCGCGAACTAAAAGGGGATCCGATCAATTTGCTACGAAAGAACATCGGAGTCTTTGCCTGGTCGCATCAATATATGGTCGGCATAAGTCCTGAGCACGCTTGCCACTATCTAAAGATCGACCCGGCAATGAAACCTGTTCACCAAAAATGTAGGAAATTCGGTCCCAAAAAATACGCGGCGCTCGATGTAGAAGTCCAAAAATTACTCAACAACAAATTAATCGGGGTAGCTACAGACGAGCCACAATGGGTCGCCAACGCGGTACTCGTCAAGAAGCCAACTGGTTCCTGGAGGTTATGCATCGACTTCACCGACCTCAACGCGGCATGTCCAAAAGATCACTTTCCGATGCCTCATATTGATCACTTGGTCGATAGCACAGCATGTTGCGAAATGATGTCGTTTATGGATGCCTTCGCCGGATATCATCAAATCCCAATGGCGGAGAAAGACATAAAACACACATCTTTCCACACGGAAAAAGACATATACTTTTGGGTCCGAATGCCGTTCGGCTTGAAAAACGCAGGGGCGACCTACCAGCGACTAGTCAAGAGAATGTTCGCCAATCAGATCGGCAAGACCATGGAGGTCTACATTGACGACATCGTGGTCAAAAGCCTCAAGAAGGAAGATCACCTCAATGATCTCGCCGAGACGTTTGCCATCCTCGAAAGATTCAACATGAGGCTAAACCCCAAGAAATGAAACTTCGGGGTGGGCTCCGGGAAATTCCTGGGGCACATTGTGAGCCAAAGGGGGATCGAGGCGAACCCCGCCAAGATACAGGCGATCCTTGACATGCAGGAGCCGCGAAACATCAAGCAGGTACAATGTCTTACAGGTTGTCTAGCCGCCCTCAACCGTTTCATATCTCGACTCGGCGATAAAAGCAAGCCTTTCTTCGCGACCATCAAGAACAAGAAGTTCGCATGGACGAAGGAAAGTCAGATAGCGTTCGCCAAAATAAAGGAATATCTATCTAACCCCCAGATCCTGGCAAAGCCGATCCCCGGTGAGAAACTATTACTTTACGTGGCAGCCTCGGAGGTCGCACTAAGTGCCATTCTGGTGCGAGCGGAGGGACAAGCCCACTTGCCGATTTACTATGTTAGTCAAGCGCTCCACGACGCGGAGACACGCTATACACCATTGGAGAAGATCGCATACGCCCTTGTCATGAGTGTCCGTAAATTAAGGGCTTATTTCTTCGAACATCAAGTGGAAGTCCTGACAACTCTACCTCTAAGACAAGTTCTACATCGACCAGACACCAACGGGCGACTCCTCAAGTGGTCGCTGGAGATCGCCCAATACGGTATCACTTACGCTCCTCGCACGGCGATCAAAGGCCAAGCTCTGGCAGACTTCGTGGTGGAATTAACGTTCCCTCACAGTCCAACCCAGGTCGGCCGACCTGCCTGGAAGTTATATGTGGATGGCTCGGCGACCAATTCGAGAGCAGGGGCAGGAATTGTCCTCATCAGTCCCGACGGACAAAGTTTTACTAATGTTGTGCGTTTCATCTTCCGTGCGACCAACAATGAAGCCGAATACGAAGCCTTGGTAGGCGGGCTCGATCTAGCCCTCGCCCTAGATGTTCGTCGCCTCCATATCTTCATGGAGTCACTTCTGGTCGTGAACCAAGTCAAGGGAGAATATGAAGCGCGTGGCGAACAGATGATCAAATACCAAGAGCTGGTCGCCGAAATGTGCACAAAATTTGAAGAAGTGCTAATCGAACAAGTCCCGAGAGAACACAACTCCCAGGCCGATGCCCTTTCCAAACTAGCATCATCGGATGGGGCAGCCGACTTCTCCAATATCCAAATCACAAAGTCAGCAAGGCCGGCGATCGACAGAAGCCTGGTTACCACGGTCGCCATCGCCGGGGAGAACTGGATGACTCCGTTCATCAAATACTTAAAGGACGGAACGGTCCCTGACGGTCGTGTTAAAGCTCGCCAACTCCAGCTCCGTGCGACCAGATATACCCTATTGGACGACCAGCTTTACAAGCGAGCCTTCAGCCTTCCCCTCCTCAAGTCCATTACACCGAAGGAAGGTCGGCTCGTTTTAGCCGAGATCCATGATGGGATTTGCGGAAACCATGCAGGCGGGCGAGCTCTCATCCATAAGACAACCAGGCAAGGTTTTTTCTGGCCATCACATCAGAAGGATGCGGTCGCCTATGACAGATCGTGTCATAGGTGTCAGATAATGGGCCCAAACATCAAACTCTCCCCCGAACAACTCATCTCCATGTACAACCCTTGGCCATTCGCGCAATGGGGCATCGACCTTATTGGTCCCCTGCCGACGGCTCTAGGGGGCTGTAAGTTTGCTATCGTAGGGGTCGACTATTTCACCAAGTGGGCAGAGGCCGAGCCACTAAATAAGATCGGCCAGGAACAAGTGATCAAGTTTATCTGGAAAAACATCATATGCCAATTCGGTCTACCCCAGGCCATCATCTCCGACAACCGAAAGAAATTCGACGGCTTAGAAGTCATGCAATTCTGTGAGAAGTGGGGAATCAGAAGGTTGTTCTCAGCGCCCTATCACCCTCAGACGAACGGGCAGTTAGAAGTAGTGAACAAGATCCTCAAACACCCAATTAAAGCGCGACTAGAATCCAGGCAAGGACGATGGGCGAGCGAGCTCCCAGATGTTTTGTGGTCCTACCGAACGACGACCCGTAATTCAACCGGCAAAACCCCATTCGCCCTCGCCTTCAGAACAGAAGCGGTGATTCCTTCGGAGATCGCCGTCCTCAGCCATCGAACCGAACAGGAGATGACGACCGACAACGATGTGGCCCGACGAATCGACCTAGACATGCTCGAAGAACGACGGCTGGCCTCAGAAATGAAGAACACAATCCACAAAAGGAGAGCCGAGAAGTTCTTCAATTCAAAGGTCAAAGAAAGAAGATTTTAAGTGGGCGATCTCGTCCTCAAGAAGACTCAAACCCATACAGGCATTTTTGGTCCGAACTGGGAAGGACCTTTTAGGATATCTAAATGGCTAACTAAAGGAGCCTACGAACTGGAACATCCTGACGGTACTCCGGATCAATACCCCCGGAACGCCGTGCATCTGAAAAAAATACTACCAGTGAAAATTTTGTATTCAATTTCAATGATGTACAAGGAATATAATGAGATTTTTTCCTATCCCATCTATTCTGGCGATCGCCCCACCAGGCATATCGCATACCGCCGACGATCGTTGATCATGACGATCCGAGGTAAAATCAATGCAGCCATGGTCCTGGAGGTCGATGGAACCGACAGCTTCGTCCATGCAAGGTTCCTTTGGGCTGAGATCGCCCGCCCTTCGTTTAAATACGAGGCCGGCATAGCCGAAGGACCCTCCAAAATAATCAGTAGACACGATCGCACGTCCTCAAGGGACATCATCTAACATGGTGAACCCGGACAATGCGACGTGCCACTACCCCCGTCTCAACGTACACCGTCGAGGATCGCCATATTCATGGCGAGCCGAGGTGGAAGCAGAGCTAACAAGCCGCGGACGTGGAGTCGAATAAGCTGACGACGCCCCGTGCAAGGACTCCTCCAGACCAAGATCGCCCGCCCTTCGTTTTAACACAAGGTGGGCGTAGCCTAACGGAGGGCCCTCACAAAAAGTGAGTCGCGGGATATACAGTATCCCTCGCACACAAAGACACGATTGGCGAGGTCGGTCCATCGAACACCCCAACCGTGCATGATTCTTCAGAATCGGCAAAACTGAAGATAGCTCGCCAGACAAACTAGTTTTTGTTTCCTTACTTACAATAAGTAAACAAAAACAAGGGGGCAAAGATGGGTCGAGCTAATCCCAAATGCGATCGGACAGCAAGGAACCACGCCCGATCGGCTTCGCTCAAACATACGCACGACGATCGCCATTATTCAATAATAATTACAAGTAAGAATTCCGATTCAAAACATATCAATACATTCAACACTCTGACAATCGGTCGGATGAACAAGACGTCGAATGCAATCATATACATACTTGTTAGAATTCGCATACAAACATTCAAAGGCGATCGTACATAAAAAGACAGTGCGAACAAGGAATATTTCATTCATTATCAAAAGGAGTTCGTACAAGATGAAGCCCGAAGGCAATACAAAGAGAAAGCAAAAAGTATAAAGTTACAAAGAAAAACAAAAATATCTCTCAAGGCCCCGCTGGCTGGTCATCGCCCTCAGGTTGCGGAACGGCTTGGGCCCCCTATCGGCCTCAGGATGAATGAGTTTGCCAGTATACCAACTCAAGTCGATCCCAAAGTCGACAAGGTCAAGGATCGGCAAAGAGAACTCCGGGTGCAGAGGGTGCTCGAGCGCATTGGCTTTGAAACTCTCCATCAAGGGACCGATCTCGATCCCTACCTTCTTGGCGGCCCTGACAGCATCGGCGTAGGCCAGGTAATAGGCGAACTCGCCGACGAGCGCCACATTGAGATAGGGATCGGTCTCGATCGCCTTCAGTTGCCCCTTCAACTCCACGGTCGTCTTCTCAGCCTCCGCCAGCTCGACCACCTTGGCGGCATTCTCTCCCTTGGCCATCTCCAACTCCTTCTTCGCCGCCTCCAGCTCACCGCTGAGCCGATCCACCATCGCCTTCAGCCCGGTCGCCTCCTCCTGCGAAGCCGCATACTTCTGGCGGGTTTCCTTCTCCTTATCACGGGACCGGTCGGCAGCCTCCTTAGAGCGGCTCAGCTCCTGCTTCAATCGGTCAACGTCCTGTTTAGACCTTTTGGCCGTCTCCTCATACTCCTTCTCCATAGACTGGATCTGGTTGGCAAATTCAATGTTTTTATTCCGGGCGGCCTCGAGGTCGCTATGGAGACGAGCAGTGGAGGGTTGCCCCTCAAAATCCCTAGCAGCTTGGACGGCCATCGTCGCCGTCTGGAGAGCCAGGGCAACGGTCGCCTGCATGGCATCTCCAGATCGCCGACGAGCGATCGCACCAAGATCGGTCGTCTAGGCCTTGGGCAAAGAGGTGATAGCCTGCTGGACGTAAGTAGGGACGTCGAGAGATGTTTGCGGAGCCTTACTCGACAAAAAGTCCAGCACCATAGGAGCGACGTCCGGGTCGGCAAGACGAACCCTGCAGCACAAACCAAAGAAACCAAGGAGTTAGCCTATACCTTGCTCAGAATGCCTAACTCAGAAAATTTTGATCCTTTCTTACATGTTGACCAGCTCGGGATCGCGACCAAAATAAGGCTTGCCCCGAGAGGTTTCCGCCTCAGCGATCGCCACCTTCTTCGTAGGGCCGCCCGATGATCGGGAGCCGGACGCCGAGGGCCTAGGGCCTGATCGCTCCGTCATCGGGATGGCAGAAATAGGAGCCGCAGCAACTGGAGGCTCAAGAATGGATACATTCGCCTCAGTAATCGGCAGGGACTCCTCCGACCTCCGCCTCTTGTGGCGCTGAAGTTGTTCCTCTCCCTGAACTACCGGCTCGGCGACCGGCACCTCAGCAGGCCTCATCACCAGAGCAGGGCGAGACGTCATCGCAGGAACGCGACCAGTCTTCTTACCCAAGTGAAGGCGACCGATGAGTCCTGGATTCGACATGGAAATCTATGGTGGTGGCTCGGCAAGTCGGGGAAAATGAACCTCTGTCAAAGAAGAAATACAAACAAGTTAGACAGCAACTTAAACGCTACGACCTCCTGGAGACGATCGTCAAGCAAGGAAGCACCACTTAAGCTCATACCTGGGACTTTCAAATGACGAGGGAAGTGAAACAATCGAGCCCCCAACTGATGAATTTCGTTACCAAGTGAGCGAACATCAATGAAGGAATCCGGCAAGGCACGAATCCGCTCCCAAAGGATCAAGAAATCGAAAGGGAGATCGCCCATCGCTGGAACGAGAGGTCCTGCAAAAAAAACAAAATTAGATCAGTCCAAGACAAGCTCAATCAAGGGGAGAATTAAAATCCTTACTCGGATTCCTCTCCCGAAAAGTGGTGGGGATCTCCAACTCCTCATTCAGCCGGTCACTCGATGCTGATTGCCATGCTCCGCCGACCCAGCACCACTTCGCCAGGTCGCCTCGGGACTTGTTCGGCACACCGAGGACCACTCTCCCCATTCGGCCTTGGATATGATTGCCGCCGATCGACCCTTTCTGCACGGCCAGTTTAAACAGATAATTCATCTCCAGCGCAGTAAGGTGGCGGAACAACCGGTGGCCGCCAAACAGTGTCAACGTGCAGATGACCTGTAGCCAAGCGTTCGGCGTCAGTTGGAGTGGCGCCAAATTCCAGGCGATCAACAAGTAGGAGACGGCGAATGGCAGAGGGAATCGCAGGCCGGCCTCCATAATCATCTCGCTGACGGCAACCATATCCTCGGGCGGTTGATCGGCACGTTCATTCTCCGACGGCACGTGCAAGGAAACGTCAGAGGGGATGTGATATTTGGCCCTCCAGCGGCTCAGGTCTTTCTTGGTCGCCGTACTCCGGATCTTTCCGAGAGTCCACGGAGATGGGTCGGCGGCCTGAAAAACCGTCTGCTTCACATGTTCATAAGGATGAGCGGCGGAGTAGGCTTCGAAGTCAAATTCCGGACAAGGTCCGGCGATCCCCTCCATAACCTTGGCAAATCCATATAGGCGGGGCCAAAAACACTATGCCGTTCCCAAGTTAGCCGCTCCAGTTCGTCCTCATCCGCCGGCGAGCCCCCCTGCTCCGCCGTCGCCGCCGTCTTCGCCACTGCGGCCTCGTTGAAAAGCTCTTCAAGTTCTGCGGGTGCAATCTCCGCACGAATGGCCTCAACGGCCGTTTCCATGTCAACTCCAATGGGAATCTTCTCCCGGTCAGGCGAAGCCGCGGCGGCAGAAGAACTTCCGGCCTCGAAGGTCTTGGATCCTCCCGACATATTATAAAAAGAAGAGGGAGATAGAAGATTGATTTTTCTTACCTAGAGAAAAGAAGAAGATCGGCACAAGAAGCTCCAGAATTTTTTGCAGAGTTTCGGCTATGGATGCAAGGACGCGTAAAGAATGAAAGAGAAGAAGCCCTAGCCCTTTTATAGATGGAGGCGGGGGTCTAAGTGCAAATAGGTGAAATCTCGAGGGCCATATCGCAACCGTCATAGTGGGGACGCATTAAATGCCGCCTCGAATCCATGGCCAGCGTCTTTTCGAGGGCACGCCAGCGACAAAGTCGACAAACCGTCGGACTCCCCAATGATAGCGACGCATGTCCTTGCAACTTTTCGAGAGCCCGCCTTCATTTCCCGCTGCTCCCGGCGCAAAAGGAGATCGTACAGATTTGAATTCAGATCGGCTGATCGGCTAAACATTGGCGATCGCCAACAGTGCCACCTCACCCCGTGTTTTCAACATCGAGGCGAGCTGGGGGGCAATTGTTGTGCGGCGATTCATACACCTCGATAGGCGATCGACATCACGATCAGAGAAGCCAACCATGGAAGACATACTCTGGACAAACAACCGGAAATCGGCACATACGGCGATCGTCTTTTGATACCCATCGATCGTTTTTTGATGACTGGCGATCGTCTTTGATGTCCAAACCAGAGACGATCGTCTCGTGCCGCGTATGGATTCAACATCCGTCAAAGTCGTCGAAGACCGAATCTTGGACGGTGGCCCACGTACAGATCCACATAGGGCGCCGACAGATAGGACATTTGACCACAGCCTGTCACCTACCTCACCTACCGACAAGGCCGCCGAAAGGTACAAAGTGGGTCCTCCCCGGACAGCGACTCAAGACGCGTGCTGGCTTCCCATTGGTTCGCCCAGCTGGCCACCAGCAACGACCTCGGACCTCAAGGGAACAGGCCCACGTGACGGGACGGTCGGCCATCTTATTATATTATAGAAAACGGCGGTCGCCCGCGATCGCCTGAGGGGTCCCAACTAACCTGTCCCCTATAAATAAAGAACTCACTGCAATGGCCAAAAGGGACGCGGATTTACTGTGAATTCAGTGCAAAATACACACAAAAAGAGAATCAAAGACTCTTCTGGCAACCACTTATACATTCATAGTGATATTCATACACATTTATCATATATCCCAAGCAAGAACTCACAGATTTACCTATCTGGTTCTTCCGGCAATCTACGCGCTCTAAAGCCTAGATAACTAGAAGTCTTTACACTCCTTGTAATAGATTCTAACATTAATATTTGTACTCGACAGTATATTTATTAATAACATCTCGCGAGAGCATTCAAGCCCGGGATTAACAACCCCGGCAAATCTTGTGTCATCTATTTTCTCACGGAAGTGTTCTCGCATTTGTTTGTTACTCGATCATTCCAGCAATACTATCTCCGGATAATATTTTGAGTAACAACAAACTGTACACAAGCAAGTTCGTATAGTAAGTTTCTCGCAAGAATACCTAAAGATGTCAATACTTTTCAAACCATACTATAAATGCACAAAAAGTAAATAGGTTGAGTTGTAATCATTTGGTGGACATATATGCAATTATATTGATTAAGCATTTTTAATATTTTGAAACGTAGGGTAAAGATAAAAACAACAAGAAAAATAAACAAGCCTACAGTAGTACCTTAAAATAAAGAAGTTAGTTCATATACTATTGTCAGCTTACTGTAGGGAAATTTTGGTACCTTTATACCAATTCTAAAGTTGATCGGCTCAGGGTCCTTAGTAATTCATGCCCTATGGAGTCGCATCATATCAGCATCCAATCATATGGATGCGTAAGTTCCTCACCCTTAAAAGGTTTCCCTTTAATTATTATCTAGGGGTAAGCTTACCATGAGATAGGAATTTGGAGAACTCATTAGCGGCTGCCTCGAGAGTCCTGTAGTGATTGATGATTGTAGGTTCTTTCACCAAGTTACCAAAGTACCTACTGAGTTTATTGGTTTTCTAGTCCTTGAACTGTTGTGTTATTAGTTGCCTGCCTGTAGCCAATAGTATCTTGGAGGGCTTTTTGATCATGTTCCTGTAGTTGACATTGGCATTGGAGAATTTTGGCCTATTATAGGTGCCAACCTTGTAGCCTACAATACCTTGGCCTAAGCCCCATTCGGCAAGTAGCTTAGGAATCTCCGACTTCTGTCTGTTTCCTTATTTAGGAGATCTTATTTATTGGTGAATTGAAATAGAACTAGCTTAATTGCTAGATGGATTGTCCTTAAGGATTCAACCATATTATTAATGGCCATGTGCATGTCATTTATCTCAATCTCGGGAAGGCAAGTGAGGTTTCACACTATTTCTGATGGACTTTTCGGCTGGATGGCTCAGGGGCGTGAGCACCATCAATTTATACCGTGCGGTATTGATCTGACCTATAGGATGGATGTTGTATCCACTGTATGGACGACAGAACCTCCACTAAGTGTACAAGAACTTCGTCAGTGCCTATAGGGAGAGAGTTTGATACTGCAGGGGCCGCATCAACTATTGGCTAAGTGGGAGGGGCAATTTCCTTCTGCTGTTGTTGCTATTGGGACTCCATCTGCCTATCTGTAGGATCTGAAGAACCTTGGCCTTGGGAATCTTGAAATCTTTTGAACTCTATTTGCGGACCTCTTCACGACTTAGAGCAAGGGGTACCATGGGCTGTTAAGCTCGTGCCATGGTACCAGCCCAGAATTTTAAATGGCGCACGACACCGTGGGTGGCGCCATGGCTTGTTGCGCCGTGGTGGCCAGCCCACGCAGTGGCCTTTTTTCTTTTCTTTTTTTTTTCTTTTTTTTTTGAAAATTGGAACGTTTGAATTGATATATACACGTTGGAATTCAAATAGGGACTAACGGCTATAAGCCAAAAACCAAAAAAAAATTATTTTTCAACCATTTAAACTCTATAAAAAACCATACTCACTCACTCTTTAAATCCACACCCATTTCTATCAATCTTTCTTTCAAATATGAATCCAAATAATAATCCCAACGATCCTATGTACGATCCTTATTATGATGCTTTTTTTAATGATGATCGAGAGCGATATCTTCAAAGTTATGCGGCGTACCAGCAAATTGTAGCTTTGCATGATCAAGAAGCGGGGGAATCCAGTTCGCATGAAAAGAGAACAAGGGCATACATACCACGCGAACGGGAAGAGGCGGAACAACGTTTAATCGAAGACTATTTTGGCGACGCTGAGAATTATCTTAAATATCCCGAAGATAATTTTAGGCGAAGGTATCGTATGAGTTCAAGACTTTTTAATAAAATTCTCAACGATATTTTAAGCTATGATGTTCAACCTCTTCCCGAGTATTTTAATTTTTTTAGACAACGTTTTGATGCATGCGGTCGTTTAAGTATTGGTCCTCTTTTGAAGTGCACATCCGCCATCCGCCAATTGGCGTACGGCACTGCACCTGATTCATTAGATGAGTATTTGCAAATTGGTGAACGTTGTTCCCGACAATGTTTAGACGCATTTTGTAAATGCATACATGTTTTATACAACGAAAAATATTTAAGGCAGCCCAATGCAGAAGACGTTGAAAAAATATATGCATTGCATGAAGAAAAACATAAACTCCCGGGAATGCTCGGGAGTATTGATTGTATGCATTGGGACTGGAGAAATTGCCCAAAGGCCTTACAAACTCAATTCAAAAGGCGTGATCATAAATACCCAACTCTTATGTTAGAAGCGATTGCGGATCAAAGATTATGGATTTGGCATGCATATTTTGGGGTTCCGGGGGGAAATAATGATCTTAATGTGTTATATGGTTCACCGTTATTTGATGCTGAACTTGCCGGTACAGCTCCGTTATGTCCATTTGAAGTTAACGGCCATACATATAACAAAGGTTATTATTTAGCCGACGGCATTTATCCGACATGGTCCGTGTTTGTGAAAACGTTTAGTGTTGCAAGGTCTGAGAAGTATTTGAACTTCAAAAGGGTTCAAGAAAGTGTTAGAAAAGATATTGAACGAGCTTTCGGAGTCTTACAAGGTCGCTGGGGAATTATACGACAACCAGCACGTGCTTGGCACATCAACACCTTGAAGCTAATCATGTATTGTTGTATAATGTTGCATAACATGATATTGGAAGACAAAGGATTCGAGGTAAATTTAAGAGACACATACGTTGATCCAACTCCGAACATGCCAGATAGTTGGGTCGAAAGGTGTGACTTACATTTGAGAAAAAATAAAGAACTCCGAGATAGTAAAGTGCACGACGCGCTTCGACAAGACCTTGTGGATCATTTATGGAACTTGTTTAATTAGTTTTCTATTTTTATGTATTTTTTTTAAATGTAATGTGTTTTTTTTTTATGTAATGTTTGTTTTTTTAATGTAATGTGTTTTTTTTTATTAATGAAGGTTATTTTAGTTAATATTATGTATGTTTAGTTTTATGTAAAAGAAAAAAAATGCTGACGGCACCAGAATTTTTGGTGCCAAGGGATATGGCCAGAATGTGGTGCCGTCAGATTTCTGGTGCCATAGAGATTTTTGCTGATGTGGCAGTAACTTTTGGCCCATGGCACCAAGCCATGGCACCAAGGTTACCAATGCTCTTGGCCATATCCCTGTTCATCTAAATCAGGGTCAAAATGATGACTCAGGTAATGACTTTCAACAACTATTCGCTTTTTGGACTTGTTGAGAAGAGCTTTAGCTACTCGTACGACAATTTCACCATGTTATCATCAGACAGGATAAGATTGAAATTTTTCTTGCTTAGTACGTGCTTAATATTTGTGTATAGGTTGCCTAGTTTGTCTTTAGTGATTTAACTTTTATTTTGGGATTTAAATTTAAAAGAATGTGAATTTAATACATGTGTGTGAAGTTTCGTATGATTACTTTATTTGCGGCTTTTATTAGATATAGATGTGTTGATTTGTTGGTTAGCAAATAGATAAGGTTGTGGGGCTTGAAGTGATTGTGTTTCATAAAGTGATTTGTTGTACTTTATATCGTGGTTACCGGTGGGTGTGATAACGGGTAAGCTATGCCTAGGGTTCACGAATAAATATGCTTATAAATATGTAGTTTATAAATATGCTATAAAAAAAGTCTTTCAAGAATAAGCTTAAATGAGAGGCATTCAACGCTTGAGGCCTAGAGGGGAGCAAACTCTAATGATAGAGGATTACAACTAAGAGCCTCAATCAGACCTTTCCACTTCTAAACCATAGAGAACTTGTGTCACTAAAATGATTAGATGCTTAACGCTCGGATATGGTCCCACCACATTGAACAGTGGTACAAGCATTTTACCTTGAATGTTTGCAAATAAATAAACATGAGAATAAAGTGATTTGAGGCTAGTTTGTTTGTGGGTATGTCAACATAGTCAAGTATGGAGTGAAATTTTGAGAGTCGGATTGACAATTGATGGAGGGTAAAATGACTCAGTAGACCGATTTGGAAATGACATCGAACATCTCAACAATGCCTTTAAGGCTAAAATGACTCAGTAGACCAATTTGGTCTTTCAATAAATACATACAACTCAAACATATTACATGCCAACGCAGGGGTCGAATACAACACACTCCCGTACCACGGGAAAGAATACTGCAGCGGAAATAAAATACAACTAAACCAATGACATCATACGGATTATCGTGTGATTAGTATCGTTCATCTTTCATCATCCTTCATGCCGACCCTGTGCTATGCTCCAACACCTGAATGCAATACAGACATCCACCCCCCGAATACTCGGGGGTTAGCAAAACTCCACTATTTTGCTAGTGCAAGTACAAAGTGCAAAAATACGAGCCATACAATACAAGTTCCAATGATAATAATAGCGAGGAATCCTCAAAGATTTAAACATAACGAAAATACTTCCCGAGGCAAGAGTTTAGGTAAAGCTTTCCAAAATCGAAAGATCCCAAGTCAAGGGAAAACAATTTAAAAAGTGAATTAAAATGCCATCGGGAGTTTTGATAGAAACAACTCAGGATTTTTGAATCCTTCTATTTCCAAAATCAACAGGGGTCACAACCCAAAGGTTTCGTTTTCACAAATAAAACTAACAACAATTCATAGGGCCAGAGCCCGCATCAAGTGTCCTCAATGGACATAAAATCAACACAACATAATCACTTACAAGTATCGCCTAAGATCGGGACGAAGCCACAAATTCCACTTGAGGCCTCTAAGGACCCTCCCGAGCTGGCCACAATCATTAAACAAATCACGCACATGCATCGCCTAGGACCGGGACGAAGCCACAAATCCCACTCGAGGCCTCTAAGGACCCTCCTGAGCTGGCTAGCTAAACAAATCACACACCATATCTCACGGTTGGATCAATCACTTGTTGCATCCTGACCACATGGTCACAAGCCATGTGTCACCGTAGATTATCTTAGGCTCTCATAGTTGGATCAATCACTTGTTGCATCCTGACCACATGATCACGTGCCATGTGCCACCGTAGACCTTCAACCATATCCACACATTCACACAAGTAACATATCACATCAATAATATCCAAGTAATTCACATCAATGGCAACAAACACAATACACGACGCAATGGTCAAATCACAACGCACCGATATTAGATAATATATACATATATATTATCAAAGCACAACTTCAACACCAAGTGTATTCATAGTAATTCACGTAACCATCCACGAACACAATGTACACAAAACACACGCATTTTGGAAGAGGGCCTTTAACAAGGCTAACCGAATCTTTGAAAGTGAAATTCAAACGATCAAATAAACACAAGGAGACGATCGCTAATTATCATATCGATAAAACAAGAATTGTATGGACAAGGTACTTGCCTCGAATAACCACAACGCGGAGAATCACCTGAAGTAGGTTGGCACGAACCGACTATGAATCCGCCGACTCCACCGAACGGCAACCCGCAACAATAAACTATGAACGAAAACAATAACAATGAAAATGAATTCCAAAGTACGACCCAAAGCCGCTGAATTCAAGGAACAAACGACAAAAGTTCAAGGGTTTCCCCCAAAACGGCCAAGAACACGAATCGACCCGACAAAACATGAAAATGTACTTCCCAACCGAAATATGGATATTCAATCCATAGGATATGTTTAGAAACATCATTTTACAACAATCGGTTCATCAAAAATGGATGGAAAATGAAATCAAGAACAAATCCCCCAAAAAGTCAACTCGAAGGAAATCAAGAAATATACCTTGATTCGACGAAGAACAATGGATTAAATGATGTTAAACACAAGAATACTACTAAGATTAATCATACCTATCATGGATTAATCAACAATGCGGAACGAATTGGACAAAAACGCAAAAACCCCAAAATTTCTCAAAATAGGGTTCTAGGAAATCTCTGTTAGGAGTATGCCCTCGAATGCCACTCAGAGGATGTTGAGTGAGGGCATTGCACTTGTAATTATGTAAATCAATTATATAAGGCAATGAATATTTCTTTATTTACTGGTAGTTACTGGCATTCGTAACTCGTAAATATACATATAGAAACTAGTCCGTGTATTTGAGAGCAAAACGTTCCACTCCTTATTGGATAAGGGGGTCGGCACTGGAAAGGTTTATAGCTCAAATACTTAATCGTTCGCAAGTCAATGAAACTTGACTGGGCGTTAAGTTTATGTGAAGACTTGTATGACGTGTTCTTTGACATGGAGAGTGCCTATCAAATGCTAATGGTTAGTGGGAGCACACGTTATAGGTATGCTAATTGGATTAGTATACTTGAACCGACTCACCCTCGATTCATCACACGGATATCACTCCGGGACAGTCAATGACGGAATCGAAAGGTTGTGATAGGTATTCGTGAACCTTCGACTTGAGGATATAGTAGGGATGTGCTTGTGACGTTAAGATTTTCATTAGAGTAGTTCGACCCTGTAAACCGGAAGGCGGGGTCAACCTCGACGTGCATCTTGGCGGGCAAGTAGCAGGTCCTACTGAATACCAAGATAGAATTCTTTCTCCCGTTAGTGAGCGGTTTATATGTCCTATGCGGTTATTGGCAGATGAGATCATAAGTCTTTGGCCAAAGCATTGGAGCTAGTTGTATTAGATACACGACAACTCGATGATCTCGATTTACATTAACGCATGCATAGCATCAAGTACAGATAGGGTTTGACTGACCGTGACCCTATAACTTGATCGGGACATTTGAAAGAAGGGTTTATACGTATACTGGTATTCACGACATAATGGTTCTTGAATGATCCCACTCATTCGTTCTCAGTTGGGGTACAGTGTAGCCCGCTAGGCTGGCTAGGTGGTGCTACTACTCTTTGGTTCCTCCCATTGCTGACTGAGACGTACCTACCGAGTCGCGCATTAGGATTGACGACGGAATGAATCAAGCTAATTCTCTCATTATGTGTATTAGATATTGGATATCTAAATTTGGGACATTAGATGTCTAAATCGATTTATTGGATAAATTGATTTACGGCCTAATGAATTAAATAAATTACTGGGCGATTAATTTAATTCATGTATATAATTATTTCTTGGAGAAATTAATTATATTATTTTGTATTTGATATGTTTAATTAATTGGATTAATTAATCGATATAAATACATCGAAACGGAATCGGAGTTTATCTGTTTGGACTTTCGGGAGTCCGAAACGAACCGAACTCATCCGTTTTTCATCATGGCCGCCCTCCTCTTTTCCACCTAATTTCCCCTTGTATTTTGTTTCCATTTTATATGGATGATATTGACATGGTGGGGATACCTCTCATGTGAATGAGTTGTATAGTTTGGTGGAATGTGTATAAAGAATTATATGTAGACTTCTGATTGAGGAGACTTATATATCACATACATAATTCACACCTTGGAGTAGAAAAACGTAAGAAAGGTTGAAGGAGAGAGAGAAAAGAACTTAGAGTTCATTTCATGGTGTTCATACTCATCTTCATCTTCTTCACTATCTTCTTCTTCATTTTTCTTGGAGAAAATTGAGAGAAAATATTGAGAGATTTTTGATAAACATACTTGGAGTATATTCATCAAAATCAATAGCTTCATCACCTAGCTCTAGCCATATCCTCGGAGGATAGCAAGGTGTTGTCATTCTTTTCGTTTCGGCGCGTGGCAAGTAGAGACGCGGTGCTTTCGGTGTTGGATCGTTCAAGGGCTTGAAGCGGAATAGATTCGTAGAGATCAAGCAAAGCTTGGGGAATAGCTCAAGAGAAGGTTATCCATCTAATCAACGGACTACAAGGGTGAGTTTCTATATCTCTTGTTATTCGTTTTGATATTCGTATATACGTAGCTCGATTGATCCTCGTAGGGTTTCAGATTGAATTAATTTTCGTTTCACCGCTTCCGTTGGGCCGTCGTTTTAGGCACCGAATCCCAACAGTGGTATCGGAGCGTAGGTCTTATGATCGTATATACGATATTAGCATTTGGAATGCTTGATTAGATGGTGAATGATTTGGAATCATTTTAGTCATAATCGTGGTATATGTTTTTACGTTCGTTGTAGTTATATTTTTCGTAAGTTTATGTCTAAATATAAATCTTAATTTCTTGGAAATATGATTTATATTGAAGATATGAATGTTGGAGAATACAGATATTGGATATCCGGTCGAAAAACTAGCCCCGAAATGCCGTTTAACGGTCCGGGAGGGGTCCGGGAGCAGGGGGCCGCGGCCTAGGGCTCGGGGGCCACGGCCCAGGGCTGTTGCAGCCGGCCTGGGCCGGCACTGTACTGGGGGCCGCGGCCCAGGGCCGCTGGGCAGCCCTGCATGCTGCCTGGTGGCGTTTTCGGCCGCGGTTCGGCCTATTTCGGACCCGTTTCGGGGTTGTTTGCTTCGTGCATTCCTAAAAATGATTTCCCTCATTTTAAATTGGATTTAATATGATTAAAATGATTTATGGTATTTCATTTTATAAGGGAAAATTGATTTATTGGAATAGTTGTGATCGACCGAATTATTTTGAACGTTTTCATATTACCCATTGTGTGAATCGATTTGATCGGTTCGTATTGTTGATTAGATCAATGTATCTCTACGCTTTCCATTTATTTAGTATTTATTGGTTGAATGCTTTTAATGGTGATGTGGTTCGTGGACTTAGTTTTTGAATCGTTCGTTTTATTCGATTGGGTTGTAAAGGCCGTTTTGAGCTTATTTATTTTACTAGAAAAATTTTGTATCTAGGATGCAATTTTCAATGTAAAATTTATATGTAATGACGAAGACCGGAGGAAGATCCACTTAGAGAAGACGAAGATTCAAGACGAAGACTTGTAATTAGATTATGGAGTTTTTGTTTTCTAGGAACGGTCCATGAACCACATGTTGGTAGCAACTAGGTTGTGAATGGTTGTTTCATATTGTATGAATGCCACAAACGCGCTTAACTAATTAATGTGCAAAGTGTAACGTTAATCGCGAAAATTCTCCCACGACAAATTATTAAGTTTATAAGGTTTCAAGGTTTTCCTTCCCTCCATCGAGTTTTCGGGAAATTGAAATCCAAACCGGATGTGCTATGCTTCCGAGTTATCGGGGTAGTCATTCGGGGAGGACGGATAAATTACCGGGAGAGCATTGGATGCCTTCGGTTGGAGCAAATTTTATCCCTAGAAACCTGATAGGTTGCCGGATAAGATTCAATTGTGAAACTGATTTGCGTCGATGGTATAAACTTAACATGTTCACGAACCATAGAAACCGTATAGGTTGAGAGGAGTAAACAAGGGGAAAAAGAAGATCGAATCATCCATTAGATGGATTGGTGTTGGACACCACTTTATGAAAATTAATAGACTAGAAACCTGTTCGGTTGCCCTCTATTAAGATTTATAAAGAACTCGATCACCACTATGAAGTAGAGCGACGATACTTCCGGATTTCACATGGGAGTGTGTTATTCCGATAAAAATAGTGGGAGCTGGGTAACAAGAATAGAAAAGACCTTAATTCTATACTCAGAACATAATTGAATGAGTCACTAATTAATCTATCGTACTTAATGCATACTCAAATATCAATATGACAATGAATCCACTCGCAATTCTGCTCGAAAAGAACACCTTAATGGGACCTAACTTTGTGGATTGGATCCGCAATCTGATGATTGTCCTCAGTATAGAGGCACTGGGATACGTCTTGGAGACGGACATTCCGGCGCCTCCTGTGCGGACCCGAGCCAATCAGGAAGAGATTGAAAACCACGAAAAGTGGGTTAAGGATGACGTGAAAGTCCGTGCTTATATGATGGCTTCCATGTCTAATGAGCTTCAGAGAGCTCATGAGAAAATGACTTCTGCTAGGCAGATTTTATCTCACTTAACCGAGCTTTATGGTGAGCACAGCAGAACTGCTAGATATGAGATATCCAAGCAACGGTTCGGTGCAAAGATGAAGGAAGGTGAGAAGGTTGGGGAACACATCCTAAAAATGATATCCATGATTGAGTGAGGGCATTGTACTTGTTATTATGTAAATCATCAATATAAGGCAATGGATGTTTTCTTTATTTACTGGTAGTTACTGGCATTCCTAACTCGTAAATATACATGTAGAAACTAGTCCGTGTATTTGAGAGCAAAACGTTCCACTCCTTATTGGATAAGGGGTTCGACACTGGAAAGGTTTATAGCTCAAATACTTAATCGTTCGCAAGTCTATGAAACTTGAATGGGCGTTAAGTTTATGTAAAGACTTGTATGACATGTTCTTTAACAAGGAGAGTGCCTGTCGAACACTAATGGTTAGTGGGAGCACACGTTATAGGTATGCTGATTAGATTAGTATACTCGAACCGACTCACCCTTGATTCGTCACACGGATTTCACTCCGGGACAGTCAATGATGGAATCGAAATGTTGTGATAGGTATTCATGAACCTTTGACTTGAGGATTTAGTATGGATGTGCTTGTGACGTCAAGATTTTCATTAGAGTAGTTCGAACCTATAAACCGGAAGGCGGGGGTCAACCTCGACGTGCATCTTGATGGGCAAGTAGCAGGTCCTACTGAATACAAAGATAGAATTCTTTCTCCTGTTAGTGAACGGGTTATATGTCCTATGCGGTTATTAGCAGATGAGATCATAAGTCTTTGGCCAAAGCATTGGAGCTAGCTGTATTAGATACACGAGAGCTCGATGATCTCGATTTGCATTAACGCATGCATAGCGTCAAGTACAGATGGGGTTTGATTGACCGTGACCCCATAACTTGATCGGGACATTTGAAAGAAGGGTTTATACGTATACTGGTATTCACGACATAATGGTTCTTGAATGATCCCAATCATTCGTTCTCAGTTGGGGTACAGTGTAGGCCGCCAGGCTGGCTAGGGGTGCTACTACTCTGTGGTTCCTCCCATTGCTGACTGAGACGGACCTACCGAGTCGCGCAATAGGATTGACGACGGAATGAATAAAGCTAATTCTCTCATTATGAATATTAGATATTGGATATCTAATTTTGGAACATTGGATGTTTAAATCGATTTATTGGATATATTGATTTACGGCCTAATGAATTAAATAAATTACTAGGTGATTAATTTAATTCATGTATATAATTATTTCTTGGAGAAATTAATTATATTATTTTGTATTTGATATGTTTAATTAATTGGATTAATTAATTGATATAAATACATCGATACGGAATTGGAGTTTATCTGTTTAGACCTTCGGGAGTCCGAAACGAACCGAACTCGTGCGATTTCTAGCATGGGCCGCCCGCCCACATTCCACCCACTTTCCTTGTGGACTATTGTTCCATTCTTTAATGGATTATGATATATGGTGGGGTTAGATTCCCACATGTATGAGTTGTTGGTAGTGGTGGGGAGTTGAATAAATGAAGATGATGGCAATCACTTTCAAATACTTGCTTGCTTCCAACGTGAGGATAGAGAGAGAGAGAGAGAGATAGACTTTGAGTTTAGCACTCATCTTCATCTTCTTCATTCACTTCTTCTTCATTTTTCTTGGAGAAAAATTGAGAGAAAATCATTGAGAGATATATGATACACTTAGAGTGTATTAATAAAAGCTTCATCACTTGATTCTAGCCGTAACCTTAGAGGTTAATCAAGTGTTGTTATTCCGGTCGTTTTTCCGGCGCGTGGCAAGTAGAGACGCGGTGCTTTCGGCGTTGGATCGTTTAAGGGCTTGGAGCGGATTGAACTCGTAGAGATCAAACTAAAGCTTGGGGAATAGCTCAAGAGAAGGTTACCATTTAATCAACGGACTTCGAGGGTTAGTTTCTTACGACTCTTGCTTTTCGTTTATATATATTCGTGTATACGTAGCTCGATCGATCCTCGTAGGGATTCGGATTGAATTAATTTTCATTTTACCGCTTCCGTTGGGACTTCGTTTTAGGCACCGAATCCCAACAGTGGTATCAGAGCGTAGGTCTTGCGATCGTATATATGATATTAGCATTTGGAATGCTTGATTAGATGGTGAATGATTTGGAATCATTTTAGTCATAATCGTGGTATATGTTTTTACGTTCGTTATAGTTATATTTTTCGTAAGTTTATATCTAAATATAAATCTTAATTTCTTGGAAATATGATTTATATTGAAGATATGAATGTTGGAGAATATAGATATTAGATATCCGGTCGAAAAACTAGCCCCAAAATGCCGTTGGACGGTCCGGGAGGGGTCCGGGAGGCCGCGGCCTGTGTGCGGCCCGGCACAGGCAGACATGTACTAGGGCCGCGGCCTGTGCTCAAGGGGCTGGGCGGCCACTGCTGGCCGGCTGCAGCGTGACTCGACCATGCCAGGCCTGTCTGCCGGCATGCTGCTGAGGGTGACTCGGCCATGGCAGGCCATTTTCGCCCCGGCTCGATTTTTTCGTGTATTCTTGAAAATTAATCTCCCGCATGTTAAATTGGATTTAATATGATTAAAATGATTTATGGTATTTCATTTTATAATGGAAATTTGATTAATTGGAATATTTATGGTCGACCGAATTATTTTGAACGTTATCATATTACCGATTGTGTGAATCGATTTGATCGGTTCCATATTGTTGATTGGATTAATGTATCTCTACGGTTTCCATTTATTTAGTATTTATTGGATCAATACTTTTGAATGGGGATGTGGTTCGTGGACTTAGTTTTTGAATCGATCGTTTTATTCGATTGAGTTGTAAAGGCTGTTTTGAGCCTATTTATTTTACTAGAAAAATTTGTATCTAGGATGCAACTTTCAATGTAAAATTTATATGTAATGACGAAGACCGGAGGAAGATCCATTTCGAGAAGATGAAGATTCAAGACGAAGACTTGTAATTAGATTACGGAGTTTTTGTTTTCTAGGAACGGTCCATGAACCACATGTTGGTAGTAACTAGGTTGTGAATGGTTGTTTCATATTGTATGAATGCCACAAACGCGCTTAAACGATTAATGTGCAAAGTGTAATGCTAATCGCGAAAATTCTCCCACGATAAATTATTAAGTTTATAAGGTTTCACGGTTTTCCTTCCCTCCATCGAGTTTTCGGGAAATTGAAATCCAAACCGGATGTGCTATGCTTCCGAGTTATCGGGGTAGTCGTTCGCGGAGGACGGATAAATTACCGGGAGCGCATTTGGATGCCTTCGGTTGGAGCAAATTTTATCCCTAGAAACCTGATAGGTTGCCGGATAAGATTCAATTGTGAAACTGATTTGCGCCGATGGTATAAACTTAACTTGTTCACGAACCATAGAAACCGTATAGGTTGAGGGGAGTGAACAAGGGTAAAAAGAAGATCGAATCATCCATTAGATGGGTTGGTGTTGGACACCGCTTTATGAAAATTAAGAGACTAGAAACCTGTTCGGTTGCCCTCTATTAACATTTATAAAGAACCCGATCACCACTATGAAGTAGAGCGACGATACTTCCGTATTTCACATGGGAGTGTGTTATTCCGATAAAAATAGTGGGAGCTGGGTAACAAGAATAGAAAAGACCTTAATTCTATACTCAGAACATAATTGAATGAGTAACTAATTAATCTATCATACTTAATGCAGACTCAAATCTCAATATGACAATGAATCCACTCGCAATTATGCTCGAAAAGAACACCTTAATGGGACCTAACTTTGTGGATTGGCTCCGCAATCTGATGATTGTCCTCAGTATAGAGGCACTGGGATACGTCTTGGAGACGGACATTCCGGCGCCTCCTGTGCGGACCGGAGCCAATCAGGAAGAGATTGAAAACCACGAAAAGTGGGTTAAGGATGACGTGAAAGTCCGTGCTTATATGATGGCGTCCATGTCTAATGAGCTTCAGAGAGCTCATGAGAAAATGACTTCTGCTAGGCAGATTCGATCTTACTTAACCGAACTTTATGGTGAGCACAGGAGAACTGCTAGATATGAGATATCCAAGCAACTGTTTGGTGCAAGGATGAAGGAAGGTGAGAAGGTTGGGGAACACATCCTAAAAATGATATCCATGATCGAGAGATTGGAGGCTCTTGATTTTAAAATGGATACTTCTCTCCAAACTGACCTTATCCTACAGTCTCTCCCTGATTCCTTCTCACAGTTTGTTATGAACTTCAACTGCAATGAGATTGCATGTAATTTAGCTGGGCTAATGAACAAACTTGTGACCGCTCAGTCTCAGATGAAGACTCCACGGATGAAGGAGTCTGCTCTTGTGATTTCTTCTGGACCTCGGAGGTCTAAGAATAAGAAGAAAAAGACCAAGAAGCGGACTGGACCGCAAGCTAAGGACCTTAAGGGAAAGGGCAAGGCCCCGATGGTTCTGAAGAACAAGAAGAAGAAGGATGCTTGTCTCAAGTGCGGTGAGCTGGGCCACTGGGATAGAGATTGTCCAATTCTTCATGGCACTTCAGGTACAGAACTTTTAGTTTTGGAAACAAATTGTTCTGCTACTGTATTTTCTACTTCCTGGATACTAGATTCTGGTGCTAGTTCTCATATTTGTACCGTGAATCAGGATCTGGAACAAAGTAGGAAGCTTGGAGCTGGAGAAGTTATGATCACAGTCGGAAGCGGGCATAGTGTCGAGGCGACCGACATAGGATCACTTATTTTGGGTTTAGAATCCGGCTTTGTTTTGACTTTAGAAGATGTACTTGTTTTGCCCAAGGGGCACAAAAATATTGTATCCATTCCGGTCATGGACCGAAAAGGCTTTTCATTTTTCATTGGTGATGGTTCCTGCAAAATTTATTTTAGAAATAAACTAGTGGGTACTGCTACATTGTTGAATGGATTGTATCATCTAAATCTCAGCAACAAAGTAGTTGTGAATACTATGACTAGAAAACGTGGTAGGGATGAAACCAATCAAGTTTTGAAATGGCATCTTAGACTTGGTCATGTTGGTCAGACCAAGGTTTACAAGATGGAAAAGGATGAACTTATGGGTCCATTGGGATCGAATCCCTTTCCTACTTGTGAATCTTGCCTTAAAGGCATGATGACTAAGTCCCCCTTCATAGGGACTTTTGAAAGAGCCGCTGATAAACTGGGATTAATCCATACTGACATTTGTGGTGCTTTGGAAGCAGCACATGACGGATATCAATAGTTCATTACGTTTACAGATGATCATACTAGGTATGGTTATGTATACTTAATGAAACATAAATCCGAGGCCTTTGAGAAATTCCAGGAATTCAGGGCCCTAGTCGAGAAACAAACTGGTAATCATATCAAAGAAATTCAGTCGGACCGAGGTGGCGAGTATATGAGTACGGAGTTTGACGAGTTCCTTAAGAAACATGGAATAGTTTCACAACTAACACCTCCAGGTACTCCTAGTTAAATGGTGTGTCAGAAAGAAGGAATCGGACCTTGTTGAACATGGTCCGTTCCATGCTAGGCTATACTGACTTGCCGATTTACCTGTGGGGGTATGCAATCCTGGCTGCCGCTTACATCTTCAACAGATGTCCTTCCAAATCTGTTCCTAAAACTCCACATGAGATGTGGGAGGGCAGGAAACCAAGTCTTAATCACATTAGGATTTGGGGATGTCCCGCTTATGTCAAGAAGACTAAGGTGGAGAAGTTGGAAGCTAGGTCCGCGAAGGGACGTTTCATTAGATTCCCATGTGGGACGATGGGATATCTATTCTACATGCCCGAAGATCGAAAGATCGTTGTTGCTTTACAAGCACACTTCCTGGAAGATGAGTTCATTCAGGAAGGCGGAGCAGGTAGAAGTATTTCTTTAGAAGAATACAATGAAACTCCTCGGGAGACACCTGTGCAAGAAACTGGAACCGAACCTTCTGAAACACAAGTACAACCATCTCGTAGGTCTAGTAGGGTGTCTCATTTACCTGAGAGGTATGGGCTTGTGCACTTGGAGGAGCTGGGTCTCCATGAGGTTCCAAGTGATAGCCAAGAGACCGACCCGACGACCTATGGCCAAGCGATGGTGGATGTAGACTCCGCGAAATGGCGTGAAGCTATGGAAGCTGAGATAGATTCGATGCATGTCAATCAGGTCTGGACTCTAGTAGACCGCCCCAAGGGCATATTGCCTATTGGGAACAAGTGGATCTACAAGAGAAAGACTGATGGTGATGGCAAGGTTGACGCCTATAAGGCCAGGCTTGTGGCAAAGGGTTATACCCAGAAGGAAGGGATCGATTACCACGATACCTTCTCGACCGTAGCCATGATCAAGTCTATTCGCATGATGCTTGCTATAGCTGCCTACCACGATTATGAGATATGGCAAATGGACGTAAAGACGGCTTTCCTTAATGGATTCCTCGAGGAGGAAATCTATATGGAGTAGCCTAAAGGCTTTGTGTCCGAAGTCGATATTCAGAAAGTGTGCAAGCTTCAGCGTTCCATTTATGGACTGAAGCAAGCATTGCGTAGTTGGAACCTTCGTTTTGACGAGGCAGTCAAAGAGTTTGACTTCGTGCAAAATGAGCAGGAACCTTGTGTATACAAGAGGGTTAGTGGGAGCAAGATCGCATTCTTAGTAATACATGTAGATGACATTCTACTAATAGGAAATGATGTGGGAATGCTCAGTTCTGTGGAAGCTTGGCTTTCGAGTTATTTCTCCATGAAAGACTTAGGAGAAGCTACCTATATTCTTGGTATTCGACTCTACCGGGATAGAGCGAAGAGAACAATAGGTCTTTCCCAACCCCTCTATATAGATAAAATCTTAAAGCAATTTAAGATGGATAATTCTAAAAGAGGGTTCCTACCGATGCGACATGGAATAAAACTCACCTTGAAGATGTGTCCTCAAAATGAGGAACAATGAAAGGAAATGAGTAATATACCATATGCTTCGGCCGTGGGTAGCCTTATGTATGCTATGTTGTGTACAAGACCTGACATCGCGCATGCTGTAAGCGTGGTGAGTAGGTTTCAGGCAAACCCAGGTAGGGAACATTGGACTGCTGTAAAGAACGTACTCAAGTACTTAAGAAGGACTAGAGATATGGTTCTTATGTATGGCGGTGGAGAATTGGATGTGGTGGGATTCACTAACTCGGACTTCCAAGGACTGAAGGACGATTTGATGTCTACTTCTGGCTACATATTTACTCTTAATGGAGGAGCAGTATCTTGGCATAGCGCCAAGAAAAGCGCGATCACGATTCCACTGTCAGGTGAGTATCAAGCGGCCTCGGAGGCTTCCAAGGAAGGGTTCTGGATTAAGAAGTTTCGGAAAACTTCAAGTGATACCATGTCTTTGAGTTGCTGTTACTGCATCGCGAAAACGACGAGTCAGAGCGCAGGCCATGGAGCCGAGGTTTCACAACAGCACCAATCATATTGAGAGGAAGTATCATCTCGTAAGAGAATTTGTTTGCAAGGGATACATCGTGCTGCACAGAGTGGACTATGCCTTCAAAGTGTTCGATGAAATGTCTCAATGAGTAGAACTTGGAAAAGTCTACACGTTTTCGTATGAATGATGGTTGAGTTGATATTGTTGTGATTATTCTTGGTATTTACGAGAATTTTGTTAAGGGAAGATAATGAATTGGTTATCAAATGATTCGATTATGTTGTTATGAGTATGGAATCGTAGTATTCTCGATGTTCTTGGTAGTTTGCTGCGATTCATGATGTTATGAGAAGTATATATGTTGAAGACATTGTTAGGACCATTGAATATCGAATTTCGGCTTGTATTCGTATTGTTAAGATTTGATACGGTTTGGTTTCGTATGATCGAGATATTGTTGAACCATCGAGTTTGATTAGTTGGTCATTTCTGTTGTTGATTGTTATTGAACGTATCGTTAATTGATTATTGCATTAGGTTGCATTAGTGATCGTTGATGTTAACCGTTGCGATGCGGTTGAGGTTGGAGAATGGATGAATCGTCTTGGTCGGGGCTGAGGAGCTTGTAGATGAAGACGGCGGGATTGATAGCGGCTTCGTCGAATTGGTATCAAGGCAAGTTATGCTTGCTCAGTTCATAATGTTAATAAATGATTTCGTTTTCATTCATTTATGATTCATATAGCAATGGTATCGTGGAATATGGATTGTCGGAATGATAGTACGTATATTATGATTGGACTGAGATAAATCATAATGTATATGATTTTAAGGATGTTTAGTGGAAATGGGAACGTGAATTATAATTGGTCTATTATATGAGAAGGTAGATATCAAGGCTAGCTATCCTGCCGATGTTGAACTTGGGATGGTGGTTTGGTATTAGTTATGGGCTGTACTTCATTTTGGATTTTTCGGATAAACCGTGTATTCGTTCAGGGCGGTTGGTCATGGAAAGGTTAGCGTCTCCAGCTTGAGGTAAATTAATATTGTTAGATTATGATAATCATCATGTTGCATTATTGCATGTGTGTGCTGATATTTCATGCGGTGAATGTGCACCATTGTTTGTTACATTTTGTGAAGTGCTCTTTCTTTGAGCCGTAATCTGTGGGGACGATGTGTTGGGGATAAAACCTGTATGGTACCTGAATGGAAATGTGTTAGGGGATAAGACCTAAATGGCACCTATGTCCGAAGTATTCCTGAGTAGATGCTTCCGTGACCCTCGGCTGCTGCCTTGGGAGTTTATGTGATATTGTTCGGGGTATTCCTGAGTAGATGCTTCCGTGACCCTTGGCTGCTTCCTTGGGAGTTTATGTGCTACATATGCATTGTTGAACATGTTGTGAACTATTGTCTGACGGAATACGACATTGTGGTCGTGTCGGTCTTTCATGATCGAGTTATTGTTGCCCTCTTGGAAAATCTTCCGATCCTTATTTGATATGCGTTTCTTTGAGATTGGTTGTCATATTGTATCGTGGCATATCTAGAGTCAGATACGTTCTGATCGTTCATGTTTTGGATTTTCGGGACGGGCACGTGTAGCATATGTTGGTTTCGACCTCATATTGAACCGTGCACACGAGACGTACTTCGTGAGACTGATTAGGTACGAGACCAGACGTGTATTGATCAATACCTGTGGCTGGATTGTACACGGACACATGTCCGGATCGAGCGTATCGTGACGTCCATCTCGAGTCTTATTGATTGGTCGTTCACAGCCCATGTATAATTAGATCTGTTCGATATTCGGGTTGTCTTTGAAATCCCGTATATATGATTTGTATATGGTTGACGATTTTATTCTCTCATGTATCTGTCACCGTTGAACCTTTAGTAATCTCGTTCGGAGTTACCATATCGATGGTCAACTCATTGATATCGATCCTTTATAAATCTCGTTTGGAGTTCACCCTGTCATTGGTAATCTCATTCGTTATTGATCCTTATTGATTCTGTTTGGGAGTTGTCTCACTGTTGGTGTTCTTGGTTATTAGTCCTTGATTGATGTTATTGGAGTTTACCGTGTCATCGGTATTCTCGGTTGTCGATTCCTTATTGCTCTTGTTGGAGTTTACCGTATCGTTGGTATTCTCGGTTGTTGGTCCTTATTGATCTTGTTAGAGTTTACTGTGTCGTCAGTATTCTCGGTTGTTGACCCTTTATTGATCTTATTAGAGTTTATCGTACCGTTGGTATTTCTGGTTGTCGACTCTTATTGATCTTGTTGGAGTTTACCATATCGTAGGTATTCTCGGTTATTGATTCATCATTGATCCTTGCCGTATTGCCGGTATTCTCGGTTATTGATTCTTCATTGATCTTGTTGGAGTTACCACATCATGGTATTCTCGTTCGTGGTCGATCCTTTGTCGATCTTGTGTGGAACTATCATGTCATTGATATTTCCGTTGTGATGCATTGATTGTTTATCATTATTGATTGTGTGAGCATTCATGCTTTGTATTGATATCCGGGACTTGCCATTGTTTCGGGACAGTTGATTTGCAGATGTATCGTGTGATATCGGTTTCTATCAGTATTGGGATCCAATTGTGCGACCCAGCCAGCAGAATTGAACTTGGCCAGATTATTCTATACTCGAGATATGTTTATGTTTAGAAATCTTGGTAGTGTTTCGGATACAGTACAGGTGATTACTTTTGAATTCGTTCATTACTTAAGGATGCGGGACGTGGACTATGGTAAGAACTAATTTGATATGGATTGTGATGGATCAGTAAGGTTACACTGGATTCATTCTTGCCTTGTGATTACATTGATATGTAATTGTTTTTGTGATGTGATTGTTATCATTGTTGAGTATTATGGCTGAACCCGTCGTGGGCTTTATCTTTTAGGTACTCGGAGTTCGAGCTAGTAGCGGTCGTGAAGGGATGAGCTTTCCGGTGATACTGGCTATGGCGTGATTGTTGGGCTTGTGTATTCTTTTCTATTTTTTCTAATTCCGCTGCAAATGTATTTAATTATGTTTTTATCCACTGCGTGTGTATATTTTAAAATGGCTTTCGGTATTCTTTGAACTGTGTTTTTATCCACTGCGTGTGTGTGTGTACTTTCAAAGGACCTTTTGGCATTTTTAAATATTTGCGAAAATGATTTTAGCCTTGTGGGTTCCAATATGGGGCCCACGACGCTGTAATATTCCCGTATGGTTTTGGGGGTGTTACAGAAGATGGTATCAGAGCTTGGGTTTCGTAAAAACCGGGCGTGTGTGTTATGTGGCTCTACCGGTGCGGTAGTAGCGTGACTTTTGAAAATGATTTTTAGACTTTTGAGTCAAACCGACTTTGGAGGTTTCAAAATTTTTGAAATATTTTCAAATGGCTGTATTTGCGATGCCGATGTGTTGATAGTGTGTTGAGACTTTGTATGGGAGTCGTTGATGGGATTCGGTGCCTAAAACGAAGGCCCAGCGGAAGCGGTAAAACGAAAATTAATTCGATCCGAATCCCTACGAGGATCGATCGAGCTACGCATATACGAATATAAAATAAACAAAGGAAGATTCGATATCATACCCTTGTCGTTCGTTGATTATATGGATTTCCTTCTCTTGAGCTATTCCCGAAACGATCCAAAATGCTCCAAGTCCTTGGATGATCCAACGTCGAAAAAACGCATCTCTACTTGTCATGCGTCGGAGAAACGAACGAAATGACAACACTCGATTAACGTCTAAGGTTACGGCTAGAATCAAGTGATGAAACTTTAATTATAACACTCTAAGTGTTTAAATATATATCTCTCAATTTTATCTCTTGATGTTTCTCTAAGAACAAATCAAGAAGAAAAGGAAGAAAAGTGAAGACTATAAAAGGCAACTCTTTTTCTCTCACTGCCTCCAGCCTTTTCACGTATGGAATAGACTTAGGAATTGGGAGCAAGTCTTCCTTTTATTCTCTCAACCTTATCTCCTCAAATCACCTTTACCATATAATAAGAGATACCATATCTCTTAAAGTCATTTGTCTTCCATTATAAAATGGAGACAAAGACCAAGAGGGGTTAGGTGAAGGGGGGGGGGCAGCCATCTAGAAGGGTAATATGAGTTTGGTCCGTTTCGGACTCCCGTGAGTCCAAACAGATAAACTCTGATTCCGTTCCGATGTATTTATATTAATTAATTAATCCAATTAATTAATCATATCAAATACATAACAACATAATTAATTTCTCCAAGAAATAATTATATTTATGAATTAAATTAATCACCCAATAATTTATTTAATGCATTTGGCCGTAAATTAATTTATCCAATAAATCAATTTAGACATCCAATGTCCCAATTAATTAGATATACAATATCTAATATTCATAATGAGAGAATAAGCTCGATTCATTCCGTCGTCAATCCTATTGCGCGACTCGGTAGGTTCGTCTCAGTCAGCAATGGGAGGAACCAAAGAGTAGTAGCACTACCTAGCCAGCCTGGCGGCCTACACTGTACCCCAACTGAGAACAAATGATTGGGATCATTCAAGAACCATTCTGTCGTGAATACCAGTATACGTATAAACCCTTCTTTCAAATGTCCCGATCAAGTTACAGGGTCACGGTCAGTCAAACCCTAACTGTACTTGACGCTATGCATGTGTTAATGCAAATCGAGATCATCGAGCTCTCGTGTATCCAGTACAACTAGCTCCAATGCTTTGGCCAAAGACTTATGATCTCATCTGCCAATAACTGCATAGGACATATAACCTATTCACTAACAGGAGAAAGAATTCTATCTTGGTATTCAGTAGGACATGCTACTTGCCCGTCAAGATGCACATCGAGGTTGACCCCCACCTTCCGGTTTACAGGGTCGAACTACTCTAATGAAAATCTTGATGTCACAAGCACATCCCTACTAAATCCTCAAGTCGAAGGTTCACGAATACCTATCACAACCTTTCGCTTCCAACTTCTCCACCTTAGTCTTCTTGACATAGGCGGGACATTCACAAATCCTAATATGATTAAGACTTGGTTTCCTACCTTCCCACATCTCATGTAGAGTTTTAGGAACGGATTTGGAATGAAATATGTTCAAGATATAGGCGGCAGTCAGGAGTGCATACCCCCACAGGTAAATCGGTAAGTCAGTATAGCCCAGCATGGAACGGACCATGTTCAACAAGGTCCGGTTCCTTCTTTCTGACACACCATTTAACTGAGGAGTACCTGGAGGTGTTAGTTGTGAAACTATTCCATGTTCCTTAAGGAACTCGTCAAACTCCGTACTCATATACTCTCCACCTCGGTCCGACCGAAGTGCTTTGATATGATTACCAGTTTGTTTCTCAACCAGGGCCTTGAATTCCTGGAATTTCTCAAAGGCCTCGGATTTATGTTTCATTAAGTAAACATAACCATACCTAGTATGATCATCTGTAAACGTAATGAAATATTGATATCCGTCACGTGCTTGTAACACCCCCAAAATCATACGGGAATATTACAGCGCCGTGGGCCCCATATTGGAACCCACAAGGCTAAAATCAATTTCGCAAACATTTAAAAATGTCAAAAGTGTAACACCCCCAAGACATTCAGGGCATATTAAAGCGCCGTGGACCCCACACTGTGGAATCCACCAGGCTAACGTATCAAACAAGACATTCGACAACGACGAACAATCATTAATGAAACGACAATTCGCATAAAAGACAACAATTGACAAATAAAATCTGACATCAAGTCTATTTCCCAAAGGGGGAACACAACATTAACAAATTCAAACAGGAAGTACTCGAGTACTTAAACCAATTTTATAATACAGAAATCCCAAAATCAGACATCAATAATAACCGACAGACATAACACCGAAAATCAACTACTGGACAATATCATGCTTGCCCATCATCCTCATACGGCTCGAGTGCTCGCTTGTCCCCACGATCAATACCTGAAATACAAAAAGTATTTCCCCCATTTAAGGGGTTAGCGACAACTGCTAGTGCAAGTACAATCCATTTGAACTACATTCTAATCAGATGAATATATGCGCCGAAAATCATTTTAGAAATCAATTTTATATTCCGGAATATTTACGATTCACAAGCACAAAACACATTTTATCCAACCAAAACAATTCAAAGTTAACCTTGGTACGTGACTCACGGCCACCGTACCCCGCAGAGCCCCGTCGGACATCCCTGGGTGGTTAACCACAGTTCGTGATACGCACACATATAGCAATACGTATCCCTAGAGGCCCCGTCGGACCGTCCCTAGGTGAACATACACATATCTTTCCACAACAACCACGTATAGCCATAATTCAAATACTAGAACATGTAAACAAATGTAAAGTACTTGCCTTTGTGACATCTTCGAAGAATCGGAAGTGAAAAACGACTACGGATGATCCGAGTGGAAGACGGCGGTTCCTAACGAAGAATTAACATAACTCAGTCCCAACAGACATCAAAAATCGAAAGGAATACTCCCATAACCCCGATTACAATTCACGACAATAGACATTCAATCGATACGGGCGAGGGTTTACGCAAAATCTCCCCGTATTGATAATTCACGGATTAATTCGAAGAAAACGGATTGGGAATCACCCAATAACAACAATCGGTAAGAAGTTTCGCAACATACATGAACAATTCGGAATCAATCACGAAAAACCCGAAAAACCCCCAATTTATACAAGTTAGGGTTCCTGAAGAAAATACCTCGGATTCGGATGATGGAGGATGATTACGCTGATGGTGATATGCTACTACGATTCTACGGTGGAACACGAAAAATTCTTCGATCAAAACTGAAGGAATCGCTTCTAGAGTCGCCCCGTGAAGAAAAACAAAAGAAAGGATAGAAAATGAGGTCTTGGACCTCAGCCCGCTGTTTTAAAACAGCGGGCTGTTACGGCCGTAACAGGGGACACTTATGCCCGTAACATGGCCAACTTACGGCCGTAACTTCTGGGTGTTACAGCCGTAACACCCTACTGGACAGCAGTACTGGCAGCTGCTGTACAAACAATTCCGGACGACCCCGAAACCCGGACCTGCTATCGAACCAAAAATACGACTACGAAGAATATTCGATGACGAGTCCAACCATCACAAGAAAACATCAATCCGACTACCCGGGAATCCAAAATACGACAACGAATGTGAAATTCCCTAAACTTATAGGAAATTACAAAAATGACCCAAGTGTCCGAAAATCACGATACGACGTCGGATTTGCAAACCGAAAGTCTCACCACGACCAACTCAATCATACGAACTTGTACAAACCAAGAAACCACGAAAACGAACGAGTTTTACGAGAAGCGAACGTTCATACAGCAAAACATATCATAGAATGAAATTACGTGAAAACATCACCAAAACTCGTCCAAATGGAAAAACTCCATGAATAAAGTAGATTCAAAATGTCGAAACGGTTACAAGAAAGTCGATAAAAGTACATATATACCAAAAATGGAAACTGCTAAAAATAGAAAGTTACGGATATTACATTCTCCCCCTCTAAAATAATGTTTCGTCCCAAAACTTAAGAATCGAAAAGCTCGGGGTGCCTCGAACGCATATCCTCCTCTAACTCCCACGTCACTTCTTCTACTCCGTGTCTCGACCATTGCACCTTAACCAAAGGAATGGTTTTGTGCCTTAACTGTTTGTCTCGACGCTCCAAAATCTTGATGGGTCTCTCCTCAAACGTAACAGCCTTCTCGATATCCACGTCTCCAAAATCAATAATGTGGGACGGGTCCGGAACATACTTCCTCAGCTGGGAGACGTGAAATACGCTATGAACATGAATCAACAACGGAGGCAAAGCTAAACGGTATGCCAACTCACCGACTCTCTCCAATATCTCGAAGGGCCCAATATACCTCGGACTGAGCTTCCCCTTTTTCCCAAAATGGAAAACTCCCTTCGTCGGGGATACCCTCAACAGAACATGATCTCCTACCTCGAACTCCAAAGGTCGACGCCTAACATCCGCATAAGACTTTTGTCGACTCTGAGCAGCCAACATTCTCTTTCTAATCAACTCAACATTCTCCCTCGTCTCTAACACGAGGTCTGGTTCAGTGCCAACTAAATCGGACGGCTCATCCCAACATATCGGTGATCGGCAACGTCTGCCATAAAGTGCCTCATACGGTGCCATCTTAATCGACACGTGACAGCTATTATTATAAGTAATCTCAATCAAGGCCAAATGCTCCTCCCAGTCACTACTCCAATCTAATGCACACGCGCGCAATATATCCTCGAACATCTGAATAGTACGCTCGGACTGACCATCGGTCTGGGGATGGAACGAAGTGCTCAAACGTAACTGTGTCCCTAATGCCTTATGTACCGCCTGCCAAAAATGCGATACAAATCGGCCATCTCTGTCCGAAATAATGGTCTTCGGCGTACCATGAAGTCTCACTATCTGCGCGATAAAAATACGAGCCAATTTTTCTGGGCCCCAAGTATCCTTGATGCCCAGAAAATGCGCCGACTTAGTCAGTCGGTCTACAATCACCCACACCATATTCATACCAGTCTCCGTCCTCGGTAAACCCGTGACAAACTCCATACAGATATCCTCCCACTTCCACTCCGGGACGGGAAGTGGCTTCAACAGCCCGGCTGGCCGCTGATGCTCAATCTTGACTTGCTGACAAGTCAAACACTTAGCCACAAACTGAACTACCTCATTCTTCATGTCGTTCCACCAGAAATTTTTCCTCAAATCTGTATACATTTTACTCGAGCCTGGATGGACTGAGTAAGGTGACGCATGAGCCTCTCGCATAATACTCTGTCTCAATCCCGAGTCATTCGGAACACACAACCGACCTCGGAATCTCAACACACCGTCCTCATGAATAACGAATCCCGGGGCTTTCCCTTTTCCTACACTCTCTCGGAGCTGAATACACATCGGGTCCCCCAACTGTCCCGATTTAATGTCATCGACCAGAGATGAAGAAACCTCAAGAGTACGCAACTGCCCAGAACTCTCTGGTAGTACAACCTCAATGCTCAACCTCATAAACTCTCGCTGAAGTCCCGAATGGGCCATAAGCAACTCAAGCGCCCGAATCGATACCGATTTTCGGCTCAAGGCATCTGCTACCACGTTAGCCTTGCCCGGATGATAAAAGACCTCGAGATCATAGTCCTTAATCAACTCCAACCATCTCCTCTGTCTCATATTAAGCTCTTTCTACATAAAAATGTACTTCAGGCTCTTGTGATCGGTGAAAATCTGACATGACGAGCCATACAAGTAATGATGCCAGATCTTTAGCGCAAATACAACTGCGGCTAACTCAAGATCGTGCGTAGGGTAATTCAACTCGTACGGTTTCAATTGACGGGAAGCATAGGCAATCGTCCTCCCGTGCTGCATAAGTACACATCCGAGCCCTTGGCCCGAAGCATCACTGAAAACCGAGAAACCCTCATTACCACTCGGTAAAGCCAAAACAGGAGCGGTCGTCAACCGCTTCTTCAACTCCTCAAAACTATTCTGCCTCTCATCGGTCTACAGAAACTTCTCTGACTTCTGTAACAACTGAGTCAGCGGTCGAGCGAGCTTAGAGAACCCCTCGACGAATCTACGGTAATACCCGACCAAACCTAGAAAACTACAGACCTCCTTCACGTTCTTGGGTGGCGCCCAATCCAACACGGCCTCTACCTTATGTGGGTCCACACGAACACCCTCGGCCGAGATCACATGATCGAGAAACATAACCTCCCGTAACCAAAACTCACACTTTGAGAACTTTGCAAAAAGATGTTGAGTTCTCAAAATATCTAATACGATATGCAAATGACGGGTGTGCTCCTCCTCGCTCCTCGAGTAAATCAGGATGTCATCGATAAAAACGACTACACACTTATCGAGGTACTCGATAAAGACCTTGTTCATAAGCTGCATGAACACGGCTGGTGCGTTGGTTAGCCCAAAAGGCATAACAACAAACTCGTAGTGACCATATCTCGTTCGAAAAGCTGTCTTCGGAATATCGGTATCCTTCACTCGGAGCTGATAATACCCCGATCTCAAATCAATCTTCGAAAACACGGTTGCCCCTTGCAACTGATCAAACAAGTCATCAATCCTCGGGAGCGGATACTTATTTTTGATGGTCACTTTGTTCAACTCTCGGTAGTCGATACACAAACGAAGTGACCCATCCTTCTTCTTCACAAACAGGACCGGTGCGCCCCAAGGTGAAGCGCTCGGTCGAATATACCCCATGTCTAGCAACTCTCCCAACTGTTTCTTCAGCTCCAGCATCTCGGCGGGCACCATTCGGTATGGCGTCTTAGAGATCGGTGCTGCACCCGGCTCTAAATCAACGGTAAACTCAACTTCTCGGTCCGGCGGCAAACCCGGCAACTCATCTGGAAAAACATCAGGATACTCACACACTACCGGGATAGACGAGATCTTGACTCCCCCTTCTTCTGATCTCAAAGCGTAACACCAATAGTCCGTACAACCTCCTCGAAGAAGTCTCACCGCCCTCAAGGCGCTGATCAGGAGTCTCTGGCCACTCTGCTTACGCCCCACGAAAGAATGTTCGGTACCGTCAGAGGCTAACATCGAAACAGTCCTCATTCTATAATTCATGATCGCCCCATGACGGTCTAGCCAATCCTCACCCAGAATCAAATCTTAATCTCTAATATCTACCGCAATCAGATTGGAAGGCCAAACCCTCCCCGCGATACTCACTGGAAAATCTCTAACCTCACGATCCCCCACGATGCTATCCCCACTATGAAGTTTAACAACAAAAGGCTCACAAGCAACAAGGCAATCAACATGCAGACGACGCACACAATCCATAGATATAAAAGAATGCATAGCACCAGAATCGAACAATACGGAAACAGGATGATCAAGGATGTGGACGGTACCTGTAGCCACCGTCGCGTCAGGATCTCCTGCTCGTCTCATCTCATACACTCGGGGCGGAACAGACCCCGCACTAGAAGCTCCCCCTCTAGAAGTCTGCCCACGTCCTCGACCTCTACCAAAACTCTGCTGCGGGCCGAGGAACCCGGTGCCTGATTCACACTCGGCTCTCCCACAGCTGGGGCTGATATCTGAGTAACTGGAGTTCGAGCCGCATCCGTACAAAACTTAGCACGATGACCCATCCGACCACAAGCAAGACACTGAATCGGAGGCCTATCACACTCACTCCTCATGTGGCCCAGACGACTACAGTTGAAGCACATAGGACCACGGACGGAACTAGTAGGAGCAGACCTAGAACCGTTTCCTCGCCCAACTGATGGTGACTGACTCCCAAAGACTCGCGAACCAGACTGAGCCTTCGGATACCCTCCTGACTTGCCTCCCGAAAACTGACCGGAGGTCTTCTGTTTCTTTCCTTCGGTTGCCGTCTATGTCACGGAAAATGACATCTCATAAGCCATCGCTTTATTCTGATATTCTTTCAAAGTCGTGCACCCTAGACCAGACATGTAGTGGCGCACCCTCAGTTTCATCCGCATATCAAAGTGGCGGATCATATCAAGCTCATCTCGGACTTGGTTTCTCACATAATGCAGCTGCTGATTGTAGTCTTTGATAGCTTGAGAAATAGGGACATCTTAGGGCTTAGCCTCAAAGAAGGCTCGGATCCTCCCCTCTTTCACTGGCCATGGACAGAATTCATGTTCCATCAGATCCCGAAACTCTGCCCACGTAGCTGCCCGGTCACGCGGCTTCACCGCTTGCCACCACGTTGCTGCCTCCTTGGCGAGGAAGTACTAAGCAATGGGTATTTTCCTCTCCTCGGAACAATTAGCAGCCTCAAATACTTTCTCCATCTCGAATAGCCAATTCTCCCAACCAGAGGGGTCGGAAGCACCATCAAACTGCGGAGGACGCATACGAATCACGTCCTGAAGTAACTTATCATTGCCGGATCCAGTAGGCGGGCCCAGGTTGGCATTAGCTTGGCCGACGTAACGGCTGAGTCGATAGCGTCATCGGTTCGCTACTTGCCGCAAAATGTTGGCCACTCCAACATTCTCATGTGCATTAGGAGCTAGCGGTGGTCCTGTGACCTCTGAACTAGGGAACACATTGCGACAAAGAAGGCATCGCCGAATCAGTCCCTGAGTGATCGGACATGGCCGCCCCACCGGCTGCGCCACGTCCCCTACCGCGTCCGCGACCGCGTCCGCGTCCTCTACCAGCAGGAATTCTGAAGAAGTAGCGGGTAAGTACAATTCAAACGTAAAACGCAACAAGATACCAATACAGAAATAGAACAGAACGGTGAAACGAGTCAAGTTAGGAAACACTTACGAGCACCGGCGTACTTAGATAATGGCATAGCAGTGATACTGTCCCAAAAACGACACTTGACTAGACCCAAACAACCGACATCCTAGGTATCCATAACCTAAGCTCTGATACCATATTCTGTAACACCCCCAAGACATTCAGGGCATATTACAGCGCCGTGGACCCCACACTGTGGAATCCACCAGGCTAACGTACCAAACAAGGCATTCGACAACGACGAACAATCATTAATGAAACGACAATTCGCATAAAAGACTACATTTAACAAATAAAATCTGACATTAAGTCCATTTCCCAAAGGGGGAACACAACATTAACAAATTCAAATAGGAAGTACTCGAGTACTTAAACCAATTTTATAATACAGAAATCCTAAAATCAGACATCAATAATAACCGACAGACATAACACTGAAAATCAACTACTGGACAATATCATGCTTGCCCATCATCCTCATACGGCTCGAGTGCTCGCTTGTCCCCACGATCAATACCTGAAATACAAAAAGTATTTCCCCCATTTAAGGGGTTAGTGACAACTGCTAGTGCACGTACAATCCATTTGAACTACATTCTAATCATATGAATATATGCGCCAAAAATCATTTTAGAAATCAATTTTATATTCCGGAATATTTACGATGCACAAGCACAAAACACATTTTCTCCAACCAAAACAATTCAGAGTTAACCTTGGTACGTGACTCACGACCACCATACCCCGCAGAGCCCCGTCGGACATCCCTGGGTGGTTAACCACAGTTCGTGATACGCACACACACGGCAATACGTATCCCTAGAGGCCCCGTCGGACCGTCCCTAGGTAAACATACACATATCCTTCCACAACAACCACGTATAGCCATAATTCAAATACTAGAACATGTAAACAAATGTAAAGTACTTGCCTTTGTGACATCTTCGAAGAATCGGAAGTGAGAAACGAATTGCTGAGCTGACTTAGGATTCGGACTTGGGCTATCATGGTCGATTGGCTAGCTATCTTTCAGTCTTGAACCTGCAAAAAACAACATTGGCCGATCCCCCACGGAAACTTGGTGGTTTCGCTTGTTTGAGGAATCGTGCACAGTCGCGGAGATCGATGGACCGACTCCATGACCGTGTCTTGGTGCGCGAAGACATTGAGTGTCTCGTGACTCACTTTATTATGAGGGTCCTCTGTTAGGCTGCGCCTCGCCTCGTATTTAAACGAAGGGCATGCGGTCTCGGTCTAGAGGAGTCCTTGCGCGGGGCAGCGTCGGATGAATCAACTCCACGCCCGCGGCTTGTTTAGCTCTGCTTCCACCTCGGCCCGCCATGGAGATGACGAACCTCGACGGTGTACGTTGAGACGGGGGTAGTGGCACGGGTCCATTGATTAATTTTGGAGAGCCCTCAGACTACGCCGGCCTCGTATTTAAACGAAGGGCGGGCGATCTCGGCCGAAAGGGACCTTGCATAGCCGAATCAGCCGGTTCCATCGACTGCCAGGACCATGGCTTTATGACGTGCGGTGGAGGCGATCGCGAGCCTTAGTCCCTCATGTTAAATGCTGGACTGTAGATGGCGATCGTGTCCTCCGGGTTGCTGATGATGTAGCATGATGATCGGCGATCGGTCCGGAAGACCGGCGATCGTCGCTCGGCTGCCGATCGCTTTATTCGTAGGTCAATATTGGCGATCGGGCGGGAGATCGTCGTCCGGGCGCCGATCGCGCTGCTCACAGGCTAAGAAGGAACCTTTGCCTGGCTAGAAAATCTGCGGCTCTAGCCCGGAAGGCTGCGTAGGTTGTAGGTTGGTTCTTCGTGAGATGCCTGAACATAGGCGAAAAACCCTGAAATCCTCCTAGGACCGCGTAGAGGGCGGTCTCATCGCTTACGGGCTCGCCGTTGAGGATGATCACGTCTACCCGGTCGATGTAGTCCGAGTCGGACTCTTCTTCTCCCTGCTTGATTTGCATCATGCGAAGGCGACCTTCAGGCCGGACGACTCTGGTGGTGAAGTACTCCGTGAAGATGTGCGCCAGCTCGTTAAAGGAGCCAATGGACCGAGGTGGCAATGAGGTGTACCACCGGTGGGCGAGGTCGTCCAGCGTCAGAGAGAACATTCGGCACCGGGTCGCGTCTGATGCCCCACACCCGGTCATGTAGATGTTGAACTTCCTCAGGTGCACCTGGGGGTCCGATCGCCCCTCGTACACGGGTGTTTGCGGGGGAGCGATCCTGTGCTGCACGGGGGCGAGTTCGATGTCGATCGCGAGCGGCTCGCTTGGCTCGACGATCGTCTTCATGGCGCCTGCCCTGGATTCCAGGAGCGCTTTCACGTCGTCGAGCTGACGTTGCAATGCGGCAATCGCCGTGGCTCGGTTGCTTGCGGATCGGCTTTGGGAGCGGGAGCCGAGGCGATCGTGTACCGATCTCCGGACTCCGCTGCTGCCGACCTCGGCAATTTGGCGATCGGGAGCCAGACGGCTGGGCTGCCTTCTGGGAGCCGGGTAGGCCGATCTCCTGGTGACGGACTCAAACTCCGTCGTCTCGTAGATGGGGACGGACTGCCCCGGTCGCCAGGTTGGGTCACTGCCCAGGCGATCGAAGACAGAGGTGCCCCGGCTGCCGAGCGCCTTCTCTTGTGGACGAGAGCCTCCTGGCGATCGCTCGGCTAGTAACGCCTTGAGCTTCGTCTTGGACTTCCGGCGGGCGGCCGAGGGGGTGATAGCGGGAGGCGCGTTGAGAGCACTCCGTCGCCCCTGAAGGGCGGCTATGGCCTCTTCGATCTGTTCATTGGTTGGGCCCGATCGAGCGATAAACAGGCCGCCGTCCGTGGAAGGGATCGAGCGTCTCGACCGCGGCGGTGCCTTCCACCATCGAGTGCGGCTCGGGCCCAGGGCCAGGCAGAGTGCAGCCGGTGGTCAGCGGCTTTCTTCGACGCGGAGGCGGAAGACATGGTTTCTGAAAGATTTCTTTGAAGTGCAGTGAGTGTCACTTCAAGTATCTGCCCCGAGAACAGTGAGTGTTCTTCGGGACTGTAGGTATAAAAATTTGAGGGTTAGATGCGTCCTTCCTCTAGCGCCAATTGTTGTTGCCCAAAATATTTATCCGAAGATTAATACTGTTGGAAGACGGACAACAAACAACAATTGCGGGAGCACTTCCGAGAGAAGGTAAATAATACAAGATTTGCCGGGTTTGTTAGGCCCGGGCTTGAATGCTCTCGCGAGATGATATTAATACAAATATTCGTGGATACAAGTATTAACGAGAGAAATCTAAATACAATGAGTGTAAAAAGCCTCTGTTAATCCGGCTCTTGAGCGAAGCTCGGTGTTCTTCGTCCCTGCCGATAGTCTGCTCGATGAGAGAGGCCGGGAGAAGTAGGACCGAATGATAGCTGTTGCCAAGAGTTGGAGATAGCCAAGTGCTGGGTATTTTGCTTCTGTATTGCGTGAAATCCGAAGGAAGTTCCAGAAGAATCCAAGTGCAGGGAGCCTTGTATATATAGTGGCAGCCGGGTCTTGTCCTCTGGCGGGCGATCGCCTTCCGGCCATTATAATAATGGGGCGATCGCCCGGGCTGTCGGGCTAAAGTCCAAGGAAGATGTTGGCTACAGCTGGGCGGTCCAATGAGGAGCCAGCACGCGTCCGGAGTCACTGTCACGTGCGGCCCTACTGACAGCTTTCGGCGGAATCACTGGCACATGCAGCCCTACTGACAACTTTCGGCGGCTTGTCGGCTGGTGGAAAGATTCTGCCAGGCTGTGGTCAATGACCCGAGATTCGCGGATCTTGTCTCGGCTCTTGCACGTGGTTCCAGTCTTGAGGCTCGGCCTTTGCCGACTGGATGGCCATCGGCCCTGATCGACATGAGGCGGTCGTCTCTAGCTGGTCATCAGAGGTCGTCATCGGCCAGTTGCTGGAGGTCGGCATTGGTCGGTCATCAAGGGTCGGTCGGCAGATGCCGAGGGATGGTCGTCCGCTTGTCGGTCGCCAGAAGTCGGTCGCCGAGTACCGAGAGACGATCGTATTTGATGTCGATCGCTCGGCACCGGGACTTGTCATGGGGCCTTCGGTTGGCCGATTTAGCTTGTCCGCTGGGTAAAGGCTCGGCCGCCTGGTCGCTAGTCGGCAGTTCTGCCTTGGCTGCTCGGCAGTGACTCGGTCGCCCGATCTCCGAGGCGATCGCCGGTCGGAGAGTGTTAATTCTTGACACAACAGCAACCACCCCAAAACTTTGGGAAATTATAAAATGGGCCAAACGCCTGAAACATCACGATAAGACAATGTATAACCAAACCGAACTTTACAAAATGTCTAATAAGGTCAAAACGGACTTACGGGGAAATACGAACAACAATTTCGAACAAGATTCGCAAGAATCAATCTCAAATGCGGAAAAGTCGCCAAAAAGCACGGAACTCAGAAAAACGACACCGAAACGAACTCGGATGTTAACAAGTGTAGAATGAAACATTCACAGAAGGACGAAACGGTCACAGGCGATCCGTTAAAACGGACTCCTGCAAAAAAAAGAAATTTACCGAAAATCGAAAATTGCGGATATTACATCATATCACCTTTAAAAGAGGATTCGTCCCCGAAACCTAAACAACGAGAATGAAGTGCTGGAGTAGCAACATTCCCGGCCATATTCTCTTGGTCCTGCATCTGATCTCCATGACTAAATATACCGCGGTCACGACCATATCCTCTGTCCCTAGACATACTAAGCGGATTCTCACTCAATACGATGGCACAACTGCGAAAATAATATGCTAAAGTACCAACCCAGCACGACATAACACATAAGGTAATTGATAACAATTAAATAAGAAAATCCACGAGGTATCCTTTTAAATGATTTCATTTGGAAATCCTTGGATTCATGCGCTATTCAAAATAAAACCTTGAAAGTATTTTTGGTACCTCGGTTTTTTTCATCAAAACCCGTAAACGACGGACTTTAACCGTCTCATTTGACATCACTTGCAAAACATTTTTTTTTAACATCATCATTATAGAGTGATTCAAGATCACGCACGATAAATGGCTCAGTATAGAAAACTTTTCTAAACCCGAGTTTGAAGTTTTAAATCGAGTAAGATTCTTTATCTTCCACAGTATATTGTTGAAAATAAAAATTGTATTGATTTTTGAAAATAAAGATTTTATGATGTGAAAGATTTCTGAAATCATGTACTCGGATTATTTGAAAATACAACAATACGTCAAAAATCATTTTCGAAAATCCTCTCAACACTACACAAAAATCAACGACGGTAATATTTTACAAAATGTCTACATGTACTTTAAAACAACTCTTTCAAATACCGTCGAGGTTTTATTTGATAATCCGAGGCCGGCTCGCCAATTCTAAATAATTTTCAAAGTACGCACAGAGCCGCCGATTAATCGAATCATCGAAACTTTATAAATTTTCAGGGTGGCGTTTTCGAACACACACACATCAGACATAATTTAAACAAAATCAATTATCGCCTAGCGCTACAAAAAGTCATAACACTTATTCCCACACAACAGTTGCATCGCTAGACAACACACATAGAATACCGTCGAAGATGATTGACTGCAAAACATAGACCTGACGGCTAAAAATGCCGTTCCATAGCCTCTGCCCATGCTGATTAGCGCGCGTTACAACAAAGAATAGCGTGCGCTAAACATGCCACGTTAGCGCACGTTAGCCTCGTACCAAGCCTGCGCTAACTCCTCTAATCGACAACACGATTGCAAACATATATGAGGTAATACTAGACTCGAATGTTACAAGTAAGTAACAACATACGAGTCTAAATGTCATCGACTCACATAATTATAACATCTCACAAGCAACCATCAAAAGAAAATCATCCTACAAAAACCAAAATTTTACTTCGCAATAAAGAGGACTATCTCAACACATACATATCGATGGACTCAACATTCACGTTACTATTTTAATCATAAAACTGGCACCACTGCCCAACAACGAGAGTATGATCAATACACATCTTTTAACTAACATTCATGAAACCGGAAAGTTACAAACGAGAGTCACGTCTTGAGTATATTTTTTAGACCTTATTTGAGTTAAAAACTCGTGTTTTGAAAACTTATAGAATGAGATGAAAATGAAATATCGGTAGTTGAAGTCTCAAAAATTTTGACCATGAGGTCATCATACAAAAATCAAAATTTTTCCTCCCTTGGAGAATATTTTGAAAAAAATTTACGACTCCCCGAAAGCTTTCGAAAACTTAAAATTCCAAGGTTGTTACTCTTGCAAGAAAAACAGTTCATACAAGGATACATTTAGCAATATCACTCTTCATTCTAGCACAAAACGAGAATCGACAAATATATGTCACTTACTCACAATGCACCTTCAAATACTACTACATAACACAGAATCACACAGGCTCGTATAGCTCGTGGTACAACATGTAGTAGGGAGACTTACATCCACAGATCGCACGAAGATGATGGTTGCACCATGATACTAATCACGACCGACATCCCAGACGACGCGTCGCGACACGACTCAGTCAGACAAAATCTGACAATACAAGACTCAACAACACATAACTCGACCCGACAGCCTAGGTTTCCTCAACCTAAGCTCCGATACCATAAATGTAACACCCCCAGATCAAACTAGGAATATTACACGCCGCATACCCTCTCCGTGAGGATCCACCAGGCTAGACATCAAAACAACACATTACATTACATAGACGAATCAAAATAACAAACGAATAGACCGATTTGGTCTTTCGTCACTGACTTACAAATCAAAATACATAAACTCATCCAGACTCATACCCATGCAAGGGTAAAATACTTGCAACAACGAACAATAAGATAGCAAAAAAGATAATACAATGGACTTCGACTAAATTAACCCAAAATTGGCCTTCGTGTGATTGGTATCATTCGTCTTTCATCATCCCTCGTACCGATCCTGTGTCTTGCTCCCGAAAACCTGCATGTACCTGGACACAATACAGATATCCACCCCCTGATTACTCGGGGGTTAGCAAAACTCCACTGTTTTGCTAGTGCAAGTATAAAGTGCAAAAACGAGCCATACACAACACATTCCGAGAATACAACGAAAGACTTCCCGAGATATTTTTAGTTAAAAATAGTTCAAGTCTTGAAAGTAGAAACGAAGCAAGTAAGCACATTGAAAACATTTCCAAATCTCGGGAGTTTTGAAAACATTAGAAATTGAAAAGTTCTTAATTCCTCGAAAGCCATTTAGGGTCACAACCCCAAAGTTCATTTTTCAAAATACAAATCCGTTAACAAAACACGGGGTCTACGACCCAACCATTTCGATCACAAAACACAGGGCCAACGACCCGATCATCCACTGCAATTCACTTACAAGGACACATTACACAAAACACATTATTCTTATGCCATTCTAGCTAAGCACCAGGACTCGATATATAATGTCTCTCGACCCCGAACACAAAGCATTGTGATACTCCGGACAATATCACAATTAACGAAAACATCAACATCATCCTCAAGATGAAAACTACACCTGGTAACCCGCGACCGTACCCCTTAGTATCGGCCCCCAGACGCCCCGTCGAACGCTCTGGGTGGGAAACCACTTTCGCGGCCGTACCCCTTAGTATCGACCCCCAGACATCCCGTCGGACACTCCGGGTGGAAGTTCAACCACACACGCACACAAGTCCACTTCCGTGGCCGTACCCCTTAGTATCGACCCCCAGACGTCCCGTCGAACGCTCCGGGTGGAAGGAACAACACACACACACGTTCTAAAATCACAGTTGCAAACCACGAGCCTCGAAGGTCAATCACAGTATATATAGTCGAGGTACCTTACTAGAATGGCCAGTTCATCCAACATATACTCACGACCAAGTAACGATATGATTCATGCTAGAATTTCAACGATGCAGCTAGTTCCAATAACATAGTAACGAGGGAAAGTACCTATCCAACCACGCCGAACGACACAATGACACAGGATCATCAATAGGCATATGTTCCACACATATCTCAAGGAAAGGTTAAACTATAAATCTACAACATCATAATGACACAAACCGATACCCCACACATACTTAGACAAGCACATTTAACAACGAAATCATACGAGTCATCTTTTAAGGAAGTACTGAAAAGCATATCGATTCCTTTTAAAGTTAATTATAGACATTCATAAATCACGTATCGTAAATTACCAACTAATATATCCATAAAACACGTAATGTATGGGCAAGATACTTGCCTCGACAATTGATATCGGACACTCCGAAGAACATGGGTCAACCGTAAACTTCGAACACCTATAATTCTCCAGCGAAGACAATGAATACACCCACGATCGGAAAGCTTGAAGAAGACGACGAACGGAAGGGTTCCGACTCGAGTTCTATGCGATAAATCTGACCCTAACATCATACAATCAATAAACTAACGAACGAATGAGGAAGAATAATCGTAGAATGCTCGAATCCTCTTTGCGACATTTTATCGAACACCTTCAAGGCGTCGATAAGATACTCAATAAAACGATGAATCCTCGGCGATTCAACCGTTGAACTGTAACACCCCAAACTAGGCGGATATTACAGTGCCGTAGATCCCCAACTGGGACCCACCAGGCAAATGAAAATGAATGAATTACACAAGATAAATGTAGTACCGAACTACATTACAACAATAATTACTCCGATGAGGAGTTTAGTTACAACATACCAGGACAATACCGAATACTAGTGTATTTTATATGAAGATAAAATACACAACACTGAATGAAACGGAGTATCCAAATGAAAATCTGCAGCGGAAAATAAAGGACAATAATATGAATAACTGAAAGATCGGGGCCCCCTACTAGTATCACTAGGACTCCTCGACATCAACATGCTATTCCCGTGCGTTTGCCTTGCCATGACACGAAAAACAAAATCCCCAAGCGGGTCGAGTTACAAAGAACAACAATCCTCAAGGGTTGAAAAAAACACAATCATGATTTAACTGAAGTAAAGAAATATTATTATTTATGAAATACGCTTAAGATGATAATCATATTACGCACGTAATGTTATGTGCAAGTGTACAACACCCGTCCGTGTACCTAATTAGTCTCACGAGACAATATGACCCGTGTGCACGGTCTAATGTATCGGTGAACCCAATACAATAACCATCGTGTGCCCGACTAAAAATTCCACACAGACACACCCGGCCACGCAATATGAACCCAGAAGGTCACATGAACGAGAATGACCATAATGAATATCAATGAATAATAATTAGACAAGGCCAAGAATGACTCACCGAGATGAGAGTAATAATGAAATAAATGATAGCTCAACGAAAAGATTGGAACCGTCGTTCCTTATGACTGAAGTGATTAATTGACAATAACAAGTTTTAATATGATTAATACAATGATGAATGAGTTATGATTATGAATGATCAACAACAAAAGGTATGAATATCCTTTTAACCGAGTAAGAATTAACTTACTCAACACCGATGAAGAATGTCCGTCCACGAACAACGTCCTAAATGAAGTGTCGGTCGCACGAACAACCTTAATTCAATACAATTACCGACAATCCGATCAATATATGAATTAAACACGAATATAACGAACTTAAAACGTCGATACGATAAAACTAAGTCCATTGAGGTATTGAAACAAACACGTTGCGTCCAAACTCCGATTGTTTACAATCAAACTTCAATATACCAATATCAAATCCCCAAGAAGTGTTTCAAACCAATAAAACATCTCCAATACGATCAATAATCCGTTATGAATATCCAAAAATGTGATTATAACAACAATTAGTCGAAAATCCCCAATTCCAACTCGATTTACAAGGTGTTCTTGAATAATCCCTCAATAATCCAATGAATCCTTATACAAACTCATAATCATATATATATCCCTTCATATATCATGATTATAACGTCCAAAACATCCTATTTCAACACAAAATCGAAGTCCAAAGTGTTGAAGGAATTACCTCTTGATGATCCAAGTGCTTTAATCCGAAGAATACGCGTTAGATTGATTATCCGGGCTTCACGATCGAAAGGAGATGAAGAAAATCAAACACCCAAATGATTTGTGAAGGAAAAACCTTCCCTCAAGCTTCCTCTCTCGGTTGCAAGTGAAAAAAATGGGAAAGGAATGGAAGAAATCTTGAAAAAAGCGAATTTAAGGGAGTTGATGCTGCCGGACACGGCCGTGCCGATCGGCACGGTCGTGTCACTGCCGGCCGACAGTTGGCGACAGTGACTCGACCGTGTCTGCCCGACACGGTCGCGGCGCGAGGGCCTCCCGGCGATGACCCGTCCGACATGACTTCGGCATGACTCGGCCGTGCGGGCGACACGGTCGGGCGTCTGGCGATCGGTTCGCTTATCCGGAAGGGTTCGACTCGGCCGTGCAGGCGACGGTCGGGTCCTGAGGCGAACCCGGCACTTTCCGGACGAGTACGGCACGGGCCGTGTCGGACGACACGGCCGAGTTCGTTCGGCGGTGATCGGCCAATGAGCGGTTGAGCTAAAGCGACCATAACTCTCTCGTCGGACTCCGATTGACTCACCGTTTGAACCATTGGAAAGCTAACTCGATGCTCTATAATATTGCAAAGATTTAGAATTTTTGGAGTTACCAAAAATTAATGGTGATCTAACAAAGTCGAACTCAAATGAGGAAAGTTGAAACAATGAACAATAACGATACACAACGAAGTTTTTCGAGCGGTGAACACGGTGAATGAACATGATTGATGAATGATTATAATTGAGTGAAAATCCACTGAGTGACAATCACCGAATGAAATTCTTGAATGATAATGATGAATTACAAGGGTATTACATACTCCCCTTAAAAGAGTTTCGTCCCGAAACTAAGGGTCAAACAACTCGGGATAACTCTCCCGCATATTCTCCTCGGTTTCCCGGTGGCCTCTTCGACTCCGTGTCTAGACCACTGAATCTTGACTAAAGGGATCGTCTTGTTCCTAAACTGTTTGATTCGCCGCTCTAACACTCGTACAGGACGCTCCTCGTACGAATGATCATCCGCGATCTCGATTTCGTCGAATTGAAGTATGTGACTCGGGTCGGCAACATACTTCCGCAACTGAGAGACGAAACACATTACGAATTCGGCTCAACGCCGGAGGTAACGCCAATCGATAAGCTAACTCGCCTACTCGATCCAAAATTTCAAACGGTCCAATGAATCTTGGGCTCAACTTCCCCCGTTTTCCGAAACGGAAAAATACCTCGACTCGGGGATATCTTGACCAAAACATGGTCACCCGTCTCGAACTCTAGTGGTCGACGACGATTATCCGCATACGATTTCTGTCGACTCTGAGCTGTCAACATACGACTCTTGATCAAAGCTACCTTCTCCCGGACGGCTATAAGCATATCGGGCTCGGTGCCGATTGATTCTAACAAGTCATCCTAACACAAAGGAGATCGACAAAGACGACCGTACAAGGCCTCGTAAGCTGCCATCTTAATGGAAGCATGCCAACTATTATTATACGTGAACTCGATCAACGGTAGTTGGGCTTCCCAATCGTCCTTCCAATCGAGGACGCATGCCCTCAACATGTCCTCTAATGTCTGAATAGTTCTCTCTGATTGTCCGTCGGACTGAGGATGAAAGGCAGTACTGAGATTAAGCTGAGTTCCCATAGCACGATGAACTGATTTCCAAAAATGTGACACAACCCGTCCGTCACGATCGGAAACAATACTTTTAGGAGTACCGTGCAGTCTCACTATCTCCTTGATGAACAACTGGGCCAGTCTCTTGGGACTCCACAAATCCTTGATCTCAAGGAAATGAGTTGATTTAGTTAAGCGGTCCGCGATCACTCAGATCGTATTTATGCCACGATGACTCGTCGGCAATTCGTGATGAATTCCATAGAAATGTCTTCCCACTTCCATTCTGGAATAGGGAGCGAGATCGACATACTCGCGGTCGCCGAGGTTCCATCTTGACTTGTTGACAGGTTAAGCATCTCGAAACAAATTCTGCGACTTCTCGCTTCATATTACTCCACCAGTAATTTTGTTTCAAGTACTTGTACATCTTCTTTGGACCGGATGAGCAGAATAAGGGGTAGCATGAGCTCCTCTCAAAATAGAGTTTTTCAACTCGACAATCGCGATACGCACAACCGGTTCTTAAACCTCAAAAGTCCATCCTCGTGGACCACGAATCCAGGGCTTTCCCAGCCACATCTTCACGAATGCGCAACAATCCGGGTCGAACCACGATTCTCACGATTGCATCCTCGAGATGATGAAATCTCTAACATACAAAGTCGTCCCCGAACTTGCTGACCAGCCTCTCGGGTCTAAGGAATTCTTGTTGAAGCTCCTTCAGGCTGTTAAGCGAGCAAGCATCTGCTCTGAACGGACTTACGACTCAAGGCGTCGGTGACAACGTTCGCCTTGCCGGTGGTAAAGGATCTCGATATCAAAATCTTTGATTAGTTCCAACCACGTCACATCGCATATTTAACTCCTTGTGAGTAAATATATACTTCAACTCTTGTGATTGGTGAAGATCTGACAAGTGATTCCACAAAGGTAATGACATAAAGATAATGACGCCAAATCTTCAAAGCGAACACCACGGCTGCTAGCTCCAGGTCGTGGGTTGGATAATTAACCAGTTAATCCGAGGAAAATTCGGATTTACTTAATATCTTTCGGAGGTTGCCAATCTCGGATAGTCTCCGACTTCTGAGGGTCGACACGAACTCTGTCAGACGAAATTACATGCCCGAGAAAGTCACTTCGGACCTCCAGAACTCACATTTGGAAAACTTTCCATAAAGTTGCTCTCGTCTCAACACGTCGAGAACCTGAAGAAAATGAACCTCGTGTTCCTCTCGGCTAAGAGAATAAATCAAAATGTCGTCGATGAAGACAACAACAACTGATCTAAAAAGTCGATGAAAACCCGATTCATTAACTCCATGAATACCACAGGTGCAATAGTTAGCCCGAACGGCATAACTACGAGCTCATAATGACCATAGCGTGTATGAAACGCTGTCCTCGCGATATCCGACTCTCGAATCCGCAACTGGTGATATCCAGATCTTAAGTCGATCTTGGAAAATCGAAACTCCTGAAGTTGATCTAAAAGATCTTCAATTCGTAGTAAAGGTTACTACTCTTGATCATCGCCTGTTCAACTCTTGGTAATTAATACACACACGAGGCGAGCCATCCTTCTCCTTGACAGATCACACCGGTGCTCCTCACGGACGCAATCGGTCGGAGATGACCTTTCTCGAACTACTCCTCAAGTTGAATCTTCAACTCATGCATTCTAGTCGGGGCCATCCGATACGGTGCCTTCGATAAAGGGGACGTACGGCTCCAACTCACTCTGAATTCCCTTACTCTATGTGAAGGCAACCGGATAACAAATGCGGAAATACATCGTCAACCGATGACAATGATACTACGAATGATTGAACATTTCGATTGCCCTAGAATGGTCAATCGATAAAAAGAGATACCAATAATGATTGAACAACTCGATTGCCTTAGAAAGGTCAATCGATGAAGATGATATAATGAATGTTTGAATAACTCGATTGCCTTTGAAAGGCCAATCGATAAAAATAATACAATGAATGATTGAATAACTCGATTGCCTTAGAAAGGCCAATCGATGAAAATGATACAATGAATGATTGAATGACTCGATTGTCTTAGAAAATCCAATCGATGGAAATGATACAAGGAATGATTGAATAACTCGATTGTGGAATTTCTCTGCTTCCGCCATAATAGAAATTCTACTGGAACAACGGGGATTACTTCCCTGAAGCACACATTCGACAACCAACGACGGAAAGATAGCGACCAAATGCTAACAAACACTGAGGATAGTATCAAGACGGTTAGACCAACTAATACCGAAATTACATCGTCCTCAGATAAATTCACCACGATTAGATCCATCAACCAATCGCGGTCATTAAGCTAATTCGGTATGATTCCGAAAATTCTTCCATCGTCAGGTAGACCGATGGTATGATGTCTACAAGCAATAGGACTATCCCGAAATAAGTCTATTCAAGCATGATTCGAAAATGAATGAATGCGGTGTACCAGCATCAAAAGGTACACACAAGTTGAAATAAAATTACAGTATACGAAATCGTTCGGACCACCGGATCGTCGATCCTCCTCATCATATGAATCAGGACTTGCTTGGTCCCGAAGGACGCTCTGTCGATAAATACGAGCTCCAACTCTATTTGCTTCCATTGTCTTAAGCAGCGATGACAAAGCGATCCCGATTCAAAGCTTTGGTTGCTTGGGCACGAGATGCCGCGAGTCGACTTGGAGTCCTTTCGGCAAAAACGGGCCTTATGCCCAAAATTCCCACAATTATAGCACGTGATAGACGGTTTGAGACACTCGGTGCTGAAATGACCGGCGTTCCACAATTGAAACAGTGATGACCAAGAACTGCCGCTCGGGAATGAGATCCCGCACGATTATGCGGCGTAGAAGGTCGCTCGAAGCGATAGGGCTCACACGAGGCTTCTTGAAGGTTGGTGACCGCCTTTGGGTTGATTACGCCCGTTGATTTCTGTTGACATATGCGGAGTTCTTTGCTCGGCCAATTTCCTTAGCGGTGGCTCGTGCGGGAGAGTTCTCTCGATTAATCCGGTCAGTGGCGCAATGATGATTGAGCAGCGCACATGGGTCATCATGGCTCGCATAAAAGTGAGTGGATCAACCCGAACATCTTACGATCGAGCCGAGTCCCGAGCACGATTTCCCGTGAGTGATTATTTCTCGGATTTCGGTCCGCACCACAGCCTCTCCCGTGCATCCCACACAGCTCTCTCCATACTTGAAGTAGGAAGGTCGCATAATGATTATATTACCCGCATGATTAGCACGTTATGATTATGTCATGAGATGATGAAAATGAGTATACATGCTCTAACTTAATGATTATATGAATGATTTCTGAAGTTACATGATTATCGATGAAATTCTTGAAATGATTATCTTGAATAACTTAACAAGATTGATAATATGATCATCAGTTGACAATGAGTAATGAAATGAATTGAGTAATTAATGAGTTAACATGATCGTCACGATTATTAAGCGAGTAATGAAATGAATTAAGTGATTAATGAGTTAACATGATTGTCTAATCACAATGAATGATGATGTTTGAGGATTGTTAATTGATGAATGATGAATGAATGACTATTGCCGAAATTATACCATGGCGTTAGAAATCTTACAGTTCTTAGTCTGATTGGCTCGGCATTTGCACAGTCACACGTGGCGAAAGTCCAATGATACTAGTCCGATGACGATGATTTCAAATAAGACATGACACGGAAGGTAGTATTCAAAACCACGCTCCGATACCAACTCGTAACACCCCAAACTAGGCGGATATTACGGTCAAGTAGATCCCCAACCCAGGACCCACCAGCAAATGAAAATGAATGAATTACACAAGATAAATGTAGTACCGAACTACATTACAACAATAATTACTCCGATGAGGAGTTTAGTTACAACATACCAGACAATATTGAATACTAGTGTATTTTATATGAAGATAAAATACACAACACCGAATGAAACGGAGTATCGAATGAAAATCTGCGGCGGAAAATAAAGGACAATAATATGAATAATGAAAGATCGGGGCCCCTACTAGTATCACTAGGACTCCTCGACATCAACATGCTATTCCCGTGCGTTTGCCTTGCCATGACCTGAAAAACAAAATCCCCAAACGGGGTCGATTACAAAGAACAACAATCCTCAAGGGTTGAAAAATACACAATCATGATTTAATGAAGTTAAGAAATATTCTTAGTTATGAATTACGCTGAAGAGGAGTATCATAGTACGCCCGTAATGTTACGTGCAAGTGTACAACACCCGTCCGTGTACCTAATTAGTCTCACGAGACAATATGACCCGTGTGCACGGTCTAATGTATCGGTGAACCCAATCTGATAACCATCGTGTGCCCGACTAAAAATTCCACACACAGACACACCCGCCACGCAATATGAACCCGAGAAGGTCACATGAACGAGAATGACCATAATGAATATCAATGAATAATAATTAGACAAGGCAAGAATGACTCACCGAGATGAGAGTAATAATGAAATGAATGATAGCTCAACGAAAAGATTGGAACCGTCGTTCCTTATGATGAAGTGATTAATTGACAATAACAAGTTTTAATATGATTAATACAATGATGAATGAGTTATGATTATGAATGATCAACAACAAAAGGTATGAATATCCTTTTACCGAGTAAGAATTAACTTACTCAACACCGATGAAGAATGTCCGTCCACGAACAACGTCCTAAATGAAGTGTCGGTTACGAACAACCTTAATTCAATACAATTACCGACAATCCGATCAATATACGAATTAAACACGAATATAACGAACTTAAAACGTCGATACGATAAAACTAAGTCCATTGAGGTATTGAAACAAACACGTTGCGTCCAAACTCCGATTGTTTACAATCAAACTTCAATATACCAATATCAAATCCCCCAAGAAGTGTTTCAAACCAATAAAACATCTCCAATACGATCAATAATCCGTTATGAATATCCAAAAATGTGATTATAACAACAATTAGTCGAAAATCCCCAATTCCAACTCGATTTACAAGGTGTTCTTGAATAATCCCTCAATAATCCAATAAATCCTTATACAAACTCATAATCATATATATATCCCTTCATATATCATGATTATAACGTCCAAAACATCCTATTTCAACACAAAATCGAAGTCCAAAGTGTTGAAGGAATTACCTCTTGATGATCCAAGTGCTTTAATCCGAAGAATACGCGTTAGATTGATTATCCGGGCTTCACGATCGAAAGGAGATGAAGAAAATCAAACACCCAAATGATTTGTGAAGGAAAAACCTTCCCTCAAGCTTCCTCTCTCGGTTGCAAGTGAAAAAAATGGGAAAGGAATGGAAGAAATGCTGAAAAAAACGAATTTAAGGAGTTGATGCTGCCGGACACGGCCGTGCCGATCGGCACGGTCGTGTATCGCTGGCCGGCAGGTTGGCAGCGGTGACTCGGCCGTGTCACGCTTGACACGGTCGCGGCGAAGAGCCTCCCGGCGATGGCCCGTCAAGCGGTGACTCGGCATGACTCGGCCGTGCCGAGCGACACGGTCGGGCGTCTTTGGCGATCGGTTACAGCTTATCCGGAAGGGTTCGACTCGGCCGTGCGACGACACGGTCGGGTCTCGAGGCGAACACCGGCACTTTCCGGACGAGTACGGCACGGGCCGTGTCGGACGACACGGCCGAGTTCGTTCGGCGATGACCGCCAATGAGCGGTTGAGCTAAAACGACCATAACTCTCTCGTCCGGACTCCGATTGACTCACCGTTTGAACCATTGGAAAGCTAACTCGATGCTCTATAATATTGCAAAGATTTAGAATTTTTGGAGTTACCAAAAATTAATGGTGATCTAACAAAGTCGAACTCAAATGAGGAAAGTTGAAACAATGAACAATAACGATACACAACTCGAAGTTTTTCCGAACGGTGAACACGGTGAATGAACATGATTGATGAATGATTATAATTGAGTGAAAATCCACTGAGTGACAATCACCGAATGAAATTACTGAATGATAATGACTGAATTACAACCGGGTATTACATGAACAACAAGGAATTCGAAATAATATTGTTTAACAATCACAAATCCATCACTATTCAGAGTTAAAACGGATTAAACGGACATATCGAACAAAATCCCCAAAACTAGATTTTAAGAAAACTTGCCTTGGTTCGCTGGATTGAAAGATGTTATGTGATGATAAATCGATGATATGGACTCAAAAACTTCGTGGATTCATAGTATAACAACATGTCTTCGACTTCCCAAAGACTCCAGACGCTGACAGGAAGGATAGAAAATGAAACGAGTGAAAAAAATGACTGCTCGGCCATATTTATACGCCTGCCGGACACGGCGCAGGAACCGGCCCAGACCAGCGCCGTGTGTCTCGGCCGTGTCTCGCGGCGGCCGATCTGGCCGACCAGCGCGAGACACGGCGCTCGGCGGCGCCGTTTTGAGGCGTTTGCCTGTGTCCGGCCAGCCACCTCCAGACACAAACCGAAAATTGCGACAGAACCACAACGACGATCCGAACGACCCCGAAACCCGAACCTGAATACGAATCGAAGATACGATTACGAAGTACTCGCAAAGACGAATCTAAGAGCTAATAGAACACACGATTCCGACCACCCGAAGGCTCGAAATTCGACAATGGAAGGTAATTACCCCAAACTTTGGGAAATTACGAAAATGGCCCAAAACGTCCAAAAATCATGATACGTGATCGAATAACCAAACCGAAGTTCACAACACGTCTAACAAAGTTAAACGGACTTACGGGAAAATCGAAACAGTAATTTCGAACGAGATTCACGAGAATCGAACTCGAGTGCGAAAAAGTCGCTAAGAAACACGGAACTCAACAAAACAATACCGAAACGAACTCCGATGACAAAAAGTGCAGAATTAATCATTCTTAGAATGATGAAACGGTCCCAAGCGAGTCGTCGAAACAGACCTTCGCCCCAAAAAAGAAAATTACCGAAATCCGAAATTGCGGATATTACATTCTACCCTCCTTAAAAGAAGTTTCATCCCGAAACTTAAAACATAAAACAATACAGGCGGAGCAACTCTAGATGACACATAATTCCAATAACTCGAAGATCGGGAAAGACGATACGTAGGCAACCAGCCCAAACCTTTGGGAAATTATAAAATGGCCCAAACGCCTGAAACATCACGATAAGACAACGTATAACCAAACCGAACTTTACAAAACGTCTAATAAGGTCAAAACGGACTTACGGGGAAATACAAACAACAATTTCGAACAAGATTCGCAAGAATCAATCTCAAATGCGGAAAAGTCGCCAAAAAGCACGGAACTCAGCAAAACGACACCGAAACGAACTCGGATGTTAACAAGTGTAGAATGAAACATTCACATAAGGACGAAACGGTCACAGGCGATCCGTTAAAACGGACTCCTGCAAAAAAAAAAGAAATTTACCGAAAATCGAAAATTGCGGATATTACATCATATCACCTTTAAAAGAGGTTTCGTTCCCGAAACCTAAACAACGAGAATGAAGTGATGGAGTAGCAACATTCCCGGCCATATTCTCTTGGTCCCGCATCTGATCTCCATGACTAAATATACCGCGGTCACGACCATATCCTCTGTCCCTAGACATACTAAGCGGATTCTCACTCGATACGATGGCACAACTGCGAAAATAATATGCTAAAGTACCAACCCAGCACGACATAACACATAAGGTAATTGATAACAATTAAATAAGAAAATCCACGAGGTATCCTTTTAAATGATTTCATTTGGAAATCCTTGGATTCATGCGCTATTCAAAATAAAACCTTGAAAGTATTTTTGGTACCTCGGTTTGTTTCATCAAAACCTGTAAACGACGGACTTTAACCGTCTCATTTGACATCACTTGCAAAACATTTTTTTTTAACATCATCATTATAGAGTGATTCAAGATCACGCACGATAAATGTCTCAGTATAGAAAACTTTTCTAAAGCCGAGTTTGAAGTTTTAAATCGAGTAAGATTCTTTATCTTCCACAGTATATTGTTGAAAATAAAAATTGTATTGATTTTTGATAATAAAGATTTTATGATGTGAAAGATTTCTGAAATCATGTACTCGGATTATTTGAAAATACAACAATACGTCAAAAATCATTTTCGAAAATCCTCTCAACACTACACAAAAATCAACGACGGTAATATTTTACAAAATGTCTACATGTACTTTAAAACAACTCTTTCAAATACCGTCGAGCTTTTGTTTGAGAATCCGAGGCCGGCTCGCCAATTCTAAATAATTTTCAAAGTACGCACAGAGCCGCCGATTAATCGAATCGTCGAAACTTTATAAAATTTTCAGGGTGGCGTTTTCGAACACACACACATCAGACATAATTTAAACAAAATCAATTATCGCCTAGCGCTACAAAAAGTCCTAACACTTATTCCCACACAACAGTTGCATCGCTAGACAACACACATAGAATACCGTCGAAGATGATTGACTGCAAAACATAGACCTGGCGGCTAAAAATGCCGTTCCATAGCCTCTGCCCATGCTGATTAGCGCGCGTTACAACAAAGAATAGCGTGCGCTAAACATGCCACGTTAGCGCACGTTAGCCTCGTACCAAGCCTGCGCTAACTCCTCTAATCGACAACACGATTGCAAACATATATGAGGTAATACTAGACTCGAATGTTACAAATAAGTAACAACATACGAGTCTAAATGTCAGCGACTCACATAATTATAACATCTCACAAGCAACCATCAAAAGAAAATCATCCTACAAAAACGAAAATTTTACTTCGCAATAAAGAGGACTATCTCAACACATACATATCGATGGACTCAACATTTACGTTACTATTTTAATCATAAAACTGGCACCACTGCCCAACAACGAGAGTATGATCAATACACATCTTCTGACTAACATTCATGAAACCGGAAAGTTACAAACGAGAGTCACGTCTTGAGTATATTTTTTAGACCTTATTTGAGTTAAAAACTCGTGTTTTGAAAACTTATAGCATGAGATGAAAATGAAATATCGGTAGTTGAAGTCTCAAAAATTTTGACCTTGAGGTCATCATACAAAAATCAAAATTTTTCCTCCCTTGGAGAATATTTTGAAAAAAATTTACGACTCCCCGAAAGCCTTTCGAAAACTTAAAATTCCAAGGTTGTTACTCTTGCAAGAAAAACAGTTCATACAAGGATACATTTAGCAATATGACTCTTCATTCTAGCACAAAATGAGAATCGACAAATATATGTCACTTACTCACGATGCACCTTCAAATACTACTACATAACACAGAATCACACAGGCTCGTATAGCTCGTGGTACAACATGTAGTAGGGAGACTTACATCCACAGATCGCACGAAGATGATGGTTGCACCATGATACTAATCACGACTGACATCCCAGACGACGCGTCGCGACACGACTCAGTCAGACAAAATCTGACAATACAAGACTCAACAACACATAACTCGACCCGACAGCCTAGGTTTCCTCAACCTAAGCTCCGATACCATAAATGTAACACCCCCAGATCAAACTGGGAATATTACACGCCGCAGACCCTCTCCGTGAGGATCCACCAGGCTAGACATCTAAACAACACATTACATTACATAGACGAATCAAAATAACGAACGAATAGACCGATTTGGTCTTTCGTCACTGACTTACAAATCAAATTATATCAACTCATCCAGACTCATACCCATGCAAGGGTAAAATACTTGCAACAACGAACAATAAGACAGCGGAAAAGATAATACAATGGACTTCGACTAACTTAACCCAAAATTGGCCTTCGTGTGATTGGTATCATTTGTCTTTCATCATCCCTCGTACCGATCCTGTGTCTTGCTCCCGAAAACCTGCATGTACCTGGACACAATACAGATATCCACCCCCCGATTACTCGGGGGTTAGCAAAACTCCACTGTTTCGCTAGTGCAAGTATAAAGTGCAAAAACGAGCCATACACAACACATTCCGAGAATACAACGAAAGACTTCCCGAGATATTTTTAGTTAAAAATAGTTCAAGTCTTGAAAGTAGAAACGAAGCAAGTAAGCACTTTGAAAACATTTCCAAATCTGAGGAGTTTTGAAAACATTAGAAATTGAAAAGTTCTTAATTCCTCGAAAGCCATTTAGGGTCACAGCCCCAAAGTTCATTTTCCAAAATACAAATCCGTTAACAAAACAAGGGGTCCACGACCCAACCATTTCGATCACAAAACACAGGGCCAACGACTCGATCATCCACTGCAATTCACTTACAAGGACACATTACACAAAACACATTATTCTTATGCCATTCTAGCTAAGCACCAAGACTCGATATATAATGTCTCTCGACCCCGAACACAAAACATTGTGATACTCCGGACAATATCACAATTAACGAAAACATCAACATCATCCTCAAGATGAAAACTACACCTGGTAACCCGCGACCGTACCCCTTAGTATCGGCCCCCAGATGCCCCGTCGAACGCTCTGGGTGGGAAACCACTTTCGCGGCCGTACCCCTAGGTATCGACCCCCAGACATCCCGTCGGACACTCCGGGTGGAAGTTCAACCACACACGCACCCAAGTCCACTTCCGTGGCCGTACCCCTTAGTATCGACCCCCAGACGTCCCGTCGAACGCTCCGGGTGGAAGGAACAACACACACACACGTTCCAAAATCACAGTTGCAGACCACGAGCCTCGAAGGTCAATCACAGTATATATAGTCGAGGTACCTTACTAGAATGGCCAGTTCATCCAACATATACTCACGACCAATAACATAGTAACGAGGGAAAGTACCTATCCAACCACACCGAACGACACAATGACACAAGATCATCAATAGGCATATGTTCCACACATATCTCAAGGAAAGGTTAAACTATAAATCTACAACATCATAATCACACAAAACGATACCCCACACATACTTAGACAAGCACATTTAACAACAAAATCATACGAGTCATCTTTTAAGGAAGTACTGAAAAGCATATCGATTCCTTTGAAAGTTAATTATAGACATTCATAAATCACGTATCATAAATTACCAACTAATATATCCATAAAACACGTATGTATGGGCAAGATACTTGCCCCGACAATTGATATCGGACACTCCGAAGAACACGGGTCAACCGGAAACTTCGAACACCTACAATTCTCCGGCGAAGACAATGAATACACCCACGATCGGAAAGCTTGAAGAAGACGACGAACGGAAGGGTTCCGACTCGAGTCCTATGCGATAAATCTGACCCTAACATCATACAATCAATAAACTAACGAACGAATGAGAAATAATAATCGTAGAACGCTCGAATCCTCTTTGCGACATTTTATCGATCACCTTCAAGGCGTCGATAAGATACTCAATAAAATGATGAATCCTCGGCGATTCAACCGTGGAACAGCAAGGAATTTGACATAATATTGTTTAACAATCATAAATCCATCACTATTCAGAGTTAAAACGGATTAAACGGACAAATCGAACAAAATCCCCAAAACTAGATTTGAAGAAAACTTGCCTTGATTCGATGGATTGAAGGATGTTACATGATGATAAATCGATGATATGGACTCCATAACTTCGTGGATTCATAGTCTAACAACATGTCGTCGACTTCCCAAAGACTCCAGCCGCGGACAGGAAGGATTGAAAATGAAACGAGTGAAAAAATACGACTGCTCGGCCATATTTATACGCCTGCCGGACACGGCGCAGCAACCGGCCCAGACCAGCGCCGTGTGTCTCGGCCGTGTCTCGGCAGGCTGCCAGTCCTGGCCGACCCGGCGCAGGACATGGCGCTCGGCAGCGCCGTTTTTAGAAAATTGCGACAGAACCACAACGGCGCTCGGCAGGTCCGGCCAGCCACCTCCAGACACAAACCGAAGATTGCGACAGAACCACAACGACGATCCGAACGACCCCGAAACCCGAACCTGAATACGAATCGAAGATACTGTTACGAAGTACTCGCAAAGACGAATCTAAGAGCTAATAGAACACACGATTCCGACCACCCGAAGGCTTGAAATTCGACAACGGAATGTAATTACCCCAAACTTTGGGAAATTACGAAAATGGCCCAAAACGTCCGAAAATCACGATGCGTGATCGAGTAACCAAACCAAAGTTCACAACACGTCTAACAAAGTTAAACGGACTTACGGGAAATTCGAAACAATAATTTTGAATGAGATTCACGAGAATCGAACTCGAGTGCGAAAAAGTCGCTAAGAAACACGGAACTCAACAAAACAATACCGAAACGAACTCGGATGACAAAAAGTGCAGAATTAATCATTCTCAAAATGATGAAACGGTCCCAAGCGAGTCGTCGAAACGGACCTCCGCCCCAAAAAAGAAAATTACCGAAATCCGAAATTGCGGATATTACAAATAAGACTCAAGATGGACGTCACGATATGCTCGATCCGTACATGTGTCCGTGTACAAGCCAACCACGGGTATTGATCAGATACTCGTCTGGTCTCGTACCTAATCAGCCTCACGAAGTACGTCTCGTGTGCACGGTTCAATATGAGGTCGAAACCAACACATGCTACACGTGCCCGTCCCGAAAATCCTACACATGAACGATGAGAACATATCTGACTCCAGATATGCCACGATACAACATGACAACGAATCTCGAAGAAACGCATATCCATCAAGGATCAAAAGACTTCCCAAAAAGAGAAACAGTAACTCGATCATGAAAGACCGACACGACCACAATGTCGTATTTCCATCAGACAATAGTCCACATCATGCTCAATAATGCATATAATATTAACACATAAATCCCAAGGCAGCAGCCAAGGGTCACGGAAGTATCTCACAAGATTACCCCGAAACATAGGTGCCATATAGGTCTTATCCCCTAACACAGTTCATGCAATCACAAAATACCCCAAGGTCGCAACCAAGGGTCACGAAAGTATCCACACAGGAATACCCCGGAACATAGGTGCCATATAGGTCTTATCCCCTAACACATCGGCCCAACAGATAACAGCTTAAAGGAAGATCACATTACAAAACATAACAAACAATGGTGCACACTCACCGCATGAAATATCAATATACACATGCAATAATGCAACATGATGATTATCATAATCTAACTATATTAATTTACTTCAAGCTGGGGACGCCAACCTTTCCACGACCAACCACCCTGAACGAATACACGGTGTAATATCCTAGAATTGCACTATGCATTTTTCGCATTATTTTATCTGGGATGTACTGTACAGAGTGGGACCGACACGATATGAGTGGATAATTTTGGAAACCGTGACAGTCGTGCCAGTATGTCTATCGAGGGTATTTTGATTCTAGGATATTACATGCTTGTTGTGTTTTCGATGTCGGATACACCGTATGAGTATTTGTTTGATTTCCGTACTTGGTCGACAGTTGTAATTGAGGATATCGTGCATTAGACGTACCGTATGAGAATACTTTCGGGATTTCGTATATGTGTTCAGTATGTCGTATGTTCATATTTGTTATGTCGAGACGTTGGACAGGAAATGTTGGAAATGGCTAAGTATGGAAGCCATTACGTACGTTATGTGTTGAAGCTTACGTACGTTAAATTGGTAGAGTTACGTACGTTATGGCCGAGACATTACGTACGTAACATGGGAATCAGACGATCGAGTCGTGGTCGGCAGGTGGGACCCTGTGTCGGCAACTTTCGGTGGAGGATGTTGACAGGTGAGTCAACGTACGTGTTACGTACGTTATACAGGACGTGTTACGTACGAACACGACCATTGTACTGTAGCAAGTCAACGTACGTATTACGTACGCAACAGAATACGTGTTATGTACGTTACGGAGTAGCCGGTCGAGTCGTGGCCGAGATGACCTGGATGGCCGAGCATGGCCGGTCGTGACTCGTTGGAATGGCCGAGCATGGTCGGCAGTGATTCGTGGGGGTGGCCGATCACGGTCAGCAGTGACTCGCAGGGATGGCTAGGCGGCCCGTTACGTACGTAAGGCGGTGGCGATTCTGGCCGTAAGGGCGATTACGTCGTAAGCGGTATCGATTCGTCGTAAGGGTTCCGGCGAATCGGGCCGATAAGGCGAGCCACGGCCGTTACGTCGTAAGCCACGGCGATTACGTACTTAGCGGCGGCGGTCTCGGCCTATATAAGGCCTGGACCGAGTCATCTGGTCATTTCTTCGTTTTTCTTCGTTCCTTCCGCGATTTCTTCAGAAAATATCATGATTTTGAGTAGAATCAACTTATAACAATATGTTTTGGAAGTTGGAGTCATGGATTAACATCATCCTCCACCCGGATCGAAGGTAAGAACACATGAACTTTTGGTTTTTGGATGTTCTTGAGGTTTCTTGGTGTTTTGGCCGATTTGCTTCGTTTTGATTCAGATTATTGATAGAACTTGATTGTATACTCGTAATCATTCAATACTCTTGAAGTTTTGTGGAACAAATTCGAGTATTTCTTCGTTAAAATGATTAAATTGGATTATGCCTTCAAAGTGTTCGATGAAATGCCTCAATGAGTTGAACTTGGGAAATTCTATACGTTTTCGTATGAATGATGGTTGAATTGATATTGTTGTGATGATTCTTGGTATTTACGAGAATTTTGTTAAGGGAAGATAATGAATTGGTGATCAAATGATTCGATTATGTTGTTATGAATATGGAATCGTAATATTCTCGATGTTCTGGGTAGTTGTTGCGATTCGTGATGTTATGAGAAGTATATATGTTGAAGACATCGTTAGGACCATTGCACACCGAATTTCGGCTTGTGCTCGTATTGTTAAGAGTTGATACGATTTGGTTTCGTATGATCGAGATGTCGTTGAACCATCGAGTTTGATTAGTTGGTCATTTCGATTGATTGTTATTGAACGTATCGTTAACTAATTATTGCATTAGGTTGCGTTTAGTGATCGTTGAAGTTAACCGTTGTGCTGCGGACGAGCTGGGGCTGCGGAGCTTGTAGACGAAGACGGCGGGATTGATAGTGGCTTCGTCGAATTGGTATCAAGGCAAGTTATGCTTGCTCAGTTCATAATGTTAATAAATGATTTCGTTTTCATTTCATTTATGATTCATATAGCAATGGTATTATGGAATATATGAATTGTCGGAATGGTGGTATGTAAGATAAATCATAATGTATATGATTTTAAGGATGTCTAGTGGAAATGGGAACGTGAATTATAATTTGGTCTATTGCATGAGAAGTTGGATATCAAGGATTAGTTATCGTGTCGATGTTTAACTCGGGATGGTGTTTTGGTATTAGTTATGACTGTACATCATTTTGGATTGTCGGATAAACCGTGTATTCGTTCAGGGCGGTTGGTGGTGGAAAGGTTGGCGTCTCCAGCTTGAGGTAAATTAATATTGTTAGATTATGATAATCATCATGTTGCATTATTACATGTGTGTGTTGATATTCCATGCGGTGAATGTGCACCATTGTTTGTTACGTTTTGTGAAGTGCTCTTTCTTGAGCCGTAATCTGTGGGGCCGATGTGTTGGGGATAAAACCTGTATGGTACCCGAATGGAAATGTGTTAGGGGATAAGACCTAAATGGCACCTATGTCCGGAGTATTCCTGAGTAGATGCTTAGTGACCCTCATTTGCCTTGGGAGTTTATGTGATATTATGCAGGTATTCTGAGTAGATGCTTCCGTGACCCTTGCTGCTTTGCCTTGGGAGTTTATATGCTATTATTATATGCATTGTTGAGCATCTTTGTGGAGCTCTTGTTTGACGGAATACGACATTGTGGTCGTGTCGGTCTTTCATGATCAAGTTACTGTTTCCCTCTGGAAAATCTTCTGATCCTTGTTGGATATGCGTTTCTTCGAGATCTGTTGTCATGTTGTATCGTGGCATATCTGGATTCAGATACGTTATGATCGTTCATGTGTAGGATTTTCGGGACGGGCACGTGTAGCATGTGTTGGTTTCGACCTCATATTGAACCGTGCACACGAGACGTACTTCGGGAGGCTGATTAGGTACGAGACCAGGCATGTATTGATCAATACCCGTGGTTGGCTTGTACACGGACACATGTCCGGATCGAGCGTATCGTGACGTCCATCTTGAGTCTTATTGATTGATCGTTCACAGTCCATGTATAATTGGGTCTGTTCGATATTCGGGTTGTATTTGAAACCCCGTATATATGATTTGTATATGGTTGACGATTTTATTCTCTCGTGTATTTGTCGCCGTTGAACCTTTACTAATCTCGTTCGGAGTTACCATATCGATGGTCAACTCATTGACATCGATCCTTTATAAATCTCGTTTGGAGTTCACCCTGTCATTGGTAATCTCGTTCGTTATTGATCCTTATTGATTCCGCTTGGGAGTTGTCTCACCGTTGGTATTCTTGGTTATTAGTCCTTGATTGATGTTATTGGAGTTTACCGTATCGTTGGTATTCCCGGTTGTTGGTCCTTATTGATCTTGCTAGAGTTTACTGTGTCGTCAGTATTCTCGGTTATTGACCCTTCATTGATCCTTACTGTGTCATCGGTATTCTCGGTTATTGATTCTTCGTTGATCCTTACCGTGTCATCAGTATTCTCGGTTGTCGAACTTTTATTGATCTTGTTGGGATTTGCCATATTGTCGGTATTCTCGGTTATGGATTCTTCCTTGATCTTGTTGGAGTTACCATACCATGGCATTCTCGTTCGTGGTTGATCCTTTGTCGATCTTGTGTGGAAATATCATGTCATTGATATTTCTGTTGTGATGCATTAATTGTTTATCATTATTGACTGTGTCAACATTCGTGTTTTGCATTGATATTCGGGACTTGCTATTGTCTCGGAACAGTTGGATTACAGGTGTGCCATGTGATATCGGTTTTATCAGGATTGGGATTCGATTGTGCGACCAGTAGCAGAGTTAGTCTTGGCCAGATCATTCTATAATTGAGATATGATAAGTTTGGGAATTTTGGTGTCGTTTCGGTTACAGTACAGGTGGTTACTTTTGAGTCCGTTCATTACTTAAGGACACGAGGCGTGGGATGAGGTAAGAATTGATTGTTATTGTTGTGACAGGTTGGTAAGGTTATTTCGGTAAGATTACATGGGGAATGTTCTTACTCTGTAGACTACATTGATATGTAATTGTTTTTGTGATGTGATCGTTATCATTGTTGAGTATTATGGCTGACCCCGTCGTGGGCTTTATCTTTTAGGTACTCGGAGTTCGAGCTAGTAGCGGTCGTGAAGGGATGAGCTTTCCGGTGATACTGGCTATGGCGTAGTTGTTGGGATTCGAGTGTTCGTTCTGGTTTTTATAATTCCGCTGCAAATGTATTTAATTATGTTTCATCCGCTGTGTGGTATATTTCAAAATGGCTTTCGGTATTCTTTGAACTGTGTTTTATCCGCTGCGTGTGTGTGAGTACTTTCAAAGGGCCTTTTTGCATTTTTAAACGTTTGCGAAAATGATTTTAGCTTTGTGGGTTCCAATATGGGGCCCACGGCGCTGTAATATTCCCGGTCGGTTTTGGGGGTGTTATAGAAGATGGTATCGGAGCTTGGGTTTCGTAAAACCCGGGCGTGTGTGTTATGTGGCTCTACCGGTGCGGTAGTAGCGTGACTTTTGAAAATGTTTTTCTGACTTTTGGGTCAAACCGATTTTGGAGGTTTCAAAATTTTTGAAATATTTTCAAATTATTGTATTTGCGATGCCGGTGTGTTTAGACTTTGTATGGGAGTCGTATGCTGGTATCACGGAAGACCATCGACTTCACGGACCGGTAAGTGTGTTCTTTCAGTTATTTCAGTTTTGATGATGATTATTTGAGTATGGTGTCGTGATTTTGAGATATTTCGGCATTGAGATACTGATTGTGACAGGATTTTGAGTTTCGAGGACTGAACTTATTTAAGTGGGTAGATATGTAATATCCTAGAATTTCACTATGCATTTTTCGCATTATTTTATCTGGGATGTACTGTACAGAGTGGGACCGACACGATATGAGTGGATAATTTTGGAAACCGTGACAGTCGTGCCAGTATGTCTATCGAGGGTATTTTGATTCGAGGATATTACATGCTTGTTGTGTTTTCGATGTCGGATATACCACATGAGTATTTGTTTGATTTCCGTACTTGGTCGACAGTTGTAATTGAGGATATCGTGCATCAGACGTACCGTATCAGAATACTTTCGGGATTTCGTATATGTGTTCAGTATGTCGTATGTTCATATTTGTTATGTCGAGACGTTGGACAGGAATTGCTGGAAATGGCTAAGTATGGAAGCCATTACGTACGTGTTGAAGCTTACGTACGTTAAATTGGTAGAGTTACGTACGTTATGGCCGAGACATTACGTACGTAACATGGGAATCAGACGATCGAGTCGTGGTCGGCAGGTGGGACCCTGTGTCGGCAACTTTCGGCGGAGGATGTTGACAGGTGAGTCAACGTACGTGTTACGACGTTATACGGGGCGTGTTACGACGTAACACGACCATTATCTTGTAGCAAGTCAACGTCGTATTATGCGCAGCGGAATACGTGTTACGTGCGTTACGGAGTAGCCGGTCAGTCGTGGCGAGATGACTGGATGGCCGAGCATGGCGGTCGTGACTCGTTGGAATGGCGAGCATGGTCGGCGGTGATTCGTGGGGGTGGCGATCACGGTCGGCGGTGACTTCGCGAGGATGGCTAGGATCGACCGATTACGTACGTAAAGCGGTGGCGATTCTGGCCGTAAGGGCGATTACGTCGTAAGCGGTGCCGGTTACGTACGTAAGGGTTCAGCCAGGCTGGGCCGATAAGCGAGGCCACGGCCGATTCGTCGTAAGCACGGCCGGTTACATACGTGGCCGGCGAGTCTCGGCTTTATATAAGGCTGGCCGAGTCATCTGGTCATTTCTTCGTTTTCTTCGTTCCTTAGCAATTTCTTGACAAATATCATGGTTTTGAGTAGAATCAACTTATAACAACATGTTTTGGAAGTTGGAATCATGGATTAACATCATCCTCCACCCGGATCGAAGGTAAGAACACATGAACTTTTGGTTTTTGGATGTTCTTGAGGTTTCTTGGTGTTTTGGCCGATTTGCTTCGTTTTGATTCAGATTATTGATAGAACTTGATTGTATACTCGTAATCATTCAATACTCTTGAAGTTTTGTGGAACAAATTCGATTATTTCTTCGTTAAAATGATTAAATTGGATTATGCCTTTAAAGTGTTCGATGAAATGCCTCAATGAGTTGAACTTGGGAAATTCTATACGTTTTCGTATGAATGATGGTTGAATTGATATTGTTGTGATGATTCTTGGTATTTACGAGAATTTTGTTAAGGGAAGATAATGAATTGGTGATCAAATGATTCGATTATGTTGTTATGAATATGGAATCGTAATATTCTCGATGTTCTTGGTAGTTGTTGCGATTCGTGATGTTATGAGAAGTATATATGTTGAAGACATCGTTAGGACCATTGAACACCGAATTTCGGCTTGTGTTCGTATTGTTAAGAGTTGATACGGTTTGGTTTCGTATGATCGAGATGTCGTTGAACCATCGAGTTTGATTAGTTGGTCATTTCGATTGATTGTTATTGAACGTATCGTTAACTAATTATTGCATTAGGTTGCGTTTAGTGATCGTTGAAGTTAACCGTTGTGCTGCGGATGAGCTGGGGCTGCGGAGCTTGTAGACGAAGACGGCGGGATTGATAGTGGCTTCGTCGAATTGGTATCAAGGCAAGTTATGCTTGCTCAGTTCATAATGTTAATAAATGATTTCGTTTTCATTTCATTTATGATTCATATAGCAATGGTATTATGGAATATATGAATTGTCGGAATGGTGGTATGTAAGATAAATCATAATGTATATGATTTTAAGGATGTCTAGTGGAAATGGGAACGTGAATTATAATTTGGTCTATTGCATGAGAAGTTGGATACCAAGGATTAGTTATCGTGTCGATGTTTAACTCGGGATGGTGGTTTGGTATTAGTCATGACTGTACATCATTTTGGATTGTCGGATAAACCGTGTATTCGTTCAGGGCGGTTGGTCGTGGAAAGGTTGGCGTCTCCAGCTTGAGGTAAATTAATATTGTTAGATTATGATAATCATTATGTTGCATTATTACATGTGTGTGTTGATATTCCATGCGGTGAATGTGCACCATTGTTTGTTACGTTTTGTGAAGTGCTCTTTCTTGATCCGTAATCTGTGGGGCCGATGTGTTGGGGATAAAACCTGTATGGTACCCGAATGGAAATGTGTTAGGGGATAAGACCTAAATGGCACCTATGTCCGGAGTATTCCTGAGTAGATGCTTAGTGACCCTCATTGTTGCCTTGGGAGTTTATGTGATATTGTCAGGAGTATTCTGAGTAGATGCTTCCGTGACCCTTGGCTGCTTGCCTTGGGAGTTTATATGCTATTATTATATGCATTGTTGAGCATCTTTGTGGGCTCTTGTCGACGGAATACGACATTGTGGTCGTGTCGGTCTTTCATGATCAAGTTATTGTTTCCCTCTGGAAAATCTTCTGATCCTTGTTGGATATGCGTTTCTTCGAGATCTGTTGTCATGTTGTATCGTGGCATATCTGGAGTCAGATACGTTATGATCGTTCATGTGTAGGATTTTCGGGACGGGCACGTGTAGCATGTGTTGGTTTCGACCTCATATTGAACCGTGCACATGAGACGTACTTCGTGAGGCTGATTAGGTACGAGACCAGGCGTGTATTGATCAATACCCGTGGTTGGCTTGTACACGGATACATGTCCGGATCGAGCGTATCGTGACGTCCATCTTGAGTCTTATTGATTGGTCGTTCACAGTCCATGTATAATTGGGTCTGTTCGATATTCGGGTTGTCTTTGAAACCCCGTATATATGATTTGTATATGGTTGACGATTTTATTCTCTCGTGTACCTGTCGCCGTTAAACCTTTACTAATCTCGTTCGGAGTTACCATATCGATGGTCAACTCATTAACATCGATCCTTTATAAATCTCGTTTGGAGTTCACCCTGTCATTGGTAATCTCGTTCGTTATTGATCCTTATTGATTCCGCTTGGGAGTTGTCTCACCGTTGGTATTCTTGGTTATTAGTCCTTGATTGATGTTATTGGAGTTTACCGTATCGTTGGTATTCTCGGTTGTTGGTCCTTATTGATCTTGCTAGAGTTTACTGTGTCATCAGTATTCTCGGTTATTGACCCTTCATTGATCCTTACCGTGTCATCGGTATTCTCGGTTATTGATTCTTCGTTGATCCTTACCGTGTCATCGGTATTCTCGGTTGTCGAAATTTTATTGATCTTGTTGGGATTTGCCATATTGTCGGTATTCTCGGTTATGGATTCTTCCTTGATCTTGTTGGAGTTACCATACCATGGCATTCTCGTTCGTGGTTGATCCTTTGTCGATCTTGTGTGGAAATATCATGTCATTGATATTTCCGTGGTGATGAATTAATTGTTTATCATTATTGACTGTGTCAACATTCGTGTTTTGCATTGGTATTCGGGACTTGCTATTGTCTCGGAACAGTTGGATTACAGGTGTGCCATGTGATATCGGTTTTATCAGGATTGGGATTCGATTGTGCGACCCAGCCGGCAGAGTTAGTCTTGGCCAGATCATTCTATAATTGAGATATGATAAGTTTGGGAATTTTGGCGTCGTTTCGATTACAGTACAGGTGGTTACTTTTGAGTTCGTTCATTACTTAAGGACACGAGGCGTGGGATAAGGTAAGAATTGATTGTTATTGTTGTGACAGGTTGGTAAGGTTATTTCGGTAAGATTACATGGGGAATGTTCTTACTCTGTAGACTACATTGATATGTAATTGTTTTTGTGATGTGATCGTTATCATTGTTGAGTATTATGGCTGACCCCGTCGTGGGCTTTATCTTTTAGGTACTCGGAGTTCGAGCTAGTAGCGGTCGTGAAGGGATGAGCTTTCCGGTGATACTGGCTATGGCGTAGTTGTTGGGATTCGAGTGTTCTTTCTGGTTTTTATAATTCCGCTGCAAATGTATTTAATTATGTTTCATCCGCTGTGTGGTATATTTTAAAATGGCTTTCGGTATTCTTTTAACTGTGTTTTACCCGCTGCGTGTGTGTGAGTACTTTCAAAGGGCCTTTTTGCATTTTTAAACGTTTGCGAAAATGATTTTAGCCTTGTGGGTTCCAATATGGGGCCCACGGCGCTGTAATATTCCCGGTCGGTTTTGGGGGTGTTACACACGGTTTATCCGACAATCCAAAATAAAGTACAATCCATAACTAATACCAAACCACCATCTCGAGTTCAGCATCGACACGATAACTAACCTTGATATCCAACTTCTCATGCAATAGACCAAATTATAATTCACATTCCCATTTCCACTATACATCCTTAAAATCATATACATTATGATTTATCTTAGTCCAAAAATACCATACATACCACCATTCCGACAATTTATATATTCCATAATACTATTGTTGTAACACCCCCAATCCGCTCAGGGATATTACACGCCATAGAACCTTTCCTCAAGGATCTACCAGGCTGGTAACAACAAACGAACAACTCGACAATGCCTTTAAGGCTGAAATGACTCAGTAGACCGATTTGGTCTTTCAATAAATACATACAACTCAATTACAATACATGCCCATGCAGGGGTCGAATACAACATACTCCCATACAACGGGAAAAGAATACTGCAGTGGAAATAAAATACAACTAAACCGAAGACATCATACGAATCCTCGTGTGATTAGTATCGTTCATCTTTCATCATCCTTCGTACCGACCCTGTGTTATGCTCCCAAACTTGAATGCAAAAACAGACATCCACCCCCCGAATACTCGGGGGTTAGCAAAACTCCACTGTTTTGCTAGTGCAAGTACAAGTGCAAAAATAGGAGCCATACAATACAAGTTCCAAGAACAATAATAATCAGAAATCCTCAAAGATTCAAATACAATGAAACAAACACTTCCCGAGGCAAGAGTTTGGTTAAAACGTTCCAAAACCAAAAGATCACGATCCAGGAGAAAACAATTTACAAAATGGTTTAATAAGCCATCGGGAGTTTTAGTAGAAAACAATTTAGGATTATCAAATCCTACTCTTTCCAAAATCAACAGGGGTCACAACCCAAAGGTTTTGTTTACGCAAATAGAAAACCGATAATGTAATATCCGAGATTTTTATTCTCATTTATTCGAATTTTTCTTTTTCTTAGACCGAAAATTTCTCGGTTTCCGAGCGTTGGTATTATTTTTCTCGACAATCGATTTTGTGTTTATGGCCATAGGTGGTGATTTGTTGTATATTAATTTCATTTCGGATCGATGTTGTTGTCGCGAGCGTTTAAATCGTGTTTGTTCCGTGCGTTTTAGGAATCGAGTCGTCGAGCCCACGGCAGTGTCTGTGGCCAGACGGTTGCGGAAGGAACAGCACGGATGTTGGGCCTGCCGGACGATTCTGGCGAGGCCGCCTAGCGTCACCTTCTGGCCAGACAGTGCAGCGTGCTAACCGCGAGAGTAGCGCACGCCAACTGCCGGGAGGTAACGCACGCTAATCGGCCGGGCGATCTAGGTAGTAAGTGCGGACTTCGGCCGGACCGGCCGAGTAGCGCCGCTTCTGACGGACAGTGCGCTTCTTTCAGCGAGCTAGCGCACGCTCACGCTCGGCCAGCGCCACGCTACTGGCGGACGATTAGTCGATAGGTCACAGGCGGGCGATTGCGTCTGCTGCTGCCGATGTCTTGCGCGCTTCTCGGACCCGGGCGAAGATCTGGGCAGGGCCGGCCGATAGCGCACGCTACTCGGACAACCTAGCGCACGCTAGTCGATTGCTAGTATATATGACCAAAGCGACCACTGTTTTCACCCATTTTCACTTCCCTTCCTTCATGTCCATGTGGATCTTTTGAGAGATAGGAGACATGTTATTGAACAACAAATCCACGAAGATCCTGAGTCCATATCATTCATCGATCAATCCATAACATCCTTCAATCGACCGAATCAAGGTTAGTTTTTCCTAAAATCCAAACTTTGGGAAATTTGGGGATCTTGGTAGATTTCGTCCGTTTGAGCCTTATGAACTTAAATTACTGATGGATAATTGTAGATTAAGTTGTATTCTATCATTTTCATCATCTTTCCACGGTTTACCATTTCCGATTAGTCGATTATATGAACTTCCGTTTGACGCTTTCAAGGTGTCCGGGGAAATGCCGCAGAGAGGAATTTGGTCGTTTTGTGATGTTTTTCCTCGCATGATTGATTGTTTATTCGATGATAGGATATTAGGGACGATTTCCCTACAAAAATATGGTGTTGAGCCCTTCCGATCGTTGTTTTCGTTGGAGTTACGGATTTTGCCAACCGACCGTACTTTCGGAGTATCCGCGAGAGATTACCAAGGCAAGTACCTTGATATACGAATTATAACTGCGTGAAATCATCGTTGTCGAAGTGTATGAATTTATACGGATATATATATATATATATATGTGTGTGTATATATATATATGTGTATATATATATATATATTTATATATATTTATATGTTAAATATATGTATGTATATACGTATATTGATATATATGCCTATGTCGGTGAACGACGAGTGGTGAATGCTAACACTAGTTGACGTACTCAACTTGGATTGATGGATGAACTATAGTTATTCATATAATATAGTAAGGTTATATATATATATATATATCTATATATCTATATATCTATATATATATATATTCGGTTGAGTCGCAATATAAGGATATATGTGTAGCGTTGGTTGATTGTGCCGAAGGCTTATTGTGTTGGGTCTTGATTGATAACGTGCGTGTTATTGTTTGTTGTGTGGTTATGGACTGGCGGATAAATTGTGTGAATTGGTGTATTGATTTGATAATTGTTGAAATGATTGATTGTGTACTTGATGTTTGTAATAATGTGAATACTTGTTGTGAGAGACGTCATATCAAGGGAACCTCGAGGCGGGGTGTGTACTCCGGCACGGTGTCTGTACAATGTGCGGCTCCATATGTTTGGTGAACACCGGTGTTACCTAATGCGCGTGCAAGGGGCGGCTCTTTTGGGAGTGATCTCCGGCGCAGTGACATGTTCAAGGGGCGGCCAACATAGTGGAGTGAACGCCGGTGCACAGGTGTGCAAGGGAGGCGCCTGGCAGGCTTATTGGTAACGTATATTCGAGTTATAGCTAAGACCCCATTACCGAACAATCATCGTATTTCAAAGTTCTGTCAATTCTTTTCAAATACTGGTCTCGATATAGACTGTGATTCATGTTTTTGAAAGCTTGTTTCAAATTGTTTTTAAAACGTTGGTATCAGGGTTAAGTAACCAAGGATGTTTGACGAAATCTCCGAGGGTTAATTAATCAAGGGTCTTGAGCAGGAATTGTCGAATGAGAGGCTGTGCCTTTGATTGTACTGTGATTATTATTCTGTGCATTGGGTCGAGGACCCCGAATAACGTTGTAATGGTTTTCTTGCAAATTATTTTCCACATGTTGGGTGGAGGATCCGAGAGTTTTTGAAGTATGTTCTTAAAGTATTCCCATTTGATTTTCAAAACCCCATGATGGCCTGAGTCAATAATAATGTTTTCAAACTTTCTTATCAAAATGCTTTTCCTTTTATAAAAAGGGATTTTTCTGACTCTTTGGGCTCGTTTAAAGTTTCATTGGTGTTATGTTCCATACAGAGAATATGACTATGTGATTATCTTTCACTTTGTGTATGTGATGCTATTCTGTGTGGACTATGGGAATGTGTGGTTTGTGTTAGGGCTTCACGACTTTTGAGTTTTGTGTTGTTATTATTCGTATATCTTGTATATTATGTACTTGCACTAGAAAAATTCCAGTTTGCTAACCCCCGAGTTTTCGGGGGGTGGGTGCCTGTTATGCGCTCAGGTTTTGGCAGCTCGGGAGGCGATCACGGGATTGGCTTGGAAGGAGATGGAGGAAAATGATACTAATCACACGAGTCGAGTCTTTTCTTTTGTTTCATTAAAGTGGTATTTCTCTGTCGTTCAAGTATTCACCCTTGCATGGGTGTAGTTTTCATTTATTAAATTGAGTTGTCATTCTTTTCGGTGTTCAAGTTTATTATTGTCATTGTAATATGAATGTCGTTAGTTATGAATTGGTTAATGACCTTGTCGGTCTGCTTTGTATTTAATTTTGACCCCGGTGGGTCAATCATTGAGTAGTCTTTTGGAGTTTAGCCTGGTAGATCCTTGTGATAAGGGTCTATGGCGTGTGACATTCCTGGTTGTATTCTGGGGGTGTTACATTTATGGTATCGGAGCTTAGGTTTGCGAAAAACCTAGGCCGTTGGGTCAAGTCCATGTCTTGTGTAAGTCACGCGCATCAGAGTTGTGATTAGTATCGTGGTTCCGACATCATATTTCGGCAATCTGTGATGGTAAGCCTCCCGATCGTAAGTCCCCTTATATACGTATTTGATTATATTGTGCTAATGTGTTTAATGTGAACTATGGATTGGAACTTGTTGGTGATATTATTGTTTTAGGATATAACATGCGTATGCGGTCCGAGCAAAAATGGTTATGTAATATGCTTCGGAAGTCGAGCATATTTATCTGTTTCTACACTTTATTAGAATAAATTTATGAGTGTTAATTCTATCCGTTGCGTGAGTATTTTGAGATGGCTTTTGGTATCTTGCAAGCCGAGTTTTGATATTTTGGTCTTGCACGTTTTGATAGTATTCTTATGATGGTATTTGATATATTTATAAATGACTTTAGTGAGTATTTGAGAATATTACCGACATGGGCCTTTTTGGGAATTTGAACATTTTTTTTAAATGATTTTTAGCCTGGTGGGATCCGGCACGGGGCCCACGACGCTGTAGTATCACGAATATTTTAAAGTGGTGCTTTGAAATTTTCTAACATTGTGAAAAGCCATGATTTAATGTCGTCATGTTAAATGGTCACGTATCTCGGTGGAAGATTCTTTCGAATAAACATTTTGGTAGAAGAGGAAAGATTTTCAAAATTGTGGTATTTGGGAATCTAACACTTTTGAAATATTTCAAATTAGTTACAATTCAATTTTGATTTTTTTTTTCTTTTATACATTACTCGAAAATAATTTTTAGAGTCGTTATATAAACTTCCTCTTCCGAAATAAAAGACAGTATTTATGAGTCTTGGGCGCAACGTGACTAGCCCTCTTTTCCAAAAATTTATTTTCATTAAGTGCATACATATAATGATCGTCCTCGTCGAAGGACTCGAAATTGACTTCATAAAACTTTACGCTTTACGTTATTCTATAGATGTTAAATAAACCTTGTGTTGATAATTGTGGTATACTGTGCAACTGATTATTTGATAATTTGAGCGGTACTATACGTATTAGTATGTCGAGCCTTGGCGGACGTAAGTGTGATGACGGAAGTGGAAGCGACAAGGTGGTTCGTACGACAACTATTCATGCTACAGTGAAGGAGTATCAAGATCAAACGATATCCTATGAAATATCCTCAGTGATCGAGCCCACGAGCGAAGCAAAGAGATCGAGGACATCGGGAAAATTTTTGGGCGGTGAAGAGTTTAAGGCTCCCAAACCCCCATGTCGTTCGAACGTATCGTCTTCACGGTCGAGGGTGGCCAGGAATCCCAAGCCGCATCGGTGACTCTCGGTAAGAAGAGAAGGTGCTTCAACTGCAATCGTCAGGGACATGATCGTGCAAATTGTCCCTCTCCACTGTTGACTTGTTACCGGTGCGGGTGTGAGGGTCATCAGGAGAAACACTGCGAGAGAGTTTCCGAATTGGCAAGGAAAGTTGCCCTTTCGGCAAGTAGAGCGAACGACCGGGGAGTGCCCCAAAACCCTATGTCTCGTTCTGGAGAGCCTAGCACAGCATGATGAAGATTTTACGCTAGGTCTTTTTTTTCAACAATCGTGACTTCGATCGTATTTCGTTTCATTACTTTATGTTTCCAACTCTTGTTGTTCTAAGTTTCGGGATCATAATGTCCTCTTAGTATGGGGGAATGTATTACCCGTACTCTTCTTAGTATTTTCGGTATGGGATGACTTTCGTTGTTGGCAATTCATCTGTGAACCTTTCGACCATTTTAAACTGCCTTGTACTTGCTAGGTCAGTTCATTGTATTTCTGGAACCTTGCACTCGCGCTTTGCTCGTGATGATTTAGGGATGAGCAAGTAGTTATTTCCTTGATTGTTCCGCCGCTCTCTATTTTAAGTTTCGGGACGAAACTTATTTTAAGGGGGGTATAATGTAATATCCGAGATTTTTATTCTGATTTATTCGAATTTTTCTTTTTCTTAGACCAGAAATTTCTCGGTTTCCGAGCATTAGTATTATTTTTCTCGACAATCGATTTTGTGTTTATGGCCATAGGTGATGATTTGTTGTATATTAATTTCATTTCGGATCGATGTTGTTGTCCGCGAGCGTTTCGTCGTGTTCGTTCCGTGCATTTTTAGGAATCGAGTCGTCGAGCCACGGCAATGGCGGGCCAGACGGTTGCGGGAGGAACCGGCACGGATCTTTGGCCTTGCCGGACACTTGCGGCGAGGCCCTTTATACCTTCTGGCCCAGGACAGTGCCAGCGCTAACCGCGAGAGTAGCGCACGCCAGCTGCCGGGAGGTAACGCCACGCTAATCGGCCGGGCGATCTAGCGGTAGGAGTCGGACTTCGGCCGGACAGCGAGTAGCGCACGCTACGGCCGGACAGTGCGCGCTTCTTTCAGCGAGCTAGGAGCACGCTCTCGGCTCGGCCGGCACGCTTCCCCTGGCCGGACAGATTAGTCGATAGAGTCTGGGCCGGCGATTGCGCCGCAGCTTTGCCGATGTCTTGCGCCTTCGCGGACCCGGCCGAAGATCTGGACGAGGGCGGCCGATAGCGCCGCTACCGGACAACCTAGTGCACGCTAGTCGATTGCGATATATATATGGCCAAAGCGACCACTGTTTTCACCCATTTTTCACTTCCCTTCCTTCATGCCCGCAGCTGGATTTTTTGAGAGATAGGAGACATGTTATTGAACAACAAATCCACGAAGATCCTGAGTCCATATCATTCATCAATCAATCCATAACATCCTTCAATCGACCGAATCAAGGTTAGTTTTTCCTAAAATCCAAACTTTGGGAAATTTGGGGATCTTGGTAGATTTCGTCCGTTTGAGCCTTATGAACTTAAATTACTGATGGATAATTGTAGATTAAGTTGTATTCTATCATTTTCATCATCTTTCCACGGTTTTACCATTTCCGATTCGTCGATTATATGAATTTCCGTTTGACGCCTTCAAGGTGTCCGGGGAAATGCCGCAGAGAGGAATTTGGTCGTTTTGTGATGTTTTTCCTCGTATGATTGATTGTTTATTCGATGAAAGGATATTAGGGATGATTTCCCTACAAAAATCTGGTGTTGAGCCCTTCCGATCGTTGTTTCGTTGGTTTTCCGGATTTTGCCAACCGACCGTACTTTCGGAGTATCCGCGAGAGATTACCAAGGCAAGTACCTTGATATACGAATTGTAACTGCGTGAAATCATCGTTGTTGAAGTGTATGAATTTATACGGATATATATATATATGTGTGTGTATATATATATATATGTGTGTGTGTGTGTATATATATATATTTATATATATTTATATGTTAAATATATGTATGTATATACGGATATTGATATATATGCCTATATCGGTGAATGACGAGTGGTGAATGCTAAGACTAGTTGACGTACTCATCTTGGATTGATGGATGAACTATAGTTATTCATATAATATAGTAAGGTTATATATATATATATATATATATATCTATATATATATATATATTCGGTTGAGTCGCAATATAAGGATATATGTGTAGCGTTGGTTGATTGTGCCGAAGGCTTATTGTGTTGGGTCTTGATTGACAACGTGCGTGTTATTGTTTGTTGTGTGGTTATGGACTGGCGGATAAATTGTGTGAATTGGTGTATTGATTTGATAATTGTTGAAATGATTGATTGTGTACTTGATGTTTGTAATAATGTGAATACTTGTTGTGAGAGACGTCATATCAGGGAACCTCGAGGCGGGGTGTGTACTCCGGCACAGTGTCTGTTGCAATGTGCGGCTCCATATGTTTAGTGAACACCGGTGTTACCTAATGCGCGTGCGGCTCTTTTGGGAGTGATCGCGCGGTGATATGTTCAAGGGCGGCCAACATAGTGGAGTGAATGCCGGTGCAGTGTACAAGGAGGCGCTGGCAGGCTTATTGGTAACGGATATTCGAGTGATAGCTAAGACACCGATACCGAACAATCCTCGTATTTCAAAGTTCTGTCAACTCTTTTCAAATACTGATCTCGATATAGACTGTGATTCATGTTTTTGAAAGCTTGTTTCAAATTGTTTTTAAAACATTGGTATCAGGGTTAATTAACCAAGGATGTTTGACGAAATCTCCGAGGGTTAATTAATCAAGGGTCTTGAGCAGGAATTGTCGAATGAGAGGCTGTGCCTTTGATTGTACTGTGATGATTATTCTGTGCATTGGGTCGAGGACCTCGAATAACGTTGTAATGGTTTTCTTTCAAATTGTTTTCCACATGTTGGCTCGAGGATCCGAGAGTTTTTGAAGTATTTTCTAAAAGTATTCCCATTTTATTTTCAAAACCCCATGATGGCCTAAGTCAATAATAATCTTTTCAAACTTTCATATCAAAATGCTTTTCCTTTTATAAAAAAGGATTTTTCTGACTCTTTGGGCTCGTTTAAAGTTTCATTGGTGTTATGTTCCGTATAGAGAATATGACTATGTGATTATCTTTCACTTTGTGAATGTGATGTTATTCTGTGTGGACTATGGGAATGTGTGGTTTGTGTTAGGGCTTCACGACTGTTGAGTTTTGTGTTGTTATTATTCGTATATCTTGTATATTATGTACTTGCACTAGCAAAATTCTAGTTTGCTAACCCCCGAGTTTTCAGGGGGTGGGTGCCTGTTATGCGCTCAGGTTTTGGCAGCTCGGGAGCAGTCACAGGATTGGCTTGGAAGGAGATGGTGGAAAATGATACTAATCACACCAGAGACAGAGTCTTTTCTTTTGTTTCATTCTGGTCGGTATTTCTCTGTCGTTCGAGTATTCATCCTTGCATGGGTGTAGTTTTCATTTATTAAATTGAGTTTTCATTCTTTTCGGTGTTCAAGTTTATTATTGTCATTGTAATATGAATGTCGTTAGTTCTGAATTGGTTAATGACCTTGTCGGTCTGCTTTGTATTTAATTTTGACCCCGGTGGGTCAATCATTGAGTAGTCTTTTGGAGTTTAGCCTGGTAGATCCTTGTGATAAGGGTCTATGGCGTGTGACATTCCCGGCCGTATTCTGGGGGTGTTACAGATAACAATTCATAGGGCCAGAGCCCAACATCACGTGTCCTCGACGGACATAAAAATCAACAAAACATAATCGCGCACGTGTATCGCCTAAGACCGGGACGAAGCCACAAATTCCACTCGAGGCCTCTAAGGACCCTCCCGAGCTGGCTAGCTAAACAAATCACACACATGCATCGCCTAGGACCGGGACGAAGCCACAAATCTCACTCGAGGCCTCTAAGGACCCTCCCGAGTGGGCTAGCTAAACAAATCACACACATCTCACGGTTAGATCAATCGCTTATTGCATCCTGGCCACATGATCACATGCCATGTGCCATCGTAGATTATCTTTGGCGCTGACGGTTGGATCAATCACTTGTTGCATCCTGGCCACATGATCACATGCCATGTGCCACCGTAGTTTTTATTAGGCTCTCACGGTTGGACCAATCGCTTGTTGCATCCTGGCCACATGATCGCATGCCATGTGCCACCGTAGGCCCCACCCACATCCATGCATTCACACATATCACTATACAACACATATATTCAAACAATTCACCAGAGGCATCAAACACTTAGCAAAACAACACGTCAAACCACAATACACCGAAATGAAACAATATACGTCCACACGTAAATACCAAGTGCATCATCAACACCAAACATGTCCATAAGATTCACATACTCGTTCACGAATCACACCAATCACAAAACACACACGGTTTTGAAAGAGGGCCTTTAACAAGGCTAACCAAATCTTTCGAAAGTGAAATTCAAACAATCAAATAAACACAAGGAGACGATCACTAATTATCATATCCATAAAACAAGAATATTATGGACAAGGTAATCGCCTCGAATAAGAAAAACGCGGAGAATCGACCGAAATAGGTTGACACGAACCGACTATGAACCCGCCGTCTCCACCGATCGCCAACTCGCGGTCATAAACTACGAAGGACAAGAACAACAATGAAATGAATTCCATAACACGACTCAAGGCCGTTGAGTTCAAAGAACGAATGACGAAAATTCAAGTGTTTTCCCCAAAACGGCCAAGAACACGATTCGTCCCGACAAAACACGAAAAAGGAATTCCAAGTCGAAATATGGATATACAATCCATAGAATATGTTTAACAACATCATTTAACCACAATCTATCCAACAAAAATGGATGGAAAACGAGATCGAGAACAAATCCCCCAAAAAGTCGATTCGAAGGAAATCAAGAAATATACTTCGATTCGACGAAGAACAATGTATTAAATGATGTTAAACACAAGAATACTACCAAGATTAATCATACCCATCATGAATTAATCAACAACACGGAACGAATCGGACAAAAATGCAAAAACCCCCAATTCACGAAATTAGGGTTCTAAGGAAGATTACCGTGATTCGCTGGATCAAAGGATGATAATGGATGATTGATTGATGTTATGAACTCAAGAACTTCGTGGATTTGTTGTTAAACAACATGGCTTCAAGATCCTCAAGACCACATCCGCGGAAGAGAAAGAAAAGATTGAGAAAAAAATGGTGGAAACCCGTCCGCAGGGCCTTAAATAGGCAGCCTGCCGGCCGAGTTACGTACGTAACCGCCCAAGGGCTTACGTACGTAACCGGCCAAGGGCTTACGTACGTAACCGGCCATGGCTGAGACGCTGCCCAAAAATGCCGACATCCTTACGTACGTAACCGTCTAAGGGTTACGTACGTAACCGGCATTACATACGTAACTGCCGAGCGCTACCGTACGTAACTCGGCGATGCTGGCTGGGCCCAGGCGCCCGACCATGACTCGGCCGGGGCCAACTCCGACGGCCCGAACGACCCCGAAACCCGAACCTGAATACGAATCGAAGATACGGTTACGAAGTACTCGCAAAGACGAATTCGAGCACTAAGAGAACACACGATTCCGACCACCCGAAGGCCCAAAATTCGACAACGGAAAGTAATTACCCCACACTTTGGGAAATTACGAAAATAGCCCAAAACGTCCGAAATACACGATACATGATCGAAACACCAAGCCGAACCTTGCAACATGAATAATAACATTAAATGAACTTACGAGAAATTCGAAACAACAGTTTCGGATGAGATTCGTAAGAATCGAACTCAAGTGCGGAAAAACCGCTAAAAAGCACGGAACTCAACAAAACGACACCGAAATGCGCTCGGATGACAAAAAGTGCAGAATTAATCATTCTCGGAATGACGAAACGGTCATGAGCAAGTCGTCAAAATGGACTTCCGCCGAAAAAAAGAAATTACCGGAAATCGAAATTATGGGTATTACATTCTACCCTCCTTAAAACAAGTTTCTCCTGAAACTTAAAACAAGTAGGGAGAAGAAATATCCCGTCAGGAAAAACTCAACGAGATACACAAGAAGTGCGTAACTTATGCCCAACGGCGAAACGTTACAAACAAAGCAAGGAATATACGGCATGAAAACGCGCTCCACGACGACCAACATAATGCCACCGGTAGAAACATGATAAAACCAACAAGTGACAAGCGTCATCAAACGGATAATATAGTCAAGTCAATTATCCGAACAATCACAAAACACAACGAACGAAAATCAATATGATTGACCAACCCAACGGTACATGAATCAAAACGCGAGCCAATCGCTGGACAAATACGGAATTCCACCGCCCAATGGTTGGAAGATCGAAAATGAGACCAATTTCCCGAACATAAGAAAATTAGGAAGGAGTCTGAACGCTCAACAACCACGAAACGGGGTCAACAAAATCTGAACAATCAATGATCGAACCACAATGATCGAGACAACAAAAATCGAATAATCGTGTTCGGATCACGAAGAACAATAAGGTTCAACCGACAACTCCGAGGTTCACATCTCGACTCGAAACAAAACATGATCCGGTGAAAACAACAAGATGCGCACTCACATAAGATCCACAGGAAAGAGAATAGCAATTGAAAAGTCACAACGACAAACGAGTAATTCCGAAACAATACCACCCTCGTTCGATTAACAACATTAAGGGACAGGGAAAGCTAAGAAAATGTTAACGAACATAAATGAGTCGACAGAGTAGAAAATACAGAAGTTCAAAATCCGATCCACTTCGAATAAAAGAACTAGTAGAACCAAATGATGTTACTTCCGAACAAGGTTCACAAGAATCGAACCGGACTCGGAAAGTCACAACGATAACCAGATCGACCCAAAACAAGATCACAGCTCGTTCGAACGACGAAACCGAAATACAGAACAAGTTCAGAAAGTATCAACGAACACGAGCGAGTCGATAGACTTGAGAAAGAGAAAATGCAGAAGCCAAAAATAATACGGGTATTATATTCGACCTCTTCTAAAAGAAGTGTCGTCCCCGAAACTCGCAACAACGAAATCAAGGTGACAAGACAACAAGCAACCGACAGAAACATCTTTCGAAGGCCTCTCAAAGTCAATCCTGATATCTGTGCTGAAGCGTGAACTCCGAAAGTCTCGGTAGCCAATTCGCAAAACTGAATTCGGTGTCCCTCGAGTCCTCACTTGAAACGCGTTACTGACGAGAAGGACAATTGGTACGTGCATGCCCCCGACACACCACGGTTGAAACACCTAGGCTCGGGATACCGAATATATAAATGCTAGATACAATGGAACATAATATCGCAAAACAACAAACCGGAGATTCCAACTTGGCATAACATATCAACGCATACAAAAATCACCACAACAACGGCATCGTTCGACGATTACAACGGCCCGAACGATAGTCAACACACAATCACAAACATCATGAAACAAACACTCATGTGCATAAACGCACAAAAATCCAAGCTTCAACAGCTCACACTCGTGCGACAACACGCAAATCCCCACGAGGCGACAATTAGTAAATACCAGTTCACACCTCTCACAAAGGGCTAGTACAACAAATGCGTGGAAACGCCTCGACGTTCATGCCACCAATTCGATCAAACTCGGGAGCAACATCATAACGACAAAGCAAACATCATACATGCATTCGCAAACGCAAACGGGAATTGATAGATTTTAAAAAAAATGAAAACCACCCTTTGAAATAATTTAGAAAAACACCGGTTGATCTTGAGTATCACCTTTCAAAAAAAAAATACAAACGTGAAACATCGTTATCGAGACTTTGGAAAACCATCTTGCATTTGAACAAAAATGAGGACACCTTTCTTTTAGTGAAAAACTTTCAAAAATATTCGACCCTCAGGTCTAACCAAAGCATTTCCAATATTAGATATTGGATAGTCTAAATCGATTTATTGGATAAATTGATTTACAGCCTAATGAATTAAATAAATTACTTGGTGATAAATTTAATTCATGAATATAATTATTTCTTGGAGAAATTAATTATGTTATTATGTATTTGATATGATTAATTAATTGGATTAATTAATCGATATAAATACATCGGAATGGAATTAGAGTTTATCTGTTTGGACTCACAGGAGTCCGAAACAGACCGAACTCGCTCGGGTCCTTCTAGATGGCTGCCCCCCCTTCCACCTACTTTCCACTTAGTCTTTATTTCATATTATATGTGGAAGACAATGACTTGGTGGAGGGAATCTCATGTGTAGATGAGTTGGTGGATGTGGGAGTTGAATATATGATGGAAGACTTCCTCTCACTCATTAAGGGATTGATTTCATACGTATCAAAAAAATAGTTTAGAGAGAGAGAGATTCTTCATCTTTATTCATCAAGTTCTTGATTTTTCTTGGAGGAAAATTGAGAAATAAAAGAGAGATTGTGAATTATACACTTAGAGTGTTATAATTTCATATTGGAAGCTTCATCACTTAGCTCTAGCCGTATCCTCGGAGGATATCAAGGTGATTGTCGTTCCAGTCGTTTCTCCGGCGCGTGGCAAGTAGAGACGCGGTGCTTTCGGCATTGGATCGTTCAAGAGCTTGGAGCGGATTGAATTCATAGAGATCAAACTAAAGCTTGGGGAATAGCTCAAGAGAAGGAATCCATCTAATCAACGGACTACAAGGGTGAGTTTCTATATCTCTTGTGAATTCGTTTTTAATATTCGTATATACGTAGCTCGATGGATCCTCGTAGGGATTCGAATCGAATTAATTTTCGTTTTACCACTTCTGCTGGGCCTTCGTTTTAGGAACTGAATCCCAACACTGTACTGTATCCGAAACGATACCAAAATTCCCAAACTTATCATATCTCAATTATAGAATGATCTGGCCAAGACTAACTCTGTCGGCTAGGTCGCACAATCCGATCCCAATCCTGATAAGACCGATATCACATGGCACACCTGTAATCAAACTGTTCCGAGACAATAGCAAGTCCCGGATATCAATGCAAAGCATGAATGCTCAAACAATCAATAATGATAAACAATCAATGCATCACAACGGAATTATCAATGACATGATATTTCCACACAAGATCGACAAAGGATCAACCACGAACGAGAATACCATGATGTGGTAACTCCAACAAGATCAATGACATAATCAATAACCGAGAATAGCGACAATATGACAAATCCCAACAAGATCAATAAAAGGTCGACAACCGAGAATACCGACGACACGGTAAGGATCAACGAAGAATCAATAACTGAGAATACCGACGACGCAGTAAACTCTAACAAGATCAAAAGAGTCGACAACCAGAAATACCAACGGTACGATAAACCCCAATAAGATCAATAAAGGGTCAACAACCGAGAATACTGACGACATAGTAAACTCTAGCAAGATCAATAAGGACCAACGACCGGGAGTACCAACGATACGGTATACTCCACCAAGAATAATAAGGAATCGACAACCGAGAATACTGACGACACGGTATACTCCAATAGGGATAATAAGGGATCAACAACTGAGAATACCGACGACACGGTAAACTCCAATAACATCAATCAAGGACTAATAACCAAGAATACCAACGGTGAGACAACTCCCAAACGGAATCAATAAGGATCAATAACGAACGAGATTACCAATGACAGGGTGAACTCCAAACGAGATTTATAAAAGATCGATATCAATGAGTTGACCATCGATATGGTAACTCCGAATGAGATTAGTAAAGGTTCAACGACGATAGATACACGAGAGAATAAAATCGTCAACCATATACAAATCATATATACGGGATTTCAAAGACAATCCGAATATCGAAAAGATCCAATTATACATGGACTGTGAATGACCAATCAATAAGACTCAAGATGGACGTCGCAATACGCTCGATCCGGACATGTTTCCGTGTACAAGCCAACCACGGGTATTGATCAGATACTCATCTGGTCTCGTACCTAATCAGCCTCACGAAGTACGTCTCGTGTGCACGGTTCAATATGAGGTCGAAACCAATACATGCTACACGTACCCGTCCCGAAAATCCTACACATGAACGATCAGAACGTATCTGACTCCAGATATGCCACGATATAACATGATAATGAATCTCGAACAAACGCATATCCATCAAGGATCAAAAGACTTCCCAAAAGAGCTACAGTAACTCGATCATGAAAGACTGACACGACCACAATGTCGTATTTCCATCAGATAATAGTCCACATCATGCTCAACAATGCATATAATATTAACACATAAACCCCAAGGCAGTAGCCAAGGGTCACGAAAGCATCTCACAGGAATACCCCGGAACATAGGTGCCATATAGGTCTTATCCCCTAACACAGTTCATGCAATCACAAAATACCCCAAGATCGCAACCAAGGGTCACGAAAGTATCCACACAGGAATACCCCGGAACATAGGTGCCATATAGGTCTTATCCCCTAACACATCGGCCCAACAGATCACAGCTCAAAGGAAGAGCACATTACAAAACGTAACAAACAATGGTGCACACTCACCGCATGAAATATCAACACACACATGCAATAATGCAACATGATGATTATCATAATCTAACAATATTAATTTACCTCAAGCTGGAGACGCCAACCTTCCCACGACCAACCGCCCTGAACGAATACACGATTTATCCGACAATCCAAAATGAAGTACAGTCCATAACTAATACTAAACCACCATCTCGAGTTCAAAATCGACACGATAACTAACCTTGATATCCAACTTCTCATGCAATATACCAAATTATAATTCACATTCCCATTTCCACTAGACATCCTTAAAATCATATACATTATGATTTATCTTAGTCCAAAAATACCATACATACCACCATTCCGACAATTCATATATTCCATAATACCATTGCTTTATGAATCATAAATGAAATGAAAACGAAATCATTTATTAACATTATGAACTGAGCAAGCATAACTTGCCTCGATACCAATACGATGAAGTTGTTACTAGTCCCGTCGTCTTCATCCACAAGCTCCTCAGCCCCGACCAAGACGAGTCATGCATTCTCCAACCTCAACCGCATTGCAACGGTTAACATCAACGATCACTAAACGCAACCTAATGCAATAATCAATTAGCGATACGTTCAATAACAATCAACAACCGAAAATGACCAACTAATCAAACTCAACGGTTCAAGATATCTCGATCATACGAAACCAAACCGTATCAACTCTTAACAATACGAATACAAGTCGAAATCCGGTGTTCAATAGTCCTAACAATGTCTTCAACATATATACTTCTCAAAACATCATGAATCGCAACAAACTACCAAGAACATCGAGAATACTACGATTCCATAATCATAACAACATAATCGAATCATTTGATCACCAATTCATTATCTTCCCTTAACAAAATTCTCGTAAATACCAAGAATCATCACAACAATATCAATTCAACCATCATTCATACGACAATGTGTAGAATTTTCCATGTTCTACTCATTGAGACATTTCATCGAACACTTTGAAGGCATAGTCCAATTCAATCGATTATTCAAAGAAATACTCGAATTCATTCCACAAAACTTCAAGAGTATTGAATGATTACGACTATACAATCAAGTTCTATCAATAATCTGAATCAAAACGAAGCAAATAGGCCAAAACACCAAGAAACCTCAAGAACATCCAAAAACCAAAAGTTCAGATGCTCTTACCTTCGATCCGGGTGGAGGATGATGTTAATCCATGATTCCAACTTCCAAAACATGTTGTTATAAGTTGATTCTACTCAAAACCATCATCTTTGCTAAAAAAATCGCGAAAGGAATGAAGAAAAGTGAAAAATGCCGGATGTGACTCGGTCCAGGCCTTATCTAGGCGGGACCTGCCGGCACGTTACGTACGTAACCGGCCGTGGCTTACGTACGTAACTGGCCGTGGCCTACCTTGCTGTCTAGTTTGGCCGACATCCTTACGTACGTAACCGGCAGCTCTCTTACGTACGTAATCGGCCACCGTAACCGGCCACTGCCTACGTACGTAATCGTCCAGTCCTAGCCCCCCCAGCAAGTCACTGCCGATCGTGATCGGCCATCCCTGCGAGTCACTTCCGACCATGCTCGGCCACTACAGGTCCTCTCGGCCACGACTCGACCAGCCGCCCCGTAACGTACGTAACACTTATTCCATTGCGTATGTAATACGTTCGTTGACTTGCTATAGTATTATACTAGTATTACGTACGTAATACACCCTGTATAACGTACGTAACTCCATCCGTTGACTCACATGTCCACATCCGCGCCGAAAGCTGCCGACACCTGGCCCAACTGTCGGATTCCTCTTGTTACGTATGTAATACCTTACGCATAACGTACGTAACACGTACCACTTAGCGTACGTTATCTCAAAGTCTTAACGTACGTTAACAGATCCATACTTAGCCATTTCCAGCATTTCCTGTCCAACGTCTCGACATAACAAATATGATCATACGACATACTGAACATGTAACACCCCCAATCCGCTCAGGGATATTACACGTCGTAGACCCTTTCCTCAAGGATCTACCAGGCTAGTAATAACATAGAACAACTCAACAATGCCTTTAAGGCCAAAATGACTCAGTAGACCGATTTGGTCTTTCAATGATTACATACAACTCAAACTCATTACATGCCCACGCAGGGGTCAAATACGACACACTCCCGTACAACGGGAAAGAATACTGCAGCAGAAAATAAACTATAAGTAAACCAATGAGATCATACGGATCCTCGTGTGATTAGTATCGTTCATCTTTCATCTTCGTTTGTGCCGACCCTGTGTTATGCTCCCAAACCTAAATGCAAAAATAGACATCCACCCCCCGAATACTCGGGGGTTAGCAAAACTCCACTGTTTTGCTAGTGCAAGAACAAAGTGCAAATACGAGCCATACAATTCACATTCCACGAATAACAATAACCAGGAATCCTCAAAGATCCAAACGTAACAAAAAGTACTTCCCGAGGCGAGAGTTTGGTAAACATTTACAAAACCGAAAGATCACAAATAAGGGAAAATAATTTATAAAACAGTTTTAAAGATGCCATCGAGAGTTTTAATAGAAAACAATTTAGGATTATCAAATCCTTAACTTGCCAAAAATCAACAAGGGTCACCGCCCAAAGGTTTTTGTTTTCGCAAATCGAAAACCGACAAGAATACACAGGGTTAAAACCCACGTCACGCGTCCTCGATGGACATAAAATCAATACCAACTCGTGAAGTTTTTACTCGTGAATCCAGGTCGAAGCCATTGGAATTCCCTCCGTGGCCCCGTCGAACCCTCCCGAGGTGAGCAAAATACATTCACACAACACACAACAACTCGTGAATCCAGGTCGAAGCCATTGGAATTCCCTCCGTGATCCCGCCGGACCCCCCGAGGTGAGTAAAATACATTCACCTCTCGTGAATCCAGGTCGAAGCCATTGGAATTGCCTTCATGATCCTGTCGGACCCCCCGAGGTGAGCGAAGCAACCATGCGCAAATAACATATCACACCAAGGATGTCCAAACAATTCAACCAGAGGCATCAAACACATAGAAAAACACCACGTCAAGCCACAATGCACCGAAATGAAACAATATACATCCACATGCAACACCAAGTGCATCATCAACACCAAACATATCCACAGGAGTCACATACTCGTTCACGAAACACACCAATCACAAAACACACGCGGTTTTGAAAGAGGGCCTTTAACAGGGCTAACCAAATCTTTTGAAAACTCATTTCAAACAAACAAACAAGCACACCAAGACGATCAGAAATCATCATATCCACAAAACAAGAATAGTATGGACAAGGTACTTGCCTCGAATAAGAACAACGCGGAGAATCGATCGAAGTAGGTTGGTACGAACCGACTACGAACCCGCCGACTCCACCGAATGCCAACTCGCGATAATAAACTACGAAGGACAATAACAACAATGAAAATGAATTCCATAGCACAACTTAAAGCCGTTGAATCCAATGAACGAATGACGAAAGTTCAAGTGTTTCCCCCAAAACGGCCAAGAACACGATTCGTCCCGACAATACACGAAAACGGAATTCCAAGTCAAAATATGGATATACAATCCATAGAATATGTTTAACAACATCATTTAATCACAATTGATCCATCACAAATGGATCGAAAACGAGATCGAGAACAAATCCCCCAAAAAGTCGATTCGAATGAAATCAAGAAATATAATTCGATTAGACGAAGAACAATGGATTAAATAATGTTAAACACAAGAATACTACCAAGATTAATCATACCCAACATGAATTAATCAACAATACAGAACGAATCGGACAAAAACGCAAAAACCCCAAAATTTCTCAAAATAGGGTTCTAGGAAATCTCACCTTGATTCGCTGGATCGAAGGATGTTATAGGATGATTGATCAATGATATAACCTCAATAACTTCATGGATTTGTTGTGAAACAACATGGCTTCGCCACCTCCGAATCGCCAGCCGTGGATAGAAAAGGAAGGAAGTGAAAAATGAATGAAAATGTGACTGCTCTGTCACATTTATACTGGGCCGGAACTAGCGTGCGCTATCGGCCAGTATCGGCCCAGTACCCTCGGACAGGGCCCGCACGACCCGGCACCACCGACCAATCCTGCCGACCGTGACCTGTCCGCCCGACTCCCTCTAGCGTGCGCTACGGCCGGAAGCCTACGCGCGCTAGCCGACCTGTCCAGTAACCTCTGTACTAAAAAGCTCGCCCAGGTAACGTATGCTAGTCGGCCGACAGCATGCGCTACCCCTGCCGGTTAGCGTGCGCTACGACCGACAGTAGCGTGCGCTACCTGTCGATCCTAACCGAGTCCAGAACCTCAGAACCCCACTGCCCAAACCCGATAGCGTACGCTGGGCCGCTCGACAGCGTGCGCTACACCTGCCGGTTAGCGCGCGCAGCCTTCCGGCCGTAGCGCACGCTACGCCGGTTCTCGCCAAGGCCGCCGGCTGCCGCAACCGTCCGGCCAGGACCCGCCACCGTCCGACCAGCTGCTCATCCGACATGGCCCGACGACTCGATTTCCGAAAAAGTACGGAACGAACACAACGAAAAGCTCGCGGACAACATCAACGACCCGAAATGAAAACATAATGCAATAATTAATCATACGTGACCAAGAAAAGGGTCGAGACAACAAATACAGATACGGATACCCATAACTTTGGGTAAATTACAAAATGGCCCAAAACGCCCGAAAATCACGATACGTGATCGAATAACCAAACCGAAGTTCACAACACATATAACAAAGTTAAACGAACTTACGGGAAACTCGAAACAGCAGTTTCGCCCGAGATTCGCAAGAATCGAACTCAAGTGCGGAAAAGTCGCTAAAAAGCACGGAACTCAACAAAGCGACACCGATACGAACTCGGATGTCAAAAAGTGTAGAATTAATCATTCTCAGAATAATGAAATGGTCATGAGCGAGTCATCAAAACGGACATCCGCCGAAAAAAAAAAGAAATTACCGGAAATCGAAATTACGGGTTTTAGATTCTACCCTCCTTAAAAGAAGTTTCATCCCGAAACTTAAAATAAGTAGGGAGAAGCAGTATCCCCTGCTAGAAAAACTCAACGAGATACACAAAAACCGAAAACTCGCGCCCGACGGCGAAACGCTGCAAGAAACGCAAAGAGACATACGGCGTGAAAATGCGCTCCACGGCGACTAACACAACGCCACCGATAGAGACATAATAAAATCAACAAGTGACAAGCGTCATCAAACAGACAATACAATCGAGTCAATTATCCGAATAATCACAAAACACCACGAACGAAAATCAATACGATTGACCAACTCAACAGTTCATCAATCAAAACGCGAGCCAAACGCTGAACAATTACGGAATTCCACCGCCTAAGGGTTGGAAGATCGAAACGAGACTAATTTTTCGAAGGAGTCTGAATGCTCAACAATCACGAGACGAGATCAACAACAACCGAACAATCAAACGATCGAACCACCACGGTCGAGACAACAAAAAGCGAACAATCATGTTCGAATCACGAAAAACAATAAAATTCAAACAACAACTCCAAGGTTCACAAGAATCGAACTGACTAGAAGGTCAATTGGTATGTGCGTGCCCTCGGCACACCACGGTTGAAACACCTCGACTCGGCATACCGAATATACAAATGCTAGATACAATGGGGAATAACGTCGCAAGACAACATAGTAGAGATGCCAACTTAGCACAACAGAAAATCATAACACATATCATATACAACGATTACTATTGTAAAGTAATACACACACAAACACTATAGCAACGACGGTATCGTTCGGCGACCTCAACGGCCCAACGATAACCAGCACATAATTACAAACATCATGAAACAATCACAGATGTACACAATCACATAAACCCAAGCTCTAACAGCTCGCACAGGTGCGATAACACGCAAGCCACCATGAAATGAAAACATTAAAGATCATCATCACACCTCCCAAAAGGTCTAACCGAACATATGCGTGGCGAACGACTCAACGTTCACACCACTAATTCAATCACAATTCGGATGGCTAACACCCTAACGACAATACTAACATCATACACACTTTCTCCGACCACAAGCAGGAAATGATGGGTTTTAAAAATGAAAACCACCTTTTGAAAACCGTTTGTAAACACCAGTTGATCTTGAGTATCACTTTACAAAAAGTTGAACAAACATCATTGTCGAGACTTTGAAAACCATCTTGCGTTTGATAAAACGAGGACACCTTCCTTTTAGTGAGAACTTTCAGAAATATCCGACCCTCGGGTCTAAGTAAAAGTGTTTCTAAATAATTGAAAATATCTCAAAATATTTTTGGTCCTCAACTGGAAATTTTTTTTGAAATATATTGCGGTACTAGAAAGCATCTTGAAAACGCCGCAAGAAAATAATTCGTTTTAAAAGTACGTACCGAAATTTAATTTTCTAAGATACTCAAGGTTTTCAAAAACTCAATAGGCCAGAATGCCCAAAACTCACAAAATCCTTTATCAAACCGTCATAAAATATTCAAGGCCAAAGTGCCAAAACTCGATTTAGGGAATCGGTTTTACAAATTAGAACTCAATTTGCAAAATACAGAAAGTCATTTTGAAAGGACTCACGCAGCGGATAAAATACAGTTCGAACATGCACCATCCAGCAACACTACTCCTCATATGAACAAAATATGAGAGTCAAATAACCACATATCACGAAATCAAAATCCATAAGAGGATTCCATCACTTAATGGGTAATCATACAAGTAACTCGTATCAGACGAGTCCCAACCATATAGTAGGGAGACTTACATCCACATGTCGCACGGATATGATGATCGCCCCACGATACTAATCACGACCAACAAACTCAGACGATGCGTCGCGACACGACTTTGTCAGACAAAATCCGACAAGACAAAACTCAACAGACACCACTGACCTGACAGCCTAGGTTTCCATAACCTAAGCTCTGATACCATTTATGTAACACCCCCAATCCGCTCAGGGATATTACACGCCGTAGACCCTTTCCTCAAGGATCTACCAGGCTAGTAATAACATAGAACAACTCAACAATGCCTTTAAGGCCAAAATGACTCAGTAGACCGATTTGGTCTTTCAATGATTACATACAACTCAAACTCATTACATGCCCACGCAGGGGTCAAATACGACACACTCCCGTACAACGGGAAAGAATACTGCAGCGGAAAATAAACTATAACTAAACCAATGACATCATACGGATCCTCGTGTGATTAGTATCGTTCATCTTTCATCATCCTTCGTGCCGACCCTGTGTTATGCTCCCAAACCTGAATGCAAAAACAGACATCCACCCCCCGAATACTCGGGGGTTAGCAAAACTCCACTGTTTTGCTAGTGCAAGAACAAAGTGCAAATACGAGCCATACAATTCACATTCCATGAATAACAATAACCAGGAACCCTCAAATATCCAAACATAATAAAAAGTACTTCCCGAGGCGAGAGTTTGGTAAACATTTACAAAACCGAAAGATCACAAATAAGGGGAAACAATTTATAAAACAGTTTTAAAGATGCCATCGAGAGTTTTAATAGAAAACAATTTAGGATTATCAAATCCTTAACTTGCCAAAAATCAACATGGGTCATCGTCCATAGGTTTTTGTTTTCGCAAATAGAAAACCGACAACAATACACAGGGTTAAAACCCACGTCATGCGTCCTCGATGGACATAAAATTAATACCAACTCGTGAAGTTTTTACTCGTGAATCCAGGTCGAAGCCATTGGAATTCCCTCCGTGGCCCCGTCGAACCCTCCCGAGGTGAGCAAAATACATTCACACAACACACACAGCAACTCGTGAAGTCTTTACTCGTGAATCCAGGTCAAAGCCATTGGAATTCCCTCCGTGATCCCGTCGGACCCCCCGAGGTGAGTAAAATACATTCACCACTCGTGAATCCAGGTCGAAGCCATTGGAATTCCCTCCGTGATCCCGTCGGACCCCCCGAGGTGAGCGAAGCAATCATGCGCAAATAACATATCACACCAAGGATGTCCAAACAATTCAACCAGGGGCATCAAACTCTTAGCAAAACACCACGTCAAGCCACAATGCACCGAAATGAAACAATATACATCCACACGCAACACCAAGTGCATCATCAACACCAAACATATCCACAGGAGTCACATACTCGTTCACGAAACACACCAATCACAAAACACACGCGGTTTTGAAAGAGGGCCTTTAAAAAGGCGAACCAAATCTTTTGAAAACTCATTTCAAACAAACAAACACACCAAGACGATCACAAATCATCATATCCACAAAACAAGAATAGTGTGGACAAGGTACTTGCCTCGAATAAGAACAATGCGGATAATCGACCGAAGTAGGTTGGTACGAACCGACTACGAACCCGCCGACTCCACCGAACGCCAACTCGCGATAATAAACTACGAAGGACAATAACAACAATGAAAATGAATTCCATAGCAAGACTTAAAGCCGTTGAATCCAAAGAACGAATGACGAAAGTTCAAGTGTTTCCCCCAAAACGGACAAGAACACGATTCGTCCCGACAAAACATGAAAACAGAATTCCAAGTCGAAATATGGATATACAATCCATAGATAGTTTTAACAACATAATTTAATCACAATCGATCCATCAAAAATGGATGGAAAACGAGATCGAGAATAAATCCCCCAAAAAGTCGATTCGAATGAAATCAAGAAATATAATTCGATTCGACGAATAACAATGGATTAAATGATGTTAAACACAAGAATACTACCAAGATTAATCATACCCAACATGAATTAATCAACAATACGGAACGAATCGGACAAAAACACAAAAACCCCAAAATTTCTCAAAATAGGGTTCTAGGAAATCTCACCTTGATTTGCTGGATCGAAGGATGTTATAGGATGATTGATCAATGATATAACCTCAAGAACTTCATGGATTCGTTGTTAAAAAACATGGCTTCGTCACCTCCGAATCGCCAGCCGCGGATAGAAAAGGAAGGAAGTGAAAAATGAATGAAAATGTGACTGCTCTGTCACATTTATACTGGGCCGGAACTAGCGTGCGCTAGCCTTCCCGGACTAGCGTGCGCTATCGGCCAGTATCGGCCCAGTACCCTCGGCCAGGGCCCGCAGGACCCGGCACCACCGACCAATCCTGCCGACCGTGACCTGTCCGCCCGACTCCCGCTAGCGTGCGCTACGGCCAGAAGCCTGCGCGCTAGCCGACTGGCCCATAACACCGTGGACTAAAAGCTCGCCCGTAATGTACGCTAGTCGGCCGACGGCGCTACCCTCGCCGGTTAGCGTGCGCGACCACAAGATGGCGTGCGCTACTGCCGATCTAACCGAGTCGAAAACCTCGAACCTCACCGCTGGACCCGATAGCGTCTGCTGGGTCGCTCGGCAGCGTGCGCTACACTGCCGGTTAGCGCGCGCAGCCTTCCGGCCGTGGCGTACGCTACGCCGGTTCTACCGCCACCCGACTCGGCCCGCAGCCGTCCGGCCACCAAGCCACTCGACATGGCCCGATGACTCGATTTCCGAAAACGTACGGAACGAACACAACGAAAAGCTCGCGGACAACATCAACGACCCGAAATGAAAACATAATGCAATAATTAATCATACGCGACCAAGAAATGGGTCGAGACAACAAATACAGATACGGATACCCGTAACTTTGGGTAAATTACAAAATGGCCCAAAACGCCCGAAAATGACGATACGTGATCGAATAACCAAACCGAAGTTCACAACACGTATAACAAAGTTAAACGAACTTACGGGAAACTCGAAACAATAGCCGACCGAGATTCGCAAGAATCGAACTCAAGTGCGGAAAAGTCGCTAAAAAGCACGGAACTCAACAAAACAACACCGAAACGAACTCGGATGTCAAAAAGTGTAGAATTAATCATTCTCAGAATAATGAAACAGTCATGAGCAAGTCATCAAAACGGACTTCTGCCGAAAAAAAAGAAATTACCGAAAATCGAAATTACGGGTTTTACAGAACACGTACTAAATCCCAAAAATATTCTCATATGGTACGTCTGATGCACGATACCCTCAATTACAATTGTCGACCAAGTACGACAATCATACAAATACTCATACGGTATATCCAACATCGAAAAACACACCAAACATGTAATATCCTAGAATCAAAATAACCTCGATGACATACTAGCACGACTGTCACGGTTTCCAAAATTACCCACTCATATCGTGTCGGTCCCACTCTGTACAGTACATCCCAGATAAAATAATGCGAAAAATTCATAGTGAAATTCTAGGATATTACATATACACCCACTTAAATATGTTTTGTCCTCGAAACTCAACACCTGTCATAATCAGTATCTCAATCCCGAAATTTCTCAAAATCACGACACCATACTCAAATAATCATCATCAAAACTGAAATAACTGAAAGAACATACTTACAGGTCCTTGAAGTCGATGATCTTCCGTGATACCAGGATACGACTCCCATATAAAGTCTCAACACACTGACAACACACCGGCATCGCAAATACAGCAATTTGAAAATATTTTAAAAATTTTGAAACCTCTAAAATCGGTTTGACTCAAAAGTCAGAAAATCATTTTCAAAAATCACGCTACTACCGCACCGGTAGAACCACATAACACACACGCCCGGGTTTTACGAAACCCAAGCTCTGATACCATCTTCTGTAACACCCCCAAAACCGACTGGGAATAATACAGCGCCGTGGGCCCCATATTGGAACCCACAAGGCTAAAATCATTTTCGCAAATGTTTAAAAATGCCAAAAGGCCCTTTGAAAGTACACACACACGCATTGGATAAAATCACAGTTCAAAGAATACCGAAAGCCATTTTAAAATATACACACGCAGCGGATAAAACATAATTAAATACATTTGCAGCGGAATTAGAAAACCAGAAAAGAATACACAATTCGAACATTCACGCCATAGCCAGTATCACCGGAAAGCTCATCCCTTCACGACCGCTACTAGCTCGAACTCCGAGTACCTAAAAGATAAAGCCCACGACGGGGTCAGCCATAATACTCAACAATGATAACGATCACATCACAAAAACAATACATATCAATGTAATCTACAGAGTAAGAACATTCCTCACGTACTCTTACTGAAGTAGCCTTACCAACCTGTCACAATCCGTAACAAATCAATTCTTACCGTAACCCACGCCTCGTGTCCTTAAGTGATGAATGAATTCAAAAGTAACCAGCTGTATGCTAAGAGTATGCCCTCGAATGCCACTGAGAGGATGTTGAGTGAGGGCATTGTACTTGTAATTATGTAAATCATTAATATAAGGCAATGGATGTTTCTTTATTTACTGGTAGTTACTAGCATTCCTAACTCGTAAATATACATATAGAAACTAGTCCGTGTATTTGAGAGCAAAACGTTCCACTCCTTATTGGATAAGGGGGTCGGCAGTGGAAAGGTTTATAGCGCAAATACTTAATCGTTCGCAAATCGATGAAACTTGACTCGGTGTTAAGTTTATGTGAAGACTTGTATGACATGTTCTTTGACATGGAGAGTGCCTGTCGAACGCTAATGGTTAGTGGGAGCACACGTTATAGGTATGCTAATTGGATTAGTATACTCGAACTGACTCACCCTCGATTCGTCACAGGGATTTCACTCCGGGACAGTCAATGACGAAATCGAAAGGTTGTGATAGGTATTCGTGAACCTTCGACTTGAGGATTTAGTAGGGATGTGCTTGTGATGTCAAGATTTTCATTAGAGTAGTTATGACCCTGTAAACCGGAAGGCGGGGGTCAACCTCGACGTGCATCTTGACGGGCAAGTAGCAGGTTCTACTGAATACCAAGATAGAATTCTTTCTCCCGTTAGTGAGCGGGTTATATGTCCTATGCTGTTATTGGCAGATGAGATCATAAGTCTTTGGCCAAAGTATTGGAGCTAGTTGTATTAGATACACGACAACTCGATGATCTCGATTTGCATTAACACATGCATAGCGTCAAGTACAGATAGGGTTTGACTGACCGTGACCCTATAACTTGATCGGGACATTTGAAATAAGGGTTTATACGTATACTGGTATTCACGACAGAATGGTTCTTGAATGATCCCATCATTTGTTCTCAGTTGGGGTACAGTGTAGGCCGCCAGGCTGTAACACCCCCAATCCACTCAGGGATATTACACGTCGTAGACCCTCTCCTCGAGGATCTACCAGGCTGATAACTAAAATCAAACATCTAAACTTCGCCTTTAAGGCTAAAATGGCTCAGTAGACCGACTTGGTCTTTCAATAATAACATACAACTCAATTCCAAACACATACCTACGCAGGGGTCAAAATAGAATAAACTCCCGTACAACGGGGAAAAGATACTGCAGCGGAAAAGAAAATACAACTAGACCAATACGACATCAACGGATCCTCGTGTGATTAGTATCGTTCATCTTTCATCATCCTTCGTGCCGACCCTATGCTATGCTCCAAAACCTGAATGCAAAAATAGACATCCACCCCCCGAATACTCGGGGGTTAGCAAAACTCCACTGTTTTGCTAGTGCAAGAACAAAGTGCAAATACGAGCCATACAATCCGCATTCCACGAATAACAATAACCAGGAATCCTCAAAATCCAAACGTAACGAAAAGCACTTCCCGAGGCAAGAGTTTGGTAAAATATTCTAAAACCGAAAGTGTAACACCCCAAGAGGCGGCTATTACAGTGCCGTGAATCCCACACTGGGACCCACCAGGCGATATCCAAAACAGGTTAAATAAATATTATTTGTGATACCGAATCACAACGAATAGTCATTACTCCGTTTAGGAGTTTATCAAAATATGGCCAACGGCCTTACAATACACATGATCCAAAAACAAGTATAAACCATATGGAGATGGAAAATACTTCAAATGTCAAATACAACCAAATAGCAATTTAAATGGAACAGGAAATAACACAACACGGTTTAACATAACCGGACAACAAGAGATGTGGGGCCCCCCGAACTAGTATCCCTCGAACCCTTCGCCGTCGACATGCTCTTCCCGTGCCTTGCCTTTGCCTCGACCTAAAATACAAAACAAGTATTTCGCCCAACACAGGTCGATATACATGATAATCAATTCTTGACATATACAATTCACATATAGATTTCAAAGAAATCATTCCGACTATCAATCATACCCCTGCGTATGAAACGAGCGATCACAAGCATCCAATACTATGGACGATTTACGGTATGGCTCAAAGATGGACATCACGACGCCCGATCCGGAAAATGTGTCCGTGCACATGTCCGCCCGTATATGGAATCCAGAATATACGTAGGACAATGTACCTAATTAGCCTCACGAAACTACGTCCCGTGTGCACGCTCAATGCGGAATAATATCCGCCAATGACTATATGTGCCCGGCTAAAATCCTACACAATAACCAATCGAACGCAAATATGATTCGGATATGTCACGATACAACATGACAACGAATTCAACAAATCACATATCCGATTAAGGATCAAGAAAAACTCACCGAATTGAAAATAAGTAAAACAAGATCAATGATTCAAAACGAAGAACTAGTGAATGAAAACCATGAAGAAAACGTAATAACGTCAAGGACAATGTCAAATCACGACAAACATTTCATGAACAATTCATACATATGAAAGATATAACCATCAGAAGAATCTAATCATCATTATAACCAAGCAAGATAACTTGCCTCAAATCCGTAAGCGAAAGATAGTCCTTCTCCAAATGATCAAACGGATGGTATCCTCGGTTAAACACTCAATCGAACAAGCAACCTTGAATGAAACGTAATTCATTCAATAACATATTCACATAATATTAATATCAATTCGTAGGGAACGACGCCCGCAACCTACTCGAATAATTCATTCCACCCCAATGAATACCTTAACGATTAATGAAAGGTTTCAATACATCTAATTCATCTTCCAAAATCGGATTACCATGCCAAAAGTGTCCTTTAATTCTCTTATTATTCTATGAACAAAAACATCTTCAATTTGCCAATAAAATTGGTTTAAATCAAATTCTTATGTTCTACAACATCTCCTATTTATAAAAGGATAGTCATAATGAATTTGATTCTCAATATACCATGATAGTATTATTCATAAACAGCATCATCTTACTTAAGAACACTATTTTTTTAGCATGATGATGAACCACACTCTAAGTTATCAACACAATAGATCGATGAAAAGTTACTGTTGTAAGATCCTGATCATTCTTCAAAGACTTGTGAAACTGAACCAATATGATTTGTTAAAGCTTCTAAGATTTCTGAACTAGATTATCTAATCTCATCTTTAACATCATCAAGTTCTTCTCAAGGTAATTAAATACCTAAAATGGTGTTTAATCACTTCATGATATCAAGTTCTTGACTAAGTCCAGTTATGATGAAGCTAACCGATCCAACAATGTCCTACTGAGCTAAATTCGTCCAGAAGATGAGTAATGACAGTTACAAACATGGTTACCATTACTACAATATCAAGAACTCCTCTAAACTAAACCCTCATTTACATATTTATCAAAAGTGCTTAAAGAGTTTAATTATAACCATGTTTTACTAGCTTAATCTAACTCTAGGTGAAGTATAATTCGTCATTAATAATCAACATAAGAAAATAATGCAGAGAAGAAAACACACCAACCTCCAGAAATGAAGAACAACTTCAATGCTATGAGAGAATATGTTCCAAGCTTAAAAACAACTCTAAATCTCCAAGGGAATGAGCTCCACTCCAAGATTCAAGGCTTAGAAACAAGTTGGTGTAGGTTGATATCGTTTTTAGAGTGCAGAGGGACGATAAAATGGAGAGAGAATCGGTTTAGAGTTGTGAAGAAATGAAAAACAAGCTGGCCCTATAAATAGACTGGACATACTTAGCGCACGCTATCGGAACAGTTTAGCGTACGCTAATGCACTTACGTACGCTATCTGGTCGATATTACGTACGTAAGCGGCTTACAGTGGCTACTGTCTTGAATTATCGCAGGCCGTTAGCGCACGCTAACGAGAAATGGGTTACGCACGCTAATAAAAGTGGATTCTCACCGACACGCCAGCTCAGATTAAGATCTCATGCATGCTAACGGTTAAAAGGGTTCACGTGCTGAAGTCAACTGCTGCCAGATTCCCTCTTAGCGTACGCAACAGAGGAAACCTTACGCACGCTAAGTCACATGATTAGCGTACGTTAATAGTACTGTGTAGCGTACGCTACATCAACAAAAATTCGAAAATGCAACACTCTAATAACATCGAATCATCACATATGAAATGAAATAACACCAATATGATATTCAAATCTATAATACCACGACATAATACTAAATGCAACGATTCATGATAATCAGATTATCCGAATAATACAATGACAGGTAAAAATGAAAAGTTACAGTCGGATATTACATACTCCCCCCCTTAAAAAGAGTTTCGTCCTCGAAACTAAGGGGTAAATAACTCGGGGTATCTCGCTCGCATACTATCCTCTGTCTCCCACGTAGCCTCCTCGACTCCGTGTCGTGACCACTGAACTTTCAGTAGGGGGATCGTCTTGTTCCGCAATTGCTTGATCCTTCTCTCGAGTATCCGTACAGGACGCTCCTCGTACGAATGATCCTCTGCTAAATCAATATCTTCGAATTGAAGTACGTGGCTCGGATCAGCAACATATTTCCTCAGCTGAGAGACATGAAACACGTTGTGAATCTTACTCAAGGTCGGTGGCAAGGCTAGTCGATAGGCCAGATCACCTACACGCTCCAGAACCTCAAACAGCCCAATATACCTTGGGCTCAGCTTGCCCCTCTTCCCGAAACGAAAAACACCTCGAGTAGGAGACACCTTCATTAACACATGGTCACCAACCTCGAACTCAAGCGGTCGTCGACGATGGTCGGCATAAGACTGTCGACTCGAGCCGTTAACAACCGACTCTTAATCAAAGTGATCTTCTCACGGGCGGCTAACAACATATCGGGTTCCGTACCCGAGATTGACGATTCGTCCCAACACAAAGGGGACCTACAAATGACGGCCATATAATGCCTCATACGGTGCCATCTGAATCGAAGCGTGCCAACTATTATTATAAGTGAATTCCACCAAAGGCAGCTGGGCTTCCCAATCGTTCTTCCAATCAAGAGCACATGCTCTCAACATATCTTCTAGAGTCTGTATAGTTCTCTCCGACTGACCATCAGTCTGTGGATGGAAAGCCGTACTGAAATTCAACTGCGTGCCCATCGCACGGTGAACTGCCTTCCAGAAGTGTGACACAAATCGCCCGTCACGGTCTGATACAATGCTCTTGGGGGTACCGTGTAGTCTCACAATTTCCTTAATAAACAGCTGGGCCAATCTCTCGGGGCCCCATGTGTCCTTAATTTCCAAGAAGTGGGCTGATTTGGTCAGACGGTCCACAATCACCCAAATCGTATTCATTCCTCGACGACTCGTCGGCAAGCTAGTGATAAAATCCATAGATATGTCCTCCCATTTCCATTCAGGAATCGGGAGCGGTTTCAGCATTCCTGCGGGTCGCTGGTGCTCAATCTTAACCTGCTGACAGGTCAAACACCTCGAAACGAATTCGGCAACCTCACGCTTCATATTCCCCCACCAATAATTCTGTTTCAAATCCTTATACATCTTGCTAGAGCCCGGGTGAATAGAGTACGGGGTAGCATGGGCTTCTCTCATGATAGAGTTCCTCAACTCTTCGTCAGCGGGTACACAAACTCGATTTCTAAAACGTATCAATCCATCCTCGTGGATCACGAATCCAGGGGCTTTCCCCTGGGTTACTTCATCCCGAATTCGAGATAAGAATGGGTCCGTAATTTGCTTCGATTTGATCATATCATCAAGAGACGAAGAAATCTCAAGGGTGCAAAGTTGTCCCTGAACACGCTGTAACCAAACTTCAATTTCTGGCCTCATAAGGTCCAACTGCAATTCTCTCTGTCTTTGTTAAGCGGCTCGGCATCTGCTCTGCCTTTGTCTTACGGCTCAATGCGTCGGCAACCACATTTGCTTTACCGGATGGTAAAGGATCTCGATATCATAGTCCTTGATTAATTCTAGCCACCTTCTACGCCTCATGTTCAACTCCTTCTGAGTAAAAATGTACTTTAGGCTCTTGTTGTCTGTAAAGATCTGGCAGGTAACTCCATAAAGATAGTGACGCCAGATTTTCAAAGCAAACACCACGGCTGCTAACTCCAAGTCGTGGGTCGGATAGTTAACTTCATAGGGTCACAATTGTCTCGATGCATAGGCAATCACTTTCCCTTCTGCATTAGTACACATCCTGGACTCTGTCTCGACGCGTCACTATACACCACAAATCCTTCCGTTCCTTTTGGTAAGACCAAAACAGGGGCCGAAATCAATCGACTCTTGAGCTCATCAAAACTCTTCTGACATGTTTCTGACCACAAATACTTCTTGTCCTTTCGCAGTAAGTTAGTCATTGATTGCGCAATTTTAGAAAATCCTTCTACGAACAGTCGGTAGTAACCTGCTAGGCCGAGGAAACTACGAACTTCCTTCACGTTCTTCGGTGGTAGCCAATCTCGAATGGCTTCCGTCTTTTGTGGGTCCACTCTCACCCCTTCGGCTGATATCACATGCCCGAGAAAGACAACCTCAGGCATCCAGAATTCACACTTAGAAAATTTCCCATAAAGTTGTTCCCGCCTCAATGTATCGAGAACTTGGTGGAGGTGACTCTCGTGCTCCTCGTGGTCGCGAGAGTAAATCAGAATGTCGTCAATGAAAACGACTACAAAGCGATCCAGATAGTTAATAAAAACTCGATTCATCAACTCCATGAACACTGCCGGTGCATTAGTCAGTCCAAATGGCATTACCACGAACTCATAATGCCCATAGCGAGTACGGAATGCTGTCTTCGAAATGATTCAAAACGACGTACTTGGGAATGCAACCCATGAAGATATGATTCCGGATATGTCACGATACATATCCGATTCCGGAATGCGCATATATGGAATCCAGAATATACGTAGGACAATGTACCTAATTAGCCTCACGAAACAACGTCCCGTGTGCACAGTTCAATGCGGAATAATATCCGCCAATGACTATATGTGCCCGGCTAAAAATCTTACACAATAACCAATCGGAACGCAGATATGATTCCGGATATGTCACGATACAACATGACAACGAATTCAACAAATCACATATCCGATTAAGGATCAAGAAAAACTCATGAAGTGAAAATAAGGCCAACGAGATCAATGATTCAAAACGACGTACTTGGGAATGCAACCCATGAAGAAAACGGAATAACGTCAAGGACAATGTCAAATCACGGCAAACATTTCATGAAAAATTCATACATATGAAAGATATAACCATCAGAAGAATCTAATCATCATTATAACCAAGCAAGATAACTTGCCTCAAATCCGTAAGCACAAGATAGTCCTTCTCCAAATGATCAAACGGATGGTATCCTCGGTTAAACACTCAATCGAACAAGCAACCTTGAATGAAACGTAATTCATTCAATAACATATTCACATAATATTAATATCAATTCGTAGGGAACGACGCCCGCAACCTACTCAAATAATTCATTCCACCCCAATGAATACCTTAACGATTAATGAAAGGTTTCAATACATCTAATTCATCTTCCAAAATCGGATTGCCATGCCAAAAGTGTCCTTTAATTCTCTTATTATTCTATGAACAAAAACATCTTCAATTTGCCAATAAAATTGGTTTAAATCAAATTCTTATGTTCTACAACATCTCCTATTTATAAAAGGATAGTCATACAGTATTATTCATAAACAGCATCATCTTACTTAAGAACACTATTTTTTTAGCATGATGATGAACCACACTCTAAGTTATCAACACAATAGATCGATGAAAAGTTACTGTTGTAAGATCCTGATCATTCTTCAAAGACTTGTGAAACTGAACCAATATGATTTGTTAAAGCTTCTAAGATTTCTGAACTAGATTATCTAATCTCATCTTTAACATCGTCAAGTTCTTCTCAAGGTAATTAAATACCTAAAATGGTGTTTAATCACTTTATGATATCAAGTTCTTGACTAAGTCCAGTTATGATGAAGCTAACCGATCCAACAATGTCCTACTGAGCTAAATTCGTCCAGAAGATGAGTAATGACAGTTACAAACATGGTTACCATTACTACAATATCAAGAACTCCTCTAAACTAAACCCTCATTTACATATTTATCAAAAGTGCTTAAAGAGTTTAATTATAACCATGTTTTACTAGCTTAATCTAACTCTAGGTGAAGTATAATTCGTCATTAATAATCAACATAAGAAAATAATGCAGAGAAGAAAACACACCAACCTCCAGAAATGAAGAACAACTTCAATGCTATGAGAGAATATGTTCCAAGCTTAAAAACAACTCCAAATCTCCAAGGGAATGAGCTCCACTCCAAGATTCAAGGCTTAGAAACAAGTTGGTGTAGGTTGATATCGTTTTTAGAGTGCAGAGGGACGATAAAATGGAGAGAGAATCGGTTTAGAGTTGTGAAGAAATGAAAAACAGGCTGGCCCTATAAATAGACTGGACATACTTAGAGCACGCTATCGGAACAGTTTAGCGTACGCTAATGCACTTACGTACGCTATTTGGTCGATATTACGTACGTAAGCGGCTTACAGTGGCTACTGTCTTGAATTATCGTAGGCCGTTAGCGCACGCTAACGAGAAATGGGTTACGCACGCTAATAAAAGTAGATTCCCACCGACACGCCAGCTCAGATAAAGATCTCATGCATGGTAACGGTAAAAAGGGTTCACGTGCTGAAGTCAACTGCTGCCAGATTCCCTCTTAGCGTACGCAACAGAGGAAACCTTACGCACGCTAAGTCACATGATTAGCGTACGTTAATAGTACTGTGTAGCGTACGCTACATCAACAAAAATTCGAAAATGCAACACTCTAATAACATCGAATCATCACATATGAAATGAAATAACAACAATATGATATTCAAATCTATAATACCACGACATAATACTAAATGCAACGATTCATGATAATCAGATTATCCGAATAATACAATGACAGGTAAAAATGAAAAGTTACAGTCGGATATTACATACTCCCCCCTTAAAAAGAGTTTCGTCCTCGAAACTAAGGGGTAAATAACTCGGGGTATCTCGCTCGCATACTATCCTCGGTCTCCCACGTAGCCTCCTCGACTCCGTGTCGTGACCACTGAACTTTCAGTAGGGGGATCGTCTTGTTCCGCAATTGCTTGCTCCTTCTCTCGAGTATCCGTACAGGACGCTCCTCGTACGAATGATCCTCTGCTAAATCAATATCTTCGAATTGAAGTACATGGCTCGGATCAGCAACATATTTCCTCAGCTGAGAGACATGAAACACGTTGTGAATCTTACTCAAGGTCGGTGGCAAGGCTAGTCGATAGGCCAGATCACCTACACGCTCCAGAACCTCAAACGGCCCAATATACCTTGGGCTCAGCTTGCCCCTCTTCCCGAAACGAAAAACACCTCGAGTAGGAGACACCTTCATTAACACATGGTCACCAACCTCGAACTCAAGCGGTCGTCGACGATGGTCAGCATAAGACTTCTGTCGACTCTGAGCCGTTAACAACCGACTATTAATCAAAGTGATCTTCTCACGGGCGGCTAACAACATATCGGGTTCCGTACCCAGAGATTCTGACAGTTCGTCCCAACACAAAGGGGACCTACAGCGACGGCCATATAATGCCTCATACGGTGCCATCTGAATCGAAGCGTGCCAACTATTATTATAAGTGAATTCCACCAAAGGCAGCTGGGCTTCCCAATCGTTCTTCCAATCAAGAGCACATGCTCTCAACATATATTCTAGAGTCTGTATAGTTCTCTCCGACTGACCATCAGTCTGTGGATGGAAAGCCGTACTGAAATTCAACTGCGTGCCCATCGCGCGGTGAACTGCCTTCCAGAAGTGTGACACAAATCGCCCGTCACGGTCTGATACAATGCTCTTGGGGGTACCGTGTAGTCTCACAATTTCCTTAATAAACAGCTGGGCCAATCTCTCGGGGCCCCATGTGTCCTTAATTTCCAAGAAGTGGGCTGATTTGGTCAGACGGTCCACAATCACCCAAATCGTATTCATTCCTCGACGACTCGTCGGCAAGCTAGTGATAAAATCCATAGATATGTCCTCCCATTTCCATTCAGGAATCGGGAGCGATTTCAGCATTCCTGCGGCTCGCTGGTGCTCAATCTTAACCTGCTGACAGGTCAAACACCTCGAAACGAATTCGGCAACCTCACGCTTCATATTCCCCCACCAATAATTCTGTTTCAAATCCTTATACATCTTTCTAGAGCCCGGGTGAATAGAGTACGGGGTAGCATGGGCTTCTCTCATGATAGATTTCCTCAACTCTTCGTCAGCGGGTACACAAACTCGATTTCTAAAACGTATCAATCCATCCTCGTGGATCACGAATCCAGGGGCTTTCCCCTGGGTTACTTCATCCCGGATTCGAGATAAGAATGGGTCCGTAATTTGCTTCGATTTGATCATATCATCAAGAGACGAAGAAATCTCAAGGGTGCAAAGTTGTCCCTGAACACGCTGTAACCAAACTTCAATTTCTGGCCTCATAAGGTCCAACTGCAATTCTCTATGTGCTGTTAAACGGCTCAGCATCTGCTCCTGCACTGTCTTACGGCTCAATGCGTCGGCAACCACATTTGCTTTACCCGGATGGTAAAGGATCTCGATATCATAGTCCTTGATTAATTCTAGCCACCTTCTCTGCCTCATGTTCAACTCCTTCTGAGTAAAAATGTACTTTAGGCTCTTGTTGTCTGTAAAGATCTGGCAGGTAACTCCATAAAGATAGTGACGCCAGATTTTCAAAGCAAACACCACGGCTGCTAACTCCAAGTCGTGGGTCGGATAGTTAACTTCATAGGGTCACAATTGTCTCGATGCATAGGCAATCACTTTCCCTTCCTGCATTAGTACACATCCCAGACCCTGTCTCGACGCGTCACTATACACCACAAATCCTTCCGTTCCTTTTGGTAAGACCAAAACAGGGGCCGAAATCAATCGACTCTTGAGCTCATCAAAACTCTTCTGACATGTTTCTGACCACAAATACTTCTTGTCCTTTCGCAGTAAGTTAGTCATTGATTGCGCAATTTTAGAAAATCCTTCTACGAACAGTCGGTAGTAACCTGCTAGGCCGAGGAAACTACGAACTTCCTTCACGTTCTTCGGTGGTAGCCAATCTCGAATGGCTTCCGTCTTTTGTGGGTCCACTCTCACCCCTTCGGCTGATATCACATGCCCGAGAAAGACAACCTCAGGCATCCAGAATTCACACTTAGAAAATTTCCCATAAAGTTGTTCCCGCCTCAATGTATCGAGAACTTGGTGGAGGTGACTCTCGTGCTCCTCGTGGTCGCGAGAGTAAATCAGAATGTCGTCAATGAAAACGACTACAAAGCGATCCAGATAGTTAATAAAAACTCGATTCATCAACTCCATGAACACCGCCGGTGCATTAGTCGATCAAATGGCATTACCACGAACTCATAATGCCCATAGCGAGTACGGAATCTTTGTCTTGAAATGTCGACTCTCGAATCCTCAATCGATGATAACCGGATCTCAAGTCGATCTTAGAAAACACGGCAGCTCACTGAAGTTGGTCCAATAAATCATCAATACGATGCAAGTGATACTTGTTATTTATGGTTACCGTGTTCAGCTCTCTGTAATCAATACACAATCGTAGAGATCCATATTTCTTCCGCAAAAATAACAGTGGTGCTCCCCATTGGGACGCACTAGGTCGAATATAGCCTTTGTCAGTCAACTCCTCAAGTGGTTCTTCAATTCTTGCATCTCGATTGGAGCCATACGGTGCGGTGCTTTTGAGAGCGGGGGCGTACTGGTTCTAACTCAATAATAAACTCCACGTCACGATGAGGAGGTAAGCACGGCAACTCGTTTGGAAATACATCTGGGTAGTCTCGTACTACGGAATGTCGACCAATTCAATGGTCGATCAATTGTTTTGGTCATGTAGCACCAATAACCAATACACCCTTGATTAAGCGGTTTCTTTGCTTTCATAGCGCTGATGACTCTCCCGAGCAGTGGGATTATCACCTCGAAAAATACACTCGAATCCATCATCAGAAGTGACGGTAACCATCCGCTTGCGGACACTGAGTATTGCATCATGACGATCCATCCAATCGATACCCAAGATTATATCATCCTTAGGTAGATCGACTACAATCAGATTTGACAACCACTCACGGTCGTTCAAACGAATCGGACAGTCCAGGACTTCACGACTCCCAATAATTCTTCTACCATCAGGTAGACCAATCACGTAGGGCTCACAATTGATAACATGGTCTAGAGGCAAATGACTTAAACAAGAATAAGATATAAAGGAGTGTGAAGCACCGGTATCAAAAAGAACACACACAGGCTGGGAGTGGATCTCGAGTATACCTGAAATCATGCTGGCCTCGGGATCATCAGCTCTCTTCATTTCGTAAATCCTGGGTTTCGATTCGGCACAGTGTACCACTTTGATTCCCACGGCCCATTCCCCTATTCGCCCCGGTGGTCTGATAGGAAGCGGACGGAGGCGTCCGGTTCTGGACAGAAGATTGAACTGGAGCATGAGACGCCACTGGATCATGTCCGGGCCCACTCCTGCAAAAACGAGCATGGTGACCATTCTCCCCACAAGTATGGCATGTGATGGCAGGTTTTGGGCAATTGAAGTTGATATGCCCCTGGCCCCCACAGTTGTGGCACATCACGGAAGAGGGAACCGGTCGAGAGTGCGATCCGGCGGGCTTTGACGCCATGGGTGGTCGATCAGAAGGGTTTGGCAATGACTGGGGCTTCCTGAATGTCCCCCGATTACTCTCAGTCTGGTTCTGGTTCTTGGACCTTTTGTTGTTGGACTGGGGTTGTTTCTTGGAAATCTCCTTCGCGGTGAGTTCGTACTCCAGAGCCTTCTCGATGAACTATGGTAAGGTAGTACAGTGGTGATTCAACAGCTGCATTCTCATTCGGGGTTTATGCCTCTTGAGAAAGTATTTGATCTTATCGGCCTCTGTTCGGATAATTGTTGTGGCAAAAGGAAGGAGTGCTGAATTTCTCGGCCAGATAATACATCATCGTCTTGAGGCGGGTCGGGGTTCAAAAGTTCCGACAGTTTGGCCTCACGGATGGCACAGATAATGTGATCTAGCATGAGGTTTTAAATTCCTCCCATGTGCAAACACCATCGGTGGCCTTCTTGAAAGCCACTGGTATGAGCGCCTTTGCTAAGATAATACGCGGCTACCGAGACGCGATTCTCTTCCAGGCAGTCCACCATCTGGAAAAGTTTCTCAAAATGCTCGATCCAATGCACAATGTCAGCAGGCTCAGAGGAGCCTTCAAAAGTCGGTGGTCTCTGGCGAGAGATGTCGCTGATAATCCGACTCACGGGTCCGCCATTCACAGGAGGAGGATGAGCCCCCTGTTGCTGGCCAGTAGCGGCCGTCTGCATAGCTTCCATTAGTTGACCCATCTGGGTCATCTGTGTCATCATGCCCTGCATTACGACGTAAGGATCGACACGCGCATCTCCGCGCCCACTGTGGTGCGATTGTTCCCTAGAAGGTGAACCACTGTCTGCGGAACTCTGATCCGCATTCGCGCGTCTGTTGGCTCGAGGTATTGGGATTCGGCCCCTTCCGCGGCCTCATCCCCCTCTGCCACGACCTCTCAGGTTTCTTTCCATACTGAAATAATCAATCGTAATGATAACCATAAGTACAGTTCAAGATACTAAAATTCACGCTAAATTAATAGCAACAAGGAATCACACATTCAAGGAAAACGGTTATTGATACCACAAATGTCGCAACGAATATCATATCGGTGTCAAGTCGAACAATTTCAATTGTATAATCAATTCGGCATTTACCTCGGATTATCAATCAGATAGATCCTGTCACAATTCCTCGAAATAACATGATCAACAAGGAGACCCATACTGATATCAATATCATGCAAGTAATTAAATCATGGCTCGAAAGGTACATACCGTATTTGGCTCGTAGGGTCAGGCGCTTGCACAGGTCACACGTGACACGAAGGTCTCTTGATACTAGTTCATTCTCAATGACTCATAAAAGAAAAGAAACAACTCTCCGATACCATCTTCTGTAACACCCCAAGAGGCGGCTATTACAGTGCCGTGAATCCCACACTGGGACCCACCAGGCGATATCCAAAACAGGTTAAATAAATATTATTTGTGATACCGAATCACAACGAATAGTCATTACTCCGTTTAGGAGTTTATCAAAATATGGCCAACGGCCTTACAATACACAGGATCCAAAAACAAGTATAAACCATATGGAGATGGAAAATACTTCAAATGTCAAATACAACCAAATAGCAATTTAAATGGAACAGGAAATAACACAACACGGTTTAACATAACCGGACAACAAGAGATGTGGGGCCCCCCGAACTAGTATCCCTCGAACCCTTCGCCGTCGACATGCTCTTCCCGTGCCTTGCCTTTGCCTCGACCTAAAATACAAAACAAGTATTTCGCCCAACACAGGTTCAGATATACATGATAATCAATTCTTCTGACATATACAATTCACATATATAGATTTCAAAGAAATCATTCCGACTATCAATCATACCCCTCGGGCGTATGAAACGAACAGTCACAAGCATCCAATACTATGGACGATTTACGATATGGCTCAAAGATGGACATCACAGTACGCCCGATCCGGAAATGTGTCCGTGCACATGTCCGCCCCGTATATGGAATCCAGAATATACGTAGGACAATGTACCTAATTAGCCTCACGAAACAACGTCCCGTGTGCACAGTTCAATGCGGAATAATATCCGCCAATGACTATATGTGCCCGGCTAAAAATCCTACACAATAACCAATCGGAACGCAGATATGATTCTGGATATGTCACGATACAACATGACAACGAATTCAACAAATCACATATCCGATTAAGGATCAAGAAAAACTCACCGAAGTGAAAATAAGGCCAACGAGATCAATGATTCAAAACGACGTACTTGGGAATGCAACCCATGAAGAAAACGGAATAACGTCAAGCACAATGTCAAATCACGACAAACATTTCATGAACAATTCATACATATGAAAGATATAACCATCAGAAGAATCTAATCATCATTATAACCAAGCAAGATAACTTGCCTCAAATCCGTAAGCGAAAGATAGTCCTTCTCCAAATGATCAAACGGATGGTATCCTCGGTTAAACACTCAATCGAACAAGCAACCTTGAATGAAATGTAATTCATTCAATAACATATTCACATAATATTAATATCAATTCGTAGGGAACGACGCCCGCAACCTACTCGAATAATTCATTCCACCCCAATGAATACCTTAACGATTAATGAAAGGTGTCAATACATCTAATTCATCTTCCAAAATCGGATTACCATGCCAAAAGTGTCCTTTAATTCTCTTATTATTCTATGAACAAAAACATCTTCAATTTGCCAATAAAATTGGTTTAAATCAAATTCTTATGTTCTACAACATCTCCTATTTATAAAAGGATAGTCATAATGAATTTGATTCTTAATATACCATGACAGTATTATTCATAAACAGCATCATCTTACTTAAGAACACTATTTTTTTAGCATGATGATGAACCACACTCTAAGTTATCAACACAATAGATCGATGAAAAGTTACTGTTGTAAGATCCTGATCATTCTTCAAAGACTTGTGAAACTGAACCAATATGATTTGTTAAAGCTTCTAAGATTTCTGAACTAGATTATCTAATCTCATCTTTAACATCATCAAGTTCTTCTCAAGCTAATTAAATACCTAAAATGGTGTTTAATCACTTTATGATATCAAGTTCTTGACTAAGTCCAGTTATGATGAAGCTAACCGATCCAACAATGTCCTACTGAGCTAAATTAGTCCAGAAGATGAGTAATGACAGTTACAAACATGGTTACCAGTACTACAATATCAAGAACTCCTCTAAACTAAACCCTCATTTACATATTTATCAAAAGTGCTTAAAGAGTTTAATTATAACCATGTTTTACTAGCTTAATCTAACTCTAGGTGAAGTATAATTCGTCATTAATAATCAACATAAGAAAATAATGCAGAGAAGAAAACACACCAACCTCCAGAAATGAAGAACAACTTCAATGCTATGAGAGAATATGTTCCAAGCTTAAAACAACTCCAAATCTCCAAGGGAATGAGCTCCACTCCAAGATTCAAGGCTTAGAAACAAGTTGGTGTAGGTTGATATCGTTTTTAGAGTGCAGAGGGACGATAAAATGGAGAGAGAATCGGTTTAGAGTTGTGAAGAAATGAAAAACAGTGGCCTATAAATAGATTGGACATACTTAGCGCACGCTATCGGAGCGATTTAGCGTACTCTAATGCACTTACGTCGCTATCCGGTCGATATTACGTACGTAAGCGGCTTACGATGCTCTGTCTTGAATTATCGCGAGCCGTTAGCGCACGCTAACGAGAAATGGTTACGCACGCTAATAAAAGTGGATTCTCACCGACACGCCACTCATTAAGATCTCATGCATGCTAACGGTTAAAAGGGTTCACGTCTGAAGTCAATCTTTGCGATTCCCTCTTAGCGTCGCAATGAGGAAACCTTACGCACGCTAAGTCACATGATTAGCGTACGTTAATAGTACTGTGTAGCGTACGCTACATCAACAAAAATTCGAAAATGCAACACTCTAATAACATCGAATCATCACATATGAAATGAAATAACAACAATATGATATTCAAATCTATAATACCACGACATAATACTAAATGCAACGATTCATGATAATCAGATTATCCGAATAATACAATGACAGGTAAAAATGAAAAGTTACAGTCGGATATTACAGAAAGGTTACAAATCAAGGGAAAGAAATTTATAAAATCGTTTAAATGCCATCGAGAGTTGTGATAGAAAACAACTTAGGATTATCAAATCCTTATCTTTCCAAAAATCAATAGGGTCACAGCCCAAAGGTTTTGTTTTCACAAATAGAAAACCGACAATAATTCACAGGGCCAAAGCCCAACATCATGTGTCCTCGACGGACATAAAAATCAACAAAACATAATCGCGCACGCGCATCGCCTTGGGAACAGGGTAATACCATTGATCCCGCCCGAGGCCTCGAAGGACCCTCCCGAGCTGGCTAGCGAAACAAATCACACACATCTCACGGTTGGATCAATCGCTTGTTGCATCCTGGCCACATGATCGCATGCCATGTGCCACCGTAGATTATCTCAGGATCTCATGGTTGGATCAATCACTTGTTGCATCCTGACCACATGATCACGTGCCATGTGTCACCATAGACCTTTAACCATATCCACACATTCACACAAATAACACAATGCAACAAAGATATCCAAACAATTCACTCAGAGGAATCCAACATTTAGCAAAACACCACGTCAAACCACAACGCACCGAAATGAAATAATATACGTCCACACGCAAATACATCCATAGGATTCACATAGTCATTTACAAGACACACCATTCACAAAACACACGCGTTTGAAAGCAAGCCTTTAACAAGGCTAAACCGAATCTTTTGAAAGTTCAATTCAAACGACCAAACAACCACATTTAGACGATCACTAATTATCATATCCATAAAACAAGAATAGTATGGGCAAGGTACTTGCCTCGAGTAATCACAAACGCGAAGAATCGATCGAAGTAGGTTGGCACGACCGACCACGAACCTGCCGACTCCACCGAACGCTAACCCGCGACAATAAACTACGAACAACAATAACAACAATGAAAATGAATTCCAAAGTACGACCCAAAGTCGCTGAATTCAAAGAACAAACGACGAAAGTTCAAGGGTTTCCCCCAAAACGGCCAAGAACGCAAATCGACCGTCCAAAACATGAAAATGGATTTCCAAACCGAAATATGGATATACAATCCATAGGATATGTTTAACAAAATCATTTGACAACAATCGGTTCATCAAAAAAGGATGGAAAACGAAATCAAGAACAAATCCCCCAAAAAGTCAACTCGAAGGAAATCAAGAAATATACCTTGATTCGACGAAGAACAATGGATTAGATGATGTTATAATCACCTAGGATGCTCTAAAACACCTTGGAATGGACGAAGATTAGCCCAGGTCGCGAACACTTGTCGCCACGTCTCAAACCCGCGGAGGAAGAAGAAGAAATGAAGAAAATGAAGATTAAAGACTCTTTGTCCGGTTTTATATCGATGACTTAGCGTGCGCTAATCTTACCTGATTAGCGTGCGCTATCGAGACGTCAGAACAATCGTTCTGACAAAAATGCACAGTTAGCGTGCACTAACCATCAAGAGTTAGCGTGCGCTAACGAATCCTCCAGACCCAGTCCAGTAGCCACTGGACTCCCTCAAACTACTAGTTAGCGTGCGCTACCAAACCCGTAGCGTGTGCTAACTACGGCTTATAGCAGCGCGCTAATGACTGCCCTTAGCGTGCGCTAACGGCTGATTCCGGCTCACGACTTGAGACCTGGCATTCGATAGCGTGCGCTAAGGATATCCCTTAGCGTGCGCTAATGCACTCAGAACTACAGCAGTAGTACTCTCAAAACTGGTTACAACAACGGACTCCTCCGATCGAAATACCAAGATCAAGATATGTACGGAAAACTCCAGAATAAGATCATACCAAGAGTTTGAGTTACAATCAAATTCACACGCGACCATAAAAAGGGTCGAGATAACAAATACGTATACGGATACCCACAACTTTGGGTAAATTACAAAATGGCTCAAAACGCCCGAAAATCACGATACGTGATCGAATAACCAAACCGAAGTTCACGACACGTCTAACAAAGTTAAACGGACTTACAGGAAACTCGAAACAGCAGTTTCGAACGAGATTCGCAAGAATCGAGCTCAAGTGCGGAAAAGTCGCCAAAAGACACGGAACTCAACAAAACAACACCGAAACAAACTCGGATGACAAAAAGTGCAGAATTAATTATTCTCGAAATGACGAAACGGTCATAAGCGAGTCGTCAAAACGGACTTCCGCCGAAAAAAAGAAAATTACCGAAATTCAAAATTGCGGGTATTACATTCTACCCTCCTTAAAAGAAGTTTCGTCCCGAAACATAAAATAAGTAGGGGGAAACAATATACCTGCCAGGAAAACTCGACGAGATACACAAAACCCGAAAATGCACGCCCAACGGCGAAACGCTGCAAGAAACACAAAGAGACATCCGGCGTGAAAACACGCTCCACAACGACCAACACAACGTCGCCGTTAGGGATATAATAAAACCAACAAGTGACAAGCGTCATCAAATGGATAATACAATCAAGTCAATTATCCAAACAATCACAAAACACAATGAACGAAAATCAATACGATTGACCAACCCAACGGTACATCAATCAAAACGCGAGCCAATCGCTGAACAAATATGGAATTCCACCACCCAAGGGTTGGAAGATCAAAAACGAGACTAATTTCCCGAACTTAAGGGAATTAGGAAGGAGCCTGAATGCTCAACAATCACGAAACGAAAACAAAAACCGAACAAACAAACGATCGAGACAACAAAAATCGAACAATCATGTCCGAAACACGAAGGATAATAAAGTTCAAACAACAACTCCCAGGATGATCTAGTGAGAACTACAAGACATGCATTCCCATAAGATCCACAGGAAAGGGAATAGCGACTGAAAAGTCACAATGACAAACGAGTTATTCCGAAACAATACCACACTCGTTCGATCAATAAAAGCAAGGGATAGGGAAAGTTCAGAAAATGTTAACGAGCATAAACGAGTCGACAGAGTCGAAAACACAAGAGTTCCAAATCCGATCCACTTCGAATAAAAGAACTAATAGAACCAGATGATGTCACTCCCGAACAAGGTTCACAAGAATCGAACCGAACTCGAAAAAGTCACAGCGATAACCAGGTCAACCCACAACAAGATCACAGTTCGTTCGGACGAAGAAACCGAAATACAGAACAAGCTCATAAAGTATCAACGAACATGAGCGAATCGATGGACTGGAGAAAGAGAAAATACAGAAGTCAAAATAGTACGAGTATTACCTCCGACCTCGTCTACGAAATTCACAAAAACGGAAGCAAAGTAACAAGACACTAAACAACTGACACATAACGGAACCATCACCGATGCACACGGTCATACCAAACCAAGCTCTAACAGCTCGCACATGCACGACAACGCAGAAATCAGTACGAGGCGACAATATTCAATACCAACATTCCACCTCTCATAGAGGGCTAACACAACAAATGTGTGGAAAACAACTCAACGCTCACGCCGCCAACTCGATCATACTCGGGAGCAAACATCAAAATGAAAATGCGAACATCATACATACATACCCAGCCCTCAAACGGGAATGGATAGGTTTTAAAAACGAAAACCTCATTTTGAAAATAATTTGAAGAATACCGGTTGATCTTGAGTATCACCTTTAAAAAAAAAGTACAAACGTGAAACATCGTTATCGAGACTTTGGAGAACCATTTCGCATTTGATAAAAATGAGGACACTTTCTCTTAGTGAAAAACTTTCAGAATATTCGACCCTCGGGTCTAAGTAAAAGTGTTTCTAAAACATTGAAAATATCTCAAAACATTTTGGGTCCTCGAGGTAGAAGAATTTTGAAACATATTGTGGCACCTTGGATGTACCACGAGAAAATAATTCATTTTAAAAGTACGTCTCGAAATTTATTTTCTAAGATACTCAAGGTTTTCCAAGATAATTCAATGGGCTAGAATGCCCAATTACACAAAACTTTATAGCGCCGTACTAGTATCACTGGGACTCCTTGCCATCAACGTTATATTCCCGTGCTTTTGCCTTGCCATGACCTGAAAAGAAAATCCCCCAACGGGGTCAGTTACATAGAACAAAAATCCTCAAGAGTTGAATAAACATAATCATATATGCTGTATAAACCACAAGTTCGATCAAAGTCTCAAAACGTCGAACACATGCGATAAAAAGTGAATCGGTCAGATTATAACCCAATCCTGTTGAAAACATACACAATCAAACATGCTATATGAATCAAATAACGGTACGGGTCAAAGGGTGGCGCCACACTACGCCCGGGATGGAAATGTGTCCGTGCACAAGCCACCATCGAGTATCGATCGAATACACGTGTGGTCTTGTACCTAATCAGTCTCACGAAGTGATCTTCTCGTGTGCACAGTCCAATGTGAGGCCAACAACCAACACACGACTTAATATGTGCCAGACATGAAAATCCTACACATACCAACCGGCAAGCCAGTATGACCCTGGAATGCCACGAGATAACAAAAGTGACATCGAAATCAATAATGACTCATCGAGATAAAATGACATTGAAATGAATGATAGCTCAATGAAATGATTGGAACCGTCGTTCCTTGTGACTGAAGTGATTAATTGACAATTACAAGTCTCAATACGGTTAATACATTATGAATGAACTATAATTATGAATGAACAACAACAAAAGGAATGAATATCCTTTTAACCGAGTAAGAATTAACTTACACAATGCCGATGAAGAATGTCCTTGCACGAACAACGTCCTAAATGAGATGTCGGTCGCTCGAACAACCTTGAATAGCACAAATACCAATAATCCGATTCAACACACGAATCAAACACGAGTATAATGACACACCATCAAGTAGTAAGTGGACTTTTCGAGTCCGGTTTATCGATCCCACGAGGAAGTTTGGTTATAATTTGAATTATACACTATTAGTGTATTTTTATAGATACTAAGATGAGTGAAACACACAATTAAAGAGTTTGGTTTAATAATTGCAAAGAAAATGCAATAATAGTTCAAATATTTTAAGGAAATTAAAATATTGCAATAATAATAGATTGATTAACGATAAAATGAAATAGTTGGGATTACAAACTTAGTTCGTCATTAGTTATAGAAGATGTATAGGAAATCATAAGATGAATTTACTTATTATGTTGTGTAGATTCGATTTTCCTTAAAAAGACAGTTTCTCTTTCGAACTATAAAATGCCCCTTACATATTGAATCAATTCACTATATTTCTATGTTGATTGGCTTCAATACATAGCATTAGGATTTATGAAAATAACTCAAAGAATCATCTAAGGTCTAGAGGTATATCTATATCCCCTAGAACAACTTAGAGTGAAGATCATTTGATCTAATCAAACATGTTTTCTTTCGAAACATATGAAGACCATAAATATCGTCATTTATTGGCCAAATAAATAAAGATTGTTAAAATAATGAAAATCATACACAATAATAAGTAATTCACAATAGATCTTTATACAAACATAAATAACATGACTAACCTTGTTTATAATCCCAACTAAAGGTAACTTAGCCCATGAAGGGTTTAATATACATAATACAAGCTTTGGTGGTCATTATTAGTTGAATCAAGAGAAAGAATTGATACTTACTTAGCTATTACAGAAAACTCAAAAGTTCGCGTGGAATGAGAAATACCAGGCTAGTTTTGATGATCTTAAGAGGAGACTGACGACAGCGCCTATACTAGCGTTACCAGATGGAACTGATGGATTCATGGTATACAGCAATGCTTCAAATCAGGGTCTGGGATGTGTGTTGATGCGAAAGGATAGGGTGATTACCTATGCCTCTCGACAGTTGAAACCGTATAAAGTTAATTACCCGACTCATGATCTGGAGTTAGCAGCTGTGGTCTTTGCTTTGAAAATTTGGCGAAATTCTTTATACGACACTCGTTGTCAGATCTTTATAGATCATAAAAGCCTCAAGTACATTTTCAGTCAGAAAGAATTAAACATGAGGCAGAGAAGATGGCTAGAATTGATCAAGGATTACGACTTGGAAATTCTCTATCATGCGGGTAAAGCAAACGTAGTAGCTGATGCATTGAGCCGTAAACCTATTTCTCTTCGAGTGTTGGAAGCACTTACGTCCCAAACCAGCATTCAACGAGAACTGATCCGCAAAGGGATTGAAGTATGGTCGCCAAGAATCCAAAGGCAACTATATGCGATGGAACTGACTTCGTCACTAGTCGAGGAAATCAAATCTAAGCAGTTGAACGATTCTCTGATCCTTCGTTTATGTGACGAAGTAAAGAAAGGAAAGGCCCCAGGGTTCGTGATACAAGATGATGGAGTTCTGAGATTTCAGAGTCGACTTTGCGTTCGCGATGATGATGTTTTGAGACAGACAATTCTGAAGGAAGCTCACAGCGCACCCTATTCTATTCATCCGGGCAGCAGTAAGATGTATAAGGATCTAAAACAAAACTTCTGGTGGGGAAATATGAAGAAGGACGTAGCAGAATACATTTCGAAGTGTTTGACTTGTCAGCAGGTTAAGATTGAACATCAACGACCTGCCGGAATGCTGAAGCCGCTTCCGATCCCTGAGTGGAAGTGGGAGGATATCTCGATGGATTTCATCACCAATATGCCAAGGACCAAGACGGGAATGAACATGATTTGGGTTATAGTTGATCGATTAACCAAGTCGGCTCATTTCCTAGGAATTAAGGACACATGGGGACCCGAGAAATTGGCACGAGTATTTATTGCAGAGATAGTCAGATTGCATGGGACGCCGAAGACTATTATTTCAGATCGAGATGGTCGCTTCGTGTCACACTTCTGGAAGGCAGTTCACAGGGATTTGGGGACTGAGCTAAACTTTAGCACGGCTTATCATCCTCAAACGGATGGTCAGTTCGAAAGGACTATACAAACAGTAAAAGACATGCTTAGAGCTTGTGCTTTGGATTGGTCAACTGATTGGGAAGTTCACTTGCCGTTGATTGAATTCACCTACAACAACAGTTGGCATACTTCTATTAAGATGGCACCATTTGAAGCTTTGTACGGGAGAAGATGCCGATCACCCCTGTGCCGGGATGATTCTTCGGACTTGATCGGGATGGAACCGGAATTGAGAGTTCAGACTCAAGAGAATATAGCTTTGATTCGGGAAAGACTGTTGACTGCCCAGAGTCGACAGAAGTCTTATGCAGATGTGCGTCGTCGCCCGCTAGAGTTCGACATTGGGGACCACGTACTATTGAAGGTGTCTCCTACATGAGGAATTTTCCATTTTGGGAGGAAAGGTAAGCTATGTCCGAGATATATCGGACCATTTGAGATCCTCGAGAGAGTTGGGGATTTAGCATACAGGTTGGCCTTACCACCATCGCTGAGTCACGTTCACAATGTGTTTCATGTATCCCAATTGCGGAAGTATGTACCAGATCCCAGTCATATCATTGAGTTCGATGAGATCGAGATAGCTAATGACTGCACCTTCGAAGAAAAGCCAATCAAGATACTTGAGAGTCGAGTCAAGCAATTGAGGAATAAACCGATCTCCTTGGTAAAAGTTCAGTGGTCTCGGCATGGAGTCGAAGAAGCAACTTGGGAGATGGAAGATAGTATGAAGTCGAGGTACCCGGAATTGTTTGCAATTTAAGTTTCGGGCCAAAACTTCTTTTTAGAGGGGTAGTATGTAATGCCCGGATAATTATTGTGTATCTATCTTGTAAGAATCAACTTTGTGATGTTATTATTCGGAGGTTGGTTTCCCGGATATTTGCGCCGTTTGCGGAAGCGTAAATATAAGTGCGGAAAATAAAGGACACGAGGATTTATAGAGGTTCGGCTATAAACGATCCTACGTCCTCTCTCGGTATCTTTTTCTATAGGATCAAGATAAAAACCTCTACGCCTCTCTTCTATCGGTCGAGGTATAACCGTTACAATCACGTCTTCTATTGGTCCGTGATAAACCACTCATACTTGTCTTTGCGTCGGTCCAAGTTAAACCGTTTTCCTTTTCTATCGGCATAGGAATCAACCGCTCTAGCTTTCTATGGGTACTAGATAAACCTCACTTAGATATCAATTGTGATTCTAATAATGCCGGATCCTTGATCCTAATAACACCAAATCCAATCGTATCTTTTCTTTTACCACTCGTGTATGATTTTGTGTATAACACTCAATCACTCAATGTAAGCTCAATATTACAACAACAGTATAATGAATATCAATCTCTGATCAGGGTATAGAATGCTTTGTGTTGTTGTGCTTGATCAATACCATAAGCATGGTATTTATAGGCTCCATCATCTAACTAGCCGTTAGCTTCCAGACTGCTCATTACGTACGCTATCATCGCCACTTTACGTACGTAAGCATCATTACGTACGATAACCATCACATGTTACGTACGTAAGCCTCTTTCAGTTTCAGTCTAGGGAGATTCGTCATTTTGAGTTACGTACGTTAGCATAGACTCCGTTACGTACGTTAACATTACATCACTGATGACGTCATATATCCGTTGCATGCTTTTCTGACTTTGACTCCTCCAACGTTCACTTGTTTGAACAGAGTTACGTAGGTTATCTCTTATCCATTACGTATGTAAGCTTCATCATATTACGTACGTTAACATTGTCTTGTTACATACGTTAGCTTTGTTTTTCTCCAGCATTTTGCACTTCGTTTTCCTTCGATGCTTGCTTCGTCTCTTCGTTGTTTTTTTTTGTTTAGCAGCTTTAATCATCAAAACATTATTAATTTATGTATGGAACTAAATGTTCCAACAATCTCCCCCTTTTTGATGATTACAAAATAACACTTCGTCAATGGGATTTACGTGCAAAATACAAATATATATATATATATATGTGTACAGACCAACGTTTTCGACTTTGTTCGTTTTGTTAGAATCTTCTCCCATTTATTTTTCGACTCCTTCTTTTCTTTTCTTCTTTTCTTTTCTCAATTTCATTAATTTTTCATCGTCTTTTCGACGTCTCCTCATTTTTGTTCAACTCCTTCGTTTTTCCAATTCTTTTTGTATGCTATCGATTTTCTTTGATTTTCTCCCCTTTCACGGTTAATCACATTTTCAACTTATTTCTACATTCTCCTATCTCTCCCCCTTTTTGTATTCATCAAAAAAAATGCAATAAAATGCCAATATTAAAAAAATTCCGTAAATATGAAATATGCAAAAATAAATACAAGGGTATTAACTCCCCCTGAAAATATTATACGATTTAAAAAAAATTACTCCCCCTGAGTAAAATACAAAAAATCAATATTTAGGGATCCAACCTATAGTTGGTTTTTGTTTTGAAACGTAGACGATATTTGAAACGATTGTTCCTTTAGGAACCCAAATTTTCTTAATTTTTATCGTCCGCCTTGGGCTTTTGCAACTTGAAATATGATGCCCGATTTTTAAACACTTTTCGCAATGGGGTATCTTGAAATTAACGGATTCGTTTTTCAAACGAGTTTTGAATCCTAACCCCTCTTTATTCAAGGTAAATTTTTGAACACCTAACATTTGTTCAAATTTCTCATTTCCACACGAGAATTTCTTTGTCAAAAATTTAAGCTCGGTTTGGATTTTAGCGAGATCGTTCTTCAAAATATTTTCATTTTCAATACACTTGGAATGATCGATTTCAACAAATTTCCCTTTTTCGATAATTTTGGAATTTTCAATTTCCAAAGATTTAATTTTAGACTTAAGGGATTTGATTTTCGATAATGCATTTTGAAAATCCGTATGAAGTAATTCAAATGCATCAAATAATTCATCACGGGAGGATGTACTTACTTGGCTTTCGACGTCGCTGTCGTCGAACGAACTCCGAGCCATGAGAGCGAGATTATTTTGATCGACAAAATCGTCATCGTCGTCTTCATCGCTCCAAGTAGCCACGAGAAACTCCTTCTTGGGTTTGGCACAGAAATGCTTAGCGAAGTGGCCTGGTTTTCCACATAGTCGACAAGAGTTGTCGAATTTCTTCGTTTCGCTCGAGATATCCTTCTTTCTAAGGTTTAATAAAGTTTGGAATTTATTAATATTCTTGGCATAATATGCCGCTTCTTCGTCGCTTTCCTCCACCGTGATTTCTTCTTTCTTTTTCGATATCTTAGCCTTCATGGCTAACGATCGTTCCTTCGGCTTTGGCTTGACACTTCGTGATTTTAACACGATCTCATAATTAGTTAGCGAACCAACGAGGGCGCTAAAATCAAGCGTGTTGAGATCTTTAGATTCCATAATCGCGGTCACGGTGCCATCCCATTCGCTAGGTAGTGATCGTAAAATTTTCTTAACTTTTTTACTACTAGATAATGGTTTTCCGAATGACGCAAGTCCATTTGTGATGACCGAGAATCGGTCGAGCATATTGGTGATGGACTCGTCACCTTTCATCATGAATAACTCGTAGTCATGGAGAAGCATATTTATTTTCATCTCCTTGACTTGAGTCGTCCCTTCATGTGTGATTTCTAGAATTTTCCATATTTCTTTCGCACTCTCACATGATGAGATTCGATTGACCTCTTCCGGATTTAAGGCATAAAATAAGAGTTGAGTAGCCTTACAATTTAGATGGTCATTTTTCCAATCGGCATCGTCGTATTCTTCGAAAGATTTGAGCGTACCGTCGGATTTGATAGGAACTTTCGGGCCAAGGCAAATAATCTTCCAAATCTCGATGTCGTATGCTCGGAAGAATATCGACATCTTCTTCTTCCACGTCAAATAATTTGAGCCATCAAAGAATGGTGGTCGGTTGAGAGCAAGGCCTTCGACTGGGGAGAATTGAAACGTCATTTTGGATCTTCTCCTCGGATGTTAAGCCGCGTATTGGAGAACCTCTCCGATACCAAATGTTGGGTACGGGGTCGGATATTTGCGCCGTTTGCGGAAGCGTAAATATAAGTGCGGAAAATAAAGGACACGAGGATTTATAGAGGTTCGGCTATAAACGATCCTACGTCCTCTCTCGGTATCTTTTTCTATAGGATCAAGATAAAACCTCTACGCCTCTCTTCTATCGGTCGAGGTATAACCGTTACAATCACGTCTTCTATTGGTCCGTGATAAACCACTCGTACTTGTCTTTGCGTCGGTCCAAGTTAAACCGTTTTCCTTTTCTATCGGCATAGAAATCAACCGCTCTAGCTTTCTATGGGTACTAGATAAACCTCACTTAGATATCAATTGTGATTCTAAAAATGCCGGATCCTTGATCCTAATAACACCGAATCCAATCGTATCTTTTCTTTTACCACTCGTGTATGATTTTGTGTATAACACTCAATCACTCAATGTAAGCTCAATATTACAACAACAGTATAATGAATATCAATCTCTGATCAGGGTATAGAATGCTTTGTGTTGTTGTGCTTGATCAATACCATAAACATGGTATTTATAGGCTCCATCATCAAACTAGCCGTTAGCTTCAAGACTGCTCATTACGTACGCTATCATCGCAACTTTACGTACGTAAGCATCGTTACGTACGATAACCATCACATGTTACGTACGTAAGCCTCTTTCAGTTTCAGTCTAGGGAGATTCGTCATTTTGAGTTACGTACGTTAGCATAGACTCCGTTACGTATGTTAACATTACATCACTGATGACGTCATATATCCGTTGCATGCTTTTCTGACTTTGACTCCTCCTACGTTCACTTGTTTGAACAGAGTTACGTAGGTTATCTCTTATCCATTACGTATGTAAGCTTCATCATATTACGTACGTTAACATTGTCTTGTTACGTACGTTAGCTTTGTTTTTCTCCAACATTTTGCACTTCGTTTTCCTTCGATGGTTGCTTCGTCTCTTCGTTGTTTTTTTTTGTTTAGCAGCTTTAATCATCAAAACATTATTAATTTATGTATGGAACTAAATGTTCCAACAATCTCCCCCTTTTTGATGATTACAAAATAACACTTCGTCAATGGGATTTACGTGCAAAATACAAATATATATATATATATATATATATGTGTACAGACCAACGTTTTCGACTTTGTTCGTTTTGTTAGAATCTTCTCCCATTTATTTTTCGACTCCTTCTTTTCTTTTCTTCTTTTCTTTTCTCAATTTCATTAATTTTTCATCGTCTTTTCGACGTCTCCTCATTTTTTTTCAACTCCTTCGTTTTTCCAATTCTTTTTGTATGCTATCGATTTTCTTCGATTTTCTCCCCTTTCACGGTTAATCACATTTTCAACTTATTTCTACATTCTCCTATCTCTCCCCCTTTTTGTATTCATCAAAAAAAATGCAATAAAATGCCAATATTAAAAAAATTCCGTAAATATGAAATATGCAAAAATAAATACAAGGGTATTAACTCCCCCTGAAAATATTATACGATTTAAAAAAAATTACTCCCCCTGAGTAAAATACAAAAAATCAATATTTAGGGATCCAACCTATAGTTGGTTTTTGTTTTGAAACGTAGACGATATTTGAAACGATTGTTCCTTTAGGAACCCAAATTTTCTTAATTTTTATCGTCCGTCTTGGGCTTTTGCAACTTGAAATATGATGCCCGATTTTTAAACACTTTTCGCAATGGGGTATCTTGAAATTAACGGATTCGTTTTTCAAACGAGTTTTGAATCCTAACCCCTCTTTATTCAAGGTAAATTTTTGAACACCTAACATTTGTTCAAATTTCTCATTTCCACACGAGAATTTCTTTGTCAAAAATTTAAGCTCGGTTTGGATTTTAGCGAGATCGTTCTTCAAAATATTTTCATTTTCAATACACTTGGAATGATCGATTTCAACAAATTTCCCTTTTTCGATAATTTTGGAATTTTTAATTTCCAAAGATTTAATTTTAGACTTAAGGGATTTGATTTCCGATAATGCATTTTGAAAATCCGTATGAAGTAATTCAAATGCATCAAATAATTCATCACGGGAGGATGTACTTACTTGGCTTCGACGTCGCTGTCGTCGAACGAACTCCGAGCCATGAGAGCGAGATTATTTTGATCGACAAAATCGTCATCGTCATCTTCATCGCTCCAAGTAGCCACGAGAAACTCCTTCTTGGGTTTGGCACAGAAATGCTTAGCGAAGTGGCCTGGTTTTCCACATAGTCGACAAGAGTTGTCGAATTTCTTCGTTTCGCTTGAGATATCCTTCTTTCTAAGGTTTAATAAAGTTTGGAATTTATTAATATTCTTGGCATAATATGCCGCTTCTTCGTCGCTTTCCTCCACCGTGATTTCTTCTTTCTTTTTCGATATCTTAGCCTTCATGGCTAACGATCGTTCCTTCGGCTTTGGCTTGACACTTCGTGATTTTAACACGATCTCATAATTAGTTAGCGAACCAACGAGGGCGCTAAAATCAAGCGTGTTGAGATCTTTAGATTCCATAATCGCGGTCACGGTGCCGTCCCATTCGCTAGGTAGTGATCGTAAAATTTTCTTAACTTTTTTACTACTAGATAATGGTTTTCCGAATGACGCAAGTCCATTTGTGATGACCGAGAATCGGTCGAGCATATTGGTGATGGACTCGTCACCTTTCATCATGAATAACTCGTAGTCATGGAGAAGCATATTTATTTTCATCTCCTTGACTTGAGTCGTCCCTTCGTGTGTGATTTCTAGAATTTTCCATATTTCTTTCGCACTCTCACATGATGAGATTCGATTGACCTCTTCCGGATTTAAGGCATAAAATAAGAGTTGAGTAGCCTTACAATTTAGATGGTCATTTTTCCAATCGGCATCGTCGTATTCTTCGAAAGATTTGAGCGTATCGTCGGATTTGATAGGAACTTTCGGGCCAAGGCAAATAATCTTCCAAATCTCGATGTCGTATGCTCGGAAGAATATCGACATCTTCTTCTTCCACGTCAAATAATTTGAGCCATCAAAGAATGGTGGTCGGTTGAGAGCAAGGCCTTCGACTGGGGAGAATTGAAACGTCATTTTGGATCTTCTCCTCGGATGTTAAGCCGCGTATTGGAGAACCTCTCCGATACCAAATGTTGGGTACGGGGTCGGATATTTGCGCCGTTTGCGGAAGCGTAAATATAAGTGCGGAAAATAAAGGACACGAGGATTTATAGAGGTTCGGCTATAAACGAGCCTGCATCCTCTCTCGGTATTTTTTTCTATAGGATCAAGATAAAATCCTCTACGCCTCTCTTCTATCGGTCGAGGTATAACCGTTACAATCACGTCTTCTATTGGTCCGTGATAAACCACTCGTACTTGTCTTTGCGTCGGTCCAAGTTAAACCGTTTTCCTTTTCTATCGAACAAGGAATCAACCGCTCTAGCTTTCTATGGGTACTAGATAAACCTCACTTAGATATCTATTGTGATTTTAATAATACTGGAACCTTGATCCTAATAACACCGAATCCAATCGTATCTTTTCTTTTACCACTCGTGTTTGATTTTGTGTATAACACTCAATCAATCAATGTAAGCTCAATATTGCAACAACAATATAATGAATATCAATCTCTGATCAGGGTATAGAATGCTTTGTGTTGTTGTGCTTGATCAATACCATAAGCATGGTATTTATAGGCTCCATCATCTAACTAGCCGTTAGCTTCCAGACTGCTCATTACCTACGCTATCATCGCCACTTTACGTATGTAAGCATCGTTACGTACGTTAACCATCACGGGTTACGTACGTAAGCCTCTTTCAGTTTCAGTCCAGGGAGATTCGTCATTTTGAGTTACGTACGTTAGCATAGACTCCGTTACGTATGTTAACATTACATCACTGATGACGTCATATATCCGTTGCATGCTTTTCTGACTTTGACTCCTCCAACGTTCACTTGTTTGAACAGAGTTACGTACGTTATCTCTTATCCATTACGTACGTAAGCTTCATCATATTACGTACGTTAACATTGTCTTGTTACGTACGTTAGCTTTGTTTTTCTCCAGCATTTTGCACTTCGTTTTCCTTCGATGCTTGCTTCGTCTCTTCGTTGTTTTGTTTTGTTTAGCAGCTTTAATCATCAAAACATTATTAATTTGTGTATGGAACTAAATGTTCCAACACATGCATGGTTCTACACGTGTTAACGTACGCTATCAGGCATCCATAACGTACGCTAAGACTGCAGTATTACGTCCGTTATCTGATGTTCTTAACGTACGTAAGCTAAGTCAACTTACGACCGGATAAGGGTCGGTGTGTAGGGGCCAAGGAAGGGGCCGGGGAAGATTCTTGTGATATTCCGTGTGAACCTGGACATAGGTGTTACGTACGCTATGGTGCATGTTTTACGTACGCTAAGGGCATGGATATTACGTACGTAAAACCCTTGTGATTACGTACGTAAGGAAATGGCGAAATCAGGCCAGTGAGTTCTGGTCAGACGACTACGTACGCTAAAGTTAGGGTATAACGTACGTTATGCTTGTTACGTACGTAAGGTTAATTGCATAACGTACGTAATGCCCAGAATTCTATTTATAGACCTCGACCCTATTTCATTTCTCACCTTTCCTTTGGCCGATTTTTCGTGTTCTGGAGATCTTTCATCACCTCTTATCCTTCATATTATCTTTTGAGACGATTCTTGGGAAGCTTAGGCCTTGTAGATTGGTGTTCAAGCTTCCGGTGGTAGAGTTTATTCAAGTTCTTCATTGTTCATCAATTTATTGAGGTATGTGATCCTTCACCAACTAATTTAGAATGATCTTAGTAACGTTTTGGACCGGTTTTGAGTAGACCGAACCAGTTATCTTCTTGAGGAGCCTTTCATCATGGTTTAGAGGACTAAATTCAATTATTTTCGATTCCTCTTAGTTGTTGTAATCGTTGAGCAAACCTTGTAGTGATTAGACTATTGATTAGTGCATCTTGAGATTGTAAACCCAATCATATCTAGTTTTCAAAGATTATCTTAGTTCATGAGAGTGGTATGATTGAACATTTTGGTGAAGAATTAATGGATTGAATTTAAGGATTTATTCGTAGAAGGAGAGGATATTGAAACTAGTGAACAAGTCTTTATGATGATTCATCGAAGTTCGGATATCTTGTTATAATAGAACATGATTAGAATCCTCCTAGGATGAATTCCATGTTATGTTGAAACAATCAACCGAAGGAATTGTGTTGGAACTTAGAAAGTATTCCATTGAGCTATTGCAAGGACGAATAGCGTAGTATCGGTCCAACCAAATTGTGTTAGGGCATAATAGTCCATCGCCATTATAAGGTGTATCATGCATTTTGATGATTCATTTAATGATTTAAACGATTATCCGGAACCGTTGGTTATACCGACGTTATTGTTCGATGAAGGTTTGCATTCCGGTGAGCCGACCAAGTGAGAATTCTCCAATCGGATTGAAGACTATTGATAGTAGAAATTCTTGTCGCCATTTATTGAGGCATGTATCGTATTTTGAAAGTTTGTGAATAATTGATGAATTTGATCATGCATATGGTTTATTCGTGTTGTTGACATGAGATTATTTCATTAAATTGTCATGACATTTGCTATCGATTTAACGTACGTTCATATTAATGAACATGTCGATTTTCTTGCATATGTATATGCATAGTTGTGTTATGTGTAAGTTGTGATGATCCGAAGGGATCAAGCGATCTATGCTGAGGGTGCTGGATCGGATGTCCACCTCGTGTTGGTCCGATGGGATCATCTTGGGATCTAGGCTGAGGGCGCTGGATCATTGGATGGGTTTTTCCACCTCATGTTGGTCCGACCGGATCATCTTGGGATCTATGCTGAGGGTGCTGGATCGTTGGAATACCCATGTTGTGTTGATTGAATCTTGTGGATTCGTATTGTTGGATTCCGGTAGTGGAAGTCCGTATTGTGTATGTTTTTATGCATTGTCGTTGCATATTTGTGTGTTCCGATACTTGTACTAGCATTGTTTTGCTAACCCCTTTGGGGGTGGACATTTGTTTTGATGTTCAGGTAGCCGAGGAGCGGGGAAGTAGCCACAGTACCGTCATGACGATGAAGTGGCTCACTGATGTTAAATGTTTGTTGTTTTTGTGATTTGTCTTCTTGTTTCATTTTCAGTACTCGAGTACGCGTGTCTTTTTAATATCATTTCGATATGGTTGTAATGGATTAGCTGGAACCAGTTTTGTAATTTAAATTTCGGTGGTATTGTTGGATTATATTCATATTTCCTTTAATCATCCTTGTAAATCCTTACTTAAAGGGTTTACGGCGCTGTAGTTATTCCGATTATCTTGGGGTGTTACAGAATATGGTATCGGAGCTAAGATTTATGGATATCTTGGCAGTCGGGTTTTAGTTGGGTCTGTTTACGTTATTTGATTTACGGGTCGTTCGTAACATCACTGTTCAGCCAAAGTCATCATGTGGACCGTGGTTGTAAGTCTCCTAATCTCTTATACTACCGTTTTACTTAATTTCTATTTTGTGAGTATTGACGGGCTTTATTTTTGAAAATTTTGTCGTGGATATTGAGAAATTGTCTTTACAGTATGTTGAGAGGAGGACGTGTACGCGGACGCGGGCGTGGTAACATGAGACAGGAGGATTCCGCAACTACCCCAGAATTATCGGCTAGTCGAACCGATTCCCATTCTGGAGGATAGCAGGGATCAGCGAATGACGACGTGAATCCTAACATGCCGGGAGTGCTTCAACAGGTGGTGGCTCAGATAAACCAGTTCGCTCAGGTAGTTGACCGCATGCAGACGGTGATGGGACAGCAGCACCACGAGGATAACCGGGGAGACAAATGGCTTGCTGAGGTGGTCAAATTACACCCACCAAAATTTGACGGATCTGCTGAGGCACTTACTTGGGATCATTGGCTAAAGGAGTTAGACAAGATATTTGCGGGTATTAACTGTCCCGAGGACCGGAAAGTTCCTATTGCCCAGTATTTTCTGACTGGGGAGGCTTTTGATTGGTGGGAGTCTATTCGACCCGAGAATCATAATGCTCACTAGATAGAATTCAAACTAATGATGGAAGCACAGTATTGTCCTCGTCCAGTTATAGAGGCAAAAATCCGAGAGTTTTTCTCACCACAGAGTTCGGAAGCATCTGTGACAGACATAATCAAGACCTTTAACCATCAGCTGACTTGTGTGCGACACTTGGTCAGAACGGAGGCAGAAAAGATTTTTCATTTCGATATGCGGATGAAGCCGGAGATTCAGCAGTGCATGTCCGGATTCGAGTGTACTATATTGCGACAGTATCAAGACAAAGTGCTGGCCTACGACATGAAAGAGGCGGCGGTAGAGAAATCGATGGAGGCAAAGAAGCAGAAAGTGTCCGGCAACTTCTCGGAAAACAAGAGTGGTGGGCCCCACAAGGGCCAGTCTTCATTTTATTCATCTAGGAAACCTCCACATCCTCTAGAGGTGGAAAGAATTTCCGGACAACATCAGTAGTTTCGGACGCATCAAAGAAATGCTATAATTGTGGTCGAGTAGGGCATATTCGACGTGATTGCCCCGCATCTTCTGTGACTTGTTTCGATTGTGGGTAAGAAGGGCACCGTGCGGCTTCTGTGGAGTTGCGACTAGATCATTTGGTACTCGCACTCCAGCGCCAGTTCCGAAGGAGATGAGTGTGAACCAGACGCAGCAGAGTGGATTTCAGCAGCAGAATGTTGGGAAGAGAGAGACATCCAGTGCTAGGTCCGTTCCTCTGCGCCTGTACGAGATGAGGAAATCTGACGATCAGAACACTGCTGTTGCATCAGGTACGATTCAGATCCTTTTGCAACCAGTTAGTGTCTTATTCGATTCAGGAGCTACACATTCTTTCATATCATTGAACTGTGTTAATCGTTTGAAAATCTCGTGTTTATTTGATTGTGAACCATATGTTGTGGGTTTGCCGAGCGGAGAGAGAATTGTGGGAACCCTAGAAACTAGACATTTTCCAGTGTCTATAGGAGGGAGAGATTGGCCATCGAATCTTATTGTAGTTGACATCCATGGTGACGATTTAATTCTCGGAGACGATTGGCTCAACCATTATGGAGCTATTCTGAATTACCGAAAGAGAGTCATTTCTATCATTGCTGATGACGGATCTGAACACTTATTCAGAGGATGGAGACCGGGAAGCTTGGGAAAATTGATCAAAGCGATGAAAGCAGTGAAATTACTGAAGCAGGGATGTCATGGACATTGGTGTTATGCCATGAGGAAAGAGGAAGGAGTAGAGCTCTCATCTATTCTAGTTGTGAATGAATTCTCAGATGTATTCCCTGACGAACTACCTGGGCTACCTCCGCAGAGAGAAGTGGAGTTCACTATCGAATTAGAGCCTGGAGCTGCTCCGATTTACAGAGCACCATACCGCATGGCGCCAACCGAGATGTATGAACTAAAGAAGCAACTGGAGGAATTATTGCAGAAGGGTTACATTCAACCTAGCGTTTCTCCTTGGGGAGCACCCGTTCTCTTTGTCCGGAAGAAAGATGGATCCCTATGATTATGTATTAATTACAACGAGCTAAACAATGTGACGATCAAGAACAAGTATCTTATACCTCGGATCGACGACTTGTTTGATCAACTGCAAGGGGCAAGAGTATTCTCTAAGATCGACTTGCGATCAGGATATCATCAGCTGAGGATTAAGGAATCGGATACACCGAAATCTGCTATTAGATCCCGATACGGGCATTATGAATTTGTAGTGATGCCATTCGGACTTACCAATGCTCCTGCGGTATTTATGCAATTGATGAATCGGGTATTCTTAGAATACTTGGATAAGTTCGTGGTCGTTTTCATTGATGACATCTTGATCTATTCGAAAGACCCCGAGGAACATGCTGAGCATTTGCGTATTGTTCTAAGCACCTTGAGGAATGAACAGTTGTATGCGAAACTTTCTAAATGTGAGTTCTGTATTAAGGAAGTGACTTTCCTTGGGCATGTGATATCATCTGACGGAGTTCAAGTAGATCCGAAGAAAGTCGAGGCAATCTTGGAGTGGGAATCTCCAAATAATGTGAAAGAAGTCCGGAGTTTCTTAGGACTTGCTGGATATTATCGCCGTTTCGTAGAGGGATTTTCCAAAATTGCTCGTCCGCTCACTCAGCTATTACAGAAAACTCAAAAGTTCGCGTGGAATGAGAAATGGCAGGCTAGTTTTGATGATCTTAAGATGAGACTGACGATAGTGCCTATACTAGCGTTACCAGATGGAACTGATGGATTCATGGTATTCATCGATGCTTCAAATCAGGGTCTGGGATGTGTGTTGATGCAAAAGAAGATAGCTTTGATTCGGGAAAGACTGTTGACTGCCCAGAGTCGACAGAAGTCTTATGCAGACGTGCGTCGTCGCCCGCTAGAGTTCGACATTGGGGACCACGTACTATTGAAGGTGTCTCCTACACGAGGAATTTTCTGTTTTGGGAGGAAAGGTAAGCTAAGTCCGAGATATATCGGACCATTTGAGATCCTCGAGAGAGTTGGGGATTTAGCATACAGGTTGGCCTTACCGCCATCGCTGAGTCACGTTCACAATGTGTATCACGTATCCCAATTGCGGAAGTATGTACCAGATCCTAGTCATATAATTGAGTTCGATGAGATCGAGATAGCTAATGACGACACCTTCGAAGAGAAGCCAATCAAGATACTTGAGAGTCTAGTCAAGCAATTGAGGAATAAACCGATCTCCTTGGTAAAAGTTCAGTGGTCTCGGCATGGAGTCGAAGAAGCAACTTGGGAGATGGAAGATAGTATGAAGTCGAGGTACCCGGAATTGTTTGTGATTTATGTTTTGGGCCGAAACTTCTTTTTAGAGGGGTAGTATGTAATGCCCGGATAATTATTGTGTATCTATCTTGTCAGAATCAACTTTGTGATGTTATTATTCGGAGGTTGGTTTCCCGTATTTTGTATCCTTACGTTTTGGTATCTCCAGCATTCTACATGCATGGTTCTGCACGTGTTAACGTACGCTATCAGGCGTCCATAACGTACGCTAAGAATGCAGTATTACGTACGTTATCTGATGTTCTTAACGTACGTAAGCTAAGTCAACTTACGATTGGATAAGGGTCGGCGTGTAGGGGCCAAGGAAGGGGCCGGGGAAGATTCGTGTGATATTCCGTGTGAACCTGGACATAGGTGTTACGTACGCTATGGTGCATGTTTTACGTACGCTAAGGACATGGATATTACGTACGTAAAACCCTTGTGATTACGTACGTAAGGAAATGGCGAAATCAGGCCAGTGAGTTCTGGTCAGACGACTACATACGCTAAAGTTAGGGTATAACGTACGTTTAGCTTGTTACGTACGTAAGGTTAATTGCATAACGTACGTAATGCCCAGAATTCTATTTATAGACCTCCACCCTATTCATTTCTCACCTTTCCTTTGGCCGATTTTTCGTGTTCTGGAGATCTTTCATCACCTCTTATCCTTCATATCATCTTTTGAGACGATTCTTAGGAAGCTTAGGCCTTGTAGATTGGTGTTCAAGCTTCTGGTGGTAGAGTTTATTCAAGTTCTTCATTGTTCATCAATTTATTGAGGTATGTGATCCTTCACAAACTAATTTAGCATGATCTTAGTAACGTTTTAGACCTGTTTTGAGTAGACCAAACTAGTTATCTTCTTGAGGAGCCTTTCATCATGGTTTAGAAGATTAGATTCAATTATTTTCGATTCCTCTTGGTTGTTATAATCGTTGAGCAAACCTTCTAGTGATTAGACTATTGATTAGTGCATCTTGAGATTGTAAACCAAATCATATCTAGTTTTCGAAGATTATCTTAGTTCATGAGAATGGTATGATTGAACATTTTGGTGAAGAATTAATGGATTGAATTTAAGGATTTATTCGTAGAAGGAGAGGATATTGAAACTAGTGAACAAGTCTTTATGATGATTCATCGAAGTTCGGATATCTTTTTATAATAGAACATGATTAGAATCCTCCTAGGATGAATTCCATGTTATGTTGAAACAATCAACCGAAGGAATTGTGTTGGAACTTAGAAAGTATTCCATTGAGCTATTGCAAGTACGATTAGCGTAGTATCGGTCCAACCAAATTGTGTTAGGGCATAATAGTCCATCGCCATTATAAGGTGTATCATGCATTTTGATGATTCATTTAATGATTTAAATGATTATCCGGAACCGTTGGTTATACCGACGTTATTGTTCGATGAAGGTTTGCATTCCGGTGAGCCGACCAAGTGAGAATTCTCCAATCGGATTGAAGACTATTGATAGTAGAAATTCTTGTCGCCATTTATTGAGGCATGTATCGTATTTTGAAAGTTTGTGAATAATTGATGAATTTGATCATGCATATGGTTTATTCGTGTTGTTGACATGAGATTATTTCATTAAATTGTCATGACATTTGCTATCGATTTAACGTACGTTCATATTAATGAACATGTCGATTTTCTTACATATGTATATGCATAGTTGTGTTATGTGTAAGTTGTGATGATCCGAAGGGATCAAGCGATCTATGCTGAGGGCGCTGGATCGGATGTCCACCTCGTGTTGGTCCGATGGGATCATCTTGGGATCTAGGCTGAGGGCGCTGGATCGTTGGATGGGTTTTTCCACCTCATGTTGGTCCGACCGGATCATCTTGGGATCTATGCTGAGGGCGCTGGATCGTTGGAATACCCATGTTGTGTTGATTGAATCTTGTGGATTCGTATTGTTGGATTCCGGTAGCGGAAGTCCGTATTGTGTATGTTTTTATGCATTGTCGTTGCATATTTGTGTGTTCCGATACTTGTACTAGCATTGTTTTGCTAACCCCTTCGGGGGTGGACATTTGTTTTGATGTTCAGGTAGCCTAGGAGCGGGGAAGCAGCCACAGTACCGTCATGACGAGGAAGTGGCTCAGTGATGTTAAATGTTTGTTGTTTTTGTGATTTGTCTTCTTGGTTCATTTTCAGTACTCGAGTACGCGTGTCTTTTTAATATCATTTCGATATGGTTGTAATGGATTAGTTGGAACCGGTTTTGTAATTTGAATTTCGGTGGTATTGTTGGATTATATTACATTTCCTTTAAACAGCCTTGTAAATCCTTACTTAAAGGGTTTACGGTGCTGTAATTATTCCGATTATCTCGGGGTGTTACACCACCAACCACTTGCGGTCATTAAGCTTAATTAAGTCAGTTCTTAACCTCATGATTTTCGAAAATTCTTTTACCGCCAGGTAGACCAATGATATAAGGCCCACAGTTAATAAGACTTTCCAAGTTAAGTCTATTCAAACATGATTCGGAAATGAATGAATGCGATGTACCAGTATCAAAAAGGGTTCACACATGTTGAGATAGAATTACGAGTATACCTGAGATCATTCGGGCCTCCGAATCGTCGGTCTTCTTCATCTCGTGAATTCGGGGCTTGCCGGCCCCCGAACCGGATGCTCCTATCCTATAAGTATGAGCTCCGCCTTTAGTTGTTCCCGTCGTCTTAAACAGTACGGACTGAGTGGCCTGATTCTGAACCGCTAAATGGTTCGGGGCCTGAGATGCCACCGGAGTATGCTTGGGGTCCCTTCGGCAAAAACGGGCCTTATGCCCAAAAATACCACAATTATGGCACGTGATAGACGGTTTCAGACACTTAGTGCTGTAATGACCCGACGCTCCACAGTTGAAACAGGTGATGGCCGAACTGGCCGTTCGGGATTGAGATCCCGCACGATTATGCGCCGTATGAGGTCGCTCAGAAACGTTAGGGCCCGCACGAGGCTTCTTGAAGGTAAACTGACCGCCTATGGACTGATTACGCTTCGTTGATTTCCTACTGATAGATGAAGGTTGTTGCTCAGCAATTTTCTTAGCAGCAGGCTCACACGGGAGACTTCTCTCGATTAAATTGGCCAGAGTGGCACAATGATGATTGAGCAATTGCATATGGGTCATCATGACCTGCATAAAAGTGAGTGGATCAACCCGAACATCTTCCGATCGAGCTGAGTCCTCGGTACTACTTCCTGGCAGTGAGTGATTATTTCCCGGATTTCGGCCCACACCGCGGCCTCTCCCCTTACATCCCCTGACAGCTCTCTCCATACTGAAGTAGGAAGGTCGCATGATAATTATAGATATCGTATGAGTACCGCATTACAATTTACGTCATGAAATGATGAAAATGAGCATACACGCTCTAACACGGTGATTACATGAATGATTAACTGAGGTGACATGATTATCTGATGATATTCTTAAAATGGTTATCTTGAACAAGTTAAAAAGATTAATGATATGATCCTCAAGATTAACAACTTAGTGATTAAATGAATTGAGTGATTAATGATTTAACATGATCAACATGATTACAAATGAAAATGATAAATGAGGAAATCTTACTATTCTTTGGTCTGAAGGGCTCGGCTCTTGCACAGATCACACGTGACGCGAAAGTCCAATGATACTAGTCTGATGAACGATGATTTCAAATGAGACATGACTCGGAAGGTAGTATTAAAAACCACGCTCCGATACCAACTATGTAACACCCCAAACTAGGCGGATATTACAGTGTTGTGGACCCCCATCTGGGACCCACCAGGCGAGCGAAAATAAATGAAATACACAGGGTAAATGTAGTACCGAACCACATTACATCATTAATTACTCCGATGAGGAGTTTCATACAACACAACCAAGATAATATAGAATACGTGTATATTTTATATCAAGATAAAACATACGACACTGAATAAAATGAGTATTCAAACGGAAGTCTGCAGCGGAAATAAAATAAAGAAAACACGAGTGAATGAAAAGGACTGGGGCCCCCTACTAGTATCACTGGGACTCCTTGCCGTCAACGTTATATTCCCGTGCTTTTGCCTTGCCATGACCTGAAAACAAAATCCCCCAACGGGGTCAGTTGTAACACCCCAAGATATTCAGAGTATATTACAGCGCTGTGGACCCCTACATGGGACCCACCAGGCTACAACAAGAAAACCCCACTCGACTAACCATCTCGGTTAGCGAGGATACACATTATAATAATACAACAAATAAAAATATGCCCGAAGCAACCGGCGAATTAAGCATCAACCGACAATGTAGCAATATAGGTAATACAAACGGAGTTCGAAATGAAAAGCCTAAGTACTCGCGAGTACAATCTATAAGTTTATAAATGTGGGAACAACCGTATCGAAATGGGAAAAATAAATAAGATGACTCAAATGCACATGTCAACGACCCTGGCCAACATCTTCGTACTATCCCAGTGCTCGCTCGTCTGGATGAGCATAACCTGAAATCCATAACAAGAATTTCCCCACAACGGGTCCCCAAAGGGGTTAGCAATTACGCTAATACAAGTAATCAAGGCAAACCAATCGCTTACACATTTCATAGTACATGTACCAATATCATTTCAAAAAAAAACACCAGACATGTCTTTTCCGGAAACAAACAGTCACAATCAATTTGCCTAGGACCGGGACGAAGCCACGAATCTCACTCGAGGCCTATAAGGACCCTCCCGAGCTGGCCACATTCATAAAACAAATCAAGCACCACACGTCACCTAGGACCGGGATGAAGCCACGAATCCCACTCGAGGCCTCTAAGGACCATCCCGAGCTGGCTAGCAAACCAAACTCATGAATCCAGGACGAAGCCATAGATTCCCTCGAGGCCCCGTCGGACCCTCCCGAGGTGAGTAAAGCACACACAATATACATTACCATTTCACGTTAAGCATAAAGGTTCCCAAGAATACTTGCCTTGAATAATAGACGACACAACGAATGGAAGGAAAACACCGACGGACGCTAGAAGCCGATAATCACGAACCTAACGATATGAAGAACACAATCACAATCAATTCTAAACGAATACGGAATTGGAAAACACCCAAAAAATGTCTTATGTGTATTCGCATCAAAGCAACAACGAGGGCGGATCGCGACCAAACCCTCTCTATTATGCAAATATCACGAAATACACCAGAAGTTCATAGGAGAACAAGAACACTAACGGGATTAATCATAACCATCAAGGATTAATCAACAACACGAAGCAAAACGAACAATATAACTGAAATCCCCCAAATCCCCCAAGGTAGGGTTATAAGAGGTTTTACCTTGATTCGAAGATGAACGATGGACGATTAGTGATAGGTGGATGATATGATACTTGCATATGCCCTTACAATGGAGTTTGGATCAAAATCGGACGAACCCTAGTCTCTGTCGTCGCTCTCGTCGCGAAGATAAAAGAGAGATGTGAGAAATGAGGAAAAACTGGGCCACTGCCAGTTTATATACTGGCAGGTGTTACGGCCGTAACACACCCTACATACGGCCGTAACATAGGAACATTACGGCCGTAACCTGACTCTCTTATGGCCGTAACTGGCCTCTGGAGAGAAACTGGGCAAATTTGACGAATGACACATACGGCCGTATCAAGAACACCATTACGGCCGTATCAATACTTACGGCCGTAACTCAGACATGATACGCCCGTAACTCAGGACTGGACCAGGAGGCAAGAAACGAAGCCTTGTTACGGCCGTATGAAGGAAGCTTACGGCCGTAGCTCTCGATTATTACGGCCATAACATATACGGCTCACGGCCGTAACATGGCCTGTGACAGCAGGCCATAGTCTGAAACACTGCCCGACGAGGAGATGATCGGAATTAGAAAAAAATAACAAGGTGTATCCACGACCAACAGATACACTCACCACGGATTTAAGTCATAAACCAAAACATTACGACGAAGCGTGATTCCGAATACCCGAAGGCTCAGGAACAACAAGGATAACAAGAGTACCCTAAACTTAGAGAAAATGACGAAACGGACCAAACGTCCAAAAATCGCGGTACAACGTCGGATTAAAAAACCGAAACTCACAACACGAACAACTCAACTATACGAACTCGTGAACCCAAAGAAATTACAAAAGCTAACGGGTTCTACGAGAAACGAACGTCCATGCTATAATACATGACATAAAACATAATAATATCAAAACATCACCCATATCGTCCCAAATGGAGAAATTCCAAGAATAAAATAGATTCAAAATGTCGACAAGGTTACAAGCGAACTACTAAAAATGAAAATACACCAAAACGGGAATATCGGAAAAAGAAGAAAAATGCGGATATTACATTCTACCCCTCTAAAAACAAGTTTCCTCCCGAAACTTAAGAAACAAACAACTCAGGGTACTTAGCACGCATGCTATCCTCGGTTTCCCAAGTTGCCTCCTCGACACCATGTCTCGACCACTGCACCTTGACCAAAGGGATGGTCTTATGCCTCAGTCTTTTCTCGCGATGTTCCAAAATCTTCAAGGGACGCTCCTCAAAAGTAATATCCTCGGCGACATCAATTTCACCATAATCGATGACGTGACTAGGATCTGGGACATATTTCCTCAGCTGGGAAACATGAAAAACGCTATGAACATGACTCAAGGCCGGGGGTAACGCCAAACGGTATGCTATCCCACCGACTCGCTCGAGAATCTCGAAGGGCCCAATAAATCTCGGACTCAACTTCCCCTTTTTTTCGAAATGGAAAACTCCTCTCGTCGGCGACACCTTTAGTAAAACGTGGTCTCCCACCTCGAATTCCAAAGGTCGACGACGGACATCGGCATATGACTTCTTTGGACTCTGGGCAGTCAACATCCGTTCCCGAATCAAATCCACCTTCCGCCTCGTCTCTAAAACAATATCCGGTTCGGTCCCGATCAAATCGGATGCCTCGTTCCAACAAATCGGCGATCGGCAACGCCGCCCATAAGCGCCTCATACGGTGCCATCCGAATCGACGCGTGCCAACTATTGTTGTACGTGAATTCGATCAATGGCAAATGCTCCTCCCAGTCGCTACTCCAGTCGAGAGCACAAGCACGCAACGTATCCTCAAACGTCTGGATAGTGCGTTCCGACTGTCCATCTTACTGAGGATGAAACAAGGTACTCAAACGCAAACGAGTACCTAACGCCTTATGCACCGCGTGCCAGAAATGCGACACAAAACATCCATCACGATCCGAAACAATAGACTTCGGAGTACCGTGAAGCCTCACAATCTGCGCAATAAACACACGAGCCAATTTCTCCGGGCCCCACGTATCCTTGATGCCCAAAAAATGTGCCGACTTGGTCAGGCGATCAACAATCACCCAATCAATATTCATGCCCGATCTCGATCTCGGCAAACTCGTAATGAAGTCCATAGAAATGTCTTCCCATTTCCATTTCGGGACGGGAAGTGACTGCAATAACCCTGCTGGTCGCTGATGCTTGATTTTGACCTGCTGGCAAGTCAAACATCTCGCTACAAACTGCGCGACCTCCTCCTTCATATTATTCCACCAGAAATTCTTCCTAAGGTCCTTGTACATCTTACTCGCACCAGGATGAACGGAGTAAGGTGTAGCATGGGCCTCACGCAAAATACTCTGTTTCATCTCTGAGTCGTTCGGTACACAAAGCCGACTCTAGAATCTCAAAACACCATCCTCGTGAATTACAAACCCAGGAGACTTTCCCTTAAGAACATTCTCTCGGATTTGAGAAATCATCGGATCCTCCAACTGCTTCAGCTTAATTTCATCGATCAAAGACGACGAAATCTCTAAAGCACAAAGTTGTCCGACAGCTCCAGGCAACAAAATCTCAACATCTAACTCGATCAAAGCCCGCCGAATCTCAGACTGAGACGTAAGGATCTCAAGCATTCGTAACGCAACCGGTTTCCGACTCAAGGCATCGGCCACGACGTTCGCCTTGCCCGGATGATAAAGGATTTCGAGGTCATAATCCTTAATCAGCTCTAACCACCTCCTCTGCCTCATATTCAACTCCTGCTGAGTAAATATGTATTTCAGACTTTTATGATCGGTAAAAATCTGACATGCAGAGCCGAAAAGATAGTGACGCCAAATCTTGAGCGCAAAAACAACTGCCGCTAACTCCAAATCATGAGTGGGGTAGTTCAGCTCATACGGCCTCAACTGTCTCGAGGCATAGGCAATGGTCTTTCCGTGCTGCATCAATACGCACCCAAGACCCTGACCCGAAGCATCGCTATAAACAGCAAAACCCTCGTTGCCACACGATAACGCTAAAATCGGGGCTGAAGTCAAACGCCACTTCAGCTCCTCAAAACTCGACTGCCTCTCGTCATTCCAGACGAACTTCTCAAATTTATGGAACAACTGTGTAAGTGGCCGAGCCAGTTTCGAGAAACCCTCGACGAACCTATGGTAGTAGCCAGCCAAACCCAAGAAACTACGGACCTCCTTCACAATCGTGGGCGGTGCCCAATACAACACTGCCTCAATTTTCTGCGGGTCCACACGAACCCCCTCGGCTGAAATCACGTGACCTAAAAACATCACTTTCTTCAGCCAGAACTCACATTTCGAGAACTTTTCATGGAGTTGCTCGGTACTCAAGATGTCTAACACTACTCGCAAATGAAGGGCATGCTCTTCCTCATTCCTCGAATAAATAAGAATATCGTCAATGAAGTCGACGACACACTTATCCAAATACTAGATAAAGACTTTGTTCATCAACAGCATGAACACCGCCGGCGCATTAGTTAACCCGAAAGGCATGACTACAAACTCATAATGTCCGTATCTCGTCCGAAAAGCTGTTTTTGGCACATCGGACTCCCTCACCCGGAGCTGATAGTATCCCGATCTCAAATCAATCTTCGAGAATACCGCGGCTCCCTGTAAGTGATCGAACAAGTCATCAATCCTTGGCAAAGGATACTTGTTCTTGATGGTCACCTTGTTCAGTTCGCGATAGTCGATACACAAACGCAGTGAACCATCCTTCTTATGCACAAACAGGACCGGTGCGCCCCAAGGCGAAGCGATCGGTCGAATATAACCCGACTCCAAAGCTTGGCCATCTCTGAAGGTGCCATGTGATATGGCGCCTTCGAAATCGGAGCCGCGCCCGGCTCTAACTCTATAGCAAACTCAACCTCACGATCCGGTGGCAATCACGGTAACTCGTCAGGAAATACATCAGGAAACTCACTAACGACTGGAATCGATGAAAGCTCGACTCCACCATCCTCCACTTTCAAGGCGTAGCACCAATAACCAGTACATCTCTTTCGCAGGAGTCTCATCGCCTTCAAGGCGTTAATAACAAATTTCTGATTTCTCTTTCGCCCCGCGAAAGAGTGTTCAGTGCCGTCCTCGGCTAGCATGGTAATGATCCTCGTGCGGTAGTTCATGATTGCACCATGCCGCTCGAGCCAATCATCCCCGAGAATTAAATCCTCACCCTCAATACCCACAACAATAAGATTAGAGAGCCAAGCCCTCTCACAAATAAACACAGGACAGTCCCGGACCTCTCGATCACCAACGATTCTATCACCGCTAGGAAGTTTAACGATGTAAGGATCGCAGGGTGATAAGCAGTCAAGACTCAAACGGCGTACACACTCTAGATAAATGAATGAATGCGTAGCACCCGAATCAAAAAGCACACTCACAGGATGGGAATGGATATGAACGGTACCTGTCGCCACAGTAGCTGCTGGATCATCGGCCCTCCTCATCTCATAGATACGCGGCTGGGCAAAGCCGACACTGGAAGCTCCTCCCCTAGCGGGCTGACCCCGACCCCTACGTCGGCCGGCACTCGGCGGAGGCGGCAGAGCAATTGAGCCCTGGTTCACACTCGGATCCATAGGTGCTGGGTGAGAAGAACGGGTGCCGCGAAACTGTCTGAGCTGTTCACAAAAAGAAGCCTTGTGGCCCGACTGACCACAAGTATGACAAGTCAAAGGCGGTCGAGGACACTCCCGATTCACATGGCCTGGCTTGCCACAGTTAAAACATCTGGGGTCCCGGACGAAGGTCCCGGAGGCACCTCGAAAACTCCTAGTGAAACGAGCCGAGCCACCCGTAGAAATTTGCAGGTTGAGATTTCTGCTGACTTCCACCCTTGTAACCCGAGAAATTCCCAGCGGATTTCTGCTTCTTACTCTCTCGGACCGCCGCACTGGCCGTCACCGACATATCATAGGCAAGAGCTCGACTCTGATAATCCTTCAAAGTAGTACAGACGAGCCCACACATATAGTCCGGAATGGACAGTTTTACCCTCCTGGAGAAATGGAAAATTTTGTCGCTTTCCTCGACAACTTGGGTCTTTACATAGCCCAACTCTTTGTTAAAATCAGCAATAGCTTGAGATACGGGGATATCCCGTGGTTGAGCATCATAGAAAGCATGCACTCGAGCCTGTCTACCCAATCATATCTAGTTTTCGAAGATTATCTTAGTTCATGAGAATGGTATGATTGAACATTTTGGTGAAGAATTAATGGATTGAATTTAAGGATTTATTCGTAGAAGGAGAGGATATTGAAACTAGTGAACAAGTCTTTATGATGATTCATCGAAGTTCGGATATCTTTTTATAATAGAACATGATTAGAATCCTCCTAGGATGAATTCCATGTTATGTTGAAACAATCAACCGAAGGAATTGTGTTGGAACTTAGAAAGTATTCCATTGAGCTATTGCAAGTACGATTAGCGTAGTATCGGTCCAACCAAATTGTGTTAGGGCATAATAGTCCATCGCCATTATAAGGTGTATCATGCATTTTGATGATTCATTTAATGATTTAAACGATTATCCGGAACCGTTGGTTATACCGACGTTATTGTTCGATGAAGGTTTGCATTCCGGTGAGCCGACCAAGTGAGAATTCTCCAATCGGATTGAAGACTATTGATAGTAGAAATTCTTGTCGCCATTTATTGAGGCATGTATCGTATTTTGAAAGTTTGTGAATAATTGATGAATTTGATCATGCATATGGTTTATTCGTGTTGTTGACATGAGATTATTTCATTAAATTGTCATGACATTTGCTATCGATTTAACGTACGTTCATATTAATGAACATGTCGATTTTCTTACATATGTATATGCATAGTTGTGTTATGTGTAAGTTGTGATGATCCGAAGGGATCAAGCGATCTATGCTGAGGGCGCTGGATCGGATGTCCACCTCGTGTTGGTCCGATGGGATCATCTTGGGATCTAGGCTGAGGGCGCTGGATCGTTGGATGGGTTTTTCCACCTCATGTTGGTCCGACCGGATCATCTTGGGATCTATGCTGAGGGCGCTGGATCGTTGGAATACCCATGTTGTGTTGATTGAATCTTGTGGATTCGTATTGTTGGATTCCGGTAGCGGAAGTCCGTATTGTGTATGTTTTTATGCATTGTCGTTGCATATTTGTGTGTTCCGATACTTGTACTAGCATTGTTTTGCTAACACCTTCGGGGGTGGACATTTGTTTTGATGTTCAGGTAGCCTAGGAGCGGGGAAGCGACATGACTGGCCATGACGATGAAGTGGCTCAGTGATGTTAAATGTTTGTTGTTTTTGTGATTTGTCTTCTTGATTCATTTTCAGTACTCGAGTACGCGTGTCTTTTTAATATCATTTCGATATGGTTGTAATGGATTAGTTGGAACCGGTTTTGTAATTTGAATTTCGGTGGTATTGTTGGATTATATTACATTTCCTTTAATCAGCCTTGTAAATCCTTACTTAAAGGGTTTACGGCGCTGTAATTATTCCGATTATCTCGGGGTGTTACGCCACCAACCACTTGCGGTCATTGAGCTTAATTAAGTCAGTTCTTAACCTCATGATTTTCGAAAATTCTTTTACCGCCAGGTAGACCAATGATATAAGGCCCACAGTTAATAAGACTATCCAAGTTAAGTCTATTCAAACATGATTCGGAAATGAATGAATGCGATGTACCAGTATCAAAAAGGGTTCACACATGTTGAGATAGAATTACGAGTATACCTGAGATCATTCGGGCCTCCGAATCGTCGGTCTTCTTCATCTCGTGAATTCGGGGCTTGCCGGCCCCCGAACCGGATGCTCCTATCCGATAAGTATGAGCTCCGCCTTTAGTTGTTCCCGTCGTCTTAAACAGTACGGACTGAGTGGCCTGATTCTGAACCGCTAAATGGTTCGGGGCCTGAGATGCCACCGGAGTATGCTTGGGGTCCCTTCGGCAAAAACGGGCCTTATGCCCAAAAATACCACAATTATGGCACGTGATAGACGGTTTCAGACACTTAGTGCTGTAATGACCCGACGCTCCACAGTTGAAACAGGTGATGGCCGAACTGGCCGCTCGGGACTGAGATCCCGCACGATTATGCGCCGTATGAGGTCGCTCAGAAACGTTAGGGCCCGCACGAGGCTTCTTGAAGGTAAACTGACCGCCTATGGACTGATTACGCTTCGTTGATTTCCTACTGACAGATGAAGGTTGTTGCTCAGCAATTTTCTTAGCAGCAGGCTCACACGGGAGACTTCTCTCGATTAAATTGGCCAGAGTGGCACAATGATGATTGAGCAATTGCATATGGGTCATCATGACCTGCATAAAAGTGAGTGGATCAACCCGAACATCTTCCGATCGAGCGGAGTCCTCGGTACTACTTCCTGGCAGTGAGTGATTATTTCCCGGATTTCGGCCCACACCGCGGCCTCTCCCCTTACATCCCCTGACAGCTCTCTGCATACTGAAGTAGGAAGGTCGCATGATAATTATAGATATCGTATGAGTACCGCATTACAATTTACGTCATGAAATGATGAAAATGAGCATACACGCTCTAACACGGTGATTACATGAATGATTAACTGAGGTGACATGATTATCTGATGATATTCTTAAAATGGTTATCTTGAACAAGTTAAAAAGATTAATGATATGATCCTCAAGATTAACAACTTAGTGATTAAATGAATTGAGTGATTAATGATTTAACATGATCAACATGATTACAAATGAAAATGATAAATGAGGAAATCTTACTATTCTTTGGTCTGAAGGGCTCGGCTCTTGCACAGATCACACGTGACGCGAAAGTCCAATGATACTAGTCTGATGAACGATGATTTCAAATGAGACATGACTCGGAAGGTAGTATTAAAAACCACGCTCCGATACCAACTATGTAACACCCCAAACTAGGCGGATATTACAGTGCTGTGGACCCCCATCTGGGACCCACCAGGCGAGCGAAAATAAATGAAATACACAGGGTAAATGTAGTACCGAACCACATTACATCATTAATTACTCCGATGAGGAGTTTCATACAACACAACCAAGATAATATAGAATACGTGTATATTTTATATCAAGATAAAACATACGACACTGAATAAAATGAGTATTCAAACGGAAGTCTGCAGCGGAAATAAAATAAAGAAAACACGAGTGAATGAAAAGGACTGGGGCCCCCTACTAGTATCACTGGGACTCCTTGCCGTCAACGTTATATTCCCGTGCTTTTGCCTTGCCATGACCTGAAAACAAAATCCCCCAACGGGGTCAGTTGTAACACCCCAAGATATTCAGAGTATATTACAGCGCTGTGGACCCCTACATGGGACCCACCAGGCTACAACAAGAAAACCCCACTCGACTAACCATCTCGGTTAGCGAGGATACACATTATAATAATACAACAAATAAAAATATGCCCGAAGCAACCGGCGAATTAAGCATCAACCGACAATGTAGCAATATAGGTAATACAAACGGAGTTCGAAATGAAAAGCCTAAATACTCGCGAGTACAATATATAAGTTTATAAATGTGGGAACAACCATATCGAAATGGGAAAAATAAATAAGATGACTCAAATGCACATGTCAATCACCCTGGCCAACATCTTCGTACTATCCCAGTGCTCGCTCGTCTGGATGAGCATAACCTGAAATCCATAACAAGAATTTCCCCACAACGGGTCCCCAAAGGGGTTAGCAATTACGCTAATACAAGTAATCAAGGCAAACCAATCGCTTACACATTTCATAGTACATGTACCAATATCATTTCAAAAAAAAACACCAGACATGTCTTTTCCGGAAACAAACAGTCACAATCAATTTGCCTAGGACCGGGACGAAGCCACGAATCTCACTCGAGGCCTATAAGGACCCTCCCGAGCTGGCCACATTCATAAAACAAATCAAGCACCACATGTCACCTAGGACCGGGACGAAGCCACGAATCCCACTCGAGGCCTCTAAGGACCCTCCCGAGCTGGCTAGCAAAACAAACTCATGAATCCAGGACGAAGCCATAGATTCCCTCGAGGCCCCGTCGGACCCTCCCGAGGTGAGTAAAGCACACACAATATACATTACCATTTCACGTTAAGCATAAAGGTTCCCAAGAATACTTGCCTTGAATAATAGACGACACAACGAACGGAAGGAAAACACCGACGGACGCTAGAAGCCGATAATCACGAACCTAATGATATGAAGAACACAATCACAATCAATTCTAAACGAATACGGAATTGGAAAACACCCAAAAAATGTCTTATGTGTATTCGCATCAAAGCAACAACGAGGGCGGATCGCGACCAAACCCTCTCTATTATGCAAATATCACGAAATACACCAGAAGTTCATAGGAGAACAAGAACACTAACGGGATTAATCATAACCATCAAGGATTAATCAACAACACGAAGCAAAACGAACAATATAACTGAAATCCCCCAAATCCCCCAAGGTAGGGTTATAAGAGGTTTTACCTTGATTCGAAGATGAACGATGGACGATTAGTGATAGGTGGATGATATGATACTTGCATATGCCCTTACAATGGAGTTTGGATCAAAATCGGACGAACCCTAGTCTCTGTCGTCGCTCTCGTCGCGAAGATAAAAGAGAGATGTGAGAAATGAGGAAAAACTGGGCCACTGCCAGTTTATATACTGGCAGGTGTTACGGCCGTAACACACCCTACATACGGCCGTAACATAGGAACATTATGGCCGTAACCTGACTCTCTTATGGCCGTAACTGGCCTCTGGAGAGAAACTGGGCAAATTTGATTTAATGACACATAGGGCCGTATAAATAACACCATTACGGCCGTATCAATACTTACGGCCGTAACTCAGACATGATACGCCCGTAACTCAGGACTGGACCAGGAGGCAAGAAACGAAGCCTTGTTACGGCCGTATGAAGGAAGCTTACGGCCGTAACTCTCGATTATTACGGCCATAACATATACGGCTTACGGCCGTAACATGGCCTGTGACAGCAGGCCATAGTCTGAAACACTGCCCGACGAGAAGATGATCGGAATTAGAAAAAAATAACAAGGTGTATCCACGACCAACAGATACACTCACCACGGATTTAAGTCAGAAACCAAAACATTACGACGAAGCGTGATTCCGAATACCCGAAGGCTCAGGAACAACAAGGATAACAAGAGTACCCTAAACTTAGAGAAAATTACGAAACGGACCAAACGTCCAAAAATCGCGGTACAACGTCGGATTAACAAACCGAAACTCACAACACGAACAACTCAACTATACGAACTCGTGAACCCAAAGAAATTACAAAAGCTAACGAGTTCTACGAGAAACGAACGTCCATGCTATAATACATGACATAAAACATAATAATATCAAAACATCACCCATATCGTCCCAAATGGAGAAATTCCAAGAATAAAATAGATTCAAAATGTCGACAAGGTTACAAGCGAACTACTAAAAATGAAAATACACCAAAACGGGAATATCGGAAAAAGAAGAAAAATGCGGATATTACATTCTACCCCTCTAAAAACAAGTTTCCTCCCGAAACTTAAGAAACAAACAACTCAGGGTACTTAGCACGCATGCTATCCTCGGTTTCCCAAGTTGCCTCCTCGACACCATGTCTCGACCACTGCACCTTGACCAAAGGGATGGTCTTATGCCTCAGTCGTTTCTCGCGATGTTCCAAAATCTTCAAGGGACGCTCCTCAAAAGTAATATCCTCGGCGACATCAATTTCACCATAATCGATGACGTGACTAGGATCTGGGACATATTTCCTCAGCTGGGAAACATGAAAAACGCTATGAACATGACTCAAGGCCGGGGGTAACGCCAAACGGTATGCTATCCCACCGACTCGCTCGAGAATCTCGAAGGGCCCAATAAATCTCGGACTCAACTTCCCCTTTTTTTCGAAATGGAAAACTCCTCTCGTCGGCGACACCTTTAGTAAAACGTGGTCTCCCACCTCGAATTCCAAAGGTCGACGACGGACATCGGCATATGACTTCTTTCGACTCTGGGCAGTCAACATCCGTTCCCGAATCAAATCCACCTTCCGCCTCGTCTCTAAAACAATATCCGGTTCGGTCCCGATCAAATCGGATGCCTCGTTCCAACAAATCGGCGATCGGCAACGCCGCCCATAAGCGCCTCATACGGTGCCATCCGAATCGACGCGTGCCAACTATTGTTGTACGTGAATTCGATCAATGGCAAATGCTCCTCCCAGTCGCTACTCCAGTCGAGAGCACAAGCACGCAACGTATCCTCAAACGTCTGGATAGTGCGTTCCGACTGTCCATCTTACTGAGGATGAAACAAGGTACTCAAACGCAAACGAGTACCTAACGCCTTATGCACCGCCTGCCAGAAATGCGACACAAAACATCCATCACGATCCGAAACAATAGACTTCGGAGTACCGTGAAGCCTCACAATCTGCGCAATAAACACACGAGCCAATTTCTCCGGGCCCCACATATCCTTGATGCCCAAAAAATGTGTCGACTTGGTCAGGCGATCAACAATCACCCAATCAATATTCATGCCCGATCTCGATCTCGGCAAACTCGTAATGAAGTCCATAGAAATGTCTTCCCATTTCCATTCCGGGACGGGAAGTGACTGCAATAACCCTGCTGGTCGCTGATGCTTGATTTTGACCTGCTGGCAAGTCAAACATCTCGCTACAAACTGCGCGACCTCCTCCTTCATATTATTCCACCAGAAATTCTTCCTAAGGTCCTTGTACATCTTACTCGCACCAGGATGAACGGAGTAAGGTGTAGCATGGGCCTCACGCAAAATACTCTGTTTCATCTCTGAGTCGTTCGGTACACAAAGCCGACTCTGGAATCTCAAAACACCATCCTCGTGAATTACAAACCCAGGAGACTTTCCCTTAAGAACATTCTCTCGGATTTGAGAAATCATCGGATCCTCCAACTGCTTCAGCTTAATTTCATCGATCAAAGACGACGAAATCTCTAAAGCACAAAGTTGTCCGACAGCTCCAGGCAACAAAATCTCAACATCTAACTCGATCAAAGCCCGCCGAATCTCAGACTGAGACGTAAGGATCTCTAGCATTCGTAACGCAACCGGTTTCCGACTCAAGGCATCGGCCACGACGTTCGCCTTGCCCGGATGATAAAGGATTTCGAGGTCATAATCCTTAATCAGCTCTAACCACCTCCTCTGCCTCATATTCAACTCCCGCTGAGTAAATATGTATTTCAGACTTTTATGATCGGTAAAAATCTGACATGCAGAGCCGAAAAGATAGTGACGCCAAATCTTGAGCGCAAAAACAACTGCCGCTAACTCCAAATCATGAGTGGGGTAGTTCAGCTCATACGACCTCAACTGTCTCGAGGCATAGGCAATGGTCTTTCCGTGCTGCATCAATACGCACCCAAGACCCTGACCCGAAGCATCGCTATAAACAGCAAAACCCTCGTTGCCACACGATAACGCTAAAATCGGGGCTGAAGTCAAACGCCACTTCAGCTCCTCGAAACTCGACTGCCTCTCGTCATTCCAGACGAACTTCTCAAATTTCCGGAACAACTGTGTAAGTGGCCGAGCCAGTTTCGAGAAACCCTCGACGAACCTATGGTAGTAGCCAGCCAAACCCAAGAAACTACGGACCTCCTTCACAATCGTGGGCGGTGCCCAATACAACACTGCCTCAATTTTCTGTGGGTCCACACGAACCCCCTCGGTTGAAATCACGTGACCTAAAAACATCACTTTCTTCAGCCAGAACTCACATTTCGAGAACTTTTCATGGAGTTGCTCGGTACTCAAGATGTCTAACACTACTCGCAAATGAAGGGCATGCTCTTCCTCATTCCTCGAATAAATAAGAATATCGTCAATGAAGACGACGACACACTTATCCAAATACTAGATAAAGACTTTGTTCATCAACAGCATGAACACCGCCGGCGCATTAGTTAACCCGAAAGGCATGACTACAAACTCATAATGTCCGTATCTCGTCCGAAAAGCTGTTTTTGGCACATCGGACTCCCTCACCCGGAGCTGATAGTATCCCGATCTCAAATCAATCTTCGAGAATACCGCGGCTCCTCAGAATCGATCGAACAAGTCATCAATCCTTGGCAAAGGATACTTGTTCTTGATGGTCACCTTGTTCAGTTCGCGATAGTCGATACACAAACGCAGTGAACCATCCTTCTTATGCACAAACAGGACCGGTGCGCCCCAAGGCGAAGCGATCGGTCGAATATAACCCGACTCCAAAGCTTGGCCATCTCTGAAGGTGCCATGTGATATGGCGCCTTCGAAATCGGAGCCGCGCCCGGCTCTAACTCTATAGCAAACTCAACCTCACGATCCGGTGGCAATCACGGTAACTCGTCAGGAAATACATCAGGAAACTCACTAACGACTGGAATCGATGAAAGCTCGACTCCACCATCCTCCACTTTCAAGGCGTAGCACCAATAACCAGTACATCTCTTTCGCAGGAGTCTCATCGCCTTCAAGGCGTTAATAACAAATTTCTGATTTCTCTTTCGCCCCGCGAAAGAGTGTTCAGTGCCGTCCTCGGCTAGCATGGTAATGATCCTCGTGCGGTAGTTCATGATTGCACCATGCCGCTCGAGCCAATCATCCCCGAGAATAAAATCCTCACCCTCAATACCCACAACAATAAGATTAGAGAGCCAAGCCCTCTCACAAATAAACACAGGACAGTCCCGGACCTCTCGATCACCAACGATTCTATCACCGCTAGGAAGTTTAACGATGTAAGGATCGCAGGGTGATAAGCAGTCAAGACTCAAACGGCGTACACACTCTAGAGAAATGAATGAATGCGTAGCACCCGAATCAAAAAGCACACTCACAGGATGGGAATGGATATGAACGGTACCTGTCGCCACAGTAGCTGCTGGATCATCGGCCCTCCTCATCTCATAGATACGCGGCTGGGCAAAGCCGACACTGGAAGCTCCTCCCCTAGCGGGCTGACCCCGACCCCTACGTCGGCCGGCACTCGGCGGAGGCGGCAGAGCAATTGAGCCCTGGTTCACACTCGGATCCATAGGTGCTGGGTGAGAAGAACGGTGCCGCAAACCTGTCTGAGCTGTTCACAAAAAGAAGCCTTGTGGCCCGACTGACCACAAGTATGACAAGTCAAAGGCGGTCGAGGACACTCCCGATTCACATGGCCTGGCTTGCCACAGTTAAAACATCTGGGGTCCCGGACGAAGGTCCCGGAGGCACCTCGAAAACTCCCAGTGAAACGAGCCGAGCCACCCGTAGAAATTTGCAGGTTGAGATTTCTGCTGACTTCCACCCTTGTAACCCGAGAAATTCCCGTGATTTCGCTTCTTACTCTCTCGACCGCACTGGCCGTCACCGACATATCATAGGCAAGAGCTCGACTCTGATAATCCTTCAAAGTAGTACAGACGAGCCCACACATATAGTCCGGAATGGACAGTTTTACCCTCCTGGAGAAATGGAAAATTTTGTCGCTTTCCTCGACAACTTGGGTCTTTACATAGCCCAACTCTTTGTTAAAATCAGCAATAGCTTGAGATACGGGGATATCCCGTGGTTGAGCATCATAGAAAGCATGCACTCGAGCCTGTCTGACCGGCCACGGGCAATATTCAGTCTCCATCAATTCCTGAAATTCGGCCCACGAAGCAACATGGTCTTTGGGCCCAACGGCCTCCCACCAATCCGTAGCATCCCCAGTGAGAAAGTACTGGGCAATAGGGACCTTACGGTCCTCGGGACAGTTGGTGGACATGAAGACTTTAGATATCTCCTTGATCCACCCTTCCCAGCCGATCGGGTCCGAATCTCCCGAAAACTGAGGAGGATGCATCTTGACGACATCCTGAAGCCAACGATCCGCTCCGCCCCGATTAGCATGGGTCGGATCCGGATTCTGAACCACCTGAGCTATCGCCGCCATCTGGTTAACCATTTGCTGCATAACAGCCGTGATACCAATATCGGCGCATTCCTGAGAAGAAGCATGACTGTGGCGGTCACTGGTACTGCCGGCTCCCGAAGAATGCGACGTGGCTGCCCCACCGGCTGCCCCACGTCCTCGGCCGCGTCCACGACCACGACCACAGTTTCCTCCGGCATCCATACTGGTGTTAAGAGGTAACAGAAGTATATCGATGATGAGTAAGGGCGGAAAAAGCAACTACGGTTCAAGAAGTGAAAATACAATGCAAGAAACAGAAAAGCCGAATAAGAAAACATACGAGCACTGGAAGTACCGAGATGCTGGCAACGGTGTGACAATATGCAAAACAAAACACGACTAGACCCAAATAACCAACAAGCCTAGGTATCCATAAACCTAGGGCTCCGATACCATTTTCTGTAACACCCCAAGATATTCAGAGTATATTACAGCGCCGTGGACCCCTACATGGCACCCACCAGGCTACAACAAGAAAACCCCACTCGACTAACCATCTCGGTTAGTGAGGATACACATTATAATAATACAACAAATAAAAATATGCCCGAAGCAACCGGCGAATTAAGCATCAACCGACAATGTAGCAATATAGGTTATACAAACGGAGTTCGAAATGAAAAGCCTAAGTACTCGCGAGTACAATCTATAAGTTTATAAATATGGGAACAACCATATCGAAATGAGCAAAAGAAATAAGATGACTCAAATGCACATGTCAACGACCCTGGACAACATCTTCGTACTGTCCCAGTGCTCGCTCGTCCGGATGATCATAACCCGAAATCCATAACAAGAATTTCCCCAGAACGGGTCTCCAAAGGGGTTAGCAATTACGCTAGTACAAGTAATCAAGGCAAACCAATCGCTTACACATTTCATAGTACATGTACCAATATCATTTCAAAAAAAAAACCAAATCAGACATGTCTTTTCCGGAAATAAACAGTTACAATAAATTTGCCTAGGACCGGGACGAAGCCACGAATCCCACTCGAGGCCTCTAAGGACCCTCCCGATCTGGCCACATTCATAAAACAAATCAAGCACCACACGTCACCTGGGACCGGGACGAAGCCACGAATCCCACTCGAGGCCTCTAAGGACCCTCCCGAGCTGGCTAGCGAAACAAACTCATGAATCCAGGACGAATCCATAGATTCCCTCGAGTAAAGCACATACAATATACATTACCATTTCACGTTAAGCATAAAGGTTCCCAAGAATACTTGCCTTGAATAATAGACGACGCAACAAATGGAAGGAAAACACCGACGGATGCTAGGAGCCGATAATCACGAACCTAACGATATGAAGAACACAATCACAACCAATTCTAAATGAATACGGAATTGGAAAACACCCAAAACCCCACCTACAACTTATATGTATTCGCATCAAAACAACAACGAGGGCGGATCGCGACCAAACCCTCTCGATTATGAAAATATTACGAAATACACCAGGAGTTCATAGGAGAACAAGAACACTAACGGGATTAATCATAACCATCAAGGATTAATCAACAACACGAAGCAAAACGAACAATATAACTGAAATCCCCCAAATCCCCCAAGGTAGGGTTATAAGAGGTTTTACCTTTATTCGAAGATGAACGATGGACGATTAGTGATAGGTGGATGATATGATACTTGAATATGCCCTTACAATGGAGTTTAGATCAAAATCGGACGAACCCTAGTCTCTGTCGTCGCTCTCGTCGCGAAGAGAAAAGAGAGATGTGAGAAATGAGGAAAAACTGGGCCGCTGCCAGTTTATATACTGGCAGGTGTTACGGCCGTAACACACCCTACATACGGCCGTAACATAGGAACATTACGTCCGTAACGTGACTCTCTTACGGCCGTAACTGGCCTCTGGAGAGAAACTGGGCAAATTTGACGAATGACACATACGGCCGTATCAAGAACACCATTACGGCCGTATCAATACTTACGGCCGTAACTCAGACATGATACGCCCGTAACTCAGGACTAGACCAGGAGGCAAGAAACGAAGCCTTGTTACGGCCGTATGAAGGAAGATTACGACCGTAACTCTCGATTATTACGGCCGTAACATATACGGCTTACGGCCGTAACATGGCCTTTGATAGCAGGCCATAGTCTGAAACACTGCCCGACGAGAAGATGATCGGAAATAGAAAAAAATAACAAGGTATATCCACGACCAACAGATACACTCACCACGGATTTAAGTCAGAAACCAAAACATTACGATGAAGTGTGATTCTGAATACCCGAAGGCTCAGGAACAACAAGGCTAACAAGAGTACCCTAAACTTAGGGAAAATTACGAAACGGCCCAAACGTCCAAAAATCGCGGTACAACGTCGGATTAACAAACCGAAACTCACAACACGAACAACTCAACTATACGAACTCGTGAAACCAAAGAAATTACAAAAGCGAACGGGTTCTACAAGAAACGAACGTCCATGCCATAATACATGACATAAAACAGAATAATATCAAAACATCACCCAGATCGTTCCAAATGGAGAAATTCCAAGAATAAAATAGGTTCAAAATGTCGACAGGGTTACAAGCGAACTACTAAAAATGAAAATACACCAAAACGGGAATATCGGAAAAAGAAGAAAAAATGCGGATATTACATCAGTTACACAGAACAACAATCCTCAATAGTTGAATAAACATAATCATATATGCTGTATAAACCACAAGTTCGATCAAAGTCTCAAAACGTCGAACACATGCGATCAAAAGTGAATCGGTCAGATTATAACCCAATCTTGTTGAAAACATACGCACTCAAACATGCTATATGAGTCAACTAACGGTACGGCTCAAAGGGTGGCGCCATACTACGCCCGAGATGGAAATGTGTCCGTGCACAAGCCACCATCGAGTATCGATCGAATACACGTGTGCTCTTGTAGCTAATCAGTCTCACGAAGTGATCTTCTCGTGTGCACAGTCCAATGTGAGGACAACAACCAACACACGACTTAATATGTGCCCGACATGAAAATCCTACACATACTAACCGGCACGCCAGTATGACCCGGAATGCCACGAGATAACAAAAGTGACATCGAAATCAATAATGACTCATCGAGATAAAATGACATTGAAATGAATGATAGCTCAATGAAATGATTGGAACCGTCGTTCCTTCTGACTGAAGTGATTAATTGACAATTACAAGTCTCAATACGGTTAATACATTATGAATGAACTATAATTATGAATGAACAACAACGAAAGGAATGAATATCCTTTTAACCGAGTAAGAATTAACTTACACAACGCCGATGAAGAATGGCCTTGCACGAACAACATCCTAAATGAGATGTCGGTCGCTCGAACAACCTTGAATAGCACAAATACCAATAATCCGGTTCAACACACGAATCAAACACGAGTATAATGATACATTCTTAGTGTAACTATTGCAAGTGCACGATATCGTATCAAGTAGTAAGTGGACTTTTCGAGTCCGGTTTATCGATCCCACGAGGAAGTTTGGTTATAATTTGAATTATACACTATTAGTCTATTTTTATAGATACTAAGATGAGTGAAACACACAATTAAAGAGTTTGGTTTAATAATTGCAAAGAAAATGCAATAATAGTTCTAATATTTTAAGGAAATAAAAATATTGCAATAATAATAGATTGATTAACGATAAAATAAAATAGTTGGGATTACAAACTTAGTTCGTCATTAGTTATAAAAGATGTATAGAAGATCATAAGATGAATTTACTTATTATGTTGTGTAGATTCGATTTTCCTTAAAAAGACGCTTTCTTTCGAACTATAAACGCCCCTTACATATTGAATCAATCCACTATATTTCTATGTTGATTGGCTTCAATACATAGCATTAGGATTTATGAAAATAACTCAAAGAATCATCTAAGGTCTAGAGGTATATTTCTATCCCCTAGAACAACTTAGAGTGAAGATCATTTGATCTAATCAAACATATTTTCTTTCGAAACATATGAAGACCATAAATATCGTCATTTATTGGCCAAATAAATAAAGATTGTTAAAACAATGAAAATCACACACAATAATAAGTAATTCACAATAGATATTTATACAAACATAAATAACATGACTAACCTTGTTTATAATCCCAACTAAAGGTAACTTAGCCCATGAAGGGTTTAATATACATAATACAAGCTTTGATGGTCATTATTAGTTGAACCAAGAGAAAGAATTGATCCTTACTCCCTTAGTAGATAAAGGAGAAAGAAGCAATAAACTCTCTGAACAACATATGCTATACCACACTTACACAAATCACTCAAGAACACAAGTGTGTTCTTCACACAAAAAGAAAAGATTACAAGAAGTGAAAAATTATAAGATGAATGATGAATGATGAAGGATCTAAGGGGTCTATTTATACATAGAAAGTCATCTAATAGCTCCAAAACTCCAGCATTATTACAATAGATCGGATCAATCCCAGCTATCCCCTCAATAATACACAAAAAGTATAAAAAATTAGACAAATTTTAACAATCTGTCAAGAGTTACGGCCGTAACATTCACTGGTTGCTTTGAGAGTTACATTTTTAGCCCAGAATTTCTGAGACTTTGCGTTTTTGCCCCAAATCTTCTTCGAATGATAACTTTTGATATATAACTCTGATTTTGAATCCGGAAAGACTGCCGAATTTGTCTCGGAAAGCCCTAGAACATGAATATATAAAAATTCATCAAAGAGAATATTTAATAAACATGTTATTTCTTGAGTAAATCAGTTATTCAATCCGATTAAGACTATATTTACATCATCATCCGATAAAAATAAAATTATTAAAAACTAATTAATTAAAAGCAAAAAACGAGTAGACTAGCTCAATTATGGGTGATAATTATCGATACAAATCATGGATAAGTGTATAAAACTGACACTTATCACACCCCCAAACTTGAATTCTTGCTAGTTCCGAGCAAGACTCTAGATTATTCACGCTCCAAAAATAAAAATAAAAATAAGACAAAAATAAGAAAATTAATACACATATAAATTAAGAATAATTATATAAAAAGAGAAAAGGAGATCAAAATGTCATTAATACACAACAACCAGCTTTATATAGTAGATAGAAATGAATCAAGATTCAAAATAAATCTACTAATGATTTTGAAGTTAAAACACGGTTTTTATTTTGTAATTTCAAATTCAAGGTTTTCCCCCCAAAAGGTTGATTATTTCTTTCCCACTCGTGATACACACGATTCCCTTTAATGGTTGCTCTCGATCACTCGTTTATTTTTTGACTCAATATGAAGAAGAATTTATTGGCTTCATGGAATATTGTGATTTTTCACGAAATTGAGTGTATTGAAATTCAGCCGCTAATTAATTCAAATGTGCTCATAAAACTACATCCCTTAGTGATAACTTTCACACCGTTATTTGCTAACGTGTAGCTCTATTCACCAACATAATTTCTATCTCATTTCTTTTTTTAAAAGGTGATAGCTTTCACACCGTTATTTGCTAATGTGTAGCTCTTTTCACCAATTTTTCTGTGAGACGGCAGCTATGCACCAACAATGGTTAGTCCTTTATTTTTCGCAAAATTTAAGACCGCCAAAATTAAGCAGTTGTTGCTTCTCAACACATCACCTTTTCGTCATTTTTTTAAGGTGATAGCTTTCACACCGTTATTTGCTAACGTGTAGCTCTTTTCACCAATGACTCCTTTTTTTTAGGGAATAGAATTTTTGCAGAAAATCATTTATTAGTTAAGCATGAAAAATCAAAAACTCCACAAATTAAGTAAATTTCAGTTCTATTTTTCATCAACCGACCGATTCTTCTTTTCTCAAGGTAACGAATGACTTGATTTTATATGATAACTACAAGGCTTGAAAAGAGAGATTAATGCTCAAATTTTTTTTTTTTGAAATATACAATTTTTTTTAACCGGTTTAAAATGATTTTAGAAGCTTGTATATAGCTAACTTATTGGTGTTATGGCCAGATCTAGAAATCTCATAAATCAAAATAATATCAATATATATATATATATCTAGAAATATATATACACTAAACCTAAAAAAAATCAATGCCAAATAATAAAAACACACCACACACTACAATAATCAAAACAATCCACAATCATAATCAAAATAAAAATCATAAACCAACAAAATAAACACACAGGTATGTAAACACCCCCAAACTTGAAAGTAAAACTGTCCCGAGTTTTTTTAGAATTTAAAACCAAGTGAGAAAACAGAAAACTCCCTGAAATTTTAGCTTTTTGATCCTCCAGGTGTGTCATGAGGGATGTTTAGAAAACGGAAAAGCTCTTCAAAGCACTTCTCCATTTCTAATTGTCGGTCGATTATTTCATTCTGATTTCTCAAAATTTCAGCCTGGGATGTTTCTAATCCCCGAACTCTTTCAAGCAATTTTGCCTCAAAAGGCGTCAAGTCATCTCTGGCATCCTCCTCGGCCTCATATCCCTCCTCGTGGCTACTATCCTCTTCCTGTTCCAAACGTGCCCGTTTGCTCCTCAACTGAGTACTTCGAAAAATACTACTCCGGCCGTTCAGTCGATCCCCATGTGTTAATATATCACCCCCCGCCGAAATTTTCACTCTTTGGCTCCTGCAAATACCGGTGATAAGGCAGGGGTATGGCATCTTCTGCCTAGTCAGGACCACGCCGGTATAGTGACAAATAGTACTATAAATGTGAGTACCCAAATCCATTTTTACCCCTCGGCGGATAGCAAATAAACCTCGCAGGTGGCCAATGGAAACTGTCGTCAGAGTCGAAGTCGGGTAAATACTCCCGGCTGCCCACATCCATAAGTACCAAGCATCATCAATTAGGTCCGCCTGGTTGTATCGGGGTTTGATCATCCCAATACTGTCATGCAGCTCGCTCACTAATGTCCAGCGTAAAACCTTATCCTCCGGCACCTCTTCATTAGGTAAGATAGAAATGTCAACCGCGTTAGTACAATTAACCACCAAATACTTGTTAATGACATCCGGTGAAAAATTAATCTATTTCCCATTCTAGTAGTTTGATGATAAGTAGGCGACCCTACTTTCCCAATGGATTTGTTGAAAGTATTGTAAAAGTTTAGGGTCAATGTTGGGTTACCATTTGGGAGTTCGGAAATAAATTTTTCCCACCCGTTGTCTATGAATTTTTGGATGAATGGGCTAGTGATAGTGTCTCTATCCAAATCGCCAATGAAATCATCAAGTTTGAACAATCTCTCCTTAATGCACTTTGTGTTTTGATTTCTTTGCGGTGGTGCCGGTTCTTGAGATGACGAGCTGACCTTTTCTTTTCCTTTTGACGATTTCTTCGGTGCCATCCCTGAAATTAAACAAAATCAACTTCCTTTTCATCACACGACTATAATCATCAAGCAAAACCAACAAAAATATAAAAAATTCAAAGAATTTCATTGTGGCATTTCGTCGGACACCTTGAGTTCATAGTTTTTTAACAAGTTTTTTTATTCAAACTCAAATCCACAAAGTTACCACAAATCAATGAACATGAATTATAGCCAGAAGACCAGTGTGAAATAGTTTTGCCTCCACCTCATAGAAGAATGCCAGGCAGGCCAACAAGAAATAGGAACAATTCAAAAACAGAGGAATCTAAACAGAGCAATGAAGTTAGTAGAAAGGGGAAGACAGATGAGATGTCAAAATTGCAGGAAACTTGGACATAATAAGAAGTCCTGCAAAGCTGAATATGTACCACCACCTCCAAAAAATAAAGCACCTGTAAGTTTTGTCATTCTTAAAGTGTACGTAGTTGTGTTGCTTGATTGTTTGGTTGCTTCATTTTAACATACTTATTGTTTTGTGTAGGTCAAAAAGAAGCATCCAAATGGTGGAAATAGATCTCAAACTGTAGAAACTGGATCAAATGCTGCAAGTAATGTGAAACAGAAAAGGGATGCACCAACAAAGCAGAAAAAGACTAAGAAAAAACAGACCTGAAGATCATGAAAACTGTTATTTTGCTTGAATTGTAGTAACCTGACAATGTTTTCAAAGTGTTTGGATTGAATGTTGTGTTTGTTGGTTATTACTATGAATGTAATGGATATTGTATGGATGTTATGGATATTGTTCAGTTTTTGTAAGGTATTCTGTGTATTTGATGGTTATGCACACGTTTTTGGAAGGTAATTGAGTGTGTTGGGTGGTTATATTTTCCACCAACATAAATATAGCAGAACTGACCAATAACATGCAAACAAAAGGAAATTTATTAAATATTTTTGTTCTACAAACAAAAATACATAATAATTGGATAAATAACATACAAATAAAAAGAAATCCATTAAACGCCCAAACAAAAATATAGACTAATTGCACAACTAACATATAAACAGATCTTATTCTTCTCCAATACATATTCCCGATCTTCTTCAGATCAGATAAACAATTGTTAGCCATCTCCATTGGTTTTTTAAGAGACTCACTTTCCATCCTCAAATGTTGTATCTTCATGTTAAACTATACGTTTTCATAGTGCACATTCAGCAGGCTTAATCCATCAGTTTTATCAAGCCATTTAAAAAATGCACACCAATTCTTCCCCAAATTCTTGCAACCGAAGAATTTATGCCCAGTATTAACTTTCGTCTTCGACACCCTAATTGGTGCTTCCTTGCCACAGAAGCAGGACATATATGAGTTTATAGAATTGCTTCTTGAAGACATGCTTTTCGACCGTCACTTTCTTCCTCGCCTAAAACCCGCTGCATAAATCAACAAATCGCACATACAGTGAACAAATTACGGTTCACCATACATACATAAGACACGCAAAACAACTTACATTCTTTTCGATGGGTCAATTTCAACAAACGACCTTCAATTTTTTTTTTTTTTTGGGGGGGGGGGGGTACATTCAATTTTGAAACCCTAGTTTTGCTCTTTAGTTTATGGCTTTTAAATGTGGGGAATGGGAGGTAAGCCATGTAGTAGTAGGAATAAATTGTTTACTTTTTTTTCTTCATTAATCTCTGAATGGATTAAGCTGTCTGAGTGGTCTGATTTGAAAAAATATTTTGTTGTTTCTTTCTTTTTTGAAAGAACTATCTGAATGACATAAATGACCATTTTACCCCTCAATATAAATTAAGTCATTTTTGATAAAATGTTCTTTATTTTTTAAGTTGAGTGATATTCACTACTACAAAAAAGACATTTAACATCGCCCATTTAACATCGATTCTGTAAAAAAACCGATGTTAAAAATGCTCGGAATGGGAGGCTACCTTCAATTTTGAAACCCTAGTTTGCTCTTTAGATTATGGCTTTTAAATGCGGGGAATGGGAGGTAAGCCATGTAGTAGTAGGAATAATATTTAGGGGCTGTTTACTTTTTTTCATTAATCTCTGAATGAATTAAGTTGTCTGAGTGGATTAATCTGTCTGACTTGGAAAAATATCTTGTTGTTTCTTTCTTTTCTGAATGAATTATCTGAATGATAAAAATGACTATTTTACCCCTCAATATGAATTAAGTCCTTTTTGATAAAATATTTTTTATTTTTAAGTTGAATGGTATTCACTACTACAAAAAAGACATTTAACATCGCCCGTTTAACACCGGTTCTGGAAAAAACCGATGTTAAAAAAGACGTGGTGGCATAATTGAAAAATTTAAAGCAAATTTACATCGGTTATGCTAAAAACCGATGTTAAAAATAAAAAATAAATTATTTAACATGATTCTAATAAAAAACGATGTTAAAAAAACTTCAATTTAACATCAGTTCCGAATAAAACCGATGTTAAAAAAAATTATATAATATAACTTAATATATAATATAACATAATGTATATTTTAATTTATATTATAATATATATTCATAAATCATATTATAATTTTCAGTTATATTTAAATAATCAGACAATATTTTTATAAATATATTAAGTTATATTTTAATATATATATATATGTATATATATATATATATATATATATTAATTTTTTATTAATAAATAGTTTATATTTTATGACTTTTAAATATATAATATTAATATATATTTTAAATTTATACTTTATATACTCAATTATAATTAAGATTATATGATAATTTATACTATATATACTCAATTCTTTTATTATTAGAGAGGGTAATTTTGGTATATTGGGGAAGTATTTCTGGCTTAATGGTAAGGACAGCCCAAAAGTTGCTTAATGAAAAAGACATTATTTAGATCATTAAGTTAAAAGTAAACAGCAAGATATAGCTTACCGATTAAGTTGATTAAGTATTAAGCAAGATATGTCTTAATGGTGGCAAGTCATCAAAAGTTAAGTTCAACTAATGGATTGGACGACAAAGACGAAAATAAAAACGTATTATGGAGCTCGATGGTGCAATTGAAAATATATAATGTTCGATGGTGTAATTGAAAGTTGGACCAAAATACATTACTCAAATGAGTCATTTTTCCTTACATAAAATATATCAAATGTATACCCTCTGTCAAGCTTTGAGCACGCAGAGGGAGTACAAAATAGATGATAGAAAGAAGGAAAGAGAACAATATTTTTTGCTTGACTAGTCATTCGATTATGCAAGAGTTACGTATTTAAAGAGATAAAGTAGATATAGTTGCCATTGAGAAATGGTATGTGAGTAAGTTCTACCCTATGCTTAACTAGATGCTGTTAGGATTAAGAAAATTAAACACTCCCTCCAATCTTAAAAATGTGAAAATAAACCGCTATAGACTAAAAAAATGAAAAATCAATAGTTTTTGAACATGTACAAAACTGTAATATCCGACAGAAATTCTTGCCTACTGTTGTATTATTCGGATAATTCAGTATTGTTGTAGTCTTGCTGCATTTGTTTAATGTTTATTGATGTTGGAATATAACATGATAGACTTGATAATAACTATCACTCGCACTATGATTTGATTTCTCAACGTTGTATAAATAAGTGCATTTTTGAGCTAGTAATCCTGCGCTTAACGTACGCTAACCCTTTAGCATAACGTGCGCTATGTTGTGGGATTTATGTACGTAAAGGGGTCCATTTTACGTACGTAATGCGTGTAGTCGCATCCGATCTCAACTTTCAGCGTGTGGGGTCGGGCGTGATTCGAATATCTGATCTTTTGGAGGCAACCTAGTTGACCTACATTACGTACGTAAGGCTTAAAGCCACAACGTACGTAATGGTGTTCGTATTTTAGTCCAGTGAATGAGCCTACGTACGTAACACTTTTGGTGTAGCATACGTAAAATTGCTAACGTACGTTATCCTTTTGTGATAACGTACGTAACGAACTGTGCTGTTATAAAAGACAACTTGTGTCTTTCATTTTGCACGTCCAACTTCGATATTCCTCCAGTATAAATATCCCCTGCCTCCCTAGATCACTTCTACCTTCTTCCAACTTGTGTTTGAGCTGTGCATCTTGATTGGGAGCTTGTTGATTGGAAGTTTGGAGTTATTCTTGAAGCTAGAGTGTGTTCTTGTGGTTTTGTTGTATTTTTCTTCATTTCTGAAGGTATATTACACGAACTCACTCTATAATTTTGTAGTTATAATGTTAGTGATAAAGTATACTCCACCTAATGATGAATTAATCAAACTAAACATGTTTGTAGTTAAGCTTTTAACAAACTTAATGATGAATATGGCGATTAAGAGTTTTCTAATGATGTGTTCTTGGTGTTTTAATGGTGATGATCATGGTTAATAGAAACTCACTCTTCTTGCTGAACTATTATCATCACTAAGACAATAATTATCCTTAGTTTCATTGTAGATAGGTTGAATTGTAGGATTGTTATCATTGTATTGAATCAAACCATACTTAAGATCATCATCTAATTTGGCATACTGGTGATGAAATCCATCGAGATATCCTCCCACTTCCACTCAGGGATCGGAAGCGGCTTTAACATTCCGGCAGGTCGCTGATGTTCAATCTTAACCTGCTGACAAGTCAAACACTTCGAAACGTACTCTGCTACGTCCTTCTTCATATTCCCCCACCAGAAGTTTTGTTTAAGATCATTATACATTTTACTGCTGCCCGGGTGAATAGAATAGGGCGCACTGTGAGCTTCCTTCAGAATTGTCCGTCTCAAATCATCATCATCGGGAACACAAAATCGACTCTGAAATCTCAGAACTCCATCATCTTGTATCACGAATCCCGGGGCCTTTCCTTTCTTTACTTCATCACATAACCGAAGGATCAGAGAATCGTTCAACTGCTTAGATTTGATCTCCTCGACTAGTGATGAAGTCAGTTCCATCACATATAGTTGCCCTTGGATTCCTGGTGCCCATACTTCAATCCCTTCGCAGATCAGTTCCCGCTGAATGCTCGTTTGGGATGTAAGTGCTTCCAACACTCGAAGAGAAACAGGTTTACGGCTCAAAGCATCGGCTACTACGTTTGCTTTCCCCGGATGATAGAGAATCTCCAAGTCGTAATCCTTGATCAATTCCAGCCACCTTCTCTGCCTCATGTTTAATTCTTTCTGACTGAAAATGTACTTGAGGCTCTTATGATCTGTGAAGATCTGGCAACGAGTGCCGTACAAATAATGTCGCCAAATTTTGAAGGCAAAGACCACAACTGCTAGCTCCAGATCATGAGTCGGGTAATTAACCTCATACGGTTTCAATTGCCGAGAAGCATAAGCAATCACCTTATCCTTTTGCATCAACACACAACCTGCACTCGATTTGAAGCGTCCAGATACCATGAATCCACTGGGCCTCTGGTAGCGCTAATATAGGTGCTGTCGTCAGTCTCCTCTTAAGTTCGTCAAAACCAGCCTGGCACTTCTCATCTCACGTGAACTTTTGAGTTTTCTGCAATAGCTGAGTGAGCGGATGAGCAATTTTGGAAAATCCCTCTACAAAGCGGCGATAATATCCAGCAAGTCCTAGGAAACTCCGGACTTCTTTCACGTTACTAGGAACTTCCCATTCCAAGATTGCTTCGACTTTCTTCGGGTCCACCTGAACTCCGTCAGCTGATATCACATGCCCAAGGAAGGTTACTTCCCTAAGCCAGAACTCGCATTTGGAAAGCGTTGCATACAGCTGTTCCTTCCTCAAGGTGCTCAAAACCACACGCAAATGTTCGGCATGCTCCTCTGCGTCCTTCGAATATATCAAGATGTCATCAATGAAGACGACCACAAATTTATCTAAGTATTCTAAGAATACCCGATTCATCAACTGCATGAATACCGCAGGAGCATTGGTATGTCCAAATGGCATCACTACAAATTCATAATGCCCGTACCGGGACCTGAAAGCGGACTTTGGCACATCTGATTCCTTAATTCTCAACTGATGGTATCCTGATCGCAAGTCAATCTTCGAGAATACCCTTGCCCCTTGCAGTTGATCAAACAAGTCTTCGATCCGCGGTATAGGATACTTATTCTTGATCGTCATCTTGTTTAGCTCCCTGTAATCAATACACAGTCGGAGGGATCCGTCTTTCTTCCGGACAAAGAGAACGGGCGCTCCCCACGGAGAAATGCTAGGTTGAATATAACCCTTCTGTGACAATTCCTCCAGTTTCTTCTTGAGTTCATACATCTCGGTTGGCGCCATGCGGTATGGTGCTCTGGAAATAGGAGCGGCTCCAGGCTCTAATTCGATAGTGAATTCCACCTCTCTCTGCGGAGGTAACCCAGGTAGTTCGTCAGGAAATACGTCGGAGAATTCATTCACAACTGGAATCGAGGAGAGATCTATTCCTTCCTCCTTTCTCATGTCATAGCACCAAAGTCCATGACATCCCTGCTTCAGTAATTTTACGGCTTTCATGGCTTTGATCAATTTTCCCGAGCTTCCCGGTCTCCATCCTCGGAATAAGTGTTCAGATCCGTCATCAGCAATGATAGAAATAACTCTCTTTCTGTAATTCAGAATAGCTCCATAACGGTTGAGCCAATCGTCTCCGAGAATTAAATCGTCACCGTAGATGTCAACTACAATAAGATTCGATAGCCAATCTCTCCCTCCTATAGACACTGGAAAATCCCTAGCTTCTAAGGTTCCCACAAATTTCTCTCCGCTCGGTAATCCCACAACATAAGGTTCACAATTATACAAGCACGAGATTTTCAAACGATTAACACATTTCAAAGATATAAAAGAATGCGTAGCTCCCGAATCGAACAAGACACTAACTAGTTGCAAAAGGATCTGAATCGTACCTGATGCAACAGCTGTGTTTTGATCATCCTTCTTCATCTCATAAATACGCGGAGGAACGGACCCAGCACTGGATGCCTCTCTTTTCCCAACATTCTCACAAGGGAAACCGCTCTCAAGGCTCCTGTTTATACTAGTGTCCTTCGAACTGCACAGGAGTGCGAAAAGCAAAGGATCTAGTCGCATTCCCACAAAATGTTGCGCGATGTCCTTCCTGTCCACACTCGAAACAAGTCACAGCAGGCGCGAAACAGTCACGTCGAATATGTCCCGCTTTGCCACAGTTATAACATTTCTTCCCTGCGTCTGAAACGGTTGGTGCTGCCCGGAACTTCTTTCCTCCTCGAGAAGGATGCGGAGGCCTCTGGATGAATGAAAAGAGGACTCGGCCTCGCGAGGCCCACTACTCTTATTCTCCGTGAAGTTGCCACCACCCTCTCGCTTCTTTGCTTTCGCCGATTTCTCTACCGCCTCCTTCATATCGCAGCCAACGCCTTGTCCCGAGCATCTGTCTCAAAGTGGTACATTCAAATCCGGACATATATTGTGAATTTCCGGTTTCATTCGCATGTCAAAATGGAAAATCCTCTCCGCCTCGGTCTCGACCAAGTGGCGCACATAAGTCACCGGTGATTAAAAGTCTTAATCACGTCCGTCACGTATGCTTCTAAATTTTGTGGTGAGAAAAACTCCCGAACTCGGGCCTCTCTAATCAAGGCGAGGACAATACGTGCTTCCATCACTAATTTGAATTCCGTCTACCAACATCATGCTCCTCCTGGTCGAATGGCCTCCCACCGCCGAAAGCCTCCTGTCGAAGATACCGGGCGGCCGAACCTTCTCGCTGCTGGGACAGCTTAATCCCCGCAAAATATTTTCTAATTCCTTCAAAAGTGGTCCCAAGAAAGCGTCTCAGAACTGGCCAAATTTCGGAGGATGCAATTTGATTACTTCGATAAGCCATTTATCTCCTCGATTATCCACGTTATGCTGCTGTCCCATCGCTGTCTGCATGCGATCCACAACTTGAGCAAACTGGTTTATCTGGGCAATCACCTGCTGAAGCACTCCCAGCACGTTAGGATCTGCATTATTATTTGCTGATCCCTGTTGTCCCCCGGAATGGGAATCCGTTCGGCTAGCGGTTATTTCTGGGGTAGACACCGAATCTTCTTGTCTCGCGTTTCCACGTCTGCGTCCACGACCGCATCCGCGTCCACGACCTCCCCTCAACATACTGTAAACACAAATACTCAATATCCAGGGCAAACTTTCTAAAAGTACATCTATCAATGTTCACAAAACATGAATTAAATAAAACGGTAGTATTTGAGATTTAGGAAACTTACAACCACGGTCCACACGACGATGCTGGCTCAGCAGTGATGTTACGAACGACCAATAATCAAATAACGTAAACAGACCCAACTAACCCGACTGCCAAGATATCCATGAATCTCAGCTCTGATACCATATTCTGTAACATCCCGAGATATTCGGAATAATTACAGCGCCGTAAACCCTTTAAGTAAGGATTTACAAGGCTAATTTAAAAGAAATGTAAATATAACCCAATCGTACACCTGAAGTTCAAATACAGATTTGATTCAACCGATCAAATGAGTTAACTTATACAACCAAATCGAAATGACATTATTAAAACAGACGTACTCGAGTACTAAATGAACCAAGAAGACAAATAACAATAAACATCAACCACATCACTGAGCCATTTCATCGTCCTGTCGGTACTGTGGTTGCTTCCCCGCTTCTCGGCTACCTGAACATCAAAACAATGTCCACCCCCGAAGGGGTTAGCAAAACAATGCTAGTACAAGTATCATAATACATAAATCATCAATGCATCATAAAACATGCAAAACAGACTTCCGTCACCGGAATCCAACGATGCGAATCCTCACGATTCCATCAACACAGTACAGGGTAATCCAGTGATCCAGTGCCCTTGGTATAGATCGCCATGATGATCCCGTCGGACCAACGCATGGTGGAAAACCCATCCAGCGATCCAGCGCCCTCATCATAGATCCCCATGATGATCCCGTCGGACCAACGCATGGTGGACATTCGATCCAGTGCCCTCAGCATAGATCCTCATGATCCCCTCAGACCATTTATACCATAAATCAATCAATTATGCATACATATATGCATTTCAATATGTTCATCAATACGAACAATTAACAACGAATACCACGCGAAATTACAGAAATACATCTCATATTCGACAATATGAACAAAACCATAAGCATGATCAAAGTTTCAATATAAATCGAACTCGACATATGATACTTGCCTCGAAAATGGCAAGAATGGAAATACTCCAACAATGACACGCGTCTGTATGCCACTGCCCCTCGATCTTCCCCTATGCAAGGCTCGGACCTAAGAAATGATAAAGAATTCCTCTCAAATCGAACGAACGTCTAATAATCCGGTTTACGACCGCAAGCTTAAAAAAATGGATTCTGCCTGAACTACTTAGCGCGCGCTACATACTATACGTAACGTGCGCTAAGCCTGCCCGTTAACGTACGCAAATGACCAGGTTTAGCGTGCGCTAGCTATGTACCGACAGCCTTCTCTGAACAGCCGACTGCCCTGCCTGATGATATAACGTATGTTGCGTATCCAACGTAGCGCACGTTACTCGTTCCCGATAGCGAACGTTAATATATACATCTTAGCGTGCGCTAATCGTGCATGGCAGTCACTACTTGGTAAAACTTGAGCTAAAGGTGATGAAAACTCATGAAATCCTCAGTGCTAATACAAGCCATCTTAGTGTATATCATGCTCATGCGGTTTGTGAAAGATCTTTACGGATTAAATGACTACAAGATATAAGGGTACGTATAATCATCACAACACCATAATTCATCTTTGATCTTCAAGAACATCCTAAGTCCAATCCATTTCATGTCCCAACGTATGATTCTATCATGTTAAAACATAAGAACTTGATGCTCTCCCCATACTGGTCATAAACAGTTTTGAAGATACATGAATACGTTTAAGAGTCCGACACTAAAAAGGTTCGAAGTATTATACGATAAATAAGTACCGAAACGTCAAAATATATTTCTAACACATGATGTTCGACCATTAACCAATCTAACTGACTAGATAAACATGATCAAACGTCCTTTAGAACACTACTAATATTGGTGAAGAATCACCTACCTCAAAGTAGTGAAGAACAAGGAGGAAATCGAAGCAATTCCAACGTCGAAGGCTTGAACACCAATCCTCAATGATCTACAATCTTCAACACGAGCTAGGATGCTTATATGAAGTGTTTAGGATGTAGGAAGTAATACTCTAAGTATAAGGATTCAGATGTGGGAAGAGAAAGGACTGAAAATACGAAAAGGATGATGTCCTATTTATAGGAAATGGTTATTAGCGCGCGCTAGTCCATACTCTTAGCGTGCGCTAATGGCTTACTGACTTCACTGTACTCAGCACTTAGCGTGCGCTATCTCATGTCAGTAGCGTTCGCTAAGGCGTTGACTTGGCTTTTCCCGAAAGCCATCCAGGTTCATCCCGACACAATCCGACCAAGATCCCCGGCCTGATCTCACCTACCACACGTCTCAATCATATTGACCATGTATAGCGTGCGCTAATGTTCCTTTGTAGCGTGCCCTATGGATCCATGTTAGCGTACGCTACACATAGACGATAGCGTGCGCTACATGCGCAGAATCACAATCTTAAATCACATTCATGAAATCATACGCTCAACAACACCGGACTATGAGATACGGAGAATATTACTCAGATTAAAGTGCAACAATTACAATATCACAAGTTCTAAATACATATCAGAAATCTCGGGTATTACACCGACCTTGGGGTTATTGTATTAATATGAATTGATTATTTGTGATTTTCTGTTCTCATATATTTTTGGTACTTGACTAGATTGGCACTCGATTATTAGAGGTGAGATTTGATGGTGTTAATTAATGGATGTGATTGGATTGGCCGAATGCTGGGTATCGTGTACTTATGAGTTATGATGATTTTTGGTATTGCCTGAATACAATACATATGGTTGAAGTTGAGTGCATTCGTCATTTGAGAATGCGAAATGTGGATTATGGTAAGGATTGATTTGGCATGGATTGTTATGGATTGGTAAGGTTATGGCGCTAAGATTACATTGGCAGTATTCTTACTTTGTAATTACTTTGGTATGTAATTATTTATGATGATCTGATTGTTATCATTATTGAGTATTGTGCCTGAACCCGTCATGGGCTTTAATTTTAGGTACTCGGAGATCGAGGTAATAGTGTTCGTGAAGGGATGAGCTTCTCGGGTGATACTGGCTATGGCCTTATTTGCGAATCGAGTATTTGACTGGTTATTTTATTCTGCTGCAAATGTATTTTCAATTATGTCTATGTTCGCTGCGCGAGTATTTTAAAATGGTGTTCCGGTATTTTACCAACTCGTCTATAAATTTAAAATGGCCTTTTTGGGTATTTCGTAAACTTGGGTTATTCCATTAAACCCTTTTTCCCTAAACCATTTTGTCGGTACGTTCAAGTGATGGCTTAGCGTATATTGTGAAACTGTCGAGATTTGGCATTTCGCCTTGTACTTCCAACTGGAATTTTATGACGGTATTTGAGAACTATGTTTTGGAAAACATTTGGGTATTTAAAATATTACCGTCTTTGCCTCTTTGGCGTGTTTGAAACGTTTGCGAAAATGATTTTTAGCCTTGTGGGTTCCAGCACGGGGCCCACGAGGCTGTAATATTCCCGGTTGGTTTTGGGGGGTGTTACAACATCGCTTGTACATCATCTAAAATTAAAATAAAGCCGGATTCCAAATCCAAAAGAAGTGATACTATATCGGTTGTTGTGACACTATGCCCGCTTCCGACAGTAATCATCACTTCCCCAGCTCCAAGCTTTCTACTTTGTTCCAGATCCTGATTCATGGTACATATATGAGAACTAGTACCTGAATACAGTATCCCAGAAGTAGAAAATATGGTAGCAGAACAATTAGTTTCCAAAACTAAAAGTTCCGTACCTAAAGATCCATGAAGGATCGGATAGTCTCTAGCCAAGTGGCCCAGCTCACCGCATTTGAGACACATGTCCGTCTTCACCTTCTTGCTCTTGAGAACTATTGGGGCCTTGCCCTTACCCTTAAAGTCCTTGTTTTGTGGTCCCTTCTGCTTCTTGGTCTTTTTCTTCTTGAACCTCTGAGATCCAGTAGAAATCACAAGGGCAGACTCCTTCACCCACAGAATCTTCATCCGAGACTGAGCGGTTACAAATTTGTTCATCAACCCTGTTAAATTGCAAGAAATCTAATTGCATTTGGAGTTCAGAACAAACTGTGAGAAGGAATCAGGAAGAGATAGCAGGATAAGGTCGGTTTATAGAGAAGCATGCATCTTAAAATCAAGAGCCTCCAATCTCTCGATCATAGAGATCATTTTGAGGACACAGTCCCGACTTTCTCTAACCTTCCTTCATCCTGGCACCGAACAGTTGCTTGAATATCTCATATCTAGCAGTTCAACTGTGCTCACCATAAAGCTCGGTTAAGTGAGATAAAACCTGCCTAGCAGAAGTCATTTTTCTTGAGATTTCTGAATCTCATTAGACATAGAGGCCATCAAATAGCCACAAATTCTAATGTCATCTTTAACCCACTTTTCGTGGTTTTCAACATCTTCCTGACTGGCTTTGGTCCATGCCGGAGCTGCCGAAATGTCCGCCTACAAGACGTATCCCAGCGCCCCCATACTGAGGACTATCATCAGGTTGCGTAGTCAGTCCACAAAGTTAAGCCCAATTTAAGGTGTTCTATTGAGTAGTATAATGAGTGGGTTCATTGCCATTTTATTTGAGAGTTTTATGTGTGCATAAAGTTCACTAGATTGATTAGGGACTCGTTCAATTATGGTCTTAGTTTCGAATTAAGGACTTTTCTGTTCTTTTAACCCAGCTCCCACTATTTTTATCGGAATAACTGTAACACCCCCAATCCACTAAGGGATATTACACGCCGTAGACCCTTTCCTCAAGGATCTACCAGGCTGGTAAACAACGTAGAACATCTCAACAATGCCTTTAAGGCTAAAATGACCCAGTAGACTGATTTGGTCTTTCAATAAATACATATAACTCAAACACATTACATGCCCATGCTGGGGTCGAATACAACACACTCCCGTACAACGGGAAAGAATACTGCAGCGGAAATAAAATACAACTAAACCAATGACATCATACGGACCCTCGTGTGATTAGTATCGTTCATCTTTCATCATCCTTCGTGCTGACCCTGTGTTATGCTCCCAAACCTGAATGCAAAAACAGACATCCACCCCCCGAATACTCCGGGTTTAGCAAAACTCCATTGTTTTGCTAGTGCAAGAACAAAGTGCAAATACGAGCCACACAATACAAGTTCGAAATACAATAATAACCAGGAATCCTCAAAGATCCAAACGTAATGAAAAATACTTCCCGAGGCAAGAGTTTGGGTAAAACATCCTGAAACCGAAAGGTCACAAATCAATGGAAAACAATTTATAAAACGGTTTAAAATGCCATCGAGAGTTTTAATAGAAAACAATTTAGGATTATTGAATCCTTCTCTTTCAAAAATCAAACTAACAACCCAAAGGTTTTGTTTTCACAAATGAAACTAACAACAACACACAAGGTTAAAACTCACGTCACGCATCCTCGACGGACATAAAATATACACGCACTCGTGAAGTTTCACTCGTGAATCCAGGGCTATACCATTAGACTCCCTCCGTGGCCCTGTCGAACCCTCCTGAGGTGAGCAAATAGATTCACAAAACATACACACCAACCTATGAAGTTTTTACTCGTGAATCCAGGGCGAAACCATTGGAGTCCTTCCGTGGCCCCGTCGAACCCTCCCGAGGTGAGCAAACATATTCACAAAACATACACACCAACCTGTGAAGTTATTACTCGTGAATCCAGGGCGAAACCATTGGACTCCCTTCGTGGCCCCGTCGAACCCTCCCGAGGTGAGCAAAATACATTCACTAAACAAGCATCGCCTAGGACCGGGACAAAGACACGAATCCCACTCGAGGCCCCATCGGACCCTCCCGAGCTGGATAGCGAAACAAACAAATACAAATAACATATCACACCAAGGATATCCAAATAATTCACCCAGAGGCATCAAACACTTAGCAAAACACCACGTCAAACCATAACGCACCGAAAATAGATAATATGTGTATATATATTATCAAAGCATAACGACCTCAACAATAACAACAACAAGCGAATTCATAGGGTTCACTTAATCATTCACGGGGCACAATATTCACAAAACACACGCGTTTTGAAAGTGAGCCTTTAACGAGGCTAAACCGAATCTTTTGAAAGTTCAATTCAAACGATCAAACAAACACATAGAGACGATCACTAATTATCATATCCACAAAACAAGAATGGTATGGACAAGGTAGTTTCCTTGAATAAGAACAACGCGGAGAATCGACCGAAGTAGGTTGGCACGAACCGACTACGAACCCGCCGACTCCACCGAACGCCAACTCATGATAATAAACTACGAAAGACAATAACAAAAATGAAATGAATTCCCTAGCATGACTTAAAGTCGTTGAATTCAAAGAACAAATGACGAAAGTTCAAGGGTTTTCCCAAAAACGGCCAAGAACACGATTCGTCCCGTCAAAACACGAAAACGGAATTCCAAATCGAAATATGGATATACAATCCATAGGATATTGTTTAACAGCATCATTTAACAACAATCGATCCATCAAAAATGGATGGAAATCGAGATCAAAAATAAATCCCCCAAAAAGTCGATTCGAAGGAAATCAAGAAATATACTTTGATTTGACGAAGAACAATGGATTAAATGATGTTAAACACAAGAATACTACTAAGATTAATCATACCCATCATGTATTATGTTGTGCGGCGATTTATACGCCTCGATGGCGATCGGCGAAATGGCCAAGAGCCAGCCAAAGAAGACAGGCGTTGGGCAAGAGCCTAGCGATCGACGTCCAAGGCGATCGTCTATTGGCATATGGCGATCGCCTATAATGTCTAACTGTAGACGATCTTCCCGTGCCACGTATGAATCCGACACCCGTCAGAGTCTTCGAAGACAGAATCTTGGACGAAGACCCACGTGCAGATCTGCAAAAGGCGCCATAAGACAGCGACTCAGGACGCGTGCGGATTTCTCATTGGCTCGCTCATCTGGATGCCAGCTGCAGCCTCAGATTTTAAGGGAACAGTCCCACGTGATGGGATGATCGCCCACCATATTCTAATATAGAAAAATGGTGGTCGCCCGCGATCGCCGGGGAGGACCTAACAACATTTTCTCCTATAAATAGAAGGCCTCCAGCAGTGGCCAGAGGGGAGCAGACTTACTTGACGGAAAAACTCATATAGACGATGGAATTACGGGACGGCTACATTCCCACACAGTAAAATCCATCCATGAACACAGTACACCAAAAAGCAAGAACTCACAGAGCTTCATATCTGGTTCTTCCGGCAATCTTCACGCTCAAATAGCTAAGATAACTAGAATCTTTACACGCATTGTAATAGTATTCTAACATTAATATTTGTACTCTCTAGTATTGATATTAATAACATCTCACGAGAGCATTCAAGCCCGGGACTAACAACCCTGGAAAATCTTGTGTTATTTATTTTCCCACGGAAGTGTTCTCGCATTTGTTTGTTACTCGATCATTCCAGCAATATCATATCCGGATAATATTTTGGGTAACAACAATTGGCGCTAGAAGGAGGGTGTTTTAATCTTCATTTTTATTCTGACCATCTTGAAGAACACTCACTGTTCTCCGGGGCATATACTTGAAGAAACACTCACTGTTCTTCAAAGAAAAACCTTCAGAAACATGACATCTGCCACGACCTCAAAAAGAGCCACTCTGTGATCTGCTGGACATCTCATTACGGCCCAGACCGAATCCCAACCTACGGCGGAAGGCGACCGCAGCGACGCCAGGCTCTCACCCCCGCCCTCGAGGGACGGTCCCAGCCTCTCACTCGATCAGTTCCAAACCGCGGAACAGATCGACGAGGCTATGGCCATCCTCAGGGAGTAACGGAGGGCATGCGACTCAACCACCATTACTCCACCAGCCATCTGCGGAGCAGGCAAGCGAAAAGGCTCTCGTTAGGCGGGCCGATTCCGTCTTCATCCAACTAGGGAGTGACCCCTCATGGCGACCCGGGCATTCAGGCCCAAGCCGGGAGACATCGGAGTCCGAATCCGTCACCAGGAGTTCGGCATATCCGACTCCCAGAAGGCAGGCCGGCCAACGAGCCCCCAATCGCCCGAGAATTGAGCCCGGTGGCGGAGAGCTCATCACCTACCATGGGGCCATGAGATCAGTACATGATCGCCTCGGATCCCAATCCGATAGAAAATCCGCGATCAGTCAGGCTATGGCGATGGCCGCCATGCAGCGCCAGCTCGACGAAATGAAGGCGCTCCTAGAAACTGGGGCAGGCGCCAAGAGATCGATCGCCAGACCGAATGAGCAGCTCGCGGCCCATATCGAGCTCGCCCCGGTACAACCGAAGATCGCTCCTCCTCAAAGCCTCTATATGAGGGGAGATCGGATCCTAAGACCCATTTGAGCAAATTCCGGATTTACATGACCGGATGTGGGGCATCGGACGCGACGAAGTGCCGAATGTTCCCATTGACATTGGGCGATCTTGCCCATAGGTGTTACATATCACTGCCACCACGCTCGATCAATTGTTTTGAGAAGCTGGCGAACGACTTCACGTCGTATTTCTCCGCCAAAGTTGCTCGGCCAGAAGGCCCCCACCATATGATGAAAATCAGGCAGGGGAAGAACGAGCCCGATGAAGATTACATCGACCTGGTAGATGAAATAGTCCTCACCGGCGAGCCTATTAGTGACGATCTCGCTCTCTACTCGGTCCTAGGGGGATTCTATGGCCATTTGCCCATATTCAGGCACCTTACGAAGGACATCCCCCTGACCTATGCGATCTTCCATGTCAGGGCCGCTGATTTTATGGCTAGGCAGAGGATGCTCACCCTTCGCTTAGGCGAGGGATCTACTGGGGAAGGTAAGGCGCCAACCTCCATCGAGATAAAGGCGGTCGCCAAGCCCAAGAAGGCGATCGCAAAGCCGCCCGGTGAATTCAAAGCCTTCGAGGATGTGGAAGTTCACCTCCTCCACAACCTCAACCTATCTCCGGCCCACATTTTCAACGCCATCAAGGGGCACGAGTGGCTTAGCAAACCAAAGCCGATGAGGGACCAGGGTCATCTAGACCGCAGCAAATTTTGTGCCTACCACAAGAGTCCCGGCCACAACACCAACCAGTGCCGCGACCTCCTCAGACAACTCTGGAGACTGTTTGAGGAAGGCAAGTTGGATAACTTGGTTACCAAGCCAGAGCCCCGAGCAGAGAGGACCGGGGGATGCGAGCGCCGACAGAACGATGGAATCCCGCCCAATCCAGTCGCCAGGATCGAGCAGAATGAGCCGGAGTACTCTGACGAATCAATCCCTCCGATCAACCCTGGCGGCCGAATCAATATGCTTCAGGCGGGAGGTGGAAACCTCGGAGGCCTTTCCCCGATTTCCACCCTGTCGAACAGAAAGTGGAAGGCTGAATTGAGGGCGTTCGCCGGGGTCCATGTCGTGGTACCCCCAGAGCCGACCATCTCCAAAGACGCGTTCATCACTTTCTCCAACATGGATAGGGAGGGAGTGCAGTGCCCCAAAGAGGATGCATTGGTAATCTCTGCATGTATCCTTGGGAAAATGGTCGATCGTGTGCTGGTTGACAATGGGAGCTTTTGCAATATCATATTCAAATCCGCTCTTGACCAGCTCGGAAACCTGACCAAATTCATCAAGCCATTTGACACCGTGCTCCAAGGGTTCGGCGACAGCACAGTCCAAGCCTACGGAAGGATCAAGCTCTCTGTCGAGCTAATATGTTATTACGATCCCAAGGTTAGGATTACTAGGAACCTAAACTTTGTAATCATAGATAGGCCAGCATCTATAATGGGTTCCTAGGTCGCCCATTTCTAGAAACCTTCGAGGCAGTCGCCTCTTCTTTCTTTTACTGTATCAAATTCCCCACTGCCGATGGGACGGTCGGTACTGTAAAAGGAGATCAACTAATTGCTAACAAATATTCGAATTACTCCCGTGTCGTAATTTCTTTCAATACTTCCCATGCTATTTGTAAGATTGAGATGATCGACAATCAACCGATGGAGATCAACAAGCCAAGCACCTCATACCAACCCAACTCAGAGGACGCCATCTCACATCGATTAACGGATGACATCGAGCCTAAGATCAGTTTCGAGCCAAGCCTCGACAACGATCCAAGAATCGAGTCCGGAAATCATTCCAAACGAGAAGCGACCGTACCCATTGAAGAGTTGGAAAGTATAACGATAGATCTAGCTTGCCCGGAGCGGGAAGTACAAATCGGCACAAGCTTCGACCTCGAGTTAAAGGAGGATCTGATCAATTTACTACGTAAGAACATCATAGTCTTTGCCTGGTCGCATCAAGATATGGTCGACATAAGTCCTAAACAGGCCTGCCACTATCTAAAGATCGACCCGGCAAGGAAGCCTGTGCACCAGAAATGTAGGAAATTCGGTCCTGAGAAGTATGCAGCGCTCGACATAGAAGTAAAAAATCTACTCGACAACAAACTAATCAGAGTAGCTACAGACGAGCCGCAATGGGTAGCCAATGCGGTGCTCGTCAAGAAGTCGAGCAACTCCTAGAGGTTATGCATCGATTTCACCGACCTCAATGCGGCATGTCCAAAAGACCACTTTCCGATGCCTCATATTGACCACTTGGTCAATAGCACGGCAGGCTGCGAAATGATGTCGTTCATGGATGGCTTCGCCGGGTACCATCAGATCCCCATGGCGGAGAAAGACAGAAAACACACATCGTTCCACTCGGAAAAAGACATGTACTTTTGGGTCCGAATGCCGTTCGGTCTGAAGAATGCAGGGGCGACCTACCAGTGGCTAGTCAACGGGATGTTCGCCAGCCAGATCGGAAAGACCATGGAGGTATACATTGACGACATCGTAGTCAAATGCCTCAAAAAGGAAGATCACCTCAATGACCTTGCCGAGACGTTCGCCATCCTCGAGAAGTTCAACATGAAGCTGAACCCCAAGAAATTCAACTACGGGGTAAGCTCTGGAAAGTTCTTGGGGCACATCGTGAGCCAAAGAGGGATAGAGGCAAACCCCACCAAGATCCAGGTGATCCTCGACATGCAGGAGCCACGGAATGTCAAGCAAGTGCAATGCCTCACAGATTGTATAGTTGCCCTTAACCGTTTTATTTCTCGACTCGGAGATAAAAGCAAGCCATTCTTCGTGACCATAAAGAACAAGAAGTTCGCGTGGACAAAGTAGAGTCAAATAGCGTTCGCCAAAATCAAGGAGTATCTATCTAACCCCCATATCTTGGCTAAGCCGATCCCCGGCGAAAAGCTATTCCTTTACCTGGCGGCCTCGGAGGTCGCGCTGAGTGCTGTGTTAGTGCAAGCAGAGGGGCAAACACACTTACCGATCTACTTCGTTAGCCAAGTGCTCCATGACGCGGAAACGCGATACACGCCTCTCGAGAAGATCGCCTACGCTCTAGTCATGCGTGTTTGCAAGCTGAGGGCCTACTTCTTCAAACACCAGGTGGAGATTCTGACAACTCTCCCTTTAAGGCAAGTTCTACACCGGCCACACACCAACGGGCGACTCCTCAAGTGGTCACTGGAGATCGCCCAATATGGTATCACGTACGCTCCTCGCACGGTGATCAAAGGCCAAGCTCTGGCGGACTTCGTGGTGGAATTAACATTCCCTCCTAGTCCGACCTAGGTCGGCCGTCCTGCTTGGAAATTGTACGTGGATGGCTCGGCAACCAACTCACGAGCAGGGACAGGGATTGTCCTCATCAGCCCCGATGGCCAAAGTTTCACAAATGCTGTGTGTTTCGGGTTCCGTTCGACCAACAATGAAGCCGAATACGAAGCCTTGGTAGGCGGGCTCGATCTAGCCCTCGCCCTGGATGTTCGCCGTCTCCACATTTTCATGGACTCCCTCTTGGTCGTAAACCAAGTCAAGGGAGAATATGAGGCGCGCGGTGAACAAATGATCAAATACCAAGAACTGGTCGCCGAAATGTGCACAAAGTTTGAAGAAGTGCTGATCGAACAAGTCCTGAGAGAGCACAACTCCTAGGCCGACGCCTTATCCAAACTAGCGTCATCAGATGGGGCGGCCGATTTCTCTAACATCTAAGTCAAGAAATCAACAAAGTCGGCGATCGACAGAAACCTGGTTACCACATTTACCATCGCCGAAGACAACTGGATGACTCCGTTCATTAAATACTTAAAGGACGGAACAATTCCCGCCGACCGTATCAAAGCTCGCCAGCTTCAGCTCCGTGCAACCAGATACACCCTATTGGACGACCGGCTTTACAAGCGAGCTTTCAGCCTTCCTCTCCTCAAGTGCATTACGCCGGAGGGAGTCCGTATTGTTTTAGCCGAGATCCATGACGAGATCTGTGGAGACCATGCTCGCGGGCGAGCTCTTATCCACAAAACGACCAGGCAAGGCTTTTTCTGGCCTACACTACAAAAAGATGAGATCGCCTATGCTAGATCATGTCACAGGTCTCAAGTGATGGGCCCAAACATCAAGCTTTCCCCCGAGCAACTCACCTCTATGTACAGTCCATGATCTTTCGCCCAATGGGGTATCGACCTCATCGGTCCCTTGCCGACGGCGCCAGGAGGGTGTAAGTTTGCCATTGTAGGGGTCGATTATTTCACAAAATGGGCTGAGGCCGAGCCACTCAACAAGATCGGCCAAGAACAAGTAATAAAGTTCATTTGGAAGAACATCATATGCCGATTCGGCCTGCCCCAGGCTATAATCTCCGACAACGGAAAGCAGTTCGATAGTTTAAAAGTCATGCAATTCTGCGAGAAGTGGGGAATCAAAAAGTTGTTCTCGGCCCCCTATAACCCTCAGACGAACGGGCAGGTAGAGGTTGTAAACAAAATCCTCAAACACACGATCAAAGCACGACTCGAATCCAGACAAGGACGATGGGCGAGTGAGCTCCCGGATGTTTTGTGGTCCTATCGAACGACGACCCGAAACTCAACCGGCAAAACCCCATTCACCCTCGCCTTCAGAACAGAAGCAGTGATCCCTTCGGAGATTGCCGTCCTCAACCACCAAACTGAACAGGAAATGATGACGGACAATGATGTAGCCCGACGGATCGACCTGTACATGCTCGAAGAACGGCGATTGACCTCATAAATGAACAATGCAATCCACAAAAGGAGATCCGAGAAATTCTTCAATTAAAAGGTCAAGGAAAGACGGTTCCAATTGGGCGACCTAGTCCTCAAAAAGGTCCAAGCTCACACGGGAGTCTTTGGCCCTTCAGAATATCTAAGTGGCTAACTAGGGGAACCTACAAACTCGAACACCCAGACAGCACTCCGGACCAATATCCCTGGAACGCCATGCATTTGAAGAAATACTACCAGTAAAAACTTTGTATTCAGTTACCCAATGTACAGCCTCACCGCTTCATCCTCATCCACCGGCGAGCCCGTCTGCCCCGCCGCCGCCGCCGATCTCGCCGCGTCGGCCTCGTTGAAGAGCTCTTCAACCTCCGCAGGTGTGATTCCCGCATGGATGGCCTCAACGGCCGTCTCCATGTGAAGAAACGCAGAGTTTTCTTCCCGGGCAGGCGAAGTCGCGGCGGCAGAGGAGCTACCAGCCTCATATGGTTTGGATCCTTCTCCAGACATGTTTCTAAGAGAAAAAAGGGGAGAAAATTTTTATTCTTACCTAGAAGGAAAGACGGTCGGCACAAGAAGCTTTAAAGAAATTCGGCAGAGTCTTCGTCTAAAAGGCAAGGGCGCATAAAGAGTTGAACTGAAGTGGCCCTAGCCCTTTTTATAGGCGAGAGCAGGGACCTCTGTGCAAATATGCGGAATCCCAGGGACTGCAGTACAACCGTCGGGGGGGGGGGGGGACACATTAAATGCAGCCCTACAAACCCGCATACACGTCATTTCGAGGGCACGCCAGGCAACAAGTCTGACACAACCGTCGGACTCCCCCAACGGGAGCACGACGCGTGTCCCTGCAACGTTTCGAGAACCCGCCTCCACTTCCCGCTATTTCTAGCACATAAGGAGATTGTCCGGATTCGAAGTCAGTTCGTCCAGGTGACGATCGTCCTTGTCATAAAACGGACGATTCAATCGTCTAAAACAAGCGATCGCCAATAGTGCCATCTCACCCCATGTTTTCAACATCGTAGCGAGCTAGGGGGCAATTGTTGTGCGGAGATTTATATGCCTCGATGGCGATCGGCGAAATGGCCAAGAGCCAGCCAAAGAAGACATGCGCTGGGCAAGAGCCTAGCGATCGACGTCCAAGGCGATCGTATATTAGCATCTGGCGATCGCCTATAATGTCTAACTGTAGATGATTGTCCCGTGCCATGTATGAATCCCACACCCATCAGGGTCTTCGAAGACCGAATCTCGGACGAAGACCCACGTGCAGATCCGCAAAAGGCGCCATAAGATAAGGCCGTTTGACCCCAGCCTCTCACCACCTACACACCTACTGACAGGCCCGCCGAAAGGTACAAAGTGGGCCCTCCCCAAACAGCGACTCAGGACACATGCGGATTTCTCATTAGCCCGCTCATCTGGCTGCTAGCTGCAGCCTCAGACATTAAGGAAACAGTCCCACGTGATGGGACGATCGCCCACCTTATTCTAATATAGAAAACGGCGGTCGCCCGTGATCGCCGGGGAGGACCTAACAACCTCTTCTCCTATAAATAGTTTTGGGTACGGGGTCGGATATTTGCGCCGTTTGCGGAAGCGTAAATATAAGTGCGTAAAATAAAGGACACAAGGATTTATAGAGGTTCGGCTATAAACGAGCCTACGTCCTCTCTCAGTATCTTTTTCTATAGGATCAAGATAAAAACCTCTTCCCCTCTCTTCTATCGGTCGAGGTATAATCATTACAATCACGTCTTCTATTGGTCCGTGATAAACCACTCGTACTTGTCTTCTTGTCGGTCCACGTTATCAAATATCCCATTACGTATGTTAACAATAGTCAAAATATCTATTGGTGTGATGATGTGAGCCATGATGTCACAACGGTCACATAGTTTGAATTATGATTCAAACTCATCATTATGTACTTTATCCGTCCTGCATTATGTTCGTTAAGATTGCTACATTACGTACGTTATGCTACATACATTGCATACGTTATCCATGTTATTTCCAGCTTTTTGCATCTTTGACTTCTTCGTTGTTTTGTTTTGCTTCCTTGTTATTTTTCTTTGTTTCCTCAATTAATGAATATTTGGAATAAAATTTTCCAGCAATCTCCCCCTTTTTGATGATTACAAAACAACGCCTTGAATGGGATAATCTTGCAAAATATATATATATTTGCACGAAACAAAGTTTTCGGCTTTGATCGTTTAGTTAGTTTCTTCTCCCATCTTTCTTTCTCTCCTTTTTAACTACTTCTCATTATTTTTCAACTTCTTCGTTTCTTTTTCAGTATTTAACCTTTTCGACTTTTCTTCGTCTTTTCTTTTTCGACTGTTCTTCGTCTTTTCTTTTCTTTCTACTATTCTCTCCCGTTTTTTGTTATTCGTAGAATATATATGTATTTTTCTCAATGCTTTTTCTTTTCTCCCATTCGTTTCTCACATTCAACTATTTTCTCCCCCTTTTCGTTATCAGTAAAAAATGTAAATAAAAAGTAAATAACGATCGATAATAAATTGTATGCAAAAATGGGTAATCTCCCCCTGACAAAAATCTCCCCCTTTTTGAAAAAATATAATACTCCCTCGGAGTAAAATACTAATTTATGAAAATTAATTTTTGGGGATCCAACCGAAAGTCGGTCGTTTTTATTTACATAGACGATGTTCGGAATAGTGGTTCCTTTAGGAATCCAATATTTTTTAATTTTAATCGTCCGTCGTGGGCTTTTACAATTTGATATATGGTGCCCAATTTTTAAACATTTATCGCAATGGGGTATTTTCAAATTTAAGGATTCGGTTTTAAAATGTGATTTGAATCCGACCCATGTTTATTCAAAGTAAATTTTGGAACCGATAGCATTTGTTCAAATTTCTTGTTTCCACACGAAAATTTCTTTGTTAAACCTTTAAGTTCGTCTTGAACTTTCAAAATATCATTCTTTAAATTATTTTCAATCTCAAGGCATTTTGAATGATATGTTTAGATAAATTTCCCTTTTTCAAGAACTTTGGAAATTTTGGTTTCCAATAATTTATTTTTAGATTGGAGGGATTTAATTTTGGATAAAGCATTTTGATAATCGGTATGTAGTAATTTGAATGCTTCAAATAACTCATCTTGAGAGGATGTACTAACCTGACTTTCAACATCGCTTTCGTCGAATGAATTTCGTGCCATGAGAGCGAGATTATTTTGATTATAATCATCATCTTCGTCTTCATCGCTCCATGTTGCAACGAGAACTTCCTTCTTTGGATTTGCTTGGCAATTCTTCGTGAAGTGGCCTAGTTTACCACAGATTCGACAGTTGTTGTCGAATTTCTTAGATTCGCCCATCTTGATGTCTTTCTTTCTCCGGTTTAATAAGTTTTGAAACTTATTTATATTCTTGGCATAATATGCCGATTCTTCATCACTATCGTTCACCGGTATTTATTCTTTACGAGACATCTTAGCTTTCATAGCTATCGTTCTTTCCTTCGGCTTCGGCTTGTTGTTCCGTGATTTTAGAACTATCTCATAATTAATTAGCGAACCAACGAGGGTGCTAAAGTCGAGCGTATTGAGATCTTTAGATTCCATGATCGCCGTCACGGTGCCATCCCATTCGCTAGGTAGTGATCGTAGGATTTTCTTGACTTTCTCACTACTCTAGCGGTTTCCCTAACGAAGCTAGTCGATTGGTGATGACCGAAAATCGGTCGAGCATGTTGGTGATGGACTCGTCACCTTTCATCATGATTAACTCGTAGTCATGGAGAAGCATATTGATCTTTGTCTCCTTGACTTGATTTGTGCCTTCGTGTGTGACTTCTAACATCTTCCAAATCTCTTTGGCGCTATCACAGGAAGATATCTGGTTGTGTTCTTCCAGATTTAGAGCACAATATAATAGTTGCGTAGCTTTGCAATTATAGTGGTCATTTTTCCAATCGGAATCATCATATTCTTCAAAATATTTAAGCATACCGTCGGATTTGATTGGAATTTTAGGATCAAGGCATATGACTTTCCATAGCTCGATATCGTAGGATCGAATGAATATCGACATCTTCTTTTTCCATGTCATGAAGTTAGATCCGTCAAAGAATGGAGGTCGGTTCAAGGCAAGACCTTCGAATAGGGCAAATTGAAACGACATTTGGGTCGTCTTCTCCTCGGATGTTAAGCCGCTTTTAGGAGGTACCTCTCCGATACCAATTGTTGGTGCGATATTCGGTATGCGCGCTATTGTGCGTAAACGTATATAAAGGTGCGGAAAATAAATTGACACAAGATTTATACAGGTTTGGCCAAACGTGCATACGCCCTCTCTTGGTATCTTTTTCTATAGGATGAAGATCAACCTCTGCACCTCCCTTCTATCGGTCGAGGGATTACCCCTACAAACTCATCTTCTATCGGTTCGAGTAAACCGTTCACACACTTATCTTTTTGTTGGTCCAAGTTAAACCGTTTTCCTTTTCTATCGGACAAGGAATCAATCTATATGGGTACTAGACAAACCTCACGTAGATATAGATTGCGATTCTAACAATGCCGGATCCTTGATCCTAGTAACATTGAATCCAATCTTATCCTTTCCTTTTCCTCTCGTGTATGAATTTTCGTGTATCACACTCAATCTCTTGACAATATAAGCACAATTACAACAACAAGAATATGTATATCAATATCTGATCAATGAGCCGATTTCTTTGCGTTGTTTTGTGATCAATACCATAGGAAGTGGTATTTATAGGCTCCAAAGCCTCAACTAGCCATTAGCAACTTTTGCCTTCCTTACATACGTTATATTTCTTCGTTTACGTACATTAATCCATTTACGTACGTAATCACACTCTTGTTACGTACATTATGTATACTGCAAATCAGTCCAGTAGCTCCTGTCTTCTGTGTTACGTACGTTATCAAATCTCCCATTACGTACGTTAACAATAGTCAAAATATCTGTTAGTGTGATGATGTAAGCCATGATGTCACAACGGTCACATAGTTTGAATTCTGATTCAAGCTCTTCATTACGTATGTTGGCCATCCTGCATTACGTACGTTAAGCTTGCTACATTACGTACGTTATGCTACATGCATTGCATACGTTATCCATGTTATTTCCAGCTTTTTGCGTCTTCGGCTTCTTCGTTGTTTTGTCTTGCTTCCTTGTTATTTTTCTTTGTTTAACAACTAATCATCAAAACTCGATTAATGAATATTTGGAATAAAATATTCCAACAGTTTATCTAATAAATTAATTAAGACATTAAATATCCCAAAATTAATTAGACATCCAATATCCAATAAATTATATATCCAATATCTAATATTTATAAAGAGAGAATAAGCTCGATTCATCCCGTCGTCAATCCTATTGCGCGACTCGGTAGGTCCGTCTCAGTTAGCAATGGGAGGAACAAAGAGTAGTAGCACCACCTAGCCAGCCTGGCGGCCTACACTGTACCCTAACTAAGAACGAATGGTGGGGATCATTCCAAAACCTTTCTGTCATGAATACCAGTATACGTATAAACACTTCTTTTGTATGTCCCGATCAAGTTATAGGGTCATGGTCAGTCAAACCCTATCTGTACATGACACTCACTATGCCATAAATGGCCTTCAACAACACCCAAAAAAGTATGCTCAAAGGGGTAAAAAGTGTTGCTGAAAGCAAAAAAACATGCTACGGTAACACTTTTTCGAAATTTGATGGTGTTACAAAAACGGCCGCTACCATAGGGGTCTATGCCAACACTTTTTAACTTTATGGTAACACAGGGAAAATGTGTTGCTAGAGACCCCAATGCCTACACTTTTTACCACTGTAGCAACACCAAGAAAAGTGTTACTGTAGACCAATGACAACACCAATATCTCTCTAGCAACACCCATAAACGTGTTACTGTAAACCAATGGCAACACCACTAATTCCTACTGTAACACCAGCTGCTGAAACACATTTTTGTTTTGGCAACAACCTTTTCCATTATGTAACATTTCTTTTGTGAACACTTTTTCGTTCTGGTAATAGTTTAAACCATAATAAAACCATTCAAATAAACCATAATCAAACAACCTGTCAAAGTTTTACATAAGCAAGGCTTTTCAAGCCATCCAAATAAACCACAACATCATCATTCGATATAAATAAACCAGTCAAAAGCTAACTTAAGTACCATAGAATAACTAACTTAGTACCATCCAAAAGATAACATCAATACCATCGCATTAATACCATCACAATCTGAAAACAATGCGAAAGATAATGTAAATACTAAGAAAGACTTAAATCCGGATTCTGGCCAGCCAATTCTTTCATCATCTCTCGAACTTTTTAGTCAAGTTTCTCATCCATCTCTTGTTGAAGTTGAACCCGAATCTTTGCAGTTAAGTCTGATTAGAGCGTAAAACACCTATAACCAGAAAGTATCAATCACAAGCAATAAAAGAGAGCACACAAGAATACTTTTTAACCAAAATATATATTATGATAAATAAATTCAAACAAAGTATATCAAAGACTTAGGACCCGATACCTTAAATTCTTTATAGTCAAGGACACCGTTTCCGTCGATGCCCGCCTACTCCCATAGTTCCTGTATCTCTTCCGCACTCAGTCCATTACGATGGCTAATCAAATTAATCTATAGGAAAACCAAGAAAACGTATTTAATTCATCTTCTACAATATATGCAAACTCCGATATTAATAACTTCTTTTATAATATATATATATATATATATGTTCCCTACATTTTGTAATGCTTCACAGAAACCCGAGTAGGTGATGTAATCACCACCGCTATCAGCCTTTAGAAATGCAAATGCATCATCCTCTGTCAGTGAAGCTCGCCTAAGTTGATACTGTAGAGACAAGTAAGAAAGTTTTTACTTATGATCAACGGGTGCAATATGGAGAATATGTATACAGACTTATAAAACCACTCATTACAAAATTTATATGGCTTCTTAATCCCAACAGATTTTATATTTTCAAAGTTTATCAAAATAATAAATGTTGTTTCTCCTTTTCAAGATACAAACCTTGTTGTGCTGGTATAGAATTTTTCGCTCCTAGTTTACTTTTGAAGTGATTATTTTCAATGAACCTTGCAGTGTGATTCAGTTTTGTGCCACTGCATTTGCGTACTACGCCCAAGCTACTGCAGCTCAAGAAATATTTGGCCACACATTACAATCTCTCCGTGGAATCAAGTATTTGTACAAGTCAGTTACTTGCCATTTCCCTTTATTCTTATTCCTGAATAAATTTCGGAATGAAAAAATTCCTATGTACTAATTTTTTTTCGTCGTTCTCAGGTACAATGTTTTCCAAATTGCATGCATTATTTTAGCGGGTCTCACATTTGTATATTATGCAGCATTCGTAAGTTTTAATGTATATGGTTTTAATGTGTTGCAGCATTCGTAACCCTATCCTCTGTCATTTTATGAAAGTTTTTACTTATGATGAATGGGTGCAATATGGAGAATATGTATACAGACTTATTTTGATATCTGTTGGGATTAAGAAGCCATGTAAAATCAACACCACAGATGTTCCCACGATGGTTGCGATGGCTTATCCACTACGAGTCAGACAACAGGAATTTGTAAATTAAAAAAAAAAACACAAATGACTAAAAAATGTGAGTTAGTATAAATAAATATAGTTTACCTTGTGAGCATCTGCATCAGTATACTGATGAGCAGTATCATATGACGACACAAACCCCTGATATCTAAGAAACTTGTAAACATGACCCCTCTTGCTCCCATTCCAATCACTGTAAAAGTCACGGAAATGCACAAGAAAAACGATTGAATAATTCATTCTATTTTAAAAAAGGAAGACCTATCAAATCTAAAATCAATCGAGTGATACGAGTGAGAGCTTTTACATACGGTAACATACCCACATAGTAAGATAGGTAACGTATTAAGTTTCTTTTCTTTTTGGTATGATTCAATGTATTGCAATATCTTGTAGACCTATCAAATAAAACAAGAAACATCAAATTGAATGATCTAATCACATAAATTTATCATAATGATAATAGAGAGATCGCAGGTGTGATGCACGGCATAGAATTACCTGACGCAATCGCTCCAAGCACAATCTTGAATTATGTGGAAACAATAAGTGGGTATTCACTATAAGGATTTCTTGGCGGACATTATTATTTCGATATTGTGCAATGGGCCCAACCAATTTAATGTGCAAAAGCTGAGTGACACGGTCTCCAAAATCATTGAAAAGCAGCTCTTGGTGGCTGATGATCCTAATATAGTTCTTATCACAGCAGTCAGTAGACCTGTTGAAATTTGAAGAAGGAACATAACTTTACATAGGAACTGACAACAAATTACTGCATTGTTGTGCAGTTGAAATTGAATAAACAGAGTATAGAGCCTCTTGGGGAAACGAATTGTATATTTTTAGATGATGAAGCATGGGTTCATAAATAAATGGCGAGTTTCTCTAACCCAAAGTTTCTCTACAACCCACAAGTGAGCTTATAGCTTCCTCGAACAAGATTAAGCTTCTTTTTTACCCTGACAACTCAATCATAGTTTCAATCTTGCTTCTAGATGATCATTCAAGAAAAAAGAGATTCCGGGAACATTCCTAATAAAACCTCAACCACCTTGTAATCCCGTATCATCCTGTTTTACCCCTACTAAAAAGTTCAAACATCTGTATGCAACTGGATGTATTCGCCGCGCCATAACATCAAAGAAAATTCTCAAGAGAAGCAAAAGAAAAGGAATAATAAAAAAAATATCGAAGAGAATTCCGTTACATAATATGATGACCAAATGAGATGGGCCATGTGCGAAAAAAGGGGATAACCTCAAACACTTTCATATGTATTAGAAGACTCCACATGATATATAATGTCACTCCACATGACCAAACATCTACCAACTGATAATTTATAACTAAAAGTTAAATAGAAGACTCCTATAGGGGAGTCACAATTTTACGGCTAATATAAGCCTAAAACAGAACGTCATATAATAGTGTACAAAAACAGACAGTTCCTTAAATATTTTTTTACCCTGAAATGACAATAGCTTACTCCCGAGATTAGCTGCTAGAAGAAGTAATGAGCCTGAATGTTTTATACAAAAATCATAGCCAGTGAAATTTGAAGATATTGCAATCCAGATATAGACAACCAACTAAATAAAAATTAGTCGAAAATTAAACACTTCTCATGTTCACTGAATCTCCCTGCAGTTACGATGTGGTTAAAGAGTTGTCAACAAGTAGCATATTCTATTTCAATCACAAGGCGGGTAGGTGTAAGTAGCACCTTAAATTAAAAAAAAATCATAGAAACCACTTGAGTAGATACCTTGTTACCATCACACATTGAACCACAAGATGTTAAGAATTACAGTAGCAGTAAATGATTAAGAAAAACTTGCCTCGTTGAATCACACAATATTGGGGTGCACGAATGACCTGAGATTAATGACATAATATTGAATATGTGTTTGGGGTAAAATAACAAAGGGGAGAGAAGGGTCGGTGGATGAGTTAACACAAATAGATTAATAAAAATACCGAATAGGGTTTATACCCGTGAGTAATTGCTGACTGAAGAACCCTAATTGAGTGAAGCCCAATCGAACCCTAATTGCTGACTGAAGAACCTTAATTAAGCGAAGCCCTAATTCGACTCGTGGAGAAAACGCGGAGAAGCAGCCATGGAGAAACCCATCTAGAGACCAATAGGGGAAGAGAGAGAGAGAGAGAGATAGTTGAGCGAGAGAGATTTGAGCGAGAGAGAGTTTTGATAGAGAGAGAGGGAGATAGATAGAGTTGAGCGAGACAGAGAGTGAATCGTTTGTTTTTAGACTTGGTGAATTATTTGAGTTGAGCGGTCTAAATGAATTTTTGCCGCCGAGTATTACAAGCCCTCTTATTGTTTTCGTTTTTGGTAACACTTTTTTATAATATCAATAGTAACACCGACTTTGGTGTTACCCTAGATACCCAATTATGTCTATGGTAACACCGGTTGCTATCAACCGTAATGCCAAAAAAAAGTGTTACCATAGACCAATTTTAAGGCATATAAGGCAACACTTTTATTTGTAACATCGAAATAAACGTTGCTGAAGATCATATATGGTGTAGTGACTATTCATGAGTTAATGCAAATCGAGATCACTGAGCTCTCGTGTATCCAATACAACTAGCTCCGATGCTTTAACCAATGACTTATGATCACCTCTGCCAATAACCGCATAGGACATATACCTATTCACTGACAGGAGAAAGAATCTTATCTTGGTATTAGTAGAAACTGCTACTTGCCCATCAAGATGCACGTTGAGGGAACCCCACCTTCCGGTTTTCTGGGTCGAACTACTCTAATGAAAATCTTAACGTCACAAGCACATCCCTACTAAATCCTCAAGTTGAAGGTTCACGAATACCTATCAAAACCATTCGATTCCATCATTGACTGTCCCAGAGTGAAATCTGTATGATGAATCGAGGGTGAGTCGGTTCGAGTATACTAATATCATTATCATACTTATAATTTGTGCTCCCACTAACCATTAGCATTCGACAGGCACTCTCCAAGTCAAATAACACGTCATACAAGTCTTCACATAAACTTAACGCCCAGTCAAGTTTTATTCACTTGCGAACGATTAAGTGTTTGAGCTATAAACCTTTCTAGTGCCGATCCCCTTATCCAATAAGGAGTGGAATGTTTTGCTCTCAAATACAAGGACTAGTTTCTATCTATATATTTACTAGCCAGCCTTCTGATAATGATTTACATAATAACAAGTTCAATGCCCTATCTCAAACATCCTCTGAGCGACATTCGAGGGAATACTCCTAATACCTTCAACATAGGCTATATCAGTGACTTTGAATTTTCCAACAAATTGGGTTCCTTCCCTCTTGTTTTTCCTTTATATTTTTCACCAAATCGAGCCTTTAGACCACGACCTTCTACATAATCTGTTATTTTACTGATATCTCTTGTCATGTGTCGAGAACTTCCGCTATCGAAGTACTAAATGTCCTCATCCATGATATCCTTCAATCAAATTTAAGTATATGTAGGTTCCCATTGTTCTGTGGGTCCTTGGTTAATGGTTCCTTTCGATACCAAAACCTTGCCTTACAATATTAGGTTTGATGTAGATCTTCTTGGGACCTTTCTTACGAGGTCTACATAGGGCAGACACGTACTCGCTATATGTTTAGAGTTTTGGTTCTTGTAAGGTTGTTGTCTGGTGGAGAAACCATATTTCTCCGCTTTCTGGATTGCCTCCAGGGTCCCCAATTGGATTCCAAGAGCTGATGTTAATAGAATTGAGTGGAAGCTTGCTTGCGAGGGGGGCGCATGGATTCCTCTTCCCAGTATTGAGGAGTTGTGTACTTTTGATGATACTGAGGTACAACTTTCCTGAGTTGCTGCTGGGGATGTTGCTGGTATGCTTGGAGAGCATACTGTTGATGTTGGGCATTGTGCCGAACAAGTTTATGTGGCTGAGCTCTCTGTGCTTGCGATATGAGTTCCTCTTAAATACTACATCCATGGATCTTGGCGTCATAACATTACTATAAGTGAAATGATTAATGTATTTCATAATTTTCTTCCTTTTTTTCGTTTTAATATGAGTTTGAGGGTATAATAGTAGCCTTGGTTTTCTGAGAAGGTACAACTGTATCCTTACCTTTGTCTACAGGAATAGTCTTCGAAATCTCCTTAGTCTTGGGGTCTGGAACAGGGTGAACCCCTTTGATGAATACCATATTGGTTTTACCATTATTAGAGAACTAGTTGTATCCTAGGCCTCGTTATCATGAACATGTGGGACAGAACTAAAGATATCTTCTATCCTACTGGATGCTTTTTCAAATGATTAGAGGATTGTCTCCAGTTCTCCTTCTCTCGTTTGAAGAAGTTATATCTTGGCTTCCAGTAGGGCATAGTCAGTTGTCTTACATTTATTATTCTATTACCTCATTCATTTCATTTGTAAGTTGACGATTGCACTCAATGGGTTTTCCATGATCGACCTCGTGGCTTTCAAAATCTAAATACACGTTTTCAAAACTTAATTTCCGAAAGTTATTCTCATCCTTAAGCTCCATGGTGGAGATTGGGAGCTGTAGGTTTTGTTGTTTCAAAGTCTCATGGGCTAGTCGAATGATTCTAAACTCATTAATCATGTTTTCTAAAGTATGAGATGTACTAACTGTATTATAGAAAATTGACCTCATCTCCCCATCACTTTCATCATCCTCATCTTTATTTTCCAGAAAGCACATGTATGCTTTATCTTCTATTTCATCACCAGAGGAGCCGATGTCGCCCATAGACACTCCTCTATCTTTCTTGCTATTGGCGGTGCATCTGATTACCTAATCACCACCGTTAGCTTATTTTTACATACTCATCTCTTTTCATTCTTTTCTTGTTGCCTAATATTCGATAGAATTTATACCTTGGGATGAGGGCATCTATTTGGATAGTGTCATGGCTTCCAGTAGTTATAACATAAATTAGAGTCTCCTGTGGAAGGTGACTCAGAACTTACCTTGTTTGTGATTTTCATTCTCTAGGGAGCCCTTCCAGACTTAGGAATGAATTTCTGGAATTTGTGCATGAGCAGTGCCATCACATCTTGCGACAACATATCACCATCATCATGTCTAACAACTTTGGATGTACTGGTGGTAGAGCTTTGTCTTTTCTCAGATACAATAGTGAGTGTTGTAGTCTTGGAAGAGGACTCTTCGGCCTTCTCTCCATGGAATAGGTCGTAAGTTGTTATATTATTTAGATTGCAAAACACACACATAACTATAATCTTCATATCCCATCGGGCAGGGAGTGATCTAAATATTTTAAAGTTTTTCTCCTTTTGGGAGTATATTTTTCCCAGTACTTCATTCATCGATGATACTAGTAAATCTCAGGACAAAGTACTCAAGAGTTTCTGAAGATTTCATTTCAGTTTCAAAATTTTGTTTTCCTTTGAGAGCTCAGTACCCTCGCAAATCATCTTAAATTTATCCCAAATTTCCTTGGCTATCTTAAAGCTCTTTACCTTTAAAAATATTCCTTTATCGAAAATAACAAACAACGCATTCTTAGAAATATTGTCCAAGTTTGCTCGCTTATGCTCGTCGGTGGTCCACTGATCCTGAGACTTTATGAGCATCTCCATAATGGGTTGGGCTTCCACTCTGGCAGCTGTATTGACCTTCATGATAGTAATTGGTCCTTCCTATATTATGAACATCATCTCTTCGTGCATGGCAGCCAGGCATGCTTCCATTCTGATTCTCCAATCATCAAATTCGTTAATAAAGAACATAAGAACTTTATTAATCATAGATGAATCCATGACCAGAATTGCAATGAATATGAGAGATAAAAGTATGCAGTTTTAGAAAGCTTGTAATTGTAGATCTAATTTAGGTTAAAAATAGATTGATTCTTTGTAGAACCAACCGCTCCGATACCACTTGATAGTCATGGTATACTTAAGTGACATATTAAAAGGGGGGTTGAATAAGTTGTAATCTTTCTTGAAGTTTATATTCATAATGGAAGACTAATGCAAGTGGCTGTGACTACAACAACTAAATGGTCTACTAATAGCTTGATACTTACAGGATTTTTCAGAGTAAGTATAATACAATCACAATTAATTGATAAGCAGTAAGTACAACAAGTAAAAACATAGGGTTTAATGTGGTTTGAGGCGACGTCCTATACGTCCACAGGTTCTCCATACATTAGTAAATGTTTATCAAAATCAAGGCGTACCCAACTGTATGATTTTAAGTAAACCCATTACTGTATCTTCCACATAGATTGGTACACCTGACTGTAGCTTTAAGCCGTGCACAGAGATTGGTTGTTGGCTTTCTTGAACTGACTTCTTCTCACACATATTGAAGCATTGTTCTGAACTCTATTCATTCCACATAGGCCAGAAAGGTTTCTTCTTAGTCCACACATGGATGATGTACTCAATGTTAAAGTTTGGTATCGTAAGTATTCTGAATAGCAGTTGTAGGCATTTTAGTTCCTTGTTGTAGTGTGTTATTCACGTTTGAAGACTGAATATTTCTTCAATAAAGATATGCACTATAGGCTTGAAAAAATTGATTGCTCGTATATGCAAGTGTTGGAAATGAAATGCAGCGGAAGAGGATTTGGTGAAAATTTGATAAAAGCGTTTTATACATCCACGAGCACAGAACCTAATTAAGCATGCTAGTTAATTAACTACTAAGATTAATAAGTAATTTAAATATTATTTATTATTTAATAAATAATCATGCCGGTAAATTTAATATCCTAATCTAAATCAAAAGATCATATGATATTTAGCTCTTGACCGTAGTGGTTGCTTTCCTGATCTCTTCCTCGAAATCTTCTAGAGTATGATCCCGCCTTAATCCGGACGTTGTGTGGGCAAAGAGCTACCGAATCTTGCTTGGACTGCAGGGATGGATTTGCCGAAATATTTTTCTCTCACAACTCTCGATTTTGTTTTTCTTCAAGTAATTCCGATTTGTAGCAAGAATTAAAGTGTTATCTCAATTGTGGAATTAAAGCCACAAGTGAAGATCCATAATTAAACACTAAGAAGAAAAAATCGAAACCCTTGTGTTGGATGATGTATCACATGGCCGACCCCCCAATAAGTCCTATTTATAGGCTTTGGACTACTCTAGGGATCTTAAAGAGTATTGGGGTTAGGACTCCTAGTGCAACCAAACTTTCCATATTAATCCCTTTCTAATATGATTGAGTTCACTAATTTCAATTCAATCCACTAAAGAGTTAATATTGCACTTCCAACCCACATCTCAATTTACAAAATCGGACTCCTTATTTAAATATACTATTTTCCGTGTTTAAGATATCAAATGTCCATTAATTAATTTAAGCTACTGACAATTTTAATTAATTAATTTCTTATACAAGAGTAGTACCACTCGAACCTTATTATCTCGATCTCCTCAATCGGACATCATCAACCCCACGATTCGGGACACTATTTATAGTTATAATAATAATTATCATATAAATAATATTATTGCCCAAGATACGAAACATATTGATTCAATCACTGTGACTCTCACCCGTGGTAAATCAAAACAATAAATATTATGAATATAAAATTAAATATTATATACTTTACGTTCTTCTTACAATCAGTACAGAAGATACTATATCACTTCGATCCAGTTCAACATATGAAAATATGCTAATGCATACTAATAGTCAAGGCCAACTAATCTCAAGCATACATTACAATCTTTTATATAATTTGCATAGTTATTATATAGGTTGTGAACTATTATATTATTTAATAAAGCACCGATAATGTGATCTTTCGTATGACACCAACACACCACATTATCTACAATATAAAAATTAGATATTTCATTTGCATAACCATAACATGACTAAATATGCAAAATATGTGATTAAATGTAATTAATATTCTCATAGATAGTTACTCGGAAATAAGGTAATATATGCATAAATTATGCTTTGCAGTATATAACCCTGACAATCTTCCACTTATACTCAAAGCATGATTTTGAGTATACTACTCTATTACATAGTCTCTCATATCTCTCACTTATACTCAAAGCAATGCTGCCACATACTGTAATCCCATTCCTTCCACATGCCTTTCAAAAACTTTTGAAGATAGGCCTTTCGTGAAAGGATTAGTAGGATTATCTTCTGATGCAACCCTGGCTACAACTACGTCTCCTTCCTTTACAAAGTGTTGTATGATATGGCACTTGCGGTTGATATGTCTGCCTTACGGGCTCGTTGTAATATCTTCATTTTTTCTTTTCCGGTATTTTTGTTTTGGTCTATTTTTCCTTTTTAGTGACTCACTTGTAACCGTATTGAAATTTCGAGAATATTTAATACTGGACTTTTTGTTACCCGAGCATGTTTCGGACCTGTTTTACTCAATTCCGCATTTTATGTCATTTCCATCGCTATTGTGTTCGATTCTCGTAATCATTATTCGGAACCTCCGTTTCGTGGTTGCTGTTGATCCATCTTATGTTAGCGTGCATGTTGTGAGCTTTCATTTGGTGTTTCGATCTTGTAACGTGAATTTCAAATGTTTTGGGCTGTTTTGTAATTTTCCAAAGTTATGGGGTAATTACTATCGTTGTCGTTTTCCGAACCTTTGGGTAGTCGGAATCGTTTTTTCTTTTAGTGCTTTAGTTCTGAATCGAACTCATCATGCGTGTGTCTTCTTTCAGTCTGTTGTTTGGTGTCGGATGCGCGTTGTTTCCATCCGAGGTAGAATTCGCCGTTTTCCATCTTTGAGTGCTGTCTGTACCGCTGTCTGCATTCGTTAGCACTTGCTAATTTTGTTGTGTAGCGCACTCTAATGTCGTTGTGTCGTGCATGCTATATTCGTTTGTTAGCGCGCGATAATGACTCGAGTACAGCAGTGGCAGTAGGCTATTTCTATTCTATGGACGAGCATCTTAGTACACGCTAAATCTGTATAGCGCACACTAGGTGTGTGACAGCGCGCGCTATATCGGTAGTCCATACTGTCCATGATGTTTCTGGACTCGGGATGGCGATCAGGTAGCGCATGCTATATCTCGATAGCGCGCTCTATCGGGGGACAGTTAGCGCGCGCTATTTTCTAGTAGCACATGCTGACGGGTCAGAACCGCAAGTTCTGGACCAGTTTTGGATGGTTAGCGTGCGCTAACCGTGATCCGTTAGCGCATGCTAAACCATCTTGTTATATATACCCGAGAGTTGACCCAGATTCTTCCATTTTTACTCACTTCTCTTCCTCCCCGCGGCCCGAGCGATCCAGAGGCGATTTGGAGGCGATTTATTCTTCCAATCACCTCAACTATCCTATTCCTTGAGTTCTTGGTATAGATTAACAACATTTACTCGTGTTCTTCGTCTTTAATCCAAGGTAATATCCTAGAACCATATTTTTGAGAAATTTAGGGTTTTCAAGTTTTTGTCAGATTCATTCCGTATTGTTGATTAATCCATGATGTATATGATTTATCTTGGTGGTATTCTTGTTTACCTACGAGTTCATGGTAAGTTTCGTGGTATTTGTGAAACCGAGAGGGTTCTGTTGCGATCCGCCCTCGTTGTTGTTTTTATATGAATTTACATGAATCGTAGGTGGGTTTCCGGGTGTATTCCATTTCTGTAATCATTTAGAAATGGTTGTGATTGTATTCTTCGAATCATTAAGTTCGGGTTTATCGGTTCCTAGCGATCGTGATTGTTTCTCCGCTCCATCCGTTTCGTCGTTAATTACTCAAGGCAAGTATTCATGGAAACCTTTATGCTTAACATCAAATGGTGATGTATATTATGTGTGTGCTTTGCTCACTCCGGGAGGGTCCGACGGGGACTCGGGGGAATCCGTGACTTCACGCTAGATTCACGAGCTTGTTCGCTATCGAGTTAAGGAGGGTCCTAAGAGGCCTGGAATGGGATCAGTGGTTACGCCCAGGTCCTAGGCGATGCCTGTGCGTGATTTGTTTTATGATTATGGCCAGTTCGGGAGGGTCCTTATAGGCCTCGAATGAGACTAGTGGTTTTGCCCTGGTCCTATGCAAATTGATTATTGATTGTTCGTTTTCCAGAAGGACATGTCTGGTTTTGGATTTGGAAATGACTTGATGCATGTACTATGAATTGTGTAAGCGAATGGTTTGCCTTGATTACTTGTACTAGCATAATTGCTAACCCCTTTCGGGACCCATATTGGGGAAATTTTCTGTTATGAACTTTAGGTGGCGTTCAGCCGGCCGAGCGGGCACTGGAGCATTACGAGGATGCTGGCCCGGGATGTTGACGTATGCAATGGAGTCCCTTTCCTTCTGTTGTCTATTTTGATGTGTTTGTTTTCCAAACTTGTGAACTTATAGATAGTACTCGCGAGTACCTAGGCACTTTTGATTTGGGATATGTTTTGTATGTTAAATCGTATTTGTGAATTTAGGTGATGTCCTGTTTACGAGTTGTAGTGGGTGATTTCATTTAGTTATTGTTGAAGTGTTGTGTGTTTCTCACTAACCGAGATGGTTAGACGAGCGGTATTGTTCATTTAGCCTGGTGGGTCCCATGCACAGGTCCACGACGCTGTAATATGCCCTGAATATCTTAGGGGTGTTACAGAAAATGGTATCAGAGCACTAGGTTTATGGATACCTAGGCTTGTTAGTTATTTGGGTGTAGTCGTGTTTTATTTTTGCACATCGTCATCACGCCGCCAGCATCTCGGTACTCCCAGTGTTCATAAGTTTTCCTTACTTAATTCTTTTGCATTGTCGTATCGTACTTCTATTTCTTATATTGTGATTGTTTTCTCTCATACTTATCATCGAGTTGCTTTTGCTACCTCTTATCTCCAGTATGGATGCTGGAAGAGGTCGAGGTCGTTGTTGTGGTCGTGGTCGTGGACGCGGCCGGGGACGTGGGGTAGCCAGTGGGGCGGCCACATCACATTCTTCTGGAGCTCGCAGTATTGAAGGCCGTCAGCGCCATACTGCTACTCAAGATGGCGCCGTCCTTGGTATTGTAGCTGTAATGCAACAGATGGTGAACCAAGTTGCTATGATAGCCCAAGCGGTTCAAAACCCGACTCCGGATCATGCTGCTCGGGCCGGGGTGGATAATTGGCTTCAGGATGTTCACAAGATTCATCCCTCTCATTTTTCTAGTGCTTCAGACCCGATTGGCTGGGAGGGGTGGATCAAAGAGATGTCCACGGTCTTTAGTGCCATTAATTGTCCTGAGGATCGCAAGGTCCCAATCGACCAGTATTTTCTCACTGGGATGCTGTTGATTGGTGGGAGGCTATCAGGACTCAGGTTCATGTTGCTTCTTGGGCCGAGTTCAGAGACCTTATGGAAGCGGAGTACTGTCCGTGGCCAGTTCGTCATACGTGGATTCATGCTTTTTATGATGCTCAGCCTCGAGATATTTCGGTTTCTAGGCCATTGCAGATTTCAACCGGGAATTGGGCTACGTGAAGGCCCAGGTTAAGAAAGAGGATGACAAGATCTGCCACTTCTCGAGGCGAATGAAACCGAGGATTTGTGATTACATGTCTGGATTCGCTTGCACCACCTTAAAGGACTATCAGAGTAGAGGTCTTGCTTATGATATGTCCTTGACGACCAGTGAGGCGGCCCGAGAAAGTAAGAAACGGAAATCCGTCGGTAAATTTTCGGGTCAAAAGGGCGGAGTTCAGCAGAAGTCTCAGTCTGCTAATTCTCCTACGGGCGGTTCGGCTCGTTTTTCTACTGGTTTTCAAGGTACTTCCAGTGCCTCCACTCATGATGTCAGATGTTTTAACTGTGGCAAGCCGGGCCATAGGAACCGGGAGTGTCCTCGTTTGCCGTTGAATTGTTATACTTGTGGTCAGTCGGGCCACAGGCTTATTTTTGTGAGCATTTAGGGCAGAATCTTGGTGCCCAGACTTCTTTTCCAGCGCCTAACAAGCCGAGTGTGAACCAGGGGTCATTTTCTCCGGCACCTCCACAGAGTGCCAGCCAAGGGAGAGGTCGGTGCCAGCCCGCTAGAGGGGGAGCTTCTAGAGTCGGCTCCTCTCATCCGTGTGTTTATGTGATGAGGAAGGCCGATGATCCAGCGGCTACCGTGGCTACAGGTACCATTCATATTCATACTCATCCAGTCAGTGTGCTTTTCGATTCTGGTGCTACGCATTCATTCATCTCTCTGGAGTGTGTGCGTCATTTGAGTCTCGACTGCTTGTCGTCTTGTGAGACTTTCATTGGTAAATTTCCTAGCGGTGATAGTATCGTTGGTGATCGAGAGACCCGAGACTGTTCTGTGGTTATTTGCGAGATGGCTTGGCTCTCTAATCTTATTGTTGTGGATATTAAGGGTGAGGATTTAATTCTCATAGATGATTGGCTTGAGCAGAATTGTGCAATCATGAACTACCGCACGAGAATCATCACCATGTTAACTGAGGACGGCACTAGGCACTCTTTCGCGGGGCGAAAGAGGGGAAACCAGAAGTTCATAATTAACGCCTTGAAGGCGTTGAGGCTCCTGTGGAAGGGGTGTACTGGTTATTGGTGTTATGCCTTGAAGGCGGAGGGTGGTGGAGTCGAGTTTTCATCGATTCCAGTCGTTAGTGAGTTCCCTGATGTCTTTCCTAACGAGTTACCGGGGCTGCCACCAGACCATGAGGTTGAGTTTGCTATCGAGTTAGAGCCGGGTACGGCTCCGATTTCGAAAGCAACGTACCGTATGGAACCTTCAGAGATGGCCGAGTTGAAGAAGCAATTGAGTGAGCATCTTGAGTCGAGGTATATTTGACCGAGCGCTTCACCTTGGGGCGCACCGGTTCTGTTTGTGCGGAAGAAGGATGGTTCACTGTGTTTATATATCGACTATTGCAAGCTGAACAAGGTGACCATCAAGAACAAGTATCCCTTGCCAAGGATTGATGACTTGTTTGATCAGTTGCAGGGAGTCGCGATAGTTTCGAAGATCGACTTGAGATCGGGGTACTATCAGCTTCGGGTGAAGGAGTCCGATATCCCGAAAACAACTTTTCGGACGAGATACGGACATTATGAGTTTGTGGTTAAGAATGTGAAGGAGGTACGTAGTTTCTTGGGTTTGGCTGGCTACTATTGTAGGTTCGTCGAGGGGTTCTCGAAACTAACTCGGCCACTTACTCAGTTGCTTCAAAAACCCGAGAAGTTCGTCTGGAATGACGAAAGGCAGTCGAGTTTTGAGGAGCTGAAGAGGCGTTTGACTTCAGCCCCTATTTTGGCGTTGCCGTGTGGCAATGACGGTTTTGCTGTTTATAGCGATGCTTCGGGTCAGGGTCTTGGGTGCGTGTTGATGCATCACGACAAGACTATTGCGTTTGCATTGAGACAATTTTGGCCGTATGAGCTCAACTACCCTACTCGTGATTTGGAGCTAGTGGCAGTTGTTTTTGCGCTCAATATTTGGCGTCATTATCTCTTTGGCTCTGCATGACAGATTTTAACCAATCATAAAAGTCTGAAGTACATATTCACTCAGCGGGAGTTGAATATGAGGCAGAGGAGGTGGTTGGAATTGATTATGGATTATGACCTCGAAATCCTTTATCATCCAGGCAAGGCGAACGTCGTGGCAGTTACCTTGAGTCAGAAACTGGTTACGTTGCAGACGCTTGAGATACTTACGTCTCAATCTGAGCTTCAGCGTGATTTGATTGAGTTAGGTGTTGAGATTTTGTTTCCAGAAGTTATCGGGCAACTTCGTGCTTTGTAGATTTCGTCGTCGCTGATCGATGAAATTAAACTATAGCAGTTGGAGGATCCGATTATTACTCAAATCCAAGAGAATGTTCTTAAAGGGAAGTCTCCTGGATTTGTGAATCACGAGGATGGTGTGTTGAGATTCCAAATTCGGCTTTGTGTACCAAACGACTTGGAATTGAGGCAAAGTATTTTGCGTGAGGCCCATGTTACGCCTTACTCGGTTCATCTGGTTCGAATGATATAAAGGAGCAGGTCGCACAATTTGTAGCGAGATGTTTGACTTGTCAGCAGGTCAAAATCAAGTTGTATGAATATGGTTTGGGTGATTGTGGATCGTCTAACAAAGTCGGCACACTTTCTGGGCATCAAGGATACTTGGGGTCCAGAAAGATTGGCTCGTGTATTTATTGCGCAGATTTTGAGGCTTTACGGTACTCCGAAGTCTATTATTTCGGATCATGATGGCCGTTTTGTATCATATTTTTGGCAGGCGGTACATAAGGTGTTGGGTACTCGGTTGCGTCTGAGTTCTTCTTTTCATCCTCAGACGGATGGGTAGTCGGAGCGCACTATCCAGACATTTGAGGATATGCTGCGTGTTTGTGCTCTCAATTGGAGCAGTAATTGGGAGGAGCATTTGCCGTTGATCGAGTTTACGTACAACAATAGTTGGCATGTGTCGATTCGGGTGGCACCACATGAGGCGCTTTATGGGAGGCGATGTCGATCACCGATTTGTTGGAACAAGGCGTCCGATTTGGTCGGGACCGAACCGGATATCGCCTTAGAGACGAGGAAGAAGGTGGAATTGATTCGGGAAAGGATGTTGACTGCTCGACAGAAGTCCTATGCCGATGTTCGTCGTCGACCTTTGGAAATCGAGGTGGGAGACCACGTTTTGCTAAAGGTGTCGCCGACGAAAGGAGTTTTTCACTTCGGGAAGAAGGGAAAGTTGAGTCTGAGGTTTATTGGGCCCTTTGAGATCCTAGAGAGGGTCAGTGAGTTGGCGTATCGTTTGGCGTCGCCTCCAGCTTTGAGCCATGTCGATAGCGTTTTCCATGTTTCCCAACTGAGGAAATATGTTTCGGATCCTAGTCATGTCATCGACTATGGTGAGATCGATATTGCTGAAGAAATTACCTTCGAGGAGCATCCCTTGAAGATTTTGGAGCACAGTGAGAAGCGACTGAGGATTAAGACCATTCCTTTGGTCAAGGTGCAGTGGTCGAGGCATGGTGTCGAAGAGGCAACATGGAAAACCGGGACGAAACTTGTTTTTAGAGGGGGGAATGTAATGTCCGCATTTTTTCTTTTCCTGTATTTTTTGTTTTGGTGTATTTTTCATTTTTAGTGAGTCGCTTGGAACCGTATTGATATTTCGAGAATATTTAATACTGGACTTTTTGTTACCCGAGCGTGTTTCAGACCTGTTTTACTCAATTCCGCATTTTATGTCATTTCCGTCACTATTGGGTTCGATTCTCGTAATCGTTGTTCGGAACCGCCGTTTCGTGGTTGCCTCAGATCCGTCTTATGTTAGCGTGCATGTTGTGAGCTTTCGTTTGGTGTTTAGATCTTGTATCGTGAATTTTGGATGTTTTGGGCTATTTTGTAATTTCCCAAAGTTATGGGGTAATTACTATAATTGTCGTTTTTTGAAACTTTTGGTAGTCGGAACCGTGTTTTCTTTTAGTGCTTTAGTTCCGACTCAAACTTATTGTGTGTGTGTCTTCTTTCAGTTTGTTGTTTGGTGTCGGATGCGCATTGTTTTCATTCGAGGTAGAATTCGCCGTTTTCCATCTTTGAGTGCTGTCTGTACTGCTGTCTGCACTCGTTAGCGCGTGCTAATTTTGTTGTGTAGCGCACGCTAATGTCATTGTGTAGCGCATGCTATATTTGTTTGGTAGCGCGCGCTAATGACTCGAGTACAACAGTGGCAGTAGGTTGTTGCTGTTCTCTGGACGAGCAGCTTAGCGCATGCCAAATCTGTATATTAGCGCAAGCTATGGCCGAGGCATAGCGTACGCTAGGTGTGTGACAGCACGCACTAGTTCAGTAGTCCAGACTGGGCGGAATATTTCTTGACTCGGGATGGCGAACAGGTAGCGCACGCTATAGATCGATAGCGCGCGCTATCGGGGGACAGTTAGTGCATGTTATTTTTCGGTAGTGCACGCTAACGGGTCAGAACTGAAAGTTCTGGACCAGTTTTGGCTGGTTAGCGCGCGCTAACCGTTAGCCGTTGGCACACGCTAAACCATTTGGTTATATCTATCCGAGAGTTGACCCAGATTCGTCCATTTTTACTCACTTCTCTTCCTCCCCGCGGCCCGAGCAACCCAGAGGCAATTTATTCTTCCAATCACCTCAACTATCATCTTCCTTGATTTCTTGGTGTAGATTAATAACATCTACTCGTGTTCTTCATCTTTAATCCAATATAATCACCTAGAACCCTATTTTTGGGAAATTTGTGGGTTTTCAAGTTTTTGTCCGATTCGTTCTGTATTGTTGATTAATCCAAGATGTATATGATTAATCTTGGTGGTATTCTTGTTTTCCGTATGAGTTCGGGGTAAGTTTCGTGGTATTTGTGAAATCGAGAGGGTTCGGTTGCGAACCGCCCTCGTTGTTGTTTTTGTACGAATTTACATGAATCGTATGTGGGTTTCCGGGTGCATTCCATTTCCGTAATCATTTAGAAATGGTTGTGATTATATTCTTCGAATCGTTAGGTTCGGGTTGTTGGTTCCTAGCGATCGTGGTTGTTGCTCCGTTCCATCCGTTTCGTCGTTAATACTCAAGGCTATTATTCTTGGAAACCTTTATGCTTAACATGAAATGGTGATGTATATTATGTGTGTGCTTTGCTCACTCTGGGAGAGTCCGATGGGGGCTCGGGGGAATCCGTGACATCACTCCGTATTCACGATCATGTTCGCTAGCCAGTTCGGGAGGGTCCTTAGAGGCCTCGAATGGGATAAGTGGTTTCGCCCCGGTCCTACGCGATGCGTGTGCATGATTTGTTTTATGATTATGGCTAGTTCGGGAGGGTCCTTAGAGGCCTCGAATGGGACCAGTGGTTTCGCCCCGGTCCTAGGCAAATTGATTATTGACTGTTTATTTTCTGGAAAGGACATGTATTGTTTTGGATTATGAAATGACTTGATGCATGTACTATGAAATGTGTAAGCGAATGGTTTTCCTTGATTACTTGTACTAGCGTAATTGCTAACCCCTTTGGGGACCCGTTTTGGGGAAATTCTTGTTAAGGATTTCAGGTGGCGTTCAGCCAGCCGAGCAGGCACTGGAGCAGTACAAGGATGCTGGCCAAGGATGTTGACGTGTGCAATGGAGTCCCTTTATTTCTGTTGTCTATTTTGATGTGTTTGTTTTCCAAACTTGTAAACTTACAGATAGTACTCGCGAGTACCTAGGCACCTTTGATTTGGGATATATTTTGTATGTTAAATCATATTTGTGAATTTGGGTGATGTCCTGTTTACCAGTTGTACCAGGTGATTTCATTTAATTATTGTTGAAGTGTTGTGTGTTTCTCGCTAACCGAGATGGTTAGACGAGCGGTATTGTTCATTTATCCTGGTGGGTCCCATGTAGGGGTCCACGGCGCTGTAATATGTCCTGAATATCTTTTGGAGTGTTACACTCGTGGTTCCCTCGAATTTGCGACTGCATCGGTATTATCACAATAAAGTGTAATACCCTTTGGCAAATCGAGAATCACAACTAAGCCCTCCAGGAAGTACTTGATCCATGCCACCTCTTTGGTTGCCTCAGAGGTTGCCACGTATTCATCTTCCATGGCAGAGTCCAAGATGCATTTCTACTTCACACTCCTCCAACTAATGGCTCCACGTCCCAGAGTAAACACATAACGTGAAGTAGACTTGGACTTTTTTTTGTCTGATGAAAAATCTGAGTCATTATAACCCACTGGACATAGGTCGTATAATTGATATACTAGCATGTACACTCTAGTCCTTCTCAGGTACTTGAGTATGTGCTTGACAGCAATCTAATATCCTAGTCCTTGGTTCAACTGATATCTAGCAGCCATGCCTATGGCATAACAGATATCTGGTCTAGTGTGAGGCATAACATACATGAGGCTTCCCACAGTGGACACATATGGGATCATCTTCATGTCATCTATATCCTTTTGTGTCTTAGGACACATATCTTTAGACAATTGTATTCCAAATATGTAAGGTAGAAAATCTTTCTTGGAATTCTCAATGCTAACTGCTTTAGCATTGTATCGATATAGGATGCCAGAAGCACAACATCCTTTTCTTCCGATCACAAAAGATCCTGATCCCAAGACTCCGGATTGACTAAAAGAATCTGGATTGACTTAAGCATAGCTACCGGCAAAAAGGTTTCATCATAATTGAGCCCTCTTTCTGAGTGTAACCTTTCGCTATAAGCCTTGCTTTGAAGGTTCCAACCTTCCCGTCACCTCCTTTCTTTCGCTTGTAGACCCAATTGCTCCCAATGGCTTGTACCCCATCACGTAGTTCTACTAGCTCCCACACTCAATTGGAATCCATAGATCACATTTCTGATTCCATTGCCACATGTCAGGAGTCAGCATCTTTATCTTGAAATACCTCGTAAGTCCAAGTATCTGATTCATCTTCACCTGGGATGGAGTCAGAGGACTGTACCATGCCTATGGATCATTTCGGTTGATGAATAACCCTCCCACTACGACGAGGCAAATCATGAGTTAGTGTAAATCTTTTAAAAACGATACGTAGTGCAGTGTTGGTGTGATACCCATACTTTATATGAATTGTTGGCTATGACGTTCCTTCACTATTGTCGCTCTGTAAACATTTATTGAGATGTTGTCGTTGTTGATTTTAGAGTTTCGTACCTTTCGGATCATGTTCATATTGTTTGGACCTTTTGGCGATGTTTGAGACAGGCAGATAGCGTACACTAGGCCTAAGCTAATGCACGCTATTTCTGTTGAGTGGCGCACGCTAGCTTTGAGTCTTAGCGCACGCTAACGGTTCGGGCTTGGCAAAGGCAGTAGCTTTTTCTGCCATCTGGACTAGCAGTTAGCACACGCTAGACATTAGCTAACGCACACTATTCGTGTTGAGTAGCGCACGCTAGCATTTCCCGTAGCACACGCTAATGGTCTGAGTCGGTAGGGGCAGTGGGGTGTTGCTATTTTCTGGACTAACATTTAACGCACACTAGGCCTGAGCTAGCGCATGCTATAGGTATTGCTTTGTGCGCACTAGTGGCCAGATGTAGCGCACGCTAGCGGGTTTGGGTAGTGAGTTGGAATTTTTGGCATGATAACAGTTAGCGCACGCTAAGGTGTGGTAGCGCGCGCTAACATCACAGGTCAGAAGCTACTGGACTACTGGGTGACCCTGTTAGCGCACGCTAGCCCTGAATTTCAGCGCGTGCTAATCAGGCGTAGTATATAAGTGAGGTTCAACCCTGTTCTTCATCATTTTTTTCATCCATTTCACTCATTTTCGACGGGAGAACACGAGAAGGCGATTTGGAGGTGATTTGGGGGCGATCTTTCATCAGCCATCATCATCTTTGGTTGGATAACCAAGATTGCACAACATCTAATCCGTTTCTACATTCCAAATCAAGGTAAATCCCTTATAACCCTAGCTTTGGGAATTTTCGGGGGTTTTCTTAGATTCGCCCGATTTATCCATTTTGGAGCTTGAGATCTTTGAGATTATATCTACCCCGTACCCACATTTCCCCTACGATTATATGGATAGTTATGTACTTTATTCGTACTTGGGAGGGTTTGGATGATTTCCAAACCTCTAGGTGATTATCATTGTAGTTTTGTGAATCGTAGGCGGGTTTCGGGAGTTTCTTTGTGTGATTTGAGTATGGATTATTAATTATCATATTCCTAATGAATCTTTTAGGTGCCGTAAGTGCGTTCTTGGACCTACCTAACTTGTATTCTTTTCCTTCCGATTCTCGATGTCTCAAAGGCAAGTATATGTTTATGATTTTACGTTCTTGACTTTGAAAGTAAGGTATATGAATGGCATGATTGTATATATTCACTCTGGGATGGGCCGACAGGTCCTCTGAGGGTTCCGTAGCCTTTGGTGCGGTTCCACGGTTAATCACGTATGTATTGAAATGTAATGCTATGAGATTTAGTTATTCCGGAATACTAGTCTTGAGTTGATGAAATGATGCTTACATTTACTTTATTATCGAGAAGTATTGTGTTTCATATTCGGTATACTTGTACTAGCTATTTGACGGCTAAACCCTTCATGGGGGAAATACCTTTCATGTGTTTTAGGATCCAGGAGAGCAGATAGGCACGTACCGGGTCGGCATGAAGATGATGGGCAAGTGTGATGCTGTGTCTTATCACTGGTTATGTTTTGTATTTCATCCATTCAATGATGTTGTACTTGAATGGTTATGAGTACTCGAGTAATGTTTTTGGTTTCCTTGATTTTTTGGCCTGTGTTGTCATGGGATTGATTATTGATGTGTTGCAATCGGTTTTATTGGATATTGTCTTGAGTGCTAACTTTATTGTTCTACATTTGAATATACTTGGACCTTATCGGTCAAAGTTCATGGTTTTGCATGTGAATAGCATTGTGGATCCCACGACGGGGCTCACGGCGCTGTAATATACCCTGAATAACTTGGAGGTGTTACAAAATATGGTATCAGAGCTTAGGTTTATAGATACCTAGGATGTCGGTCTTTTGGGTCGATTGAGTCATCATTTGTCTACAGTATCACTACTTTGCCATCATCACAGTGCGACCGGTACTTGTTAGACCTCTTACTCTTCTGGTGTATCCTTAATCGCTTTGCTTTTGATTTGGTATTTTTGGGAATCGGTCACTCCGATGACTTGTGATTTGAATTGTACTTACGTACTTTGTGTGTCCTTCAGAATGTCTGCTGATAGGGGACATAGGCGAGGCTGTGGTCGTGGACGCGGACGAGGACATGGCGCGGCCGCTTCCCTCAGTTCCGTTGCGGGGTCGACTACCCCTAGTTTATCTAACTCAGTGCATCCCGATACCGAGAGTCAACACGACCAGTCTACCGGTCAAGGGAATAATGCAGATATTCGGGTTACGAATGTCCTTCAACAATTGGCTAATCAGATGACTATCCTATCCCAAGATGTTCAGCTGAATAATCCTAACCCGACATCGGATGCTTTGCTTCAGAATGTGGCCCGTATGCATCCTCTGCAGTTCAGCGGTCCTACCGACCCAATGGATTGGGAGAGTTGGCTATCTGAATTTAAGAAAGTGTTTGAAGTGGTTGATTGTCCGGAAGTGAGGAAGGTACCGATTGCTCAGTACTTCCTTACCAAGGAAGTCGCGACTTGGTGGAAAGTTATTAAGACACAGGATCATGCTGCTACATGGGGAGTATTTAAAGAGCTACTGGAGGCGGAGTTTTGTCCTTGGCCAGTGCAAGAACGTAGAATCCGAGCCTTTTTCGAGGCTAAGCCACAGAACATTCCAGTCTCGCAGGTGGTAGTGGAATACAACCAATAGCTGATCCATGTGAAGAATCAAGTGTGGATGAGCGTGACAAGATCTGCTACTTTGACATGCGGATGAATATGAATTTACGACGTTACATGGCCGGGTTTGCTTGTACTACTTTGAAGGAATACCAAGACAGGTCTTTGGCATATGACATGTTAAGTCCCAACAATGTTACCACATAAGAGCCGAAGAAGCAAAAGACTGCTGGTAACTTTTCTGGCTCTAAGGGTGGCAACTTCCAGAGATCTCAGGCGGCTAACAGTTTTGCGGGCAGTCGTCACGTTTTGTTAGAGGGAAGAAGAGTTTTCGTTCTGCTCCGGGTACCTCAACTCGCCCGGTAACCTATTTTAATTGTGGTCGTCCAGGCCACATCAATCTGGAGTGCAACTTTCCACCTCTAAAGTGTCACACTTGTGGACAGATGGGACACAGGGCAGTTTATTGCCCCGAACAGGATCAGACTTTGGACACTGGGCTTATGCCCATCGTCTATAGAACAGAGTATGAATCAGTAGCAACTAGTTAGTCAGTCATAGTAGAGTTACGGCAGAGGCCGGGGACGGAGTCAAAATGCTAGAGGGGGAGATTCTAGCGTCGGTTCGGTACACCCATGAGTCTATGAGATGCGTTGAGCAGATGAACCCGATGCGGTAGTGGCCTCAGGTACCATTCGTATTTTATCCCATCCAGTTCGTGTACTTTTTGATTCGGGTGCTACACATTCTTTCATCTCCTTGGAGTGTGTACGTCGTTTGAATATAAATTGTATGAGTGTTTGCAATCCTTTCATTGTGAAACTGCCTAGCGGGGATAGAATCATGGATAATCGGGAGATTAGAGATTTTCCGGTGAACATAGCCGGTATTGATTGGTAATCGAACTTGATTGTGGTTGATATCGAGGGTGAGGATGTGATCCTCACTGAAGAATGGCTTGACAGTCACCAAGCGATTCTGAATTACTGCACTAAGATTATCACTATGATGACTGGAGACGGTTTCGAGTACTCGTTCATAGGGGGAAACTCGGGCCAACCTAAGTTGCTTATCAGCGCCATGAAGGTCTTAAGACTCTTGAATAAAGATTGCACGGGCTATTGGTGTTATGTCTTGAAGTCGGGAGGGGACAGAGTTGAATTCTCTTTGATTCCAGTTGTTAATGAATATCTAGACATATTTCCAGATGACCTCCCAGGATTACCGACGGATCGAGAGATCGAATTTTCTGTAGATATAGGGCCTGTTGCGGCTCCGATTTCTAAGGCACCTTATCCGATGGCACCTTCTGATATTGAAGAATTGAAGAATCAGTTGGGAGAACTATTCGAGAAAGGGTACATTAGACCGAGCGCTTCACCTTGGGGCGCGCCTGTTCTTTTTGTAAGGAATAAAGATAGTTCACTACGTTTACGCATTGATTACCGTGAACTAAACAAAGTGACCATCAAGAAAAAGTATCTATTGCCTATTATAGATGATTTATTTGATTAGTTGCAGGGAGCGGCAGTATTCTCGAAAATTGATTTGAGATCAGGATACTACCAGCTACGGGTGAAAGAGTCCGACGTTCCGAAGACTGTGTTTCGGATGAGATACGGACATTAAGAATTTGTAGTCATGGCTTTTGGATTGAACAATGCACCGACAATATTCATGCAAATAATGAACAATATATTCATCGAATACATGGACAGATGTGTGGTCGTCTTCATTGATGACATCTTGATTTGTTCTCAGGATAAGGAGGAGCATACCCGGCACTTGCATTTGATACTAGATGTGTTGAGAGCCGAATACCTCTATGGAAAATTCTCGAAATGTGAGTTCTGGTTGAAAGAAATTATGTTTCTTGGCCGTGTGGTTTCGTCCGAAGGGGTTCATGTAGACCCGCAGAAGATTGAGGAAGTGCTAGATTGGGAACCACCTAATAATGTTAAGGAAGTTCGTAGCTTTCTAGGTCTTGCTGGGTATTACCGTCGGTTTTTCGAGGGGTTCTCGAAACTCGCTCGGCCGCTTACACAATTACTCCATAAGACAGAAAAGTTTGTTTGGATTGCTGAGAGACAGCAGAGCTTTGAGGAACTGAAGAGGCGTCTGACCTCAGCATTGATTTTAGCTTTACAACAGGGCAGTGAAGGATTTGCAGTTTATAGCGACACTTCGGGACAAAGGCTTGGATGTGTACTTATGCAGCACGATAGAACGATAGCTTTTGCATCACGGCAGTTGAAGCCGTATGAGATGAACTATCCTACTCACGATTTGGAATTAGCCGCAATCGTCTTCGCACTTAAGATTTGGCGGCATTATTTGTATGGGTTTCCGTGTTGGATTTATACCGATCACAAAAGTTTGAAGTATATTTTCAGTCAGAAAGAGCTGAATATGAGGTAGAGATGTTGGTTGGAATTGATCAAGGATTACGATTTGGAAATTCTTTACCATCCGGGAAAGGCCAATGTCGTTGCGGACATTTTGAGCCACAAATCGGCATCGCTTCAGATGCTCGAGGTTCTTACATCTCAGAAGAAGATTTTTCAGGATTTAATCGAGCAAGGAATATAAATTTGGCTTCAAAGAGTGCAAGGACAGTTGTGCACTCTCGAAATTACTTTGTCCTTGGTTGACGACATCAAAGGGAAACAGTGGAGTGACCCGATGATCTCTCAACTGAAGGAAGATGTAATTAAAGGAGAAGCCCCTGGTTTTATGATCCACAAGAATAGTATTCTCATATTTCAGGGCATGCTTTGTGTTCCGAATGATCTAGAGTTGAGGCAGAGAATTCTCCTAGAAGCTTAGGCTACGCCTTACTCAATCCACCCCGGAATGAGTAAGATGTATAAGGACTTGAAGTGAAATTTTTGGTGGAATAATATGAAGAAAGATGTCACAATGTTTGTATTATAATGCTTGACGTGACAACAAGTCAATATTGAATATCAACGGCCGACGGGGTTGTTGAAGCCACTTCCCATTCACGAGTGGAAGTGGGAAGACATCTCTATGGATTTTATCACTAGGATGTCGAGAACTAGAGCCGGAATGAATATGATTTGGGTAATCAGCGATCCGCTGACCAAGTCTGCATATTTCCGAGGTATTAAGGATACTTGGGGACCGGAGAGATTGGCTCAAACTTTTATAGCAAGATTGTGAGATTGCATGGTGCCTAAAAATACTAGTAGCTTAACATTATTGCAAATATGTGAACTTATAAAATATAAAAACCCTTTGAAAGGTAGTAATATAATTAAAATAAGTAGTATCAACTGTTTAAGAAGTAGTATTTTTAAACTACTAGTTCTGTATTTTTCGATAAAGCCTTTATTGTATTAAGTTTCATACCCTTAAAATATATATCTTAATTTTTAACTAAATATATATAATATTCATATTTCATACCCTTAAAATATGAATCTCAATTTTTAATTGAATGAGAAGTTATATAATATGTATTAAGACTCTTCAATGCATAATTCAAATTTTGTGACATTATATTTATCATCTTTTTAAAGTATTGGTTCATATGAAACCGTTGGTATAGATAAAAAATGGTATATATATGAAAAAAAAATCAGTGTCATCAATTTTTAACATGCACAATAATTGGTTTTATAGTACTTGAAATTGCTACTTATGATATTCGTCCGGACGAGAATCTTATTTTCTTATATCATTTAATTATTTATATTACTACGGTTCAAAGGGTTTTTATATTTTTAGGTTCATGTATTAGAAATAATGTTAAGCTACTAGTATTTTTATTTTATTTTTCTTAGTGTTTTAGAAAAAGAAAAATTAGATAAGGCTAAAGATGGGAGGTGTTTGGATATTTGGTAGATAGTTATAAAAGTTTTGGTTAAAGGGTGTTTGGGAAAAAATTAAAGGGTATTGTTGTCATTTTAAAAGTATTAAGGACCAATGGTGTGCTTATCTAAGAACCACAAGGACTATCAGTGTGATTTCAAAAACTTTGGGACTAAATGTAAAATTCCAGTAAAACTACAAGGACTATCCATGTAATTTACCCTTTAATAAATAATATTGTTGGTAAATTCAATATCCTAATCTAGATCAAAATATTATATGATATTACCTCTTGAAGCGTAGTGGTTGTTTTCTTAATCTCTTCCTCAAAACCTTCTAGAGTATGATCCTGCCAAAATTTGGACGTTGTGTGGTCAACAAGCTACCGAATCTTGCTTGGACTGCAGGGATCGATCGGCCAAAATATTTTCCTCTCACAACTCTCGATTTTATTTTTCTTCAGGTAATTTCGATTTGTAGCAAGAATTAAAGTGTCACCTCAATTGTGGAATCAAAGACACAAGTCAAGATCCACAATTAAACATTAAGAAGAAAAAATCGAAATCCTTGTGTTGGATGATGTCACACGGCAGAATCCCCCATAAGTCCTATTTATAGGCTTTGGACTACTCTAGTGATCTTACGGAGGATTAGGGTTAGGACTCCTAGTGTAACTCCCCTAAAATTTGCCGGGATGCCACAGTGCCGTGAATCCCGTGTGGTACCCACAAGGCAAGTTTTTAAAGAGTTTAAAAAAAATTCTTCATGAAATAATTTGCGGAAAGTAGCCCCACGATAGCGTAGGTGTAACACCACCAAATCCCATTGGGTTATTACAGTGCCGTGGACCCCACACCTGGAGATCCACCAGGCGAACATGACTAAAATACATTAAAATTAAACAACAAGGGAAAATCATAGTCCCTACCATGATATCCGACACAATATTCCGATAAGGAATTTCAACGACAACGATGGGCCTACATGGCCTAAAATTAAATACAACAACATCCACGAGCATCTGCTCGGGTAATCCATAATGACAATGACTGACAGACTGAAGAACACTCCAACTGACTGACCAACATGAACAACTCGGACTAGTATCGCTCGAATGACTCGTCGCCATCATCATGCCCCTGTGTCTCAACTCTCTCCTCGCAAGCACCTAAAACATGAAAACATGTTCCGCCCCCACGGGGTCAGTCATCCAGATAATGAATATCAAATACATGTATAACATGATATGCATCCAAAGGCAAAATGAAACGGTACAATGATGATAATAATACGAGATGATCACAAACCAATGTAAGAACCGAGCATTCGTGAAACACTATGCCCACGGCATAATATTAGTACCTGTTCGACAGGTTAGAAAGTAAATGCCCAATGGCGAATCATAATTATAGAGTACCACAATGAATTACACGACATGAACTAAACCAGAATTGAATTAATTATTAATCACAATGCCCGAAGGCTCCAATGAAATTACCAAGACAATCACAAAGGCCTGAAAGCCACTCAGCCGAAGCCGTCAAATATCACAATTACATGAAACCGGAACAGCCCGAAGCTATAGTTAATGAGGGCTAATAAGATCATAACCACGACCGTGACCTACTAAGTTGTAGGTATTGGGAAGCCAACTGCGAAGGTTCAAGCCCCAAGCTTACCCATAAGATCATAAACACGACCGTGACCTACTGAGTTGTAGGTGTTGGGAAGCCAACTGCGAAGGTTCAAGCCCCAAACTTACCCATAAGATCATAAACACGTCCGTGACCTACTGAGTTGTAGGTGTTGGGAAGCCAACCGCGAAGGTTCAAGCCCCAAGCTTACCCATAAGATCATAAACACGACCGTGACCTACTGAGTTGTAGGTGTTGGGAAGCCAACCGCGAAGGTTCAAGCCCCAAACTTACCCATAATAAGCACTAGCCGAGACTAGCCTCCAAAATATAATTAATCACAAACGACAACGATTTGTAGATTACTAAATTCACGAGTATGATAGTGTGCCACTTTGAGTCAGCCAACACGATAATGATGACTCACGGATGGGCATCGTACTCGACAGTCCCAATTCAATACCTCGATCACCTTAGAATGGCCAACCGATAACAATGATGTAGCGGATGATTCAATATCTCGATTGCCTTATAACGTCAATCGATAACAATGATTCAACGAATGATTGAGCACCTCGATTGCCATAGAACGGCTAATCGATGACAATGATACAATGGATGATTGAACTCCTCGATTGTCTTAGAACGGCCAATCGATAACAAGGATACAATGAATGCCTCGGTACCTTTATTCGGTTACCGACGACGAAGATGAGAATGAATACGACAATGCCTTCAATTGGCTAATACAACATGAATGACAGGACGCCAACATTAATAACAATGATTACAACAACGTCTTAGATCGACATCAATATTAACAACAACAACTGATACATCGATACCGAGAACCAGTGATCAATAATAACATTAACAACAAATATCTCAATGCCTTACCGTCCATTAATGAATGATAATAAACATTTGGCATAATTGCCGAAGAGTATCGTATCCAACGATCCCCCTAATATCAATGAACTTATGAAGAGACTAAGTCTCGGAATGATACAACACATTCATACACATATATGATAACATTAATCTCATTGACTAGTACAAGTATAAAACTTGCCTCAACCGAAGGTGATGAAACCCTTCCACGAATAACGAATGTAGTCCTCCGATAAACACAAGTACTCGAACCACCTTGAATGAAATACAATTCATTCAATAACACAATATCAATCGAAATCAACATAACGACTGAAAGAAACTCTTTGAGACATTTAATCGAACACTAAATGTTCAAAGTTCCTCAAGAGCCTAAGAATCATAAATCGGGTTGAACGAATCGAAAATATGGATATACAATCCATAGAACACGATTAATAATGTTCACTAGCATCAATCGATTCATCAAAATCGGACTAAAATCGAAATCAAGAACAAATTCCCCAAAAATTCAACTTGGAGGGAAATCAAGAAATATACCTTGATTCGACGAAGTACACGGATTGGATGATGATATAATCAACAAGAATCTTCCAAAACGTCTTGGAATTGATTAGAATCGGCCAAGAACTCGATTTCCTGAGCCTCCCGTCGTCAGTCGCCGAAAAAAGAAGAAAAACGAGTAAAAAATGAAGTCTGGCCGAGCCCAGGCTATATATAGCCGGCAGGGTTACGGACGTAACCGGCAGTGCCTTACGGCCGTAACTTGGCCCTTACGGCCGTACTCGGCAGGCCTTACGGCCGTAATCGGCATTCGTCAAAAAATCTGCCCAGCACCTCTCGGACACTTACGGCTGTAACTGGCACACATTACGGCCGTGAATCGCCTTTCGCCCGTAAGATGCCCAGCCTATACGGCCAGAACTCTCGCCCTTACGGCCGTAATCGCATTCGTCGCCATACTGCTGAGCACGCATACCAGAATCGCAAATCGACGGCCAGTAACTGCCAAAGCTCGGCTCCGGCCGTGGCCACTCTGACGGCCCGACGACCCCAAAACCCGAACCTGAATATGAATCGAAGATACAATTACGAAGTACTCGCAAAGACGAATCCAAGCGCTAAGAGAAGACACGATTCCGACCACCCGAGGGCTCGAAATTCGACAATGGAAAGTAATTACCCCAAACTTTAGGAAATTACGAAAATGACCCAAAATGTCTGAAATACACGATACACGATCGAAACAGCAAGGCAAAGTGCACAACATGAATAATAACATTAAATGAACTTACGAGAAAATCGAAACAATATTTTCGTACGAGATTCGCAAGAATCGAACTCAAGTGCGGAAAAGCCGCTTAAGAACACGGATCTCAACAAAACGATACCGAAACGAACTTGGATGACAAAAAGTGTAGAATTAATCATTCTCAGAATGACGATATGGTCATGAGAAAGTCGTCAAAATGAACTTCCACCAAAAAAGAAAATTATCGGAAAATCGAAATTGCGGATATTACATACTACCCCCTTAAAAGAAGTTTCGTCCCGAAACTTAAAACAAGTAGGGAGAAGCAATATCCCGCCAGGAAAAATCAATGAGATACACACGAACAAGAATGATTACAATGAATGATAATGAATCGAAATCTAACAAGGATCAATAATGATTCACCGGGGTGAAATGATAACGTAATGAGTGATAGCTCAAATAGAATGATTGGAACCATTGTTCCGCGTGAAGTGAATGATTAGTTTGATAATTATAAGTCTCAACGTGATTGATATATGATGAATGAATTATATGAATGAATGAACGACAAATGAAATGAATGATTATATTATTACCGAGCAAGAATTAACTTGTTCAAAACCGGTGATGAATGTCCTTACCTCTGGCTCTCGAAGCCTGATATGACCCCTTAAATGAAGCACATGCTGGAGTAACAAAATCCCTCGAGGCTCTTGAGCTCTATCGAGATCTACCGGCACTAGAACTCCTGCAGTATTTCTGAAGGTGTCCATGTCTCCCACACAGGAAACAAATAATGGCCTGCATCGAGCACCGGGTACTGCGATGTCCTATTACATCACAGTTAAAGAAAACAACGGTCGAACTCATTGCCTTATAAGAGGATTCTCCCTCCGCACGAAGACGACTAGAAAATGACCTCTTGGACGTCGGAGCCCGATGTCCCTCTGAACGAGCCGGCATTCTAGTCCTCTCACCCGAAGAAACTGAAGGATGCTTCTGACTAAGCTCATTGATCAAAAGCTCTGCTCGAAGAGCCTTCCCGATGAACTCACTAAGTGAACTACAGTTGTGATTGAACAACTGCATCCTCAACTGCGGATTTAGCCTCTTGCTAAAATATTTGATCTTATTCGCCTCAGTACGGATAACTGACACAGCAAACTGAAGTAGTCCGTGAAACTTCTCAGCAATGACAATAACACCCTCGTCCTCGATGGATTCGGAGTTCAAAACCTCTGACAACTTGGCTTCACGAAGTGGAGCCGGATAATACCTTTCTAACATGAGGGTCTTGAACTCACTCCAACCACAATCGTGATCGGCGGGTTTCACAGAAAGCCACCACGAATAAGCACCCTTAATCAAATAATAAGCCGCTACTGCCACTTTACTCTCTTCCGGACACTGAACCATGTCGAAGAGTTTATCAAAATGCTCAAGCCAATGAACAATATCGACTGGTTCCGACGAACCTTCAAAAGTAGGCGGCCTCTGACGAGAGATATCGCCAAGTTTGTCCATGAAACGGCACCTGGAATCCCTGTTGCGGTAGACCACGAACCATCGAGGTCTGCATGGTCTCTACCATCTGCGTCATCTGATTCATCTGGGCCATCATGCCCTGCATGCATATGAATGGGTCAATCCGAACACCTTCCAAGTGAGATGCCTCTCGGGTACGACTCCCTGATAGAGAATGATTATCTGACAGTGAATGAGTAGCATAGCTAACTGATGAACACATGTTATCTCTCGTATTCGCGTGGGCATTCACACGAGATCCCGGGTTTCGGCCCGCACCGCGGCCTTTTCCCCTGCGTCCTCTGATAGCTCTATCCATACTGAAGCAGGAAAGCCACATGATAATTATAGATCCCGCATGAATATCACAATATGATTACGTTACTGAGTGATAACAATGAGCATACATGTTCTAAGACAATTAATGCATTAATAATGTAATAAAATGATCATCAACATGACGCCGGAATATGATAAGGTCGCATGAAAGATCGAATGAGGTAACATGATTACCTGCTGAAATTCCTGAAACGATTACCTTGAACAAGTTAACAAGGTTGAAAATTCGATCCACAAGATCAACAACTGAACAATGAGATAGACTGGATGATCAATGAATTAATCTGAACAATGAGATTGACTAAGTGATGAAGGGATTAACTGAGTGATGAATGAATTAACTGAGCAATGATATTGACCGGGTGATGAATAAATTAACCGAGTGATGAATGAATTATCTGAGTAATGATATTGACTGAGTGATGAATGAATTAACTGAGTGATGAATGAATTAACTGAGTGATGATATTGACTGAGTGATGAATGAATTAACTGAGTGATGAATGATATTCATTGAGAGATGAACGAATTAACTGAGTGATGAATGAATTAACTGAGTGATGAGATCAAAATGATGATTGAGGATTATTAACTGATGAATGAGTTGATCCTTAATGCTTACACAAGCCACACGTGCTCCAAACCAATTAGTCATGAATCAATCATAACACTAATATCACATATAGGTTTCAACAAAGCTTGAATAATTAATGACATGATGAATGTATGAACATAAAGAGAATCGAGTCCTTACACAGGTCATACAAAGCTTCGAGATCTCACGATACTAGTCTCAACTGACGACGACTCGATGAATGAATGACTCTTGCAGTCGTACTAATATTACGACTCACAAAACCCGACTGTCCAGATTGTCATAACCTGACAGTCCCACTACTATGCATCGGTAGAGCCACATAGCTCACATATCAGGGTATCTCACAACCCAATTCTCTGATACCATCTTCTGTAACACCCCCAAATCCCATTGGGTTATTATAGTGCCGTGGACCCCACACACGGAGATCCACCAGGCAAACATGACTAAAGTACATTAAAATTAAACAACAAGGGAAAATCATAGTCCCTACCATGATATCCGACACAATATTCCAATAAGGAATTTCAATGACAACGATGGGCCTACATGGCCTAAAATAAAATACAACAACATCCACGAGCATCTGATCGGGTAATACATAATGACAATGACTGACAGACTGAAGAACACTCCAACTGACTGACCAACATGAACAACTCGGAGTAGTATCGCTCGAATGCCTCGTCGCCATCATCATGCCCCTGTGTCTCAACTCTCTCCTCGCAAGCACCTAAAACATGAAAACATGTTCCGCCCCCATGGGGTCAGTCGTCCAGATAATGAATATCAAACACATGTATAACATGATATGCATCCAAAGGCAAAATGAAACAGTACAATGATGATAATAATACAAGATGATCACAAACCAAAGTAAGAACCGAGCATTCGTGAAACACTATGCCCACGGCATACTATTAGTACCTGTTTGACAAGTTAGAACGTAAATACCCAACATCGAATCACAATTATAGAGTACCACAATGAATTACACGACATGAACCAAACCAGAATTGAATTAATTGTGAATCACAATGCCCGAAGGCTCCAATGAAATTACCAAGACAATCACAAAGGCCTGAAAGCCACTCAGCCGAAGCTGTCAAATATCACAATCACATGAAACCAGAACAGCCCGAAGCTGTAGTTAATGAGGGCTAATAAGATCATAACCACGACCGTGACCTACTAAGTTGTAGGTGTTGGGAAGCCAACCATGAAGGTTCAAGCTCCAAGCTTACCTATAAGATCATAAACACGACCGTGACCTACTAAGTTGTAGGTGTTGGGAAGCCAACCGCGAAGGTTCAAGCCCCAAGCTTACCCATAAGATCATAAACACGACCGTGACCTACTGAGTTGTAGGTGTTGGGAAGCCAACCGCGAAGGTTCAAGCCCCAAGCTTACCCATAAGACCATAAACACGACTGTGACCTACTGAGTTGTAGGTGTTGGGAAGCCAACCGCGAAGGTTCAAGCCCCAAACTTACCCATAATAAGCACTAGCCGAGACTAGCCTCCAAAATATAATTAATCACAAATGACAACGATTCGTAGATTACTGAATGCACGAGAATGATAGTGTTCTACCTTGAGTCGGCCAACATGATAATGATGACTCACGGATGGGCATCATGCTCGACAGTCCCAATTCAATACCTCGATCACCTTAGACTGGCCAACCGATAACAATGATGCAGCGGATGATTCAATATCTCGATTGCCTTATAACGTCAATAGATAACAATGATACAACGAATGATTGAGCACCTCGATTGCCTTAGAACGGCTAATCGATGACAATGATACAATGGATGATTGAACTCCTCGATTGTCTTAGAACAACAACCGATACATCGATACCGCGAACCGGTGATCGATAATAACATTAACAATGAATATCTCAATGCCTTACCGGCTATTAATGAATGATAATAAACATTTGGCATAATTGCCGAAGAGTATCGTATCGAACGATCCCCCTAATATCAATGAACTTATGAAGAGACCATGTCTCGGAATGATACAACACATTCATACACATATATGATAACATTAATCTCATTGACTACTACAAGTATAAAACTTGCCTCAACCGAAGGCGATGAAACCCTTCCACGAACAACGAAGGGCGTCCTCCGATAAACACAAGTACTTGAACCACCTTGAATGAAATACAATTCATTCAATAACACAATATCAATCGAAATCAACATAACGACCGAAAGAAACTCTTTGAGGCATTTAATCGAACACTAAATGTTCAAAGTTCCTCAAGAGCCTAAGAATCATCAATCGGGTTGAACGAATCGAAAATATGGATATACAATCCATAGAACATGATTAATAATGTTCACTAGCATCAACTGATTCATCAAAATCGGACTAGAGTCGAAATCCAGAACAAATTCCCCAAAAAGTCAACTTGGAGGAAAATCAAGAAATATACCTTGATTCGACGAAGAACACGGATTGGATGATGATATAATAAACAAGAATCTTCCAAAACGTCTTGGAATTGATTAGAATCGGCCAAGAACTCGATTTCCTGAGCCGCCGTCACAAACCAAAAAAGAAGAAAACGAGTAAAAATGAAGTTCAGCCAAGCCCGTGCTATATATAGCCGCAGGTTACTGGCCAGAATCGGCGGTGCCTTATGGCCGTAACTCGGCCCTTACGGCCATACTCGGCAGGCCTTACGGCTGTAACCGACACTCGTCAAAAAATCTGCCCAGCACCTGTCGGACACTTACGGCCGTAAATGGCACATATTACGGCCGTAACCGGCCTTCGTCCAGAAGATGCCCAGCGCCCGTACGGCCGTAACTCTCGACCCTTACGGCCATAACTGGCATTCGTCAGGCCATGCCTGCCGAGCACGTACGGCCGTAACCGGCATCTTACGGCCGTAACTCGGCCAGACCAGGCCCGGCTCTGGCCGTGGACACTCTGACGGCCCGACGACCCCGAAACCCAAACCTGAATACGAATCGAAGATAAGGTTACGAAGTACTCGCACAGACGAATCCAAGTGCTAAGAGAACACACGATTCTGACCACCTGAAGGCTCGAAATTCGACAATGGAAAGTAATTACCCCAAACTTTGGGAAATTACGAAAATGGCCCAAAACGTCCGAAATACACGATACACGATCGAAACACCGAGCCAAATGTCACAACATGAATAATAACATTAAATGAACTTACCAGAAACTCGGAACAATAGTTTCGGACGAGACTCGCAAGAATCGAACTCAAGTGCGGAAAAGCCACTTAAGAATATGGATCTCAACAAAATGATACCGAAACGAACTCGGATGACAAAAAGTGCAGAATTAATCATTCTCAGAATGACGATACGGTCATGAGCGAGTCGTCAAAACGGACTTCCGCCAAAAAAATTAAATTATCGGAAAATCGATATTGCGGATATTACAGCAGGTATGAAATGAAATACTTAAAAGAAAAGCAAGTCCGCGTACGCGGTTATTACACAGCGTGGAATGTTTTCAAAATTCAATTTAAGAAACAGAAAAACAAGGCTTCTCCCCAACGCTGCTCAAGCCTGACCGGAACCTTCGGGAACGTCCTCCACATAGTCAACAAATTTGCCAGACACGACGAATCGTGCCATCCAACCTAGGTCAGACAATACGAACAAAAATCATTGATAGAATCAGATAAATCCACAGTACAATGTTATTACTTGGTAAGGCAATATTTTACAGAATACTCAACATTATTTCATCTCAGCACATAAACTCCCAAGGTCGCAACCAAGGGTCACAGAAGCATCTATATAGAAATACTCCGGACGTGGGTACCATTCAGGTTTTATCCCGCAACACAGTTCTGTATGGTATAACAACATATAAACTCCCAAGGTCGCAACCAAGGGTCATGGAAGTACCTACTCAGGAATACTCCGGACAAGATAAGTAAAACGAGCACAATTCCACAGATATGGATGCAAATTAATTTTGGAATTTAATATAACATAGTCCGAGCAAGGGTTCACTTGCCTCAAGTCCGATGATAGTTACTCCCTTGGTAACACAACAACTCGAACGGCGACACTCGAGAGCTCAACCTATTACATATTCATCGATTGATACCTTATGATGATAATGACGATTAGCGACAATTTCCACGTCCCGTTAGGATTCTAAACCTAGTTTGTTTATGGCATCGAAACCAAAATTTCATGTTCTAACCACAATGCGAATTACTAAATTCCTTGGTCCGCCAATTTACAATTTATGATCTCATTAAACAATAATGTTCTAGTACAACATTTCTACGTTACGACTATGACTTATAGCCACCGTAATTTCATTAGTTACTCAAATTCGAAATTCTAGAATAGAATGACTAAGCATAATCTCCCGAAATCCTAACGTATTCAATAACCTATCCGATTTGATAATCGATAATTAATTCATTAAGGAATTACCAACGGGTTTACAATATGATAATCGGATTATAATCGCAATCACCAGACGATTCTATGGTGTTGGTGATTTACAAGTTTGATTATGAATCTTACAATCCAACTACGAGTACTACTATAATTCATTCAAGATACTAGCCTGATAGGTTTCGATTAACAATTGTGATTAATTTTTACCGATCCAATCATTATCGAAAGTTCTAAACTATCCAAGGCATCCGAAATCTAATACGACTCATCTAACAATATTGAGATGAATTCAAAATTTGATAAACTTATCGTACTTGACAAGAAACGAAGAAGAACGATGAAGAATGATGAAGAATGGGAGGACAACACCTTCAGAACCTTCTCCGGAGCATGATCAATCCACTCTACTACGATAATACACGGCTAGGAAGGCTCAAAATTCGATTTAGGGGGTTGGAGGACAATTTTCGGATGAGAAGAAGTGTTCAAGGGTCGGAGGAAATGGAAGAGGAAATGTCATTATATAACATCAGGCTTGCATTACGTATGTAATGTCCAAAGTTTTATGTACTTAAGCATCGTTACGTACGTTACCGCCTAAGGGCTAACATACGTAAGTCTTTCTCAGAAGCTACTGCCCAAAATGTCATGGTCCATTACATATGTAATGTGTTGCCGAATTACGTACGTAATGATCAGTTCTCTAGCAGTCGTTTTCACGCTGAATGTTACCCTGACCACGCGGGATCGAGAATATCCTATGAAGACTGCATTACGTACGTAATGCTATAAAACTAGCGTACGTAGTACTGCTCGAGTAACGTGCGTAATGTTCGTTCAATACACTAAGTTATAATATTATGTTTAATCCTTATAACACAACTCCCCTTTAGAATCATCCAGCAATTTCTCGGGAATAATACGTTGGCCACCATCATATTCGCACCGATAATTGCTCAACGACATCAAGGTAAGTCATCGACATATCATCAATATCAGGAAATCACATCACAACACAATTAAGTACTTTTAAGGATTTACGTGCCACAACACGGCCTAAATATAATACGCATAAAATTACAAGCATCATGATGGGGCACATTATTTAATTATTAAAACGAGGTACAAGGTTTTAAACAACATGGAATACTCGTGGTATTACATACCATCCCTCTTAAAATAGTTTCGTCCCAAAACTAAGAAAATAACTCAGGGTGACTCTCTCATGCTAGACTCAGTCTCCCAAGTTGATTCTTCAGCGCCGTGATGTGACTTCGAAATTGAGTTTGTGACTCGGATCGTAAACATACTTCCTCAGCTGGGATACGTGGAAGGCATCGTGCACTCCGTCTAATGATGGTGGCAGTGCTAATCGATAGGCGAGCCTACCTACATTGTCTAAAATCTAAAATGGGTCGATAAACCTCAGACTTAATTTGCCCTTTTGGCTGAAACATCGAATACCCCGCATCGGTGACACTTTGATCCAAACATGGTCTCTGACTAGAAATTCCAACGGTCGCTGGCGGTAATAGCATATGACTTCTGGCGGCCCTGCCCCGCTAACATGTGCTTTCGAACAATGGAAATTTTCTTAATAGATTCCTGGATCAGATCCAAGTCGGTGGCGACGACATCAAAAGCATCATCCCAACATAAGGGAGACTTGCATCTCTTACCATACAAGTCTTCGAAGGGCGCCATGCCTATGCTCGCATGCCAACTGTTGTTGTATGAAAATTCCGCCAAGCAGAGGTGTTTAGCCCAATCCTTACCCCAATCGAGTATACATGCTCTTAACATATCCTCTAGGGTCTGTATCGTATGTTCTGTCTGTCTGTCCTCTCTGTTTGAGGGTGATAGGTTGTGCTGAAGTGTACCTGAGTACCCATAGCCTTGTGGACAGCTTTCCAGAAGCGGGACACCTACCTAGTGTCTCTATCTGATATCACTGCAGAGGGAACGCCATGTAGTCTCACGATTTCCTGGATAAAGATTGTGGCCAACTGCTCTATTCCGGTAGTCTCCTGAATCGGATTGAAATGTGCCGACTTCGTCAGTCGGTCTACAATGACCCATATCGTGTCTTTTCCTCCCATCATCACTGGTAACTTGGTGACAAAATCCATTGATATGCTCTCCCATTTCCATTCCGGAATCGGTAAGGGTTGCATGATTCCGGCTGGTATGTGGTGTTCAATCTTCATTTGTTGACATGTTATACATCGAGCAACGAATCTCGCTACTTCCTACTTCATGTTCTTCCACCAGAAGATCTTTCGCAGATCTTTATACATTTTGCTCACCCCGGGATGTACCGAATAGGGAGTATAATGAGCTTCCTTGAGTATAGTTTGCTTAAGCTCGTCATTTGGTAGAATACAGATCCTGTTCTTAAATCTTACCAAGTTCCCTTGGATCCTGTAGTGTGAAATAATTCCCCCTTTGGCTCTTGCACTGATTGCACGAAGCTCCGGGTCTTCCATTTGTGCTAAGCGTATCTCATCAAGCAAGGATGACTAAATGTAAATTGAGCACAACTGTCCCTGGCGGTGTCGTATCCATACTTCAATACCAATTTTCCTGAGGTCCTGCTGCAATTCCGGTTGTACCGTTAAATTAGATAGTGCCAACTCCTGCGCAGTCTTCCGACTAAGTGCATCTACTATGACGTTGGCCTTCCCAGGGTGATATAAAATCTCCACGTCATAATCCTTGATTAGCTCCAGCCAACGCCTCTGCCTCATGTTTAATTCTCTTTGGGTGAAAATATATTTTAAGCTCTTGTGGTCCGTAAAAATCTTACAGGTAACCCCGTAAAGGTAGTGTCTCCAAATCTTAAGGGCATGGACCACTGCAGCCAGTTCCAAATCATGCGTCGGATAGTTCACTTCGTACGGTTTAAGTTGTCTGGAGGTGTATGCAATAACTTTGTCATTTTTCATGAATACAGATCCTAGTCCGTGCTTAGATGCATTGGTGTATATTACGAATCCTTCCGTGCCCTGCGGTAGTACCAACATCGGAGCAGTAGTCAGTCTCCTTTTTTATTCATCAAAGCTCTACTGGCAATCCTTTGTTCAGACAAACTTGGTGCTCTTCCTTAGTAGATTTTTCAATGGCCGAGTGACACAAGAAAAACCCTCGACGAACCGTTGATAATATCCTGCCAATCCCAGAAAACTCCTCATTTCTTTTATGTTTCTTGGTGGTTCACAACTCATCACTGTCTCGACCTTCTAGGGGTCTACCTTGATGCCTTCTGCTGAAATTACATGTCCCCGAAAGATCACCTCCGGCATCCAGAACTCGCATTTATAAAGTTTAGCATAAATTTGGTGTTGTCTCAAAACACTTAACACCTGCCTCAAGTGTTCCTCATGCTCCTGTCGGTTCCGGCAATAGATTAAAATGTCTTCAATAAAAACCACCACACACTTATAGAAAAATTCTGTCAGAACCTTGTTCATTAACTCCATGAAAATGTCTGGGGCAATACTCAAGCCGAACGGCAGCACCATGTACTCATAGTGTCCATATCTTGATCGAAACACGGTCTTGGGAATATCCTCCTCTCGAAACCTCAATTGGTGATATCCGGATCGTAAATCGATCTTTGAGAACACAGTCGCCCCCTGTAGTTGATCTAGTAAATCATCAATCCTAGGAAGTGGGTAGCGGTTCTTGATAGTGACTTTGTTCAGCTCTCTGTAATCGATACACACGCGTAGGGAGTTGTCCTTTTTCTTCACAAAAAGGACTGGTGCACCCCATGGTGAAGTACTCGTGTTGGAGGGAGAGCGAAATATGTGCCGTGTTGCGGAAGCGTAAAATAATTGTGCGGAAATTAAACGACACACGGATTTATAGAGGTTCGGCCAAACGTGCCTACGTCCTCTCTCGATGTATCTTTTTCTATAGGTTAAAGATCAAAACCTCTGCACCTCTCTTCTATCGGTCGAGGGATTACCGTTACAAGCTCGTCTTTATGTCGGTCCGTGTAAAACCGTTTTCCTTTTCTATTGGACAAGGAATCAACCACTCTAGCTTTCTATTGGTACTAGACAAACCTCACTAAGATAGTGATTGCGATTCTAACAATGCCGGATCCTTGATCCTAATAACACCGAATCCAATCGTATCTTTTCTTTTTCTCACTCGTGTATAATTTTGTGTATAACACTGAATCACTCTAATTTAAGCTCAAGAACAACAACTATAATGTTTACAATGATATCTCAAGTGTATATGAATTGCTCAATGTTGTTGTATGGAATGATACCAACTCATTTGGTATTTATAGCCTTCTTCCACAAACTAGCCGTTACTGCCAGTTGACTTGCTAGCGTGCGCTAGCTCATCTTCTTAGCGTGCGCTATCGCGCATTTTTTCCATAACATACGTTATGTATTGCATGTTACGTACGTTAACATCTTTCATTTTCAGTCCAGTGGCTACTGTCTCTGACTGTTAGCGTGTGTTAATACTTCTTCCTTAGTGTGCGCTAATCTTGCATCATTGCATGCATCATGTATCCGTTTATACTTTTTGACTTGGAGCAGATTCTCCCCAATGTATTGATTGACTTGATTCAAACTTGATATTTAGCGTGCGCTAAATATCACTTGTTGCGTGCGCAAAGCTGACTTCAGTGCATACATCATTCTGTGTTTGAATTCTCTTCACAACGGTAATATGGGCTTGATAGCGTGCATTAGTAAACATGGTGTAGCGTGCGCTATCCTCATCAGGTGACTTCACTTCAGGTTACTTTGAACTCGTCTGATCTGCACTCGGGACCCGTTAGCGTGCGCTAACTTAAATGTCTAGCGTGCGCTAGCTTTGTATTTTGTCCAGCTTTTTGTGTCTTTGTCTGCTTCGATGTTTGCTTCGCCTCGATGTTGTTTTGCTTTGTTGAGCAACTTAATCATCAAAACACTTATTTATTAATATGCGGAATAAATATTCCAACTATCTCCCCCTTTTTGATGATTACAAAACAACTCTTCAATTGGATGAAACCTACAAAATAAAATTATATATATATGTACGTTTCAAAGTTTTCGACTTTGATCATTTCGTTAGTTTTACCCATTTTTTCTTTTTCTGTCATATTCATTTTCGACATCCTCATTTTTCAGTTTTCAACTCCTTCGTTTCTCCCCTTGTATGCTTTCTTCTCCTTTTTCGACTTTTTGGATTCTCTCGTCTTATCTTTCATGACGCTTTTATCCGATTCAACTTTTTTCTTCCCCTTTTTGTATTCAGCAAAAAATGTAAAAATATAGAGGAAACTAATAATCGAATGTAAAAAAATATGCATGAATAAAAAATATTCAATAATAAGGAATATCTCCCCCTAAAAATATTATCTCCCCCTTTGTACAACAACATCTAAGCCTTAGTCCCAAAATGATTTGGGGTCGGCTAACATGAATCAAACTTTGAAACCGTCAATAATCGTTACATAAATAACATAAAAGGAAAAAAGAGGGAAAAAGTAGAGAAAAAAGCAAATAAAAAAAGAGAATGAATGAAAAAAAAAAAAAAAAAGAATCAGACTCCATCCACCATCCGTATTCTTTCCCGCCACATTTGCCTCTCCATCGCCATACTTTCTCCAATTCCAAGAAACCGCATATCATTTTCAATCATCTTTATCCAAGTTTTCTTGGGTCTTCCTCTACCTTTCACAACATTACTTGCTCGCCAACTTTCTAGCCTCCTCACCGGGGCATCAATAGGTCTTCTTCTCACATGACCAAACCATCGTAATCGATTCTCCATCATCTTGTCTTCTATAGACGCAACTCTTACCTTCTCTCTGATCACCTCATTTCGAGCCAATCCTTTTTGTATGACCACGCATCCATCGTAGCATACGCATCTCCGCCACATTCATCTTTTGAACGTGACAATCGCTTTTCTGACCCAACACTCGGTGCCATATAACAACAGCAGCCTAATTGCCGTGCGGTAAAATTTACCCTTTAATCTATGAGGCATGCCGGATCACATAAAACCCCGTGGCACTCTTCCACTTCAACCACCCTGCCTTTATTCTGTGAGCCACATCGCCATCTAGCTCTCCATCCTTTTGGATAATAGATCCAAGATACCGAAAGAAAGTGGATCCATGAACAACTTTCCCATCAAATGTGATCATCCCCGCCTCTCTATCACTGTTTTCGCTAAACCTACACTCCATATATTCAGTCTTACTTCTGCTCAGCCTAAAGCCTCGAGCTTCCAATGTATCCCTCCAAAGTTCCAATTTCTGTTGCACTCCAACATTCGTTTCATCAATCAACACAATATCATCTGCGAACATCATACACCACGGAACGTCATTTTGAATTTCTCTTGTCAATTCGTCCATGACTATGGCAAAGAGAAAAGGACTAAGAGCAGATCCTTGATGCACCCCAATCGTAATAGGGAATTCTTCTGTCTTCCCAACATTAGTTCGTACACTTGTACTAGCTCCCTCATACATGTCCTTTATAATGTCAATATATCTCCCCTTTTGTAAAATATCAATAATTAATTTTGGGGATCCAACCGAAAGTTGGTTTTTCTTTTGAAACATAGACGACATTTGAAACAATTGTTCCTTTAGGAACCCAAATTTTCTTAACTTTAATCGTCCATCTTTGGCTTTTGCAATTCGAAATATGATGCCTAATTTTTAAATATTTTTCACATCGGGGTATTTTAAAATTTACGGATTCGTTTTTAGAACGTGGTTTGAATCCTAACCCCTCTTTATTTAACATGTATTTTTGAACCGAGATCATATTTTCAAATTTCTCGTTTCCGAGAGAAAATTTCTTCGTTAAATTTTTTTCAAGATCATTCTTTAAAATATTCTCGTTTTCAATGCATTTAGAATGATCGATTTCAACAAACTTCCCCTTTTCAAGAATTTTGGAATTTTCATTTTCCAAAGATTTATATTTAGATTTAAGGGATTTAATCTCATTTAAAGCATTTTGATAATCGGTATGTAATAACTCGAATGCTTCAAAAGTTCGTCGTAAGAATTACTTACTTGGATTTCGACGTCACAATCATCGAATGAACTCCGTCCCATGAGCGCGAGATTATTTTGATTCATGAAATCTTCATCAGGATCTTCGTCACTCCATGTTGCCACGAGAACCTCCTTGGGTTTAACCCGACAATTCTTAGCAAAGTGGCCTGGTTTACCACATAATCGACAAGTGTTGTCGGATTTCTTAGATTCGCCCTTTTGGATGTCCTGCTTCCTCCGGTTTAATAAGTGTTGGAACTTATTAATATTTTTGGCATAATATGCCGATTCTTCGCCGCTTTCATCCACCGAGATTTCTTCTTTCTTTCTCGACATTTTTGCCTTCATGGCTATCGATCTCTCATTCAGTTTCGGTTTGGCATTCTGAGATTTTTGAACCATCTCGTAGTTGATAAGAGAACCAACGAGAGCACTAAAATCAGGAGTATTTAAATCTTTTGATTCCATTATATCCGTGACCGTACTGTCCCATTCTCGAGGTAGTGATCGGAGAATTTTCTTTACTTTCTCACTACTCGAAAGTGGTTTCCCGAAACATGCTAATCCATTTGTGATGACCGAAAATTGGTCGAGCATTATAGTGATAGATTCATCGTCCTTCATTTGAAATAATACGTACTCGTGAAGGAGCATGTTTATCTTCGTCTCTTTGACTTGAGACGTACCTTCGAGTGTTACCTCAAGTACTTTCCAAATTTCTTTGGCACTATCACACGATGATATCCGGTTGGGTTCTTCCGAATTTAAGGCACAATATAGGAGTTGAGTTGCCTTACAATTGTAGTGATCATTTTTCCAATCGGAATCGTCATATTCTTCGAAAATTTTAAGTGTACCGTTGGAATTTGTTGGAATCATTAGACCAAGACAAATCACCTTCCAAAGCTCGATGTCATATTCTCGGATGAATATTAACATCTTCTTCTTCCACGTCATGAAGTTCGAGCCATCAAAAAATGGTGGTCGGTTGAGAGCAAGGCCTTCGACGGGAGAAAGTTGAAACGCCATTTGGATCGACTCCTCGGATGTTGAGCCGTGTATTGGAGGAACCGCTCCGATAGCAATTGTTGGAGGGAGATCGGAATATGCGCCGTGTTGCGGAAGCGTAAAATAATTGTGCGGAAATTAAACGACACACGGATTTATAGAGGTTCGGCCAAACGTGCCTACGTCCTCTCTCGATGTATCTTTTTCTATAGGTTAAAAATCAAAACCTCTGCACCTCCCTTCTATCGGTCGAGGGATTACCGTTACAAGCTAGTCTTTATGTCGGTCTGAGTAAAACCGTTTTCCTTTTCTATTGGACAAGGAATCAACCACTCTAGCTTTCTATTGGTACTAGATAAACCTCACTAAGATAGTTATTGCGATTCTAACAATGGATCCTTGATCCTAATAACACTGAATCCAATCGTATCTTTTCTTTTTCTCACTCGTGTATGATTATGTGTATAACACTCGATCACTCTAATTTAAGCTCAAGAACAACAACTATAATGTTTACAATGATATCTCAAGTGTATATGAATTGCTCAATGTTGTTGTATGGAATGATACCAACTCATTTGGTATTTATAGCCATCTTCCACAAACTAGCCATTACTGCCAGTTGACTTGCTAGCGTGCGCTAGCTCTTCTTCTTAGCGTGCGCTATCGCGCATTTTTTCCATAGCATATGTTATGTACTGCATGTTACGTACGTTAACGTCTTTCATTTTCAGTCCAGTGGCTACTGTCAATGACTGTTAGCATGCGTTAATACTTCTTCCTTAGTGTGCCCTAATCTTGCATCATTGCATCCATCATGTATCCGTTTATACTTTTTGACTTGGAGCAGATTCTCCCCAATGGATTGATTGACTTGATTCAAACTTGATATTTAGCGTGCGCTAAATATCACTTGTTGCGTGCACAAAGCTGACTTCAGTGCATACATCATTCTGTGTTTGAATTCTCTTCACAATGGTAATATGGGCTTGATAGCTTGCATTAGTAAACATGGTGTAGCGTGCGCTATCCTCATCAGGTGACTTCACTTCAGTCGTCTGATCTGCACCCGGGACCCGTTAGCGTGCTCTAACTTAAATGTATAGTGTGCGCTAGCTTTGTATTTTGTCCAGCTTTTTGTGTTTTCGTCTGCTTCGATGTTTGTTTCACCTCGATGTTGTTTTACTTTGTTTAGCAACTTAATCATCAAAACACTTATTTATTAATATGTGGAATAAATATTCTAACAACTCGGACGGATCAGTCCCTTCTTTAGCAATTCTTCGAGTTATAACTTTAAGTCCTTCATTTCGGCCGATGCCATCCTGTATGGTGCCTTGGAGATAGGCGTCGTTCCCGGCTCAAGTTCGATCGAGAGATCAATTTCCCGTCGTGGCGGCAGCCTTGGTAGTTCATCGGGAAAAACATCTGGAAATTCGTTCACCAAAGGAAAATTATCAACTGATATATGTGATGCGTCCTCCTGAAGAACATAACACCAATAATACATTTCTTGAGCGCCACAAGATACTCCCGCTGTAAGGATACTGAGAGATTCCTTAGTATTGAAGTGTTCTCGACCCTGATTATGTGAGTGGCACTGTCACGAGTCATAATGGAAATGGTCAAGTGATAGGTATCTAATATCGTCCTGTGCATCGTCATCCAGTCCATACCCAAAATGACATCTTCGTTCTGAAGTGGAAAAACCATGAGATTCCCTGTCCAGCCCTGATCATCGATGCGGATCAAGCAGTTTAGAACTTCCAAATTATCCCCAACTCTGCTACCCTCGGGTAGCTTAACAGTAAAATATTCACAAGGTACATAAGGAAGGTTCAAACAATTAACACATTCCACATATATAAACGAGTGTGTCGCTCCAGTATCAAACAGTACATGAATAGGCTGGGAATTAATAAGAAGTGTACCTGAGACAGCAGGTGCAGACTAGTCATCAGTAGCCCTCAATTCGAACACGCAGGATGTCATTGTCCTCGAAAAGGGTGCAGTGCCTCCCCCGCGCCCACGTCCTCTTCCGACACCAAATGGAGGGGTTTGGTAAGGTGGAGATCGATAATCGGACACAGCGGGTGCCCTGGATGTCTGTACCGAACCTTGCTGACTCTGAGGAGCTGGATTGGGTGAAGAATTGATCTGAGAATAGTAGCGAGACATGTGCCCACTTTTTCCGCATGAAAAACACTTCGTAGCCACCTTTCGACACTGGCTCATGGTATGTCCGGCTATGCCACAATTAAAACAGCTCCAGCGAAGGGATCGGTCAGATGTGCCCTTCTCTTGGTACAAAACCATTGATTTAGAGGAGAACACAGTCCCCGAGTTCATTCTACTGGTGCTCCCAGACTGATTAGACGTCTTTTGCTTCTTTTGGTTATGCGTGGTATCAGAACTAACAATAGTACCGGCGTATGCCGTGACAACGTCCTCATATGCCCTCAGAGTTGTGCAGTGAAATCCAGTTGCGTAACGTTGAACATCTTCTGGCAACCGTTGTGCAAGGTGACAAATTCATTGATCTTTAGATGGAACCATCTGTGGGACATAGCTTAGCTCGGTCCTATGATTTCTGGTACCGGCAAGTTCTGTGGTCCTGCACTGAAGAAACTCCGTGCGCGAGTAGTTCACAACACCATAAATGGCATTCGGCAACCACATGACTGTGTTACCTTAGAGCCAATTTTCTGTTGCCACAGACCCAAAATGGGCAAAGGTAACATTTTAGCTATATTGCTCTGTGAGCAGTAACCTTTGGACTCAAAGGCATCATGTGGATCATCCTAAGCTAACATAGAATTATTGGTTACCTAAGTACCCTACAGCAACATCCTAAGGACCCTACAACAACATCATATTCGTGTTGCAATAGACTTTATAATTTTGTAAAATATATAGCTAATTTAGTGGGTTCCATATGTGGGGCCCATTTTGTGGGTCCCACAGGCCGGGCTCACCGATGGGACCCACGTAGTTGGGTCAGCTGGTGGGGCCCATATGTGGGACCCACTTTTCTTGGGCTTGTTAGTGGGCCTACTTTGTGGTCCCACAGGTGGGGCCACAATTGTGCAGCAATTTTTAGTCTATTCTATATTAGCAATTGCAACACACTAGATATTACAAATGAAAGACATTTGGAATATATATATATATATATATATATATATATATATATATATATATATATATATATATATATAGTACCGAAGGTAACACCTTCATTTTAACAAAATAAAAACGTAAATTTTAAATTTAGCATTTTCCATTAAAAAAACCAACAAACCAATTCACAGAAACCAACTACATCATCCAACTACATAATCCCATCATAAAAAACAACTATATTCAATCACAAAACCAACCAACTACATATGTAGAAGTACTAGAAGAAAATAACTTGGTTATTTTTAACCAATTACATCAATGGGCGTCTAAGACTAATATACAAAAAGACTCTAAGAAACTATTATGTGGAACACTTATTCAATTAGCCAAGGATTAGCCAATTTGCGTGAGTTGGTGTCCATTCACAAACTTCACCTTCTTTGAACAAGGGAGCTGCAGAATGAAATAAGAAAGAAGAGTCAATAATTAGTGATGGTTACTAAGCTTCCAAATAGACAGCCTTAACATTAGGGATCTTCCAATTCATACCATTATGAATATATTTGATTAATATTATTATTCTTTCCTTTTTTTTAGTACACATCAAATTCACCGATAATATTTTATGGATTATAATTTTGAAAATATCTTTAAATAACTACATATTGCAAGACGCCAAACATGCATTAGATTTATGGGTATTTAATTGATAATTCAATTTTCCAGGCCCTTAAGTGATAGTTTTTATCTTAAAGGCCCCGAACTTATGGCTTCTTATCTTTGGGGGGGATAATAAGGGTCATCTTAAGTGACACTAGTGCCACTGGGAGATAGGAAAGAAAAAACTGAACATTCTGCTTCAAAAACTACATTAAACCTACGGAACATATTTGAACCTACTCAGCCTTCTTTAAGATGCTAAATTGAAGCAATGAAATCAAATACAAAAAAAAATAGACCACTTGAAATAACAACAACTGGATGACCTGTTGCAATGGTAAACAACATTGTCTTCACACAAAGCAACAACAAAAGTATATAGCTCAACTGCTTCTGCGTAACGTTTAGACTGCATAGCCTTGTTACCTGTAAAAGGACAGATCAAATAAGCATAAATAAACATTTCGACATATCAAGAGTGAGGCTAAACAGCCTCAGTAAGTTCAGGGACAGTACATGACTACATTCTTTAAAGGGAAATAAGTAATAAGTAAATTTTTCTCTTTCTTTATTTTCAATTTAAGAATCACATATTAGATATCAGATTTTGCAACCTAAAAATTCTCCATAATCAATGTGCTGGCAAATCATTGTTCTTTTGGATGACATTCAAGATCATGGCAACTTTACAAATACAGTGGATGAAGATATATACAGATCAAATAAACATTCACCTGGAAGCAAAAGGGTTTTCCTTCTTCACCACAATATACAACCATGCCTAAGTCAATGGAGAGTAGAAAGAGTAAAAGACCATAGACTTTAACATTTTTGATAATAATTTGTCACATCAGATGATGGCGTAGACCTGTCAGCCGTGAAGCACGAGAAATGCAACTTGTCGGTGATTTTTATCGAGCAAGTTGTGCAGTGTGTCGTGCCGCATTATATGTTATCATCAAATCTTCCTTCTTCCCGCCTGCACTGCAAAGTGCATGATTCTAAATTACCCCTAATGGCTGCCCAATGCAGGTGTACAACCTAAATGAGGAATTACAACCATTACGCTCAAGCGTAAAATGGGACATACTCTCAAAATAACCAAAATGCATATGACACAAGAAAGGAGCATTTAAACTAACCTTCTTTGTCCCGTCCCCTCGTAAGCATTTAGATATAGCAAAAGACGTATGCAAAGGCGCGAATCCTATATAAGCACTCTAAATTAACAAACTAAAAATTCACAAGACACATTTTGTACCAACCAAATCAGGTGAACAAGAAAGAAATGACAACTAGCAACTCTAGAATTTCTAATTATGTAACAAAATAAAATTAGTGTCATGTTCCATGATGTACACGTTGATTTACAATATCAATCACGTAACTTGACATGACTATAGCAATTATCTCGACTCCTCACTGTCTCATGATATTTTCCATATAACTAGAAAAACCTATAATACTGATAGTTTTTAATTTCATCTCATTTCTCCTTCATATGAAGGTTGCGACAGGAAGGGCATCCGGCGTAAAATGTTGCCGCTTTATCTTTTGCATGAATTAGTGTTAACTAATTTTAAACAATTAATTGGCACTATGATTTTCATGCCACCGACCCCAATATAGTTGGGATTAAAGTGCAGTTGATGATGATAATGATGTAACAAAATTAAATTGCTGCACAACTGGTATTGATGCAAACAACATATAATGTAGAATTATAAAACAACCTTCAGACTATCATTCTGAACAGCTAAATAGTAACCAAAGCATAAAGAGTAAGGAAATGGAGACATATGCTATAGCAAACTTATCTCATTAAAATGCTACAGCATTACAACCAGCGACAAGTTTTTCTATTAAAGATAAATGTTGTGTCCCTAAACATACAAACTCCACAATGAAAATGAAGAACAGTCAAAATTATTTAAACCCGTCTTTGTCGTGGCAAGACGTTTTCCGGTGACTGGGATATCATGTGATACTTTCTCTAAGTTGAGTAGCCATAGTGTTCCGTCATCAAGGACTCCAAAGACGCATCTACAAGAACAATGACGAGTAAAGTCGGACAGTTGATAATCAAATAGAATACAAAAGCCATTTCCAATAATGATTTAATCTATACCTCAGATGCGGCAGCCAATTCACACCAAAAATAGCGCCCTGGAAATCATATCTTTCTCTAAAACTAAAATGGAAAACTGGAAAAAATAAAGCAATAGAGAAAATTAGGTAGATGCTCTAAAGGGAAGGAGCGAGTGGTTCCAAACTTGATATATCACAGCTATGCTCTAAATTCAATTCATGCATTTATCTTCGTTTCAAACTTATGAATAGTTTCATTTCCTTAATTAAGCATCTTCATACGCAGCTTTACAAACTGGTAACTCAACAAAGTTACACCACTCATTAAGCAGCCGAAACCTTCCAGCTAGAACCAGTCTCTAAGCCGTAACTGCTATGAGCCTGAATATTTATGGAGAACAGCAATGTAAAAGATCCATATGCCAAAGATGTACAAGAAAGTAGGAAGAAAGTGCAGTTTAACTTAAGTAAAGTATCACAGCTGCCTTACTTATACTCTTTTGACCATTTTCCAGGCAAATGAAGGACACGAAACCATAGAACCGCAAGAATTCAGAATAGTCAACCTACAACAATGTATGTAAACTCTTTAACAATTAGAAATATCAAACAAACTGATCCTTTGTACAAGTGTCACAATTCCCTAATCCAGTCGGGACCAATTTACACAGGAGGACAAAGGCGGTGGCATCGGGAGGTGAAAGCAAATCTGGTCGGAGCAGGGGAAATCGATGGTGAAACATTTTTCCAGCGGGGGAAATCGATCTGAGCGGGGGAGAATCGTCGGGGTTTCAGGATGGAGGACCGCGAGGGTTTTCCCATTTTCTACTAGAGGAATTGACCGAAAGTGGTGACAACATGGCAGTTTAAATTCATCACATCAATCAGGCTTAATAACAATAATGCAATTGTTGGGTTTTGAAAAAAAAAACTCCTATTTTGTAACTTTTTTTATATTGGGCCAAACTATAACTTATTTTAACACTTTTAACACCAACTTAAAATAATTACACAATGAACGACATAAATTGAATTGATTACATGGATCTGGAGAGCTCGAGTATAAAGCTCAAGAAGGCTCATAAATCAAGACCCTACAAAGCCTAGGAATAAACTTATTAGCTCGGCATAGAGCATGATGTCGAGACCGACCTGAAAACCAGGACCACACTCGGTGTGCCTCAGCTCAAGCTCAAGCCAAGACTTGGTTCAGGCAACCAAATTGTTGCGCCGACTCGGCTCAGTGACAAAATAAGCCGATATCAGTAAACTTCTCAACCCTGCGTAATGACATCAGGAAAATCTTGATTAGAAATATTAATTTATAAATTTATTTCCCCCACAATTATTACCTCTTATCTATGTCATGTCGTTGCCTTAATTAATGGGCATTTATTTTAGTCAGCGTAGCGGCTCGACATTATTTTTATTAAAATTTGTTATTATATGTAGACATTAAATTTGTTATTTTAATTATTTTGTAATTATTCATAGTTATTACAAGCTTTAATTTTTTTAATTATTTAAATCAAAATTTATTAATTTCCAAATAGTATTTTATTTTAAAACCTTTTTCAATTTAAATTTATTAAAAATATTTTATTATTTATAAAAAAACATATATAATTCATTATTTGATGGAATAATTTTTTATAAAAATCGATTCAATGTTTTATTAAAATTAATTATTTTTAAAGTTAAAAATTTATTAAATCATTAATTTTATATAAAATTCAAAATTTTGTTTATTAATACTCTAAGGTAACACATCTCATGGTGTTACTGAGAGTTACACCTTTTATAGCTAGAGTAACATATATTTCAGGATTTGGTAACACCATAACCCGAACGTTGTGGTAGGTCCAAAATTTCATAGCTATGGTAACATCCAAAAAGGTAACACCCCCCTTAAGTGTTGTAGAAAGCCATCTATGGCGTAGTGGTTTGAGCTGACCTGGGGCAGTACTCGTCTCTCAACAGTTTGGAAAAATCAGTCCACCCGACTGCTCTGTCTTCCGGCTTATAGGTCCTCCGCAGAGCTGGTTGATTCCTAGCGGGACCTTTCGGTTCCCTGGGCAACCGATTACCTCGAAAGCAGTCTCCATTTTATAGATCTAGTCGTCCACATGTTTATCTCCCGAAACATCAAATAGTGGTGGTCTAGCCTTCAGCATCTCTCCCAGCCATCGGTCCTTCTTGGCATTCTCCTACACGTTAATGACTGGTACTCGCTCTGCTCGGTTGGCATGAGCGATCCCTACTGCAATGGCCTGGGCGAGAGTTTGAATGAAAGCTGGTTCAGTTCCTCCGTTGTTCTGGTTTTCCGCCTCCTGTTCATTCTGATTATTGGACGGCGGTTGGTTTCCGACCGGAATGGTTTCAGTGTGGTTCCTGTCTTCCTGCTGGTTCACAGCAGAGCCCTGAGCATCGTTCATGATTCTCCTAGCCTCACGATGTGCCATTGTGATAATTATTCGATCTAGAGGGTCAGTTCAGTATAGTTGTTCTTCGAGTTCTACTGAATTCAAACACCATACCTATTTTTCGAAAAAACATATGTATTTCTTACCTTGACATTCCTCGAGGAGTTACGGTTGCTTAGAGTGTTGGGCTTTGAAACCAGCAACAATTTCAAAATGTTTGATAAAAATTTCAGCGTGGTCGTAACCCAGCGCTCCGATACCAATTTCTATAACGCCCCCAAAATTTGCCGGGATCCTACTGTGCCGTGAATCCTGTGTGGGACCCACAAGTCAAGTTTTTAAAGAGTTTAAAAAAAATTCTTCATGAAATAATTTGCGGATAGGATCCCCACGATAGCGTAAGTACGAATGAAATACTTTAAAGAAAAACAAGTCCGCATATGCTGGTATTACACAACGTGGAATGTTTTCAAAATTCAATTTAAGAAACAGAAAAACACTGCTCAAGCCTGACCAGAACCTTCGGGAACGTCCTGCACATATTCAACAAATTTGCCTGACACGACAAATCGTGCCAGCCAACCTAGGTCAGACAATACGAACAAAACTCATTGATAGAATCAGGTAAATCCACAATACAATGTTATTACTTGGTAAGGCAAGATTTTTCAGAATACTCAACATTATTTCATCTATCAGCACACAAACTCCCAAGGTCACATCCAAGGGTCACGGAAGCATCTACACAGGAATACTCCAGATATGGGTACCATTCAGGTTTTATCCCACAACACATTTCCGTATGGTATATCAACATAAAAACTCACAAGGTCACAACCAAGGGTCACAGATGTAACACCCCCGATATATTCAAGAATATTACAGCGCCGTAAATCCTTTACATAAGAAATTACAAGGCTGATTAAAGGAAAAGACAATAACAGATATCGATTTATGAAATTGCTGAAGTAAAATACAACCGTCTGGTTCAAAACCGAAAATAAAAATATCCAATGAAGAGTTATTATTACATCACTAAAATCCAAACATTATAAACGGACGACGTACTCGAGTACTTATTGAAATAACCAACAAACAACAGATAGTAAACCCGACCGGAACATCACTCTGCACCCTCGTCGTCATGCATCTCCAGTGGTTGTTTCCCCGCTCTCCTGGATCCTGAACATACACAAATGTTCACCCCCGAAGGGGTTAGCACAACGATGCTAGTACAAGTACAATAATCATACAACAGTGATATAATTAACAATTATATCGTAACAAGTTTCTCCAACGAGAAATATTCACAACACATATCATATCATAATAGTTTCAACATACTGTTGGTATTCCAACGATCCAGCGCACACAGCTATAGATTCCCATGATGATCCCGTCGGACCAACACATGGTGGAACTACCTGTCCAACGATCCAGCGCACACAACTATAGATTCCCATGATGATTCCCGTCAGATCAACGCATGGTGGACATATAATCACAACATATTTACACGATACAATCACATTGTCATAATATAAACAGTTCTAATTAGAGTACTTGCCTCGGTTCGTTGACAAGAATAAACTTCCACGAATATCAAAATACTCGAAGGTCGTCCCCTTCGATCAATCACGTGTTAAGCTCGAACCTTAACAAAAGAAATAGCATAGAATTCATTTCATGTCGAATGAACGTCTAACAATTCAACAATTACGGTAGAAATATGCAATCTGTCTGGATAGCTTAACGCACGCTACGAATCCTACGTAGCGTATGTTAATGCTACTCATTAGCGCACGTAGTACACACAGCCTAGCGTACGCTAACCAGGCGTGGTCAGTGCCTCGCTGATCAGCCGACTGACTCAGCTGATGACTTAACGCACGCTAAGTCCCAAACATTGCGTACGCTAAACGTACTCGATAGCGCGCGTTAATTCTCGTAGCTTAGCGCACGCTAAGAGTGCATGGCAGTTCACTAGAGGGCAGCAAAATATACAAATGGTGATGAAGTAAGCGAATCCCTCAGTCATTAATGTTTGTTATCCGGCTTCATGTTATGATCATAAACTTTATGAATGATCTCATGGATACTAACAACTTCGAGGTGCAAGTATACGTATAATCATCATAACACTATAATCCGTCTTGATTACAATTTTCATGCGAAGTTGGTGATCTCCGGTTGATGTATTATATTCTATTATCATTATACATATTCATACTTTATCTGGAGGTGAACTAACAATTCCCACTTATACGAAAGAATATTTCCTAAGAAGATTCTTCCCTTAAGTCCTTATAACCGAAAATAATACCATCTCCAATTTATGATTACTAAGATGACATAAATCATACGGATAATAAACTTCAGAATGTTCTCTTATCACTTGAAGTACTAGGATTCCAACTACGAGGTTCCAATGATAATATCATAAGCATAGACATTCCAATATTTAAAACATGATGTTTGTTGAATAATTCACCAATGAAATTCAATATCACGTTAGCATGATCATCTAATCCCTTGGAATCCAAATCTAAGGCTGGTGATAGGTTGAACATACCTTAATATGCCGAAATCACTGAACCACAAGGTAGAATCCGACTCCGGTTGGTTATGTGCCACTCCAAGGTGTTACTTCTCTTCAATGACCACTCACAAGTGATAACCAATATTCAAGGATCACCAAGATACGTTCTAAGTGTGTTGGAGGGATGATTATAGCTCTCTGGCCTCTCAAGGATGAAGAATGGACGAATGAAATGTAAGCCAAAACGGGTTGTTGTCTCATTTATAATATTCTGCATTTTAGCCAATTAGCGCACGCTAGTAAGCATTCCTTAGCGCGCGCTAATAAGAGTTGACTTAAAAATTGTACAGGTTCGTCCGCGGGAATCTTACCCGGACCCATGTCCCGGACGGCGCATGTGTTAACCACCTACTTCAATAATTCTGTGTCTAGCGCACGCAACTCCTACATACGTAGCGTGCGCTAGTAATAGCCGATAGCGTGCGTTAAGCTACATTCTTAGCGTGCGCTATCACGAGTTTGCATGAGAAAATTTGCATGTTGTTATACTTAAGTACAAGGATGCCAATGCAAGAAATATCATACTCCAATAATCAAAACTACAAATCCGAATAATACAGGGTTGAATACAGATGAAATATACCGTAATAAATCCGGATATTACATACTCTCTTACTAAAAAGGAGTTTCGTCCCGAAACTCAAGACGAAAATAATTCGGGATATCTGGACTTCATACCATCCTCCGTTTCCCATGTGGCTTCTTCCACTCTGTGGCGTGACCATTGAACTTTGACTAAAACGATTGGTTTGTTCCTCAACTGCTTAACTCGACTCTCGAGTATCTTGACCGGTCTTTCTTCAAACGTCCCATCTTGAGCAACTTCGATCCCGCCGAAATCAATGATATGACTAGGATCTTGTATATATCTCCATAACTGGGATACGTGGAACACGTTATGAACATGGCTCAATGACGGCGGCAATGCTAATCTGTATGCCAACTCCCCAACTCTCTCAAGGATCTCAAATGGTCCGATATATCTCGGACTCAGCTTTACTTTCCTTCCGAAATGAAAGATTCCCCGAGTAGGAGAAACCTTTAAAATTACGTGGTCTCCTGTACTGAACTCCAAAGGGCGACGGCGTACGTCTGCGTAAGATTTCTGGCGACTCTGGGCGGTCAACAGCCTTTCACGAATCAAGGCTATCTTTTCTCAAGTCTGAACGATCAACTCTGGTTCTGTCCCTATCAAGTCTGACGAATCATCCCAACATAGGGGCGATCTACATCTTCTCCCATATAATGCCTCAAACGGTTCCATCTTAATGGAAACACGCCAACTATTGTTGTAGGTAAATTCAATCAATGGTAGATGAACTTCCCAATTGTTTGACCAATCTAAGGCACAAGCCCTCAGCATATCTTCCACCGTTTGAATGGTCCTCTCGGATTGTCCATCAGTCTGCGGGTGATAAGCTGTACTGAAGTTCAATTCGATCCCAAGTGTAGGTCACAAGTCATCCAGGAACAAGTCTAGAGGGGGGGGGGGGGTGAATAGACTTGTTGAAACTCTTTGAACTCTTTTTCACGAAGAGTGAGTTTCTTCAGCTGATAGTCAAACAAATGACTTGGTGTCGTTTGTTCTTGGATATGTGTGGAAGTCAGCTGATGACGAATATAAATTAACTTAATGAAACACTTAACAATGTATGCAGCAGTTTAAAGTATGATGCAGTAAAACAGTAAATAACACAGGCAATTATAGTGGTCTCAGAGGTGGGGTAATCCTCTACTAATCCACTTTTCTCCAAACCAGTTGGAGATGAATTCACTATAATTTTCAACCAGTGATAAATATTACAGTGATTCAAACCACACTACAACAGCTTCCAACCGGGAAATCCGTGCCGTTGTACACACACTGATCGCCTTGCACCTCTTGATCCTCGATCCTCGGATGCCTTTACGCCTCTTACTTCAACCAAAGAAGTACCGTACTCAAGATTATAGACAAGAGTGTTTGTCTTCCAACTTAAGAGCTTCCTTAAGTATGAACTTTTAGATCTGCTCTTTTCACGATGCTATTTGATTGCTTGAGATTGCTTGATTGCTTTGATCGCTAGAATGTATGTTCGCACCGGTAGTTGCTCAGTTTCAAATCTCTGGATATATATAGGTCAGATCTCTGAGCTTCTTCCTTGTAGCCGTTGCAAATATTTGAACAAATCCGTCCGTTGGAGAGAGACTTCATTGTTTAATCTTTTCTGAACATTGCAAGGCTGGATTCCCATTATTTTATTTTATCTTCCGACCGTTGTGAGGACTTCTGCATGTGAGCGCCGAATCTTTTGAATATAAAAGGATTAAAGTCTTCATGGTGGGTCAGGATGATTTAATTAAATCATATCTCTTGCGGGAATCACTCCAATTTGTCTCTTCACGTTGCATGTGAGCTTTCCGTAATATTTGACTTTTCAAAGCATGCTGACGTGGACTTGGAGTACTAGGCTGTAGTCGAGTAGGCTGCTGTGCAGCTTACATCTCTGCAGGTAGGTCCTCTTGGCTGTTCACTGTTTGTGACTTGTCTGGTCAGGTGACTTCCCTGAGGTACCTCACCGCACCGTCAAACTTCTCGATAAATTTAGTTGACCAGAGCTACTGCGATTGAGTCACCGTATTTCCGATGGACTAGGTCAGACTTAGTACTTAGCCGATTTTCAGCCTAACTAACTTTGGCCTACAGAAGATACTCATTTGGTTCTTCTTTACATTTTGCCAAGTTTTTATACTTAACATATTTTGGCCTATGGAAGATACTCATTTGGTTCTTCCTTACATTTTGCCAAGTAATAAACATTTGATTTTAAATTAATGACATCATCAAAATCTAACAAGTATTCCTAACAAATTCCCCCTATTTTGATGATGGCAAAACTAAGTACGAAATCAAATGACCAAGTCTGCACTTAAGTGCGAGACAAAAACTGAAATCAGTCTAATATTGAGACAACTGGAAATTGTCATTCAACATACTGTTTATAAACTTTTCTGACTTATCATTGAAATTTTACAAGAATGTTTTAAGTACAGAAAATAAAATTACAAGTAAGAGAAATAACTAAAAGGTCATCTGCCTCTTCCTCTGCCTCTTCGAGTAGGCTGCTTGGCAGGCTTGAATGGTTTGGCTCCGATAGGTCTTACCTTGACTGGAGCAAGGCCATATTTTCTTTTCACCACAAGTGCTGCGAAATCCTGTTCTTGCTGAGATCTGAATCTGTTCTCAAGACACACTAGCTTGATTTCCCTCTGAAGTGCTAACTCATCAATTTCACCGTCCATACGGGTCGGTGCTTCCTCTGCTCTGAAAGGAGGGATCATAGGATAGGCATTTTGCTCTTTAGCGTGCTTCTTCAGAACAGCCCAAAGCTTCGGATGGATTTCTTCCATGAAGTTTATGAAAATTTCTTGTGGGGAGAGTTTGTCATCATGGAGTAGTTCCCAGACATAATAGTCTCTGATGAATCTCTTTTTAGCAGCTCCCCACATCTCAAGAGCTTCAAATGGAATGAAATCCTCAACAAACCATAGCTCCAACCCTTCCCATTCTAGAGTAGGTTGAAAGCCGCCTCTAGTCCTTCTTCTTTTCCCTTCAGGCTGGTCAGCCTGGACATCTCGATCTACAGCTTCCTTTCTTTTTAGACTGGAGGGTCCTTCAATCTGAGGGACATCCTGCTTCTTCTTGCTTCTGATTTCTCTCTCTTCCCCCTGAATCCTCTCTTCCCCCTTTTTGCCAGCATCAATAAGGGTAGTCAATCATTGTTCCATGCGGCTCATCCAATCGACATGCCAAAAGGCATTCTCTTGTTGGTAGGAGGAGGAGGCTGAGGGATCTCTCTCTGTAGAAGGGTGTCAATCTTGGCATTTATTGTCTGAAGGTCAGGAGTGACCTGAGTTGATAGCAGCTCTCCAATAGTGTCTCTGACAATTTGCTTGATCAGCTCAGTCATGGTAGGAGATAACTGAGCTGATGGAGAGTGCTCTCCTGATCCTTCTGCAAGGGAGCCACTAGACTGCAGCTCGGCCGCACTCGGTAGGTCGATTGGGTTTTCTCCGGGTCCCCGACTGAGTCTTCGCGCCTCTGCGTCTAGGCTGGTGTACCGGGGAGGTACAACAATCCTATCTGCAGCTTCGTGAGTAGGCTCCGGCTCCGGCTCTTGATCTGGCCCCTTGTCCCCTTCTCTCTCTTCCTCTTTCCCTTCATCTCCTCCAGATTTTTCTTTTTCTTCTTCCTCATCGTCATCATCATCATCATCATCATCATTTTTATTCTTCTCTTCTCCTTCATCTTCATCCTCCTTTTCATCTTCATCTTTTTCCTGATCTACTTCCTCTCCTTCTTCTACATCTCCTTCATCAGCCACTTCTTCTGTCTTCTCAATCTCCTCGGGCTGTTTTTCAACTGGTATATTTTCTTCAGATTTTCTCTCTTCTTCATCTTCTTCAGCCACCAAATTGATAATTTCATTCTCTCCATCAACTTCTTCAATCCTAATCTCCTTTTCTACTTCCTCCTCCTCCTCCTCTCCAAAAACACCATCAAAAATACTGAGCATAATAGAATGGATAAATTGGTCCATGTTTGTTTTAAAATGTGACATGAACCATTTATCCTGGAGGAGTAAAACCAAGTCTGATTCTTTACAAAATTAAATCAGAACTTCCTCGGTGGCTTGGGGATATTCCCAACCACTAGTTGCAATAAAAGTTTGAAGATTTGTAAAAGACATGGTTTTGAGAGATTTCCACTCTTTAAAAATATGTAGAAAAGAGTGTTTTTCTGCTTGTGGTTTAACAAGCTGAAGTTGTTCAATTGAAAGATTGAATGTATTATTTTCTAACAGATTGAAAGTGTAATCTGCTTCAGGAATAGAGATTATTAGACCTGCTTCCTCTTCTTCGGATATGTAAGCTGGAGGTGTGATAACAGGTACAATCCGAGTTTCAGTGTCTAGTGCAGGCAGGTCCGGATGGATTGGTGATTGGACTGATGGGCTGGTGTGATGCTCAGAATGCTCTCCCTCGCTGAACTGCAGCTTCGTAGGCCTCTTGGGAGAGGGTTCAGGTGATGACTGTAGGTTAGAGGGTCCTTCTGGGGCTGGTCCCCGTCGCTTGAATCTGATAGCAATTGGTGTATCGTCAGACTCATTCTCGGACTCGACTGCAGTTCCGATCTCAGCTGTAGGTCTGTTCGATTCCTCTGATAAATCGTATCTTGGGTAATAGCTTGAGTCTGGCAAATCCTTCAACAACTGGGCTGCTCTCCTAGTGCCTCCAACTTTCTTCTTGTCATGGTCCATGTGACCTAGCCTCTTGTTTGGGTGGAAAGGGTCAATGTTTCCCTTAGCCACTCTGGTTTTCTCCAAAAACCAACTAAGATGCGTTCCGAACGCCAACTTAGTTTTGAACTTCTTCTCATCCTCGAGCCATTCGACCTTTTTCACCTCGCGCACTAGTTGCCTGAAAATATAGTCCGCCCAATCGACTTCCTCGTCTTGAATCAACGCACCCAATACCATAAATTTCGAAGATGACAGTTGGTCATAGTTGCCTGCCATCCCCATGACTATCTTGTTGGTGATGTCTAAAGCAACTCGATAAATCTTTTTCAACTCATTCCTCTTTGCTGTAAACTTCAATTTCTCTGGGATATTTTCGACTTTGATCGTTTTCCAGGTTTCGGCGGGTGATTGTTTAAGAGCTTCGACCGCCAAACCACGATGTTTCATCCCGAATACAGAACGAATCTTCTCTCGATCTATGCTGATACGAACTCCGCCCACTGTGCTGTGAATCCCGTGCTGAACCAGATAAGCATTGCGATAGAATTCAACAACATCTTCCTTGAACAAATGTTGCGGGTTGATGTCGAGAAATGGGTAAATTCTATTCAGCTTCATCGCCCGGATCAAATCGAGCATATCAAGGTCTTCCAGATTTGCTTCTAATAAACCTTCGAAGTCGACAACCATGGAGAAGATGACCTGGTCCTTCACCGCCTTCATGTTCACTCCTTCAAAAGATGCCATTTCTGCAAAAAAGGTTTTTAGGATTTTTAGTGTATATTTTTGCTCTGTGAATTCTAGGGTTTCTGTAAGCGTAAAGAGTAAAGTGAAAGGTTTTCTTTCCTTATAAAGAAGATGAAAAGACGTTTGTATTAGTTTATTATATATTTGAACGGTGGTACGCCTTTTGATATTCTTTTGAATTTCAAATTTAAATCGGTGGCCCAATTTAAAATTCGACGGTTGATTCTGATTGGCCATCGTAGAGGTTAATTAAATAGGCGTCTGACGCGTGTATTAAAATTGCCACTTGGCTTATAAAAATGTATTTTTAAATGCTATTTCGTTAGCCAATATAATATTATAAATGCGGCAGATAATAATAAAAAATAGAAATCAGTTTAGAGAACTTAGCTGATTCGTTTCGTTGACTGTTGACCACTCTGCAACAGGTTAGTTGACCTCTCGCCTGGTATTCTGAACAGCTTAGTTGTTTCGTCTGGCCTTCGTCTTCTCGCCTGCATCAGCTTAGGCTGATTCTGAGGGTCCGTCCTTCCTTTAACTTGCTTCAGAACTAGATTCCCAATCTAGTAATCCAAGGTCTCTGCTAAGCTCTAGGAATCTTTCTTCTGGCAAGGGTTTAGTGAAGATGTCAGCTATTTGGTAGTCTGTGCTGACTCTTTCAACTCTAACCCTTTTGTTAAGCACATGGTCTCTAATGAAATGGTGCTTAACGTCAATGTGCTTCGTCCTTGAGTGAAAAACTGGATTGTTGGTTATTGCAATAGCACTATTGTTGTCACACCAAATAGGGACTTTGTTGGCAATAATATTATAGTCCCTTAACTGTTGTCTGATCCATAGAGTCTGTGCACAACAGCTACCTGCAGCTAGGTATTCTGACTCTGTAGTGGAGATAGTGTTAGAAACCTGCTTCTTGCTAAACCAGGATATCAGTCTGGTTCCTAGGAATTGACACGTTCCACTTGTGCTTTTCCTGTTGATTTTGCATCCTGCGAAATCCGCATCTGAGTATCCTGATAGCTCGAAGTTGTCATCCTTGGGATACCATAGTCCAACATTAATTGTAGACTTTAGGTACTTAATTATTCTCTTGGCTGCATCAAGGTGTGATTGCTTCGGCTTGGACTGGAATCTTGCACAAACTCCAACTGCATATGATATGTCTGGCCTGCTTGCAGTGAGGTACAGAAGCGATCCGATGAGTCCTCTGTAGTGGGTTGAGTCCACTGATATGCCTGCCTCGTCTGCATCCAGGTGAGTGCTTGTGCTCATTGGAATTCTTGCGGGTTTGGCTGATTCCATTCCATATCTCTTGATAAGATCCCTGGTATACTTTGCTTGGTTGATGAAAATTCCTTTTTCCATCTGCTTAACTTGTAATCCGAGAAAGAAGTTAAGCTTTCCCATCATACTCATCTCAAATTCTCCTTGCATGAGGTTGGAGAATTTCTCGCATAATTCTGGATTGGTTGACCCGAATATGATGTCATCCACATAAATTTGAACAATTAATATGTGGCCTTCGTGCTCCACTCTAAATAGGGTCTTGTCCACTTTCCCTTTGCAAAATCCATTTTTCTCAAGAAACACAGACAGTGTTTCATACCATGCTCTCGGTGCTTGCTTGAGTCCATCTGAGCCTTCAATGCCTTATAGACTTTGTCTCCTTTGACAAAACACAGGGGTTGCTCTACATAGACTTATTCTTCTAGGATTCCATTCGAAACGCACTTTTACATCCATCCGGTACACTTCAAAGTCCTTGAATGCAGCATATGCGAGGAATAGTCTGATGGCTTCTAATCTTGCAACAGGTGCATAAGTTTCATCAAAATCTATTCCCTCACACTGTGCATAACCTTTTGCTACGAGTCTGGCTTTATTCCTAACAACAGCTCCGTCTTCATCACTCTTGTTTTTATACACCCATTTGGTGCCAATAACTTTCTTGTGATCAGGTCTGTCTGTTAGTTCCCAAACTTTGTTTCTTTCCATCTGCTCCAATTCCTCTTGCATGGCATTAATCCATGAATAATCTTCCAAGGCTTGTTCTGTAGTCTTGGGTTCAATTTGCGACATGAAACATGAGAACATCGCCATTCCTGCTGGTAGAGTTGACTGTCTTGTCTTGACTCCATCAGTCAACTTTCCGATAATTTGCTGAATTGGATGATCCTTGAGCCATTTGGGGATCTCGTCCTCTTCTCGGGTTTGTTCCCCTGTTGATTGCTCGTGGTTATCTCGCATCACCGGGCTCTGCTGAATCGGATCGGCTACGCCTTGTCATTTGCGGCTTGGTTCGAATCGCAGATGAGTCTTTGTCGGCTCCGGCTGGGTCTTCTTCCGCAGAATCTGGATCGGATAGGTTTGGTGATCTGTCGATCTGCAGTTGGGTCTTCGCTACCGCGGTTGGGTCATCAGCCGATCTGCAGTGAGTCCACCATTCCAGTGTCATGTATAATGACTTCTTCAAGGGTTGCTGACTTGAGCTTGTTCTCAATTTGCTCAAGTTGTTTCCTGTACTCAACGGTAGATTCATCAAAAACAACATGGGGTGTTTCTTCCACAACTAAGGTTCTTTTGTTAAAAACTCTATATGCCTTGCTTCTTTGGGAATATCCCATAAATAGACCATCATCAGTTTTAGCATCAAAGGCATTTAGCTGTGTTTTACCGTTGTTGTGGATGAAACACTTACAACCAAAAACATGAAAGTAAGCAACATTAGGAGTTCTATTATTCCAAACCTCATAGGGAGTTTTGCCATGTCTCCCTACTAACATACTCGTTTCGGTGTGGCAGTGTGTTGACAGCCTTGTAACCTTTTGGGTAGGTCCGCTTCTGCAATCATGGACCTTGCTGCTTCCTTTACAGTTCTGTTCCTTCTTTCAGCAACACCATTCTACTGGGGCATCCTGGCTGCAGAGAGCTCATGCTGGATCCCATTCTGATCGCTAAAATCAGTTATCGCCTTGTTGAGAAACTCTCCTCCTCTATCTGATCTGATCTTGATTATGGAGAGGGATTTCTCATTCTGGATCCTTCTCAGCAGCTCAGGTAACTTGGTCAGGGTTTAACTTTTCTTGTATAGAAAAATGATCCAAGTGTACCTTGAATAATCATCTACTATTACAAGTGCATGCTTTCTGCCGCTCAAAGTCCTTGGCTTTATAGGACCAAATAGATCCATGTGGAGTAGATCTAAGATCCTTGTTGTGAGCGTTGTAGGCTGAACTGGCTTGAACGATGCTTTAGTCTGCTTTCCCTTCTGACATGCATCACACAGTGCTTCCTTTTTGAATGCTTCATTTGGAAGTCCTCTGACCAGCTTCTGAGAGCTAATCTTGTTGATGGCTTTGAAGTTCAGGTGACATAGTCTTTTGTGCCACAGCCATCCATTCTCAGCTACAGTTTTGGATAGAAAACAGGAGTTAGGTGTTCCTGTGTTCCAATCAATCATGTATACATCTCTTCTTCGGAAACCTTGTAGCTTTATTTCTCCAGATAAGATGTCTATCACCATACACTTCAAGATGGTGAAGACTACTAGATTCTTCTCGTCACAAAACTGGCTGATGCTCAGGAGGTTGTATTTGAGCCCTTTGACATAATGAACTTTGGATATTACAATGTTTCCTCGGTGCAGCTCTCCAAAGCCTTTTGTTTGTCCTCTAGAGCTATCTCCAAAGGTTACATCGGGACCTCTTTCTTTGATGTATTTGGTCAGCATCTTCTTGTTCCCGGTCATATGCCTCGAGCATCCAGAGTCTACAAACCATTCTTCACCTACGAAATTTGAGCTTGAGGAGATGTGGTTGTAGTCCTTCCACCTTTTCTGCAATTAAATAAGCAGAGATTTAGGTACCCAAATTTGTGTGGGTCCTTTGGGGTTAGTTGGTTTCCTAGAGAATTGATTTCTCCTTGGATTATAGGAATTATTATTATAACCCTTATAAGGTGTCTGTGGTCGAGGTCTAAATCTCCTGGTTGGATTGTATACCGGATATTCCTCAAAATTTTGATAGTGTGGGCCATTTCTAAATCTAGGCTGAGACCATTTATTAAACCTTTGTGGTCTCCACACTTGTTCATTTTGGTAATTAGGATAACCTTGAGGTTTCCATCCGCTCCCATTATGAAATCTATTTTTGGGGAGTTGTTGGTAATAGTGGGCATGTTGTGCGAATTTGCTTTTGCTCGCCACTGCCTAGTCGTCTGTCTAGGTGGTCATTTGGTGTAACTCGATCGCAGCCTAGACGCTTTGACTTGGCCGTTGCTCGCTTTTTGAATATCGGTTTATACATGTGCTCAAGAATGAGACTATTGTTTCTCCCTTGATAAACTTGGTTTCAGAACTAGAGGGAGTGTGAGAATCATATCCAAGACCTGATTTGGTATATAATTACCTTTTATAAGTACACAATTCGCCCAGAGTTGAAGACGCTTTCAGGGAGGTTATTTCCTGCGCCTGAGTTTTATTTATACGTGCCACTTAGTAAACTCGGCTTTGGTATGAGCAAGTGCGGTGATTTTTCTTTAAGTAAAATATTTAGCCGGTCTATCTCAAATGTATTGACACTTGCCTGGTTTTTAAAGTCACTGTAGTTGTCTCAACCTTATTTAAATCTAAATGAGTTTTGAAATCATTTTTCAGCTGCCTATTCTCATCTTGCAGCTGAGTCTTCTCTGCTGATACAGCTTGGTGTGTAGATTTGAGTGTTTCAAAATCTTTAAATAACTGATTTACCGATTCATGTAGATCCATATCTTGTGACATGGCTGAGCTATTATTTGAACCGGTGGGTTTAGAAGTTACCTCTTCATCAGCTAAGTTTGCCATTAGGCAATCATACTCCTCGTCTTCATCAGAAAAGAAACCGCTGCTTGATTCGACATGCTCCTGGTCTTCTCCGATGAGAGCTTTTCTTCTGTCTTCCTTTATGCCCACCTCCTTCTTGGTTTCGTCCTTCTTGAGCTCGGGACAATCCATTTGGATGTGTCCTATTTTGTGACAGTTGTAGCATTCAACTTTCCAGATTCCAGCCTTCTGGTTCCTTCTTGGATTCTCCTTGTAGTTTTTCTTATACTTGGAGTAATTCTTTCTGAAATTGTTGAACCTTTGCATTATGAAAGCCATTTCTTCCTCAAAATCTAGTGGATTTGGAGGTTTCATATCGGATAAGCTCTTAGCAGGGGACTCGGCTGCAAATGCGATTCCCTTCTCTGCAGGCTCAGTTGAGGATGAGCTTGGAAGCTCGAACTCATAAGCCTTTAGATCAGAGAACAGCTCCTGAATCTTTATCTTATTCAGGTCTTTGGACTCTCTCATGGCTACAGCCTTCATGCTCCATTCGGGGTTGAGAGATCTGAGAACCTTAAGTGTCATTTCCCTGTTGCCATAGGTTTTGCCCAGGGAGTTGATCTCATTGATAATTTCAGTGAACCTTGTGTCCACTTGATCTATAGATTCACCATTCTTCATTTTAAAGTTGTCAAACTTTTGGATAGCTATTGACAACTTGTTTTCCTTGATCAGCTCCGTTCCTTCACACATTAGAGCTAATGTGTCCCAAATTTCTTTGGCATTCTTACAGTTTTTGATCTTGACCATGGTGGATTTGTCAAGAGTTTGGTATAACACATCTATGGCCCTGTTGTCAAGATTGGCCAGCTTTCTTTCTTCGGGGGTCAGCTCCGTTCTCTTCTTAGGAATCTTTTCGGGCCTCCCAGCTGCGATTTCTACCGTGTTGTCCTTCTCAAAAATGAATGGACCGTCTTCAATGATGCACCACATGTCGTCATGAATTGAAGATAAGTGTGCCTGCATTCTTATCTTCCACAGATCATACTCATCAACTGAAAAGACAGGGAGTCTAGAGTGCATGTGTTCCATTATAAAGTGAGAGATAAGATATATATATCTAATATAGATCTGGTTCGTGAAAAAAATGAACCAACCTCTCTGATACCACTTGTAGGTCACAAGTCGTCTAGGAACAAGTCTAGAGGGGGGGGTGAATAGACTTGTTGAAACTCTTTGAACTCTTTTTCACGAAGAGTGAGTTTCTTCAGCTGATAGTCAAACAAATGACTTGGAGTCGTTTGTTCTTGGATATGTGCGGAAGTCAGCTGATGACGAATATAAATTAACTTAATGAAACACTTAACAATGTATGCAGCAGTTTAAAGTATGATGCAAAGAAACAAGAATAACACAGTGCAATTATAGTGGTCTCGAGGTGGGGTAATCCTCTACTAATCCACTTTTCTCCAAACTATTGGAGATGAATTCACTATAATTTTCAACTTGATAAATATAAAAGTGATTCAAACCACACTACAACAGAATCCAACCAGTGGAAAACCGTGCCGTTGAACACACACTTGACAGCCTTGCACCTCTTGATCCTCGATCCTCGGATGCCTTTACAGTCTCTTACTTCAACCAGTGAAGTACCCCGTACTCAAGATTATAGACAAGAGTGTTTGTCTTCTCCAACTTAAGAGCTTCCTTAAGTATGAACTTTTAGATCTGCTCTTTTCACGATGCTATTTGATTGCTTGAGATTGCTTGATTGCTTTGATCGCTAGAATGTATGTTCGCACCGGTAGTTGCTCAGTTTCAAATCTCTGGATATATATAGGTCAGATCTCTGAGCTTCTTCCTTGTAGCCGTTGCAAATCTTTGAACAAATCCGTCCGTTGGAGAGAGACTTCATTGTTTAATCTTTTCTGAACGTTGCAAGGCTGGATTCCCATTATTTTATTTTATCTTCCGACCGTTGTGAGGACTTCTGCATGTGAGCGCCGAATCTTTTGAATATAAAAGGATTAAAGTCTTCACGGTGGGTCAGGATGATTTAATTAAATCATATCTCTTGCGGGAATCACTCCAATTTGTCTCTTCACGTTGCATTTGAGCTTTCCGTAATATTTGACTTTTCAAAGCATGCTGACGTGGACTTGGAGTACTAGGCTGTAGTCGAGTAGGCTGATGTGCAGCTTACATCTCTGCAGGTAGGTCCTCTCACTGCTCACTGTTTGTGACTTGTCCGGTCAGTGACTTCCCGAGGTACCTCGGCTGCAGTCTGGTCAAACTTCTCGATAAATTTAGTTGACCAGAGCTACTCGATTGAGTCACTGTATTTCTCGATGGACGAGGTCAGATTTAGTACTTAGCCGATTTTCAGCCTAACTAACTTTGGCCTACAGAAGATACTCATTTGGTTCTTCTTTACATTTTGCCAAGTTTTTATACTTAACATATTTTGGCCTATGGAAGATACTCATTTGGTTCTTCCTTACATTTTGCCAAGTAATAAACATTTGATTTTAAATTAATGACATCATCAAAATATAAAAAGTATTCCTAACACCAAGGCCTTATGAACTGCTTTCCAAAAGTGAGACACAAAACGGCCGTCTCGATCAGAAATGATGGTCTTCGGCGTACCATGCAATCGAACTATCTCCGATATAAATACTCGTGCCAACCTCTCTGGTCCCCACGTGTCCTTAATTCCTAGAAAATGAGTTGATTTGGTTAAACGATCAACTATCACCCAAATCATGTTCATTCATGTCGTGGTTCTCGGCATACTGGTGATAAAGTCCATCGATATGTCCTCCCACTTCCATTCAGGGATTGGAAGCGGCTTCAACATTCCGGCAGGCCGTTGATGCTCGATCTTAACCTGCTGACATGTCAAGCATTTCTAAACATAGTCCGCTACATCTTTCTTCATGTTGCCCCACCAGAAATTCTGCTTCAAGTCCTTATACATTTTACTAGTGCCCGGGTGGATAGAATAGGGCGAACTGTGAGCTTCCTTCATAATCGTCTGTTTTAGAACATTGACATCGGGAACGCAGAGTCGGTCCTGAAATCTCAAAACTCCATCATCATGGATTACGAATCCGGGGGCCTTCCCCTTGATCACTTCGTCACGTAACCGAATCATTAGAGGATCGTCTACCTGTCTAGATTTGATTTCTTCGATTAATGACGAAGTCATCATGTCCTTGGACTCTTTGTAACCACACTTCAATTCCTTTTCGAATCATCTCACGTTGAAGGCTAAGTTGGGAGGTCAGAGTCTCCAGTATCTGAATAGAAACAGGCTTGCGACTGAGTGCATCGGCCACTACATTCGCTTTGCCTGGGTGATACAAAATCTCCAAGTCGTAGTCCTTAATCAATTCTAACCATATTCTTTGACGCATGTTCAATTCTTTCTGACTGAAGATGTATTTGAGACTCTTGCGATCCGTAAAGATCTGACAGTGAGTCCTGTACAGATAATGCCTCCAGATCTTCAAAGCAAAAACTACTGCTGCTAGCTCCAAATCATGTGTTGGGTAATTCACTTCATAAGGTTTCAGCTGTCGTGAAGCATAAGCGATCACCTTGTCATTCTGCATTAATACGCATTCGAGTCCTTAGTTCGAAGCATCACTGTAAACTATGAATCCTCCAGTCCCCTGTGGAAGTGATAGAATCGGTGCCGTCATCAATCTCTCTTTTAATTGGTCAAAACTAGTCTGACACGACTCGTTCCACTCAAACTTTTGAGTTTTCTGCAGGAGTCGAGAAAGTGGGCGGGATATTTTGGAAAACCCTTCCACGAACCGACGATAATACCCAGCAAGTCCTAAGAAACTCCGGACTTCTTTCACGTTCTTTGGAGGTTTCCAATCCATAATTGCTTCGATTTTCTGCGGATCTACTCGGAATCCTTCCGCTGATACCACATGACCGAGGAACATTACTTCCTTTAGCCAGAATTCACACTTAGAAAGTTTGGCGTACAATTGTTCGCTTCTCAAAAGTTCTAATACAATCCGCAAATGCTGAGCATGCTCTTCCGGGTTCTTAGAATACACCAGGATGTCATCAATGAACACGACCACAAATTTATCCAAATATTCGATGAACACTCGGTTCATCAACTGCATGAATACAGCAGGTGCATTAGTGAGACCAAATGGAATCACTACAAACTCATAGTGTCCGTAGCGAGTTCTGAATGCTGACTTTGGAACATCAGATTCCTTAATCCTCAGCTGATGGTATCCTAATCTCAAATCGATTTTAGAAAATACTGTTGCCCCTTGCAACTGGTCAAACAGATCATCAATTCGTGGCAACGGATACTTGTTCTTAATCGTCATCTTGTTCAGCTCTCGATAGTCAATACACAGTCGAAGCGATCCATCCTTCTTTCGGACAAAAAGAACTGGCGCTCCCCAGGGTGAAACGTTTGGCTGAATATAGCCTTTGTCCAGTAACTCCTCCAGTTGCTTCTTCAGTTCGTACATCTCAGTAGGTGCCATACGATACGGAACCTTAGAAATTGGTGTAGCTCCGGGTTCCAGCTCAATAGTGAATTCCACATCCCGTCGTGGAGGTAGTCTAGGTAATTCGTCAGGAAATACATCTTGAAATTCATTCACAACAGGAATGGATGAAAGTTTCAAAATTTCATCTTCTTTCTTCATTGCATAGCACCAATACCCTGTACAACCCTGTTTCAACAATTTGACAGCTTTCATTGCTTTGATTAACTTTCCTGAGCTTCCTGGTTTCCATCCTTCAAACAGTACTTCGGAGTCATCATCAGCGATCAGCGAAATATTCCTCCTTCGGTAGTTTACAATTGCTCCATATCGATTAAGCCAATCGTCTCCGAGTATTAGGTCATCTCCTTGCATTTCTATCACAATTAGATTTGAGAGCCACTCCCTACCCCCAAATGATACAGGGAAATCTCTAGTCTCTAAGTTCCCAACAATCCTTTCCCCACTCGGTAAACCAACAACATAAGGTTCACAAGTATGAAAACCGGAAATATTCAAACGATTTACACAAGACAAAGATATAAAAGAGTGCGTAGCTCCTGTATCGAATAAAACGCTAACTGGCTGGGAAAGGATTTGGACAGTACCTGATGCGACAGCAGCATCCTGATCGTCTGTCCTCCTCATCTCGTACAGACGTGGGGGAGCAGATCCGGCACTCGATGTCCCCTTTCGGTCCCATTGACCTCTGCCTCATCCGCGGCCAAAATTTTGAGGCATCTGAACACTTTGCTGCGTCTGTTGGATACTAGCTTCCTTCTGAACTGGCTGCGATGAACGGGTTCCATTGTATTTGGTGGCATCCTTGCAAAACGTCGCACGGTGCCCTTCCTGTCCGCAGTCAAAACATGTAACTGGAGTGCGAAAACAATCACGCCAAAGGTGGCCTGGGCGACCACAGTTAAAGGACTTCCTAGTTGTATCCGTCGTGGCTGACATTGTTCCGTAATTCTTTCCGCTCTTAGATGGGTGCAGAGGTTTCTTGAAAGAAAAAGAAGACTGGGCCTTGCGGGGCCCACTGCTCTTGTGCTCTGTAAAAGTACCAGAGACTTTCTATTTCTTCGACTCCATAAACTTCTCCATTGCTGCTTCTTTTATTTCGTACGCTAATGCCTTATCCTGATATTGGCGGAGAGTGGTACATTCAAAACCAGGCATGTACCTCTGGATTTCTGGTTTCATCCTCATTTCAAAATGAATCATCATCTCCGCATCTGTTCTGACCAGATGTCGAACAAATGCTAACTGCTGGTTAAACGTCTTAATCGTCTGGGATACGGGTTCGTCTGATGGTTGAGCGGAGAAAAATTCCCGTATTTTGGCTTCCTCACAGATGAGGGCGATCGAGCTTCCATCATCATTTTAAATTCTTTCTAATCGCATCATGATCTGCAGTCGGATAGCTTCCCACCACTCGGATGCCTCCCAATCGTAGCATCGGGCAACAGGAGCTCTCCTGTCGTCTGGGCAATTAATTCCAGCAAAAATTTTCTCCAATTCCTTCAACCAATGATCCCAAGTGGGAGTCTCGGAAAAGCCGTCGAATTTGGGTGGTTGCGTCTTCGCCACCTCTTGCAGCCACCGGTCATCTCGATTTCCCATGTCTGGGATCCCTTGTTGTCTCTCTCCCTGCTGTAGTCCCACCGCCACTTGCATTCGGTCCACGACTTGGGCAAACTGGGTCATCTGGTTCACCATTTGACGAAGGATCTCTGTTACAGCAGGTTCTGGTTCGTTGTTAATAGATTGCTGCGGCTCGCCTGAGCTATGACTGGCCTGATTAGAAGGCGACGCTTCCCTTTCAGCATTTCTTCGTCCGCGTCCACGACCGCGACCACGTCCACGTCCGCCTCTCAACATACTGTAAGCATAAATACTCAATATACAGGAAACAACATCGTTCTAATATTCGAGTATAAAGGGACATAACATGTAAAGAACGAGATAGAGTTTAGGAACTTACAACCACCGTTCGCATGAAGACGTAGGCAGCGCAGTGATGTCATTCACGGCCGGTTACCTCAAAAGACATAAATGACCCCTATTTTAACCCAACGGCCAAGATATCCATAATCTTAGCTCTGATACCATATTCTATAACACCCCCGATATATTCAGGAATATTACAGCGCCGTAAATCCTTTACATAAGAATTTACAAGGTTGATTAAAGGAAAAGACAATAACAGATACCGATTTATGAAATTGCTGAAGTAAAATACAACCGTCTGGTTCAAAACCGAAAATATAAATATCCAATGAAGAGTTATTATTACATCACTAAAATCCAAACATTATAAACGGACGACGTACTCGAGTACTTATTGAAATAACCAACAAACAACAGACAGTAAACCCGGCCGGAACATCACTCTGCACCCTCGTCGTCATGCATCTCCAGTGGTTGTTTCCACGCTCTCCTGGATCCTGAACATACACAAATGTTCACCCTCGAAGGGGTTAGCACAACGATGCTAGTACAAGTACAATAATCATACAACAATGATATAATCAACAATTATATCGTAACAAGTTTCTCCAAAGAGAAATATTCACAACACATATCATATCATAACAGTTTCAACATACTGTTGGTATTCCAACGATCCAGCGCACACAGCTATAGATTCCCATGATGATCCCGTCGGACCAACACATGGTGGAACTACCTGTCCAACGATCCAGCGCACACAGCTATAGATTCCCATGATGATTCTCGTCGGATCAACGCATGGTGGACATATAATCACAACATATTTACACGATACAATCACATTGTCATAATATAAACAATTCTAATTAGAGTACTTGCCTCAGTTCGTTGACAAGAATAAACTTCCACGAATATCAAAATACTCGAAGGTCGTCCCCTTCAATCAATCACGTGTTAAGCTCGAACCTTAACAAAAGAAATAGCATAGAATTCATTTCATGTCGAATGAACGTCTAACAATTTAACAATTACGGTATAAACTCCTTAATATGCAATCTGTCTGGATAGCTTAACGCACGCTACGAATCATATGTAGCGTACGTTAATGCTACTCGTTAGCGCATGCAGTACACACAGCCTAGCGTACGCTAACCAGACGTGGTCAGTGCCTCGCTGATCAGCCGACTGACTCAGCTGATGACTTAACACACGCTAAGTCCCAAATGTTGCGTACGCTAAACGTACTCGATAGCGCGCGTTAATTCTCGTAGCTTAGCGCACGCTAAGAGTGCATGGCAGTTCACTGGAGGGCAGCAAAATATACAAATGGTGATGAAGTAAGAGAATCCCTCAGTCATTAATGTTTGTTATCCGGCTTCATGTTATGATCATAACCTTTATGAATGATCTCATGGATACTAACAACTTCGAGGTGCAAGTATACGTATAATCATCATAACACTATAATCCGTCTTGATTACAATTCTCATGTGAAGTTGGTGATCTCCGGTTGATGTATTAGATTCTATTATCATTATACATATTCAGACTTTATCTGGAGGTGAACTAACAATTCCCACTTATACAAAAGAATATTTCCTAAGATGATTCTTCCCTTAAGTCCTTATAACCGAAAATAATACCATCTCCAATTTATGATTACTAAGATGACATAAATCATACGGATAATAAACTTCAGAATGTTCTCTTATCACTTGAAGTACTAGGATTCCAACTACGAGGTTCCAATGATAATATCATAAGCAGAGACATTCCAATCTTTAAAACATGATGTTTGTTGAATAATTCACCAATGAAATTCAATATCACGTTAGCATGATCATCTAATCCCTTGGAATCCAAATCTAAGGCTGGTGATAGGTTGAACATACCTTAATATGCCGAAATCACTGAACCACAAGGTAGAATCCGACTCCGGTTGGTTATGTGCCACTCCAAGGTATTACTTCTCTTCAATGACCACTCACAAGTGATAACCAATATTCAAGGATCACCAAGATACGTTCTAAGTGTGTTGGAGGGATGATTATAGCTCTCTGGCCTCTCAAGGATGAAGAATGGATGAATGAAATGTAAGCCAAAACGGGTTGTTGTCTCATTTATAATATTCTGCATTTTAGCCAATTAGCGCACGCTACTAAGCATTCCTTAGCGCGCGCTAATAAGAGTTGACATAAAACTTGTCCAGGTTCATCCGCGGGAATCTTACCCGGACCCATGTCCCGGCTGGCGCATGTGTTAACCACCTACTTCAATAATTCAGTGTCTAGCGCACGCAACTCCTACATACGTAGCGTGCACTAGTAATAGCCGATAGCGCGCGTTAAGCTACATTCTTAGCGTGCGGCATCACGAGTTTGCCTGAGAAAATTTGCATGTTGTTATACTTAAGTACAAGGATGTCAATGCAAGAAATCTCATACTCCAATAATCAAAACTACAAATCCGAATAATACAGGGTTGAATACAGATGAAATACATCGTAATAAATCCGGATATTACAACAGAAGTATCTACTCAGGAATACTTCAGACAAGATAAGTAAAACGAGCACAATTCCACAGATAGGGATGCACATTAATTTTGGGATTTAATATAACATAGTCCGAGCAAGGGTTCACTTGCCTCAAGTCCGACGAGAGTTACTCCCTTGATAACACAACGGCTCGAACGGCCACACCCGAGAGCTCAACTTATTACATATTCGTCGATTAATACCTTACGGTGATAATGACGATTAGCGACAATTTCCTCGTCCCGTTAGGATTCTTAAACTAGTTTGATTATGGCGTCGAAACCAAAATTTCATGTTCTAACCACAATGCGAATTACTTAATTCCTCGGTCCGCCAATTTACAATTAATCATCTCGTTAAATAATAATGTTATAGTACAACATTTCTATGTTACGACTACGACTTATAGGCACTGTAATTTCATTACGTACTCAAATTCGAAATTCTAGAAAAGAACTACTAAGCACAATCTCCAGAAATCCTAATGTATTCGATAAACTATCCGGTTTGATAATCGATAATTAATTCATTAAGGAATTACCAACGGGGTTACAATATGATAATCGGATTATAATCGCAATCTATAACAAGACGATTCTATGGTGTTGGTGATTTACATGTTCGCTTATGAGTCTTACAATCCAACTACGAGTACTACTACAATTCATTCAAGATACTATCTTGATAGGTTTCGATTAACAATTGTGATTAGTTTTTACCAGTCCGATCGTTATCGAAGTTCTAAACTACCCAAGGCATCCGAAATCTAGTATGGGTCATCTAACAATACTGAGATGAATTCAAGATTCGATAAACTTACCTTACTTGACAAGAAATGAAGAAGAATGACGAAGGATGATGAAGAACGGGAGGACAACACCTTCAAAACCTTCTCTGGATCTTGATCAATCCACTCTACTATGATAATACACGGCTAGGAAGGCTCAAAATTCGATCTGGGGGGTTGGAGGATGATTTGCGGATGAGAAGAAGCATTCAAGGGTCGGAGGAAATGGAAGAGGAAATTTCATTATATAACATCAGGCCCGCATTACGTACGTAATGTCTAAAGTTTTACGTACGTAAGCATCATTACGTACATTACCGCCTAAGGGCTAACGTACGTAAGTCCTTCTCAGGAGATACTGCCCAAAATGTCATGGTCCATTACGTACATAATGTGTGGCTGAATTACGTACATAATGATCAGTTGACTAGTCGTTGTCGCGCCTAAAGTTACCCTGACCACGTGGGATCGAGAATCTCATTCGAAGACTGCATTACGTACGTAAAGTCTAAGCTTTAAAGTATGTAATGCTATAAAAATAGCATATGTACTACTGCTCGAGTAGCGTGCGTAATGTTCGTTCAATACACTAAGTTATAATATTATGTTTAATCCTTATAACACGACTTCCCTTTAGACTCATCCAGTAATTTCTCGGGGGACAAGACGTTGGCCACCGCCAAATTCGCATCGATAATTGCTCAACGACATCAAGGTAAGTCATCAACATATCATCAACATCAGGAAATCATATCACAACACAATTAAGTACTTTCAAGGATTTACATGCCACGCGGCCTAAACATAATACGCATAAAAGTAAAAGCATCATGATGGGGCACATTATTTAATTATTAAAACGAGGTACAAAGTTTTAAACAGCATGGAATACTCACGGTATTACACCTAGTACAACCCAACTATTAAGCCCTTGCTAATATGGTTGAGTTCACTAATATCAATTCAATACACTATAGAATTAATATTGCACTTCCAACCCAAATCCTAATTTACGAAATCAAGCTCATTATTTAAATATATTATTTCCCGTATTTGAGATATCGAATGGCCATTAATTAGTTTAAGCTACTGGCCCTTTTAATTAATTAATTTCTTATCCAAGAGTAGTACCACTAGAACCTTATCATTATACCGAAATTAAATCTACCTGCAGTGTTTTATATAAAAATCATTATCGAGCTCCTCAAGGGGACATCATCAACCCACACGATTCGGGACACGACTTATAGTTATAATCAAGGGGACATCATCAACCCACACGAGTCGGGACACGACTTCTAGTTATAATTATCATATAAATACTACTATTGCCCAAGATATGAAGCATAATGAATTAATCAATGTGACTATCACTTATGGTAAATCAAATCAATAATTATTATAAATATACAACTAAATATTATATATTTAAAATTAAGAAATAATAATTATCCGAGATTTATGTTCTTCCTACAATCACTACAGAAGATACTATCTCACTTCATTCCAGTTCAACGTATGTAAATACGCTAATACATGCTATTAGTCAAGACCAATCAATCTCAAGCATATATTGCAACTTTGCATATAATTTGTCTAGTAATTATATAGGTTGTGAACTATTATATTATTTTATAAGGCACTGATAATGTGATTTTCGGCGTGACACCAACACACCACATTATATACAATATAAAATAATTAGACATTTCATTTGCATATCCATAAAGTGAATAAATATGCAAAACATGTGATTAAATATAATGAACATTCTCATACATAGTTACGGGTAAATAAGGTAATACAATCATAAAGTATGCTTTGGAGAATACAACCCTAACAAAAAGTTGGTCAGTTGTTCGTTTAGTACTTCAGAAAATCAGTTAGTGAGCAGGTCCTCTGGATTGGGCTATTTATAACCTTAGAAATAAATTGGTTATAAATGTAGTCGTTGGCGGGTTGGTGAGATGTGGACGCTTCAGATTGGCAGCTGGTGAATGTTTGAATTTAAGTGTCTGGCGTTAAATTCTTCAGAAATTCTTTTTAGTCTTTATTAACTGGTCTTCGGTCAACAGTCGATGGCTGCATTAAACATTGTCCTATCAGCATTAACTGGACTTTCAAAATCGTGATTATTGTGAATAAAGAATTGCTTATCTCACAACGATTTTAAAGTCTAAGTATTATCTTGTATGATTTGCATTTTATTTTTCCTGAGTAAAATACATACAACGATTACGCTATAGCTAACAGTTTCTTTTACTTTAAGTTGAATCCTCATTTCTCTTTATAAAAATGTCTTTTGTGCGCTGTATGAAGATTGACGTAGGATGCTGGTTGCACTACCAAAAATCAGACTTTAGCCGACGACTTAAAGTGGTCGGCTAAACCCCAAAGTCGTCGGCTAATCATGCCAGCCGTCAGCTAAAAAACCGTCGGCCGATATTCGGCGTTGGTTTAGCCGACGACCTTTGTGCAGTCGTCGGATAAAGTTCAACCATTAGCCGACCACTACTACACGGCCGGCTAAACTCGTTGGGAAAAAATAAAATAAAATTTAGCCGACGACCTTAACGAGAAGGTCGGCTAAAACCGTTTTTTTTTAAAAAAAATATAGTTTAGCCGACGACCATCTTATATGTCGTCGGCGAAAACCATTTTAAAAAAAAAAAATTATATTATTTTAGCCGACGACCGTCTTATAGGTCGTCGGCTAAAACCCTATTTTTTTTAAAAAAAAAAATTACTTTAGCCGACGATCGTTTTATATGTCGTCGGCTAAAACCCTTTTTAAAAAAAATAAATAAATTACTTTAGCCGACGTCCGTCTTATATGTCGTCGGCTAAAACCCTTTTTTAAAAAAAAAAATTAATTCAGATTTTGGGATCCCAAAACCTGTATTTTTTGCACCTGCAATTTTTATACACCAGCTCTCATTATCAACAACAATCAACGCACAACATATTCAAGAACATTAATTTCATCAACATACTAGTAGCGTCAATAAAATCACTTACACAATTGTAACAAAAATATAAATATACAAGAGTACTACAACAACACAACTCGAATCCACTGCCAAAATCATCTAAATGTCGAAATGTAGTAGTAGAAGGATTACCACCATCCCCTAGATCCTCGTCACGAGGCTGTGAAGATGGGGTCTGTCCGAAGAGAGAAGGCGGTGGAGCAGGTGCCTCCAGTCCAGCCTGAGTAGTGGTCTGAGTCAGCGTCATCATATAGTCCATCATGGCCTCCTGCTGTCTCTGGAAACTCTCTAACCGCGACTCAGTCCTCTGCTCGCTCTCATGTAACCGCGTCTGAGTCCTCCTTTCATTCTCAGCTCGGAGCTCACTCTCCGCCCACAACTGCTCCTCGAGATAGGTAGTCCGTGCATCCCGTCCGCGAGGGCGCTGGAAGCCGGGGGTATCTTTCAATACATGGTGACCCTCGGCTCCCATCATCTTAGTGCGATACCAACTACCTCTAGGAGGGTAGACGGTACCCCACACCCTAGCGCGAACATAAGGATCGGCCTGATCGATCTGTCCAATGGCATAATCGAGGTCAGTCTCCGCTAAGTCCGGATACTGCTCCCGAGCAATCTCAGCAAGCATCCTCTGAGACTCCTCCCGCACACGCTCCTAAGTTAATATGAAAATAAATATTTGAATATCAATAAAAGTATGATACAAAGGCATTTATTTTATTACTAAAATAAAATAAAAAAGACTTACATGCTCCTTGGGACGGTTCGGAAATTCTTTTTGAGTCACTTAGGCAAAATGCGTCCAACGAATCAGAAGAAATGGCCTCGTGCGCAACTCTGGCTAACGACCGAACCTGATCGTGATGGTCGATCAAAGACGATTGGTCGTGTTGGTCAAGCTAGTCGCCTTCAAAAAAATCTTATTTAGAATCGAGTTTATATTAAGAATTAAAAAAATAAAATCGAAATATTATTATTTTTTATTAAATACTAGCATTTTTTAATAATTAAAATACAATATTCAGATTTTTATTTTTTATGGAAAATAATATTTTAGTTTTTATTTTTATTAAAACAATTTATTTCCACTTTTGAATAAAAATTCCGATTTTTTAATATTAATAATATTCCAGAATTTTAAAAATACATGAAGTTCCGATTTTTCTAATTTAAAAAATGGAACTTCAAGTATTTTTTATATTCTCAAACATTAATTTAAAAATGGAGTTTATATTTAGAATTCAAAAAATAAAATCTGAAAGAGGAAGAATGAAATGAGGGTATTTTAGTCATACCATGAACTCGGGTCGCGAAAATGGGCGCGTAGCCACTTCCACTCGTACTCCTAACTTAAATTCTTTCTGGGTAGCCTCTCGGGTATCACCTCAGCCATCTGAACATGTGCATCTCATTTTTCCAAGATTTGTACCTACAACACACGTTGCACAACATATATCATTCGTAAGAAAAAAAATTACGCAAACAATGTAGATACAAAATAAATTAAAATGACTTACTTGATAGACTGCACCTCGTCACACCAAGTACGTAGTAGAGAGTCGGGAATGACAAACCACACCTATGAACAACATAAATACGCAATAATTTAAAAACATCACATATTGCATTTTCAAGAACTACGTGTTGATTGAAAAACACTTATTAAATATTTATTAACTTACCGACATAGCATTATTCAAAGCATCCTTCACGCACTGCGTCACGTCCCCCCAATCAGGAAACAAAACGGGGACTCTGTCCCGAATGACAAAGCCAACATTACGGCTATATGACGCCGCAGCGTCAGAAGACATCACCGGCCGGCCGTGTCTGTCTAGAGGAATCTCATAACGGCCATGCTTACTTACGTACGAGTCGAGCGCTGCACTTTGGCCGGGCCACGAGTCTTCTTCGTTTTCTTCTCCTCCTCAACTACATTTTTCCCCTTCTCCTTCTCCCTCTCTATCTCCTCGTACAGTTTCGTCTTCGAAACCCGAAAACTCCGCCAAAACATGTTGTCTGACCAAGACTCGTAGACGTATGCCTCGTCAGGGCTAATAAATCGAACGGGAACTCGGGCTCCCGACTCATCGACCTCTGGAATAGTCGGAACCATCGGAGGCATGAATAGAGTCGGCGGCGGACCGTGGGGCACCGCGGACGAGGAACTCCGTACATCTCCTGATGTGTGAGGGCTAGACGTGGGTCGGTGGATGGGAGGCATACGAGTCTCCGGCTGCGAGGGGGTCGGCCGTGGTGTCTGAAAGGATAAACGCCGCGCTAGTGCAGCGGGCTCATCTGTCGCCCTATAAAAATCGTCAGCGTTCATGCCGGAATCTTCTAGTATCTGGCGGGCACGAACGTTGCTCTGAGATATGTATAGTGTACCGAGATCCGCCTTACTAGAGGCTGCGGAACTCCCCCCCGAATCGGGAGTGGTCGACTTTGTCGACTTCTTCCCCAACGCTTTCTTTATTCTATCCATAATCTAAACAAATAAATCAAATTCACAACTCAACACAACAGTAATTATCAATGCCATACCACGTTAATCTTTCGATTAACGCCGGCTATAAAATTCCTTCCTCCTCAAATAAATTCATCAAATATTTCTAAACAAATTCATCAAATAATCTAAACAAATTCATCAACTAAACAATTCTACACAACAGTAATTATCAATGCCATAGCACGTTAATCTTTCGATTAACGCCGGCTCTACAATCCCTTCCTCCTCAAACAAATTCATCAAATTCGCAACTCATTAAACACAAAATATTGAAAATACTAAATTCATCAAATATTGCATCACAACTCATTAAACATTTTATCTAATTCATCACATAATCTAAACAAATTCATCAAACAAATACAATAAATTCAACAAACAAAATAAAAAAAAAAGGAGAAGGGTTACGGCCGGGCTGGCGGGCGACGGGCGGAGGGCGTCGGGCGGGCGGGCGGGCGGGCGGGCGATGGGACTGGGGCTGGCGGGCGGAGGGCTGGCGGGCTGGCGGGCGGACGATCGGCTAAACCAGAAGACGGGGCGACGGGAGGATCGGCGATCCGGGGGCTAGGTGACGGGCGGCTAGGTGACGGGGCGGTTGGGGCCGGGTGACGATCGGCAGGCGATTGGGGTTGGGGCTGGGTGATGATCGGCGGGCGATTGGGGTTGGGGCAGAAGAAGAAAATAACAAAAGGGAGGTACGAGAAACGTATAAAAGGTGAGGGTTTAGCCGACGACAAGATCTACGTCGTCGGCTAAAGTTTTTTTTAAAAAAAAAAATTATACTTTAGCCGACGACATATAAGACGGTCGTCGGCTAAACCCAGCAGTGACCCGACCGTGTTAGACACCACGGTCGGGCAGTCAAACAGTGTGTTTTCAATTTCTGGGCGGGTGCGACACGGGCCGTGTCGATGGACACGGTCGGGGGTTTAGCCGACGACCTTCTTATAAGTCGTCGGCTAAAGTTTAATTTTTCTTTTTTAAAAAACATTAGTCGATCGTGTCAGGGGACACGGGCCGTGTCGCACCGCCTTAATGGGAAAACACATCAGATGATCGACCACCGTGTTGTCTAACACGGTCGTCATTGTCGGGTTTAGCCGACGACCGCTTTATATGTCGTCGGCTAAAGTATAATTTTTTTTTAAAAAAACTTTAGCCGACGACGTAGATCTTGTCGTCGGCTAAACCCCCATGTTTTTTTAATAATATTATTGATATTATATTAATGTTATGATTATGATTATTATTATTACTATTTTTTTAATTATATTTAACAAATGAAAATATACATCTACTAAATTTATGGCTCATAGTTTGAGTCATCACTACAGTCTGTCTCATTATCTGAGTTGATATCCGGCAACATATGCCTCAAGTCGTCCACATTATCGTCATCAGAATTTTCAAGTAATTCGTTTGTATCAACGTCAACGTACCCGCGAGCATCACCACGGAGTCGGACGACTCGTCCTTCAGGAACATTATTCATTGTAATTGTTGTTGATGGTGGAATATTTGCTGCATTTGGCTCTTGATAAGCATCATCGTCATCAGTACCTGTTGTTTCTCCCAAAGGTAGCAAAGACTAAAACTATTCCTCGTTGTCACAACATTCACTACCTTCCATGTGCCTTTCTTCACCAAGTCGTCCAAATAATACACCGACTTTGCTGATGTAGCAAATACAAAAGGATCACTTTCATACCATGAAGTGGAAGTGTCAACAGATAACAGCCCGTAGTCGTCTTGCATATCGGTTCCAAGACTGGTGTCGTACCATCGACACTTAAACAAGTAAATTGTCATGCCTTCCCCGTAAATTAGTTCTACCACTTCCAAAATAACACCGTAATATCCACCATCTATCATAACCCTAGAATTTTGACATCTTCTTTTTTGGTCTCTCCCAAGGCATACGAATGTGACACCGTTGACTTTGGCCATCGAATAAATTCTTGACATAACCGGCTTCATAGAAAGAAGCATAAGTTCACGCGACCAGTTAGGGTGTCCGTCATCTTGTATGTGTGCCATCTGTCGTAAATAAACTTTTTATGTAAAAAAATATCTTAAGTCCAAAATGCAATAGCAACTGAATGTATACGTACACATTCACCAAAATAGTCGGCAAAAGTGTCATTGTGGAATCTGGTGTCACCTCGCACCATATCGCATGACAAGTGGATGTCTTTCCAGTACTGAACTTCTGGACAATTGAGCAATATCCACCAATGTCCACCCGTGACTCGACGGTCTAATTGTCTTCCTGGCAACCTCCCATAGACGTCAACCTTAGTGGATATGATAGAAAGATTGAATTGTATTTTATCTGCTGGAATAGAGCGGGAAGGGGGCTCGAAGTTGCCCAAATACAACTTGATATGCGTAATACACTCCGACGCAAGGTAAGATTCTGCAATGCATCCTTCTGGTGCAGACTTATTGGCCACGGAGTCTTTGTAATCACCGAGTTGCCTGTAATATTGTCATTGTGTTAAAAATCAAACTTAATTTGACAATATATATATATATATATCATACAAAATTATGTTACCTTTCAACCGGGTACATCCACGTGTAGTGCATTGGACCAGTGACCAATAACTGCCTATGAAGGTGGATCATGAGGTGAGGCATGAGGTCAAAAAAGTTTGGAGGAAATATTCGCTCAAACTCGCACAAGATATAGATGATCTCATCTTGCATTTTACGCAAATCAGATCTCTTGACCTCTCTCGTACATAGTTTCTGGAAAAATCTTGACAATGCAACACACGGCTCGACCACCTGTTTTGGTAAGTACGGTCGAATAAATACCGGAAATAGGCGTTGGAGTAGGATATGACAATCATGACCCTTCAAACCAGTTAACTTGTTCTCCCTGAAATTAACACATCTTCCTATATTTCCAGCATACCCGGTAGGATACCTAGCGCCTTTATCCAAAGAAAATATCTCAGTTCCGCTCGCAGTTGATGGTGTAAGCTGCCTTAGGCATTTTTTGTTTTCCCTTGATAGTTTTCAACCACAAATGTTTTCTTATGCTCATTTCTTCCAAACCTTTGCGTGCTTTTGGCCCGTCTTTGGTCTTTCCATCCCAACCTAAGGTTGTCCCAACCACACTTTCGCAAACATTCTTTTCAATGTGCATGACATCCAAGAAGTTTCTTATCAGTAACTTGGACCAGTAAGGCAATTCCTAGAATATACTTTTGTGCGACCAATACTTATACCTGTCGGGCCTTTCAGGGGTTGCTGCAATCACATCAGGATGGTTGCTAAGCTGACCAAAATCGTACTCATTAAGAATTGATAGTATTTCATCACCTGCACACTGTCGTTGTGGCTCGCCCATTTCTACAGTGCCATCAAATGCTGCAGCATCCATACGCCACTCATGTTCCCTCTCAAGCCATATCCGATGACGCATTCGGATAACTTTCCTACAGTGGTACCTAGCACAATCTGCATTCAAACACACTGGACAACCTCTATATCCGCTAATAACAGATCCAGACAGCATTCCATATGCAGGAAAATCACTAATAGTTCCGATACACATGGCGTGCAAGTAGAACGTCTCAGGCGAATAACTGTCGTACGTGGGATGACCTTGCTCCCACAACAATTTCAGCTCCTCTATCAAAGGTCTCATATACACATCGATACACTTTCCTGGATATCCCGGCCCCGGGACTAACAAGGTCAACATATTATGCTGCTTCCGCATACACATCCACGGAGGAAGATTGTAAGGAATCACTACAACAGGCCATATGGTATATGAAAGACTCATGTTACCAAAAGGGTTGAAACCATCAGATGCAATCCCGAGCCTCACATTTCGGATATCTAAAGAAAAATTCGGATACTCCCTATCTATATGCTTCCACGCTTCTCCATCTGAATGGTGTATCATAGTATCCCTGTCATTAGTGCGCGGCTCGACATGCCATCTCATTGCTTTTGCCGTGTGACGAGACATAGAAAGCCGTTCCAACCTGTCCTTCAGTGGAAAATACCAAAGTAACTTCACCGGTTTCTCTTTTCCAGAAGGAGTGATCCTATATCTCTCTGTATCACATACAGGACATCTCGTGAGGTCTTCATTAGGATGCCCCCAGAATAGAACACAATCATACATGCAGACGTGGAACTTAATGTAGGAAAGACCAATATCTTTCAAAATTCGTCTCATTTTTTAATATGTATTAGGAAGATGATGACCCTGTGGAAGCATATTACTCGTAAGCTCTAAGTAATCATCTACAGACTTGATGGATGATTTGTTTTCCACCTTTAATCTCATCGTTTCCATGACACAATCAAGAACAGTCATGTTACACCTTGGGTATAGAGGGGTCTGTCGGCTAAACCATTACAATATTATTTTTTTTTCGGAAGAAGTTTATCCGACGACCTAGATCGAGGTCGTCGGCTAAAGTATATTATGTTTTTTCTTCCGAAAAAGTGTTTAGCCGCCGACCTCGATCTAGGTCATCGGCTAAACCATTACAATATTATTTTTTTTTCGGAAGGAGTTTAGCCGAAGACCTAGATCTAGGTCGTCGGCTAAAGTATATTATTTTTTTTTTTAAAAAAAAGTGTTTAGTCGACGACCTTGATCTAGATCGTCGGCTAAACCATTACAATATTATTTTTTTTCGGAAGGAGTTTAGCCGACGACCTTGATCTAGGTCGTCGGCTAAACTATATTTTTTTTGTAAAAAGGGTTTAGCCGACGACCTAGATCTAGGTCGTCGGCTAAAACATTACAATATTATTTTTTTTTTCGGAAGGAGTTTAGCCGACAACCTAGATCTAGGTCGTCGGCTAAAGTATATTATTTTTTTTTCTTTTCGGTCGGCTAAACGTTATCTCGGTCGTCGGCTAAACCTCTTTAATATAGCCCACGACTATTTTGAACTTTAGCCGACGACCTCCACCAAGTCGTCGGCCAAAACCCTTTAGCCGACGGTATTTCGAGTCGTCGGCTAAAGTCCTTCCGAAAAAAAAATAATATTGTAATGGTTTAGCCGATGACCTAGATCGAGGTCGGCGGCTAAACACTTTTTCGGAAGAAAAAAAATAATATACTTTAGCCGACGACCTCGATCTAGGTCGTCGGCTAAAGTATATTATTTTTTTCTTCCGAAAAAGTGTTTAGCCGCCGACCTCGATCGAGGTCATCGGCTAAACCATTACAATATTATTTTTTCGGAAAGAGTTTAGCCGACGACCTAGATCTAGCTCGTCGGCTAAAGTATATTATTTTTTTTTAAAAAGTGTTTAGTCGACGACCTAGAGCTAGATCGGCGGCTAAACCCTTACAATGGTATTTTTTTTAGGCGGGAGTATAGCCGACGACCTTTTTCTAGGTCGTGGGCTAATCTATATTATTTTTTTTTTAAAAGGGTTTAGCCGCCGACCTAGATCTAGGTCGTCGGCTAAACCATTACAATATTATTTTTTTTCGGAAGGAGTTTAGCCGACGACCTAGATCTAGGTCGTCGGCTAAAGTATATTATTTTTTTTTCTTTTCGGTCGGCTAAACGTTATCTCGGTCGTCGGCTAAACCTCTTTAATATAGCCGACGACTATTTCGAACTTTAGTCGACGACCTCCACCAAGTCGTCGGCCAAAACCCTTTAGCCGACGGTATTTCGAGTCGTCGGCTAAAGTGCGAAGTTTAGCCGACGACACTTTATAGTCGTCAGCCATTTTTTTTCGGCTCGTCGGCTAAAGTACTTTTTTTGGTAGTGTTGTATGATGCATTTATCGAAACAATTAGGATATTTTATCCCAACACTACCCAACTGGTGAAAAATAAATATAGATTACTTCCAGTGGTTGAAAACCCATTGGAGCCTAGCCATTGTAGATGCTTCCTTCAGCACGGACTACGATAAGAGGAAGAGGAAGATCTTCAAGTTTGGTTGTTGCAATTTACTTGTACTTTTCATTTCTCCCTTGAAGATTCTAGAAATATAATGTAATCTGTTAGAAAAAGTATATACAGTCGACTTGAATGATAATTGCTAGTTATCTCAAACAGACTGAGTTTTATTATGTGCATTTACTTATCTGTTTATGTTGATCCTTACATTTGAACAAATTTTATGTTTTTCCATCATAAAAATAGGGGAAATTTGTCAGAAATATACTTAAGATTTTGGTAATGTCATCCCTATATTAAAGTTAAGTTCATATATATGTTCTAAGTACTTGGCATTGCGAAGAAGAACCAAATGAGTATCTTCTATATCCTTAAAGGTTATTTTAAGCTAAGCATAGAACATCTGGTGTTATACAACTAAGTCAAGTGAAAATCTAAATCCAGACTTAAGCTAAATATGGACAGCCGGGTAACCCAGCTAAAAAGAGACAACTGGTCAGCCAAGTGTGGACAACAAAGTACAACCAAGTATGGATAGCCGAGTATGAACAATCGAGTATGGACAACAGGGAGTTTTCTATACTTAGGGAAATTATCAAGTATCAAACAGCCATACCCATGTTAGCAAAGTTAAAAAGTCCAACTAAAACGACAAGACACATGCAGACGTGAATAAAACAAAGAAGAGAAAAGTTGAGTGATTCATGCAACTTGCATGCAAAGTAGGCATAAGATATTCCTCTAGATTCACGCCCAAGGACATTCTTCATTTGATAAATCAAAGATTGCAGCGTTGACAATTAATACCGAAGGAAGAAGCTTCAAATGGGTAGATTTACAGAAAACAACAAAGCTAAAGAAAGATAATACTAAACAAAGAAATCTATGTTCAACGGACTATTTTTTTTTAGAGAGGTGCAACGACTATGAGAAAAAGCTCAAGGATCGTATTATAGATATTTAAAGATTTAAATATCATAAGTATGATGTGATTAATACTACCAGCAAACAAATATACTCTATATACTATAAGTATCGTAAAGAGTTGCGTTCCAAGATACAAATTTAGAGAAGCTCTTAAAGTTGGAGAAAAGAACTCTTGTCTTTGTGATTTGAGTTTGGTTACTTTGTTGAATGAGGTTCTTGAAAGTTGTAGTTGGGCGACATCTACAGGTTCTTAATTGGAAGGTGATAGACAACTTGAGAGTTGTTGATGCATCCATGAGTTTTCTATCAAGAGGTGACAAGCAAACAAAGGGAATGAGTTACAGCGCCAATGATTTTCACTGGTTGAAAGCTGCGGTAACTAAATTTATTATAACCATCATAAGTTATAGTGAATTATCACCAAGGAGATTGGAGAAATGTGGATTAGTAGAGGATTACCCAACCTCTGAAACCACTATAAGTGCTGTGTGATTTACTGCTTTAAACAGCATACTTAACTACTGCATGCATCTTACCTGTCGCATTAACAAACATGGTCAGCTAAGTTTTTGGCATATTTTCAACTGACATCTGAAATGCCCGCAACTGAGTTTACCTTGCTGCTACATCCTACAACTAAGTTTCAAATATTTCAGCTTGTAGAAGATTTTAAAAGTGTACTCACCCTATGGACAACATTAAGTCTTGCCATCATCAGAATAAGGGGGATTTGTTGGGAATACACTTATGATTTTGATGATGACATCCATGTGATAAGTTTAGATTCTAATGTAAGTTCTAAGTACTTGACATTATAAAGAAGAACCAAATGGGCATCTTCTACAGGCCCTAAAATTTTATATTTTAAAGCTAATTATAGATCAACATCAGCAGGGTTCCAGCTTCTAAGTTCAAATCAGTAAACGGCTAGGTCCCGTCTACACCTAAGTTGGATAACTGAATAGAACTAGTAGTAGATGACTTGACCCAGCTTAAAAGGGCAGCCGAGTATGGACAACCATGTTTTGATACTCGAAAAAATCCTGAGTATCATTCGGCATCCATGTCAGCATATTTAAAAGTTAAAAAATCGACAAGACACATAAATATGTGAATAAAAAATGATGTAAGAAATCGAGGCACCCATGCAACTTGCATGAAACGTAGGAATAAAATAAATCTCTAGATTCACTCTCATGGCATTATTCATTAAAGAAATCAAGGAATGCAGCAATATATTGAAGGAAATCTTCAAATGGGCATATTTAAAGAAAGACAACAAAGACGTTGCAAAGAAGATAAGGATATACAAAGAGGTATCTCTCTAATGGACAAATTTGTTCAAGTGATGCAATGACTATGAAAGAAGAGCTCAAGAACTTACTATAAATATCTGAAGAGCTTAAGTATGATGCTAGTAACACATTCAAGCAGACAAAGAATGCAAGATATAAGCATCGTGAAGAGCTAAAGATCTAAGATAAAAATCAAGAGAAGCTCTTAAGTTGGAGAAACAACAAACACTTATCAACTGATTTAAGTGAGGAGTACTTTATAGAACGTGTAAACAACTCGAGAGTTGTGAGGCATCCAAGGATTTTCGATCAAGAGGTGACAAGCAACCAAAGAAAGAAGGACTTATTGCAGCCCAGGGTCTTCACTAGTTTAAAAGTGTTGTAACTGAATCATTATAACCATTCAGGTTATATTGAATTCATCTCCAAGTGGATTGGAGAAAAGTGGACTAGTAGAGGATTATCCCAGCTCTAAAATCACTCTCATTGTTGTGTTGATTATTGCTTTGTGCATCACACTTAACTGTTGTGTCCATCTAATCTATTTCATTAACAAACCCGGTCAGCTAACAAGTCTTCCGCACCTTAACTGATTTTCAGTTGGCACCTGAACTGCCGGCAGCCGACTACCTCTGTCCTTAACGTATGCTAGCTTATCAAACTAGCATATGTTTTGGCTTCTGCACTTAGACAACTTTAACATCTCTCAGCATATATCATTATACAATATATCAAACATAAATAACTCGACATACTTGATATAATATCCTTAAGTATCATTTATGACTACCATGTATATCACTCATTTCACAATTTCAATATAACTTTTACAATATATCAAACATCAATGACTCGACATACTTGATGCAATATCCTCAACTATCATTTATAACTACCATGTATCACTCATTTCATAATATCAAAATAACTTATCCATACTATACATATTCCATACTGTTCAATACAACTCAGACAAAATTAAATGAAAAGTTCATAGTAAAAATCCAGGATCTTACACTTTAAAATTATAAATATAATTGAATTAGTGTATAATGGATCAAACTGCGAGCCAATTGGAGTATGGATCAGGAAATTATATGAAAATAGTGAAGATTACACTGTAAGCAAAAACTGTAGAAAATGTATAATTGTAGGTCATAAAGTTACCAAGGTAAATTCCTCCCGAAGATGTTTTCGACATCTGGAGAGGCCGATATGGTTGTGTAATAAAGTTGTTTGGCCGTAAGATGTAAAGTACAGTTGTCACTTGTAAAAATATGACTATAACATCCCAGGACTATATATACACGTTCAAGGGTCAGATTTTCACTCAGAACCCTTTATAACCAATCCCAAACTCTTGTTCTTGCCTCAATTCGGGTTTTTATTTGGATCTAATTTTAGTTGATTCGTTGCTCACATGAATTTATCCAATCTTTGGAGGATTATAACATTTCTACGGATTCAATTTCATGAGTTCTTCGAATTAAGGTAAAATAAAACTCTTGGAACTTCTTTATTGTCAATTAAGTTGATTATTATCTATTTGAGCATGATTACAATAGATGATCATTGATTTATTGAAGTATTGTTACATGTGGCAATTATTAGGGTTAGATATGAGGAGTTATCATAGGATTTTGAGTTGTATGGGTAAAATATTGATGTTTATGTTCAGAACTGAGGACTGGTAAGGTAATATGATGATTTTAGTTGGTTTATCTTGGTTTTAATGGATCTAAGGATGTTTGATATTTGAGTTGAATTGTTGAATATAAAGTATTCGATAAAGTATCTTAATGAGAGATTATGATATTGTAGTTGTTATTAGTGCATTGAATTATCGTGATTATTTTGTTATAAATAAGGTTTTTAAATTTATGGATATGTTTGAGGCGGTCGGGCAATAGGGTGATAATGGTTTGTTCGAAGTACTTTTAATCTTGTGTTTATATAAATTCACGCATTATAAATGAATTGTAAATGAATCCAATGCTGAGAGACTGAATGTTCAGTCGTAGAGGACCCAACGGTGTCTCTAGGTATCTATAATACCATGTTGGATTGAGAACTTAATGGTTTTCTACCTGGAGAGGACCCGACATGGCCTCTGATGATCTATCTTAACTCGCTATGCCATGGAAGATGTTGCGCTTGATGTTGTTTTATGAACATAAATTTTATCAATATTCCGGAATATTAAATGAAATAAATTACTTAACATGTTCTGATGTAAGTTTTGTATTCGATTTGGTTAATGTACCTTTACTAGCCATTATATGGCTAACTCCTTTATAGATAGGCATGTTACATATGTTCAGGTGTAGGTATCATGAGGAACAATTACAGGGATGATGCGAGGGTGGTGGTATCCCACAGCGACGTTGGGTGCCCGTCTAGTCCCTAGTTTTGTTTGTCACATTTGATGATTTATGATTGTTGTTATTTATTATTGATTTCTGTTGAAAAACTCGGAACAATATGGATAACTTGTATTATGATATTTCATTTAGGATAAGTTGGTTTTTGTAGCAGAATTTCAAGAGTATATATTTGTGTATTGTATCATAGTTGTCATTTGTGAATGGTCGTTGATGTATTTAGCTTTGTGAATTCTGGAAAAGGGATTCATGGTGCTATAATATCCCTCGAATGTATCAAGGGTGTTACGTAATGTCTCACGCATGAGACTGATGGTACCATACTTGCCGTGAACTTTAACCTAAACAAAGAGGAACGAGGTGCGAGTTCTACAGAAGGGAAAAAACTTGGGACTAAGTTCAGCATAAAATCATGAGTTGTCGGACCAGCACTCTAAGAGTGAGACCCCTCAACAATAAGGGACTTCACGAGTAGATTAAATAACATGTTATCATTTATATATAAATGGTCAATATGCCCCTCATAAAATTATTTTATTATGATTGTACTCTTTGAAGTTTCCCTATAAATAACTTCAGTTATTAATGAAATTATTCTTAATAATTCGTTCTCAGTGTTGGTCACGGTATCCTTAACTTACAGCTTAGAAGAGGGGGTTGAATAAGCTGTACTCTTTTTCGAAGTTTGTTATGCGTAGCGGAAGTCATAAACTAAGTACAACAACTAGACAGTCTCTTGTACTTTGGTGCGTACAGGATTTTCAGTGTAAGTATATAGTAAATCACAGGCAATAAGAAAACAGTAAATACAGAAAGTAATAATACACATATTTAATGTTTTCGAGGTAAATGCCTCGACATCCACAGGTCCTACACATAGGAGTAAATAGTGTATTAAAATCACTAAGTTGGTCATTGTATCGTTCACACAGATCGATACACATGACTGTAGCTTGAGCCCTTCACACAGATTGGCTAAGGCTTCTTTGACTTGCTTTTTTCCACACAGATTGAAGCTTCATCTCTAAACTCTCTTCCCACAGAGGTCGGAATAGTTCAACTTAGTCCACACAGGGATAATGATCTCAACAGTATGGTTTTGAATCACACGAATCATAACATCAGCTGTAGGCTATGAAAGTCTTTGTTGTATAGTGTTGTTCTCAGTTGAGGACTTATAATTTCTTCACTCAAGGATATACGTTGTATGCTTGAAGAACTATATTGCTCTTTGATAATGAATGATTCGGATTCTTGATCAATCAATAAGTGAGCAATGTCCTCTTACTTGGGCTATTTATAACCTTGGAATTAGACCCATAATAAATATAGTCGTTGGCCGGTTGGTGAGCCGTGGATAAATCAGATTGGTGGCTTGCGGAATATATGAAATAAAGATATCCGAATTTAACACTTCATATGTAGCACCCCCAAATCCCATTGGGTCATTACAGTGCCGTGGACCCCACACTAGGAGATCCACTAGGCGAACACGACCAAAATACAACAACTAACCAAAAGGGAGAATCACAGTTCCTACTATGATATCCAACATAATATCCCCATATGGAATTTCAATGATAAAAGTGGGCCTACATGGAAAAAATAAAGATACAACAACATCCACGAGCCTTGCTCGGATAATACAAAATGACAACGACTGAACAAAACTGGAGTACTCCAAACTGTCTGACCGACATGAACATTGAAACAACTCGGACTAGTATTGCTAGAATGCCTCGTCGCCATCATCATGCCCCTGTGTCTCAACTCTCTCCTAGCAAGCACCTAAAACATGAAAACATGTTCCGCCCCCACGGGGTCAGTCATCCAGATAATGAATATCAAATGCATGTACGACATGATTACATCCAAAGGCAGAATAAATGGTACAACAATGATAATACGAGATGCTCACAAACCAAGGTAAGAACCGAGTATTCGTGAAATACTATGCCCACGGCATACGATCGGTACCTGCTCAACAGGTTAGAATACAAGTGCCCACGGCGAATCATCAATATAGAGCACAACAATGCATTACCCGAAGGTAAACCAAGCCAAAGCTGAAATAGATTCGAATCATAGTGCCCGAAGGCTCCAACGGAAATACCAAAACATCACAATGGCCTGAAAGCTACTCAGGCGAAGCTGTCAATCATCACAATAGCCCGAAGCTGTAATATCTGAGTGCCGAAGCCACGGCACGAAGCCGTATCACAATGAGGGCCGAAGCCACGACACGAAGCCGTATCACAATGAGTGCCGAAGCCACGACACGAAGCCGTATCACGATGAGGGCCGAAGCCACGGCACAAAGTCGTATCACAATGATGTCATCCAATGACCGTGACATGCTGAATTGCAGGTGCTGGGAAACTAACCGCGAAGGTTCAAACCCCAGACTTACCCATAATGAGATCACCCAGTGACCGTGACCTACTGAACTGTAGGTGTCGGGAAACCAACCGCGAAGGTTCAAGCCCTAAACTTACCCATCGAGCACCAGCCGAGACTAGCCTCCAAAACACAATTAATCACAAACGGCAACGATTCCAAGATTACCAAATTCACAAGAATAATAGTGTGCTGCCTTGAGTCGGCCAACACGACAACAACAACTCACGGATGGGCACCGTTCTTGACGGTCCCAATTCAAATACCTCGACTACCTTGGAGTGGCCAATCGATCACAACGATGCAACGGATGGGAACCATCCTCGACAGTCCCAATTCAATACCTCAATTGCCTTAGAACGACCAATCGATAACAATGATACAACGGATGGCAATTATTCTCGATAATCCCAATTCAATACTCGATTACCTTAGAATGGTCAATCGATCACAACGATTCAACAGATGGAAATTATTCTCGATAATCCCAATTCAATACCTCGATTGCCTTAGAATGGCCAATCGATGACAACGACTCAACGGATGGGAGTTATTCTCGATAATCCCAATTCAATACTTCGATTGCCTTAGAATGGCCAATCAATAACAACGAAATGATTAGCATAGATGTCCCGGTGCCTTTAATCGGTTACCGACGACGGAGATGATAATCTAACACGTCAATGCCTTCACTTGGGCAATTACAGCATCAATATCAAAATATAAATATCAATAACAATGATCATAACAATGTCTTAAACCGACGTCAATATCAACAACAATAATTGATACATCGAGACCGTGACCCGGTTACTGACAATAACATCAACAACGAGTATCTCAAAGCCCTGAACGACTTTTATTGGACAACAACAACATTTGGCATAATTTTCTGAAGGGTATCGTATCAAACAATTCCCTGATATCAACAAAATCATAGTGAGACCAAGTCTCGAAATGATACAACACATTCATACACATATATGATAACATTAATCTAATTGACTAGTACAAGTATAAAACTTGCCTCAAACCAAAAGCGAGAAAGTCCTTCCACGATCAACGTCCTTCCAAGAAACGACGAACGACATCTTTTGACGATCACAAACACTCGAACAACCTTGAATGAAAAACAATTCATTCAATAACACAAAATTCATAGAAAACAACACCAAGGACAAACCCGATTCGATCACGAATGGATTAAACTCCCCAAACGAATATCATAGTTGTAACACCCCCAAATCCTATTGGGTTATTACAGTGCCGTGGACCCCACGCCAGGAGATCCACCAGGTGAACATGATTAAAATACATTAAATTAAACAATAAGGGAAAATCATAGTCCCTAACATGATATCCGACACAATATTCCGATAAGGAATTTCAACGACAACGATGGGCCCACATGGCCAAAAGTAAAAATACAACAACATCCAGGAGCATCTGCTCGGGTAATACATAATGACAATGACTGGCAAACTGGAGAACACTCCAACTGACTGACCAACATGAACAACTCGGACTAGTATCGCTCGAATGCCTCGTCGCCATCATCATGCCCCTGTGTCTCAACTCTCTCCTCGCAAGAACCTAAAACATGAAAACATGTTCCACCCCCACGGGGTCAGTCATCCAGATAATGAACATCAAATACACGTATAACATGATATGCATCCAAAGGCAGAATGAAACAGTACAATATCACAATCACATGAAGCCAAAACAGCCCGAAGCTGTATCGATTAGGGCCGAAGCCACGGCATGAAGCCGTATCACAATTAGGGCCGAAGCCACGGCATGAAGCCGTATCACAGTTAGGGCCGAAGACACGGCACGAAGCCGTATCACAGTTAGGGCCGAAGCCACGGCACGAAGCCGTATCACAGTTAGGGTCGAAGCCACGGCACGAAGACGTATCACAGTTAGGGCCGAAGCCACGGCACGAAGCCATATCACAGTTAGGGCCGAAGCCACGGCATGAAGCCGTATCACAATTTGGCCATCCAATGGCCATGACCTACTGAATTGTAGGTGTTGGAAACCCAACCGTGAAGGTTCAATCCCCAAACTTACCCATAATGAGCACTAGCCGAGACTAGCCTCCAAAATATAGTTAATCACAAACGACAACGATCCGTAGATTACTGAATTCACGAGAATGATAGTGTGCTACCTTGAGTCGGACAACACGATAATTATGACTCACGGATGGGCATTGTACTCGACAGTCCCAATTCAATACCTCGATTACCTTAGAATGGTCAATCGATAACAACGACACAACAGATGGAAACTATCCTCGACAGCCCCAATTCAATACATCGATTGCCGTAGAATGGCCAACCGATAACAATGATGCAGCGGATGATTCAATATCTCGATTGCCTTATAACGGTCAATCGATAACAATGATACAACGAATGATTGAGCACCTCGATTGCCTTAGAACGGCTAATCGATGACAATGATACAATGAATGCCTCGGTACCTTTAATCGGCTACCGATGACGAAGATGAGAATGAATACGACAATGTCTTCAATCGGCTAACACAACATGAATGACAGGACGCCAACATTAATAACAATGATTACAACGACGTCTTAAATCGACATTAATATCAACAACAATGATCGATACATCGATACCGCGAACCGGCGATCGACAATAACATTAACAACGAGTATCCCAATGCCTTGAACCGGCCATTAATGATTGATAATAAATATTTGGCATAATTGCCGAAGAGTATCGTATCGAACGATCCCCTAATATTAATGAACTTATGAAGAGACTAAGTCTCGGAATGATACAACACATTCATACACATATATGATAACATTAATCTCATTGACTAGTACAAGTATAAAACTTGCCTCAACCGAAGGCGATAAAATCCTTCCACGAGCAACAAACGGCGTTCTCCGATAAATACAAGCGCTCGAACAACCTTAAATGAAATACAATTCATTCAATAACATAATATCGAACGAAAACAATACAACGATCGAAGGAAAACTATTTGAGACATTTAATCGAACACTAAATGTTCAAAGTTCCTCAAGAACCTAATAATCATCAATCGGGTTGAACGAATCGAAGATATGGATATACAATTCATAGAACATGATTAATAATGTTTATTAACATCAACCGATTCATCAAAATCGGAAGGAAAATTAAATCAAAGCCAAAACTCCCAAAATAGACAATTTTAGGAAAACCAATAGAATTACCTTGATTCGACGAAGAAGGATTAGATGTTGATATGATCACCTAGAGCCTCCTCAAAACATGATTGGATGAAGTAGAATCGATCATAACCCCAACCCTAGTTGGATCGTCCGACTGCCGCGAGAGAAAGAAGAGAAAGGGTGAAAATGAAATGAAAAAACCCGTCTGACCCCCTTATATACTCCAGTGACGCACGACCAAAACGCACGACCAAATGTCCGTGTGGTTGGTCGTGCGCCAGGCCACTGCCCGGGCACTGATCTCACGCACGAGCAGCACGCACGAGCACCTGCTCGTGTGTCTTGCTCGTGTGTCCCTGATGGTCGCCAAAGTGTACTGTCCAAACATGATGCCACGCCCGAGCAGCACGCACGAGCAACTGCTTGTGTGTCATGCTCGTGCATCCCTGCTTAGTGCCAAAATGACAAGAGAACACAAAAGTGCAAGGACATGCATGCCTACACACGACCTGCACGTCTTACACGATAATAAGTCACGTCCAATCAGTGAAACGATCATGGAACTCCCAACACAAGCGAACAATGGTGATGATGATGAAAATATTCTCGTATCGATCCCGGAACAGAGATGAGTGATGAATAAAAATTGATACACGACTCCAAGATAAGCCGAATGATGAACACGAAATGAATGAATACGAATGACGAATGATTATTACTGAGTGAAAAAAAATTCCGAGTGGCAATTACTGAATGATAATTAATGAATTTACAACCGGGTATTACATACTCCCACCCTTAAAAATAGTTTCGTCCCCGAAACTAAGGATAAACAACTCGGGATATGAACTATCCATCAGGATTTGAAAACAAGATCTCGAGGAATGCTCCTCAATACGAAGCACTTCGCCTGAACAACTGGGCCAACCCCTCATAAGTACTGACTCACGCCTCATAAGGAAAGCGACAAGGCACATATAGTCCTCGGGACCATCTCAATCACACGCCCAAGTCCGCATGACTTGACGTCTCAAATCACAATGAATAATTACCCAGATTATCACGAAATCTCGGGTACAGCACAAGAAGAATGCATCAAATGACCCAAATCTCAAGATTGTCAAATACGATCATTATAAGATAGATCAACAATAAATGATCCACAACCACGATACATTAATACGGATTAAGTTACACATTAATCCGAAAACAGAGAAAGGAAAATACAAAAATTAAGGCCACATATCAAATGTACCCAACACCGATATCTTCCAGATAATTGATCTCCTGGATCTCATCGATTTAAGGAGACCCAAATCTGAACTCATTGCTCCATATGATCCCGGGAGGTCACAAGAAGAAGAATGATCACAATGAATGATAATGAACCGAAATCCAATAAGGATCAAGAATGACTCATCGGGGTGAAATGATAATGTAATGAGTGATAGCTCAAATGAAATGATTGGAACCATTGTTCCCCGTGAAGTGAATGATAACTTTGATAATTATAAGTCTTAACGTGATTGATATATGATGGATGAATTATATGAAAGAATGAGCGACAATGAAATGAATGATTATCCTATTACCGAGCAAGAATTAACTTGTTCAAAATCGGTGATGAATGTCCTTACCTCTGGCTCTCGAAGCCTGATAGGACCCATTGAATGAAACACGGGCTGGAGTAACAAAGTCCCTCGAGGCCCTTGAGCTCCCTCGAGATCTACCGGCCCTAGAACTCCTGCAGTATTTCTGAAGGTGTCCCTGATTCCCACAGAGAAAACAGACAATAGCTGCACCATACACCGAGTACTCACGTGCCCTGCTGAATCACAGTTAAAGCAAACAACGATCGAACTCGTCGTCTGAGAAGAAAATGCTCTCCCAGCACTAAAATGACTAGAAAACGATCTCTTGAACGTCGGAGTCCGATGTCCCTCTGATAGCTCTTTCCATACCGAGGCAGGAAACTCACATGATAATTACAGATCCCGTATGAAGATCGCATCATGATTACGTTACTGAATGATGATAATGAGCATACATGCTCTAACATAATGGATGCATTAATAATGCAATAAAATGATCATCTACATCACGCCGGAATATGATAAGATCGCATGAAAGGTCAAGTGAGGTGACATGAGTATCTGATGAAATTCCTGAAATGATTACCTTGAACAAGTTAACAAGGTTGAAATTCGATCCATAAGATCAACAACTGAACCGTGAGATGGACTGGGTGATTAATGAATTAACTGAGCAATGAAATTGACTGAGTGATGAATGAATTAACTGAGCGATGAGATTGACTGAGTGATGAATGAATTAACTGAATAATGAGATTAACTGAGTGATGAATGAATTAACTGAGCAATGAGATTGACTGAATGATGAATGAATTAACTGAACAATGAGATTGACTGAGTGATGAATGAATTAATTGAACAATGAGATTGACTGAGTGATGAATGAATTAACTGAACAATGAGATTAACTGAGTGATGAATGAATTAACTGAGTAATGAGATTGACTGAGTGATGAATGAATTAACTGAACAATGAGATTGACTGAGTGATGAATGAATTAACTGAACAATGAGATTGACTGAGTGATGAATGAATTAACTGAGTAATGAGATTAACTGAGTGATGAATGAATTAACTGAGTAATGAGATTGACCGAGTGATGAATGAATTAACTGAACAATGAGATTGACTGAGTGATGAATGAATTAACAGAACAATGAGATTTACTGAGTGATGAATGAATTAACAGAGTAATGAGATTGACTGAGTGATGAATGAATTAACTGAACAATGAGATTGACTGAGTGATGAATGAATTAACTGAACAATGAGATTGATTGAGTGATGAATGAATTAACTGAGTGATGAATGAGTTAACTGAGTAATGATATTGATTGAGTGATGAATGAATTAACTGAGTGATGAATGAGTTAACTGAGTAATGATATTGACTGAGTGATGAATGAATTAACTGAGTAATGAATGATTTAACTGAGTAATGATATTGACTGAGTGATGAATGAATTAACTGAATGATGAATGAGTTAACTGAGTAATGATATTAACTGAGTGATGAATGAATTAACTGAGTGATGAATGAATTAACTGAGTAATGATATTGACTGAGTGATGAATGAATTAACATGATTGACAAGATCAAAATGATGATTGAGGATTATTAACTGATGAATGAGTTGATCCTTAACGCTTACACAAGTCACACGTGCTCCAAAACAATTAGTCATGCACATCAATCGTAACAATAATATCACATATAGGTTTCAACAAAGCATGAATAATTAATGACATGATGAATGTATGAACATAAAGAGAATTGAGTCCTAACACAGGTCATACGAAGCTTCGAGGTCTCGCGATACTAGTCTTCACTGACGACGACTCGATGAATGAATGACTCGTGTAGTCGTACTAATTTAACGACTCACAAAACCTGACTGTCCAGATTGTCATAACCTGACAGTCCCACCACTACCGCATCGGCAGAGCCACATAACTTACATATCAGGGTATCTCACAACCCAAAATCTCTGATACCATCTTCTGTAACACCCCCAAATCCTATTGGGTTATTATAGTGCCGTGGACCCCACGCCAGGAGATCCACCAGGCGAACATGATTAAATACATTAAATTAAATAATAAGGGAAAATCATAGTCCCAACCATGATATCCGACACAATATTCCGATAAGGAATTTCAACGACAACGATGGGCCCAACATGAACAACTCGGACTAGTATCGCTCGAGTGCCTCGTCGCCATTATCATGCCCCTGTGTCTCAACTCTCTCCTCGCAAGCACCTAAAACATGAAAACATGTTCTGCCCCCACGGGGTCAGTCATCCAGATAATGAACATCAAATACACGTATAACATGATATGCATCCAAAGTCAGAATGAAACGGTACAATGATAATAATGCGAGATGCTCACAAACCAAGGTAAGAACTGAGCATTCGTGAAACACTATGCCCACGGCATACTATTAATACCTATTCGACAGGTTAGAACATAAGTGCCCAACGGCGAATCATAATTACAGAGTACCACAATGAATTACACGACATGAATCAGACCAGAACTGAATTAAATATGAATCACAATACCCGTAGGCTCCAATGAAATTATCAAGACATCAAAAAGACCAGAAAGTCACTCAGTCGAAGCTGTCAAATATCACAATCACATGAAGCCAAAACAGCCCGAATCTGTATCGATTAGGGCCGAAGCCATGGCACGAAGCCGTATCACAATTAGGGCCGAAGCCACAGCACGAAGCCTTATCACAGTTAGGGCCGAAGCCACGGCACGAAGCAGTATCACAGTTAGGGCCGAAGCCACGCACGGCCGTATCACGCGATTAGGGCGGCTACGCACGGCCGTATCACAGTTAGGGCCGAAGCCACGGCACGAAGCCGTATCACAGGTAGGGCCGAAGCCACGGCACAAAGCCGTATCACAGTTAGGGCCGAAGCCACGGCACGAAGCCGTATCACAATTTGGCCATCCAATGGCCGTGACCTACTGAATTGTAGGTGTTGGAAACCCAACCGTGAAGGTTCAACCCCAAACTTACCCATAATGAGCACTAGCCGAGACTAGCCTGCAAAATATAATTAATGACAAACGACAATGATCCGTAGATTACCGAATTCACGAGAATGATAGTGTGCTACCGTGAGTCGGCAAACACGATAATGATGACTCACGGATGGGCATCGTACTCGACAGTCCCAATTGAATACCTCGATTACCTTAGAATGGTCAATCGATAACAACGACACAACAGATAGAAACTATCATCGACAGCCCCATTCAATACCTCGATTGCCTTAGAATCCGATAACAATGATGCAGCAGATGATTCAATATCTCGATTGCCTTATAACGGTCAATCGATAACAATGATACAACGAATGATTGAGCACCTCGATTGCCTTAGAACGGCTAATCGATGACAATGATACAATGAATGCCTCGATACCTTTAATCGGCTACCGATGACGAATATGAGAATGAATACGACAATGCCTTCAATTGGCTAACACAACATGAATGACAGGATGCCTACATTAATAACAATTATTACAACGACGTCTTAAATCGACATTAATATCAACAATAACGATAGATACATCGATACCGCGAACCGGCGATCGACAATAACATTAACAACGAGTATCTCAATGCCTTGAACCGGCCATTAATGATTGCTAATAAATATTTGGCATAATTGCCAAAGAGTATCGTATCGAACGATCCCCTAATATTAATGAACTTATGAAGAGACTAAGTCTCGGAATGATACAACACATTCATACACATATATGATAACATTAATTTCATTGACTAGTACAAGTATAAAACTTGCCTCAACCGAAGGGGATGAAATCCTTCCACGAACAAAGAACGGCGTTCTCCGATAAATACAAGCGCTCGAACAACCTTGAATGAAATACAATTCATTCAATAACACAATATCGAACGAAAACAAGACAACGATCGAAGGAAAACTCTTTGAGACATTTAATCGAACACTAAATGTTCAAAGTTCCTCAAGAACCTAATAATCATCAATCGGGTTGAACATCGAAGATATAGATATACAATTCATAGAACATGATTAATAATGTTTATTAACATCAACCGATTCATCAAAATCGGACGAAAAATGAAATCAAAGCCAATTTTAGGAAAACGAAGAGAATTACCTTGATTCGACGAAGAAGAAGGATTAGATGTTGATATGATCACCTAGAGCCTCCTTAAAACATGATTGGATGAAGTATAATCGATCATAACCCCAACCCTAGTTGGATCGTCCGACTGCCGCGAGAGAAAGATGAGAAAGGGTAAAAATGAAATGAAAAAAATCCGTCTGACCCCCTTATATACTCCAGTGACGCACGACCAAAATGCACGACCAAATGTCCGTGTGGTTGGTCGTGCACCAGGCCACTGCCCGACCACCGATCTCACGCACGAGCAGCACGCACGAGCGCCTACTCGTGTGTCTTGCTCGTGTGTCCCTGATGGTCGCCAAAGTGTACTGTCCAAACCTGATGCCACGCACGAGCAGCACGGATGAGCAGCTGCTCATGGGTCATGCTCGTGCGTCCCTACTGAGTGCCAAAATGACAAGGGAACACAAAAGTGACAGGACATGCATGCCTACACACGACCTGCACGTCTTACACGATAATAAGTCACGTCCAATCGGTGAAACGATCATGGAACTCCCAAGACAAGCAACCAATCGTGATGATGATGAAAATATTCTCGTATCGATCCCCGAACAGAGATGAGTGATGAATAAAAACTGATACACGACTCCAAGATAAGCCAAATGATGAACACGAAATGAATGAATACGAATGACGAATGATTATTACTGAGTGAAAAAAAAATTCTGAGTGGCAATTACTGAATGATAATTAATGAATTTACAACCGCGTATTACAATAGTTTTCAACTATGAATGCCAACATCCTCCAACACCTCAATGATCAATATGATCAAATGTTCTTAACACTTCTGAAAACAATTCAACAAGAATCAATTAAGAACAACACTATACTACTCATTCCAAAATGATAACCTCACCAATATAACACTAACACCTCAAGAACATCATCAGCACCACAAACATGATGTCCAACCGATAATCTTCCACCAATTCATCATGAATTCGGATATCAACAAGATCAGATCAACCATTTGAAGATTATGACAATCATCACATAATTCATCATAATTCCTATACCAAAATGGTTATAATCCCCCAAGAACACCACCAACAATAATAATCATCTCAAGGCTATGTTAATCATATAACAATCTTAACATAATCCTTCCTAGACATGATTATAACCTCCAAACATTCTAAAACATTAAGAACACAATTAAACTCAACTATAACATCATGTTCTTCATCATAAGTTCATAAAAACTCACCAAGAATCATGATATACTCCAACAATAAATTAATACACGAAGTAAACAACAACAACAACATACTCGAAAATCACTTGAAGGACAAGAGATTGAGAAAACTTACCCAAGAAGAACAAGATGAACTCTCCAAACACCAAAGGAGTAGGAATCACTTCCAACCTAAAGTCTCAATCCAAGCTAGGATGATCAAAATCACATTAGAAGAGTCTCAATATCAAGAACAAGTCCAGAGGGACGATTCTAGGGAGACAAACTTGGTTATGGTTCGCGAAGAAATGAAATACGAAACCAAGATATATAACCTGGAAAACACATTACGTACACTATACACCAAGCATAATGCACGTAAGGACCATTACGTATGCTACTTCAACAACTTAACGTACGTAATGCTATTCCAGAACTGACTGGCCAAAAATATGAAGACCATAACGTACGTAAACAACAACCATTTACGTACGTTAACAAGCTGCATGAATAACGTACGTATGGCTCACATCCTAACGTACATAATGAACCCGTTGACTGCAATAGTCGATTGGATCAAAGACAACCGGGACCCACCGTCCGAAAGTAGACTCTGAGGAAGGTTCCCTCTACCTACCTCTCATTACATACGTAACATGAATAGAATAACGTACGTAATGCCGAAGGCCTAACGTACGTTAAGCACACAAGCTAACCTACGTTAACTCAACAAAGTGGACAACCAAGTTGTTCCATCAACTGTCAACCCGAATGAACGAAACACAATCCTTCGCACCTCAACCAACACGAATGAGATAATACAACAACATTTGTACAATTCCAAATGAATACGTACAACACAACAGTATCACGAAAAAAATTACCCCCAAATATTACACACTCCCCCCTTAAAAAGAGTTTCGTCCCCGAAACTCAGGGTGCACAACTCGGGTGTGAACTATCCATCAGGATCTGAAAACAACATCTCCAGGAATACTCCTCATTGCGAACCACTTCGCCTCACTAACCAGGCCAACCCCTCGGGTCCCCCGCGTCTCCTCTGCCTGAACACGGCAAAAGTCAAGTGATAAAAATACTCAACCAATAGCGATATCTGTCGAATCATGACTCCTCTGCTAGAGACCAGCCAGAAAGTCGTACCACCCGCATGACTCGTAACACTGGCGTACACACCCTGCGGGAGCCGCCCATTGTACATGCCTACAATCATCGGTGTACACTTCCCCATTCTCGTCGGCATCGGATGCACATGCAAACACTGACCCAGGCCACACAATGATAATAACAACACAGACATAGTCCTTTGGACCATACCAATCGCACGCCCAAGTCCTTACGACTTGACGTTTCGAATCACAATGAACAATCACCCAGATTATCATGAAATCTCGGGTACAACATCAAAAGGAAAGAAAAACATATCAAACGACCTAAAATCTCAAGATTATCAAATACTATCATTACAAGATAGATCAACAACAAATGTTTCACAACCATAATACTACAATACAGACTGAGTCAAACATCAATCCGAAAATCATGGAGAATACAAATCAAGACTACATCTCAAGCGTACCCAACATCGATATCCTCCAGATCATCGATCTCTTCGATCTCATCGACTCGAGAAAGACCCAAATCTGAACTCGCTGCTCCTCCTCGGCTATCCTTACCTCTGGCCCCGAATCCTGATAGGACCCCTTGGATGAAATACGGACTGGAGTAACAAAATCTCTCATGGCCCGTGAGCTCTCTCGAGACCTATTGGCACTAGGACTCCTGCAGTATTTCTGAAGGTGTCCCTGCCTCCCACATAGAAAACAAGTAATAGCTGGCACCGTATAACGAGTACTAACATGCCCCGCTGAATAACAGTTAAAACAAACAACATTCGAGCTCGTCATCTAAGAAGAAGATGCCTTCCCAGCACGAAGACGACTAGAAAACGATCTCTTGGACGTTGGATCCCGATGTCCCTCTGAACAAACCAATGTCCTAGTCTTCGCACCAGAAGAAGTTGAAGGGTGCTTCCGAGCAAGCTCCTTGATCAAAAGCTCTGCTCCAAGAGCCTTCTCGATGAATTCACCAAGTGAGTTACAATTATGGTTGAACAAATGCATCCTCCACTGTGGGTTTAGCCTCTTGCTAAAATACTTGATCTTATCCGCCTCAGTAGGGATAACAGACGAAGCAAACTGAAGGAGTCCATGAAACTTCTCAGCAATAACAACGCCCTCATCTTCGACGGATTTGGTGTTCAAAACCTCTGATAGCTTGGCTTCGCGAAGTGGAGCCGGATAATACCTCTCTAACTTGAGAGTCTTGAACTCGCTCCAAACACAATCATGGTCGGTGGGTTTCACAGAAATCCACCAAGAATAAGCGCCCTTACTCAAGTAGTAAGCCACTACTGCCACCTTACTCTCTTCCAGACAATGAACCATGTCGAAGAGTTTATCAAAATGTTCAAGCCAATGAACAATATTAGATGGTTTCGACGAACCCCCAAAAGTAGGCGGCCTCTGATGAGAGATATCGCGGATAATCTGACTCACTCTCCCAGCCTGTCCATAAAACGGCACCTGGGATCCCTACTATGGTGGACCACGAACCACCAAGGTGTGCATGGTCTCCATTATCTGCGTCATCTGAGTCATTTGGGCCATCATGCCCCTAATAAGCAAGAAAGGGTCGATGTGTCCACTCTCAGTCTGATCGACTCCTCGAGTATGACATCCCGAAGGAGAATCGATCACGTAGGTAACACCACCACCCGAACTCTAATCTATCTCGTCATCCGCACGCGTATAAATGTGAGATTCTGGGTTCTGGCTCGATCCGTAGCCCTTACCCCATCCGTCACGTCCTCGGATTCCTCTTTCCATACCGAAACAATAACGTTCGATCATGATCATAACTCAAATACGTCTCGACGATCAAATCATAATGCTAAGTCAATAGCCAAACACGAGTATACATACTCAACACCGTCACATCAATCATGCTAGTCATAGCTAATATAGATCTCACACGTTCTAAAACAAATAATCATGAGTCAATCGTACCACTAATGTCACATACAGGATGCAACAAAACATGCATAATCGATGACATAATGAATGTATGAACATAAAGAGAATCGAGTCCTTACACAGGTCATACGAAGCTTCGAGGTCTTGCGATACTAGTCTTCACTGACGACGGCTCGATGAAAGAATGACTCATACAGTCGTCCAACTATCACGACTCACAAAACTCGACTGTCCAGATTGTCATAACCTAATAGCCCCACTACTACCGCGTCGGTAGAGCCACATAACTCACATATCAGGGTATATCACAACCCAGTTCTCTGATACCATCTTCTGTAACACCCCCAAATCCCAATGGGTCATTACAGTTCCGTGGACCCCACACAAGGAGGTCTACCAGGCAAATACAACCAAAATACAACAACTGACCAAAAGGGAGAATCATAGTCCCTACTATGATATCCAACATAATATTCCGATATGGAATTTCAACGACAAAAGTGGGACTACATGGCCAAAATAAACTTACAACTACATCCACAAGCCCTGCTCGGATAATACAAAATGACAACGATTCAACAAAATTGGAGTACTCCAAACTGTCTGACCGACATGAACACTGAAACAACTCGGACTAGTATTGATAGAATTCCTCGTCGCCATGGTCATGCCCCTGTGTCTCAACTCTCTCCTCGTAAGCACCTAAAATATGAAAACATGTTCTGCCCCCACAGGGTCAGTCATCCAGATAATGAATATCAAATGCATGTACGACATGATATGCATCCAAATGCAGAATAAATGGTACAACAATGATAATACGAGATGCTCACAAACCAAGGTAAGAACCTAGCATTCGTGAAATACTATGCCCACGGCATACGATCGGTACCTGCTCAACAGGTTAGAATACAAGTGCCCACGGCGAATCATCAACCTAGAGCACAACAATGCTTTACCTGAAAGTAAACCAAGCCAAAGCTGAAATAGATATGAATCACAGTGCCTGAAGGCTCCAACAGAAATACCAAAACATCACAATGGCCTAAAACCCACTTAGTGGAAGTTGTCAATCATCACAATGGCCCGAAGCCAAACAGCCCGAATCTGTAACATCTGAGGGCCGAAGCCACGGCATGAAGCAGTATCATAATGAGGGCCGAAGCCACGGCATGAAGCCATATCACAATGAGGGCCGAAGCCACGACACGAAGCCGTATCACAATGAGGGCCGAAGCCACGACACGAAGCCATATCAGAATGAGGGACGAAGCAACAGCACGAATCCGTATCATAATGAGTGCCAAAGCCACGACACGAAGCTGTATCATAATGACGCCATCCAATAACCGTGACCTGCTGAATTGAAGGTGATGGGAAACCAACCGCGAAGGTACAAACCCCAGACATACCCATAATGAGATCACCCAGTGACCGTGACCTACTGAACTGTAGGTGTTGGGAAACCAACTGGAAAGGTTCAAGCCCCAATCCTACCCATCGAGCACTATCCGATACTAGCCTCCAAAACACAATTAATCACAAATGTCAACGATCCCAAGATTACCGAATTCACAAGAATAATAGTGTGCTGTATTGAGTTGGCCAACACGACAACAATAACTCACGGATGGGCACCGTCCTTGGCGGTCCAAATTCAAATACCTCGACTGCCTTGGAGTGGCCAATCAATCACAACAACTCAACGGATGGGAACCATCCTCGACCATCCAAATTCAATACCTTAATTATCATAGAACTACCAATCGATAACAATGATACAACAGATGGGAATTATTCTTGATAATCCCAATTCAATACCTCGATTGCCTTAGAATGGCCAATCGATCACAATGACTCAACAGATGGGAATTATTCACGATAATCCCAATTCAATACCTCGATGGCCTTTGAATGGCCAATCGATAATAATGACTCAACGGATGGGAATTATTCTCGATCATCCCAATTCAGTACCTGGATTGCCTTAGAATGGCCAATGGATAACAATGACTCAACGAATGGGAGTTATTCTTGATAATCCCAATTCAATACCTCGATTGCCTTAGAATAGTCAATCGATAACAGCGTAATGATTAGCACAGACGTCCCGGTGCCTTTAATCGGTTACCGACGACGGAGATGATAATCGAACACGTCAATGCCTCACTCGGCCAATTATAGTATCAATAGAAAAATACCAATATCAGTAACAATGATCATAACAATGTCTTAAACCGACGTCAATATCAACAACAATAACCGATACATCAATACTGCGACCCGATTATCAACAATAACATCAACAACGAGTATCTCAAAGCCCTGAACGGCTTTTATCGGACAACAAAAACATTTGGTATAAGTTGCCTAAGGGTATCGTATCAAACAATTCTCTGATATCAACAAAATCATAGAGAGACCAAGTCTCGAAATAATACAACACATTCATACACATACATGATAACATTAATCTCATCGACTAGTACAAGTATAAAACTTGCCTCAAACCAAAGGCTAGAAAGTCCTTCCACGATCAACGTCCTGCCACGAAACGATGAACGGCGTCTTCCAATGATCACAAACACTCGAACAATTACAATTCATTCAATAACACAAAATCAATAGAAAACAACACCAAAGACAAACCCGATTCGATCACGAATTGATTAAACTCCCCAAACGAATATCATAGTTTTCAACTATGAATGCTAACATCATCCAACACCTCAATGATCAATATGATCAACTGTCCTTAACACTTGTGAAAACAATTCAACAAGAATCACTTAAGAACAACACTATACTAATCATCCCAAAATGATAACCTCACCAATATAACACTAACACCTCAAGAACATCATGGACACCACAAACATGATGTCCAACTGATAATCCTCCACCAATTTATCATGAATTCGGATATCAACAAGATCAAATCAACCATTTCAAGATTATGACAATCATCACATAATTCATCATAACTCTTATACCAAAATGGTTATAATCCCCCATGAACACCACCACCAACAATAATCATCTCAAGGCTATGTTCATCATATAACAATCTTAACATAATCCTTCATATACATGATAATAACCTCCAAACATTCTAAAACATTAAGAACACAATCAAAGTAAACTATAACATCATGTTTTTCATCATAAGTTCATAAAAACTCATCAAGAATCATGATATACTCCAACAATAAATCAATACACGTAGTAAACAACAACAACAACATACTCGAAAATCACTTGAAGGACAAGAGATTAAGAAAACTTACCCAAGAAGAACAAGATGTACTCTCCAAACACCAAAGGAGTAAGAAAAACTTCCAACCTCAAGTCTCAATCCAAGATAGGATAATCAAAATCACATTGGAAGAGTCTCAATATCAAGAACAAGTCCAGAGGGACGATTCTAGGGAGAGAAACTAGGTTATGGTTCGTGAAGAAATGAAATACAAAACCAAGATATATAACCTGACAATCACATTCCGTACGCTATACACCAAGCATAACGCACGTAAGGACCATTATGTACGCTGCGTCAACAACTTAACGTACGTAATGCTATTCCAGAACCGACTGACCAAAAATATAAAGACCCTAACGTACGTAAACAACAACCATTTATGTACGTTAACAAGTTGATGAATAACGTATGTAGCGCTCACATCCTAACATACGTAATGAACCCGTTGACTGCAATAGTCGGTCGGATTAAAGATACCCGGGACCCACCGCCTGAAAGTAGACTCCGAGGAAGGTTCCCTCTACCTACCTCTCATTACGTACGTAACATGAACAGAATTACATACGTAATGCCGATGGCCTAACGTACGTTAAACGCAAAAGCTAACGTACCTTAGCTCAACAAAGTGGAAAACCAAGTTGTTCCATCAACTCTCAACCCGAATGAACAAAACACAATCCATCGCACCTCAACCAACATGAATGATATAATACAACAACATTTTTACAATTCCAAATGAATACGTACAACACAACAGTAACCCGAAAAAAATTACCCCCGGATATTACATCATACTTACTTTTTGATCTGCATTAAATGCTCTTGGTCCATAGTCTTTTTGGCTGTATTAAATGTTGTCTTCTCAGCATTAAATTCTTCTTTGAAACCTTGAAAACTTTGTGAATAAAGAAAAAATTATCTCACAATGGTTAAAAGGTCTAATTCGACATCCTGTTGTATTGTATTTTTCTTTTCCTAAGTAAAATAGCTACAACGTCTTTGCTGTATGTTGGAACCTTTATTTGGTTGTAGGATATATCTTTTAGGCGCTGTATGAGTTCACTGTAGGGACAGGTTGTAGGGTGCATTTATCAAAATACTTGGGGTATTATTTTTCCCAATTTCTCCCTTTTTGATAATGCCAAAACTTATTTAAAAACATAAGGTTGTCTTCAAGTCTTCTGTCGGATGATCTGATCTTGGAGATTGAGACTAATATTTGAACTGCTCGCAGGTAAGTTGGAAAATTTTAAATTCTACAAGACTAAGTTTATTACAACTTAAGTTATGATTGGCTTGTAGGCACAATCTTACAACAAGTAGTCTAACTGAATACAACTTAATCTATAAACTGTTCGCAGATAAGTTCTCACAACTTTTAGACTTGGAAACTTTTATACTTGGTAGATATTTCAATATATATCACAATCAAACAGTAAATGAAGATTACAGATTGTAATTTGTTGGGGTAAATCAAAATTTTATTGATGATGCAAACTTTATTATAGTGCTTTAGGAATTAAACTTACATCTGGAGCATAGAAACATGAAAGATAGAGCAGAAAGGAATCATCTTCTATACTGCTGTTGTCTAGACGACTTCTTGGAGGGATCATGTTTGGTATCTCTCCACCAGTTAACTAAGGAATCTCTGCCTCGGTCCTTATAGATGTTTCTTCCTCCTGGGGTCACATCGTAGGCGGGAATCCAGTCTTCGATGTGAGTTACATGATCACCCTTCTGATGACTTGACCTCAACTTCAATTGCAATGGAAGTATTCCTTGTGATAGGAGCCTTGAGTACTCATTCGCATCTTCATCCAGCTTCTTGAATTAGTTGAACATGGTGGACTCCCTGATGAGAAGCCAGAAGTATCTCTCTAGTTTGTTGTTTTTCCATGCCTTCAGTTCCTTTTCTGTCGGTTGTCAGTATTTAGGAAGAGGAATCTCAGCAGGCTTCTTGATTGTGCTCTTCCATGGGAATTTCATATCCTGAAACTCAGGACGAGAACTAGTCACCTTATATCCTCTAGCTCCTTGACCTGGCCCAGGTCCGGCAAGTCTCTCGATCGTAGCATCTACAATGTGATCTAGTAGTGCTTACATCTCCCTTCTCTCTCCAACCTCCATCTCCTTCCAGCTTCACGAGCCTCTTCCCCCTTTTTGGTATAATCAAGCTCTATGACTTTACCATGTATATAGTAGAGAATATCCATAGATTCAGCTTGCTTGATCTGAATATCTTTCACGGAGTCGATGAGACTTGCGACCGCTGTAGTCAGGTCATCAATCTTCTTATCATGGATGTTAAGTCTGGACCCGGTCTACCCTAGGGAGGCGACTGTTTTAGCTTCAAACACACCCAACTTTTCTTGCTCCTGCCTAAACATCCGTGCCTGGTACTGTTGGAGATAGTTCATGGCCTTCCATAAGACATTAGGCATAAGCCTGAAGGTTTCTTCAACTTCTTGCACAACTCGTCTTAATCCAGTGAATTCATTAAGTGTAGTTCCTCGCATCCGTCGTGTTCGTTCTCGACATTAGATAATGCTTTCATAGCATCCTGTAAGGAGGATTGGCAACGGATGCATTGCAGTTGCTCGATTTTGGATTTGGTCCGAGAGGAGTGAGGATGAGAAATTGGAGTATCTAGGGCTCTCCTACTTTTTCAATGACTACATTATGTATAGGCATCTTCAGGGTGTCATAAGGTAGGAGGTCCTCATCTGGTTCATATGGTGAACCTGTTGGAATAGGAGGGACTACTTTTTCGGCAGTGAGAACCTGTTGGAATAAGAGTGTCATATCTCTTAAATACTGAATGCTTCGGATTCTTGATCAATCAGATAATGAACAATGTCTTCTTGCTTGGGCTATTTATAACCTTCGAAATAGATATGTTATAAATGTAGCCGTTAGCTGGTTGGTGAGATATGGACAGATCGGATTGGCGGCTTGCAGAATGTTTGAATTTAGTGATTCAGACATACTTTTTGATCCGCATTAAATGCTCTTGGTCCATAGTCTTTTTGGCCGCATTAAGTGTCGTCCTGTTAGCATTAAATGCTGATTTGAAACTGTGAATACTTTATGAATAAAAAAGCCTTATCTCAAAATAGTTAAAAGGTCTAAGTCTAAATCCTGTTGGATTATATTTTACTTTTCCCAAGAATACCAACCGCTTCTTTCTGTGGCCAATAGTCTTCTTGCTGTATACTGGAACATTTATTTGGTTGTAGGATACATATTTTAAGCAATGTATGAAGTTCTCTGTAGGGACAGTCTGTAGGGTACATTTATCAAAACACTTGGGGTATTACGTTTCCCAAAACTATGTATTCTGTGTAGTTTTATGCCATGTTATATGAAGGAGTCTCTATCTATCTGAATAACAGGAACAAGGATTCTTATTAATTATTCTTACACATAAGACTCAAAAAATATCTTAAACAAATTTTATAGATCACATCGGTTTCTTTCTATACTCAACTTAACAGGGAGCCCCGCGTTCTTCCCACCTAATCCTCACACCAATAACTTTATTTAGTCATTATTCTATGTTTATATAGTATTTTTTGCTATTGCGCTTTGTATATTTTTGTGAGTATTTCGCCTTTATTATTACATTTTATTTTTGTGCCAGGCCGCATCACAGGGTATTTGTGCTATTAAGGGCCAGAAATAGTCGGAAGGCGGGCAATGAATGAAAAAAATAAAAAAATGGACAAATTGGAGAGTTTGGCAAGTGGGCTGGAACTCACTTTTCCTGGAGCTAAGTGAGCTTATTTCAGACTACGCACAGCGTCGAGCCCAATGACCGCTAATAAGTGAGTGTAACACCACAAAACAAAGTGATATGACACTCACTTTGCTTCACAAAAAGTGAGCTTGCGCTCACTTTGCCGGTTTAAGAGATTTTTGTATTTTTCTTTCCTTTTTGTCTAGGACTCCTCCCACTAGTAACCTAACATATAAATAAGACCTTGGAGAGTCCAATTTTGAGAATATTCTACCTCTAAACACCTAGCTTTTACTTTTACTCAAGTTTTGGAGACTTAACATGAAAATTAAAGATCAACTTGCAGATTCAGATTATTGTTCAAGTGATATTATTTCCTTATTTTTGTGTTTAATTCATCTGCTCTTTATTGTTTTCATAGAATGATATTGTATGAACCTTTTTTTTTAATCAAACATGAAAATAACAAAGAATTAATTTTTCAATCTAGGGTTAGACGAATTTTGTTTGAATTAAGATGAAAATCATATGATTATTGTTCAATTTTATTACTATTTCTGAGAACTTAGACTACTACGAAATCTCGTATGTAAGAGAATATAATCAAATTATAGGATGGTAAATCAACTCGGTCCGGTCTCTCGAGGGAGTTTAGAATGAGGCGTCGATGAATACAAATGCAAAAGAAATGGAATTTGTGCTAAAAAGGCTAAGTACCAACATAATTGGAGAGTGATTATCATCTAGAAAATATAATTGATAGATAAGAAAGTAAATGAAAACAAGTAAAGGATTATTACTAAGGAAAGTGAAACATGCAAAATTTACCAAAGCAAGTAAATGACAAGAAATTAAATGTGGAATTGACAAAAGCAAGTAAAGAAAGTAAATGTTGAATTGACCAAGCCAAGTAAAGTGAGCAACTAAAAATTAGCACTAAAACAATTAATCAAACACTTTAAAGGCAATAATAACAAAGAGACTAAAATATGCAATTAAAGATTTAGGGAGATGAAAATTGCCTTAATCTTACTAGGAATTTACCAACAATTGAACCTTAATTGGCATCGTCCCTCTTCTTAGAGTTGAAAGATGAAGTATAGTATGTAGCACATCATTATTGGGAACCCATAGGATCAAAAATCAAATGATTCTGCCATGCCTCAGTCTGACCCTCGATCGGCCAAGGGTGACTCGTATCGGGGGTGACCTAGGAATGACTTGTGACTCGGAGCAGAGAAATATTAGGGTCGGTCACAGGGTGACTCACCCGGTCAGTCATCTTCCAGTCCCGGGCCTATTTTCTTGAAATGCTCAATTTTTGCTTGTTTTACGTCACGTGACTCGATTTTCACATACAACAACAAATATGAAAAGTAAAAAGAAGATTAGAATCACGAAACCATGAAATGAATGAGTAAAAATATTTGAAAGTACAAGAAAATGAAAAAAAAAATGAAAAAAATGGACAAAAAGCAAGAAAAGGAAGAAAAAGTTTAGGTTACCTCCGAAGAAGTACTTTTTAACGTTACTAGATCAACGACCTTAAATGTAAAAATCATCTGGGATCCAAAGATAGATGGTGATCATGCTACGCCTTCATGTTCTCAACGTGTAGAAGCAAGTGTGCAAGGTAGCAATGGGCATACAAAGCTCGGATGTCCATGTTCCTAGAGTTAAGGCAAACAATCTTATGAACCAAAAGGAGCACATGGATGCTTCTAGGAAATAACACCCGACGAGTGTTCCCATCAAAAATCAAGAAGTCTCTCGTGCAAAATAACGAGACACTAGTCACTGAAACAACTAAACCCCTTAGGTTGGGTCCACATACTCCCCACACTTAGGTTCCTCCTTGATCTTAATGAACACTTAATATTTCTTCACCTATAGCTCCTAAGCTCATAACATTTCCCTTGACCACAGGGAATTCAATGACTATATAATTCTCAATGCCAATAAAATAACATGAGTAAGGGTGCAAAAGACCAATCACATCCCTATGTTGTTCATTGGAGCCTCATATAGCTTTGAAACTCATTGTCGCCATTCTTCAATAGAAATTCCTTAACCCTATAATTCTCAAAATCGGTGAAACAACAATATATGGCTCCAAAACATCGACTTGTCTGCTATTTATTCACATGTATCCCCTAGGCTATTCACATCACCCTTTGTCAAGAAGAGTTTCATAATATCAACCATCCCCTCTTCGTTAAAAGTGTACCGACATTGTCCTCGGCATTGAAAGAATCATCAAGATCATCATAGAGTATATCATGAGACTTGTCTGCACAGCCCAATCAAGAGCATCAAGAAATGAACAATCTGAACAATAAATCATAAGAGGAAATGGATGCATATCAAGATTATGGACAACTACAGTTTCACATAATATATTAAAGGTTAATTTCCCATTTTTAACATCAATAATAGTGTTAGTCGCATCCATAATTGGATGACCAAGAAGTGTAGTATGATTGTGATCATTGTTGGGAGTATGCATAAGTGTAATAAAACCAGCATAATTAAACCCCCAACATTAACTATAATATCTTTGATAATTCCCTTAGGATACCGAAGAATCCTATCAGTTAGTTGCAAGCAGATGAGGTCGCTCGAAATCTCCATGTTCAAGCTTTTTAATGATACAGAATGGCATCATGTTAATTCTCGCCCCAAAATCAAGCATCCCTTTAGTATCTTTACAATTTCCTAAAGCAATTTTGACTAGAAATCTCTCGGGATCTTTTTCTTTCGGGGACAAGTGGAGGTGGAATAATGCGCTAGCTGTATCCGCAAAGATAATTTTTTCATTGTCAATAATTTTTTTCTTTTTAGACATCAAATCCTTGAAAATTTTAGCTTAAGAGAGAATATTAAAAATAACATCAAATAATAGCAAATTAATATTCACTTTAGAAAGCATAGAGTAAAGTTCAAAGAATTTCTATCATGCTTTAATGCATTTGGGCAGCTCGGATACACAATATGAGGCTAGGGATTTAATGTCTTATGAAGTGACATACCCTCATCCTTTGTCAGATATATTTTCACGGATGAGTCTTTATTAATCGGGGGTAGAACATTTCTAGACTCACAAGGTGAGTACTCACTAGGAGTTGGGTCTTGAACTTGTTTGTTGACCCCATTTCTACTTTTACGCACCGTTATTGCCTTAATTTGTTTTAAGTCAGCTCGTAAGCTTCTATGTGTCATTCTTCAGTTTATTTCATGTAAATGCTTAGTCATTTGGCTAAGGCATATCTCCATCCTCCTTATTGTATCATCAAGCTAAACAAACTTGGCATTGACCTTTGCTTCATAAGCATCGATACAGCGCACATCCAAGAGTTTGAAATTTCGGGCAATATGGGTTGTGGCTCAGCTTTTGGATGGTCGGGCCAATCACATGATTGTAATATACATTTGGCCCTCGAGAACTTTTGTTGGCCGCGTATTGAGTTCTCGACACAATGGCCGCATATATACTACGATCGTATATACGATATTGGCATTTGGAATGCTTGATTAGATGGTGAAGATTTGGAATCATTTATAGTCATAATCGTAGTATATATTTTTCGTTCGTAATAGTTGTATTTTTTGTAAGTTTATGTCTAAATATAAATCTTTAATTTCTAGGAAATATGATTTATATTGAAGATATGAATGTTGAAAAATATTGATATTTGATATCCGATCGAAAATCGAGCTCCAAATCGTCGTCGGACGACTTTTCGGACAACGGACAGAAGTCACGGCCGAGCCGACCGTGTCGAGCGACACGGGCGTGCGGCCCGACCCGATCTCGTATCGGTATGACCCGATTGTGTCAGGCGACACGGGCCGTGTCTGGCCGGCAGGCTGTCGGGACGACCCGACCGTGTGATTTGGACACGGCCGAGTCTAGCAGGATAATCTAGGGCACTGCCGACACGACCCGACCATGTCAGGCGACACGGGCCGTGTCTGGCCGGCAGACTGCCGGCAGTGTCTCGGCCGTGGCAGGCCAGTTTTGCCCCAGCTCGATTTTTTCATGTATTCCAGAAAATTAATCTCCCACATATTAAATTGGATTTAGTATGATTAAAATAATTTATGGTATTTCATTTTACAAGGGAAATTTGATTAATTGGAATATTTATGGGCGACCGAATTATTTGAACGTTTTCATATTACCAATTGTGTGAATCGATTGGATCGGTTCGTATTGTTGATTGGATCAATGTATCTCTACGCTTTCCATTTATATAGTATTTATTGGACGAATGCTTTTCAATGGGGATGTGGTTCATGGACTTAGTTTTGAATCGTTCGGTTTTATTCGATTGGGTTGTAAAGGCCGTTTTGAGCCTATTTATTTTACTATAAATATTTGTATCTAGGATGCAAATTTTCAATGTAAAATTTATATGTAATGACGAAGACCGGAGGAAGATCCGTTTCGAGAAGACGAAGATTCAAGACTTGTAATTAGATTACGGAGTTTTTGTTTTCTACGAACGGTACATGAACCACATGTTGGTAGCAACTAGGTTGTGAATGGTTGTTATAATATCCTAGAATTTCGCTATGATTTTTCGCATTATTTTATCTGAGTTGTACTGTACAGAGTGGGACCGACATAGTATGGGTGGATAATTTTGGCAACCGTGACAGTCGTGCCAGTATGTCTATCGAGGTAATTTTAATTCTAGGATATTACATGCTTGATGTGTTTTTCGATGTCGGATATACTGTATGAGTATTTGTACAATTGCCGTACTTGGTCGATAGTTGTGTTTAAGGATTGTTGATGCCCGAAATATTATCCGAAGATAGATATTGCTGGAATGGTCGAGCAACAGCAAATTGTGAGAGCACGTCCGAGGGAATGAAAAAACACAAGATTTGCCGGGTTTGTTAGGCCCAGGCTTGAATGCTCTCGCGAGATGTTATTAATACAAATATTCATGGATACAAATATTAATGTAAGAATGCGATTACAATGAGTGTAAAAGATCCTATTTATCTAGCTCTTGAGCGAAGCTTTGGTGTTCTTGCTCTCTGCCGACCGTCTTTTGTGTAAGAGATGCTGAGAGAGAGGAAAGAACCGATAGATAGCTGTTACCAAGAGTGAAAAAGACAAGTTTTGAGCTGAATCAGAGAGAGTGTCCAAGAGTTCAGAGAGTTGGACGAGAGTTTTCCAAGTGCAGGCAGCCTTCTATTTATAGGAGCAGAGATGTCGTGTTTGCTGGTGGGCGATCGCCTTTTATGTAATATAATAAGGGGCGATCGTCTTTATATCACATGGGCTGTCTGCTTAAAGCTTGCGGCTGCTGCTGGCAGCCATCTGTGCGGTCCAATGAGGAGCCAGCACGTGCCCTGAGTTGCTGTCACGGGCGGTCCCACGGTACACCTTTCGGCAGGCCTGTCGGTTGGTGGAAAGATGCTGACAGGCTGTGGTCAACGATCCATGTGCTGCGGCGCCAATTCCGGATCTGCATGTGGGACTCTGTCAGAGCTTCGGCCCTTGCCGACTGGACGATCATTGGCTTCGCGTGGCATGAGGCGTTCGTCACTCGGTCGGTCACCAGGAGTCGATCGCCAAGTACCGAGAGACGATCACTCGGTCGGTCACCAGGAGTTGATCACCAAGTAGCGAGAGACGATCGCCTTATATGTCGATCGCTCGGCATCAGGACTTGTCCTGGGACCTTCGGTCGGGAGATCTGCCTTGGCTGCGGGGCTCTGGCTCGGTTGCCCGGTCTCTGAGGCGATCGCCTATTGAGACGTGTAAATCTCGACACAACAATTGCCCCCCAGCTTGCTCCGATGATGAAGACATGGGGTGAGCTGGTTCCCGCTGCCGATCGTGTAGGATGAAGACGGGCGATCCGTTGAGATGACTTTGGTTTCCGGACTTGGGCGATCTGGTCGATTGGGTAGCTATCTTCGGTCTTGTACCTGCAAAAACAATTTTGGCCGATCCCTCGTAGAAACCTGATTATTTCATCGTTGAGGAACCGTGCACAGTCGTGGAGTTCGATGGACCGACTCCATGACCGTGTCTTATGCGCGAGCGACATTGTCTGTCTCGTGACTCATTTTATTGTGAGCGTCCTCTGTTAGGCTGCGCCTCGCCTCGTATTTAAACGAAGGGCGTGCGGTCTTGGTCTAGAGGAGTCCTTGCGCGGGGCGTCGTCGGATTAATCAACTCCACTTCCGTGGCTTGTTGGCTCTGCTTCCACCTCGGCCCGCCATGAAGATGGCGACCCTCGATGGTGTACGTTGAGACGGGGGTAGTGACGCGTCGCACTGTCCGGGTCCACCATGTTAGATGATGAACCTTTGAGGGTGGGCGATCGTGTCCACTGATTAGTTTTGGAGGGCCCTCAGACTACGCCGGCCTCGTATTTAAACGAAGGGCGGGCGATCTTGGCCCAAAGGGATCTTGCATTGCCGAAGCAGTTGGTTCCATCGACTACCAGGATCATGGCTGCACTCTTCTACCTTGGATCGTCATGTAGATGCCGACCTTCGACGGTGTACGTTGTGCGGTGGAGGCGATTTCGTGCCGTAGTCCACCATGTTAGATGATGAACTATATATGGCGAACGAGTCCTCCGGTTTCGGTGATGTTGCTTGATATCAGCGATCGGGCTGGAAGACTGGTGATCGTCGTTCGGCTGCCGATCGCGTTATTCATAGGTTGACATCGGCGATCGGGCTGGAGATCGTCGTTCGGGCACCGATCGCGCTGATCATAGGCTAAGAAGAAACCTTTGTCTGGCCAGAAAGTCTGCGGCTTTAGCGCGGAAGATCACGTAGGTCGGGGGATGGTCCTTCGTAAGATGCCTGAACATAGGCGAAAGACCATGGAATCCTCCTAGGACCGAGTATAGGGCGATCTCATCGCTTACGGTCTCGCTGTTGAGGATGATCTCGTCTACCCGGTCGATGTAGTCTGCGTCGGAATCTTCTTCTCCCTGCCGGATTTGCATCATGCGATGGGGACCTTCCGGCCGAGCGACCTTGGCGGCGAAATAAGCTGTGAAGCTGTTCGCCAGTTGATCAAAGGAGTAGATGGATCGCGGCGGCAATGAGGTGTACCACCCGTGGGCGAGGTCGTCCAGCGTCAGTGGGAACATTCGGCATCTGGTTGCGTCTGATGCCCCACACCCGGTCATATAGATGCGGAACTTGCTCAGGTGAGTTTCGGGGTCTGATCTCCCCTCGTACAGAGGTGTTTGCGGAGGAGCGATCTTAAGTTGCACGGGGGCGAGCTCGATGTGGACCGCAAGTGGATCGCTCGGCCCAACGATCTTTCTCTTGGCGCCTACCCCAGATTCTAGGAGCGCCTTCATGTCGTCGAGCTGGCGTTGCATCGCGGCCATCGCTGTGGCTTGATCGCTTGTGGGTCGGCTTTCGGAGCGGTAGCCGAGGCGATCGTGTACCGATCTCCTGACTTCGCTGTTACCGACCTCGATTCTTTGGCGAGGAGGAGCCAGATGGCCGGCCTGCCTTCTGGGAGTCGGATACGCCGAACTCCTGGTGACGGACTCGAGCTCCGTCGTTTCGTGGCTGGGGCCGGACTGCCCCGGTCGCCAAGATGGGTCGCTGCTTAGGCGATCGAAAACAGAGGTGCCCCGGCTGGCGATTGCCTCTTCTTGCGAATGGGAGCCTCTTGGCGATCGCTCGGTTAGTAACGCCTTAAACTTCTGTTTGGTCATCCGGTGGATAGCCGAGGGGGTTATAGCAGGCCGCGCGTCGAGAGCTCTCCGTCGCTCCTGTAGGATGGCCAAGGCCTTTTCGATATGTTCCGCGGTTTGGAACTGATCAAGCGAGAGGCTTGGGCCGTCCCTTAGGGGAAGGATCTAGAGTCTCGGACCGCGGCGGCTACCCTCCGCCATCGGCTGTGGATCGGACTGAGACGGAATGAGGCGTCTGGCGGATCGGCCAGCGGCTTTCTTCGACGTGGAGGCAGAAGTCATGATTCTGAAAGCTTTCTCTGAAGAACAGTGAGTGTTTGTTCAGGTATATGCCCCGGAGAACAGTGAGTGTTCTTCGAGACGGTAAGAATGAAAATTGAGGGTAGATGCCCTCCTTCTAGCGCCAATTGTTGTTGCCCGAAATATTATCCGAAGATAGATATTGCTGGAATGGTCGAGCAACAGCAAATTGCGACAGCACGTCCGAGGGACTGAAAAAACACAAGATTTGTCGGGTTTGTTAGGCCCGGGCTTGAATGCTCTCGCGAGATGTTATTAATACAAATATTCGTGGATACAAGTATTAATGTAAGAATGCGATTACAATAAGTGTAAAAGATCCTATTTATCTATCTCTGGAGCGAAGCTTTGGTGTTCTTGCTCTCTGCCGACCGTCTTTTGTGTAAGAGATGCTGTGAGAGAAGAAAGAACCGAGAGATAGCTGTTTCCAAGAGTGAGAAAGCCAAGTTTTGAGCTAAATCGGAGAGAGTGTCCGAGAGTTCAGAGAGTTGGCTGAGAGTTTTGCAAGTGCAAGCAGCCTTCTATTTATAGGAGCAGAGATGTCCTGTTTGCTGGTGGGCGATCGCCTTTTATGTAATATAATAAGGGGCGATCGTCTTTATGTCACACGGGCTGTCTGCCTAAAGCTTGCGGCTGCTGCTAGCAGCCAGCTGTACGGTCCAATGAGGAGCTGGCACGCGCCCTGAGTTGCTGTCACGGGCGGTCCCACGGTACACCTTTCGGCGGGCCTGTCGGTTGGTGGAAAGATGCTGACAGGCTGTGGTCAACGATCCATGTGCTGCAGAGCCAATTCCGGATCTGCATGTGGGACTCTGTCAGAGCTTCGACCGTTGCTGACTGGACGATCGTTGGCTTCACGTGGCATGAGGCATTCGTCACACGGTCGGTCACCAGGAGTCGATCGCCAAGTACCGAGAGACGATCACTCGGTCGGTCACCAGGAGTTGATCGCCTTATATGTCAATTGCTCGGCATCAGGACTTGTCCTAGTATCTTCGGTCGGGAGATCTGCCTTGGCTGCGGGTCTCTGGCTCAGTCGCCCGGTCTCTGAGGCGATCGCCTGTTGAGACGTGTAAATATCGACACAACAAGAATATCGTGCATCAGATGTATCGTATGAGAATGTTATCGGAATGAGCATATGTATTCAGTATACCGTATGTTCATATCCAGTATGTCGAGACGGACGAGAACAATTGGATTTTGGCCAAGTATAGAAGGCCATTTTGTACGCTAGCATTAAGGACTTATGTACGTTAATTTACATGTGTTATGTACGTTATGCCTAAGGGATTACGTACGTAACAAAGGGAATCGGACAGGACCGAGCTGTGGTCGGCAGGTGGGGCCCTGTGTCGGTAGCCTTCGGCGGATAACGTGCATGGGCAAGTCAACTACGTATTACGTACACTATACAGGATGTATTACGTACGTAATATGAGCTTTTACTGTAGCAAGTCAACGTACAAATTACGTACGTTATGGATAATGTGTTATGTATGTAAAGATGTGAACGAAATGAGTCAGAAGCCTCTTGACTGTCGTTACGTATGCTACCAAAGTCAGATAGCGTACGCAAATATTGGTTACGTACGTTAACTTTGGCATGTTACGTACGTAATGATATAGAAGTTTATAAAAGTGGACGCCCGTCATTTCATTTTTCTTCGGAGTTTCATTTCGTTTGTCAACCTTCAACCCTCAAAGATGGATTCTTGGTCCTTATAAGTGGATTATGAGCTTAAGGACTTGGATTTGGAGCTTGAGAAGAAGAGATATTGATGATTCTTGAGGTGGTTACTTGTGTATTCATCTTCAAGAGGTATGTTGGATAATCCCTCACTTCTATTCCGTATTTTGTTGTTGTTGTTGTTGATGTCCTCCTCGTATGAAGATGGTTATGGTATTATGGTTATACTTCTTGATGATATATGAGGTGTATATTGAATGAGGATGATGATATGATGATTTATACCTTGATTATGTTAGTCATGATGATGGAATCATAGTGTTCTTGGTGTTCTCGGTAGTATTGTTGCGCATCTTGATGTTAGGAGAATCGTATATTGGAGAATATGATAATATACACCTTGAATTGTGGGCGAGGATGGTTTAGATGTTAGAACACATCGGATTACGTCGTTTTATTGGTTACAAACATGATTATGGATTGATTCATATCCTTGAAGAACACTTGAATTATATATGTCATGATTTTATGGAATTGCGAAGGATTACGGTTAATTTTGGCCTATGATTATTCGTGATGATAATCGGTAATTTTATTCCAATGAATTTACAAAGATGAGCCGTGTTAATCCATAATTAAGATTGAAGTTGGAACCAAGATTGTTGAAGATATTGTTAGAATTATTGATTATCGAATTTCGGCTTGTATTCGTATTGTTAAGAGTTGATATGGTTTGGTTTCCTATGATCGAAATGTCGTTGAACCGTTGAGTTTGATTAGTTGGTTATATCTGTTGTTGATTGTTATCGAAAATATTGTTGATTGATCATTACACTAGGTTGCGTTAATTTATCGTTGATGATTAACCATTGTGATGCGATTGGAATTGGAGGACGCATGAATCACCTTGGTCGGGGCTGCATAGCTTGTAGATGAAGACGACGGGATTGGTCACAACTTCATCGTATCGGTATTGAGGTAAGTTATGCTTGCTCAGTTCATAGTATTTAATGAATGATTTCGTTTTCATTTCATTTATGATTCATATAGCAATGGTATCATGGAATATGAATTGTCGGGATGATGGTATGTATATTATGGTTAGACTAAGATAAATCATAATGTATATGATTTTAAAGATGTCTAGTGGAAACGGAGACGTGGATTATACTTAGACTATTGAACGAGAAGTTAGATATGAAGGCTTGTTATCATTGAACTCGAGATGGTGGTTTGTTATTAATGATGGACTGTACATTATTTTGGATTATTCGGATAACCGTTTATTCGTTCAGGAATGTTGGTCGTGGAAAGGTTAGTGTCTCCAGCTTGAGGTAAATTAATATTGCTAGATTATGATAATCATCATGTTGCATTATTGCATGTGTGTGTTGATATTTCATGTGGTGAGTGTGCACCATTGTTTGTTACGTTTTGTGATATGCTCTTTCTGTGAGCTGTAATCTATTGGGCCAATGTGTTAGGGGATAAGACCTAAATGGCACCTATATCCAGAGTATTCCTGAGTAGATGCTTCCATGACCCTTGGTTGCTGCCTTGGGAGTTTATGTGATATTGTCCGGAGTATTCCTGAGTAGATGCTTCCGTGACCCTTGGTTGCTGCCTTGGGAGTTTATGTGCTATTATTATATGCATTGTTGAGCATGCTGTGAACTGTTGTCTGACAGAATACGACATTGTGGTCATGTCGGTCTTTCACGATCGAGTTACTGTTGCTCTCTTGGAAAGTCTTCTGATCCTTGATGGATATGCATTTCTTCGAGATTTGTTGTCATGTTGTATCGTGGCATATCTGGAGTCAGATACGTCCTAATCGTTCATGTGTAGGATTTTCGGGGCGGGCACGTGTTTCATATGTTGGTTTCGACCTCATATTGAACCGTGCACACAAGACGTACTTCGTTAGGCATATCGTGGCGTCCATCTTGAGTCTTATTGATTGGTCGTTCACAGTCCATGTATAATCGGACCTGTTCAATGGTCGGGTTATCTTTGAAATCTCGTATATATCATTCATATATGGTTGACAATTTTATTCGCTTGTGTATCTGTCCCCGTTGACCCTTTACTGATCTCGTTGGAGTTACCATGTCTGGCCAACTCGTTTGATATCGACTCTTTATTAATCTCCTTTGGAGTTCCCCCTATCATTAGTAATCTCATTCGTTGTTAGTCCTTGATTGATTCCTATTGGAGTTTACCGTATCGTCGGTATTCTTGGTTGTTGATCCCTTATTGCTCCTGTTGGAGTTTACCGTATCGTCGGTATTCTCGGTTCTTGACCCCTTATTGCTCTTGTTGGAGTTCACCATATCGTTGTTATTCTCGGTTGTTGGTCCTTATTGATCTCGTTAGAGTTTACTGTATCATCGGTATTCCCGGTTGCTGGTCCTTATTGATCACGTTAGAGATTACTGTATCGTCGGTATTCTCGGTTGTTGGTCCTTATTGATCTTGTTAGAGTTTATTGTATCGTCGGTATTCTCGGTTGTTGGTCCTTATTGATCTCGTTAGAGTTTACTGTATTGTCGGTATTCTCGGTTATTGATCCTTTATTGATCTTATTGGAGTTTATCGTACCGTTGGTATTCTCGGTTGTCGATCCTTTGTTGATCTTGTTGGAGTTTACCGTGTCGTTGGTATTCTCGGTTGTTGACCTTTATTGATCTTGTTGGAGTTTACCGTATTGTTGGTATTCCCAGTTGTTGATCCTTCATTGATCTTGTTGGAGTCACCACATCATGGTGTTCTCGTTCGTGGGTGATCCTTTGTGATCTTATGTGGAGTTATCTCGTCATTGATACTCCCATTTTGATGCATGGGTTGTTTATCATTATTGATTGTGTTAGCATTCATGCATTGTTTTGATATCCGGGACTTGCCATTGTCTCGTGACAGTTGGTTTACAGTGCTGCGTGATATCGGTTTTATCAAGATTGGGATCCGATTGTGCGATCCAGCGGACAGAATCGGACTTGGCCAGATTATTCCTTACTGGAGATATGTTTATGTTTGAGGATCTTGGTATCGTGTCAGATACAATACAGATGGTTACTTTTGAATTCATTCGTCACTTAAGGACATGAGATGTAGATTATGGTAAGGATTGATTTGATATGGATTGCGATGGGTTTGTATGGTTATGTCGGTATGATTACATTGGAAATATTCTTACCTTGTAATTACATTGATATGTAACTGTTTTTGTGATGTGATCGTTATCATTGTTGAGTATTATGGCTGGCCCCATTGTGGGCTTTATCTTTTAGGTACTCAGAGTTCGAGCTAGTAGCGGTCGTGAAGGGATGAGCTTTCCTGTGATATTGGCTATGGCGTGGTTATTGGGATTCGAGAGTTCTTTCTGTTTTTATAATTCTGCTGCAAATGTATTTAATTATGTCTCTATTCGCTGCGTTTGAAATTTTATAATGGCTTTTAGTATTTTTCCAACTCGTGTTTACTTTCTAAATGCCCTCTTCGCGTCTTTGCCTTGTGCTTTCAAATGGTATTTTCTGACGGTAATTGAGAACAACGTTTTGAAAAATATTTAAGTATTTATAACATTACCGTCAGTGGCCTTTTGGAATTTTTAAACGTTTGCGAAATTGATTCTAGCCTTGTGGGTTCCAATGTGGGGCTAACGGCGCTGTAATATTCCCAGTCGGTTTTGGGGGTGTTACAGAAGATGGTATCAGAGCTTGGGTTTCGTAAAACCCAGGCATGTGTGTTATGTGGCTCTACCAGTATGGTAGTAGCGTGACTTTTGAAAATAATTTTCTGACTTTCGAGTCAAACTGGTTTTTGGACGTTCCAAAATTTTTGAGATATTTTTAAATTGCTGATTACGATATTCGTGTGTGTTGCTATTGTGTCGAGACTTCGTATGAGAGTCGTATGCTAGTATCACGGGATATCATCAACTTTACGGACCTGTAAGTATGTTCTTTCAGTTATTCAGTTTTGATGATGATTATTTGAGCATGGTGTCATAATTTTGAGATATTTCGGGATTGAGATATGGATTATGACAGGATTTTAAGTTTCGAGGACTAAACTTGTTAAAGTGGGAAGATATGTAATATCCTAGAATTTCGCTACGATTTTACTCATTATTTTATCTAAGTTGTACTGTACAGAGTGGGACCGACACAGCATGGGTGGATAATTTTGGGAACCGTGACAGTCGTGCCAGTATGTCTATTGAGGTTATTTTAATTCTAGGATATTACATGCTTAATGTGTTTTTCGATGGCGGATATACTGTATGAGTATTTGTACAATTGCCATACTTGGTCGACAGTTGTGTTTAAGGATATCGTGCATCAGATGTATCGTATAAGAATGTTATCAGAACGAGCATATGTATTTAGTATGCCGTATGTTCATATCCAGTATGTCGAGACGGACGGGAACAGTTAGATTTTGGCCAAGTATAGAAGGTCATTACGTACGTTAATGACCCACCAGGCGAATGAAAATTAATGACTATTACATTCATTTCACTATTCAGTTGTTGATCTTGAGGATCATATCATTAATCTTGTTAACTTGTTCAAGATAATCATTTCAAGAATTTCATCAGATAATCACGTCACCTCAGTTAATCATTCATGTAATCACTGTGTTAGAGCGCATATGCTCATTTTCATCATTTCATGATGTAATCATAATGTGATATTCATACGAGAGCTCTAATTATCATGTGACTTTCCGACTTCAGTATGGAGAGAGAAAGCAGAGGACGCAGGGGAAGAGGCTGCGGTGCAGGCCAAAACCTGAGAGCTCGTGTGAATACACGTGCGAATGCGAGGAATAATGCTAATTCATCGAGCAGCGACGCTGCCACTCATTCACCCAGAAATGATCATTCACTGTCAGGGAGTTGTGACCGGGACATAGCTTAGTCAGAAGGTGTTCGGGTTGATCCACTCGCTTTTATGCAGGGCATGATGGCCCATATGACACAAATGGCACGCCTCATGGAGACGACGCAGAACTCAACAGCTCAGAATCAGCAGGCTCCTCCACCGCCACCTCAGGGGGAAAAGAGGGGTGTAAGCAGTATTATTGGCGACATCTCTCGCTAAATGCCACCTACTTTTGAGGGATCATCGAAGCCGGCGGATATTGTTCATTGGCTCGAGCATTTCGAGAAGTTATTTGCTATGGTAGAATGTCGCGAAGGACACAAAGTTTCAGTTGCGGCTTACTATCTGGGTAAGAGTGCTCATTCATGGTGGTTGTCGTTGAAACCCACCGACAGGTCATGTACTTGGGATCAATTCAAGACTCTCATGATGGAGAGGTATTATCCGGCCCCACTCAGAGAGGCCAAGTTATCAGAATTACTCACTCCCGACCCATCAGTGGAAGATGATGTTCTCGCCATCGCCGAGAAATTTCAGGAACTTCTTCCTTTCGCCTCATCTATCCTTCACTCCGAGGCGGATAAGATTAAGTATTTCAGGAAGAGGCTGAAACCCCATATGCGGATGCAGTTGCTTAATGATAATTGCACCACTCTGGCCGAATTCATCGAGAAAGCTCTTACTTACGAGCTTACTGCTAAGGAAATTTCCAAGCAGCAACCTTCATCTGCTAGCAAGAAGTCAAAGAATCGTAATCAGTCTTAAGGCGGTCAGACAACCTTCAAGAAGCCTCGTGTGGGCTCTACATTCTATGAGCGACCTCCTGTGGTGCCCAGACCAGCGGAATCACAGTCCCGAGCGGCCAGTTCGCCATCACCTATTTAAACTGTGGGGAACTTGGTCATGTCTGCACCAAGTGTCCGAGGCAGACTATCACATGCCATAACTGTGGGATTGCTGGGCATAAGGACCGTTTTTGCCGAAGGAACTCCAAACCTACTCCAGCGTCATCTCAGGCCCCGAAGCAGTCAGCTATTCATAATCAGGCCACCCAGTCTGCGTCATTCAAGATGACGGGAGCAAACAAAGGCGGAGCCAAGAGCTATCAGACGGGAGCGTCCGGTTCGGGGGCCGGCAAACCCCGAATTTATGAGATGAAGAAGACCGACGATCCGGAGGCCCGTATGATCTCAGGTACACTCGATATTCTATCTCAACCTATGTGTACCCTTTTTGATACTGGTGCATCGCATTCATTCATTTCCGAATCATGTTTGAGTAGACTACGTCTGGGTAGTGCTACTAGTTGTGAGCCGTATGTCATTGGTCTACCTGATGGTAGATAAATTATCGGAAATCGTGATTGGTTAGCAGACCTAATCATGGTAGATTTACCGAGAGACGACGTCATCTTGGGTATTAATTGTATGGATCGTCACGATGCCATCATTAGTGTTCGTATGCTTATGGTCACTGTCATTTCAGACGATGGGGTCGAATGTGTTTTTCAAGGCGGTAATCCCAGTTGTTCCGGGAGAGTGATTAACTTGATGAAAGCAGTGAAATTACTCAGTCAGGGGTGTGATGGTTATTGGTGCTATATGACCAAGACCGAGAAATCATCAATAATGTTGACAGATATTCCGGTAGTGAGAGAATATGTCGATGTATTTCCAGACGAGTTACCTGGTTTACCTCCACAGAGAGATGTGGAATTCACGATTGAGTTGGAGCCTGGTACGTCTCCAATATCGAAGGCACCATATCGGATGGCCCCGACCGAAATGCAGGAGTTGAAGAATCAACTTGAGTAATTGTTCGAGAAAGGTTATATCCGACCGAGTGCGTCCTCGTGGGGAGCACCAGTGTTATTTGTCAAGAAGAAGGACGGTTCATTTCGTTTGTGTATTGATTATCGGGAGTTAAACATGGTGACAATTAAGAATAAGTATCCTCTACCCCGTATTGATGATCTCTTTAGATCAACTTCAGGGAGCTTTAGTATTTTCCAAGATCGACTTAAGATTTGGATATCATCAGTTGCGAATTCGAAAGTCGGATATCGCAAGGACGGCGTTTCGAACACGCTATGGTCGTTATGAGTTCGTGGTAATGCCGTTTGGGTTAACTAATGCACCTGCAGTATTCATGGAGTTAATGAATCGGGTTTTCATCGACTTTTTGGATCAGTTTGTGGTTGTCTTCATTGATGACATTTTAATTTATTCTCGTGACTGGGAGGAGCACGAATTTCACCTTCATCAGGTGCTCGATGTGTTGAGACGACAGCAACTTTATGGAAAGTTTTCCAAATATGAGTTCTAGATGTCCGAAGTGACATTTCTCGGACATGTAATCTCATCAGACGGTGTGCGTGTTGATCCTCAGAAGACGGAGGCTATCCGAGATTGGTTACCTCCAAAGAATGTTAAGGAAATCCGAAGCTTTCTCGGATTAGCCGGTTATTATCGGCGGTTTGTGGAAGGATTTTCTAAAACCGCTCAACCAATGACGAACCTTTTGCGAAAGGATAAGAAATACACGTGGTCGGATGCGTGTCAATGGAGTTTTGAGGAACTCAAGAGCAGTTTAATTTCAGCACTTGTCCTTTCCATGCCACAAGGGACGGAAGGATTCATGGTTTATAGTGACGCATCCGGACACGGTCTTGGATGTGTATTAATGCAGAATGGTAAGGTTATTGCCTATGCTTCACGACAATTGAGACCTTGCGAGGTTAATTATCTGACCCATGACCTGGAGCTAGCAGTCGTGTTTTTCGCGTTGATGATTTGGCATCATTACCTTTATGGCATCACCTGTCAGATATTCACCGATCATAAGAGTTCGAAGTATATATTTACTCAGAAGGAGTTAAATATGCGACAGAGACGGTGGTTGGAACTAATCAAAGATTATGATATCGAGATCCTGTACCACCCGGGTAACGCAAACGTGGTTGCCGATGCCTTGAGTCGTAAGTCCGTTCAGGAGCAAATGCTTGCTCGGTTGACAGTTCTGAAGGAGATTCAGCAGGAATTTCTTAGACCCGATATCGAGGTCTGGCTTCAGTGAGTGCAAGGACAACTTTGCATGTTAGAGATTTCATCGCCACTTGAGGAGGCGATCAGAGTGAATCGGGGTTCAGACCTATCATTGTTGTACATCCGTGAGGATGTGGCTCAGGGGAAAGCCCCTGGATTTGTGGTCCACGAGGATGGACTTTTGCAATTTAAGAATCGGTTATGCGTACCGGCGAACGACGAGTTGAAAAACTCGATTTTGAGAGAAGCTCATGCTACCCCTTACTCCATTCATTCGGGTCTAGCAAGATGTACAAGGACTTGAAGCAAAATTACTGGTGGGGTAATATGAAGTGAGAAGTCGCAGAATTTGTTTCGAGATGTTTAACCTGTCAGCAAGTGAAGATAGAACATCAGCGACCGGCAGGTATGCGGAATCCCCTCCCTATTCCAGAGTGGAAGTTGGAAGATATTTCTATCGACTTCATCACGAGTTTGCCGACAAGTCATTGTGGCATGAATATAATTTGGGTAGTTGTGGACCGGTTAACTAAGTCAGCTCATTTCCTCTAGGTTAAGGATATGTGGGGTCCCGAGAGACTTGTCCAGTTGTTCATCAGAGAGATAGTGAGATTGCATGGTACTCATAAGAGTATCGTTTCCGATCGTGACGGACGATTCGTGTCACATTTTTGGAAATTAGTTCATCGTGCTATGGGAACTCAACTTAATCTCAGCACCGCTTTTCATCCTCAGTCCGATGGACAATGAGAGAGGACTATTCAGACATTGGAGGACATGTTGAGGGCATGCGTCCTCGATTGGAAAGACGATTGGGAAGCCCAACTACCATTGATTGAGTTCACGTACAATAATAGTTGGCATGCTTCGATTAATATGGCACCTTACGAAGCCTTGTACGATCGTCGTTGTCGATCTCCTTTTTGTTGGGATGACTTATCAAAATCAATCGGCACCGAGCCCGATATGGTTATAGCCGCCCGTGAGAAGGTAGCTTTGATCAGGAGTCGTTTATTTACCGCTCAGGGTCGACAGAAATCATATGCAGATAATCGTCGTCGACCACTATAGTTCGAGACAGGTGACCACGTGTTGGTTAAGGTATCCCCGAGTCGAGGTATTTTCCGATTCGGAAAACGGGGGAAGTTGAGTCCGAGATTCATCGCACCGTTTTTGAGATTTTGGATCGAGTAGGCAGTCTAGCTTATCGATTGGCTTTGTAACACCCCAAACTAGGTGACTATTACAGTGCCGTGGACCCCGACTGGGACCCACCAGGAGAATGAAAATTAATAACTTAGATAACATAATCGCAGTACCGAACCTCAGTTAATCATTCATGTAGGGATTACATACGTAACAAAGGGAATCGAACAGGACCGAGCTGTGGTCGGCAGGTGGGGCCCTGTGTCGGTAGCTTTCGACGGATAACGTGCATGGGCAAGTCAACTACGTATTACGTACGCTATACATGATATATTACGTACGTAATATGAGCTTTTACTGTAGCAAGTCAACGTACGTATTACATACGTTATGGAGAATGTGTTACGTATGTAACGATGTGAATGAAATGAGTCAGGAGCCTCTGGACTGTCGTTACGTACGCTACTAAAGTCAGATAGCGTACGTAAATATTGGTTACGTACGTTAACTTTGGCATGTTACCTACGTAATGAACTAGAAGTTTATAAAAGTGGAAGCCCGTCATTTCATTTTTCTTCGGAGTTTCATTTCGTTTGTCGACCTTCAACCCCCAGAGATAGATTCTTGGTCCTTCTAAGTGGATTATGAGCTTAATGACTTGTATTTAGAGCTTGAGAAGAAGAGATATTGATGATTCTTGAGGTGGTCACTTATGTATTCATCTTCAAGAGGTATGTTAGATAATCCCTCTCTTCTATTTCGGATTTTGTTGCTGTTGTTGTTGATGTCTTCCTCATTTGATGATGGTTATGGTATTATGGTTATACTTCTTGATGATATATGAGGTGTATATTGAATGAGGATGATGATATGATTATTTATATCTTGATTATGATAGTCATGATGATGGAATCAGAGTATTCTTGGTGTTCTCGGTAGTATTGTTGCGAATCTTGATGTTAGGAGAATTATATATTGGAGAATATGATCATATACACCTTGAATTGTGGGCGAGGATGGTTTAGATGTTAGAACACATCGGATTACATCGTTTTGTTGATTACAAACATGATTATGTATTGATTCATATCCTTGAAGATCACTTGAGTTATATATGTCGTGATTTGAAGGAATTAGGAAGGATTACGGTTAATTTTGGCCTATGATTATTCGTGATGATAATCAGTAATTTTATTCCAATGAATTTACAAAGATGAGCCGTGTTAATCCATAATTAAGATTGAAGTCGGAACCAAGAATGTTGAAGACATTGTCAGAATTATTGATTATCAAATTTCAGCTCGTATTCATATTGTTAAGAGCTGATATGGTTTGGTTTCCTATGATTGAAATGTCGTTGAACCATTGAGTTTGATTAGTTGGTTATATTGGTTGTTGATTGTTATCGAACATATTGTTGATTGATCATTGCACTAGGTTGCGTTAAGTGATCGTTGATGATTAACCGTTGTGATGCGACGGGAATTGGAGGACGCATGAATCACCTTGGTCGGGGATGCAGAGCTTGTAGATGAAGATGAAGGGATTGGTCACAACTTCATCGTATCGGTATCGAGGCAAGTTATGCTTTATCAGTTCATAATATTTAATGAATGATTTCGTTTTCATTTCATTTATGATTCATATAGCAATGGTATCATGGAATATGGATTGTCGGGATGATGGTATGCATATTATGCTTGGACTAAGATAAATCATAATGTATATGATTTTAAAGATGTCTAGTGGAAACGGAGACGTGGATTATATTTGGACTATTGTACGAGAAGTTAGATATCAAGACTAGTTATCATTGAACTCGAGATGGTGGTTTGGTATTAATGATGGACTTTACTTCATTTTGGATTATTCGGATAACCGTGTATTCGTTCAGGGATGTTGGTCATGGAAAGGTTAGCGTATCCAGCTTGATGTAAATTAATATTGCTAGATTATGATAATCATCATGGTGCATTATTGCATGTGTGTGTTGATATTTCATGTGGTGAGTGTGCACCATTGTTTATTACTGTGATATGCTCTTTCTGTGAGTTGTAATCTGTTGGGCCGATGTGTTAGGGAATAAGAACCAAATGGAACCTATGTCCGGAGTATTCCTGAGTAGATGCTTCTATGACCCTTGGCTGATGCCTTGGGAGTTTATGTGATATTGTCCTGAGTATTCCTGAGTAGATGCTTCCGTGACCCTTGGCTGTTGTCTTGGGAGTTTATGTGATATTGTCCGGAGTATTCCTGAGTCGATGCTTCCGTGACCCTTGGTTGCTGCCTTGGGAGTTTATGTGCTATTATTATATGCATTGTTGAGCATGCTGTGAACTGTTGTCTAACAGAATACGACATTGTGGTCGTGTCGGTCTTTCATGATCGAGTTACTGTTGCTCTTTTGGAAAGTATTCTGATCTTTGATGGATTTGCATTTCTTCGAGACTTGTTGTCATGTTGTATCGTGGAAATAACTGGAGTCAGATACGTCCTGATCGTTCATGTGTAGGATTTTTGGGGCGGGCACGTGTAGCATATGCTGGTTTCGACCTCATATTGAACCATGCACACGAGGCGTACTTCTTGAGACTGATTAGGTACGAGACCGGACGTGTATTTGATCAATACCTGTGGCTGACTTCTACACAGACACATGTCCGGATCGGGCGTATCTTGGCGTCCCTCTTGAGTCTTATTGATTGGTCATTCACGGTCCATGTATAATCGGACCTGTTCAATGGTCGAGTTGTCTTTGAAATCCCGTATATATCATTCATATATGGTCGACAATTTTATTTGCTCGTGTATCTGTCCCCATTTGACCCTTTACTGATCTCGTTGGAGTTACCATGTCTAGCCAACTCGTTGGTTATGGACTCTTTATTAATCTCATTTGGAGTTCCCCCTATCATTGGTAATCTCGTTCGTTATTTGGTCCTTGATTGATTTCTGTTGGAGTTTACCGTATCGTCGATATTATCGGTTGTTGATCCCTTATTGCTCTTGCTGGAATTTAACGTATCGTCGATATTCTCGGTTGTTGATCCCTTATTGCCCTTGTTGGAGTTCACCATATCGTTGTTATTATCGGTTGTTGGTCCTTATTGATCTCGTTAGAGTTTACTGTATCATCGGTATTCTCGGTTACTGGTCCTTATTGATCATGTTAGAGTTTACTGTATTGTCGGTATTCTCGATCGTTGGTCCTTATTGATCTCGTTAGAGTTTACTGTATCGTCGGTATTCTCGGTTGTTGGTCCTTATTGATCTCGTTAGAGTTTACTGTATCGTCGGTATTCTCGGTTATTGATCCTTTATTGATCTTATTGGAGTTTATCGTAGCGTTGGTATTCTCGGTTGTCGATCCTTTGTTGATCTTGTTGGAGTTTACCGTGTCGTTGGTATTCTAGGTTGTTGACCTTTATTGATCTTGTTGGAGTTTACCGTATTATTGGTATTCCTGGTTGTTGATCCTTCATTGATCTTGTTGGAGTCACCACATCATGGTGTTCTCGTTTGTGGGTGATCCTTTGTCGATCTTGTGTGGAGTTATCTCGTCATTGATACTCCCATTTTGATGCATTGGTTGTTTATCATTATTGATTGTGTGAGCATTCATGCTTTGTATTGATATCCGGGACTTGCCATTGTCTCGGGACAATTGGTTTACAGATGTGCCGCGTGATATCGGTTTTATCAGGATTGGGATCCGATTGTGCGATACAGCGGACAGAATCGGACTTGGCCAGATTATTACATACTAGAGATATATTTATGTTTACGGATCTTGGTATCGTTTTGGATACAATACAGATGGTTACTTTTGAATTCATTCGTCACTTAAGGACGTGAGATGTGGATTATGGTAGGTATTGATTTAATATGGATTGTGATGGGTTGGTAAGGTTATGTCGGTAAGATTACATTGGAAATATTCTTACCTTGTAATTACATAGATATGTAATTGTTTTTGTGATGTGATTGTTATCATTGTTGAGTATTATGGCTGACCCCGTCGTGGGCTTTATCTTTTAGGTACTCGGAGTTCGAGCTAGTAGCGGTCGTGAAGAGATGAGCTTTCCGGTGATACTGGCTATGGCGTGGTTATTGGGATTCGAGATTTCTTTCTGTTTTTATAATTCTGCTGCAAATGTACTTAATTATGTCTCTATTCGCTGGTTGTTAAATTTTATAATGGCTTTCAGTATTTTTCCAACTCGTGTTTACTTTCTAAATGCCCTTTTTGCATCTTTGCCCTGTGCGTTAAAATGGTATTTTCTGACGGTAATTGAGAACAACGTTTTGAAAAATATTTGAGTATTTAAAACATTACTGTCATTGGCCTTTTGGCATTTTTAAACATTTACGAAATTGATTCTAGCCTTGTGGGTTCCAATGTGGGGCCCACGGCGTTTTAATATTCCCAGTCAGTTTTGGGGGTGTTACAGTTGTTTCATATTGTATGAATGCCACAAACGCGCTTGAATGAATTAATGAGCAAAGTGTAACATTAATCGGGAAAATTCTCCCACGACAAATTATTAAGTTTATAAGGTTTCAAGGTTTTCCTTCCCTTCATCGAGTTATCGGTAAATTGAAATCCAAACCGGATGTGCTATGCTTCCAAGTTATCGGGGTATTCGTTCGGGGAGGACGGGTAAATTACCGGGAGCGCATTGGATGCCTTCGGTTGGAGCAAATTTTATCCCTAGAAACCTGATAGATTGCCGGATAAGATTCAATTGTGAAACTGATTTGCGTCGATGGTATAAACTTAAAATGATCACGAACCATAGAAACCGTATAGGTTAAGGGGAGTGAACAAGGGGAAAAAGAAAATCGAATCATCCATTAGATGGGTTGGTGTAGGTCACCACTTTATGAAAATTAAAGACTAGAAACTTGTTCGGTTGCCCTCTATTAAGATTTATAAAGAACTCGATCACCACTATGAAGTTGAGCGACGATACTTCCGGATTTCACATGGGAGTGTGTTATTCCGATAAAAATAGTGGGAGCTGGGTAACAAGAATAGAAAAGACCTTAATTCTATACTCAGAACATAATTAAACGAGTCACTAATTAATCTGTTATACTTAAATGCAGACATAACTCTCTATATGACAATGAACCCACTCGCAATTCTACTCAAAAAGAACACCTTAATCGGACCTAACTTTGTGGATTTGCTCTGAAATATGATGATAGTCCTCAGTATAGAGGCACTGGGATATGTCTTGGAGACGAATATTCCGGCGCCTCCGGTGCGAACAAGAGCCAATCAGGAAGAGATTGAAAACCACGAAAAGTGGGTTAAGGATGACGTGAAAGTCCGTGCATATACGATGGCTTCCAAGTCTAATGAGCTTCAGAGAGCTCATGAGAAAATGACTTCTTCTTGGCAGATTCTATCTCACTTAAGTGAGCTTTATGGCGAGCACAGTCGAACTGCTAGATATGAGATATCCAAGCAACTGTTCGGTGCAAGGATGAAGGAAGATGAGAAGGTTGGGGACCACATCCTCAAAATGGTATCCATGATCGAGAGATTGGAGGCTCTTGATTTTAAGATGGATACTTCTCTTCAAACCTTATCCTACAGTCTCTCCCTGATTCCTTCTCACAGTTTGTTATGAATTTCAACTGCCATGAGATTGCATGTAACTTAGCTGGTATAATGAACAAACTAGTGACCGCTCAGTCTCAGATGAAGACTCCACGGATGAAGGAGTCTGCCCTTGTGATTTATTCTAGATCTCGGAGGTCCAAGAACAAGAAGAAAAAGATGAAGAAGCAGACGGGACCACAAGTCGAGGACCTTAAGGATAAGAGCAAGGCCCCGATGGTTCCAAATAGCAACAAGAAAGATGTTTGTCTCAAGTGCGGTGATCCGGGCTACTGGGCTAGAGAGTGTCCTATTCTTCATGGCACTTAAGGTACAGAACTTTTAGTTTTGGAAACAAATTGTTTTGCTACAGTATTTTCGACTTCCTGGATACTAGATTATGGTGCTAGTTCTCATATTAGTACCGTGAATCAGGATCTGGAACAAAGTAGGGAGCTTGGAGCTGGAGAAGTTATGATCACAGTCGGAAGCGGGTATAGTGTCGAGGTGACCGACATAGGATCACTTCTTTTGGGATTAGAATTCGGCTTTGTTTTGACTTTAGAAGATGTACTTGTTTTGCCCAAGGGGCACAAAAACATTGTATTCATTCCGGTCATGGACCGAAAAGGCTTTTCATTTTTCATAAGTCCATCTTTTTCATTCTTGTAAACCTTGGTCTGACCAACATGACCAAGTCTAAGATGCCATTTCAAAACATGATTGGTTTCATCTCTACCACATTTTCTAGTCATAGTATTCACAACTACTTTGAGGCTGAGATTTAGATGATACAATCCATGTAACAATGTAGCAGTACCCACTAGTTTATTTCTGAAATAAATTTTGTAAGAACCATGACCAATGAAAAATGAAAAGCATTTTCGGTCCATGACCGGAATGAATACAATGTTTTTGTGCCCCTTGGGCAAAACAAGTACATCTTCTAAAGTCAAAACAAATCCGAATTCTAAACCCAAAAGAAGTGATCCTATGTCGGTCGCCTCGACACTATGCCCGCTTCCGACTGTGATCATAACTTCTCGAGCTCCAAGCTTCCTACTTTTTTCCAGATCTTGATTCACGGTACAAATATGAGAACTAGCACCAGAATCCAGTATCCAGGAAGTAGAAAATATAGTAGCAGAACAGTTTATTTCCAAAACTAAAAGTTCTATACCTGAAGTGCCATGAAGAATCGGACAGTCACCGCACTTGAGACAAGCATCGTTCTTCTTCTTGTTCTTCGGAACCGTTGGGGCCTTGCCTTGCCCATGAAGTCCTTGACATGTGGTCCAGTCTGCTTCTTGGTCTTTTGCTTCTTGTTCTTAGACCTCCGAGGTCCAGAAGAAATCACAAGAGCAGAATCCTTCATCCGTGGAGTCTTCATCTGAGACTGAGCGGTCACAAGTTTGTTCATTAGCCCAGCTAAATTACATGCAATCTCATTGCAGTTGAAGTTCATAACAATCTGTGAGAAGGAATCCGGGAGAGACTGAAGGATATGGTCGGTTTGGATAGAAGTATCCATTTTAAAATCATAAGCCTGTACTCTCTCGATCATGGATATCATTTTGAGGATGTTTTCCCCAACCTTCTCACCTTCCGTCATCCTTGCACTGAACTGTTGCTTGGATATATCATATCTAGCAGTTCTGTTGTGCTCACCATAATGCTCGGTTAAGTGAGATAGAATCTGCCTAGCAGAAGTCCTTTTCTCATGAGCTCTCTGAAGCTCATTAGACATATAATCCATCATGTAAGCATGGACTTTTACGTTATCCTTAACCCACTTTTCGTGGTTTTCAATCTCTTCCTGATTGGCACTGGTCTGCACAGGAGGTGCCGGAATGTTCATCTCCAAGACGTATCCCAGTACCTCTATACTGAGGACAATCATCAGATTGCGGAGCCAGTCCACAAAGTTAGGTCCAATCAGGGTGTTCTTTTCGAGTAGAATTGCGAGTGGATTCATTGACATATTAAGAGTTATGTCTGCATTAAGTATAATAAATTAATTAGTGACTTGTTATATTATGATCTGAGTATAGAATTAAGGTCTTTTCTATTCTTGTTACCCTGCTCCCTCTATTTTTATCGGAATAACACACTCCCATGTGAAATCGGGACGTATCGTCGCTCTACTTCATAGTGGTGATCGAGTTCTTTATAAATCTTAACAGAGGGCAACCAAACAAATTTATAGTCTATTAATTTTCATAAAGTGGTGTCCAACACCAACCCATCTAATGGATGATTCGATCTTCTTTTTCCCTTTGTTCACTCCCCTCAACCTATACGGTTTCTATGGTTCGTTAACAAGTTAAGTTTATACCATCGACGCAAATCAGTTTCACAATTGAATTTTATCTGGCAACCTATCAGGTTTCTAGGGATAAAATTTACTCAATCCGAAGGCATCCAATGCGCTCCCGGTAATTTATCCGTCCTCCCTGAATGACTACCCCGATAACTCGGAAGCATAGCACATCCGGTTTGGATTTCAATTTCCCGAAAGATCGATGGAGGGAAGGAAAACCTTGAAACCTTATTAACTTAATAATTTGTCATGGGAGAATTTTTGCAATTAACGTTACACTTTGCACATTAATCATTTAAGCGCGTTTGTGGCATTCATAGAATATGAAACAACCATTCACAACCTAGTTGCTTCCAACATGTGGTTCATGTACCGTTCCTAGAAAACAAAATCTCCGTAATCTAATTACAAGTCTTCGTCTTGAATCTTCGTCCTCTCGAAACGGATCTTCCTCCGGTCTTCGTGCCTAAAACGATGGCCCAGCGGAAGCGGTAAAATGAAAATTAATTCGATGCGAATCCCTACGAGGATCGATCGAGCTACGTATATATGAATATAATACGAAACACAAGAGATACGAGAAAACATACCCTTGTAGTCCATTGATTAAATGGTATCCTTCTCTTGAGATATTCCCCAGAGCTATTCCCCGAGCTTTGCTAGATCTCTACGAATCCAATTCGCTCCAATCTCTTGGATGATCTAATGCCGAAAGGACCGCGTCTCTACTTGCCACGCATCGGAAAAATGACCGGAATGACTAAACCTAGTTGTCCTCTAAGGATACGGCTAGAACAAGGTTGTAGAAGCTTGTTATCAAGATCACAACACACTTAGTGTTTAATGTATAATCTCTCAATTTATGTCTTGAATATTGTCCAAGAAAAAAACACAAGATGATTGTGAGGAATATGAAGAATAGGAAGAAGACTTGGAGAAAACCTTTTCTCTCTCTTTTCTCTCTTGCTAGAACCGTATGGTCTAATACACCAAGTGATGAAAAGAATCAAGTCTTCACATTTATTCAATATTCCACAAGACAACAACGCCTCATTAATAATATCAAATGATATCATGTCCCCCAAAGTCTTGATCCACCACCTACCATGATGTAGACAAGACAAGACTTCACATGGAGGTGAGTTGGGGGGGGGGGTGTCTAGAAGGGATTTTAAGAGGTCGGTTCGTTCCGGACTCCAGTGAGTCCAAACAGATAAACTCTGATTCCATTCCGATGTATTTATATTCAATTAATTAATCCAATTAATTAATCATATCAAAGACATAATAACATAATTAATTTCTCCAAGAATTATTATATTCATGAATTAAATTAATCACCCAGTAATTTATTTAATTCATTTGGCCGTAAATTAATTTAACCAATAAATCAATTTAGACATCCAATGTCCCAATAAATTAGATATCCAATATCTAATATTTATAATGAGAGAATAAGCTCGATTCATTCCGTCGTCAATCCTATTGCGCGACTCGGTAGGTCCATCTCAGTCAGCAATGGGAGGAACCAAAGAGTAGTAGCACCACCTAGACAGCCTGGCGGCCTACGCTGTACTCCAACTGAGAACGAATGATTGGGATCATTCAAGAACCATTCTATCGTGAATACCAGTATACGTATAAACCTTCCGTTCAAATGTCCCGATTAAGTTATAGGGTCACGGTCAGTCAAACCCCATCTGCACTTGACGCTATGCATGCGTTAATGCAAATCGAGATCATCGAGCTCTCGTGTATCCAATTCAACTAGCTCCAATGCTTTGGCCATAGACTTATGATCTCATCTGCCAATAACTGCATAGGACATATAACTCGTTCACTAACAGGAGAAAGAATTCTATCTTGGTAATCAGTAGGACCTGCTACTTTCCCATCAAGATGCACGTCGAGGTTGACCCCCGCCTTCCGGTTTACAGGGTCGAACTACTCTAATGAAAATCTTGACGTCACAAGCACATCACTACTAAATCCTCAAGTCGAAGGTTCACGAATACTTAGAACAACCTTTCGATTCCATCATTGACTATCCCGGAGTGAAATCTGTGTGACGAATCGAGGGTGAGTCGGTTCGATTATACTAATTTAGTATACCTATAACGTGTGCTCCCACTAACCATTAGTGTTCGACAGGCACTCTCCATGTCAAAGAACACGTCATACAAGTCTTCTAATAAACTTAACGCCCAGTCAAGTTTCATCAACTAGCGAACGATTAAGTATTTGAGCTTTAAACCTTTCTAGTGCCGACCCCCTTATCTAATAAGGAGTGGAACGTTTTGCTCTCAAATACACGGACTAGTTTCTATATGTATATTTACGAGTCAGGAACGCCAGTAACTACCAGTAAATAAAGACACATCCATTGCCTTATTATAATGATATACATAATAACAAGTACAATAACCTCACTCAACATCCTCGGAGTGGCATTCGAGGGCATAATCCTAACAAATTCTACCCAATGTTCGGGGGTATCCATCCCTGATTGTATGTCTAGGGGTAGGGATCATACCCTTTGTGTGGCCTCGCTTGGTACCGTTGCACCATGTTCACTTACCCTTCATGACAACTTGCAGTTCAAATACTTGATTGCACAAGTTGGCCCGATGGCCATATATTCTGAAAATACCATAAATTCTCCCCGAGGACTTGGGTGGCAACCTGTTGGCCACACAGTATACAGTAAACATCTTAGAAGGGGGGTTGAATAAGCTGTATTTTTTCAAAGTTATTTGCGTAGCGAAAGACTGATATGAAGTTTTTGTAAATACAACTAGGTAATCTCCTATTTGCTTGATGCGTACAGGGTTTTCACAATATGTATACTTTAAATCACATAGGAAGATATGAAAAAAGTAAGGATAGAATGTAAAATACACACAGATATAAGTGGTTTAGGTAAATCCCTCTACGTCCACTGGTCCTCCACACAGGAGTAAGATATTTATTAAAATCTCGGTGTACACAACTATATGACTTTAACTAAACCCGTCGGTGTATCATTCACATAAATTGATACAGCTGACAATAGCTTGGGCCGTTCACACAGATTGGCTTAGCTCTTTTCGCTTGCTTCTTCTCACATAGATCGAAGCTTCACCTTTAATGCTATTCTTCCCATATATGTTGGAACTACAAAGGGCTTAGTCTAAGTTTATCTCGATGTAAGGTTTGGGTAGAACAAGTTCAAACAACAGCTGTATGCTTTGAAGAGCGTTCATTGTAAGGTGTGTTGTTTGCATTGAGGACTGTATATTTATTCTCTTGATGATGCTGTATACTCAAGGAAATATATTGCTCTTTATAAGCTTAATATTCAGATTGTCAGAGCTAATGCGTCAGATGTATTTCACGAGATAATGTACTGAGTGAGCAATGACCTCTTGCTTGGGGCTATTTATAACCTTGGAAAAAGATCCATTGTAAATATAGCCATTTGCCAGTTGGTTAGATTGAGACTGCTCTGATTTGCGGCTTCAGAATGTTTATATTAAAGGGGATTCACATTTAATGCTTCAAACATTCTTTTTGGCTAGCATTAAATGCTCTTCAAACTGTTCGGCCGCATCAAATGCTGTCCTATCAGCATTAAATGCTACTTTAACTGTGAATATTTTCTGAATAAATAATGTTTCTTTCACAATGGTTTAAAGTTTTTCTTGTCTTGTTGGATATGTGTTTTACTTTTCATAATTAAAACACCTACAGCGTGTTTGCTGTATCCAACTTCTTCATCTCTTGCTGTATAATGATGAGAGCGATGTAGGAAAGGATTTCTGACTGTGCTGGAAGATCTCTTGCTGTATAGACATACTGTATGAAGTTTCCTAACAGTTTCCATATTTAGACCGAATGCTGACTTTGAAGAACTATGCTGTATGGGGCAATTATCAAAATAGGGCTTCTATTTTTCCCAACAATTTCCCCCTTTCTCATAATTCCAAAACTTCCATGATATGGAGTGGCTTTCTTCAAGTCTTCTATCGAAAGATCTGATCTTCAAGACTTAGTATAAAATTAGAACTGCTCGCAAGCAAGTTATAAAATGAAATTTCCTACATAATTAAGTCTATTACAACTTAAATTATGATTGGCGCGCAGGCACAATCTTGCAGGATGTAGTCCTAATTGAATACAACTTAATCGATGAACTGTTCGCAGACAAGTTCTTACAGTTTGAGGATTATCAAGTTTTTATACTTGTTGAATATTTCAATATTTAATTTGTAATCAAAATGGTAAAATAGTAAAAGTAGATTCTGAGCTGTAATCTTTGAAGACAACCAAGTTTTATTAATAATTGAATTTACAGTTATGAATGAGATGAAAGTACTGTATCGGAGAGCATACTGTAGGAAAAATAAAAGTATAACTATCAGAAGCTAATCCCTATAATTCTGATGCTTCTAAATCTTGGTAGAGGGATCATGTTCGGTTCCTCTCCACCAGCTGATTAGGGAAGCTCTATCTTGGTCCCTGTAGATGTTTCTCCTTCATGAGAGACATCTTAGGTGAGAATTCAGTCTTCAGGGTGAGTTATCCGATCACCCTTCTGATGCTTAAACTTCATTTTGATTTGCATGGGAAGCTTTTCTTCTGATAGGAGTCTCGGGAACTCATTAACGACATCCTCCAGGGTTTTGAAATGGTTGAACATGGTGGACTCCCTGATCAGAATACTAAAGTATCTCAGATTCTTCCATCCCTTCAGTTCTTCTCATGTAGGCTGTCAATCTGTTGGGAGCTTTATCTCGGCTGGCTTGCATACGGTATTTTTCCAACGAAAGTTGGGATCTTGGAACTTAGGTCGAGAACCAGTTACCCAATATCCTTTAGCTCTTTGTCCTGGCTCGGGTCCAGGTAGTCTTCCAATGGCAGATGCAACATTTTGTTCAAGCATAGACTCCATTTCATTCTCTCCCTCGAGGCACCACTTCCTTGCAGCCTCTCTCGACTCTTCCCTTTTTTTGGCAGTATCAAGATTTGAGACTTTTCCATGAATATCCCAAAGGAGTTCCATTGATTCGGCCAGTTTATCCTTAAGATCAGTGACACTTTCAACCAGTCTCACAACCCCTGCAGTCAGGTCATCGATCTTGTGAACATGTGCAGTGAGTTTCGATACTATGAATTCCAGGGCGGCAATAGTCTTGGCCGCAGCGACAAACAACTTCGCTTGTTCTTGTCCCAGGATCCGCCCCTGATGTTGCTTTATCTGATTGAGGGCTTGCCATAATGTTGTGGGCATGAGGTGGAAAGCCTCTTCCACGTCAGTGATGGCCCTCTGCAGCTTTGGGAGCTCGTCCTGAGCTGTTTCCCTCATCAGTCCAGTTTCTTCCCAATGTCGTACAGGGCCTTGACGGGGATCCTGTAGAGATAGGAATGTCAACCTATTCGGATGTGGGTACTTCTATAGATTATGCTGCATATGTTGTCTGGGAGATAGAAGGGGCTGATTCCTCCTGTCTCTATTTGGTCTCGATATTACAATGTACAGGATGGACTAATACCTCCCGTCGACTCTCAACATCTGCCTAATCATTAGAAGGGACTGATTCCTCCTGTAGGATGTCATGAGTGGCATCTCCCCCCGTCGGCTCGACAGATTCCTCCTGAATGGGATATGCTTCCTGTTGGGAGGAAGTAGTAGCTTCTTCATTAGTGACATCAGGGACTGATTGCTCCTGTTTGTTTTCCACTTAGGCTGCTTCTTCTTGTGGGGTTGGGGACTGATGTTTGTTAGTGGATGTCCCCTGGCTCTGTTGAGCATGTATCTTGGCAATTTCTCCTTCCTGAGCCTCTTCACGGCTCATCTAAAGTCCGGCCTATAGGGCCTCATCATCATCGTCGGACTCGGGGTTGGAGTGATGGCTTGTTGTCGGAGGTTTGTCATCGGACTGTGATTTCCCTTTCGGTCGGGCCTTTACTTTATCCATAAAGTAAGATGTGATGATGTCTTAGCAAAAGTGATCTCCCTAATTGATCAAAACTTCAACGTTCTTGGTGTCCTTGAACTCCAGAGCAAAAGTTCTTCTTCTCTCCATTCTTCCCAATTGTACAGGGTGTCGTACAGGGCGACCATGTATGATCTCACTTAGATGGGTTGGTGTTGGACACCACTTTATGAAAATTAATAGACTAGAAACCTGTTCGGTTTCCCTCTATTAAAATTTATAAAGAACTCGATCACCACTATGAAGTAGAGCGAACGATACTTCCGGAATTCACATGGGAGTGTGTTATTCCGATAAAAATAGTGGGATCTGGGTTAAAGAATAGAAAAGACCTTAATTCTATACTCAGATCATAATTGAACGAGTCACTAATTAATCTGTCGTACTTATTATAGACATAACCCTCAATTTGATAATGAACTCATTCGCAATTATACTCGAAAAGAATACCTTAATCGGACCTAACTTTGTGGATTGCCTCCATAATCTGATGATAGTCCTCAGTATAGAGGCACTGGGATACGTCTTGTAGACGGATATTCCGGTGCCTCCAGTGCGGACAAGAGCCAATCAGGAAGAGATTGAAAACCACGAAAAGTGGGTTAAGGATGACGTAAAAGTCCGTGCTTATATGATGGCTTCTATGTCTAATGAGCTTCAGAGAGCTCATGAGAAAATGACTTATGCTAGGTAGATTCTATCTCACTTAACCGAGCTTTATGGTGAGCACAGTCGAACTACTAGATAAAGGAAGGAGAGAAGGTTGGGGACCATGTCCTCAAAATTATATCTATGGTTGAGAGATTGATGGACACTTATCTTCATACTAACCTTATCCTAGCGTCTCTCCCTGATTCCTTCTCACAGTTTGTTATGAATTTCAATTGCAATGAGATTGCATGCAACTTAGCAAGGCTAATGAACAAACTGGTGACCGTTCAGTCTCAGATTAAGACTCCGCAGATGGAGGAGTCTGCCCTTATGATTTCTTCTGGACCTCGGAGGTCTAAGAATAAGAAGAAAAAGACCAAGAAGTGGACAGGACCACAAGTCAAGAACCTTAAGGGTAAGGGCAAGGCCCCGATAGTTCCAAAGAGCAAGAAGAAGGATGCTTGTCTCAAATGCGGTGAGCTAGACCACTGGGCTAGAGACTGTCCAATTCTTCATGGCGCTTCAAGTACAAAACTTCTAGTTTTGGAAGCAAATTGTTCTGCTACTGTATTTTATACTTCTTGGATACTAGATTCTGGTGCTAGTTCTCATATTTGTACCGTGAATCAGGATCTGGAACAAAGTAGGAAGCTTTGAGCTGGGGAAGTGATGATTACTATCGGAAGCGGGCATAGTGTCGAGGCAACTGACATAGGATCACTTCTTTTGGGTTTAGAATCTGGCTTTGTTTTGACTTTAGAAGATGTACTTGTTTTGCCCAAGGGGCACAAGAACATTGTATCCATTCCGGTCATGGAATGGAAAGGCTTTTCATTTTTCATTGATGATGGTTCTTGCCAAATTTATTTTAGAAATAAACTCATGGGCACGGCTACATTATTAAATGGACTGTATCATCTAAACCTCAATAACAAAGTCATTGTGAATACTATGATTAGGAAGCGTGGTAGGGATGAAACTAATCAAGTTTTGAAATGGAATCTTAGACTTGGTCATGTTGGTCAGACCAAGGTTTACAAAATGGAAAAAGATGGACTTGTGGGTCCATTTGGATCGGATCCCTTTCCTACCTGTGAATCTTGCCTTAAAGGTAAAATGACTAAGTCCCCCTTCACAGGGACTTTTGAAAGAGCCGCTTATAAACTAGGATTAATTCATATTGACGTATGTGGTGCTTTAGAAGCATCACGTGACGGATATCAGTACTTCATTACGTTTACAGATGATCATACTAGGTATGGTTAAGAATACTTAATGAAACATAAATCCGAGGCCATTGAGAAATTCCAAGAATTTAAGGCCCTAGTCGAAAAACAAACTGGTAATCATATCAAAGCACTTCGGTCGGACCGAGGTGGCGAGTATATGAGTGCGGAGTTTGACTAGTTCCTAAAGGAACATGGAATAGTATCACAACTAACACCTCCAGGTACTCCTCAGTTAAATGGTGTGTCAGAAAGAAGGAACTGGACCTTGTTGAACATGGTCCGTTCTATGCTAGGCTATACTGACTTACCGATTTATATGTGGGGGTATGCACTCCTGACTACTGCTTATATCTTGAACATATGTCCTTCCAAATCCATTCCTAAAACTCCACATGAGATGTGGGAGGGCAGGAAACTAAGTCATAATGACATTAGGATTTGGGGATGTCCTGCATATGTCAAGAACACTAAGGTGGAAAAGTTGGAAGCGAGGTCCATGAAGGGACGTTTCATTAGATTCCCATCTGGGATGATGGGTTATCTATTATACATGCCTGAAGATCGAAAGATCGTGGTTGCTTTACAAGAACACTTCCTGGAAGATGAGTTCATTCAGGAAGGCGGAGCAGGTAGAAGTATTTCTTTGGAAGAATAAAATGAAACCCCTCAGAAGACACCTGTACAAGAAGTTGGAACCGAATCTTCTGAAAAACAAGTACAACCACCTCGTAGTTCTAGTAGGGTGTCTCATTAACCTTAGAGGTATGGCCTTGTGCACCTGGAGGAGATGGGTCTTCATGAGGATCCAAGTGACAACCAAGAGACCGACCCAACAACCTATGACCAATCGATGGTGGATGTAGACTCCGCGAATGTAACACCCCCAAATCCCATTGGGTTATTACAGTTCCGTGGACCCCACACCCGGAGATCCTCCAGGCGAACATGACTAAAATACATTAAAATTAACCAACAAGGGAGATCACAGTCCCTACCAGGATATCCGACACAATATTCCGATAAGGAATCTTAACGACAATGATGGGCCTACATGGCCAAAATGAAAATACAACCACACCCACGAGCCTTGCTCGGGTAATACATAATGACAATGACTTACAAACTGTAGTACACTCCAATTGACTGACCAACATGAACAACGAGGACTAGTATCGCTCGAATGCCTCGTCGCCATCAGCATGCTCCTGTGTCTCAACTCTCTCCTCGCAAGCACCTAAAATATGAAAACATGTTCCGCCCCCACGGGGTCAGTCATCCAGATAATGAACATCAAATACATGTATAACATGATATGCATCCAAAGGCAGAATGAAACGGTACAATGATAATAATAATACGAGATGCTCAGAAACCAAAGTAAGAACCGAGCATTCGTGAAGTACTATGCCCACGGCATACTATTAATACCTCTTCGACAGGTTAGAACATAAGTGCCCAACGGCGAATCATAATCACAGAGTACCACAATGAATTACCCGACATGAACCAAACCAGAACTGAATTAAATATGAATCACAATGAATTACATGAAGATGAACCAAACCAGAACTGAATTAAATATGAATCACAATGCCCGAAGGCTCCAATAAATTATCAAGACATCATAAAGACCTGAAAGTCACTCAGCCGAAGCTGTCAATCAACATAAATACTGAAACCGGAACAGCCCGAAGCTGTAGTTAATGAGGGCTAACTAAGATCATAACCACGACCGTGACCTACTGAGCTGTAGGTGTTGGGAATCCAACCGCGAAGATTCAAGCCCCAAACTTACCCATAAGATCATAAACACGATCGTGACCTACTGATTTGTAGGTGTTGGGAAGCCAACCGCAAAGGTTCAAGCCCCAAACTTACCCATAATAAGGTCATAAACGCGACCGTGACCTATTGAGTTGTAGGTGTTGGGAAGCCAACCGCGAAGGTTCAAGCCCCAAGCTTACCCATAATAAGGTCATAAACACGACCGTGACCTACTGAGTTGTAGGTGTTGGGAAGCCAACCGCGAAGGTTCAAGCCCCAAGCTTACCCATAATAAGCACTAGCCGAGACTATCTCCAAAATATAATTAATCACAAACGGCAACGATCCGAAGATTACCGAATTCACGAGAATGATAGTTGTGCTGCCTTGAGTCGGCCAACACGATAATGATGACTCACGGATGGGCACCGTCCTCGACGGTCACGATTCAATACCTCGATTACCTTAGAATGGTCAATCGATAACAACAACACTACGGATGGGAACTATCCTCGACAGCCCCAATTTAATACCTCGATTGCCTTAGAATGGACAACGGATAACAATGATGCAACAGATGATTCAATACCTCGATTGCCCTAAAACGGCCAATCAATAACAATGATACAATGAATGCCACTGTACCTTTAATCGGATACCGATGACGAAGATGAGAACAAAATACGACAACATTAATAGCAATTATTAGAACGACGTCTTAGATCGACATCAATATTAACAACAACAATGGATACATTGATACCGCGAACCGGTGATCGATAATAACATTAACAACGAATATCTCAATGCCTTACCGGCCATTAATGAATGATAATAAACATTTGGCATAATTGCCGAAGCGTATCGTATCGAACGATCCCCTAATATCAATGAACTTATGAAGAGACTAAGTCTCGGAATGATACAACACATTCATACACATATAGGATAACATTAATCTCATTGACTAGACAAGTTTTTATACTTGTTGAATATTTCAATATTTAATTTGTAATCAAAATGGTAAAATAGTAAAAGTAGATTCTGAGCTGTAATCTTTGAAGACAACCAAGTTTTATTGATAATTGAATTTACAGTGATGAATGAGATGAAAGTACTGTATCGGAGAGCATACAGTAGGAAAAATAAAAGTATAACTATCAGAAGCTAATCCCTATAATTCTGATGCTTCTAAATCTTGGTAGAGGGATCATGTTCGGTTCCTCTCCACCAGCTGATTAGGGAATCTCTATCTTGGTCCCTATAGATGTTTCTCCTTCATGAGAGACATCTTAGGTGAGAATTCAGTCTTCAGGGTGAGTTATCCGATCACCCTTCTGATGCTTAAACTTCATTTTGATTTGCATGGGAAGCTTTTCTTCTGATAGGAGTCTCGGGAACTCATTAACGACATCCTCCAGGGTTTTGAAATGGTTGAACATGGTGGACTCCCTGATCAGAATACTAAAGTATCTCAGATTCTTCCATCCCTTCAGTTCTTCTCATGTAGGCTGTCAATCTGTTGGGAGCTTTATCTCGGCTGGCTTGCATACGGTATTTTTCCAAGGAAAGTTGGGATCTGGGAACTTAGGTCGAGAACCAGTTACCCTATATCCTTTAGCTCTTTGTCCTGGCTCGGGTCCAGGTAGTCTTCCAATGGCAGATGCAACATTTTGTTCAAGCATAGACTCCATTTCATTCTCTCCCTCTAGGCACCACTTCCTTGCAGCCTCTCTCGACTCTTCCCTTTTTTTGGCAGTATCAAGATTTGAGACTTTTCCATGAATATCCCGAAGGAGTTCCATTGATTCGGCCAGTTTATCCTTAAGATCAATGACACTTTCAACCAGTCTCACAACCCCTGCAGTCAGGTCATCGATCTTGTGATCATGTGCAGTGAGTTTCGATACTATGAATTCCAGGGCGGCAATAGTCTTGGCCGCAGCGACAAACAACTTCGCTTGTTCTTGTCCCAGGATCCGCCCCTGATGTTGCTTTATCTGATTGAGGGCTTGCCATAATGCTGTGGGCATGAGGTGGAAAGCCTCTTCCACGTCAGTGATGGCCCTCTGCAGCTTTGGGAGCTCGTCCTGAGCTGTTTCCCTCATCTAGTCCAGTTTCTTCCCAATGTCGTACAGGGCCTTGACGGGGATCCTATAGAGATAGGAATGTCAACCTATTCGGATGCTCCTGTGTCTCAACTCTCTCCTCGCAAGCACCTAAAATATGAAAACATGTTCCGCCCCCACGGGGTCAGTCATCCAGATAATGAACATCAAATACATGTATAACATGATATGCATCCAAAGGCAGAATGAAACGGTACAATGATAATAATAATACGAGATGCTCAGAAACCAAAGTAAGAACCAAGCATTCGTGAAGTACTATTCCCACGGCATACTATTAATACCTGTTCGACAGGTTAGAACATAAGTGCCCAACAGCGAATCATAATCACAGAGTACCACAATGAATTACCCGACATGAACCAAACCAGAACTGAATTAAATATGAATCACAATGAATTACATGAAGATGAACTAAACCAGAACTGAATTAAATATGAATCACAATGCCCGAAGGCTCCAATAAATTATCAAGACATCATAAAGACCTGAAAGTCACTCAGCCGAAGCTGTCAATCAACATAAATACTGAAACCGGAACAGCCAGAAGTTGTAGTTAATGAGGGCTAACTAAGATCATAACCACGACCGTGACCTACTGAGCTGTAGGTGTTGGGAAGCCAACCGCGAAGGTTCAAGCCCCAAACTTACCCATAAGATCATAAACACGATCGTGACCTACTGATTTGTAGGTGTTGGGAAGCCAACCGCAAAGGTTCAAGCCCCAAACTTACCCATAATAAGGTCATAAACGCGACCGTGACCTATTGAGTTGTAGGTGTTGGGAAGCCAACCGCGAAGGTTCAAGCCCCAAGCTTACCCATAATAAGGTCATAAACACGACCGTGACCTACTGAGTTGTAGGTGTTGGGAAGCCAACCGCGAAGGTTCAAGCCCCAAGCTTACCCATAATAAGCACTAGCCGAGACTATCCTCCAAAATATAATTAATCACAAACGGCAACGATCCGAAGATTACCGAATTCACGAGAATGATAGTGTGCTGCCTTGAGTCGGCCAACACGATAATGATGACTCAAGGATGGGCACTGTCCTCGACGGTCACGATTCAATACCTCGATTACCTTAGAATGGTCAATCGATAACAACAACACTACGGATGGGAACTATCCTCGACAACCCCAATTTAATACCTCGATTGCCTTAGAATGGACAACGGATAACAATGATGCAGCGGATGATTCAATACCTCGATTGCCCTAAAACGGCTAATCAATAACAATGATACAATGAATGCCACTGTACCTTTAATCGGATACCGATGACGAAGATGAGAACAAAATACGACAACATTAATAGCAATTATTAGAACGATGTCTTAGATCGACATCAATATTAACAACAACAATGGATACATTGATACCGCGAACCGGTGATCGATAATAACATTAACAACGAATATCTCAATGCCTTGCCGGCCATTAATGAATGATAATAAACATTTGGCATAATTGCCGAAGCGTATCGTATCGAACGATCCCCTAATATCAATGAACTTATGAAGAGACTAGGTCTCGGAATGATACAACACATTCATACACATATAGGATAACATTAATCTCATTGACTAGTACAAGTTTTTATACTTGTTGAATATTTCAATATTTAATTTGTAATCAAAATGGTAAAATAGTAAAAGTAGATTCTGAGCTGTAATCTTTGAAGACAACCAAGTTTTATTGATAATTGAATTTACAGTGATGAATGAGATGAAAGTACTGTATCGGAGAGCATACAGTAGGAAAAATAAAAGTATAACTATCAGAAGCTAATCCCTATAATTCTGATGCTTCTAAATCTTGGTAGAGGGATCATGTTCGGTTCCTCTCCACCAGCTGATTAGGGAATCTCTATCTTGGTCCCTGTAGATGTTTCTCCTTCATGAGAGACATCTTAGGTGAGAATTCAGTCTTCAGGGTGAGTTATCCGATCACCCTTCTGATGCTTAAACTTCATTTTGATTTGCATGGGAAGCTTTTCTTCTGATAGGAGTCTCGGGAACTCATTAACGACATCCTCCAGGGTTTTGAAATGGTTGAACATGGTGGACTCCCTGATCAGAATACTAAAGTATCTCAGATTCTTCCATCCCTTCAGTTCTTCTCATGTAGGCTGTCAATCTGTTGGGAGCTTTATCTCGGCTGGCTTGCATACGATATTTTTCCAAGGAAAGTTGGGATCTTGGAACTTAGGTCGAGAACCAGTTACCCTATATCCTTTAGCTCTTTGTCCTGGCTCGGTTCCAGGTAGTCTTCCAATGGCAGATGCAACATTTTGTTCAAGCATAGACTCTATTTCATTCTCTCCCTCTAGGCACCACTTCCTTGCAGCCTCTCTCGACTCTTCCCTTTTTTTGGCAGTATCAAGATTTGAGACTTTTCCATGAATATCCCGAAGGAGTTCCATTGATTCGGCCAGTTTATCCTTAAGATCAGTGACACTTTCAACCAGTCTCACAACCCCTGCAGTCAGGTCATCGATCTTGTGATCATGTGCAGTGAGTTTCGATACTATGAATTCCAGGGCGGCAATAGTCTTGGCCGCAGCGACAAACAACTTCGCTTGTTCTTGTCCCAGGATACGCCCCTGATGTTACTTTATCTGATTGAGGGCTTGCCATAATGCTGGGGGCATGAGGTGGAAAGCCTCTTCCATGTCAGTGATGGCCCTCTGCAGCTTTGGGAGCTCGTCTTGAGTTGTTTCCCTCATCTAGTCCAGTTTCTTCCCAATGTCGTACAGGGCCTTGACGGGGATCCTATAGAGATAGGAATGTCAACCTATTCGGATGCTCCTGTGTCTCAACTCTCTCCTCGCAAGCACCTAAAATATGAAAACATGTTCCGCCCCCACGGGGTCAGTCATCCAGATAATGAACATCAAATACATGTATAACATGATATGCATCCAAAGGCAGAATGAAACGGTACAATGATAATAATAATACGAGATGCTCAGAAACCAAAGTAAGAACCAAGCATTCGTGAAGTACTATTCCCACGGCATACTATTAATACCTGTTCGACAGGTTAGAACATAAGTGCCCAACAGCGAATCATAATCACAGAGTACCACAATGAATTACCCGACATGAACCAAACCAGAACTGAATTAAATATGAATCACAATGAATTACATGAAGATGAACCAAACCAGAACTGAATTAAATATGAATCACAATACCCGAAGGCTCCAATAAATTATCAAGACATCATAAAGACCTGAAAGTCACTCAAGAAGTCATCAATCAACATAAATATCAAACCGAATGTATTTCAAGCTGTAGTTAATGAGGGCTAACTAAGATTATAACCACGACCGTGACCTACTGAGCTGTAGGTGTTGGGAAGCCAACCGCGAAGGTTCAAGCCCCAAACTTACCCATAAGATCATAAACACGATCGTGACCTACTGATTTGTAGGTGTTGGGAAGCCAACCGCAAAGGTTCAAGCCCCAAACTTACCCATAAGAAGGTCATAAACGCGACCGGGAACTATTGAGTTGTAGGTGTTGGGAAGCCAACCGCGAAGGTTCAAGCCCCAAGCTTACCCATAATAAGGTCATAAACACGACCGTGACCTACTGAGTTGTAGGTGTTGGGAAGCCAACCGCGAATGTTCAAGCCCCAAGCTTACCCATAATAAGCACTAGCCGAGACTATCCTCCAAAATATAATTAATCACAAACGGCAACGATCCGAAGATTACCAAATTCACGAGAATGATAGTGTGCTGCCTTGAGTCGGCCAACACGATAATGATGACTCACGGATGGGGACTGTCCTCGACGGTCACGATTCAATACCTCGATTACCTTAGAATGGTCAATCGATAACAACAACACTACGGATGGGAACTATCCTCGACAGCCCCAATTTAATACCTCGATTGCCTTAGAATGGACAACGGATAACAATGATGCAGCGGATGATTCAATACCTCGATTGCCCTAAAACGGCCAATCAATAACAATGATACAATGAATGCCACTGTACCTTTAATCGGATACCGATGACGAAGATGAGAACAAAATACGACAACATTAATAGCAATTATTAGAACGACGTCTTAGATCGACATCAATATTAACAACAACAATGGATACATTGATACCGCGAACCGGTGATCGATAATAACATTAACAACGAATATCTCAATGCCTTGCCGGCCATTAATGAATGAAAATAAACATTTGGCATAATTGCCGAAGAGTATCGTATCGAACGATCCCCTAATATCAATGAACATATGAAGAGACTAAGTCTCGGAATGATACAACACATTCATACACATATAGGATAACATTAATCTCATTGACTAGTACAAGTATAAAACTTGCCTCAACCGAAGGCGATGATTTCCTTCTACGAGCAACGAAGCGTCCTCCGATAAACACAAGTACTCGAACAACCTTGAATGAAATACAATTCATTCAATAACACAATATCAATCGAAATCAACACAAAGACCGAAAGAAACTCTTTGAGACATTTAATCGAACACTAAATGTTCAAAGTTCCTCAAGAACCTAAGAATCATCAATCGGGTTGAACGAATCGAAGATATGGATATACAATCCATAGAACATGATTAATAATGTTCACTAACATCAATCGTGTAATACCCAGTGGTAATTCAGTAATTATCATTCAGTAATTATCAGTCAGTAATTGTCACTCATTAATAATCACCCATCATTCATGATTCGTTCATTTGTGTTCATTGTTGGCATATTATAACCGTGTATCAATTGTCGATCGTCAATTCATCTCCGTTTGAGTGTCAAGACGAGAGTATTATCATTATCATCGTGATTGGTAGTCTTGAGCTGGAAATATCATCTTTGACATGTGTTGGACTTGTTTACTTTCACATACGTATGGTATGTCGGATCATTCTTCAATCGTAGTGAGAAATCGGAGTTGTCGGATTTTTATCTTGTCCAGCAGCGGGTTACGGCCGTAACTACTCAGGCATTACGGCCGTAACATGCATTCGTTGGTTTAAGGGTGTTTTGACCCAAGGTTTGATACGGTCGTAAGGTAGACAGGCTACGGCCGTAAGATATGTTTGTGACTTTCACGCAATGTCGGACGAAGGACTTACGGCCATAAGGGTGCGGCATATGGCCGTAAGTTGAGGCAGGTACGGCCGTAAGTCTTGGCCGGTTACGGCCGTACGTGTGGAGCAAGGTGCCCAGGCAGTTTCCGACGAAGGCTTCATAGGCCCGTAAGTTTGCCCGGTTACGGCCGTATCGGTCGAGTTATGCCCGTAAGGTGTGCGGGTACGCCCGTAAGGTGTGCGGGTACGGCCGTAAGGCTGTCGGCAGGTGTTTTGGACGAGGGCGAGTTACGCCCGTAAGACAGGTGTGGGTACGGCCGTATGGTGTCGCGATTTACAGGCGAAGCGAGTTACGGCCGATGCGAGATGGTGGTTACGTCCATAAGGCCGTTGACTGGGATGTTACGGCCGTAAGTAGGCCGAGTTACTGGCCGTAACCCGGCGATTTATATATGTCTTGGACGGGACTTTGAGTTCATTTTCTCATTTCTTCACTTTGTTCCGAGAGAGAGAGCTTGAGGGAGATATTTTTGTCATCGTCAATCACTTGTGTGTTCGGATTTCATCATCTTGATTCGTTGGGAAGCTTGGATAGTCGATTTAACGCGTTTTCATCGGATCGAAGTGCTTGGATCTTCAAAGGTAATATTATTCAACATCTTGGATTTCGATTTTGTGTTGAGATATGATGTTTTGAAGGTTATAATTATGTTGTATGAAGAGATATACGTATGATTACGAGTGTGTATGAATATTCATTGGATTATTGAAAGGTTATTGAAGAACACTATGAATATTGAGTTGGATTTGGGGGTTTTCGTTTAATTGTTGTTGTAATCACGAATTTGGATATCCATTTGGATTATTGATCGTATTGAAGATGTTTTGTTGGTTAGAAACACTTCTTGGGGATTTAATGTTGGTATAATTGAGGATTGATTGTAAACAATCGGATATTGGTCACAACGTGTTTGATATAATACCTCAATGAACTTGGTTTAGTCATATCGATGTTTTAAGTTGGTTATCATCATATTTGATTCGTATGTTGAACGTATTGTTCGAAATTGTGTTATTCAAGGTTGTTCGAGCGACCGACATATCTTTTAGGACGTTGTTCGTGGAAGGACATTCTTCATCGGTGTTGTGTAAGTTAATTCTTACCCGGTTAAAAGGATATTCATTCCTTTTGTTGTTGATCATTCAAAATCATAACTCAATCATAATTGTATTAACCGTATTGAGACTTGTAATTGTCAAATAATCACTTCATTCATGAGGAACGACGGTTCCAATCATTTCATTGAGCTACCATTCACTTCACTGTTATTTTCATCTCGGTGAGTCATTCTTGACTTTGTCGGATTATTATTCATTGATATTAATTATCGTCATTATCGTTCATATGACCTTATGGGTTCATATTGCATGGCCGGGTGCGTATGTTTGGAATTTTTAGTCGAGCACGCGATGGTCATGTATTGGGTCACCAATACATTGGACTGTGTGCACACGGTAACGATTACCTCCATGAGACTAATTAGGTACAAGGACGGGTGTGTCCGGTCATTCGTCTTGTACACTTGCACAGAACATTACGGGCGTACTATGATACTCCTCTTCAGCTTAATTCATAACTAAGGATATTTCATAACTAAAGATATATCATGATTGTGTATTTTCAACCCTTGAGGATTGTTGTTCCGTGTAACTGACCCCGTTTGGGGATATTGTTTTCAGGTCATGGTAAGAAAAAGCACGGGAATAGAACGTTGACGGCAAGGAGTCCCAGTGATACTAGTAGGGGGGCCCAATCCTTTCAGTCATTCATGTTGTCATTTATTTTCCGCTGCAGATTTCCATTTGGACACTCCGTTTCATTCAGTGTTGTGTATTTTATCTTCATATAAAATATACATGTATTCGGTATTATGTGTGTTGAAATGAAACTCCTCATCGGAGTAATTGATGATATAATGTGGTTTGGTACTACAATTATATTATTTAATTCATTAATTTCATTCGCCTGGTGGGTCCCAGTCGGGGGTCCACGACACTATAATATCTGCCTAGTTTGGGGTGTTACAGAGTTGGTATCGGAGCGTGGTTTTGAATACTACCTTCTGAGTCATGTCTCATTTGAAATCATCGTCATCGGACTAGTATCATTGGACTTTCGCGTCACGTGTGACCTGTGCAAATGCCGAGCCCATCAGACCGAAAGAACTGTAAAACTTCTAACGCCATGGTATAATTTCTGGCAATAATCATTCATTCATAATTTATCAGTTAACAATCCTCAAACATCATTTTCATTTTTGATCATGTTGATCACGTTAACTCATTAATCACTCAGTTCATTTCATTACTCAGTTGTTGATCTTGAAGATCATATCATTAATCTTGTTAACTTGTTCAAGATAATCATTTCAAGAATATCATCAGATAATCATGTCACCTCAGTTAATCATTCATGTAATCACTGTGTTAGAGCGCGTATGCTCATTTTCATCATTTCATGACCTAAATTATAATGCGGTACTCATATGAGATCTATGATTATCATGCGAACTTCCTACTTCGGTATGGAGAGAGCTACCAGGGGATGCACGGGGAGAGGCCGCGGTGTAGGCCGAAACCCGGGGAATAATCGCTCACTTTCGGGAAACCATACCCAGGACTCCGCTCGAGCAGAAGATGTTCGGGTTGATCCACTCACTTTTATGCAGGTCATGATGACCCATATGCAATTGCTTAATCATCATTGCGCCACCCTGGCCGAATTAATTGAGAGTACTCTCCCGTATGAGCCTGTTGTTAAGGAAATTACTGAGCAGCAACCTTCATCTATCAGCAAGAAATCAACGAAGCGTAATCAGTCCGAAGGCGGTCAGTCAACCTTCAAGAAGCCTCGTGTGGGCCTTAACATTTCTGAGCGACCTCCTACGGTGCATAATCGTGCGGGATCTCAGTCCCAAGCGGCCAGTTCGGCCATCACCTGTTTCAACTGTGGAGCGTCGGGTCATTACAACACTAAGTGTCTCAAACTGTCTATCACGTGCCATAATTGTGGGATTTTTGGGCATAAGGCCCGTTTTTGCCGAAGGGACCCCAAGCCGACTCTGGCAGCATCTCAGGTCCCGAAGCAATCAATGATTCAGAATCAGACTGCTCTGTCAGCGTCGTTTAAGACTACGGAAGCAAATAAAGGCGGAGCTCATATTTATCAGACGGGAGCATCCGGTTCGGGGGCCGGCAAGTCCCGGGTTCACGCGATGAAGAGGACTGATGACCCGGAGGCCCAAATGATCTCAAGTATAGTCGTAATTCTATCTCATTATGTGTGTACGCTTTTTGATACTGGGACATCACATTCATTCATTTCTAAATCATGTTTGAGTAGACTTCACATGGTTAGTCCGATTTGTGGACCTTATATCATTGGTCTATCTGACGGTAGAAGAATTTTCGAAAATCATGAGGTTAAGAATTGATTGAAGGACGCTTAATGACCGCGATTGGTTGGTGGACCTAATCGTGGTGCTTTTACCTAAAGACAGTGTAATATTGGGTATTAGTTGGATGGATCGTCATGATACCATCCTCAGCGTTCATAAGCGTATGGTCACTATCATTTCAGTCGTTGGAGCCGAGTGTGTATTTCAGGGAGGTAATCCCCATTGTTCCAGAAGAATTATTAATATGATGGAAGCAGCGAAATTACTCAATCGAGGTGCTCAATCACTCATTGTATCATTTTCATCAATTGGCCGTTCTAAGGCAATCGAGGTGCTCAATCATTCCTTGTATCATTTTCATCGATTGACCGTTCTAAGTCAATCGAGGTGCTCAATCATTCATTGTATCATTTTCATCGATTGGCCGTTCTAAGGCAATCGAGGTGCTCAATCATTCCTTGTATCATTTTCATCGATTGACCGTTCTAAGGCAATCGAGGTGCTCAATCATTCATTGTATCATTTTCATCGATTGACCATTCTAAGGCAATCGAGGTGCTCAATCATTCATTGTATCATTGTCATCGATTGGTCGTTCTAAGGCAATCGAGGTGTTCAGTCATTCACTGTATCATTGTCATCGATTGACCGTTCTAGGGCAATCGAGGTGTTCAATCATTCGTGGTATCATTGTTATCGATTGATGATGTACTCCCAGACGAGCTACCTAGTTTACCTCCACCGAGGGATGTGGAATTCACAATAGAGTTGGAGCCTGGTACACCCCATTATCAAAGGCACCATATCGGATGGCCCTGACCGAAATGCAGGAGTTGAAGATTCAACTTGAGCAATTGTTCGAGAAAGATTGTATCCGACCGAGTGCGTCCCCGTGGGGAGCACCAGTGCTATTTGTCATGAAGAAGGATGGTTTGTTTCGTGTGTGTATTAATTATCGGGAGTTGAACAGGGTGTCGATCAAGATTAAGTATCCCCTACCCCGTATTGATGACCTCTTAGATCAACTTCAGGGAACTTCAATTTTTTTTTCCAAGATCGACTTAAGATCTGGATACCATTAGTTGCGAATTCGAGAGTCGGATATTGCGAGGACGGCGTTTCAAACACGCTATGGTCATTATGAGTTCATGGTAATGCCTTTTGGGTTATCTAATGCATCTGCGGTATTCATGGAATCAATGAATCGGGTTTTCATCGACTTGTTGGATCAGTTTGTGGTTGTCTTCATTGATGACATTTTAATTTATTCTCGTGACCGGGAGGAGCACGGGCTTCACCTTCATCAGGTTCTCGACGTGTTGAGACGAGAGCAACTTTATGTAAAGTTTTCCATATGTGAGCTTGAGATGTCCGAAGCGGCGTTTCTCGAGCATGTAATGTCATCAGGCAGAGTGCACGTTGATCCTTAGAAGACGGAGGCTATCCAAGATTGGTTACCTCCGAGGAATGTTAAGGAAATCCGAAGTTTTCTCGGATTAGCCGGTTATTATCGGCAGTTTGTGGAAGGATTTTCTAAAATCGCTCAATCAATGACGAACCTTTTGCGAAAGGATTAGAAATACACGTGGTCCTACGCGTGTCAGCGGAGCTTTGAGAAACTTAAGAGCCAGTTAATTTCAGCACCGTCCTTTCCTTGCCACAAGGGACGGAGGGATTCGTGGTTTATAGTGACGCATTCGGACACGGTCTCAGATGTGTGTTAATGCAAAATGCAAAGGTTATTGCCTATGCTTCACGGCAATTGAGACCTTACGAGGTTGATTATTCGACCCACGACCTGGCGCTAGCAGTCGTGGTTTTCGCATTGAAGATTTGGCATCATTACCTTTATGGAGTCACCTGTCAGATATTCACCGATCATAAGAGTTTGAAGTATATATTTTCTCAGAAGGAGTTAAATATGCGACAGAGGCGGCGGTTGGAACTAATCAAAGATTATGATATCGAGATCCTGTACCACCCGGGTGAGGCAAACGTGGTTGCCGATGCCTTGAGTCGTAAGTCCATTCAGGAGTAAATGCTTGCTCGTTTAACAGTTCAGAGGAAGCTTCAGCAGGAATTCCTTAGACCGAGATTGAGATCTGGCTTTAGCGAGTGCAAGAGCAACTTTACATGTTATAGATTTCATCGCCACTTGAGGAGGCGATCAGAGTGAATCAGGGTTAAGACCCATCATTGTTACACATCCGTGAGGATGTGGCTCAGGGGAAAGCCCCAGGATTTGTGGTCCACGAGGATGGACTTTTACGATTTAAGAATCGGTTATGCGTACCGGCGAATGACGAGTTGAAAAACTCGATTTTGAGAGAAGCTCATGCTACCCCTTACTCCATCCATCCGTGGTCCAGCAAGATGTACAAGGACTTGAAACAAAATTACTGGTGGAGTAATATGAAGCGAGAAGTCGCGGAATTTGTTTCGAGATATTTGACCTGTCAGCAAGTCAAGATAGAACATCAGCGACCGACAGGTATGCTGAAACCACTCCTTATTCCAGAGTGGAAGTGGGAATATATTTCTATGGATTTCATCACGAGTTTGCCGACGAGTCGTCGTGGCATGAATACAATCTGGGTAATTGTGGACCGTTCGACTACATCAGCTCATTTCCTTGAGATTAAGGATACATGGGGTCCCGAGAGACTTGCCCAGTTGTTCATCAAAGAGATAGTGAGATTGCATGGTACTCCTTAAAGTATCGTTTCCGATCGTGGCGGACGATTCGTGTCATGTTTTTGGAAATCAGTTCATCGTGCTATGGGAACTCAGCCTAATCTCAGCACCGTTTTTCATCCTCAGTCCGACGGAAAATCAGAGAGGACTATTCAGACATTGGAGGACATGTTAAGGGCATGCGTCCTCGATTTGGAAAGACGATTGGGAACCCCAAGTACCGTTGATTGAATTCACGTACAATAATGGTTGGCATGCTTCGTTTAAGATGTCACCTTACGAGGCCTTGTACGGTCGTCGTTGTCGATCTCCTTTGTGTTGGGACAACTTATCAGAATCAATCGGCACCGAGCTCGATATGCTTATAGCCGCCCGTGAGAAGGTAGCTTTGATCAGGATTCGTTTTGTTGACAGCTCAGAGTCGACAGAAATCATATGCAGATAATCGTTGTCGACCACTAGAGTTTGAGACAGGTGACCACGTGTTGGTCAAGGTATCCCCGAGTCGAAGTATTTTACGGTTCAGAAAACGGAGGAAGTTGAGTCCGAGATTCATCGGACCGTTTGAGATTTTGGATCGAGTGGACAGCCTGGCTTATCGATTGGCTTTACCTCTAGCGTTGAGCCGAATTCATAATGTGTTTCATGTCTCTCAGTTGCGGAAGTATGTTGCTGACCGAGTCACATACTTCAGTTCGACAAAATCGAGATCATGGATGATCATTCGTATGAAGAGCGTCCTATACGAGTTTTAGAGTGGCGAATCAAACAGTTGAGGAGCAAGACGATTCGTTTGGTCAAGATTCAGTGGACTAGACATGGAATCGAAGAGGATACTTGGGAGATCGAGCATAGTATGCGGAAGAGTTATCCCAAGTGGTTTGACCCTTAGTTTCGAGGACGAAACTCTTTTTAAGGGTGGAGTATGTAATACCCAGTGGTAATTCAGTAGTTATCATTCAGTAATTATCAGTCAGTAATTGTCACTTAGTAGTTTTCACTCATTAATAATCACTCATCGTTCATGATTCGTTCATTTGTGTTCATTGTTGGCATATTATAATCGTGTATCAGTTGCCGATCGTCAATTCATCTCCGTTTGAGTGTCAAGACGAGAGTATTATCATTATCATCGTTATTGGTAGTCTTGAGCTGGAAATATCATCTTTGACATGTGTTGGACTTGTTCACTTTCACATACGTATGGTATGTCGGATCATTCTTCAATCGTAGCGAGAAATCGGAGTTGTCGGATTTTCATCTAGTCCAGCAGCGAGTTACGGCCGTAACTACTCAGGCATTACGACCATAACATGCATTCGTTGGTTTAAGGGTGTTTTAGCCGAAGGTGAGATATGGCCGTAAGTTAGACAGGCTACGGCCGTAAGATGTGTTTGTGACTTTCAGGCAATGTCGGTCGAAGAGGACTTACGGCCGTAAGGGTGCGGCATACGGCCGTAAGTTGAGGCAGGTACGACCGTAAGGCTTGGCCGGTTACAGCCGTACGTGTTGAGTAGGGTGCCCAGGCAGTTTCCGACGAAGGCTTCATACGCCCTTAAGTTTGGCCGGTTAAGGCCGTAATGGTCGAGTTACGCCCGTAAGGTGTGCGGGTACGGCCGTATGGCTGTCGGCAGGTGTTTTGGACGAGGGTGAGTTATGCCCGTAAGACAGGTGCGGGTACGGCCGTATGGCCTTACGAGATGGCTGGTTACGGTCGTAAGGCCGTTGACCTAGGATGTTACGGCCGTAAGTAGGCCGAGTTACGGCCGTAACTTCTGGCAGTTTATATATGTCCTGGACGGGACTTTGAGTTAATTTTCTCATTTCTTCACTTTGTTCCGAAAGAGAGAGCTTGAGGGAGATATTTTTGTCATCATCAATCACTTGTGTGTTTGGATTTCATCATCTTGATTCGTTGGGAAGCTTGGATAGTCGATTTAACGCGTTTTCATCGGATCGAAGTGCTTGGATCTTCAAAGGTAATATTATTCAACATCTTGGATTTAGATTTTGTGTTGAGATATGATGTTTTGGACGTTATAATCATGTTGTATGAAGAGATATACGTATGATTACGAGTGTATATAAATATTCATTGGATTATTGAAAGGTTATTCAAGAACACTTTGAATATTGAGTTGGATTTGGGGGTTTTCGATTAATTGTTGTTGTAATCACGAATTTGGATATTCATTTGGATTATTGATCATATTGAAGATGTTTTGTTAGTTATAAACACTTCTTGGGGATTTAATGTTGGTATAATTGAGGATTGATTGTAAACAATCGGAGATTGGTCACAACGTGTTTAATATAATGCCCCAATGAACTTGGTTTAGTCGTATCGACGTTTTGAGTTGGTTATCATCATATTTCATTCGTAAGTTGAACGAATTGTTCGAAATTGTGTTATTCAAGGTTGTTCGAGTGACCGACATCTCTTTTAGGACGTTGTTCGTGGAAGGACATTCTTCATCGGTGTTGTGTAAGTTAATTCTTACTCGGTTAAAAGGATATTCATTCTTTTTGTTGTTGATCATTCATAATCATAACTCATTCATAATTGTATTAACCGTATTGAGACTTGTAATTCTCAAATGATCACTTCATTCACGAGGAACGATGGTTCCAATCATTTCATTGAGCTACCATTAACTTCACTATTATTTTCATCTCGGTGAGTCATTCTTGACTTTGTCGGATTATTATTCATTGATATTCATTATGGTCATTCTCGTTCATATGACCTTCTGGGTTCATATTGCATGGTCGGGTGCAGATGTGTGGAATTTTTAGTCGAGCACGCGATGGTCATGTATTGGGTCACCGATACATTGGACTGTACACACGGTAACGATTACCTCCGTGAGACTAATTAGATAGAAGGACGGGTGTGTCCGGTCATTCGTCTTGTACACTTGCATAGAACATTACGGGAGTACAATGATACTCCTCTTCAGCTTAATTCATAACTAAGGATATTTCATAACTAAAGATATATCATGATTGTGTATTTTCAACCCTTGAGGATTTTTGTTCTGTGTAACTGACCCCGTTTGGGGATATTGTTTTCAGGTCATGGTAAGGCAAAAGCACGGGAATAGAACGTTGACGGCGAGGAGTCCTAGTGATACTAGTAGGGGGCCCCAATCCTTTCAGTCATTCATGTTGTCATTTATTTTCTGCTGCAGATTTCCATTTGGATACTCCGTTTCATTCAGTGTTGTGTATTTTATCTTCATATAAAATATACATGTATTCGGTATTATCTTGGGTGTGTTGAAATGAAACTCCTCATCGGAGTAATTGATTATATAATGTGGTTCGGTACTACAATTATATTATTTAATTCATTAATTTCATTCCCCTAGTGGGTCCCAGTCGGGGGTCCATGGAACTGTAATGTCCGCCTAGTTTGGGGTGTTACAAACCGATTCATCAAATTCGGATGAACAATGAAAATCAAGAAGAAATCCCGAAAATCAAATTCTAGGAGATTTCAAGAAATTACCTCAATCCGACGAAGAACAATGATTAGATGTTGATATGATCACCTAGAGCCTCCTCAAAACATGATTGGATGGAGTAGAATCGACCATAATCACAAACCCTAGTCGGATCGCCCAACTACCGCGAGAAGAAGGAGAGAAAGGGAGAAATGAGGTGAAAACCCATCTGACCCCCCTTATATACTCCAGTGACGCACGACCAAATTTCCGTGTGTTTGGTCGTGCGCCAGGACACTGCCCGACCACTGATCTCACGCACTAGCAGCACGCACGAGCACCTGCTCGTGTGTCTTGGTCGTGTGTCCCTGATGGTCGCCAAAGTGCACTGCCCAATTCAGATGCCATGCATGAGCGGCATGCACGAGCAGCTGCTCGTGTGTCATGCTCGTGCATCCCTGTTGAGTGCCAAAACGACAAGGGAACACAAAATGCTAGGCCACACATGTCTACACACGACCTGCACGACTTACACGATAATAAGTCACGTCCAATCGGTGAAACAATCATGGAACTCCCAACACAAAGCGACCAATCATGATGATGATGATGGAAATATTCTCGTATCGATCCCCGAACAGAGATGAGTGATGAATAAAAACTGATACACGACTCCAAGATATGCCGAACGATGAACATGAAATGAATGAATACAAATGATGAATGATTATTAATGAGTAAAAAAAATTCCCGAGTGGAAATTACTGAATGATAATTAATGAATTCACAACCGGGTATTACATACTCCCCCCTTAAAAAGAGTTTCGTCCTCGAAACTAAGGGTAAATAACTCAGGAAATAAACTATCCATCAGGATCTGAAAACAACATCTCAAGGAATGCTCCTCAATGCGAAACACTTCGCCTGCACAACTGGGGCAACCCCCCATAAGCACTGACTCACGCCTCAATAGAAAAGCGACAACACACATATAGTCCTCGGGACCATATCAATCGCACGCCCAAGTCCTCATGACTTGACGTCACGAATCACAATGAACAATTACCCAGATCATCACAAAATCTCGGGTACAGCACAAAAAGAATGCATCAAATGACCCAAATCTCAAGATTCTAAAATACGATCATTACAAAATAGATCAACAATAAATGATCCACAACCACGATACAATAATATGGATTAAGTTACACATTAATCCGAAAACAGAGAAAGTAAAATACAAAAATTAAGGCTACATATCAAATGTACCCAACATCAATATCCTCCAGGTCATCGATCTCCTTGATCTCATCGATTCAAGGAAGACCCAAATCTGAACTCACTGTTCAATATGATCCCGGGAGGTCACAATAATGATCACAATGAATGATAATGAATCGAAATCTAACAAGGATCAAGATTGACTCACCGGGGTGAAATGATAACGTAATGAGTGATTGATCAAATGAAATGATTGAAACCATTGTTCCCCGTGAAGTGAATGATTAGTTTAATAATTATAAGTCTCAACGTGATTGATATATGATGAATGAATTATATGAATGAATGAACGACAATGAATGAATGATTATCTTATTACCGAGGAAGAATTAACTTGCTCAAAACCGGAGATGAATGTCCTTACCTCGGGCTCTCGAAGCCTGATAGGACCTCTTGAATGAAGCACGAGCTGTAGTAACAAAGTCCCTCGAGGCCCTTGAGCTCTCTCGAGATCTACTGGCACTAAAACTCCTGCAGTATTTCTGAAGGTGTCCATGTCTCCCACATAGGAAACAAATAACGGCCTGCATCGAGCACCGGGTACTGCGATGTCCTATTACATCACAGTTAAAAAAAACAACGGTCGAACTCGTTTCCTTAGATGAGGATGCTCCCTCCACAGGAAGACGACTAGAAAATGTCCTCTTGGACTTTGGAGCCCGATGTCCCTCTGAACGAGTCGGCATTCTAGTCATCTCACCCTAAGAAACTGAAGGATGCTTCTGAGTAAGCTCCTTGATCAAAAGCTCTGCTCCAAGAGACTTCCCAATGAACTCACTAAGTGAATTACAATTGTGATTGAACAACTGCATCCTCAACTGCGGATGTAGCCTCTTGCTAAAATATTTGATCTTATCCGCCTCAGTACGGATAACTGACGAAGCAAACTGAAGTAGTCCCTGAAACTTCTCAGCAATGAAAATAACACCCTCGTCCTTGATGGATTTAGGGTTCAAAACCTCTGACAAATTGGCTTCACGAAGTGGAGCCGGATAATACCTCTCCAACATGAGAGTCTTGAACTCACTCCAACCACAATCGCGATCGGCGGGTTTCACAGAAAGCCACCACGAATAAGCACCCTTACTCAAGTAATAAGCCACTACTGCCACTTTACTCTATTTCGGACACTGAACCATGTCGAAGAGTTTATCAAAATGCTCAAGCCAATGAATAATATCAGCTGGTTCAGACGAACCCTCAAAAGTAGGCGGCCTCTGACGAGAGATATCGCCAACAATCTGATTCACTCCTCCAGTCTGTCCATGAAATGGCACCTGGAATCCTTGTTGCGGTGGGCCATGAACCATCGAGGTCTGCATGGTCTCCATCATCCGCGTCATCTGAGTCATCTGGGCCATCATGCCCTGCATGCATATGAATGGGTCAACCCGAACACCTTCCGAGTGAGATGCCTCTCGGGTACGACTCCCTGACAGTGACTAATTATCTGCTGATGAATGAGTAGCCTCGGTATTTGATGAATTACTGATATCCCTCGCATTCGCACAGGAACTCCCACGAGGTCCCGGGTTCTGGCCCGCACAGCGGCCTCTTCTCCTGCGTCCTCTAACAGCTCTATCCATACTGAAGTAGGAAAGTGACATGATGATTATAGATCCCGCATGAACATCGCATTATGATTACATTACTGAATGATAACAATGAGCATACATGCTCTAACACAATGAATGCATTAATAATGTAATAAAATGATCGTCAACATGACGCCGGAATATGATAAGATCGCATGAAAGATCAAATGAGGTAACATGATTACCTGCTGGAATTTCTGAAATGATTACCTTGAACAAGTTAACAAGGTTGAAAATTCGATCCACAAGATCAACAACTGAACAATGAGATGGACTGGATGATTAATGAATTGACTGGGTAATGAGATTGAGTGAGTGATGAATGAACTAACTGAGTAATGAGGTTGACTGGGTGATGAATGAATTAACTGAGTGATGAATGAATTAACTGAGTAATGATATTGACTCGGTGATGAATGAATTAACTGAGTGATGAATGAATTAACTGAGTAATGATATTGACTGAGTGATGAATGAATTAACTGAGTGATGAATGAATTAACTGGGTGATGAATGAATTAGCTGAGTAATGATATTGACTGAGTGATGAATTAATTAACATGATCGACACGATAAAAAATGACGATTGAGGAATTCTGACTGATGAATGAGTTGATTCTTATCGCTTATACAGTTCACAAGTGTTCCAAAACAATTAGCCATGAATCAATCGTAACACTAATATCACATATAGGTTTCAACAAAGCATGTATAGTTAATGACATGATGAATGTATTAACATAAAGAGAATCGAGTCCTTACACAGGTCATACAAAGCTTCGAGGTCTCGCGATAGTCTTCACTGATGACGACTCGATGAATGAATTACTCGTGCACTCATACTAATATTACGAGTCACAAAACCCGACTGACTAGATTGTCATAGCCTAACAGTCCCACTACTACCGCGTCGGTAGAGCCACATAACTCACATATCAGGGTATCTCACAACCCAAAATCTCTGATACCATCTTCTGTAACACCCCCAAATCCCATTGGGTTATTACAGTGCCGTGGTCCCCACACCCGGAGATCCACCAGGCGAACATGACTAAAATACATTAAAATTAACCAATAAGGGAGATCACAATCCCTACCATGATATCCGACACAACATTCCGATAAGGAATCTTAACGACAATGATGGGCCTACATGGCCAAAATGAAAATACAACCACACCCACGAGCCTTTCTCGGGTAATACATAATGACAATGACTAACAAACTGTAGTACACTCCAACTGACTGACCAACATGAACAACTCGGACTAGTATCGCTCGAATGCCTCGTCGCCATCATCATGCCCCTGTGTCTCAACTCTCTCCTCGCAAGCACCTAAAACATGAAAACATGTTCCGCCGCCACGGGGTCAGTCATCCAGATAATGAACATCAAATACATGTATAACATGATATGCATCCAAAGGCAGAATGAAACGGTACAATGATAATAATAATACGAGATGCTCATAAACCAAGGTAAGAACCGAGCATTCGTGAAGTACTATGCCCACGACATACTATTAATACCTGTTCGATAGGTTAGAACATAAGTGCCCAATGGCGAATCATAATCACAGAGTACCACAATGAATTACCCGACATGAACCAAACCAGAACTGAACTAAATATGAATCACAATGAATTACATGAAGATGAACCAAACCAGAACTGAATTAAATATGAATCACAATACCCGAAGGCTCCAATGAAATTATCAAGACATCATAAAGACCTGAAAGTCACTCATTAAGTCGCCAATCAACATAAATATCGAACCGAAATGTAAGTCGTAGTTAATGAGGGCTAACTAAGATCATAACTACGACCGTGACCTACTGAGCTGTAGATGTTGGGAAGCCAACCGCGAATGTTCAAGCCCCAAACTTACCCATAAGATCATAAACACGACCGTGACCTACTGAGTTGTAGGTGTTGGGAAGCCAACCGCGAAGGTTCAAGCCCCAAACTTACCCATAATAAGGTCATAAACGCGACCGTGACCTACTGAGTTGTAGGTGTTGGGAAGCCAACCGCGAAGGTTCAAGCCCCAAGCTTACCCATAATAAGGTCATAAACGCGACCGTGACCTACTGAGTTGTAGGTGTTGGGAAGCTAACCGCGAAGGTTCAAGCCCCAAGCTTACCTATAATAAGCACTAGCCGAGACTATCCTCCAAAATATAATTAATCACAAACGGAAACGATCCGAAGATTACCGAATTCACGAGAATGATAGTGTGCTGCCTTGAGTCGGACAACACGATAATGATGACTCACGGATGGGCACCGTCCTCGGCGGTCCCGATTCAATACCTCGATTACCTTAGAATGGTCAATCGATAACAACACCACAACGGATGGGAACTATCCTCGACAGCCCCAATTCAATACCTCGATTGCCTTAGAATGGCCAACTGATAACAATGATGCATCGGATGATTCAATACCTCGATTGCCTTAAAACGGCCAATCGATAACAATGATACAATGAATGCCTCAGCACCTTTAATCGGATACCCACGACGAAGATGAGAATGAAATACGACAATGCCTTCAATCGGCCAATATAACATGAATGACAGGATGCCAACATTAATAGAAATTATTACAACGACGTCTTAGATCGACATCAATATTAACAACAACAATCAATACATTGATACCGCGGACCGGTGATCGATAATAACATTAACAACAAATATCTCAATGCCTTACCGGCCATTAATGAATGATAATAAAATTTTGGCATAATTGCCGAAGAGTATCGTATCGAATGATCCCCTAATATCAATGAACTTATGAAGAGACTAAGTCTCGGAATGATACAACATATTCATACACATATAGGATATCATTAATCTCATTGACTAGTATAAGTATAAAACTTGCCTCAACCGAAGGCGATGAATTCCTTCTACGAGCAACGAACCGCGTCCTCCAATAAACACAAGTACTCGAACAACCTCGAATGAAATACAATTCATTCAATAACACAATATCAATCGAAATCAACACAACGACCGAAAGAAACTCTTTGAGACATTTAATCGAACACTAAATGTTCAAAGTTCCTCAAGAACCTAAGAATCATCAATCGGGTTGAACGAATCGAAGATATGGATATAAAATCCATAGAACACTATTAATAATGTTCACTAACATCAACTGATTCATCAAATTCAGATGAACAATGAAAATCAAGAAGAAATCCCGAAAATCAAATTCTAGGAGATTTCAAGAAATTAGCTCAATCCGACGAAGAACAATGATTAGATGTTTATATGATCACCTAGAGCCTCCTCAGAACATGATTGGATGGAGTAGAATCAATCATAATCACAAACCCTAGTCGGATCGCCCGACTACCGTGAGAAGAAGGAGAGAAAGGGAGAAATGAGGTGAAAACCCGTCTGACCCCCCTTATATACTCCAGTGACGCACGACCAAAACGCACGACCAAATTTCCGTGTGTTTGGTCGTGCGCCAGGCTACTGCCCGGCCACTGATCTCACGCACGAGCAGCACGCCCGAGCACCTGCTCGTGTGTCTTGCTCGTGTATCCCTGATGGTCGCCAAAGTGCACTGCCCAGTTCAGATGCCACGCACGAGCAGCTGCTCGTGTGTTATGCTCGTGCATCCCTGTTGAGTGCCAAATAGACAAGGGAACACAAAATGCCAGGCCACACATGCCTACACACGACTTGCAAGACTTACACGATAATAAGTCACATCCAATCGGTGAAACAATCATGGAACTCCAAACACAAAGCGACCAATCATGATGATGATGATGGAAATATTCTCGTATCGATCCCTGAACAGAGTTGAGTGATGAATAAAAATTGATACACGACTCCAAGATATGCCGAACGATGAACACGAAATGAATGAATACGAATGACGAATGATTATTACTAAGTGAAAAAAATTCCCGAGTGGAAATTACTGAATGATAATTAATGAATTCACAACCGGGTATTACAGCGAAATGACGTGAATCTATGGAAGCTGAGATAGACTAGATTCATGTCAATTAGGTTTGGACTCTAGTAGACTGCCCCAAGGGCATAGTGCCTATTGGGAACAAGTGGATCTACAAGAGAAAGACTGATGGGGATGGCACAGTTGATGCCTATAAGGCTAGGCTTATGGCGAAGGGTTATACCCAAAAGGAAGGGATCGATTACCACGATACCTTCTCGCCCGTAGCCATGATCAAGTGTATTTGCATGATGCTTGCTATAGCTACCTACCACGATTATGAGTTATGGCAAATGGACGTAAAGACGGCTCTCCTTAATGGATTCCTCGAGAAGGAAATCTATATAGAGCAGCCTAAAAGCTTTGTGTCTAAGGTCGATATTCAGAAAGTGTGCAAGGTTCAGCGTTCCATTTATGGACTGAAGCAAGCTTTGTGTAGTTGGAACCTTCGTTTTGATGAAGCAGTCAAAGAGTTTGACTTCATGCAAAATGAAGAGGAACCTTGTGTATATAAAAGGGTTAGTGGGAGGAAGATCGCATTCTTAGTACTATATGTATATGACATTCTACTAATAGGAAATGATGTGGGAATGCTCAGTTCTGTGAGAGCTTGTCTTTTGAGTAATTTCTCCATGAAAGACTTGGAAGTAGCAACCTATATTCTTGGTATTCGGCTCTACCGGGATAGAGCAGAGAGAATGATAGGTCCTTCCAAGCCCTCTATATAGATAAAATCTTAAAGCGATTTAAGATGGATGATTCTAAAAGAGGGTTCCTACCAATGCGACATGGAATAAAACTCACCTTGAAGATGTGTCCTCATAGTGAGGAACAATGAAAGAAATGAGTAATATACCATATGCTTCGGTAGTGGGTAGCCTTATATATGCTTTATTTTGTACGAGACCTGACATTGCGCATGTTGGGAGCATGGTAAGTAGGTTTCGGGCTAACCCAGTTAGGGAACATTAGACCGCCGTAAAGAACATTATCAAGTAGTTTAGAAGGACTAGAGATCTGGTTCTTAAATATGGTGGTGGATAACTGAATGATGGGCTTCACTGATTCAGACTTCCAAGGACAGAAAGACGACTCTATGTTTACTTTTGGCTACATTTTACTCTTAATAAAGGAGCGGTATCCTGGCAAAGTTCCAAGTATAGCGCGACTGCTGATTCCAGCTGTTAGGATAAGTATAAAGCGGCCTCGGAGGCCCCCAAAGGAAGGTTAAGAAGTTACTGGGTAAACTTCACATGACACCATGTGCTGTGCTGCCTGTTTTCATTTTTATACGATAACAATAGAGTGGTAGCACAGGCCTAGGAGCCGAGGTTTCATAATGGTCCAAAACATATTGAGAGAGTATATCATCTCGTGAGAGAATTTGTTCGCAAAGGGATACATTCTGCTGCATAGAGTAGACTCAGCCGGCGTTGCTGATCCACTAACCAAACCACTTTCTCAAATTAGCTTAGAGCGTCATCTGGAGAACATGGGTATTAGATACCATAGTGTGTGGTATTGAGTGAAAGTGGGAGATTATTTGGAGTATGCCCTCGAATGCCACTCAGAGGATGTTGAGTGAGGGAATTGTACTTGTTATTATGTAAATCAATATCATAAGGCAATTGTTTGTTTCTTTATTTAATGGCAGTTACTGACATTCCTGACTCGTAAACAAATATATAGAAACTAGTACGTGTATTTGAGAGCAAAACATTCCACTCCTTATTATATAAGGGGATTGGCATTGGAAAGGTTTATAGCTCAAATACTTAATCGTTCGCAAGTCGATAAAACTTGACTGGGCGTTATGTTTATGTGAAGACTTGTATGACGTGTTCTTTAACGTGGAGAGTGCATGTCGAACACTAATGGTTAGTGGGACCACACGTTATAGGTATGCTAATTGAATTAGTATACTCGGACCAACTCATCCTCGATTCGTTACACGGGTTTCACTTCGGGACAGTCAATGACATAATCGAAAGGTTGTGATAGGTATTCGTGAAGCTTCGACTTGAGTATTTGGTAGGGATGTGCTTGTGACAATAAGATTTTCATTAAAGTAGTTCGACCCAGAAAACCGAAAGGTGGGGGTCAACCTCGACGTGTGTCTTGACGGGCAAGTAGCAGGTCCTACTAAATACTAAGACAGAATTCTTTCTCCTGTTAGTGAACGGGTTATATGTCCTATGTAGTTATTGGCAGATGAGATCATTAGTCTTTGGCCAAAGCATTGGAGCTAGTTGTATTGGATATACGAGAGCTCGATGATCTCAATTTGCATTAAATCATGCATAGCGTCAAGTATAGATAGGGTTTGACCGACCGTGACCCTATAACTTGATCGGGAAATTTGAAAGAAGGGTTTATACGTATACTAATATTCATGACAGAATGGTTCTTGAATGATCCCAATCATTCGTTCTCAGTTGGGGTACAATGTAGGCTGCCAGGCTGGCTAGGTGGTTCTACTACTCTTTGGTTCCTCCCATTTCTAACTTAGACGGACCTACTGAGTCGCGCAATAGGAATGACGACGGAATGAATCGAGCTAATTATCTCTTTATAAATATTAGATATTGGATATCTAATTTTGGGACATTGGATGTCTAAATTGATTTGTTGGATTAATTAATTTACGACCTAATGAATTAAATAAATTACTGGTGATTAATTTAATTCATGAATATAATTATTTCTTGGAGAAATTAATTATGTAATTATGTATTTTATATGATTAATTAATTGGATTAATTAATTGATATAAATACATCGGAACGGAATTGGAATTTATCTGTTTGGACTTAGGGGAGTCCGAAACGAATCGAACTCGTCCGATTCATTCATGATAGCCGCCCCCCTTCACCTACTTCCCTTTTTGTCTTTTGTGTCCATTTTATAATGGAATACAATGACTTTGTAGGGTATCTCTCACGTGAGATGAGTTGTATCATGTGGGTTGAAATATAATATAAGGTGAAGACTAACTCTCTCTTGTCACTTGGTTGTTTTCATCCGTGAGATTGGTATATATAGAGAGAGAGAGAGAGAGAGAGAGAGAGAGAGAGAAAACATTTTCTCCATGTCTTCTTCATCCTCTTCAATCTTGAGTTTTTTCTTGGAGAAAATTCAAGACATATTGAGAGATTGTGAGTTTTACACTTGTAGTGTTATAATCACATTTTAGATTAGCTCCTATAACCTTGCCGTATCCTTAGAGGATAACGAGGTAGAGTTGTTTCGTTCGTTTCTCCGGCGCGTGGCAAGTAGAAACGCGGTACTTTCGGCATTGGATCATCCAAGAGCTTGGAGCGGATTTTAATCGCAGGGAGATCGCCTAAAGCTTGGGGAAATGCTTTCTCGGATATCACCATTTAATCAACGGACTACGAGGGTATGTTTTCTCGTATCTTCTTATGCTTCATTTTATATTCATATATACGTAGCTCGATCGATCCTCGTAGGGATTCGGATCAAATTAATTTTTGTTTTACCGCTTCCGCTGGTCCTTTGATTTAGGCACCAAATCCTAACATAGAGTCCCTTTTCTATGTCTCCATGTTTCCATCTCCACCATAGACCATCATTTTCATTTAGATAAAGGACGGAGGTGTCTATCTTCGACTTATCGTCTTTTACCTCAGTCGAATTGAAATAACATTCTATGGACCAAAGAAACTCATCAAGTACTTTAGGGTCGCGCTTACCTACGTACTTCGAAGGTTGTGGTGCTTCCGTGCGCGGCGTCCTCTTTATAGTAGCTCCTCCGACAATCACTGCCTTGCACAAGTTTACTTCAACTTCCAAAGCACTTGTTTTCTCCCATAACTCATTCTTTAGTTGTTGATAAGCCCAAGGACTTCTTTCTTGATGACACCGATGGCCTCTTTCAATCCATCGCTTATGTCACTTATATCTGCAGCAAATTGATCGATGGTATCCTTCCACTCTAGGATCTCACCCACATTAATCTCTACCCTTGTCAGCCTATTGTCAAAGCTAGCCAAGGCATCTACTACTGATCCCTATTCTTGTATTTTGCGTTCCATTCTTTTTCCCCTCCTTCAACGAGTAGGGGAATGTTGGCGACTTCAATAGTTCCTTCCGTGACCATAGTCTTTGCTTTCCGTGAACTGTCTCTGATACCACTTGTCATGGGATGACTCTTGCGACTAGTCGATCTCGTGCGCGACTCAGCTTACTTCCGGCCAAGGCAAGCTAACTCCGATCCTTATGATGTACTAACAAACTCGGAAAGCAAGAAACTAATGGTTGAAGATTACAATGTAAGAAGAGGTTATGTATTAAGAGAACTTCAAAGACTACAATCACTTCTTGATGGTCTTAGAGCAAATGAGCTCCTCCTACTTATACTTCTTCCACCTCCTCTAATGGAGGGTTCTAGAGAAGTCTAATACTTTCCTCCTATATCTACATAATAAGAATATACTAGAACTCTCCATACATATCTTGACATTTCAAGACTTATAATAACTCCATACTATTCTACAAGTCCTCTGAGCTTCAACCTTTCTCGGAGGTTCTTGAGGGTTCTACATTCATATGGGTGCCCCATCTCGTTCCCTTTGATCATGATGCTGTTTCTGCTCATTCACTCACCTTTCCAAGAACCTTCTGGCCTTGCTGGTTGCTCCCGGTCGAGTCTTCCCTGCCGAGTGAGTCCACATCTTTTCAGTATCTACTGCGCCCACAAGGGTATATTTCTCTAAGCCTAATATAGGGGGTGGTCTCTCTCCCACCTTGCGCACGCGTGTCATCCCATGCCCGCACCCTACATCCTTTCTTGAGCCTTGCTTCGTGACTCGACCTCGCCTCGTCATATTTCCTTATCTCGAGCGCTGCTCATTCGGTCGTCCTTGCCCGTGCTCCATGCGCTGCCAGACAGTCCCGCACATGTCCTGACTGAAATGACCAAGTGTCCTGGACACTAATGCATGTTATCCAGTTGGCGAACAGCTTCCCATAGTGGCGTCCGTGCTTCTCCCACGATTTCCTCGTGTGGTTATCCATCCGACCATGCCGCTTGCAAGGCTGAACCTTCATTTCCAGCCTGATGCCTTTCAGGGCATCTTGCTCGTGCTTGATCCTCAGCACCTCGTGTGACCGGAGGTGCACGTCTATCTCGTCATTGACTTTCGGCCATGACACTATTCTACCTTCAGCACGGCATCATGCACCAAGGCATCATGAGAAGCTTTCTCCTTCTCGAGGGCTTCAACCTTCTGAGCGATTGCAAAAAAGAAATTGCAAAGTATGGTAAATCGACACAGAATAAATGATACCTCACTAAGAATTAAACCCTTCATGTTGAAGAGTTAGAGCGAACTCGGCTTGTCAGCAATGAGCCATTCAATATAAGATGTATTCATGGAGCGCTTGTTGGCCGGTCCCTCAAGCTTCAAGGCGGCCTCTGCTGTAGTGAGTCTCGTAGCCCTCTCGTAAATTGGTAGACATTATCTTCAACTGTTCTCACCAGTCCAGGCGCATACTCTGACAGTTGATTGAATTGAGCTTCATAATGGGCCACGTTCATATCTCTTTGCTTCAAATGATAGAATTCACCCCTCCTAGCTTCCCGGGAAGAAACTGATACGTATTGAGCTTGAAATTCAGTTTGAAATTTTGCCTCATTTTTTTCTTGATTCTCCATGGTCCATTTTGCATCCATATGGTTTCCACCAGTCGTGTGCGGCTGATTCCAGTCGGAATGTAGCAAGCGTGACACGATGTTCTTTAGTGTATTGTAGAGCATTGAATATTCCCTATATCTTCTCAAGCCAGGATTCAGCTTTTAGATCATTAGGTTCGCCTTTGAAGGTTGGCAGATTGAAACGTAGGAACCTCTCGAGAGTGCGATCGTTTGTCCCTCCGGCATTCTGATTAGCAGTCTGTTGTTGCAGAAAGGTTATCAATTGCCTGAGAGCTTGTGCCATAGCATCATTTCCTACTCCACCTCGGGGTGTTGATAGATTGCGTTCATTGTAGTGTTGGTTCTATTGATCATTTTGGTTATTACGGGGCAGCCGCGTCCTCTTCATTTCGCCATCTATTAGTAATTAGGAGGATTAAATAAGTGTCAATCGTTACACGTGTAGTTAACTATGTATAGAGCTATTATGCATCTATTTCTAATCGTTACAACAATATTTGATCAATTGATAGGTATTCAAATTATAATATTAATAACAGCAGTTCACAAGAATTCCGTCATTTGATCACGAAAACAACGCAACATAAAAACTTAAGTTGTTCAAAAACCGATGCTCGACCTCATTGAAATAGCTAAAAGATATTATGATTAAATCTTGATATCAAGTGTCTAATCCTCTCTGACGTCCGACAGGGTCATGTCCTCCTCAGGTTCTTCTTCTGGGTCTTCTTCTGGATCTTCTTCTGGATCTTCTTCAGGGGTCTTCCTCTGGTTTAGTGTCTTCGTACTCGTGGTAGTGCAAGTCATTGGCCTGTGGTGCCTTTGACGAGCCACCAATTTCAGTCGTAAAATTAGGAAATAAGTTGATTGTAGCGGTCAACTTAGTTTTTAACAATGCTTGGAATTTCTCATACTCATGATGCGTCGACAGTACCTGATCCTCTAACATCTCAATACGGTGACTTTGAAGAGACTTATTGCACCGGAGTTTGGTGATTGTCTGATTTTTCACGTATGATTGAGTCTCTAAGTGACGCACTCTCTCTTCCAGCTCTTCGTACTCGTGACTTCTTTTCTCTAATAAGTGCAACAATTTGTCTCTCTGGATTCGGTAGGATGATGCATCTTGGTATAGTCGGGAAATCACCTCTCGCAAGGACTGGATCTGATGGTCATGAGTGTCAGCTAAAACTACCACATCCACCATGGGTCTCATAAAATTCTCTATGTGAACCAGCGCCTGTCATGGCCGTTCCTTGGTAACTGATTGCGTAGCACCGGTAGCGATCGAAATCTCATTGGTCATCTATTTGTTCCTAGTTGGATCCATCTAATAAGCAGGGTAACTAAGTTAGTTCCAATCGAAGTCTATATCATCTGGATATAAAAGGTAACTAAGCATAAATAATCATCAAGATGTAAACTTAATGACTCAATTTATATGCTTATGACACGTAAGTGACAACGACACTAATGTTTCATTTAAAGAAATAATGACGTTTAGTTGAGTTTAAAATAATTATTTAATTTCATCTATTCCAAGTGAATAATGATGTAATGTAAACAATTGATAGAATGAAAAGATTTTCATCCATTATGACGGACGTCGAAAGGTTGATATAGTGAAAGAATGCCATAGCTATTTAAGTAGCTGGCAAGAATTCGAAGTTTGAACTCACTTTACTTTCTAAGTGAATAGCGAAGAGTTCGAAAGGAACTAGAATAGTCCTCTAAGTCTCATTTTTATAGGTTCACTTCGTTCTGAGTGGAAATTCTATCTAAGTCCGAAGAATGTTATCCTAGTTAGCCCATTGTAAGTGTCCTACCTACAGCCAGGCTCCAATACCACATCTGTCATGCCCCCAAATACCAGGAAGGATGAGGGCACGGAGCATCGGTCGATCAATCAATTTATGGAGATACATGAAAATAAATACCGGAAGATAGATATCAACAAGATAAAACTTAAAGAAATGGTCTTAGCCCGATGAACCTAAGATCTGTTGGTACACAGAAAGTAATCTTTGAATTTCATGAATTACAAAGTTGTAGCGGAATAACAAAATGATCTAAAGTACGGAGTATAAATTTATTTATTACAAATCAAAATAGCAACAGTAATTCGTGATTTGGCAGCGGAGCAATTTAGATAGTCTCCTTTCCGAGGTCTTCTTCATCTGCTTCTATCTGTTCATAGTCTGGTTTAAAAGGGAACAGGGTGGGGTGAGACAAAAGGTCTCAATGAGTGGGTACACGTGTGCGAGCATGGCTTATTTTCACTTTGAAAAACTTTGCGTGATGCATGTCTTTGTAAATTTAATAAATAAAGTGAGAAGAAGTTACAAAAATATGCCCTATGTTTTATGAAAACGATCTTCCAGTAATTGAAAATTAAAATTCCATACCCATGGATAGAATATTATATTTAATTTTGGGATTCGATGCCTAAAATGAAGGTGCAGTGGAAGCAAAAATCAATTTTACCGAACGCCTAAAGATGACCGATCATGCAACGTATATACGAATATAAAAGGACAAGAGTTAACATATGAAAACACACCCTTGAAGTCCTTTGATTAAATGTTGAAGTTGATGCCAGTGACCGTAAATCCATTTTTATAAGCCTCTATGATCCAGACGCCGAAAGAACTGCGTCTCCACTAGCTGTGCGCCGAGAGATGACCGGAACAACAACTACTCAATTATCCTCAAAGGCTACGGCTAGAAAAGAGTAGTCGGAAATGATATCTCAAGTATGTGATCACTCTAAGTGGTATAAGTTTTTGTTCATGATTTTCTTTCTCTCTCTAAGAGTGTAAGATCATGAACAAAGTGAATTCTCCCTCTCTCCCTTTAGTGATGGCTGATTTTCCTTGTGTGGTGGATGAGGATGAACTTTGTTTTATAACAAAGTACACACTCACTTCCAACCATCACACCTAAGGGTTGATAATGATAAGATCACATCTTATCACCTTTTTGTCCACAACTGTTAGGAAGCCTTCTCAACACATGCAAGTATGAGGAGAATGTCACCAATAAGGGACCTACAAGGAGGTGGGGCGGCCTACACTATAATTGAGAAGGAATCAGTTCATTTTGGTCCGTAAAACGGACCATCGTGTATCAAATCTGACTGATACACCTTGATTCGTCTCAAATATAATTAATTAATCAAATTTATTAATTATATTAAGATATTATTTCTCCAAGAAATAAGTATTCATGAATTAAATTAATTGCCCAGTAATTTATTAAATTCACCAGACCGATTAATTTATCTAATAAATTAAATAAGACATATAATTTCTATAATTCACAATAAGAGATCTAGTGCATATTATTACATCGTCTCCCTAATGCGCGACTTGATAGGTCCGTCTCAGTAGGCTATGGGAGGAGCCAAAGAGTTATAGCACCATCTAGCCAGTCGCACGGCCTATACTATAATGATTTTGTCGTGAATACCAGTTAACGTATAGACCCTTCTTTCAAATGTTCCGATCAAGGTATAGGGTCACGACCAGTCAAATTCTATTTGTACTTGATAGTATATTTGAGTTAATGCAAATCGAGATCACCGATCTCTCTTGTGTCCAGTACAACTAGTTCCAATATTTTGGCTAAAGACTTATGATCTCATCTGCCAATAACCACATAGGACATATACATATTCGCTTACAGGAGAAAGAATCCTATGTCGGTATTTAGTAAAATCTGCTACTTGTTCGTCAAGATGCACGTGGAGGTTGGCCCCTACCTCTCGGTTTTCTGAGTCGAACTACTCTAGTGAAAATATTAACGTCACAAGCATATCCCAACTAAATCATCAGTCAAATGTTCACGAATATCTATCACACCTTTTTGATTCCGTCATTGACTGTCTCGGAGTGAAATTCGGTTCGAGCCTATAATCCCATTATCATACCTACAATGTGTGCTCCCACTAACCATTAATGATGACAGGCACTCTCCAAGTTAAAGAACACGTCATACAAGTCTCCACATAAACTTAACGCCCAATCAAGTTTCATCGACTTGCAAACGATTAAGTATTTGAGCCATAAACCTTCCCAGTGTCGTTCCCCTTATATAATAAGGAGTGTAATGCTTTTTCTCAAATACATGGACTAGTTTCTCTATGTATATTTACAAGTCAGGAATGCCAGTGATTTCCAGTAAATAAAGAAAACAAGCAATTGCCTTCTGATAAGAATTTACATAATAACAAGTACAATGCCCTCTCTCATACATCCTCTGAGTGGCATTCGAGGGCATATTCCTAACATTTAATCAGGCAGTCGATAATTCATTCAATCAATCTAGCTTTGGATCCTGTCCATATGGACTTTGGAACCTAGGCTCTCCTTGTGACTCCCAACAATATAGGACTTCGCCCCAGTATTTGCATCGTCGCCCCAATAATTGAACTTTCGCTCTCACACTTAGAGTGTGCTTCCTTATCTCTTATTTGGGCTCATTATGTCTTTAGCTACGGGTCAATACCCGAATCACAGTATAATAACGATTATACCCCAATTCTACGACCCAGGTCCCTCAGAACACTTCGTTCTTCGGTTATGGGAATAGGCAACAATGACAGCCTCGTTCATGAACCGCAGCCACACTGCTCGATCGAAGACTCGATTTAACCATCTCGACTCGATTTGGGATTTTAGAGATGGCTTCTACAATTCAAGAGGTGGACCCCGAATTATGGGGAAGACGCTCCGTCTCATATGATTCAAAAAATGCACCCATCCATCGATGAGGCACTGTGATCCAGCAGAGTTCGAGAGTCGTCACGTCCGTTGCACTTTCTTTATATATCACTTAGTTCCCGACCAACTATATTTATTAGTTAGTCACTACACAATATATATATATATATATATATATATATATATATATGCACAAGTGCACGTTTTCAATCACACAATCTATTTATGTTAATACTTAGAATTTTTTTTCTACGCCAATATCTAAGTATTTAATGTGTGGCACGAGCATTAAGAACTTAATGAACTTAAGGACTCATAGAATAGCGCTCAAATTTTCGTTGACTGATAAGTTTCTATGAATCAAATAGGATTCAAACAGCTGAACAGAATTTAAAATTTGTCAATTCGATTTTTTTCTTCAGAATTTTGGAATTTTCTCAAAGGACTATTTTGCCCTTACTTTAATTCCTTACGTTTCTGGGAACACCGTAATGAGTTTGAATTCGGGTAACTTTCAAATTTTTTGGGGAAAGTCGAGTATGTTTAAAGGAGTCTAGAATTGAAATGTATTTATAGAAATTGAGTTTTGGGCTGAATTTACGATTTTGCCCCAGAACTTAACGAAGTTCATCCCGAGAGCCATAAAGCTTCGAGTGTAACTTGAATGGCAATGGAATTTATACGATAAGGTTCATATCGAATTTGGAATTCCAGATTTTTGAAAATTCCAGAAAAAAATTCGTACGTGGTCCAGAAATTTTATCTCTTACATTTTGACCCCGAAATTATTAAAAATAATATTTTGAGCCGTAGGTTTAGAAAATAAATTCCGATTCTTACGAAATTTTTTGTGCAGAGTACTTATACTTAAATAAGTTTTGCTCGAGGTCCAGAAATGTGAAATTTAACTTTCACCTCGAAACTTACATAAAACTTACAATTTGACCCCGAATTTTCAAAAATAGCATTTCTGGCACCTTAGGCCTCGGAAACTAGTTCCGATCCATTTAAAATTTTCTGTAAGTTATCTAGGTACTTAACTAAGATTTATTTTTGGTTCAGAACCATAATTTAAAGTTCAATCCCGATTTTTTTATAAAATCATGATTTGACCCCATAATTATGTGGAATTCGCATTTTTGACCCTAGACTTATAAAATGATACCCAAGATTACCAAATATTACGAGAAGGATATTTATAATCTATAAAAAAGGTTATTTTTAGACCGGAACCGAAAGTTTCTCATGGTTTTTACTTTGGTCCTTAAATTTTCAATCAATTATATTTTTAGCATTTTATGCTCGTCTCCTTTACTTCAAGTCTCGTTTAGCCATAATTAAATTAGTCAAACACCATAAATAATCATATAACAATGATTTTTAGATTTTTTTTAGCATGTCTCATGAAATTTCAATTTAATCATGTAGCATGCAAGAAATTTCACATAAAACATGTCTTCATTCATAACAATATAACTTTTTGTGCATGGACTTATAGCATTTCAAAATATCTCACTTAGAACATGTCCCATGCATATATATATACCATAATTTCCAGAAAATTTATAATACCGTACTTTTATTGACTGTTTGACCTTGCCATTCTTCCTACTTTGTCGCTCCGTAAACTCTTTGTGATGTTGTCGATATTGTTATAGAGTTTTGTACCTTGTTTGGATCACAATTATGTTGTTTAGACCTTGCAGAAGTGTTCTGGGTCAAAGAAATAACGCACGCTAGGCCTAGGCTAATGCACGCTAATTCTCCTTGAATAGTGCGCGCTAACTTTGAGTCGTAGCGCGCTAATGGACCAGTCACGTCAGAACCAGTAACTTATCCTGCTTTCTGGACTATCAGTTAACGCGCGCTAGGAGTTCGTTAGCGCATGCTATTCGTGGTCAGTAGCGCGTGCTAACATCCATCCGTAGCGCACGCTAACGGGCTGGTCGGCAGAGGCAGTGAGGTTGTCAGCTGTCTGGACTATCATGTAACGTACGCTAGACTTCGATTAGCGCATGCTATAAGGCTTGTGTAGCGCACGCTAAGCTATCGCGGTAGCGCACGTTAAGACTTGAGCAGGGCAGAGGACAGTAGGTCCTGGACTTCGATTCCTGGACACCATTTTCGGCTAGCGCACGCTAAGGGAAGGCGATTAGCGCACGCTAACGGGGCCGACAGAAGCCACTGGACTACCCGGTGACCCCGCTAACGCACGCTAATATTATAGGCGTAGCGTGCGCTAGACCGGGCGAGTATATATTGGACAGTTGACTTCCATTTCGTCATTTTTCTCATCTTTCTCACATTTCTGATCGGGAGCAGCAGATTTGGGCGATTCGGGAAGTTTGGAAGCGATCTTTCTTCATATATCAACAACTTTGGTTGGAGAACAAGGATTTAACAACATCTAATCCATTATATTGTCCAAATCAAGGTAAGAATCCTTAGAACCCTGTTTTTGGGAATTTTGGGGGTTTTCTTAGATTTGTTCGATTTATCCGGTTTGAAGCTCGAGAAACTTGAGATTATGATATATCTACCCCGTATACATACTTTTCCTACGCTTTTACGGATTGGTTTGTGCCGTGTTCGGACTTGTGAGGGTTTGGGTGATTTTCCAACCTCTAGTTGTTTACCCTTGTATTTTCGTGAATCGTAGATGGGTTTCGGGAGTTTCTTCGTGAATTATGAGTATGGATTATTGATTATCATATCCCTTACGAATCGTTTAGGTACCGGAAGTGCATTATTGGACCTACCGAACTCGTACTCTTTTTCGTTCGATTTCTTGATGTCTCAAAGGCAAGTATATATTTATGATTGTACGTTCTCGACTATAAAATTAAGATATATGAATGGCATGTTTATTTATATCCACTCTGGCATGGGCCGACGGGTCCTCTGAGGCTTTCGTAGCCTCTGGTTTGATTCCATATATCATATGAATTAACCACTTTGGGATGGACCGACGAGTCCTCTAAGGGTTCCGCAGCCTCTGGTGCTGTTCCACGGTTGATCACGTATGTATTGATGTGATGCTATGAGATTTGTTAATCCGAATTACTAGTCTTGAATTGATAAATTGACGGTTATCTTTAGTTTATTGTCGAGGAGTATTGTATTTCATACTTGATATACTTGCACTAGCTATTCGACGGCTAACCCCTTTATGGGGGAAATACTTTTTATGTATTTCAGGTTCCAGGAGAGCGGACAGGCAGGTACCAGGTCGGCATGAAGATGATGAGCAAGTGTGATACTGTGTCTTGTCTCCGGTTATGTATTGTGTTCCTCTATTCAGTGTTGTCATACTAGAATGGTTATTGAATACTCGAGTATTGTCTTTTTTTTTTCAGTTTCCTTGATGTTCTGGCCTGTGTTGTCGAGGTATTGATTTTATGTTGTGAGGTATTGGGTACAATGGATATGTTTTGAATACCCTTTGTGTTGTCCTTCATTTTGTTGTATTTGGACATTCTCGGTCAAGTTTTATAGTTCCGCATATGATTAGCCTTGTGGGTCCCACGTAGGGGCTACGGTGCTGTAATATACCCTGAATAACTTGGTGGTGTTACAGAATATGGTATCAGAGCTTAGGTCTATGGATACCTAGGTTGTAGGTCTTTTGGGTCGATTGAGTCATCGTTTCTCTAAAGTATCACTACTTTTACATCATCACAGTGCGACCGGTACTTGTAAGACCTCTTACTCTTCTGACGTTTACTTTATCGTTTTGCTTCTATTGTGGTATTTTGAGAATCGGTCACTTCGGTGATGTGCGATTGAATTGTAATTACGTGCCTTGTGTGTTCTTCAGCATGTCAGCTGGTAGGGGTCGAGGTCGTGGTCGTGGCCGTGGACGTGGACGAGGACGTGGGGCGGCCGCATCCCTTAGTTCCGTTGTGGGATCGACTAACCCTAGCCTATCTAACTCGGTGCATCTTGACACCGAAAGTCAGCACGACGAGTCGACTGGCCAGGGGAACAGCGCAGACGTTGGAGTTGCGAATGTACTTCAACAATTGGCTAACCAGATGACCATTTTAGCCCAAACCGTTCAGCTGAATAATCCGAACCCGAACGCGGATGCCTTGCTTCAGAATGTAATCCGTATGCACCCTCCTCAGTTCGGCGGTGCCACAGTATTTCCTCACCAAGGAGGCTGCTACGTGGTGGAAAGTCATCAAGCCACAGGATCGTGTTGCTACATGGGATGAGTTTAAAGAACTTTTGGAGGCCGGGTTTTGTCCTTGGTCAGTGGGAGAAGGCCGAATTCGAGCCTTTTTCGAGGCTAAACCGCAGAATATTCCCGTTTCGGAGGCGATCGTAGAGTACAACCAACAATTGATCCACGTGAAGGATCAAGTGCGAAACGAGCGTGATAAGATCCGTTACTTTGATATGCGGACGAATATGGACGTACGTCGGTATATGGCTGGATTTTCTTGCACCACGTTGAAGGAATATCACGACAGAGCTTTGGCCCATGATTTGTTAAGCCCCGACAATGACACCAATGAAGAATCGAAGAAGCAGAAGATCGCGGGAAATTTTTCTGGCTCTAAGAGTGGCAACTTCTAGAGGTAACAGACGACTAACCGTTTCGCCAGATAGTCGTCACGTTCTGCTAAAGGAAAGAGGGGTTTTCATTCTGCACCGGGCACCACAACTCGCACGGTGACTCGCTATAATTGTGGTCGTCCAGGCCACATTAATTTGGAATGCAATTTCCCACCACTGAAGCGTCATACTTGCGGACAGATGGGGCATAGGGCGGCTTATTGTTCCGAACCAAATCAGACTTTGGACACTCGGGCTTCTGCCCCAGCGCCACTTGATCAAGGCGTGAATCAGCGGCAATCTTTTGATTAGTCTCAACAGAATTATGGCAGGGGCCAGGGATGGGATCAGAACGCTGGAGGGGGAAACTCTAGCGTCGGTTCGGTACAACTACGAGTGTACGAGATGTGCCGAACAGACGAACCTGATGCACCGGTGGCCTCAGGTACCATTCATATTTTATCTCATCCAGTTCGTGTACTTTTTGATACGGGTGCTACACATTCTTTTATTTCCTTGGAGTGTGTACGCCGTTTGAATATAACTTTTATGACTGCTTGTGATCCCTTCATTGTGAAACTACCTAGCGGGGATAGAATTGTGGGGAACCGGGAGATTAAAGATTTTCCGGTGATTATATCCGGTATGGATTGGGTATCGAATATGATTGGAGTTGATATGGAAGGCGAGTACGTGATCCTCGGCGAGGATTGCCTTGATAGTCACCAAGTGATTATGAATTACCATACTAAGGTTATCACCATGATGACTAAACACGGATACGAGTACTCATTTTTGGGATGTAAGTTGGGCCAATCCAAGTTACTCATCAGTGCCATGAAGGCCGTCAAACTTTTGAATAATGGTTGTACGGGCTATTGGTGTTATGCCTTGAAGGCAGAAGGGAACAAAGTCGAAATCTCTTCGATTTTGGTTATTAATGAATATCCCGATGTTTTTCCCGACGACCTCTCGAGATTACCAGTAGATCGAGAAATAGAATTTTCTGTGGATTTAGAGCCTGATGCGGCCCTGATTTCTAAGGAACCTTATCGGATGGCACCTTCCAAGATGAAAGAATTAAAGAGTCAGTTGGGAGAGCTTCTGGAGAAAGCGTACATCAGACCGAGAGCTTCGCCTTGGGGCGCGCCTGTCCTTTTTATGAGAAAGAAGGATGGTTCAGTGTGTTTGTGCATCGACTACCGTGAGCTGAACAAAGTGACCATCAAGAACAAGTATCCTTTGCCTCGTATAGATGATTTATTTGATGAGTTGCAGGGGGCTGCAATTTTCTCGAAAATTAATTTGAGATCAGGGTACTATCAACTCAGGGTGAAAGAGTCCGACGTTCCGAAGACTGCATTTCGAATAAGATATGGGCATTATAAATTTGTAGTCATGCCTTTTGGTTTGACTAATGCACCGACAGTATTCATGCAGTTAATGAGTAAGTTTTACATCGAGTACCTCGACAGATGTGTAGTCGTCTTTATTGACGACATTTTGATCTATTCTCGAGATAAAGAGGAACATGCCCGACACTTGCGTTTGGTACTAGATATTTTGAGAACCGAACACCTCTATGCAAAATTCTCGAAATGTTAATTCTAGTTGGAAGAAGTTATATTTCTCGGCCATGTGATTTTGGCCGAAGGGGTTCGTGTAGACCCGCAGAAGATTGAGGCAGTGCTAGGTTGGGCACCGCCTAAAAATGTTAAGGAAGTTCGTAGCTTTTTGGGCCTTGCTAGGTATTACCGTTAGTTTGTTGAGGGGTTTTCGAAACTCGCTCGGCCGCTTACGAAATTACTACAGAAGACAGAAAAGTTTGTTTGGACGGATGAGAGACAACAGAGCTTCGATGAGCTGAAGAGACGTTTGACTTCAGCGCCTATTTTAACTTTACCACATAGTAGTGAGGGCTTTGCGGTTTATAGTGATGCTTCGAGTCAAGGTCTTGGCTGTGTGCTTATGCAGCATGATAATACGATAGCTTTTGCATCACGACAATAGAATCCGTACGAGATGAATTATCCTACTCACGATTTGGAGTTGGCCGTAATTGTCTTCGCACTCAATATTTGGCGGCATTACTTGTATGGTTCTCCGTGTCAGATTTATACCGGTCACAAGAACCTAAAGTATATTTTCAGTCAGAAAGAGCTGAACATGAGACAGAGACGTTGGTTATAATTGATAAAGGATTACGATTTAGAAATTCTTTACCACCCGGGTAAAGCCAATGTTGTCGCGGATGCTTTGATCCGCAAATCGGCATCGCTTCAAATGCTCGAGCTTCTTACGTCTCAGATGAAGATTCGTCAGGATTTAATTGAGCAAGGAATAGAAGTTTGGCTTCAATGAGTACAAGGGCAGTTGTGTACTCTCGAAATTACTTCGTCCTTGGTTGACGACATCAAAGGGAAACAGTGGAGTGACCCGATGATCTCTCAACTGAAGGAAGATTTAATTAAAGGAAAAGCTCCTCGCTTTATGGTTCACGAGGATAGTATCTTGAGATTTCAAGGCAGGCTTTGTGTTCCGAATGATCTAGAGTTGAGGTAGAGAATTCTTCACGAAGCTCATGCTACACCTTACTCAATCCACCCCGGAACGAGTAAGATGTACAAAGACTTCAAGTGCAATTTTTGGTGGAATAACATGAAGAAGGATATCACGGAATTTGTATTGCGGTGCTTGACGTGTCAGCAAATCTAGATCGAACATCAACGACCAGCGGGGTTGTTGAGGCCGCTTCCCATTCCCAAGTGGAAGTGGGAAGAAATTTCTATGGACTTTATCACTAGCATGCCGAGAACTAGGGGCCGGAATGAATATGATTTGGGTAATCGTCGACCGGTTGACCAAGTAGGCACACTTCTTGGGTATTAAGGATACTTGAAGACCGGAGAGGTTGGCTCGAACCTTTATAGCCGAGATCGTAAGATTGCACGGTGCCCCCAAGACCATTGTTTCTGATCGAGATGGTCGTTTCATATTGCATTTTTGGAAGGACGTTCACCAGGCTTTGGGTACTGAGTTGAGATTGAGCACGTCCTTTCACCCTCAGTCAGACAGTCATACGGAGAGGACGATTCAGACATTGGAGGACATGATGCAGGCTTGTGCCCTAGATTGGAGTAATGATTAGGAGCTTCACTTGCCGTTAATCGGGTTTGCCTACAATAATAGTTGGCATGTGTCTATCAAAATGGCACCATTCGAGTCACTTTATGGTAGGCGATGTAGGTCGCCATTATGTTGGGACAAAGCTTCGGAGCTAATCAGAATGGAGCTGGACATGCTGATGGAGACTAAGGAAAAGATTTCTATCATCTCGGACCCATTGCTTACTGCCCAGAGCCGTCAGAAATCTTATGCTGATACTCATCGTCGACCCTTGGAGTTCGAAGTGGGGGATCATGTCTTACTCAAGGTGTCGCAGACCAGAGGGGTTTTACACTTTGGGAAAAAAGAGAAACTTAGTCTGAGGTATATCGGGCCTTTCGAGATTTTGGACAGGGTTGGAGATTTAGCTTATCGCTTGGCGTTGCCTCCAGATTTGAGTCACGTCTGTTGTTACCCAAAATATTATCCGGAGATGATATTGCTCGAATGGTCGAGTAACAAACAAATGCGAGAACACTTCCGTGGGAAAGTAAATAACACAAGATTTGCCGGGGTTGTTAATCCCAGGCTTGAATGCTCTCGCGAGATGTTATTAATCCCAATACTTTGGAGTATAAATATTAATCTTAGAATACTATTACAATGAGTGTAATTATTCTAGTTATCTTAGCTATTGAGCGTGAAGATTGCCGGAAGAACCAGATATGAAGCTCTGTGAGTTCTTGCTTTTTGGTGTGCTATGCTTGAGGATGAATTTCACTGTATGTGTGTATGTCTGTGTGAATGAAGTTCACCGTTCAGTTAGTCTGCCCTTTCTGTACATTTTTCACTCTCCTCTTAGGCTATTGTTGGAGGCCTACTATTTATAGTAGGAGAGGCTGCTAGGTCCTTCCTGGCGATCGCAGGCGACCGCCGTATTCTATATTAGAATAATTTGGGCGATCGTCCCATGACGTGGGACTGTTCCCTTAATGTCCGAGGCTGCTGCTGGCAGCCAGATGTGTGAGCCAATGAGAAATCCACACGCGTCCTGTGTCGCTGTCAGGGGAGGACCCACTTTGTACCTTTCGGCGGGTCTGTCGGTAGGTGTGAGGTTGGTGACAGGCTGGGGTCAAAGGCCTTATCTTGCGGCGCCTTTTAAGGATCTACACGTGGGTCTTCATCCGAGATTCGGTCTTCGAAGACTCTGACGGGTGTCGGATCCACGCGTGGCATGGGACGATCGTCTATGATCGGACATTGTAGGCGATCGCCAGATGTCAACAGACGATCACCTTGGTCGTCAATCGCTAGGCGCTTGCCCAGTATCTGTCTTCTATGGCTGGCTCCTGACCATCATGTCGATCGCCATCGAGGCGTATTAATCGCCGCATAACAATTGCCCCCTAGCTCGCTCCGTTGTTGAAAACATGGGGTGAGGTGGCACTGTTGGCGATCGCCTGTTTTAGATGATTGACTCGTCTGCTTATGACAAGGACGATCGTCGCCTGGACGATCTGATTTCGAATCTGGACGATCTCCTTACGCGCTGGAAAAAGCGGGAAGTGGAGGCGGGCTCTCGAAATGTTGCAAGGACATGCCTCGCGCTACCATTGGGGGAGTCCGACGGTTTTGTCATACTTGTCGTCTGGCGTGCCCTCGAAACGATGCGTACGCGGGTTTCGAGGGCTTCATTTAATGTGTCCCCCCCGACGGTTGCACGTCAGCCCTTGGGATTCCGCATATTTGCACAGAGGTCCCTGCACTCACCTATAAAAGGGCTAGGGCCACTTCAGTTCAACTCTTTATGCGCCCCTGCCTTTTCAGATGAGAGTTTGCCGAATTTCTTTGAAGACTCTTGTGCCGACCGACTTTCCTTCTAGGTAAGAACAAAAATTTTCTCTCCCCTTTTCTTCTTCGATTCGAAACATGTCTGGAAGAGGATTGAATGTGCATGAGGCTGGTAGCTCCTCTGCCGCCACGGCTTTGCCTGACCGGGAAGAAACCCCCGTGCCTCTTCATATGGAAATGGCCGTCGAGGCCATTCGTGCGGGGATTGCACCCGCGGAGATTGAAGAGCTTTTCATTTCTCTCCTCCTTCCCCGTGGCTTGTGCGACCTAGAGGCGATTTTGAGGCGATTTCTTCTTCCAATCATCTCAACTATCATCTTCCTTGAGTTCTTGGTGTATATTAACAACATCTACTGGCGTTTTTCGTCTTCAATTTTAGGTAATCTCTTAGAACCCTATTTTTGGGAAATTTGAGGGTTTTCGATTTAATGTCTGATTCGTTCCGTGTTGTTGATTAATCCATGATGTGTGTGATTAATCTTAGTGGTATTCATGTTTTCCCTACGTGTTCATGGTAAATTTCATGGTATTTGTGAAATCGGGAGGGTTCGGTTGCAATCTGCCCTTGTTGTTGTTTTTGTACGAATTTACATGAATTGTAGGTGGGTTTCTGGCGTATTCCGTTTTTGTACCCGTGTAGAATTAGTTGTGATTGTATTCTTCGAATTGTTAGGTTCGGGGTTGTTGGTTCCTAGCGAGCGTGGTTGATTTTTCCGTTCGTTTCGTCGTCAATTTCTCAAGGCAAGTATTCTTGTGAAACCCTTATGCTTAACATGGAATGGTAATGTATATGTGTATGCTTTGCTCACTCCGAGAGGGTCCGATGGGGCCTCGGAGGAATCTGTGATTTTGCTCCTAATTCACGAGTTTGTTTGCATAGCCAGTCCTCGAGGGTCCATAGAGGCCTCGGATGGGACCAGTGGTATAGCCCCGGTCCTATGCGAGTCATGTGCGTGATTTTGATTTTAAACTATGGCGAGTCCTAGGCGAGTCATGTGCGGCGAGATCGGCAGTGGCAGCGGGGCAGAGGGACCCGCCGGTGGATGATGATGAAGCGGTGAGGCTGTACTGGGAGCAGAACAGCATTTTCGGCCGGGCCTTTTTGGACTTCGCCAATCTTATGGAGGGGATTGCCGGACTGTGTCCCGAGTTTGACTTTGCAGCGTACTCGGTCACCCACCCTTATGAGCCTGTGAAGCGGACGGCATTTCGGGCCACGGACCGCTCCCCGTGGACCCTTGGTCAGATCCGGAGCTCGGTGACCAGGAAAGACTTGATTCGCTGGAGGGCGAAATTCCATATCCCTTCTGACGTCTCGCTGCACGTGCCCTCGGAGAACGAGCATGCCGACCAACCTCCTGAGGGTCTGGTCGCCGTCAACGAAATGATTCTGGAGGCTGGCTTGCGGTTCCCCTTGCCATTCGCCGTGTCATATTTGCTGATCGCCTGGAATTTGGCACCGCTTTAGCTGACGCCGAACGCCTGGCTGCAGATCATCAGCACATTGATAATTTTTGGCGGTCACCGGTTGTTCCGTCTACCTTCTGCACTGGAAATGAACTATCTCTTCAAATTGACTGCGCAGAAGGGATCGCTCGGTGGTTATCATATTCAAGGTCGCATGGGTAGGGTGGTCCTTGGGGTGCCGAATAAAGTTTGTGGCGACCTGGCAAAATGGTGCTGGGTCGGCGGAGCGTGGAGGTCGTCGTCGAGCGATCAGCCAGAGGAAGAGTTGGGCATACCCACCAATTTTCGGGAGAGGAATCCGAGTAAGGGTTTTAACTCTCCCTTCGATTGGATACACCTTGGACTGATCTACTTTGGTTTCCTTTTTGCAGGTTTCCTCGTTCCAGCGATCGGCGACCTTCCTTTGAATTTTTTGATCGTCTGGGAGCGAATTCGCGGCCTGCCGGACTCCTACATCGACGTTCGCACAGTCAACCGCAAACCTCATTGGTTGGAAGCTCGATTGTTTCGCTTCCCTCGCCATCTGAAGGGTCCAGGTATAAATTTTTACCTCCTCCTTCCTGTATGACGATCGTCTGATTGAAGTAGATGTCTAACTTGGCCGCATTTTTCTTTGATAGAGATCCATTTTCCTCGATATTCCGAGCCTCCGAGAGAGATCTCAATGTATAACCCCGCTCTGTTGGGTCGTCTTCACCAGGGAAAGAAGATGGGTCATGCCCCTGCAACGACGTTCCGTCCTGTCCCTGAGATGAGACCTACTTGTAATATCCGGATTTATTACTATGTATTTCATCTGTATTCAAACCCTGTATTAGTTGGAATTGTGGTTTTAATTATTGGAGTATGATATTTCTTGCATTGGCATCCTTGTACTTAAGTATAACAACATGCAAATTTTCTCATGCAAACTCGTGATAGCGCACGCTAAGAATGTAGCTTAACGCGCGCTAGCGGCTATTACTAGCGCACGCTACGTATGTAGGAGTTGCGTGCGCTAGACACTGAATTATTGAGGTAGGTGGCTAGCACATGCGCCAGCCGGGACATGGGTCCGGGTAAGATTCCCGCAGACGAACCTGGACAGTTTTGAAGTCAACTCTTATTAGCACGCGCTAAGGAATGCTTAGTAGCGTGCGCTAATTAGCTAAAGTGCAGAATATTATAAAAGAGACGACCACCCGATTTGGATTACATTTCCTTCGTCCATTCTTCATTCTTGAGAGACCAGAGAGTTTTAATCATCCCTCTAACACACTTAGAACACATATTAGTAATCCTTGAATATTGGTTATCACTTGTGAGTGATCATTGAAGAGAAGTAACACCTTGGAGTGGCACATAACTAACCGGAGTCGGATTCTACCTTGTGGTTCATTGATTTCGGCATATTAAGGTATGTTCAACCTATCACCAGCCTTAGATTTGGATTCCAAGGGATTAGAGATTATCATGCTAATGTGATATTGAATTTCATTAGTGAATTATTCAACAAACATCATGTTTTAAGATTGGAATGTTTATGCTTATGATATTATCGTTGGAACCTCGTAGTTGGAATCCTAGTACATCAAGTGATAAGAGAACATTCTGAAGTTTATTATCCGTATGATTTATGTTATCTTAGTAATCATAAATTGGAGGTGGTATTATTTTCGATTATAAGGACTTAAGGGAGGAATCGTCTTAGGAAATATTCTTTCGTATAAGTTGAAATTGTTAGTTCACCTCCAGATGAAGTCTGAATATGTATAATGATAGTAGAATATAATACATCAACCGGAGATCACCAACTTCGCATGAGAATTGTAATCAAGGCGGATTATGGTGTTATGATGATTATACGTATACTTGCACCTCGAGGTTGTTATTATCCATGAGATCGTTCATAAAGGTTATGATCATAACATGAAGCCGGATAACAAACATAATTACTGAAGAATTCGCTTACTTCATCACCACTTGTATAATTTGCTGCCCTCCAGTGAACTGCCATGCACTCTTAGCGTGCGCTAAGCTACGTGAATTAACGTGCGCTATCGAGTACGTTTTGCGTACACCACGATTGGGACTTAGCGTGCGCTAAGTCATCAGCTGAGTCAGTCGGCTGATCAGTGAGGCACTGACCATGCCTGGTTAGCGTACGCTAGGCTGTGTGTATTGCGTGCGCTAACGAATAGCATTAACGTACACTACATAGGATTCGTAGCGTGCGTTAAGCTATCCAGGCAGATTGAATATTAAGGACTTTCTACCGTAATTGTTGAATTATTAGACGTTCGTTTGGCATGAAATGAATTCTATGCTATTTCTTTTGTTAAGGTTCGAGCTTAACACGTGATTGACCGAAGGGAACGACCTTCGAGTACTTTGATATTCGTGGAAGTTTATTCTTGTCAACGAACCGAGGCAAGTACTCTAAACTAGAATTGTTTATATTATGACAATTATGATGTGATTGTATCGTGTAAATATGTTGTCATTATATGTCCACCATGCGTTGATCCAACGGGAATCATCATGGGAATCTATAGCTGTGTGCGCTGGATCGTTGGACAGGTAGTTCCACAATGTGTTGGTCCGACGGGATCATCATGGGAATCTATAGCTGTGTGCGCTGGATCGTTGGAATACCATCAGTATGTTGAAACTATTATGATATGATATGTGTTGTGGATATTTCTCGTTGGAGAAACTTGTTATGATATAATTGTTGATTATATCATTGTTGTATGATTATTGTACTTGTACTAGCATCGTTGTGCTAACCCCTTCGGGGGTGAATATTTGTGTATGTTCAGGATCCACGAGATCGGGGAAACAACCACTGGAGATGCATGACGGCGATGGTGCAGAGTGATGTTCCGGCCGGGTTGACTGTCTGTTGTTTGTTGGTTATTTCAATAAGTACTCGAGTACGTCGTCAGTTTATAATGTTTGGATTTTTGTGATGTAATAATAACCCTTCATTGGATATTTGTATTCTCAGTTTTGAACCAGACGGTTGTATTTTATTTCAGCAATTTCATAAATTGGTATCTATTATTGTCATTTCCTTTATTCAGCCTTGTAAATTCTTATGTAAAGGATTTACAGCGCTGTAATATCCCTGAATATATCGGGGGTGTTACAGAATATGGTATCGGAGCTAAGATTATGGATATCTTGGCCATTGGGTTAAAATAAGGGTCATTTACGTCTTTTGAAGTAACCGGCCGTGAATGACATCACTGCACTGCCTACGTCTTCATGCGAATGGTGGTTGTAAGTTCCTAAACTCTATCTCGTTCTTTACATGTTGTGTCTCTTTATACTCGAATATTAGAACGATGTTGTTTCCTGTATATTGAGTATTTATGCTTACAGTATGTTGAGAGGCGGACATGGACGTGGTAGCGGTCGTGGATGCGGACAAAGAAATGCTGAAAGGGAAGCGTCGCCTTCCAATCAGGCCAGTCATAGCTCAGGCGAGCCGCAACAATCTATTAATAACGAACAGAACCTGCTGTACCAGAAATCCTTCGCCAAGTGGTGAATCAGATGACTCAGTTCGCTCATGTCGTGGACCAAATGCAGATGGCGGTGGGACTTCAGCAGGGAGATGGACAGCAAAGGATCCCAGAAATGGGAAATCGAGGTGACCGATGGTTGCAAGAGGTAGCGAAAATGCAACCACCGAAATTTGACGGCTTTTCCGAGACTCCCACTTGGGATCATTGGTTTAAGGAATTGGAGAAATTTTTTGCTGGAATTAATTACCCAGACGACAGGAGAGCTCCTATTGCCCAGTACTTTCTGATTGGGGAGGCATCTGAGTGGTGGGAAGCTATCCGACCTGCAGATCATGATGCTGATTGGACAGAATTTAAAATGATGATGGAAGCTCAGTACTGCCCTCTTCCTGTGAGGGAAGCCACAATTCGGGAGTTTTTCTCCGCTCAACCATCAGACGAACCCGTATCCTGCATTTATTAAGACGTTTAATCAGCAGTTAGCATTTGTTCGACATCTGGTCAGAACAGATGCGGAGATGATGATTCATTTTGAAATGAGGATGAAACCAGAAATCCAGAGGTACATGTCCGGTTTTGAATGTACCACTCTCCGCCAATACCAGGATAAGGCATTGGCGTACGAAATAAAAGAAGCAGCAATGGAGAAGTTTATGGCGTCGAAGAAACAGAAAGTCTCTGGTACTTTTACAGAGCACAAGGCCCCGCAAGGCCCAGTCTTCTTTTTCTTTCAAGAAACCTCCACACCCATCTAAGAGCGGAAAGAATTACGGAACAATGTCAGCCACGACGGATACAGCTAGGAAGTGCTTTAACTGTGGTCGCCCAGGCCACCTTTGTCGTGATTGTTTGTGCACTCCAGTTACATGTTTTGACTGCGGACAGGAAGGGCACCGTGCGGCGTTTTGCAAGGACGCCACCAAATACAATGGAGCCCGTTCATCGCAGCCAGTTCAGAAGGAAGCTAGTATCCAACAGACGTAGCCACGTGTTCAGATGCCTCAAAATTTTGGCCACGGGCGAGGCAGAGGACAATGGGACCGAAAGGGGACATCGAGTGCCGGATCTGTTCCCCCACGTCTGTATGAGATGAGGAGGACAGACGACCTGATAATCGGAGACGATTGGCTTAATCGATATGGAGTTATTGTAAACTACCGAAGGAGGAATATTTCGCTAATCGCCGACGATGGCTCCGAAGTACTGTTTGAAGGATGGAAACCAGGAAGCTCAAGAAAGTTGATCAAAGCAATGAAAGTTGCCAAATTGTTGAAATAGGGCTGTACCGGATACTGGTGCTATGCAATGAAGAAAGAAGACGAAATTATGGAACTTTCATCCATTCCTGTTCTGAATGAATTTCCAGATGTATTTCCTGACGAGTTATCTGGACTACCTCCACGAAGGGATGTAGAATTTACCATTGAGCTGGAACCAGGAGCTACACCAATTTCTAAGGCGCCGTATCGTATGGCACCTAATGAAATGTATGAACTGAAGAAGTAGCTGGAGGAGTTACTGGACAAAGGCTATATTCAGCCAAGCGTTTCGCCATGTGGAGCGCCAGATCTTTTTGTCCGAAAGAAGGATGGATCGCTTCGACTGTGTATTGACTATCGAGAACTGAACAAAATGACGATTAAGAACAAGTATCTGTTGCCACGGATTGATGATCTGTTCGACCAGTTGCAAGGAGCAACAGTATTTTCTAAAATCGATCTGAGATCAGGGTATCATCAGCTGAGGATTAAAGAATCTGATGTTCCGAAGTCAGCATTCAGAACTCGCTACGGACACTATGAGTTTGTAGTAATGCCATTTGGTCTCACTAATGCACCTGCTGTGTTCATGCAGGTGATGAACCGAGTGTTCATCGAATATTTGGATAAATTTGTGGTCGTGTTCATTGATGACATTCTGGTGTATTCTAAGAGCCCGGAAGAACATGCGCAGCATTTGCGGATTGTATTGAAACTTTTGAGAAGCGAACAATTGTACGCCAAACTTTCTAAGTGTGAATTCTGGCTAAAGGAAGTAATGTTCCTCGGCTATGTGGTGTCAGCTAAAGGAGTCCGAGTAGATCCTCAGAAGGTCGAAGCAATTATGGATTGGAAGCCTCCAAAGATTGTGAAAGAAGTCCGAAGCTTCTTAGGACTTTCTGGATATTATCGTCGATTCGTGGAAGGGTTTTCTAAAATCTCCCGCCCACTTACTCGACTCCTGTAGAAAACTCAAAAGTTTGAGTGGAATGAATTGTGCCAGGTTAGCTTTGATGAATTGAAGAAGAGATTGACGACGGCACCGATTCTATCACTTCCACAGGGAACTGGAGGATTTATAGTTTACAGTGACGCTTCGAACCAAGGGCTCGGATGCGTATTGATGCAGTATGATAAGGTGATTGCTTATGCTTCACGACAACTGAAACATTATAAAGTGAATTACCCAACACATGATTTGGAGCTAGCAGCAGTAGTTTTTGCTTTGAAGATCTGGAGGCATTATCTGTACGGGACTCACTGTCAGATCTTTACGGATCACAAGAGTCTCAAATACATTTTCAGTCAGAAAGAATTGAACATGCGGCAAAGAAGATGGTTAGAGTTGATCAAGGACTATGACCTAGAGATTTTATATCATCCAGGCAAAGCGAACGTAGTGGCTGATGCACTCATCCGCAGGCCTGTTTCTATTCAGATGCTGGAGACTCTGACCTCCCAACTTAGCCTTCAACGAGAGATGATTCGAGAAGGAATTGAAGTGTGGTTACAAAGAGTCCAAGGACAACTGTGCGTGATGGAAATAACTTCATCATTAACCGAAGAAATCAAATCTAGACAGGCAGATGATCCTCTGATGATTCGGTTACGTGATGAAGTGATCAAGGGGATGGCCCCCGGATTCATAATTCATGATGATGGAGTTTTGAGATTTCAGAACCGACTCTGCGTTCCCGATGTCGATGTTCTGAAACAGACAATTATGAAGGAAGCTCACAGTTCGCCTAATTCAATCCACCCGGGCACCAGTAAGATGTATAAGGACTTGAAGCAGAATTTCTGGTTGGGCAACATGAAGAAATATGTAGCGGACTATGTTTCGAAATGCTTGACTTATCAGCAGGTTAAGATCGAGCATCAACGGCCTGTCGGAATGTTGAAGCCACTCCCGATTCCTGAATGGAAGTGGGATGACATATTGATGGACTTTATCACTAGTATGCCGAGAACCAAGACAGGAATGAACATGATTTGGGTGATAGTTGATCGTTTAACCAAATCAGCTCATTTTCTAGGCATTAAGGATACGTGGGGACCAGAGAGGTTGGCACGAGTATTTATTTCCGAGATAGTTCGATTGCATGGTACGCCGAAAACCATTGTTTCTGATCGAGACGGCCGTTTTGTGTCTCACTTTTGGAAAGCAGTTCATAAGGCCTTGAGGACCGAATTTATCTTCAGCACAGCTTATCACCCGCAGACTGACGGACAATCCAAGAGGACTATTCAAACGGTGGAAGACATGCTAAGGGCCTGTGCCTTAGATTGGTCAAACGATTGGGAAATTCATCTACCATTGATTGAATTTACCTACAACAATAGTTGGCATGCTTCCGTTAAGATGGCACCATTTGAGGTATTATACGGGAGAAGATGTAGATCGCCCCTATTTTGGGACGATTTATGAGACTTAATCGGGACAGAACCAGAGTTGATCGTGCAGACTCGAGAGAAGATAGCCTTGATTCGTGAAAGGCTGTTGACCGCCCAGGATCGCCAGAAATCTTACGCAGACGTACGTCGTCGCCCTTTGGAGTTCAGTACGGGAGACCACGTACTTTTAAAGGTTTCTCCTACTCGGGGAATACTTCGTTTCGGAAGGAAAGGAAAGCTGAGTCCGAGATATATCGGACCATTTGAGATCCTTGAGAGAGTTGGGGAGTTGGCATACAGATTGGCATTGCTGCCGTCATTGTGCCATGTTCATAACGTGTTCCACGTATCCCAGTTACAGAGGTATATACCAGATCCTAGTCATGTCATTGATTTCGGCGAGATCAAAGTTGCTCGAGATGGGACGTTTGAAGAAAGACCGGTCAAGATACTCGAGAGTCGAGTTAAGCAGTTGAGAAACAAACCCATCGTTTTGGTCAAAGTTCAATGGTCACGCCATGGAGTGGAAGAAGCCACATGGGAAACGGAAGATGGCATGAATTCCAGATATCCCGAGTTATTTTCGTCTTGAGTTTCGGGACGAAACTCCCTTTTAGTAGGAGAGTATGTAATATCCGGATTTATTATTGTGTATTTCATCTGTATTCAAACCCTGTATTAGTCGGAATTGTGGTTTTGATTATTGGAGTATGATATTTCTTGCATTGGCATCCTTGTACTTAAGTATAACAACATGCAAATTTTCTCATGCAAACTCGTGATAGCGCACGCTAAGAATGTAGCTTAATGCGCGCTATCGGCTATTACTAGCGCACGCTACGTATGTAGGAGTTGCGTGCGCTAGACACTGAATTATTGAGGTAGCTGGCTAGCACATGCGCCAGCCGGGACATGGGTCCGGGTAAGATTCCCGCGGACGAACCTGGACAATTTTGAAATCAACTCTTATTAGCGCGCGCTAAGGAATGCTTAGTAGCGTGCGCTAATTAGCTAAAGTGCAGAATATTATAAATGAGACGACCACCCATTTTGGCTTACATTTCCTTCGTCCATTCTTCATTATTGAGAGGCCAGAGAGTTTTAATCATCCCTCTAACACACTTATAACACATCTTAGTAATCCTTGAATATTGGTTATCACTTGTGAGTGATCATTGAAGAGAAGTAACACCTTGGAGTGGCACATAACCAACCGGAGTCGGATTCTACCTTGTGGTTCAGTGATTTCGGCATATTAAGGTATGTTCAACCTATCACCAGCCTTAGATTTGGATTCCAAGGGATTAGATGATCATGCTAACGTGATATTGAATTTCATTAGTGAATTATTCAACAAACATCATGTTTTAAGATTGGAATGTTTATGTTTATGATATTATCGTTGGAACCTCGTAGTTGGAATCCTAGTACTTCAAGTGATAAGAGAACATTCTTAATTTTATTATCCGTATGATTTATGTTATCTTAGTAATCATAAATTGGAGGTGGTATTATTTTCGGTTATAAGGACTTAAGGGAAGAATCGTCTTAGGAAATATTCTTTCGTATAAGTTAAAATTGTTAGTTCACCTCGAGATGAAGTCTGAATATGTATAATGATAGTAGAATCTAATATATCAACCGGAGATCACCAACTTCGCACGAAAATTGTAATCAAGGCGGATTATGGTGTTATGATGATTATGCGTATACTTGCACCTCGAAGTTGTTATTATCCATGAGATCGTTCATAAAGGTTATGATCATAACATGAAGCCGGATAACAAACATAATTACTGAGGAATTCGCTTACTTCATCACCACTTGTATAATTTGCTGCCCTCCAGTGAACTGCCATGCACTCTTAGCGTGCGCTAAGTTACGTGAATTAACGTGCGCTATCGAGTACATTTAGCGTACGCCACGATTGGGACTTAGCGTGTGTTAAGTCATCAACTGAGTCAGCCGGCTGATCAGTGAGACACTGACCACGCCTGGTTAGCGTACGCTAGGCTGTGTGTATTGCGTGCGCTAACGAATAGTATTAACATACGCTACATAGGATTCGTAGCGTGCGTTAAGCTATCCAGGCAGATTGAATATCAAGGACTTTCTACCGTAATTGTTGAATTGTTAGACATTCGTTCGGCATGAAATGAATTCTATGCTATTTCTTTTGTTAAGGTTCGAGCTTAACACGTGATTGATCGAAGGGAACAACCTTCGAGTACTTTGAAATTCGTGGAAGTTTATTCTTGTCAATGAACCGAGGCAAGTACTCTAAACTAGAATTGTTTATATTATGACAATTATGACGTGATTGTATCGTGTAAATATGTTGTGATTATATGTCCACCATGCGTTGATCTAACGGGAATCATCATGGGAATCTATAGCTGTGTGCGCTGGATCGTTGGACAGGTAGTTCCACCATGTCTTGGTCCGACGGGATCATCATGGGAATCTATAGCTATGTGCGTTGGATCGTTGGAATACCATCAGTATGTTGAAACTATTATGATATGATATTTGTTGTGGATATTTCTCGTTGGAGAAACTTGTTATGATATAATTGTTGATTATATCACTGTTGTATGATTATTGTACTTGTACTAGCATCGTTGTGCTAACCCCTTCGGGGGTGAACATTTGTGTATGTTCAGGATCCAGGAGAGCGGGGAAACAACCACTGGAGATGCATGACGACGAGGGTGCAGAGTGATGTTCCGGCCGGGTTTACTGTCTGTTGTTTGTTGGTTATTTAAATAAGTACTCGAGTACGTCGTCAGTTTATAATGTTTGGATTTTTGTGATGTAATAATAACCCTTCATTGGATATTTGTATTCTCAGTTTTGAACCAGACGGTTGTATTTTATTTCAGCAATTTCATAAATTGGTATCTATTATTGTCATTTCCTTTATTCAGCCTTGTAAATTCTTATGTAAAGGATTTACGGCGCTGTAATATCCCTGAATATATCGGGGGTGTTACACTACTAAAGTGCCGGTCGTCGAATCGGAAGCTCGGGAGGAGGAACAGCTCCAGCGCAACCGCAAGAGGCGGAAGTCGGAGGAGCCTTTGCCGACTGCTGACACGGAGGTATCCATTCTGGAGCCGCCGGTCGCCGCGCCACCTATCTATGCTGTTCCAATGGTAGAGGGGTCCAGCTCCAGGCCCTCAGCTGCCTTCCTGAAGGCTGCGGCGATCGCCGAAGCCGAAACTCCTTGGGGTAAGCCCTATTTTGGCCGCGACCCCGAGTTGGTCGCCAGGTAAGAGCGGTTTGATCCTTATGAGTTAGGCTATTTGTGTAGGATGTATACTAACTCCTTTGTTTCTTTTTGTTTGTGTTGCAGGGTCCGTCTTGCCGATCCGGACATCTTGCCGATGGTGCTGGATTTCCTGGCGAGCAAGTCTCCGCGCGAGGCTGTCGACGTCCCTTCTTACGTCTCCCGGGCCATCACCTGTCTTCCTAAGGCTTGGACGACCGACCTGGACGCCATCGCGCGTCGGCGGTCTGGTGATGCCATGCAGGCGACACTCGCCCTGACTCTCCAGGCGGCGATGATGGCCGTCCAGGCTGCTAAGGACTACGAGGGGCGACCCTCTACTGCTCGCCTCTATCAAGATCTTGAGGCCGCTCGGAGCTAGAATGCTGATTTCGCCAATCGGATAATGGCCATGGAGAAGAAGTACCTGGAGACGGCCAAACGAGCCAAGCAGGACCTTGACCGGATAAAGCAAGAGCTTGGCCGGTCCAAGGAGGTGGCCGATCGGTTTCGCGACAAGATGACGAATGCTCGTCGATTGCACGCGGCCTCGCAGGAGGAGGTGGCTGGGCTGAAGGCGGCAGTGGATCGGCTCAACGGCGAGCTAGAGAAGGCGAATGGGGAACTATCCGCCAAGGTTGCCGAGCTTGCGGATGTGGACAAGACGACTGCGGGGCTGAAGGAGCAGTTACAGGCGATCGAGACTGATCCCTACCTTAATGTGGGATACGTCGGCGAGTTCGCATATTATGTGGCTTACGTCGATGCTATTCGCGCAGCAAAAAAGGTAGGGATCGAGGTCGTCCCTATGATGGAAACCTTGAAGGCCTATGTACTCGAGCATCCATTGCAGCCGGACTTCTCCCTGCCGATCCTCGACCTCACCGACTTAGGGATCGACCTGAGCTGGTATCCGTTTCCGGATAAACTTATTTATCCTGAAGCCGGTGAGGAAGCGCGCGCCAATCCGCCTACTGGGGGCGAAGGCCAGTCGGGGGCGGCCTGATTGATGGTGGAGTTGTTTTAGTTTTCTTTTGCTTGTAATTTTCTGTTTTTCCTTGTATTGCCTTTGGGCTTGTATGTACGAACTTCTCGAATGGAATAAAATACTCCTTTTTCGTATCTGATTCCTTATAAGTATGACCGCCTCTTCTGAATGTTTGTATGTGAATTTATACAAGTGTTTACATAATTGCACCTGATGCTTTGTTTGTACGATCGACTGTCTGAATGTTCCGCATCACTTCGACTTTGCACAATTTTCTGAATAGATCTGAATGACTTGTAAATTTCTTGAATAATATCGATCGATATTTGTGTGTTAGAACGAAGCCGATCGTGTATGGTCCTTCTTCCCGATCGCACCTAGGAATAGCTCCACTTTACCTCTTGTTTTCGTTTACATAGTGTAAGTAAGGGAACGAAAATACTATGTCTGGTGAGCTATCTTTAGTTTTGCCGATTCTTTGAGTGAGGTCGACTGTTTCGACTTTGAGGAACCGTGCACGGTCGCGGAGTTCGATGGACTGACCCCCATAACCGTGTCTTTGTGTGCGAGGGAAATTCCATCTGTAGGTCTGTCTCGCGACTCACTTTATTGTTAGGGTCCTCCGTTAGGCTGCGCCCGCCTTGTATTTAAACGAAAGGCGAGCGGTCTTGGTCTGGAAGAGTCCTTGCACGGTGCATCGTCGGTTTACTCGACTCCACGTCCACGGCTTGTTAGCACTTTTCTACCTCGGGTCTCCATGTTAGATGGCGACCCTCGACGGTATACGTTGTGATGGGGTAGGGACGCGTTGCCTTGTCCGGGTATATCATGTTAGATGATGTACTTTTGAGGGCACGCGAGCATGTCCACAGATTAGTTTGGAGGATCCTTCGGCTACGCCCGCCTCGTATTTAAATGAAGGGCGGGCGATTGCAGCCCAAAGGAACCTTGCATGGGCGAAGCTGTCGGTTCCATCGACCTCCAGGACCATGGTTGCACTGTTCAACCTCGGATTGCCATGTTGGATTGCGACCCTCGACGGTATACGTTGTGCTTGTAGGGGCGATCGCTTGCATAGGTCCGTCAGGTTAGATGACGACCTCTTGTGGGGCGAGCGAGTCGTCATTGTGTTTATTGATTGTTTTCGTCGAGGCGAATCATATAGAAGGGATAGGAAAATCTCATTATACTCTTTGTACATTGGGTAACTGAATACAGAGTTTTCACTGGTAGTATTTCTTCAAATATACAGCGTTCCAGGGATATTGGTCCGGAGTGTCGTCAGGGTGTTCAAGTTCGTAGGCTCCCCTAGTTAGCCATTTAGATATCCTGAAGGGGCCTTCCTAATTCGGGCCAAAGACTCCTGTATGAGTCTGGATATTTTTGAGGACTAGGTCGCCCACTTGGGACCGTCTTTCCTTGACCTTCGAATTTAAAAACTTCTCGGATCTCCTTTTGTGGAATTTGTTCTTCATTTCCGAGGTCAGTCGCCGTTCTTCGAGCATGTCCAAGTCGATCCGTCGGGCTATATCATTGTCCGTCGTCATTTCCTGTTCAGTTCGGTGGATGAGGACGGCGATCTCCGAAGGGATCACTGCTTTTGTTCTGAAGGCGAGGGCAAATGGGGTTTCGCCGGTTCAGTTTCGGATCGTCGTTCAGTAGGATCACAAAACATTCGGGAGCTCGCTCGCCCATCGTCCTTGTTTGGATTCGAGTCGTGCTTTGATCGTGTGTTTGAGGATTTTGTTTACAGCCTCTACCTGTCCGTTCGTCTGAGGGTGATAGAGGGCCGAGAACAACTTTTTGATTCCCCACTTCTCGCAGAATTGCATGACTTCTAAGCCATCGAACTGCTTTCCGTTGTCGGAGATTATAGCCTGGGGCAGACCGAATCGGCATATGATGTTCTTCCAAATGAACTTGATTACTTGCTCTTACCCGATCTTGTTGAGCGGCTCGGCCTCAGCCCATTTCGTGAAATAATCGACCCCCACGATGGCAAACTTACAGCCTCCTGGCGCTGTCGGCAAGGGACCTATAAGTTCGATGCCCCATTGGGCGAATGGCCATGGGCTGTACACTGAAGTGAGCTGCTCGGGGGAGAGCTTGATGTTTGGGCCCATCAATCGACACCTGTGACACGATCTGGCATAGGCGATCCCATCTTTTTGTAGTGTAGGCCAGAAAAAACCTTGCCTGGTTGTTTTGTGGATGAGAGATCGCCCGCCAGCATGGTTTCCACAGATCCCATCATGGATCTCGGCTAAAACGAGCCAGCCTTCCTCCGACGTAATGCACTTGAGGAGGGGAAGGCTAAAAGCTCACTTGTAAATCCGATCGTCCAGTAGGGTATATCTGGTTGCATGAAGTTGAAGCTGGCGAGCTTTGATACGGTCGTCAGGGACCGTCCCGTCCTTCAAGTATTTGATGAACGGAGTCATCCAGTTCTATTCGGCGACGGTAACTGTGGTAATCAGGCTTCTATCGATCGCCGGTTTTGTTGATTTTGTGATTTGGATGTTAGAGAAATCGGCCGCCCCATCTGACGATGCTAGTTTAGACAGGGCATCGGCCTGGGAGTTGTGCTCTCTTGGGACTTGTTCAATTAGCACTTCTTCGAATTTCGTGCACATTTCGGCGACCAATTCTTGGTATTTGACTATCCGTTCGCCGCGCGCCTCATATTCTCCCTTGACTTGGTTCACCACCAAGAGGGAGTCCATGAAGATGTGGTGGCGGCGAACGTCCAGGGCGAGGGCTAAATGGAGCCCGCCTACCAAGTCTTCGTACTCGGCTTCATTGTTGGTCGCACGAAACCCGAAATGCACAGCATTTGTGAAACTTTGGCCATCGGGGCTGATGAGGATAATCCTTGCCCCTGCTCGCGAGTTGGTTGCCGAGCCATCCACGTACAACTTCCAAGTAGGACGGCCGACCTGGGTCGAACTGGGAGGGAATGTTAATTCCACCACGAAGTCCGCCAGAGCTTGGCCTTTGATCGCCATGCTAGGGGCGTACGTTATACCATATTGGGCGATCTCCAGCGACCACTTGAGGAGTCGCCTGTTGGTGTCTACCCAGTGTAGAACTTGCCTTAGAGGGAGAGTCGTCAGGATGTCCACTTGATGTTCGAGGAAGTAGGCCCTTAGCTTGCGAACACTCATGACTAGAGTGTAGGCGATCTTCTCCAGAGGCGTGTATCGCGTTTCCGCATCATGGAGCGCTTGGGTAATGAAGTAGATCCGCAAGTATACTTGCCCCTCTGCCCGCACTAACACTGCACTCAGCGCGACCTTTGAGGCCGCCAGGTAAAGGAATGGCTTTTCACCAGGGATCGGCTTCGCCAGGATCTGGGGGTTAGATAGATACTCTTTAATTTTGGCGAAAGCTATTTGACTCTCCTTTGTCCATGCAAACTTTTTGTTCTTTATGGTCGCGAAAAATGGCTTGCTTTTATCCCCGAGCTGAGATATGAAATGGTTGAGGGCAGCTAGACAACTTGTGAGGCGTTGCACCTGCTTGACATTCCATGGCTCCTGTATCTCGAGGATCGCCTGGATCTTGGTGGGGCTCGCCTTGATCCCCCTTTGGATCATGATGTGGCCCAGGAATTTTCCAGAGCTCACCCTGAAGTTGCATTTCTTGGGGTTCAGCTTCATGTTGAACTTCTCGAGGATAGCGAATGTCTCGGCAAGGTCATTGAGGTGATCTTCCCTTTTGAGACTTTTGACCACGATGTCGTCAATGTAGACCTCCATGGTCTTGCCGATCTGATTGGCGAACATCCCGTTGATTAGCCGTTGGTAGGTCGCCCCTACATTCTTCAGGCCGAACGGAATTCGGACCCAAAAGTATATGTCTTTTTCTGTGTGGAACGATGTGTGCTTTATGTCCTTCCCCGCCATTGGGATCTGATGGTATCCGGCGAAGGTATCCATGAACGACATCATTTCGCAACCTGCTGTACTATAGACCAAGTGGTGAATATGAGGCATCGTAAAGTGATCTTTTAGGCATGCCGCATTGAGGTCGGTGAAGTCGATGCATAACCTCCAGGAATTGCTTGGCTTTTTGACAAGCACCACGTTGGCTACCCATTGTGGCTCGTCTATAGCTACTCCGATTAGTTTGTACATACTTCTCCGGACCAAATTTTCTGCGTTTCTGGTGAACAGGCTTCCTTGCAGGGTCGATCTTTAGATAGTGGCAGACGTGTTCAGAACTTATGCCGACCATATCTTGATGCGACCAAGCAAAGACTACGATGTTCTTACATAGTAAGCTGATCAAATCTTCCTTTAATTCAAGACCGACGCTTGCGCCGATCTGCACTTCCTACTCCGGGCGAGCCGGATCTATTGTTACACTTTCCAACTCTTCGATGGGGATGGTCGCTTATCGTTTGGAATGATTTCTGAACTCGATCCTTGGATCGATGTCGAGGCTTGGATCGAAACCGATCCTTGGCTCGATGTCGTCCGTTAATTGATGTGAGATGGCGTCCTCTGAGTCGGGTTGGTATGATGTGCTTGGCTCATTGATCTCCATTGGTTGATTGTCGGTCGTCTCAATGTTACAAATAGCATGGGTAGTATTGAAAGAAGTTACGACATAGGAGTAATTAAAACATTTCTTAGCCATTAGTTGGTCTCCTTTTACAGTACCGACCGTCCCATGGGCAGTGGGGAATTTGATACAGTAAAAGAAAGAAGAGGCGACCGCTTCGAAGATTTCTAGAAATAGATGACCTAGGAACCCATTATAGATGCTGGGCCTATCTATGATTACAAAGTTTAGATTCCTAGTAATCCTAACGTTGGGATCATAATGACATATTAGCTCGACAAATAGCTTGATCCTCCCGTAGGCTTGGACTGTGCTGTCGCCGAATACTTGGAGCACGGTGTCAAATGGCTTGATAAACTTGGTCAAGTTGCTGAGCTGGTCAAGAGCGGATTTGAATATGATATTGCGAAAGCGCCCATTGTCAACCGGCACGCGATCGACCATTTTCCCAAGGATACAAGCAGAGATTACTAATGCATCCTCTTTGGGGCACTGCACCCCCTCCTTATCCTTGTCGGAGAAGGCGATGAGCGCATCTTTGGAGATGGTCGGCTCTGGGGGTACCACGATATGGACCCCGGCGAATGCCCTCAGTTTGGCCTTCCGCTTTCTGTTCGACATGGTGGAAACCGGGGAAAGTCCTCCGAGGTTACCACCTCCCGCCTGGAGCATATTGATCCGGCCTCCAGGGTTGATCGGAGGGATAGATTCATCATAGTACTCCGGCTCGTTCTGCTCGATCCTGGCGACCGGATTGGGGGGGATTCCATCGTTCTGTCGGCGCTCGAGCCCCCCGATCCTCTCTGCACGGGGTTCTGGCTTGGTAACCAAGTTATCCAACTTGCCTTCCTCAAACAGTTTCCAGAGTTGTCTGAGGAGGTCGCGGCACTGGCTGGTGTTGTGGCCGGGACTCTTGTGGTAGGCACAAAATTTACTGCGGTCTAAGTGACCATGGTCCCTCACTGGCCTCGGTTTGCTAAGCCATTCGCGCCCCTTGATGGCGTTGAAAATGTGAGCCGAAGATAGGTTGATGTTGCGGATGAGGTGAACCTCCACATCCTCGAAGGCTTTGAATTCGCCGGGCAGCTTCGGGATCACCTTTCTGGTCTTGGCGACCGCCTTTCTCGGGATGGAAGTTGATGCCTTACCTTCCCCGGCAGATCCCTCGCCTAAACGCAGGGTGAGCATCCTCTTCCTAGCCAGAAAATTAGCGGCCCTGATGCGGAAGATCACGTAGGTCAGGGGGATGTCCTTCGTAAGGTGCCTGAACATGGGCGAAGAGCCATAGAATCCCCCTTGGACCGAGTAAAGAGCGAGCTCATCGCTAATGGGCTCGCCGGTGAGGACTATTTCATCCACCCGGTCAATGTAGTCTTCATCGGTCTGATTCTTCTCCTGCCTAATTTTCATCATGCGGTGGGGCCTTCGGGCCGAGCAACTTTGGCGGCGAAATACGACGTGAAGTCATTCGCCAGCTTTTCAAAACAGTTGATCGAGCGAGGTGGCAGTGAGATGTACCACCTATGGGCGAGGTCGCCCAATGTCAATGGGAACATTCGGCATTTCGTCGCGACCGATGGTCCACATCCGGTCATGTAAATTCGGAATTTGCTCAAATGGGTCTCAGGATCCGATCTCCCCTCATATAGAGGTGTTTGAAGAGGAGCGATCTTTGGTTGAACTGAGGCGAGCTCGATCTGGGCCGCGCGTGGCTCGCTCGGTCCAACGATCGATCTCTTGGCGCCTGCCCCAGTTTCTAGGAGCGCCTTCATTCCATCGAGCTCGCGCTGCATGGAGGCCATTGCCGTAGCCTGACTGCTTGCTGATTGGCTCTCGGAGCAGGAGCCAAGGTGATCATGTATTGATCTCCTTGCCCTATGATAGGTGATGACTTCTCCGCCACCGGGCTCAATTCTTGGGCGAGCGGGGGCTCGTTGGCTGGCTTGTCTTCTGGGAGTCGGATATGCCGAACTCCTGGTGACGGATTCGGATTCCGATGTCTCCCGGCTGGGGCCTGAATGCCCGGGTCGACATGAGGGATCACTCCCTAGGCGGATGAAGACGGAATCATCCCGCCTTATGAGAGCCTTTTCCTGCGGCTCGGGGCTTTCCGATGATTTCTCGACGTATAGCCCTTTAAGCTTCCACTTGCTTGCTCGACGTATGGATGACGGAGTAATGGTGGGCGAGTCGCATGCCCTTCGTCGCTCCCTGAGGATGGCCATAGCCTCCTCGATCTGTTCCGCGGTCTAGAACTGATCGAGTGAGAGGCTGGGTCCGTCCCTCAGGGGCGGGAGTGAGAGTCTAGCGTCGCCGCGGTCGCCTTCCGCCGTAGGTTGGGATTCGGTCTGGGCCGGAATGAGAGGTCCGGCAGATCACAGGGTGGCTCTTTTTGAGGTCGTGGCATACGTCATATTTCTGAAGGCTTTTCTTTGAAGAACATTAAGTGTTTCTTCAAGTATATGTCCGGAGAACAGTGAGTGTTCTTCGAGACGGTTGGAATATAATTGATTATTTAATTCCGCTCTTCCCCTCCTTCCAGCGCCAATTGTTGTTACCCAAAATATTATCCGAAGATGATATTGCTGGAATGGTCGAGTAACAAACAAATGCGAGAACACTTCCGTGGGAAAGTAAATAACACAAGATTTGCCGGGATTGTTAATCCCGGGCTTGAATGCTCTCACGAGATGTTATTAATACCAATACTTTGGAGTACAAATATTAATGTTAGAATACTATTACAATGAGTGTAATGATTCTAGTTATCTTAGCTACTGAGCGTGAAGATTGCCGGAAGAACCAAATATGAAGCTCTGTGAGTTCTTGCTTTTTGGTGTACTATGCTTGAGGATGAATTTCACTGTATGTGTCTATGTCTCTGTGAATGAAGTTCACCGTTCAGTAAGTCTGCTCTTTCTGTACGTTTTTCACTCTCCTCTTAGGCCACTGTTGGAGGCCTACAATTTATAGTAGGAGAGGCTACTAGGTCCTCCCTGGCGATCGCGGGCGACCGCCGTATTCTATATTAGAATAATGTGGACGATCCTCCCATCACGTGGGACTGTTCCCTTAAAGTCCGAGGCTGCTGCTGGCAGCCAGATGTGTGAGCCAATGAGAAATCCACATGCGTCGTGTGTCGCTGTTAGGGGAGGACCCACTTTGTACCTTTCGGCGGGCCTGTCGGTAGGTGTGAGGTTGGTGACAGGCTGGGGTCAAAAGCCTTATCTTGCGGCGCCTTTTGCGGATCTACACGTGGGTCTTCATCCGCGATTCGGTCTTCGAAGACTCTGACGGGTGTCGGATCTACGCGTGGCATGGGACGATCGTCTATGATCGGATATTATAGGCGATCGCCAGATGTCAACAGACGATCGCCTTGGTCGTCAATCGCTAGGTGCTTGCCTAGTATCTGTCTTCTAGGGCTGGCTCCTGACCATCATGTCGATCGCCATTGAGGCGTATTAATCGCCGCATAACAACATCCATAGTGTTTTTCATGTGTCTCAGTTGACAAAGTACGTGTCGGATCCGAGCCATGTTATCGACTATAGCGTGACGTAGCCGAGGATATTACCTTTCCGGAGAGACCCGTGAAAATCCTTGAGCGTCGTGAGAAACAACTTCGGCATAAGACCATTCCACTGGTTAAAGTGCAATGGTCGAGACATGGAGTCGAGGAGGCAACTTGGGAAACGGAAGAGAAGATTCGGTCGGAGTACCCTGAACTTTTTATTTCTTAAGTTTCGGGATGAAACTTCTTTTTAGAGGGGGAGAATGTAATACTCGTACGTTTATTGACTGTTTGACCTTGCCGTTCTTCCTACTTTGTCGCTCTGTAAACTCTTTGTGATGTTGTCGATATTGTTATAGAGTTTCGTACCTTGTTTGGATCACGATTATGTTGTTTAGATCTTGCGGAAGTGTTCTGGGTCAGAGAAATAAGGCACGGTAGGCCTAGGCAAATCACGCTAATTCTCCTTGAATAGCGCACGCTAGCTTTGAGCCGTAGCGCGCGCTAAGGGACAAGTCAGGTCAGAACCAGTAACTTATCCTGCTTTCTCGACTAGCAGTTAATGCGCGTTAGGTGTTCGTTAGCGCACGCTATTCGTGGTCAGTAGCGCACGCTAACATCCGTCCGTAGCGCACGCTAACGGGCTGGTCGGCAGAGGCAGTGAGGTTGTCAGGCTGTCTGGACTATCATATAACGTATGCTCGACTTCGATTAGCGTACGCTATAAGGGCTGTGTAGCGCACGCTAAGCTATCGCGGTAGCGCACGTTAAGACTTGAGCAGGGCAGAGGACAGTAAGTTCTGGACTCCGATTCCTGGACACCATTTTCGGCTAGCGCACGCTAAGGGAAGGCGATTAGCGCATGATAACGGGGCCAACAGAAGATACTGGACTACTCGGTGACCCCGCTAGCGCAAACTAATATTAGAGGCATAGCGTGCGCTAGACTGGGCGAGTATATATTGGACGGTTGACTTCCATTTCGTCATTTTTCTCATATTTCTCACATTTTCGATCGGGAGTAGTGGATTTGGGAGATTCGGGGAGTTTGGAAGCGATCTTTCTTCAGATATCAACATCTTTGGTTGGAGAACAAGGATTTAACAACATTTAATCCATTTTATCGTCCAAATCAAGGTAAAAATCCTTATAACCCTATTTTTGGGAATTTTGGGTTTTTTCATAGATTTGTTCGATTTATCCGGTTTGAAGCATGAGAATCTTGATATTATGATATATCTACCTCGTATACATGCTTTTCCTATGATTTTACAGATTGTTTTGTGCCGTGTTCGGACTTCTGAGGGTTTGGGTGATTTTCCAACCTCTAGTTGTTTACCCTTGTATTTTCGCGAATCGTAGACGGGTTTCTTTGTGAATTATGAGTATGGATTATTGATTATCATATCCCTTATGAATCGTTTAGGTACCGGAAGTGCGTTCTTTGACCTACCGAACTCGTACTCTTTTCCGTTCGATTTCTCGATGTCTCAAAGGCAAGTATATATTTATGATTGTACGTTCTCGACTTTGAAAGTAAGATATATGATTGGCATGTTTATTTATATCCACTCTGGCATGGGCCGACGGGTCCTCTGAGGGTTTCGTAGCCTCTGGTGCAATTCCATGGATCATATGAATTAACCACTCTAGGATGGACCAACGAGTCCTCTGAGGGTTCTGTAGCCTCTGGTGCAGTTCCACGGTTGATCATTTATGTATTGATGTGATGTTATAAGATTTAGTTAATTCGGATTACTAGTCTTGAATTGATGAATTGACGGTTAACTTTACTTTATTGTCGAGGAGTATTGTATTTCATACTTGATATACTTGCACTAGCTATTCGACGGCTAACCCCTTTATGGGGGAAATACTTCTTTATGTATTTTAGGTTCCAAGAGAGCGGACAGGCAGGTATCGGGTCGGCATGAAGATGATGGGCAAGCGTGATACCTTGTATTGTCTCCGGTTATGTTTTGTGTTCCTCCATTCAGTGTTGTTGTACTGGAATGGTTATTGAATACTCGAGTATTGTTTTTTTTTTCAGTTTCCTTGATGTTCCGGCCTGTGTTGCCGAGGTATTGATTTTGTGTTGTGAGGTATTGGGTACAATAGATATGTTTTGAATACCCTTTGTGTTGTCCTTCATTTTATTGTATTTGGACCTTCTCGGTCAAGTTTTATAGTTCCGCGTATGATTAGCCTTGTGGGTCCCACGTAGGGGCTCACGGCACTGTAATATACCCTGAATAACTTGGGGGTGTTACAAAATTAACATGCATCAAATTCAAAAACATAAAATGTTATGAAAGAATTTTTCACCCACCTCGATTTCTTGATAGTAGGAGTTTGTTCTAAGTCTTTAGCTAGTCGAATTGGTCTCCTCCTTGCCTTTTCTCTTCGGCCGAAATATCGCCATCGATGAATGTTTATTTTTTTTGTTGCATGGTGAGTTTAAGTTAGAATAAGAAGGGAAGATAAGATGGAAACTAAGGTTTTAGAGTAGTTCTTACCTTTTCTCCTTCTTTCTTCTTCTTCTTTTCCTTTTAGTTTTCTTCTCTCTTTCTTTCTAGTAGTGCAGATTTTTTTGCATTAGAAATGAGGAGGTAAGGGTGTTTTTTAAGTATTAAACATGGTGTGGTCAAAAGGGGGTGTATGGGAAATGGTGGTCTAAACTTGAAGTGGACATGCATGTATGCACAATACATAAGGGTGGTGATTCCCTCACCCTTCTCTTGATTATGGCCGGCCTCATTTAGTTTTTATTATTTTTTTGTTTTTTTGTTTTAATTATAATTTGTCTAAATTTCGGGCTCATGTGTTGAAGTTGAGGTTAAGTTGAGTTAAACTTTGATTTTGGGCTTTAAATATGGTCAAGTATGGACACTAGGTCCATATGCATCTAATCTAATAGTTATATATTAGGTTGTAAACCAAATAAATAATTTAATAATTTATATGGATTTAATTAGTTTTATTACTTAATAAGTATTAAACTTCTTAGAAATTATGAAATAAATAAGTTATGATCACACTTAATTTGTAATACTAATAATGACTATTTATGCATTAAATATGATTGTATTGAATTTCAGGTTATATTACAATGATTGTAGGAATATAATTTAGGACCGAAAAGGTAGGGTTTTACACCTCACGTACTCACAAACAACCGAGATGTAGTAAAAAGGATCAAATAAAAATAAAAATACAAGTAAAAATGAAATAAAAAAAGCAACACTAAATCTTTTTTTGCAAAATTTATTACAAGCACTCGTTTAACAACACCGGACACAGCGCCAAAATTTTAATTCCGAGAATTTAGACTTTTACTAAATCTCGACCGCAATAGAACAAGATTCATTTGTATGAGCGGTAAATCAACCCGGATCGTTATCTCAAGGAAGTTTAAAAGGATTCTTCAATGAATAGAAATTCGAAGGAAACCGTTTATGTGCTAACAATACTAATTCCTCACATAATTGGAGAGTAATTATCGACTAGAAAATATAATTACAAGACACGAAAGTAAATGAAAATGTGTAAAGGATTGTTAAGAAATGTAAAATCTGCAAAATTAACTAAAGTAAGTAAATGGTAAGAAATTAAATTCGGCATTGACAAAAGAAAGTAAACAAAGTAAACGCGGAATTAACAAAAGCAAGTAAAATGTGCAATTAACAAAAGCAAATAAAAACTAGCACTAAAGCAATTAACAAAACACACATATAAGAATAACAAAGATATTGAAATGTGCAATTTAAGGTCCAGAGAGATGGTAATTGCCTCAATCCTACTACAAATGTAGACGAAATCAACAATTGAACGGTAACTGGATGATGTTTCTCGAATTACACTCAATCCTAATTGGGGAACATCTGGGACAAATTGCCATTTTGGGTCAATTTTTCCAAAATTAGGATTAATTAATACAATTCCCCCGAATTTGAGTAATTCAATTTCTAATTCCTTAAGGGGGTGGCAATGGGATACGGTATGGGCACGACATGGTTGATGCCGAGTGGCAACACCACTGCCACTGTTACGGCATGCCTGCGGCATGGGCTCTCTCGGCAATCTTTGTCGTTGAGGCATGGGGAAGAATATGACCATTGAAATGTGACCGTTGGGGTTTTTGGGACCGTTTGGCATTTAAACAAAAAAAAAGTCCATTTATAAATCACCTACAATTCACATTTTATTTACCATATTTTCACACAAACAATTCACATTTATTTTACCATGTCTTCATCTTCCTCTTCTTCATCCGAGGACGAGTTAATTTTTTCCGCCGACTCTTCCGAACTATTGTTATCCGGTAGTACCCTATCAACCTATTTAGCCGTGTGCGATTCCATTGAAGACACGGCAAGCACTATCGAAACCCGGGAGTCTGTCACCCGTTTTCGTGAAAAAGCTTTACGAACTCTAATGAATGACTATTTCGTCGAATGACCAAAGTTTCCCGCTCATGTTTTTCGTGACCGTTTTCGTATGAATAAAAGCTTGTTTTTAAGAATTGTTGGTGATGTTGAAGCAAATTTCGAATGGTTTCAAGAGGGCCAAGACGCGAGGGGAAAAAAAGTTTCACGGCGTTACAAAAATGCACATCGGCCATTCGGCAACTCGCAACGGGTGAACATCCGGATAGATTTGATAACTATTAAAACATGGCACGAAGAACGTCAGGTTAACCTTCTCATTTTTATTTATTTAATTCGGTTTTTTATAAAGTTTTTGTTATTTTTTTATTTACTATTTAATATTTTGTACGAGAATGCCTTGATCATTTTTGCCATGCGATAATTGAATTATATAGTCGATAGTTCTTACGTAGGCCGTCAACCCATGACGTTGCATGCTTATTCGAGGCACATGAAGAAAAACATCACATTCCTGGAATGCTTGGTACCATTGATTGTACACATTTCGTTTGGCGAAATTGTCCTAGATATTTGAAAGGCCAATATAAGAGAGGTGATCACTAATACCCGACTATTATGCTTGAAGTCGTCGCTTCAAATAATTTGTGGATTTGGCATTCGTTTTTTTGAAAGAAAGGATGTCGAATGAGCTTTTGGTCGTCTTAAGGGAAAATCGATGATTCTCAATCGTCCTCTCCGGGCTATGTCGGTCGAAAATATTCGACAACTCGTTTATACGTGTATTATATTTCACAATATGATTTTAAAAGACGACCAGATGGCGATATCACCGGTTCATATATTGGATCAGCCGGTCGCGCCAGTTTATGACGAGAGTGTACTATCGGAGTTACTCGACAAAGATATCTATTACCGTCTCCGATATGATCTTACGGAGCACGTAGCGGCTAAAGACTTATCATACCTCGATGACTAGTGATTTCCTTTTTTTTCTAATGAGTTTTATGTAATTTTCTTTTAATTATTAATAAAATATTATGTTTTTATTAAATTGTTTAATATAATTATGAATATAAAAAATAAAAAAATAAAATTAGGTGAGGCATGGGATCATGGTTGCCACTAAAAAACTATGATGAGGCATGAGAGAGGCATGAATGAGGTGGAGTGATATTATTGGTGGGTGGTGAGGCATAGGGGGGGCATGGGATCATGACTGCCACCCCCTAGATACTCGGTGAATTATGTCAATTTACCCAAATTCCTAAAAGTAGGGTTCTAGCTACACATAAAGAGAAAAGACATGAAATAAAGTAAGTTCCATGGAGAAATTAAGAGATAGAGAGAGTAGATCTAGAAAATGAAAGCTATTGAAGAAAGAAATAGGAAAATTTACTTGATCGCTTGAAATTTAAAAAAGAAAAAGTAGAAAGTAATCCACAGTAGCCTTGAAACTGAAGTAGAAAGATGCAATTACAAATAAGTTGTAATATCCGGATTTATTACCGTGTATTTCATCTGTATTCAACCCTGTATTATTCGGATTTGTGGTTTTGATTATTGGAGTATGATATTTCTTGCATTGGCATCCTTGTACTTAAGTATAATAACATGCAAATTTTCTCATGCAAACTCGTGATAGCGCACGCAAAGAATGTAGCTTAACGCGCGCTATCGGCTATTACTAGCCCACGCTACGTATGTAGGAGTTGCGTGCGCTAGACACTAAATTATTGAGGTAGGTGGCTAGCACATGCGCCAGCCGGGATATGGGTCCGGTTTTGAATGTACCACTCTCCGCCAATACCAGGATAAGGCATTGGCGTACGAAATAAAAGAAGCAGCAATGGAGAAGTTTATGGTGTCGAAGAAACAGAAAGTCTCTGGTACTTTTACAGAGCACAAGGCCCCGCAAGGCCCAGTCTTCTTTTTCTTTCAAGAAACCTCCACACCCATCTAAGAGCGGAAAGAATTACGGAACAATGTCAGCCACGACGGATACAGCTAGGAAGTGCTTTAACTGTGGTCGCCCAGGCCACCTTTGGCGTGATTGTTTGTGCACTCCAGTTACATGTTTTGACTGCGGACAGGAAGGGCACCGTGCGGCGTTTTGCAAGGACGCCACCAAATACAATGGAACCCGTTCATCGCAGCCAGTTCAGAAGGAAGCTAGTATCCAACAGACGCAGCCACGTGTTCAGATGCCTCAAAATTTTGGCCACGGGCGAGGCAGAGGACAATGGGACCGAAAGGGGACATCGAGTGCTGGATCTGTTCCCCCACGTCTGTATGAGATGAGGAGGACAGACAATCAGGATGCTGCTGTCGCATGAGGTACTGTCGAGATCCTTTCCCAGCCAGTTAGCGTTTTATTCGATACAGGAGCTACGCATTCTTTTATATCTTTGTCTTGTGTAAATCGTTTGAATATTTCTGGTTTTCATACTTGTGAAACTTATGTTGTTAGTTTACCGAGTGGAGAGAGGATTGTTGGGAACATAGAGACTAGAGATTTCCCTGTATCATTTGGGGGTAGGGAGTGGCTCTCAAATCTAATTGTGATAGAAATGCAAGGAGATGACCTAATACTCGGAGACGATTGGCTTAATCGATATGGAGCAATTGTAAACTACCGAAGGAGGAATATTTCGCTGATCGATGATGATGGCTCCGAAGTACTGTTTGAAGGATGGAAACCAGGAAGCTCAGGAAAGTTGATCAAAGCAATGAAAGCTGTCAAATTGTTGAAACAGGGTTGCACAGGATATTGGTGCTATGCAATGAAGAAAGAAGATGAAATTATGAAACTTTCATCCATTCCTGTTGTGAATGAATTTCCATATGTATTTCCTGACGAATTACCTGGACTACCTCCACGACGGGATGTAGAATTCACTATTGAGCTGGAACCCGGAGCTACACCAATTTCTAAGGCGCCGTATCATATGGCACCTACTGAAATGTATGAACTGAAGAAGCAGCTGGAGGAGTTACTGGACAAAGGCTATATTCAGCCAAGCGTTTCACCCTTTTGAGCGCCAGTCCTTTTTTTCCGAAAGAAGGATGGATCGCTTTGACTGTGTATTGACAATCGAGAGCTGAACAAGATGACGATTAAGAACAAGTATCCGTTGCCACGGATTGATGATCTGTTTGACCAGTTGCAAGGAGCAACAGTATTTTCTAAAATCGATCTGAGATCAAGATACCATTAGCTGAGGATTAAGGAATCTGATGTTCCAAAGTCAGCATTCAGAACTCGCTACGGACACTATGAGTTTGTAGTGATGCCATTTGGTCTCACTAATGCACCTGCTGTATTCATGCAGTTGATGAACCGAGTGTTCATCGACTATTTGGATAAATTTGTGGTCGTGTTCATTGATGACATTCTGGTGTATTCTAAGAACCCGAAAGAGCATGCACAGCATTTGCGGATTGTATTAGAACTTTTGAGAAGCGAGCAACTGTACGCCAAACTCTCGAAGTGTGAATTCTGGCTAAAGGAATTAATATTCCTCGGACATGTGGTATCAGCGGAAGGATTCCGAGTAGATCCGCAGAAAATCGAAGCAATTATGGATTGGAAACCTCCAAAGAACGTGAAAGAAGTCCGAAGTTTCTTAGGACTTGCTGGGTATTATCGTCGGTTCGTGGAAGGGTTTTCGAAAATCTCCCGCCCACTTACTCGACTCCTGCAGAAAACTCAAAAGTTTGAGTGGAACGAGTCATGTTAGACTAGTTTTGACGAATTAAAGAAGAGATTGACGACGGCACCGATTCTATCACTTCCACAGGGGACTGGAGGATTCATAGTTTACAGTGATGCTTCGAACCAAGGACTCGGATGCGTATTAATGCAGAATGACAAGGTGATCGCTTATGCTTCACGACAGCTGAAACCTTATGAAGTGAATTACCCAACACATGATTTGGAGCTAGCAGCAGTAGTTTTTGCTTTGAAGATCTGGAGGCATTATCTGTACGGGACTCACTGTCAGATCTTTACGGATCACAAGAGTCTCAAATACATCTTCAGTCAGAAAGAATTGAACATGCGGCAAAGAAGATGGTTAGAATTGATTAAGGACTATGACTTGGAGATTTTGTATCATCCAGGCAAAGCGAATGTAGTGGCCGATGCACTCAGTCGCAAGCCTATTTCTATTCAGATGCTGGAGACTCTGACCTCCCAACTTAGCCTTCAACGAGAGATGATTCGAGAAGGAATTGAAGTGTGGTTACAAAGAGTCCAAGGACAACTGTGCGTGATGGAAATAACTTCGTCATTAATCGAAGAAATCAAATCTAGACAGTTAGATGATCCTCTGATGATTCGGTTACGTGACGAAGTGATCAAGTGGAAGGCCCCCAGATTCGTAATCCATGATGATGGAGTTTTCAGATTTCAGAACCAAATCTGCGTTCCCGATGTCAATGTTCTGAAACAGACGATTATGAAGGAAGCTCACAGTTCGACCTATTCTATCCACCCGGGCACCAGTAAAATGTATAAGGACTTGAAGCAGAATTTCTGGTGGGACAACATGAAGAATGATGTAGCGGACTATGTTTCAAAATGCTTGACTTGTCAGCAGGTTAAGATCGAGCATCAACAGCCTGCCGGAATGTTGAAGCCGCTTCCAATCCCTAAATGGAAGTGGGAGGACATATCGATGGACTTTATCACCAGTATGCCGAGAACCAAGACAGGAATGAACATGATTTGGGTGATAGTTGATCGTTTAACCAAATCAGCTCATTTTCTAGGCATTAAGGACACGTGGGGACCAGAGAGGTTGGCACGAGTATTTATATCGGAGATAGTTCGATTGCATGGTATGCCGAAGAGCATCATTTCTGATCGAGACGGCCGTTTTGTGTCTCACTTCTGGAAAGCAGTTCATAAGGCCTTGGGGACCGAATTGAACTTCAGTACAGCTTATCACCCGCAGACTGACGGACAATCCGAGAGGACCATTCAAACGGTGGAGGATATGCTGAGGGCGTGTGCCTTAGATTGGTCAAACGATTGGGAAATTCATCTACCATTGATTGAATTCACCTACAACAATAGTTGGCATGCTTCCATTAAGATGGCACCATTCGAGGCATTATGTGGGAGGAGATGCAGATCGCCCCTATGCTGGGACGATTCATCATACTTGATTGGAACAGAACTAGAGTTGATCGTGCAGACTCGAGAGAAGATAGCCTTGATTCGTTAAAGACTGTTGATGTAATACCCGAGATTTCTGATATGTATTTGGAACTCGTGACATTGTAATTGATGCACTTTGATCTGAGTATTATTCTCCGTATTTCATAATCCGATGTTGTTGAGCGTATGATTTCATGAATGTGATGTAAATTGTGATTCTGCGCATGTAGCGCATGCTATCGACTATGTGTAGCGTACGCTAAGTTGAATCCATAGCGCACGCTGTGCATAACCTTAGCGCGCGCTATACGTAGTCAGCATGATAGAGACGTGTGGTAGGTGAGATCAGGCCGGGGATCATTGTCGGATTGTGTCGGGATGAACCTGGACGGCTTTCGGGAAAAAGCCAAGTCAACGCCTTAGCGCACGCTACTGATACGAAATAGCGCACGCTAAGTACTGAGTACAGTGAAGTCAGTAAGCCACTAGCGCACGCTACGAGTATGTACTAGCGCGCGCTAATAATCATTTCCTATAAATAGGATAGCATCCTTTTTCGTATTTTCAGTCTTTTCTCTTCCCACATCCGAATCCTTATACTTAGAGTATTACTCTCTACATTCTAAACACTTCATATCAGCATCCTAGTTCGTGTTGAAGATTGTAGATCATTGAGGATTGGTGTTCAAGCCTTCGATGTTGGATTGCTTCGATTTCCTCCTTGTTCTTCACTACTTTGAGGTAGGTGATTCTTCACCAATATTAGTAGTGTTCTAAAGGATGTTTGATCATGCTTTGCTAGTCAGTTATTTCGTTAATAGTCGAATCATCTCGTGTTAGAAGGATATTTTTTGACGTTTCGGCACTTATTCTTCGTATAATCCTTTGAACCTTTTTAGTGTATGGACTCCTAAGCATATTCATACCGATTATGACCAGTAGGTGGAAATTATCAAGTTGTTATGTTTTACACTTTGGAATCATGCGTTTTGGAACGTAAGACGAATGGAACTTAGGATACTTTCTCGAGATCAAGATGAATTTTGATGATAATACGTAACCTCGTATCTCATAGTCGTTTAATCCGTATAGAACTTTCACAAGCCTTATAAGCATGATATTCACGGGGATGACATGTATTATCACCATAGAATTCATGAGTTCATCACCATTAGATCAAGTTTTACGCGCAGTAATCGCCATGCACGGTTAGCGCACGCTAACATACGTAAGTTAACGCGCGCTATCGGGAATAAGTTAACGACGCTACGTTTGGTACGTAACGACGCTATATTATCGGCCGATCGAGAGAACTGCTACCCATGGCTAGCGTACGCTAGACTTAGACGATAGCGTACGCTAACAGGCAGGCTTAGCGCACGTTACGTAGAGTACGTAGCGTACGCTAAGTGGTTCAGGCAGATTGTATATTTTGAGCTTTTGGCCGTAGACCGAATTGCTAGGCAATCGTTCGACTTGAGATGATTTGTATATCATTTCTTTTGTTAAGGTTCGAGCTTGCTACGTTGATCGAAGGAGGCGGCCTTCGAGTGTGTTGAGATCATTGAAGTGTTTCGTTCTTGCCATCTTCGAGGCAAGTATCGTACACTAGTAGAATAAACATCAAAGACTTCGGTACATCTCACTTCGGTAATGTATATTAGCAAAGTAAAAACAAACAACAACTTCGCTTTTCAATTTACTGAAGTAAAAAACCCACATAGACTTCAGTAAATGGTACCAAACAGAAAAATAGAAGCTAGTTAGAAATTTTAAGTTACAAAGACTTCGATAATTTGATAATTACTGAAGTAAAAGGTGTGAAATTTTATTTTTTACCAAAAAAATTTTACAATAGCGAAGTGTATGTCTTGAGACCGGGAATTAATATTTTGAGGTTCAATTTTTTTCATTTGAGCTCAAAAAAACACTAAGCTTAGTTTTTTTCTTTTTTGGAAACCAAAACGTTACTTTAGTAAATGGTATTTCAAAATTTGAAATATTTTGCTTCATCTTGCTTTAATTTGATTTTAGGGATTTAAATTTTGCTATTCTAGTCAATTAATCTGATACAACATTGGAAAAAATGATACTGTTAATTGAGTAGAACTTTTTAACATGCAAAAATTATATTGTTAATTGAGCAGAACTTTTTAACATGGGACTGAGAAGTCTGCAAAACTTCCCTTCACACAACACACCACGACCGACAACCCCTCACTTCTCTCCTTTCTCCCCCGTGAACTCTCTCTCCTCCGAAGTTTTTCTCTATAAAAAGTTCAATTGCAAAAACCCGATTAATCTCTCCCCAAAATCGATCTCTCTCCCTCTACATACACCAAAGCACGCACACACTCAAGATTACACGCATGGATTAAAGAAGGATGATTAAATAGCATCCGGCTGAGCGGCGAGGGACTTGCGACGGTCGGCCGGTGAGCTCGGGTTACGAGCTTCATCGAGAGATGTGGTTCCTAATTTCGGGCCGAGTTGGGTTGTTGGATCTTTGGTTTACGGTGGCCTCGATTGACTATAGAGGGGAATTAAAGTCGATCAAAGTCCAAAGAATTAGGGTTCCTCCATAATGGATGAAAAATTTCATCTTGGTAAGGATTTGAAGAACTTCTTTTTTATTCTCGTTTAGTTTGAGTGCTTCGTGCTCGAATCGGGCCCGATGAGTTCGTGTTAGTGAGTCTTCGTTAGGGTAAAATTTGGGTTTTGGTTGATTTGAATGGTTTTTGAATTGGTGATTAGGGATTGACAAAATAAGTATACGGGAAGATACGGTGGAGAACTTTATGTGTAAGTGGAATGGTGAAAAGCCAACCAAGTTGAAGGTGATTTACAATGAAGAGAATGGACGAGAATTGATTTAAATTGGGATACTAGTTTGTTATAAGTGTAATGAAGAAATGTGATGATAAGGTGCAACTTTTTGATTTTGGATGATATTTTCCATATAAATGGAAAAACCTACGATGTTGACGGTTTTGGAATTTCGTTTCTATTTCTCCTTCATATGAAGGTTGCGGCAGAAGGGCATCCGGTGTAAAACTTTTCCACTTTGTTATTTGCATGAGTTATGGTGTTAACTAATTTTAGACAATTAAACGACACTATAATCTTCATGCACCGACTCCCAACATAGTTGGGATTAAGGTCTTGATGATGATGATGATGATGTCTTTTGGCTTGCAGTTCGGATCAGACGAGAGATTTTACAAGTTTCCAATCGGCGGACTAAAAGCAAGGAGAGGAAAATTGTGTTACCTTGTCGGGAAAAGTCGAGGTACCGAGGGGTTGAACGGTTACCGGGACGCCCATTTGAACTTTCTACCGGAGTCGATCGGGATCATGATTGGGTGACGAACGTCGAGACCGGACTTCCTTGCTTTCGTCATGCTCATTCTTTCTTTGTTGTGCAGAGGGAATCCATTGCAAACTTATTGTGAAGAACTCAAGTTTTATCTCTTTTATTTAGTATCAAGTTTCTTGTCGATGTATGTAATTTCAGATTGAATTAGGCTGTTAAAAAGTTTCTGCCGGGAGATTCTTACAGCTGTTGAAATTTAATTATTGAAATTCATGGGGATGCTGGATCTTTGGAGGAGTGTTTGGATCAGTTCACCGCCAAAGAATGGCTTCATGGGGATAATTTGTATAAATGTGATGGGTAATTGTTTGTTTTGTAGCATGAAGGCTACATATATTTCACCGCTTTTCAGCCTAGCTCAATTTTTTTTAAGTACTATGCTTTTGAGCATCCTGAATATGAACACATTAGTCGGAAATTATTGTTTTTACCGTCTCTTGGATGGTTGCTGAGTGTGTGAATTAGTTGTCTTTTGTTGCTGCATTATTATAATTCCTGCATCTATTGTGTTGGGTGGCTCGCTTACTCAACTTGATTCCTTGACTAGCAATATTATTTGATGCTTGTGTTATTCTTTTGTTTCATAATGAGTGCTCTTAGATTATAATCTACTTATAGTGTAGAAACTCTTATATTTAATGTTAATTGTGTTGCTTTAACAACTCTGATTGTGTTGTCCTTGCAGTTGCAATGCTTATGTCATGGCATGGAAGCGCCTAACCATCCAGCTGGTTCCATACATTCTTACAATTGCCCTAAAAAGATTTCAGGTATGCTCTTTCAGTTACTGAGCACAAGGTTTTCCGAGCAATGTTTATGTGTTATTCTTGTAATCGTTTGCTATCAAATTTGAATGTTATATTATTTTGTGGATGGAGTTTGCTGAATTGTTGGTTGGATTGGCTGGAATATGTGATGTGTTGGCTGGAATCATGTTCAGGTTGGGTACTTTATTTCGGTTATCATATCCGATGCGTTTGTTTTTTTAATTGTTGATGTGTTACGATTTTTTAAGTTGATATAATGGATTAATCAACCTATAATCAATATTTTACCTATCAAATTTGTTGTTCTTGTTCATGTATTCTATAGTAGAATCGAAATGGCGTAGGGTTAGGGTTTCATTTTGTGGTGCGCTTTGCTTGTAAAGGTGATGGATGCGATTCTGTTCTTGCATGCGCATATGTATCAGTGAATCGGGATATCGACTTCAATTGTGCTATTCTTTTTAAGTGTTCCGGTGAAGCTAATTATCTTCATGTTTTAAGAGTATGGTGGGTTAGGGCGGATAAGGTTGAAGGCTCTCCTGATCTTCTTGTCTTGTTGCATTATGGTGTATCTGGAGTGCCTATAGAGATTTGTATTTCTTTATTTTTGTTGAAATCTACATCATGCCAACTATTGATGGGTCGTCAAATTATACGTCAAGGGCATGTATTTATGTGTGTAAGAGGTATTGTTATATTCAATGTATTCAAGTTTTATGAGTGAAATTGATTGAGTGAAGATGTTCTGCTCAATATGTCTACATAGATGTCTAGATTGTCACTTTGGGTTTTAATGAACCATGTCGGTGCATATATGCTTAAGTTATGAAGAATTATCACATATTGTCGCTATATGAGATAGTGCAACTAACTACCCGCATTATATTCGTGAATTTTCGTGAAGACTCGTGGAACTCTATGCGCTTGTCTTCTTGGCTTGGTACCTCGATTTGTTTATCGACTTCATTTCATGTATGACACTATAATGAAACTGGTGTTCATTGGAAGCTCTCTGGCAATTGTGTGGTGCATGAGGTTTCATCGAATTGTGAGGCGATCTTATGATCGTGAGCTGGACACCTTTAGGCATTACTTTCTTATGGGAAATAGTTTTCTTTTGGCACTTATTATATCTTATCATGATTCGAATAGGAGTATAGGTAACTTTTGATTTCGCAGGAAGCATAAGAGGGTACTGCTGTTTCTTCGCTTCGATCCGATCCGGAGTTCTTAGAAAATTTCCTTTTTGTGTCTGATTATTCTAAATTTTTTTTTTTGGTTATTGTTTCGCCAGATCGACTGCAGATGGGTGAAGTAGTATCAACTATTCCGAGTAAGTGTGTCCTTTTGCATACTCAATTATTTCCTGATATAACGAATCTAGAATGATGGGAGCACTGCATTGTTTCTAACATTTGGTCCTGTTTCGTATGAAAGAGATTTTTTCCGACTACAGCTTCCAGATCGTTATTGTTCTTACTGAATTCTGATCTCATACTCGACTTTAAATTTTTGGTGTGTCTATTTGAAGTAGAATGAATTAATGTGGATAATTCTTGTTCATATGGAACTTGCTGATCTCATACCCGACTACAGCTATCCTTGTTCATATGGAACTTGTTGATCACTTTATGGAATGGCAATGGAGAATAATGTGATAGTGTTTGGTTTCATAGGCTTTGAGTAAGGTTTATAGGCATTTATTTTTCTTTTAACCTAAACTTTCAGCTTGGGTATTGGATATGTGGAAACCCTGGAGGGAAGGTTTTAACTGATCTTGCTGGAAACGGTCTAAAAGCGAGGTGTTTTTGGGGTAATTTTGAAAGACGGTTGGATTTGTTTGTAATTAGACTAAACCTCAAGGATATATTTCGTAACCTTGTGTCTATATGCTTGGTGGCTGTGCCCCACATTTGATGGTTTTGTCTTCTTGACTTATCCCCCAAGATTCTATAAATTCAGTTTGTTATTTTTTTTTTTTTTTTTGTAGTTTATCAAGCTTAAACTCCATGCGCGATGTTCTTGATCTCTTGACTGATATGTTGCAAGCTGTTGATCCAAGAGACCGCTCGGTATTTAAAATTTCGGGAGCTACCTACTTATCCATGACAAGAATAGTGGTAAATGTTGATTAATATTTTTCCGATTACCTTTGTAGGCTGTAAAAGATGAAGTGATAATCGACCTTGTTGAACAATGTCGTACAATCAAAGGAAGTTGATGCATTGTTGGGGACCACCGGGTTAGCCTTTCTCGCTTCATTCCTTTCATTCATGTTGCCCGGTGTACTATTTCAAAATTGTGCATTCCGTTTCCCCTAGGGTTAATTACAAAAATTACCACTGGATACAGCTCAATTTTAAATAGAAAGGAAAAAAAAAATATCTTTCAGAATTTACAAATATTCCTATGACATTTGTTACTCCTTTAACAAATTATAAAATCGGGTATTTATAAAGTAAATACAGACATGTTTGCGACACTTTTAAGGGGGGTATTTCTAATTTCCAAACATAATGGGAGTTTTCTGTGATTAGGCTAAACTTTAGGGGTAATTTTAATTTTAATTTTGACAGGGATGAAGAACTTCTGTGTCAGGGTCTTGAACTAAATGACAGCCTGCAGAGTGCGCTCGCAAAACACGACTCAGTAGCTTCTGGTACTGAAAATTTGTGATGTTGATGCATCTTTTATGAACGTACTTAATCTATTTTTTTTTGTTTCAATGTGATTTGCTCAGTATCCTGGTTCAGTCAAAGACCAATACTGCACTCAGGAGCAGTATGATGAAGTCAGGAACGAGTGGAGCAAGTTCGTCTACACGTTTGTCGATGGTGCTTAGGCTGGCTTCATTGTCAGGAAGTTCTTTGTCTAGTTTCAAATCAGTACTATATGTGTATGGTCTTGGTTGCAACACTACTGGTACTGGTGCATATCTGTTGGTATAGTTAGATCAGAACATGTCGTTTGATCGGGTAAATATGGTGAATGTTTTGTTAATGTGCAGTCCATTAGCTAGACCTATGCATGTGTCTCGTAGACATTGTGGAAGTTTATTTGATGTTGGCATATTATAGTTATGCCCAATGCAAACTTGTGAATCACGCGAATCAATATTTGGCATTTTTGTACGACACCGCCATTTATATATGAAATTGTGGTTTATTACTATTATCAATGCTTATGATCTTGTGTTATTGAATTGGGATCTTGTGATTTGAGTTTGTTGGATTTTTAATGAGGTTGATTGATGTATTTGAGGTTGTGTTGTTGAGATCTTGTGAATTGAGGTTTTTATTGGATGGATCATGTTTTTGTACAACAGGATTCTATATTTACAAATTGAAAAGAAATATGCAATGTGGTTATTTACTTCGGATAAAAACGAAGTCGAGATATATAATTAGCGACATAAAATAGAATAAGCGAAGTAAAAAGGAGTGTAATGCTTCGGCTAAACAAATAAAAGTGAAGTAAATGTGGTATCTTTAACTTCGTTACCTATTAATAAGCGAAGTCGATAACATTATTTCACTTCATCTGTATATATTTTACTGAAGCGAATAGGAAATATACACTTCAGCGATTATAAAATAAGTGAAGTGGAAGGACCTTTTTTACTTCGCAAACCCCCATATTCGGGTTCTAAAAACCGAGATAGACTTCGGTTATTACGATATTAGACTTCGTCTAATAAGCGAAGTCTAAAGTATACCTTTAACTACACGAACATAGACTTCGGTAATTATAACATTTTTACTTCGGATATTATCCGAAGTCTTTGACGTTTATTCTTATAGTGGTAATGTGTTAAAATTGGTATTTTGAGCATGTTTGTGGTTTATTCATATTGTTGAACATGGAAATTATTTTGTTGAATTGTCATGATATTCATTATCTAGTGTTTTTATGTTCATGTTGATGGACATAATGGTTTGGCATACGTGTATGCATGAGTTGTGTTTGTGTACGTTGTACGATCTATGCTGAGGGCGCTGGATTGGATGTCCACATCGTGTTGGTCCGACGGGATCATCTTGGGATCTAGGCTAAGGGCACTGGATCATTGGACGGGTTATTTCCACCTCATGTTGGTCCGACGGGATCATCTTGGGATCTATGCTGAGGGCGCTGGATCATTGGAATACCCTTGCTGTGTTAATGGAATCTTGTGGATTCGCATTGTCGGATTCTGGTAGCGGAAATCCGTGTGGTGTATCTTGTTATGTATTGTTGATGCATATTCGAATTGTTTAAATGATACTTGTACTAGCATCGTTTTGCTAACCCCTTCGGGGGTGGACATTTGTTTTGATGTTCAGGTAGCCGAGGAGCAGGGAAACAGCCACAGTACCGATGTGACGACGAAGGGGTTCAGTGATGTTTATGGTTGTTGGTGATTTATTTTCTTGGTTTGATTTCAGTACTCGAGTACGCATGTCTTATTAATATCATTTCGATATGGTTGTATTAATTACTCGTTGAACCAGTTGGACGGTTTTGTAAACTTGATTTTTCGTAGTATTGATGTCTTATATTTACATTTCTTTTAAATTAGCCTTGTAAATCCTTACTTAAAGGGTTTACGGCGCTGTAATTATTCCGAATATCTCGGGGTGTTACAGAATATGGTATCGGAGCTAAGATTCACGGATATCTTGGCAGTCGGGTTTTAGTTGGGTCTGTTTACGTTATTTGATTTACGGGTCGTTCGTAACATCACTGTTCATCCAAAGTCGTCATGTGGACCGTGGTTGTAAGTCTCCTAAACTCTTATACTACCGTTTTACTTAATTACTGTTTTGTGAGTATTGACGGGCTTTATTTCAAAAACTTTGTCCTGGATATTGAGGAATTGTGTTTACAGTATGTTGAGAGGAGGACGTGGACGCGGACGCGGTCGTGGACGCGGACGGGGTAACATGAGACAAGAGGATTCCGCAACTACCCCAGAATTATTAGTTAGTCGAACCGATTCCCATTCAGGAGGGCAGCAAGGATCAGTGAATGACGACGAAAATCCTAACATGCCGGGAGTGCTTCAACAGGTGGTGGCGCAGATAAACCAGTTCGCTCAGGTCATTGACCGCATGCAGACGGCGATGGGACAACAGCACCACGAGGATAACCGGGGAGACAGATGGCTTGGTGAGGTGGTCAAATTGCACCCGCCAAAATTTGACGGATCTGCTGAGGCACTTACTTGGGATCATTGGCTTAAGGAGTTAGAGAAGATATTCGCGGGTCTTCACTGTCCCGAGGACCGGAAGGTTCCCATTGCCCAGTATTTTCTGACTGGGGAGGCCTTTGACTGGTGGGAAGCTATTCGACCCGAGAATCATAATGCGGATTGGACGGAATTCAAACTAATGATGGAAGCACAGTATTGTCCTCGTCCAGTTAGAGAGGCAAAGATCCGAGAGTTTTTCTCACCACAGAGTTCGGAAGCATCTGTGATAGATGTAATCAAAACTTTTAATCATCAGCTGACATGTGTCCGACACTTGGTCAGAACGGAGGCGGAAAAGATTTTTCATTTCGATATGCGAATGAAGCCGGAGATTCAGCAGTACATGTCCGGGTTCGAGTGTACTACGTTGCGACAGTATCAAGACAAAGCGCTGGCCTACGACATGAAAGAGGCGGCGGTGGAAAAATCAGTGGAGGCAGAGATGCAGAAAGTGACCGGCAATTTCTCAGAAAACAAGAGTGGTGGGCCCCGCAAGGGCCAGTCTTCCTTTTATTCGGCTAGGAAACCTCCACATCCTTCTAGAGGTGGAAAGAAGTTTCGGACTACATCAGCAGTTTCGGACGCATCAAAGAAATGCTACAATTGTGGTCGAGCAAGGCATATTCGACGGGATTGCCCCTCATCTTCTGTGACTTGTTACGATTGTGGGCAAGAAGGGCACCGTGCGGCTTTCAATGGAGTTGCTACTAGATCCTTTGTTACTCGCACTACAGCGCCAGTTCCAAAGGAGATGAGTGTGAACCAGACGCAACAGAGTGGATTTCTGCAGCAGAATATTGGGAAGAGAGAGACATCTAGTGCTGGGTCCGTTCCTCCGCGCATGTACGAGATGAGGAAATCTGACGATCAGAACACTGTTGTTGCATCAGGTACGATTCAGATCCTTTTGCAACCAGTTAGTGTCTTATTCGATTCTGGAGCTACACATTCTTTCATATCATTGAACTGTGTAAATCGTTTAAAAATCTCGTGCTTATTTGATTGTGAACCATATGTTGTGGGTTTGCCGAGTGGAGAGAGAATTGTGGGAACCCTAGAGGCTAGAGATTTTCCAGTGTCTATAGAAGGGAGAGATTGGCCATCGAATCTTATTGTAGTTGACATCCATGGTGACGACTTGATTCTCGGAGACGATTGGCTCAACCGTTATGGAGCTATTCTGAATTACCGAAAGAGAATCATTTCTATCATTGCTGATGACGGATCTGAACACTTATTCCGAGGATGGAGATCGGGAAGCTCGGGAAAATTGATCAAAGCAATGAAAGCCGTGAAATTACTGAAGCAAGGATGTCATGGACTTTGGTGCTATGCCATGAGGAAAGAGGAAGGAGTAAAGCTCTCGTCTATTCCAATTGTGAATGAGTTCTCAGATGTATTTCCTGACGAACTACCTGGGTTACCTCCGCAGAGAGAAGTGGAGTTCACTATCGAATTAGAGCCTGGAGAAGCTCCTATTTCCAGAGCACCATACCGCATGGCGCCAACCGAGATGTATGAACTCAAGAAGCAACTGGAGGAATTGTTACAGAACGGTTATATTCAACCTAGCATTTCTCCTTGGGGAGCGCCCGTTCTCTTTGTCCGGAAGAAAGATAGATCCCTCCGATTATGTATTGATTATAGGGAGCTCAAAAAGATGACGATCAAGAATAAGTATCCTATACCCTGGATCGACGACTTGTTTGATCAACTGCAAGGAGCAAGGGTATTCTCGAAGATTGACTTGCGATCAGGATACCATCAGTTGAGAATTAAGGAATCGGATATACCGAAATCTGTTTTCAGATCCCGGTACGGGCATTATGAATTTGTAGTGATGCCATTTGGACTTACCAATGCTCCTGCGGTATTCATGCAATTGATGAATCGGGCATTCTTGGAATACTTGGATAAATTTGTGGTCGTCTTCATTGATGACATCTTGATATATTCGAAGGACGCAGAGGAGCATGCCGAACATTTGCGTGTGGTTTTGAGCACCTTGAGGAAGGAACAGATGTATGCAAAGCTTTCTAAATGCGAGTTCTGGCTTAGGGAGGTAACTTTCCTTGGGCATGTGATATCAGCTGACGGAGTTCAGGTGGACCCGAAGAAAGTCAAAGCAATCTTGGAATGGGAAGCTCCTAATAATGTGAAATAAGTCCGGAGTTTCTTAGGACTTGTTGGATATTATCGCCGCTTTGTAGAGGGATTTTCCAAAATTGCTCGTCCGCTCACTCAGCTGTTACAGAAAACTCAAAAGTTCACGTGGGATGAGAAATGTCAGGCTGGTTTTGATGAACTTAAGAAGAGACTGACGACAGCACCTATATTAGCATTGCCAGATGGAACTGATGGATTCATGGTTTACAGCGACGCTTCAAATCGTGGTGCAGGATGTGTGTTGATGCAAAAGGATAAGGTAATTGCCTATGCTTCTCGGCAGTTGAAACCGTACGAAGTAAATTACCCGACTCATGATCTGGAGTTAGCAGCTGTAGTCTTTGCCTTGAAAATTTGGCGACATTATTTATACGGCACTCATTGTCAGATCTTTACAGATCATAAGAGCCTCAAGTACATTTTCAGTCAGAAAGAATTAAACATGTGGCAGAGAAGGTGGCTGGAATTGATCAAGGATTACGACTTGGAGATTCTCTATCATCCGGGGAAAGCAAACGTAGTAGCCGATGCTTTGAGCCGTAAACCTGTTTCTCTTCGAGTGTTGGAAGAACTTACGTCCCAAACCAGCATTCAACGGGAACTGATCCGCGAATGGATTGAAGTATGGGCACCAGGAATCCAAGGGCAACTATATGTGATGGAACTGACTTCATCACTAGTCGAGGAGATCAAATCTAAGCAGTTAAACGATTCTATGATCCTTCGGTTATGTGACGAAGTAAAGAAAGGAAAAGCCCCAGGATTCGTGATACAAGATGATGGAGTTCTGAGATTTTAGAGTCGACTTTGCGTTCCCGATGATGATGATATAAGACGAGCAATTCTGAAAGAAGCTCATAGTGCACCTTATTCTATCCACCCGGGCAGCAGTAAGATGTACACGGATCTAAAACAAAACTTCTGGTGGGGGAATATGAAGAAGGACGTAGCAGAGTACGTTTCGAAGTGTTTGACTTGTCAGAAGGTTAAGATTGAACATCAACGACCTGCCGGAATGTTAAAGCCGCTTCCGATCCCTGAGTGGAAGTGGGAGGATATCTCGATGGATTTCATCACCAGTATGCCAAGGACTAGAACGGGAATGATCATGATTTGGGTTATAGTTGATCGACTAACCAAGTCAGCTCATTTCTTAGGAATTAAAGACACGTGGGGACCCGAGAGATTGGCACGAGTATTTCTTACAGAGATAGTTAGATTGCACGGGACGCCGTTGACTATTATTTCAGATCGAGATGGTCGCTTTGTGTCGCACTTCTGGAAGGCAGTTCACAGGGATTTGGGGACCGAGCTAAACTTTAGTACAGCTTATCATCTCCAAATGGACGGTCAGTCCGAAAGGACTATTCAAACCGTAGAAGACATGCTTAGAGCTTGTGCGTTGGATTGGTCAACTGATTGGGAAGTTCACTTGCCCTTGATCGAATTCACCTATAACAATAGTTGGCATGCTTCTATTAAGATGGCACCATTTGAAGCTTTGTACGGGAGAAGATGCCGATCACCCTTGTGCTGGGATGATTCTTCGGACTTGATCGGGACGGAACCGGAATTGATAGTTCAGACTCAAGAGAAGATAGCTTTAATTCGGGAAAGACTGTTGACTGCCCAGAGTCAGCAAAAGTCCTATGCAGACGTACGTCGTCGCCCTCTAGAGTTCGATGTTGGGGAACATGTACTATTGAAGGTATCTTCTACACGAGGGATTTTCCGTTTTGGGAAAAAGGGTAAGCTAAGTCCGAGATATATCGGACCATTCGAGATCCTCAAGAGAGTTGGAGATTTAGCATACAGGTTGGCCTTACCGCCATCGCCGAGTCACGTTCACAATGTGTTTCACGTATCAAAATTGCGGAAGTATGTACCGACCCCAGTCACGTTGTTGATTTCGACGAGATCGAGATAGCTAATGACGGCACCTTCTAGGAGAGACCAATCAAGATACTTGAGAGTCGGATCAAACAGTTGAGGAATAAACCAATACAATTGGTTAAAGTACAATGGTCACGACATGGAGCTGAAGAGGCCACTTGGGAAACAGAGGACAATATGAAGACTAGATATCCAGAGTTGTTTTTATCTTAAGTTTCGGGATGAAACTTCTTTTTAGGGAGGAAGGATGTAATACCCGAGATTTCTGATATGTATTTGGAACTCGTGACATTGTAATTGTTGCACTTTGATCTGAGTATTATTCTCCGTATTTCATAATTCGATGTTGTTGAGCGTATGATTTCATGAATGTGATGTAAATTGTGATTCTGCGCATGTAGCGCACACTATCGACTATGTGTAGCGTACGCTAAGTTGAATCCATAGCGCACGTTGTGCATGACCTTAGCGCGCGCTATACGTAGTCATCATGATTGGAACGTGTGGTAGGTGAGATCAGGCTGGGGATCATTGTCGGATTGTGTCGGGATGAACCTGGACGGCTTTCGGGAAAAAGCCAAGTCAACGCCTTAGCACACGCTACTGATACGAAATAGCGCACGCTAAGTACTGAGTACAGTGAAGTCAGTAAGCCGCTAGCGCACGCTACGAGTATGGACTAGCGCGCGCTAATAATCATTTCCTATAAATAGGATAGCATCCTTTTTCGTATTTTCAGTCTTTTCTCTTCCCACATCCGAATCCTTATACTTAGAGTATTACTCTCTACATCCTAATCAATTCATATCAGCATCCTAGTTCGTGTTGAAGATTGTAGATCATTGAGGATTGGTGTTCAAGCCTTCGATGTTGGATTGCTTCGATTTCCTCCTTGTTCTTCACTACTTTGAGGTAGGTGATTCTTCACCAATATTAGTAGTGTTCTAAAGGACGTTTGATCATGCTTTGCTAGTCAGTTATTTCGTTAATAGTCGAATCATCTCGTGTTAGAAGGATATTTTTGGACGTTTTGACACTTATTCTTCGTATAATCCTTTGAACCTTTTTAGTGTATGGACTCCTAAGCATATTCATACCGATTATGACCAGTAGGTGGAAATTATCAAGTTGTTATGTTTTACACTTTGGAATCATGCGTTTTGGAACGTAGGACGAAGGGAACTTAGGATACTTTCTCGAGATCAAGATGAATTTTGATGATAATACGTAACCTCGTATCTCATAGTCGTTTAATCCGTATAGAACTTTCACAAGCCTTATAAGCATGATATTCACGGGGATGACATGTATTATCACCATAGAATTCATGAGTTCATCACCATTAGATCAAGTTTTCTGCCAGTAGTAATCTGCCATGCACGGTTAGCGCACGCTAACATACGTAAGTTAACGCGCGCTATCGGGAATAAGTTAACGCACGCTACGTTTGGTACGTAACGAACACTATGTTATCAGTCGAGTCAGTCGGCTGATCAGAGAGAACTGTCAGTCCATGGCTAGCGTACGCTAGACTTAGATGATAGCGTACGCTAACAGGCAGGCTTAGCGCACGTTACGTAGAGTACGTAGCGTACGCTAAGTGGTTCAGGCAGATTGTATATTTTGAGCTTTTGGCCGTAGACCGAATTGCTAGGCAATCGTTCGACTTGAGATGATTTGTATATCATTTCTTTTGTTAAGGTTCGAGTTTGCTACGTTGATCGAAAAAGGCGGCCTTCGAGTGTGTTGAGATCATTGAAGTGTTTCGTTCTTGCCATCTTCGAGGCAAGTATCGTAATGTGTTAAAATTGGTATTTTGAGCATGTTTGTGGTTTATTCATATTGTTGAACATGGAAATTATTTTGTTGAATTGTCATGATATTCATTATCTAGTGTTTTTATGATCATGTTGATGGACATAATGGTTTGGCATACGTGTATGCATGAGTTGTGTTTGTGTACGTTGTACGATCTATGCTGAGGGCGCTGGATCGGATGTCCACCTCGTGTTGGTCCGACGGGATCATCTTGGGATCTAGGCTGAGGGCGCTGGATCATTAGACGGGTTATTTCCACCTCGTGTTGGTCCGACGGGATCATCTTGGGATCTATGCTGAGGGCGCTGGATCATTAGAATACCCTTGCTGTGTTAATGGAATCTTGTGGATTCGCATTGTCGGATTCCGGTAGCGGAAATCCGTGTGGTGTATCTTGTTATGTATTGTTGATGCATATTCGAATTGTTTAAATGATACTTGTACTAGCATCGTTTTGCTAACCCCTTCGGGGGTGGACATTTGTTTTGATGTTCAGGTAGCCGAGGAGCAGGGAAACAGCCATAGTACCGATGTGACGACGAAGGGGTTCAGTGATGTTTATGGTTGTTGGTGATTTATTTTCTTGGTTTGAGTTCAGTACTCGAGTACGCGTGTCTTATTAATATCATTTCGATATGGTTGTATTAATTACTCGTTGAACCAGTTGGACGGTTTTGTAAACTTGATTTTTCGTAGTATTGATGTCTTATATTTACATTTCTTTTAAATTAGCCTTGTAAATCCTCACTTAAAGGGTTTACGGCGCTGTAATTATTCCGAATATCTCGGGGTGTTACAGTTGACCGCCCAGAGTCGCCAGAAATCTTACGCAGACGTACGCCGTCGCCCTTTGGAGTTCAGTACGGGAGACCACTTACTTTTAAAGGTTTCTCCTAGTCGAGAAATACTTCGTTTCGGAAGGCAAGGAAAGCTCAGTCCGAGATATATCGGACCATTTCAGATCCTTGAGAGAGTTGGAGAGTTGGCATACAGATTAGCATTGCCGCCGTCATTGAGCCATGTTCATAACGTGTTCCACGTATCCCAGTTACGGAGATATATACAAGATCCTAGTCATATCATTGATTTCGGCGGGATCGAAGTTGCTCAATATGGGACGTTTGAAGAAAGACCGGTCAAGATACTCGAGAGTCGAGTTAAGCAGTTGAGGAACAAACCAATCGGTTTGGTCAAAGTTCAATGGTCACGCCACGGAGTGGAATAAGCCACATGGGAAATGGAAGATGGTATGAAGTCCAGATATCCCGAATTATTTTCGTCTTGAGTTTCGGGACGAAACTCCTTTTTAGTAGGAGAGTATGTAATATCCGGATTTATTACGGTGTATTTCATCTGTATTCAACCCTGTATTATTCGGATTTGTGGTTTTGATTATTGGAGTATGATATTTCTTGCATTGGCATCATTGTACTTAAGTATAATAACATGCAAATTTTCTCATGCAAACTCGTGATAGCGCACGCTAAGAATGTAGCTTAACGCACGTTATCGGCTATTACTAGCGCACGCTACGTATGTAGGAGTTGCGTGCGCTAGACACTGAATTATTTAGGTAGGTGGCTAGCACATGCGACAGCTGGGACATGGGTCCGGGTAAGATTCCCGGGGACGAAACTTCAAGTCAACTCTTATTAGCGCGTGCTAACGAATGCTTAGTAGCGTGCGCTAATTAGCTAAAGTGCAGAATATTATAAATGAGACAACCACCCGTTTTGGCTTACATTTCCTTCGTCCATTCTTCATTCTTGAGAAGCCAGAGAGCTATAATCATCCCTCTAACACACTTAGAACATATCTTAGTGATCCTTGAATATGGGATATCACTTATGAGTGATCATTGAAGAGAAGTAACACCTTGGAGTGGCACATAACCAACCGGAGTCGGATTCTACCTTGTGGTTCAGTGATTTCGGCATATTAAGGTATGTTCAACCTATCACCAGCCTTAGATTTGGATTCCAAGGGATTAGATGATCATGCTAACGTGATATTGAATTTCATTGGTGAATTATTCCACAAACATCATATTTTAAGATTTGTATGTCTATGCTTATGATATTATCATTGGAACCTCGTAGTTGGAATCCTAGTACTTCAAGTGATAAGAGAACATTCTGAAGTTATTATCCGTATGATTTATGTTATCTTAGGATATATTCTTTTGTATAAGTTGGAATTGTTAGTTCACCTCCAGATGAAGTCTGAATATGTATAATGATAGTAGAATCTAATACATCAACCGGAGATCACCAACTTCGCATGCGAATTGTAATCAAGACGGATTATAGTGTTATGATGATTATACGTATACTTGCACCTCGAAGTTGTTAGTATCCATGAGATCATTCATAAAGGTTATGATCATAACATGAAGTCGGATAACAAACATTAATGACTGAGGGATTCGCTTACTTCATCACCATTTGTATAATTTGCTGCCCGCCAGTGAACTGCCACGCACTCTTAGCGTGCGCTACGAGAATTAACGCGCGCTATCGAGTACTTTTAGCGTACGCAACGATTGGGACTTAGCGTGCGTTAAGTGATCAGCTGAGTCAGTCGGCTGATCAATGAGGCACTGACCACGCCTGGTTAGCGTACGCTAGGCTGTGTGTACTGCGTGCACTAATGAGTAGCGTTAACGTACGCTACATAGGATTCGTAGCGTGCGTTAAGCTATCCAGACAGATTGCATATTAAGGACTTTCTACCGTAATTGTTGAATTATTAGACGTCCATTCGACATGAAATGAATTCTATGATATTTCTTTTGTTAAGGTTCGAGCTTAACACGTGATTGATCGATGGGGACGACCTTCGAGTATTTTGATATTCGTGGAAGTATATTTTTGTCAACGAACCGAGGCAAGTACTCTAATTAGAATTGTTTATATTATGACAATGTGATTGTATCGTGTAAATATGTTGTGATTATATGTCCACCATGCGTTGATCCGACGGGAATCATCATGGGAATCTAAAGCTGTGTGTGCTGGATCGTCGGACAGGTAGTTCCACCATGTGTTGGTCCGACGAGATCATCATGGGAATCTATAGCTGTGTGCGCTGGATCGTTGGAATACCATAAGTATGTTGAAACTGTTATGATAGGATATGTGTTGTGAATATTTCTCGTTGGAGAAACTTGTTATGATATAATTGTTGATTATATCACTGTTGTATGATTATTGTACTTGTACTAGCATCGTTGTGCTAACCCCTTCGGGGGTGAACATTTGTGTATGTTCAGGATCCAGGAGAGCGGGGAAATAACCACTGGAGATGCATGACGACGAGGGTGCAAAGTGATGTTCCGACCGGGTTTACTGTCTGTTGTTTGTTGGTTAGTTCAATAAGTACTCGAGTACGTCGTCCGTTTATAATGTTTGGATTTTAGTGATGTAATAATAACTCTTCATTGGATATTTGTATTCTCGGTTTTGAACCAGACGGTTGTATTTTATTTCAGCAATTTCATAAATTGGTATCTGTTATTGTCTTTTCCTTTAATCGGCCTTGTAAATTCGTATGTAAAGGATTTACGGCGCTGTAATATTCCTGAATATATCGGGGGTGTTACATAAGTAAGCTTTGAAATTGTAACGAAATTGAAAGTGCAAAGTAGATTCTAGGATTTGTGAAAGAGGGGAAAAATTAGAGAGAGATGTAGAGAGTGAAAGTGTTTTCCTCACAGAACTCTAAGAAATGAGGGAAAAGGTGCAAAGTAAGTGGTCAAAAAAAATATCTGTAGACTTGACCAAAAATACTAAAAATAGGCAAACACGCGTCAGGGGTCGATCAGCACACTCTCGCCCTGGGTTGGCACCCTCTTAGCCTCGGTTAGGCCACTCTCGACCTCGATCAGACAGGCTCGGTAGCTTGGTCAGGCCAGGCTCGGCAGCTTCAGTCAGACCATTCCCAAGCTCGGCCTCAGTCATGCCCATCAGTCAAGTGTCGTTCCGGGGCTCCAGCGGCCCATTTTTGCTCCTGACTTGGTTTGATCGGCCCATTTTTATTTTCACCTAGAAAAATACATACAAATATGATAAAAAATCCAAAAGTTATAAAAATACCAATAACATGAAAATGGCACAAAATCTAGAGAATCGATTCAAAAATTATGTGAAACACGACGTTACAAGTATATTATAATAATAAAAATACTAAAAAAATGGTCAAAACAATCACTTAGACTGAATCGCGTATATAATAAAATGATTTGCCATATTTTAATTAGTCTTAGATAATTAGAGGTAAAGACTTAATTTTACTACTCGAATAAATCGAGTTATGAGTTAGTTATGAATAAAAATGTCTCATCTAATTGGATAATAACTATGTTATGAAGGAAAGCCCATTATGAGAATGAATAAATTTCACCACACCCTAATGAGCGAGAGTATGTGTATTTATAATAATACATTACAAGGTGGTAAACCCAATACTAAATATGTAAAAAATATAGTCAAGGTATACTATTACTCTTAACACACCCAGCCAGCAAGGCGTCGGGTTATGAACCAACATAAAGATTACGGTGAACTTGTGGACGCGGGAGAGCCTTGGTGAAAATATAAGAAAATTGAATGTCAGTAGGAATGAAACAGTCGACTAATGCCGCACGAGTAACACGCTCCCAAACAGAGTGGTAGTCTAAGCCTGTGTTTGGCAAGTTTGTGAGCTATCGGATTTTGGGCCAACTAAATGGTACTCCAATTATCACAGAACAGGATCAGTATCTGTGAAGCGCGAAGTTAAGTTTGTGAAGAAGGTTTACACCCTATAAGTGTAATACCCACGATTTTCGTTCCGGTTATTTTGGAATTTTTTCGGATATTTCCCGGTTGTCGAGTGCCGGTATTATTTTCTCGACAACTGATTTTGGCGTTTATGACTGTAGGTGATGATTGGTTATCCGTTGTTTTCATTTCGGATCGATGATGTTGTCCCCGAGTGTTTTGTCGTGTTCGTTCCGTGCGATTTCGGAAAATCGAGTCGTCGAATCATAGTGGTCGGGCACTGACCGGACGGTTGCGGGCACTGGCCGGATGGGTGCAGGCACTGGCCGGGCGGGTGCAGCAGGAACCAGCGTAGCGCACGCTATGGCCGGAAGGTAGCGCACGCTACGGCCGGGAGGCAGCGCACGCTACGGCCGGTTGGCTGCGCGCGCTAGTCGGTCGAGGCAGTAGGGCAGTGGGGTTCTGAACTCGGGTGGATCGGCAGGTAGCGCACACTACTGTCGGACACTGCGCACGCTACGGCCGGCAGGTAGCGCACGCTACAGCCGGAAGGCTGCGCACGCTACCTGGCCGAACCAGGAAGTCTCTGGATTGTGGCCCTGGCCGACAGCGCACGTGGCCGAACATTCTCGACGATGACCGCCCGTTAGCGCACGCTAGCTAGGCAGTCTAGCGCACGCTAGGCTGCACCAGTATAAATATGACCGAGTAGTCATATTTTCACCAGTTTTTCATTTCTTTCCCTTCCTGTCTGCGGCTGGAGTCTTGGAGGTGACGAAGGCATGTTGTTATACAACTAATCCACGAAGTTTGGGAGCTCATATCATCGATTACTCAATCCATAACATCCTTCAATCCAGCGAATCAAGGTTAGTTTTCCTAAAATCCTAGTTTTGGGAAAATTTGGAGATTTTGTTGATTTCGTCCGTTTGATTCGTTATAACTTAGAATAGTGATGGATTATCGATTATTAAGTTGTATTATATCGAATTTCTTGTTGTTCCACGGTTGGATTGCCGAGGATTTGTCGTTTTATTGAGTTTCCAATCGACGCCTTGAAAGTGTTCGATAAAATGTCACAAAGGGGATTCGGGCGTTCTACGATTATTCTTCCTCGTTCGATCGTCAATTTATTCATGGTATGATGTTGGGGTCAGGTTCCTTGCGAAGAACTCGAGTCGGAACCCTTCCGTTCGACGTTTCCCGATCGGTGGTGTTACCGTCGTTTCCGCCGGAGAGTTGTGGGCGTTCGAGGCTTCCCGGTTGAGCCATGTTCGTCGGAGTGACCGGTATCAGCTATTGAGGCAAGTATCTTGCCCATACATTACGTGTTTTGGTGGATATAATGGTTGGTAATCAACGATATGTGCTAAACGAATTGTTTACAACCATTTTTCAAAAGAATCGGTATAATTACCATCATGGTTTTCTTAAAAGATAATGCTTGTGTTCGGGAAGTAATATGCTTAATTGACTATGTGTGTTGGTGTCGAGTATATAATCACCTTATTTTCAAGTGATGTCATTATGTGTGATTTTGTTGTCGGTAAGTTTAAAGTACAAATATTTTGTTAAGATTGTGCTTAGAGTCATATGGATGTGTGCGAATATTTGAGCTTGTGTGATATTGGTTGTGCCGTTTGGTGTTGTTTAGACGGTGTGCTTCCTTATTGATTGTATTAGTTCTGGGTCGTGAGTATGTGTTAAATAATTTGGCCATTTTAGCAAAATACCTCGACTATATATATTGTGATTGACTCTTGCGGATTGAGGTTTTAGAAATGTGAATTGATAAGAGTTGTAAGGTTTTCTCGGGTACTCTCACTCGGGGATTGACTAGACGGGGTCACACGGGGACCTGGTGGCTTAGCGGCTGGACCGGGTCGCGAGAGGTACATCGAGTGGGCATTCTCACTTGGGGTCGCTCGACGGGGCGCACAGGGACTTGGTGGCCTTACAGCGGGACCGGAGGCTGGACCGGGTCGCGAGAATTGTCAGAGTGTTTGTACTGATGATTAATTGTGATATGTCCGGAGTATCACAATGATTGGTGCCCGGGGTCGAGAGACATTATATATCGAGTCTTGGTGTTTGGCTAAAATGGCATAAAAATAATGTGTTATGTGTAATGTGTTTTGGGAAGTAAATTGAAGTGGATGATTGGGTCGTGGACCCCGTGTTTAGTGATCGGAATGATCGGGTCGTAGACCCTGTGTTTGGTGATCGCAATGATCGGGTCGTGGACCCCATGTTTGGTTAACGGATTTGTATTTTGGAAAATTAACTTTGGGGCTGTGACCCTAAGTGGCTTTCGATGAATTAAGAACTTTCAATCACAATTATTTTCAAAACTCCCGAGATTTGGAAGTGTTTACAAAGTGCTTACTTGTTCGTTTTACTTTCAAGACTTAAATTATTTTTTTAAATCTAAATATCTCGGGAAGTCTTTTGTTGTATTCTAGGAATGTGTTATGTTTGGCTCGTATTTGCACTTTATACTTGTACTAGCAAAACAGTGGAGTTTTGCTAACCACCGAGTATTCGGGGATGGATGTCTGTTTTTGCATCCAGATACATGCAGGTTTAGGAGCAAAACACAGGATCGGTGCGAAGGATGATGGATGGCGAATGATACTAATCACATGAAGGCCAGTTTTGGATGCAGTCAGTCGGAGTCCGTGTATGGTCTTTTCCGGTGTCGTATTTTTGTTTGTGAGTGTATTTTACCCTTGCATGGGTATGAGTCGAGATAGAGATGTGTATTTTTGGCTTGTATGTTAGTGACGAAAGACCAAGTTGGTCAACGGATTTGGTAGTTTATCATGTGGGTACGCAATTTATTGTGTGGTTTCGATGACTAGCCTGGTCGATCCTCACGGAGAGGGTCTGCGGCGTGTAATATTCCCGGTTTGATTCTGGGGGTGTTACATTTATGGTTTCAGAGCTTTAGGTTGCGGAAACCTAGGCTGTCGGGTCCAGTCAGGTATTGTCGTGTCTTGTCCTGTCAGATTCTGTTTATCTAAGTCGTGTCGCGACGCGTCGTCTGTGATGTCGGTCGTGATTAGTATCGAGGTGCAGCCATCATCTTCGTGCGACCTGTGGATGTAAGTCTCTTCTACTATATTGTGCCTTGTGATATACAAGCTTGTATGATTTTGTGTTATGACGTGGAGTTTAAAGGTGATTTGTGATTATGTGGCTTATGTTGTTTGATCCTCGTATGATGCTAGAATGAAAGTGGTGCCGACGTATATGTATATATACACACATCCTGATATAAGTCGTTTTTACAAGAGTAATAGCCTTGGTATGGTTACGCAAAGAAAAATTCATCAATGTGATATTTTAAAACTTTACATGTTTTTGTGGAGTCACGTATATTTTGTTTTAAAACATCCTCCAAAGGGTGGAAAAAGTTTGATTTTCGTATGATGACCTCAAGGTCGAAATTTTTGGAGAATTCAAACTACTGATATTTTATATTCATCTTGTATTATAAGTTTTCAAAACACAATTTTTAAACTCAAGTGAAGTCTACAAAATGTAGACAAGAAGTGACTCTCGCTTTCAACTTATCGGTTTTATGGTTGTTAGTCGACAAATATGATGATGTTCTTGTTGTTCGGGCAGTGTAGACAGTTTTAGATTAAAACAGTGATGTGAATGCCAAGTCGTTCGGTATGAGTTAAGACAGTTCCCCTTATTAATAGATGAGATTTCCATTTTAGATAACAATTGTCTTTTGATGGTTGCTCATGAAGTGTTAAATCGATGGCTTTGAGATTCGAACATGTTGTTGTTTATTTATAACCATCGATTCTATTAAAGTCGTGTATATGTTCGCAATCACGTTGCTGAATTAGAGCTGTTAGCGCACGCTAAGTACGAGGCTAGCGCGCGCTAATGTGGCATGAGTAGCGCATGTTAATGTTGTTGTAACGCGCGCTAATCAGCCTGGGCAGAGGATGTGTAACACCCCGAGATATTCAGAGTATATTACAGCACCGTTGACCCCTACATGGGACCCACCAGGCTATAAACAAGAAAAGTCCACTCGACTAGCCATCTCGGTTAGCGAGGACGCACATTTAAATGATATGACATAAAAAGATACGCCCGGAGCAACCGGCGAAATAAGCATCAACCGACAATGTAACAATTTTAAAGTAATACAATACGCAGTTTGAAATGAAAAGCCTAAGTACTCGCGAGTACAACCTATAAGTTTATAATTGTGAGAACAACCAAATCGAAATGGACAAAATAAATAAAAAGACCCAAATGCACATGTCAACGACCCTGGCCAACATCCTCAGATCGTCCTGCCTCGCCGTCCGGATAATCATAACCTGAAATCCATAACAAGAATTTCCCCAAAATGGGTCCCCAAAGGGGTTAGCAATTACGCTAGTACAAGTAATCAAGGTAAACCAATCGCTTACACATTTCATAGTACATGCACCAATATCAATTTCAAAAGTCAAAACCAGACATGTCTTTTCCGGAAACAAACAGTCAAACAATTTGCCTTGGGAACAGAGTAATATCATAGATCCCGCCCGAGGCCTCTAAGGACCCTCCCGAGCTGGCCACATTATAAAAACAAAACACGGACATGCATCGCCTTGGGAACAGAGTAATATCATTGATCCCGCCCGAGGCCTCTAAGGACCCTCCCGAACTGGCTAGCTATATAAGCTCATGAATCCAGGACTCAACCCTTTGGATTCCCTCCTTGATCCCGTCGGACCAACACGAGGTGAGCAAATCACACACAAAAATACATTACCATTCCACGTTAAGCATAAAGGTTTCCAGAAATACTTGCCTCGAATAATTGATGACGCAACGAACAGAAAGGATAATCACCGATGAATGCTATGAACCAACGGAACCGAACCTAACGATTCGAAGAACATAATCACAACCAACTCCAGACGAATACGGAAATGGAATACACCCGAAAACCCGCCTATGATTCATGTATATTCGTATAGAAATAACAACGAGGGCGGACCACAACCAAACCCTCTCGATTCCACAAAACTATGAAAATATACCATGAATCCGTAGGAAAACTAATGATATCAACAAGATTAATCATATTCATCACGGATTAATCAACAAAATGGAACGAATCGGACGAAAATCCCAAAACCCACAATTTATCCAAAAGTAGGGTTCTAAGAGATTTTACCTTGATTTGGAGATGAACGATGGATGATTAGTGATAGGTGGGTGATATGATACTTGAATATGCCCTCACAATGGAGTTTGTATCGAAATCGGACGAACCCTAGCCTCAGTCGTCGCTCCCGTCGCGAAGAGAAGAGAGAGATGTGAGAAATGAGGAAAAACTGGGCCGCTGCCAGTTTATATACTGGCAGGTGTTACGGCCGTAACACACCCCACATACGGCCGTAACATAGGAACATTACGGCCGTAACCTGACTCTCTTACGGCCGTCACTGGCCTCTGGAAAGAACTGGGCAAAATTGACGAATGACACATACGGTCGTATCAAGAATACCATTACGGCCGTATCGATACTTACGGCCGTAACTCGAACATGATACGCCCGTAACTCGAAACTGCACCAGGAGGTAAGAAACGAAGCCTTGTTACGGCCGTATGAAGGAAGCTTACGGCCGTAACTCTCGATTATTACGGCCGTAACATATACGGCTTACGGCCGTAACATGGCCTGTGACAGCAGGCCATAGTCTCGACGAGGAGACGATCGAAAAGAGAAAAATAACAAGGTGTATCCACGACCAGCGGATACACTCACCACGGATTTAAGTCAGAAACCAAAACGTTACGATGAAGTGGGATTCCGAATGCCCGAAGGTTCAGGAACAACAAAGATAACAAGAATACCCTAAACTTAGGGAAATTACGAAACGGCCCAAACGTTCAAAATCCGCGATACGACGTCGGATTAACAAACCGAAACTCCCAACACGAACAACTCAACTATACGAACTCGTGAAACCAAAGAAATTACAAAAGCGAACGAGTTCCACGAGAATCGAACGTCCATGCCATAATACATGACATAAAACGGAATAATATCAAAACATCACCAAGATCATCCCAGATGGAGAAACTCCAAGAATAACATAGATTCAAAATGTCGACAAGGTTACAAGCGAACTACTAAAAAAATAAAAATACACCAAAACGGGAATATCGGAAAAAGAAGAAAAATGCGGATATTACAGGATGTGGAACCGCATTTTTAGCCGTTAGGATTAACTTTCTGTAGTCAGTCATCTGTGACTGTATTCTATGTGTGTTGTCTAGTGATGACAATTGATTTGTGTGAATGTGTGTTGTGACTTTTCGTCGCGCTAGGTGATAATTGATTTTGTTCAGTGAGTTGTTAAATAATATCTGTTGTGTGTGTGTTCGAAAATGTTTTCCTGGGACTTTCATAAGTTTGTGCAAGTTGCGGAAATCAATTTTGAAACTAATTTGACGTTGCGATTAAGTCGGCAGCTTCGTATGAACTTTGAAAATTGTTTGAAATTTGCGAGCTGGCCTAAGATTCTCAAATAAAACCTCGACGGTATTGAAAGACTTATTTTAAAGTACCTTGAACATTTTGTAAAATGTTACCATCGTTGATTTTTTGTGTAGTGTCGGGAGAATTTTAGAAAATGACTTTTAACGTACTATTGTATTTTTGAATAATTCGAGTACATGATTTTCAATAATCTTTCACACAATTTTTTTTTTCAAAAACCAATATGACTTTTATTTTCAAAAATATACAGTGAAAGATGAAAAATCTCACTCGATGTAAAGTTCAAACTCGGATGTGGAAATGTTAGAGTATGTAAGAATGATTTGATGATCTTGCATGGTTAAGTTGTTGGTTATTAACGGTGATGATGATGCGTAGAGGCATGATGCTTTTGATAACGCCGGTTACAAGGAATTATTATTTTGCAAATGATTTCAAATGAGACAGTTAAAGTATGTTGTTTACAAGTTTTGATGAAACAACCCGAGGTACCAAAAGTACTTTTAAAGTTTATTTTGAATAGCATACAAATCCAAGGATTTTCAAAAGATTTCCTTTAAAAGGATACCTCGTGGATTTTCTGTCCGAGTTGTTATTGGTTACCTTATGTGATATGTCATGCTAAGTTGGTACTTTAGCATATTGTTTTTGCGAAGTGGTGTAATCGTATTGAGTGACAATCCGCTTAGTATGCCTAGGGACAAAGGACGCGACCCTGACCGCAGTACAGTTGGTTATGGAGATTAGATGCGGGACCAAGAGGATATGGCCGGGAAGGTTGATATTCAAGCACTTCGTTTTCGTTGTTTAGGTTTCGGGGACGAAACCTCTTTTAAAGGTGATATGATGTAATACCCATATTTTTTCGCTTCCGTTTCGTTCGACCGTATTGACTCGATTGTGTTCGTTGATGCTTTTGACCTTGTGTTGTTCTCACCCTTGTCATTCGAGCAAGTTCTGATATTGTTCCAAATTGATGTGTATAGCATTGTGATCTTTCCAAGTCCGGATCGATTTCTTGTGAACCGTGTTTGAAATTAACACCTCGTGATTCCTACAAGTTTACTGATGTCTTGATTTGAGGTGTGAACTTCATAGTTGATCGTTGTTGTTCGATCATTGCTATTTGTTCGTCGTTGTACAATCATTATTGTTTGATCTCGTAATCGTGATTATTGAACATCTGGGCCATTTTGTGATTTCCAAAAGTGTTGGAAAATTGTCTTCGTATTTGATATTCCAAATCTTTGAATTATTGGAATTTCATACCTTTCAGCGTTGGAATCGTGATTTGATTTTTTGTATTTCTCGGTTTTATCTACCACAGTGATTCATGCTCGTTGCTTTTCGTAAGCATTCTTGCGTATTGAGTCGGATCGTAGTGGCTTTATACTTCATGGAGCTCTGGTGTGTTGTCAAGAGTTGCCTTGCTTTGTTTTAAGTTTCGGGACGAAACTTATTTTTAGGGGGGTAGAATGTAATACCCACGATTTTCGTTCCGGTTATTTTGGATTTTTTTTGGATATTTCCCGATTGTCGAGTGCCAGTATTATTTTCTCGACAACTGATTTTGGCGTTTATGACCGTAGGTGATGATTGGTTATCCATTGTATTCATTTCGGATCGATGATGTTGTCCCCGAGTGTCTTGTCGTGTTCATTCCGTGCGATTTCGGAAAATCGAGTCGTCGAATCATGGTGGTCGGGCACTGACCGGACGGTTGCGGGCACTGGCCGGACGGGTGCAGGCACTGGCCGGGCGGGTGCAGGCACTGGCCGGGCGGGTGCGGCAGGAACCGACGTAGCGCACGCTACGGCCGGAAGGTAGCGCACGCTACGGCCGGGAGTCAGCGAACGCTACGGCCGGTTGGCTGCGCGCGCTAGTCGGCCGAGGCAGTAGGGCAGTGGGGTTCTGGACTCGGGTGGATCGGCATGTAGCGCACGCCATCTTTCGGACATCAAGACGCTTCTGGCCGGCAGGTAGCGCACGCTACGGCCGGAAGGCTGCGCACGCTACCTGGCCGAGCCAGGAAGTCTCTGGATTGTGGCCCGGGCCGACAGCGCACGTGTTCAGTGCATGATGGCGGGTCCCGGCCGAAAATTCTCGACCATGACCGCCCGTTAGCGCACGCTAGCTAGGCAGTCTAGCGCACGCTAGGCTGCACCAGTATAAATATGACCGAGCAGTCATATTTTCACCAGTTTTTCATTTCTTTCCCTTCCTGTCTACAGCTGGAGTCTTGGAGGTGACAAAGGCATGTTGTTATACAACTAATCCACGAAGTTTGGGAGCTCATATCATCGATTACTCACTCTATAACATCCTTCAATCCAGCTAATCAAGGTTAGTTTTCCTAAAATCCTAGTTTGGAAAAAATTGGGGATTTTGTTGATTTCGTGCGTTTGATTCGTTATAACTTAGATTAGTGATGGATTATCGATTATTAAGTTGTATTATATCAAATTCCTTGTTGTTCACGGTTGGATTGCCGAGGATTTGTCGTTTTATTGAGTTTCCAATCGACGCCTTGAAAGTGTTCGATAAAATGTCACAAAGGGGATTCGGGCGTTCTACGATTATTCTTCCTCGTTCGATCGTCAATTTATTCATGGTATGATGTCGGGGTCAGGTTCCTTGCGAAGAACTCGAGTCGGAACCCTTCCGTTCGCCGTTTCCCAATGTATGGGCGTTCGAGGCTTCCCGGTTGAGCCATGTTCGTCGGAGTGACCGGTATCAGCTATCGAGGCAAGTATCTTGCCCATACATTACGTGTTTTGGTGGATATAATGGTTGGTAATCAATGATATGTGCTAAACGAATTGTTTACAACCATTTTTCAAAAGAATCGGTATAATTACCATCATGGTTTTCTTAAAAGATAATGCTTCTGTTCGGGAATTAATATGCTTAATTGACTATGTGTATTTTGTTAAGATTGTGCTTGGAGTCATATGGATGTATGCGAATGTTTGAGCTTGTGTGATATTGGTTGTGCCGTTTGGTGCTATTTAGACGGTGTGCTTCCTTGTTGATTGTATTAGTTCTAGGTCGTGGGTATGTGTTAAATAATTTGTCCATTTTAGCAAAATACCTCGACTATATATATTTTGATTGACTCTTGAGGATTGTGGTTTTGGAAATGTGAATTGATAAGAGTTGTAAGGTTTTATCGGGTACTCTCACTCGGGGATTGACTCGATGGGGTCACAGGGGACCTCGTGGCTTGGCGGATGGACCGGGTCGCAAGAGGTACTTCGAGTGGGCATTCTCACTTGGGGTCGCTCGACGGGGCGCACAGGGACTTGGTGGCCTTACGGCAGGACCGAAGGCTGGATCGGGCCGCGAGAATTGTTAGAGTGTTTGTACTGATGATTAATTGTGATATGTCCGGAGTATCACAATGATTGGTGCCCGGGGTCAAGAGACATTATATATCGAGTCTTGGTGTTTGGCTAAAATGGCATAAAAATAATGTGTTATGTGTAATGTGTTTTTGGAAGTAAATTGAAGTGGATGATCGGGTCGTGGACCCCGTGTTTAGTGATCGGAATGATCGGGTCGTGGACCCTATGTTTGGTGATCGGAATGATCGGGTCGTGGACCCCATGTTTGGTTAACGGATTTGTATTTTGGAAAATTAACCTTGGGGTTGTGACCCTAAGTGGCTTTCGATGAATTAAGAACTTTCAATCACAAATATTTTCAGAACTCCCGAGATTTGGAAGTGTTTACAAAGTGCTTACTTGTTCATTTTACTTTCAAGACTTAAACTATTATTTTAAATCGAAATATCTCGGGAAGTCTTTTGTTGTATTCTCGGAATGTGTTATGTATGGCTCGTATTTGCACTTTATACTTGTACTAGCAAAACAGTGGAGTTTTGCTAACCCCCGAGTATTCGGGGGTGGATGTCTGTTTTTGCATCCAGGTACATGCAGGTTTAGGAGCAAAACACAGGATCGGTGCGAAGGATGATGGAAGGCGAATGATACTAATCACATGAAGGCCAGTTTTGGATGCGGTCAGTCGGAGTCCGTGTATGGTCTTTTCCGCTGTCGTATTTTTGTTTGTGAGTGTATTTTACCCTTGCATGGGTATGAGTCGAGATAGAGATGTGTGTTTTTGGCTTGTATGTTAGTGACGAAAGACCAAGTTGGTCTACGGATTTAGTAGTTTATCATGTCAGTATGTAATTTATTGTGTGGTTGCGATGACTAGCTGGTGGATCCTCACGGAAAGGGTCTGCGGCGTGTAATATTCCCGGTTTGATTCTAGGGGTGTTGCAATATGACCTCGACAACAACATTTGCAAGAGCTTGATATCCAAACCTGGAGATCAAGCAGTAGATAATGGGTAGTTTCTTAATACAGCCACAAACTAAGTTGTCAGAAAAAGAAAGATAGAATACCCGTAGGTAGATAAATGAGTGTCTAATCAATGACGAGTAGGCATATGGATAACCCACAAGGGCCAATAAATGGGTAGATATGGTGATGGAAATGGCGTAATCTTATATACCAAAAACATAACAAAGAGTCTCTTGGAGGGCTTAGTAATGATAATGGTAGGTGCTTGAAAACGAGCCTACAAGAGGTAGTCATCAGTTGCCAAAGGAGTGACAACACATTCGCAATCAAGAATCCGTGAATGCTGCAAAATATCCCTAATATTTAGATTGGCTGAAAAACAGACCATTAGGAACGTAAGTGACCTCCAACCCAAAACGTAACTTAGGCAGTAGTAGTCCTTTATGGAAAATGAATGTAGACGACTGATGAAGTGCCAAAGCAAGGTAGTCACTGCTACTGAATATCAAGTTGTCATTGTTAGGATTCGGTGCCTAAAACGAAGGCCTAGCGGAAGCGGTAAAACGAAAATTAATTCGATTCGAATCCCTATGAGGATCGATCGAGCTACGTATACACGAATATATAAACGAAAAGCAAGAGTCGTAAGAAACTAACCCTCGAAGTCCGTTGATTAAATGGTAACCTCCTCTTGAGTTATTCCCCAAGCCCTTGAACGATCCAACGCCGAAAGCACCGCGTCTCTACTTGCCATGCACCGGAAAAACGACCGGAATAACAACACTTGATTAACCTCTAAAGTTACGGCTATAATCAAGTGATGAAGCTTTTATTATTACACGCTAAGTGTATAATATCTCTCAATAATTTTTCTCTAAGAAAATGTGAATGATGGAAAAACACAAAACAAAGTTTCTCTTCCCTCTCTCTTGAAATGAAGCTGCCGTAAGTCTACAAGGAGAAGAGAAAGGGAGTTTTTATTTTGGTCTTCAAAATCATTCACAAGATAATTCCACCCACAAAATCTCCTTTTCCCTTATTATAAGAGATATGAAATCTCATATGTCAAAAGTCTTCCAACAAGAAAACAAGACTATGATCAAGGTAAGAAATCAAGGTGGGGGCCGGCCTCTAGAAGAAATCGGACGAGTTCGGTTCGTTTCGGACTCCCGAGAGTCCAAACAGATAAACTCCGATTCCGTTCCGATGTATTTATATCGATTAATTAATCCAATCAATTAATCACATCAAATACATGATAACATAATTAATTTCTCTAAGAAATAATTATATTCACGAATTAAATTAATCACCAGGTAATTTAATTAATCCATTAGGCCGTAAATCAATTTATCCAATAAATCGATTTAGACATCCAATGTCTCAAATTAGATATCCAATATCTAATATTCATAATGAGAGATTAAGTTCGATTCATTCCGTCGTCAATCCTAATGCGTGACTCGGTAGGTCCGTCTGAGTCAGCAATGGGAGGAACCAAAGAGTAGTAGCACCACCTAGCCAGTCTGGTGGCCTACACTGTACCCCGACTGAGAACGAATGATTGGGATCATTCAAGAACCATTCTGTCGTGAATACCAGTATACGTATAAACCCTTCGTTCAAATGTCCCGATCAAGTTATAGGGTCACGGTCAGTCAAACCCCATCTGTACTTGACGTTATGCATGCGTTAATGTAAATGGAGATCATCGAGCTCTCGTGTATCTAATACAGCCAGCTCCAATGCTTTGGCCAAAGACTTATGATCTCATCCGCCAATAACCGCATAGGACATATAACCCGTTCACTAACAGGAGAAAAAAAATTCTATCTTGGTATTCAGTAGGACCTGCTACTTGCCCATCAAGATGCACGTCGAGGTTGACCCCCGCCTTTCCGTTTATAGGGTCGAACTACTCTAATGAAAATCTTGACGTCACAAGCACATCCCTACTAAATCCTCATGTCGAAGGTTCACGAATACCTATCACAACCTTTCGATTCCATAATTGACTGTCCCGGAGTGAAATCCGTGTGACGAATCGAGGGTGAGTCGGTTCGAGTATACTAATCCAATTAGCATACCTATAACGTGTGCTCCCACTAACCATTAGTGTTCGACAGGCACTCTCCTTGTCAAAGAACACATCATACAAGTCTTCACATAAACTTAACGCCCAGTCAAGTTTCATCGAATTGCGAACGATTAAGTATTTGAGCTATAAACCTTTCCAGTGCCGACCCCATTATCCAATAAGGAGTGGAACATTTTGCTCTCAAATACGCGGACTAGTTTCTATATGTATATTTACGAGTTAGGAATGCCAGTAACTACCAGTAAATACAGAAAACATCTATTGCCTTATATATTGATGATTTACATAATAACAAGTACAATGCCCTCACTCAACATCCTCTGAGTGGCATTCGAGGGCATAATCCTAACAATCTCCCACTTGCACTCAATGCCACAGACTATGGTATCTAATACCCATGTTCTCCAGATGACGCTCCAAGCTAGTCTGAGAAAGTGGCTTGGTCAGTGGATCGGCGACGTTGTCGGCCGAGTCTACTCTGTGCAGCACAATGTATCACTTGCGAACAAATTCTCTTACGAGATGATACTTCCTCTCAATATGTTTGGTGCTATTGTGAAACCTCGGCTCCTTGGCCTGTGCTACAGCTCCGTCGTTGTGGCAAGACAATGAACAGGCAAAGACATGGTATCACTTGAAGTTCTCCCAGAAACTTCTTAATCCAGAACCCTTCCTTGGAAGCCTCCGAGGCTGCTTGATACTCAGCCTGACAGGTGGAATCAGCAGTCGTGCTTTGCTTGGCACTACGCCAAGATACTGCTCCTCCATTAAGAGTAAATATGTAGCCAGAAGTGGACATCGAGTCGTCCTTCAGTCCTTGGAAGTCCGAATCAGTGAATCCCACCACATCCAATGCTCCATCGCCATACATCAGAACCATATCTCTAGTCCTTCTTAAGTACTTGAGAACGTTCTTTATGGCAGTCCAAAATTCCCTACCTGGTTTTGCCTGAAACCTACTCACCACGCTTACAGCATGCGCGATGTCAAGTCTTTTACACAATATAGCATACATAAGGCTACCCACGTCCGAAGCATATGGTATATTACTCATTTCCTTTCGTTGTTCCTCACTTTGAGGACACATCTTCAAGGTGTGTTTTATTCCATGTCGCATCGGTAGGAACCCTCTTTTAGAATCATCCATCTTAAATCGCTTTAAGATTTTATCTATATAGATGGCTTGGGAAAGACCTATTGTTCTCTTCGCTCTATCCCGGTAGAGTCGAATTCCAAGAATATAGGTGACTTCTCCCAAGTCTTTCATGGAGAAATTACTCGAAAGCCAAGCTTTTACAGAACTGAGCATTCCCACATCATTTCCTATTAGGAGAATATCATCCACATATAGTACTAAGAATGCGATCTTGCTCCCACTAACCCTCTTGTATACAAAAGGTTCCTCTTCATTTTGTACAAAGTCAAACTCTTTGACCGCCTCGTCAAAACAAAGGTTCCAACTACGCGATGCTTGCTTCAGTCCATAAATGGAACGCTGAAGCTTGCACACTTTCTGAATATCGACTTCGGACACAAAGCCTTTAGGCTGCTCCATATAGATTTCCTCCTCGAGGAATCCATTAAGGAAAGCTGTCTTTACGTCCGTTTGCCATATCTCATAATCTTGGTAGGCAGCTATAGCAAGCTTCATGCGAATAGACTTAATTATGGCTACGGGCGAGAAGGTATCGTGGTAATCGATCCCTTCCTTCTGGGTATAACCCTTTGCCACAAGCCTGGCCTTATAGGCGTCAACCTTGCCATCACCATCAGTCTTTCTCTTGTAGATCCACTTGTTCCCAATAGGCACTATGCCCTTGGGGCAGTCTACTAGAGTCCAGACCTGATTGACATGCATCGAGTCTATCTCAGCTGCCATAGCTTCACGCCATTTCATGGAGTCTACATCCACCATCGCTTGGTCATAGGTCGTCGGGTCGGTCTCTTGGCTATCACTTGGAACCTCATGGAGACCCAGCTCCTCCAAGTGCACAAGCCCATACCTCTCAGGTTAATGAGACACCCTACTAGACCTACGAGGTGGTTATACTTATGTTTCAGAAAGTTCGGTTCCAGTTTCTTGCACAGGTGTATCCCGAGGAGTTTCATTGTATTCTTCTAAAGAAATACTTCTACCTGCTCTGCCTTCCTGAATGAACTCATCTTCCAGGAAGTGTGCTTGTAAAGCAACAACGATCTTTTGATCTTCGGGCATGTAGAATAGATATCTCATCGTCCCAGACGGGAATCCAATGAAACTTCCCTTCGCAGACCTGGCTTCCAACTTTTCCACCTTAGTCTTCTTGACATAGGCGGGACATCCCCAAATCCTAATATGATTAAGACTTGGTTTCCTTCCCTCCCACATCTCATGTGGAGTTTTAGGAACGGATTTGGAAAGACATCTGTTTAAGATATAAGCAGCAGTCAGGAGTGCATACCCCCACAGGTAACTTGGTAAGTCAGTATATCCCAGCATGGAACGGACCATGTTTAACAAGGTCCGGTTCCTTCTTTCTGACACACCATTTAACTGAGGAGTACCTTGAGGTGTTAGTTGTGAAACTATTCCATGTTCCTTAAGGAACTCGTCAAACTCCATACTCATATACTCGCCACCTCGGTCCGACCGAAGTGCTTTGATATGATTACCAGTTTGTTTCTCGACTAGGGCCTTGAATTTCTAGAATTTCTCAAAGGCCTCGGATTTATGTTTCATGAAGTATACATAACCATACCTAGTATGATCATCTGTAAACGTAATGAAATATTGATATCCATCACGTGCTGCTTCCAAAGCACCACATACGTCGGTATGGATTAATCCCAGTTTATCAGCGGCTCTTTCAAATGTCCCTGTGAAGGGGGACTTAGTCATTTTGCCTTTAAGTCAAGATTCACAAGTAGGAAAAGGATCTGATCCCAACGGACCCATAAGTCCATCTTTTTCCATCTTGTAAACCTTGGTCTGACCAACATGACTAAGTCTAAGATGCCATTTCAAAACTTGATTGGTTTCATCCCTACCACGTTTTTTAGTCATAGTATTCACAACTACTTTGTTGCTGAGATTTAGATGATACAATCCATTTAACAATGTAGCAGTACCCACTAGTTTATTTCTAAAATAAATTTTGCAGGAACCATCACCAATGAAAAATGAAAAGCCTTTTCGGTCCATGACCGGAATGGATACAATATTTTTGTGCCCCTTGGGCAAAACAAGTACATCTTCTAAAGTCAAAACAAAGCTGGATTCTAAACCCAAAAGAAGTGATCCTATGTCGGTCGCCTCGACACTATGCCTGCTTCCGACTGTGATCATAACTTTTCCAGCTCCAAGCTTCCTACTTTGTTCCAGATCCTGATTCACGGTACAAATATGAGAACTAGCACCGTAATCCAAAGATTCAGAAGTAGAAAATACAGTAGCAGAACAATTTGTTTCCAAAACTAAAAGTTCTGTACCTGAAGTTCCATGAAGAATCGGACAGTCTCTAGCCCAGTGGCCCAGCTCACCGCACTTGAGACAACCATCCTTCCTCTTCTTGTTCTTCGGAACCATCGGGGCCTTGTCCTTACCCTTAAGGTCCTTAACTTGTGGTCCAGTTTGCTTCTTGGTCTTTTTCTTCTTGTTCTTAGACCTCCAAGGTCCAAAAAAAATCACAAGAGCAGATTCCTTCATCCGCGGAGTCTTCATCTGAGACTGAGCGGTCACAAGTTCGTTCATTAGCCCAGCTAAATTACATGCAATCTCATTGCAGTTGAAGTTCATAACAAACTGTGAGAAGGAATAAGGGAGAGACTGTAGGATAAGGTCGGTTTGGAGAGAAGTATCCATTTTAAAATCAAGAGCCTCCAATATCTCGATCATTGATATCATTCTGAGGACATGTTCCCCAACCTTCTCACCTTCCTTCATCCTTGCACCGAACAGTTGCTTGGATATCTCATATCTAGCAGTTCTGCTGTGCTCACCATAAAGTTCGGTTAAGTGAGATAGAATCTGCCTAGCAAAGAATATTTTCTCATGAGCTCTGTGAAGCTCATTAGACATGGAAGCCATCATATAAGCACGGACTTTCACGTCATCCTTAACCCACTTTTCGTGGTTGTCAATCTCTTCCTGATTGGCTCGGGTCCGCACAGGAGGCGCCGGAATGTCCGTCTCTAAGACGTATCCCAGTGTCTCTATACTGAGGGCAATCATCAGATTACTGAGCCAATCCACAAAGTTAGGTCCCATTAAGGTGTTCTTTTCGAGCAGAATTGCGAGTAGATTCATTGTCATATTGATATTTGAGTCTGCATTAAGTACGATAGATTAATTAGTGACTCATTCAATTATGTTCTGAGTATAGAATTAAGGTCTTTTCTATTCTTGTTACCCAGCTCCCACTATTTTTATCGGAATAACACACTCCCATGTGAAATCCGGAAGTATCGTCGCTCTACTTCATAGTGGTGATCGAGTTCTTTATAAATCTTAATACAGGGCAACCGAACAGGTTTCTAGTCTATTAATTTTCATAAAGTGGTGTCCAACACCAACCCATCTAATGGATGATTCGATCTTCTTTTTCCCTTTGTTAACTCCCCTCAACCTATACGGTTTCTATGGTTCGTGAACAAGTTAAGTTTATACCATCGACGCAAATCAGTTTCACAATTGAATATTATTTGGCAACCTATTAGGTTTCTAGGGATAAAATTTGCTCCAACCGAAGGCATCCAATGCGCTCCCGGTAATTTATCCGTCCTCCCCGAACGACTACCCCGATAACTCGGAAGCATAACACATTCAGTTTGGATTTCAATTTCCCGAAACCCGATGGAGGGAAGGAAAACCTTGAAACCTTATAAACTTAATAATTTATCGTGGGAGAATTTTCGTGATTAACGTTACACTTTGCATATTAATCGTTTAAGCGCGTTTGTGGCATTCATACAATATGAAACAATCATTCACAACCTAGTTGCTACCAACATGTGGTTCATGGACCGTTCCTAGAAAACAAAAACTCCGTAATCTAATTACAAGTATTCGTCTTGAATCTTCGTCTTTTCGAAATGGATCTTCCTACGGTCTTCGTCATTACATATAAATTTTACATTGAAAATTGCATCCTAGATACAAATTTTTCTAGTAAAATGAATAGGCTCAAAACGGCCTTTACAACCCAATCGAAAAAAACGAACGATTCAAAAACTAAGTCCATGAACCACATCCCCATTCAAAAGCATTCATCCAATAAATACAAATAAATGGAAAGCTTAGAGATACATTGATCCAATCAACAATACGAACCGATCAAATCGATTCACACAATCGGTAATATGAAAACATTCAAAATAATTCGGTCGATCACAAGTATTCCAATAAATCAATTTTCCCTTATAAAATGAAATACCATAAATCATTTTAATCATATTAAATCCAATTTAAAATGAGGGAAAATATTTTAGGAATACACGAAGCAAACAAGCCCGAAACGGGTCCGAAATAGGCCGAACCGCAGCCGAAAACGCCACCAGGCTCATGCAGGGCTGCCCAGCGGCCCTGGGCCGTGGCCCCCTGAGCCTGGGCCGCGCCCCAAGATGCTCGCCTGTGCCGGGCTGCAACAGCCCTGGGCCGCGGCCCCCGAGCCCTGGGCCGCGGCGCCTTGCTCCCGGACCCCTCCCGAATCACCCAACAGCATTTCGGGGCTAGTTTTTCGACCGGATATCCAATATCTATATTCTCCAACTTTCATATCTTCAATATTAATCATATTTCCAAGAAATTAAGATTTATATTTAGACATAAACTTACGAAAAATATAACTACAACGAACGTAAAAACATATACCACGATTATGACTAAAATGATTCCAAATCATTCACCATCTAATCAAGCATTCAAAATGCTAATATCGTATATACAATCTCAAGACCTACGCTCTGATAGCACTGTTAGGATTCGGTGCCTAAAACGAAGGCCCAGCGGAAGCGGTAAAACGAAAATTAATTCGATCTGAATCCCTACGAGGATCGATCGAGCTACGTATATACGAATATATAAACGAAAAGTAAGAGTCGTAAGAAACTAACCCTTGAAGTCCGTTGATTAAATGGTAACCTTCTCTTGAGCTATTCCCCAAAGCTTTGCTTGATCTCTACGTATCCAATCTGCTCCAAGCCCTTGAACGATCCAACGCTGAAAGCACCGCGTCTCTACTTGCCACGCGCCGGAAAAATGACCGGAATAACAACACTTGATTAACCTCTAAGGTTACGGCTAGAATCAAGTGATGAAGCTTTTGTTATTACACTCTAAGTGTATAATATCTCTCAATAATTTTTCTCTAAGAAAATGTGAATGATGGAAAAACACAAAACAAAGTTTCTCTTCCCTCTCTCTTGAAATGAAGCTGCCGTAAGTCTACAAGGAGAAGAGAAAGAGAGTTTTTATTTTGGCCTTCAAATTCATGCACAAGATAATTCCACCCACAAAATCTCCTTTTCCCTTATTATAAGAGATATGAAATCTCATATGTCAAAAGTCTTCCAACAAGAAAACAAGACTATGATCAAGGTAAGAAATCAAGGTGGGGGCCGGCCTCTAGAAGAAATCGGACGAGTTCGGTTCGTTTCGGACTCCCGAGAGTCCAAACAGATAAACTCCGATTCCGTTACGATGTATTTATATCGATTAATTAATCCAATCAATTAATCATATAAAATACATGATAACATAATTAATTTTTCCAAGAAATAATTATATTCACGAATTAAATTAATCACCCAGTAATTTAATTAATCCATTAGGCCGTAAATCAATTTATCCAATAAATCGATTTAGACATCCAATGTCTCAAATTAGATATCCAATATCTAATATTCATAATGAGAGATTAAGCTCGATTCATTCCGTCGTCAATCCTAATGCGCGACTCGGTAGGTCCGTCTCAGTCAGCAATGGGAGGAACCAAAGAGTAGTACCACCACCTAGCCAGTCTGGTGGCCTACACTGTACCCCGACTGAGAACGAATGATTGGGATCATTCAAGAACCATTCTGTCGTGAATACCAGTATACGTATAAACCCTTCTTTCAAATGTCCCGATCAAGTTACACTACACCATATATGACTTTCAACAACATTTTTTTTATGTTACAAGCAAAAGTGTAACTTTAGATGCCTTAAAATTGGTCAAATTTGATGTAAGGCTACATATTTTTCTAACGTTATTATTAATATTAATTAGTGTTACCATAGACCAAATTGAGTATCTACGCTAACACAAAATTTGGTGTAGCCGTTGCTATTTAAAAAAGGTGTAACTAAACACTAAAAGAAATAGGCAGGTTGGCTAAAATATTTTAGGGGGTCCAAACAAATTATTTTCAACTGTAATGACCCGATTTTTCTAAGGTATTTTATAAATATTTTTTTTTTAAATAAGGAAAACTTGTAGAAATTTCAAGTCATTATGAAACATACATTTTCTAAAATATTTGTAGAATTTAAAATGATTTCAAATCTCTAATACAACCGTAAAATCCAGCAGCAAAAATAATTGTAAAAAAAAGGTTAATTATTTAATATTAATTTGATCGGAATTTAAAAGAAATACGTAACATTAAATATATTTTTCATATTTCGGTCTGTTCTCCAACCCGTTCTATTCATTCCGAATTAACCTGAAAATTTTACGGGGAATAACGGGAGATAACAACGTTTATGGTAAAAACGTTACGGTATACTACAACGGTTAATAGGTAAACGTTGTGAAAATCACGGTGACAATATTTTTATGTAACGTTGTAGTATGGTTCACTAAATCTGTCCTTGTCCCTACACGTGTTTCTATTTAAGCCTTAAAAGAAATAAGTCCAAAAAAGGAAAAGAAAATTAAAAAACGGAAAAAGGAGAAGGCAGGCTCTCATTCCCGCACACCCTCCCCAAAAAAATTCTCCCCCAAATCCCTAAATCTAAAAGACGGAAATAGAGTTGGGCTTGGGATGACGGCGATGCAGGTCGGAATTGGTTTTCCGTCGGAGCTGCTCTCAATACTCTCCGCAACAACACGGTACATCTCTCTCCATTCTATGTCGTTTTCCCATAAACCCAAGCCCTCACGGTTTCAGGGGTTGTTGTGGTCGAAATTGGTCTCTCCCTATTTCTCCTTTTTCATTTTCTTCTGGTTCAGATTCCTCTTAATTTAATTGTTTATTTAATTAATTTTAGAATTATGTTTCTTGTATTGTACTGGAATGGGCATGGAGAGTATTGGTATTTTGATTTGTTTATTGTTCTATAATATACAAGGAAAACTTGATGCAATCTTAAGACTAGATATTAGTATTGGTAATTTTTCAGTGTTTATACATAGATATGGGTTTCAATTTGGATATGGTTTTTAGTATTTATACGGGTTTCAATTGGAGTTTTTATGTTATCTAAATTGCATTCATAGTTTGAGAGAGAGATATATAGTTATCGGGATATAGTTGTTCCGAGTATTGATAATTTGAGAGAGAGATACATAGTTACCTGAATATGGTTTTTTTGTTTTGCTAATTTTTTGTTTGTGTAATTTTTATGTGGAATATGTGTAATTTTGTGTAATATGTGGAATATGTGTAATTAAGCACAAATTTTACTTGCTTATAAGACAAGGATGTTATATGTCTTCATTCTCATTATTTTTTTTTGATGATAACAACAAATTCAAAGTCCTACAGCCATGCTGATTGCTAGGACTGCTGTTGTTCAAGATGGTACTAGTGGATATGGTACTACTTCTACTGTCATCGTTATTGGTGAGCTTATGAAGCAACCAGAGCGGTATATTGATGAAGGTCAGACAAAAAGGGTATCTTATATGACGCAAAAACTGCAGATAAACTTGGGGAGCTGACTACGGAAGATGGCCACAAAGGTAGCATATATGCTGTTAGCTGGAGTCCTGACAGTAAACAAGTAAGCCTTGTGTTTGAGATACTAATGAATAATGATAAACAGCTAGAGTGCCACTGTTTTAAATTGATGTCTAAGAATAATTTCCACGCAAATTGTTGATGCAAATTTGTTTCCCACACATTCACATTGTTGTGCCTGGGGACGTTTTTTAGCATCCTTACAAAAAAATTTCACTACTAAGATGTAACATTCACATTGAGTTATCAATGCCAAGGTTTAAGTTTCACTACTAAGATGTTCGTTTGTAAGTCGTGAATATTCTGTATATTTTCTATCGATCTTTATCTTCAAACTCTGGAGATATATATAACCTCTGAAATATATCCGTTTGAAATATATCCGTTGAGCAAGATTCTGCGACAACTTGTTATTTGACTGAGATCCGGATATTGAGGGATTTGAAGATCTTCTGATGACTTACAGTATTTAAATACTTTATACTTTAGTATTTAAATACTTCTTTATCAAACGGTACTTGACTTCTAGCGAATACTGAAGATTCCTTATTGTCCTGTTTGAGGGCTGTATGGAAGGATCGCTGTATTGATATTTCGAGACAGCTTCCATATTTAGCTTTGTGGGACTCTTTGCTGTATGATAGATTTACTGTATGGTTGGGACTGCGAGAAGTCTTCGATACGGGTTGATACTTGATCAGCTTTTCGATACAGCTATTGGCGGTATTCAGGATTTGGCATATTGTCAAAACAATCTGATAATACGATCGATACAGGATTGTTTATCCCAACATCATCGATACAGGGTTTCTGTTATCCCAACAGTTTCCTGCTTTTTGATAATTTCCGAAGTCCTTCCGAGTCTTCTTCTTAGAACCTTATGATGTTATCCCAACATCCTTGATGATGGCAAAACTTTGACACTTAGCGGTTTGAAGTAGGGCAGACTTCTTGGTCTTCTTTCGTATGTTCTGGCCTTCGGCATTTGGCTTAACACTAAGAACTGATCGCAGGCAAGTTCAGCTTTTATCAAAAGAAAGTTACATTGAAAACTTATGATTGGCGCGCAGGCACAATCTTACATTGTTTTATAGATGCATACAACTTAAACTATGAACTGTTTACAAACAAGTTCTTACAGCTTGTGTATGAGATAGGTTTCATAATATGAATACAGTAATAATAAATAAAATGACTGTAAACATATAAGAACAAAGTAGATTACGAGTTGTAATCTTTCAAGACAGGCAAAAATTTTATTGATATTGAAATGAGGAGTACAAAATTTTGCTGTTCGGAAGATAAGATTACAAAAACTATAATACAAGGAAATTTAGCTCCGATAGTCTGAATGCCTCCATGATCTTTTTGGGTCATTCTTGGTGTTTTTCCACCAGTATTGATAGATTTACTGTATGGCTGGGACTGCGAGAAGTCTTCGATACAGGTTGATACTTGATCATCTTTTTGATACAGCTATTGGCGGTATTCAGGATTTGGCATATTGTCAAAACATTCTGACAATACGATCGATACAGGGATTGTTTATCCCAACATCATCGATACATGGTTTTTGTTATCCCAACACACCATATCGTATGGACCCGACCAAAATGCAGGAACTGAAGAATCAACTGTAGGAATTGACCAAGAAAGGTTATATCCGACCGAGTGCGTCCCCGTGGGTAGCACCAGTGTTATTTTTCAAGAAGAAGGATGGTTCATTTCGCTTATGCATTGATTATAGAGAGCTGAACAGAGTGACGATCAAGAATAAATATCCCCTACCCCACGTTGATGATCTCTTACATCAACTTCAGGGAGCTTCAGTATTTTCCAAGATCGATTTAAGATCTGGGTATCATCAATTGCGAATTTGAGAGTCAGATATCGCAAGGACGACGTTTCGAACACACTATGGTCACTACAAGTCTGTAGTGATGCCGTTTGGGTTAACAAATGCACCTGCGGTATTCATGGAGTTAATGAACCGAGTTTTCATCGACTATTTGGATCAGCTCGTGGTTGTTTTCATAGATGACATTTTAATTTTTTCCCATAACCGAGAGGAGCACGAACTTCACCTTCATCAGGTCCTCGACGTGTTGAAACGAGAGCGACTCTATGGAAAGTTTTCCAAATGTGAGTTATGGATGTCCGAGGTGACATTTCCCGGGCATGTGATTTCGTCAGACGTGGTACGCATCGACCCTCAAAAGACGGAGGCTATCCGAGATTGGCAACCTCCGAAGAATGTTAAGGAAATCCGAAGCTTCCTCGGATTGGCAGGTTATTACCGGCGATTTATGGAAGGATTTTCTAAAATCGCCCAACCTTTGACGAACCTTCTGCGGAAGGATACGAAATACACGTGGTCTGACGCGTGTCAACAGAGTTTTGAGTAACTCAAGAGCCGTTTAATTTCAGCGCATGTCCTTTCTTTACATCAAGGGACGGAATGATTCGTGGTTTATAGCGACGTGTCCAGACACGGTCTTGGATGTGTATTAATGCAGAACGGGAAGGTGATTGCTTATGCCTTGCGGCAACTGAGGCCTTATGAGGTCACTATCCGACCCACAACCTGGAGCTAGCGGCCGTGGTATTCGCATTGAAGATTTGGCGTCATTATCTTTATGGCTTCACTTGTCAGATTTTCACCGATCATAAGAGTTTGAAGTATATATTCACTCAGAAGGATTTGAACGTGCGACAGAGATGGTGGTTGGAGCTGATTAAAGATTATGATATTGAGATACAATACCACCCGGGAAAGGCGAATTTTGTCACCGACGCCTTGAGCCGTAAGCCCGTTCAGGAGCAAATGCTTGCTCGTTTGACTGCTCAGAAGGAACTTCAACAAGAATTCCTAAGACCCGAGATCGAGGTCTGCTTACAGCGAGTGCAAGGGCAACTGTGCATGCTAGAAATTTCATCGCCTGGAGGAGGCGATCAGAATGAGTTAGGGTTCAAACCCATTTTTGTTGCACATACGAGATGATGTGGCTCAGGGGAAATCCCCTGGATTTGTGATCCACAAGGATGGACTTTTGCGATTTAAAAACCGGTTATGCATTCCGGAAGATGATGAGTTGAAAAACTTGATTTTGACAGAGTCCCATGCTAGCCCTTATTCTATCCATCCGGGGTCTAGCAAGATGTACAAAGGCTTGAAACAAAATTACTGGTGGAGTAATATGAAGAGAGAAGTCGCATAATTTGTTTCAAGATGTTTAACCTGTCAGCAAGTCACGATAGAACATCAGCGAACGGCGGGTATGCTGAAACCGCTTCCTATCCCAGAATGGAAGTGGGAGGATATTTCAGTGGACTTCATCACGAGTTTGCCGACGAGTCATCGCGGCATGAATACAATTTGGGTAATTGTGGACCATTTAACTAAGTCAGCTCATTTCCTTGAGATCAAGGATACGTGGAGTCCTGAGAGACTTGCCCAGTTCTTCACTAAAGAGATCATGAGATTGCAAGGTACCCCTAAGAGTATCGTTTCTGATCATGACGGACGATTCGTGTCACATTTTTGGAAATCCGTTCATCGTGCCATGGGAACTTAGCTAAACTTCAGCACAGCTTTTCACCCTCAGTCCAATGGACAATTAGAGAGAACTATTCAGACGTTAGAGGACATGCTGAGGGCATGTGTTCTCGATTAGAAAGATAATTGGGAAGCCCAACTACCGTTGATCGAGTTCATGTATAACAATAGTTGGCATGTTTTGATTAAGATGGCACCTTACGAGGCCTTATATGGTCGTCGTTGTCGATCCCCCTTATGTTGGGATGACATATCATAATAAATCGGCACTGAGCCCGATATGATATTAGCCGCCCGCTAGAAGGTTGCATTGATCCGGAGTCGTTTGTTGACCGTCAGAGTCGACAAAAATCATATGCAGATAATCGTCGTCGAGTATTAGAGTTCGAGGCTTGGTCAAGGTATCCTTGAGTCGAGGTATCTTCCGTTTCAAAAAGCGCGGAAAGTTGAGTCCGAGATTCATTGGACCGTTTGAGATTTTGGATCGAGTTGGCGACTGGCTTATCGATTGGCTTTACCTCCGGCCTTGAGCCGAATTCATAACGTGTTTCATGTCTCTCAGCTCCGGAAGTATGTTTCCGACCCGAGTCACATACTTCAGTTCGATGAAATCGAGATCGCAGATGATCATTTGTATGAGGAGCATCCTGTACAAGTCTTAGAGCGACGAATCAAACAGTTGAGAAACAAGGTGATTCCTTTGGTGAAAAATCAGTGGTCTAGACACGGATTCGAAGAGACAACTTAGGAAACCGAGGATAGTATGCGGGAGAGTTATCCCGAATTGTTCGACCCTTAGTTTCAAGGATGAAACTCTTTTTAAGGGGGGAGTATGTAATACCCGTTTGTAAATTCATTTATTATCATTCAATAATCACCACTCAGTAATTTTCACTCATTAATAATCATTCACCATTCATATTAATTCATTGTGTTTCACCGTTCGGCGTACTTTTGAATCGTATATCAGTTATCATTCGTCATCCAATCCTATTGAGACTCGAGTCGAGACCACTATCATTATCATCATTTTTGGAAGCCTGTGTGATGAGTAGTTGACACGTTGTTAGTGTAACTATCGCAAGTGCACGATATCGTATCAAGTAGTAAAGTAGACTTTTTGAGTCCGGTTTATCGATCCCACAAGGAAGTTTGGTTATAATTTTAATTATACACTATTAGTCTATTTTTATAGATACTAAGATAAGTGAAACACACAATTAAAAAGTTTGGTTTAATATTTGCAAAGAAAATGCAATAATAGTTCTAATATTATAAGGAAATAAAAAGATAGTAATAATAATAGATTGATTAACGATAAAATGAAATAGTTGGGATTACAAACTTAGTTCGTCATTAGTTATAAAAGATGTATAGGAGATCATAAGATGAATTTACTTATTATGTTGTGTAGATTCGATTTTTCTTAAATAGACGGTTTCTCTTTCGAACTATAAAACGCCCCTTACATATTGAATCAATCCACTATATTTCTATGTTGATTGGCTTCAATACATAGCATTAGGATTTATGAAAATAACTCAAAGAATCATCTAAGGACTAGAGGTATATTTCTATCCCTTAGAACAACTTAGAGTGAAGATCATTTGATCTAATCAAACATATTTTCTTTCGAAACATATGAAGACCATAAATATCTTCATTTATTGGCCAAATAAATAAAGATTGTTAAAACAATGAAAATCACTCACAATAATAAGTAATTCACAATAGATCTTTTATACAAACATAAATAACATGACTAACCTTTTTTATAATCCCAACTAAAGGTTACTTAGCCCATGAAGGGTTTATTACACATATTACAAGCTTTGGTGGTCATTATTAGTTGAATCAAGAGAAAGAATTGATCCTAACTCCCTTAGTAGATAAAGGAGATAGAAGCAATAAACTCTATGAACAACATATGCTATACCACACTTACAAATATCACTCAAGAACACAAGTGTGTACTTCACACAAAAAGAAAAGTTTACAAAAAATGGAAAATTATAAGATGAATGATGAATGATGAAGGATCTAAGGGGTCTATTTATACACCTAAAGTCATCTAATAGCTCCAAAACTCCAGCATTATTACATTAGATCGGATCAATGCCAGCCACCTCCTCAATAATACACAAAAAGTATAAAAAATTAGACAAATCATAACAATCTGTCAAGAGTTACGGCCGTAACATTCAGGAGTTACGGCCGTAACTAGGGTGACTTATGGCCGTAACGTTCTGTAGTTACGGCCGTAACTTGGCTTCGTAAATTTGCTCACTGGATGCTTTGATAGTTACATTTTCAGCCCAGAATTTCTCAGACTTTACGTTTTTGCCCCCAAATCTTCTTCGGATGATAACTTTTGATATATAACTCTGATTTTGAATCCGGAAAGACTACCGAGTTCGTCTCGGAAAGCCCTACAACATGAATATATAAAAATTCAACAAAGAGAATATTTAATAAACATGTTATTTCTTGAGTAAATCAGTTATTTAATCCGATCATCATCCGATAAAAATAAAATTATTAAAACTAATTAATTAAAAGCAAAAAACGAGTAGACTAGCTCAATTATGGGTGAATTTTATCGATACAAACCATGGATAAGTGTACAAAACTGACACTTATCACACCCCCAAACTTGAATTCTTGCTAGTCCCGAGCAAGACTCTTTATTATTCATGCTCCAAAAATAAAAATAAGAAAAATTAATACTCACATAAATTAAAATATAAAAAGAGAAAAGGAGATCAAAATGCCACTAATACACAACAACCAGCTTTATACAGTAGATAGAAATGAATCAAGATTCAAAATAAATCTACTAATGTTTTTGAAGTTAAAACACGATTTTTATTTTGTAATTCCAAATTCAAGGTTTCCCCCCCAAAAGGTTGATTATTTCTTTCCCACTCGTGATAAACACGACTCCCTTTAATGGTTGCTCTCGATCACTCGTTTATTTTTCGACTCAATATGAAGAAGAATTTCATTGGCGTCATCAAATATTGTGATTTTTCACGAAATTGAGTGTATTGAAATTCAGCCGCTAATTAATTAAAATATGCTCATAAACTACATCCCTTAGTGATAGCTTTCATACCGTTATTTGCTAACGTGTAACTCTTTTCACTAACACAATTTCTATCTCATTTTTTTTTCTTAAAAAGGTGATAGCTTTCACACCGTTATTTGCTAACGTGTAGCTCTTTTCACCAATTTTTCTGAGACGGCAGCTACGCACCAACAATGGTTAGTCCTTTATTTTTCGCAAAACTTAAGACCTCCAAAATTAGGCAGCTGTTGCTGCTCAACACTTCTCCTTTTCGTCATTTATTTTTTTAGGTGATAGCTTTCACACCGTTATTTGCTAACGTGTAGCTTTTTTCACCAATGACTCCTTTTTTTTTTGGGAATAGAATTTTTGCAGAAAATCATTTCTTAGTTTAAGCATGAAAAATCAAAAACTCCACAAATTAAGTAAATTTCAGTTCTATTTTTCATCAACCGATTGATTCTTCTTTTCTCAAGGTAACGAATGACTCGATTTTATATGATAATTACAAGGCTTGGAAAGAGATTAAGGCTCAAAAAATTTTGGAATATACAATTTTCTTACCGGTTAAAATGACTTTAGAAGCTTGTATATAGCTAATTTATTGGTGTTATGGCCAGATCTAGAAATCTCATAAATCAAAATACTATATATATATATATATATATATAAATATAAATTAAGGCAAATAACCAAATCAATCAAAATACACCAAAATTACAACACACCAAAATAATAAAACAAACCACCCCCAAACTTGAAAATAAAACTGTCCTCAGTTTTTAAAAATAAAACAAAATAAAAAGTAATGCAGAAAAAGCGGAATAATCCCTGTTAAGAAAGTTGATGTTTGAGCTAACGCCTTCTAGAATCTGCAAGAGAATAAATATACGAGGCACACAACAAAAGAAAATAAAATATACTCGGAAGTATAACACAATTTTTTAAGATGCGCATCAAGAAAGTCCGAAGAGTCGCCTTACGCTTCCATCAATGCTTTTATAAAAAAAACACACAATAAAAATTACAGTAATAAAATAACAATACATAAATCGCGAATAGATACGCGTCAAGAGATCAAGAAGAAACTCCTTAAGCTGCCACCATTTACTACGATTAGTACACACGACAGAAAGTAAAAATAAAAGAGGTCCGACATGGAATATCAAAGGGAGAGGAATGAATCCACTTTTCGTTTTCTCACGGTAAAATCTTCCATACAGACAATTTTAGCTAGAGCTGGATCTGGTTGAGGAACAAATTCATTGAGTTTTTTGATTAGTTCTTCTGGTGTTGTTGCAACGACTATGATTCGTTTAGCACGCTCGGAAATAAAACCCTTTTCAGCAGAGTAGTCGATGAAAGATAGTAAACCATCAAAGAAACTATTGACATTAAGTAGACCTATTGGTTTTTGATGAACATTAAGCTGGGCTCTGGTAACCACATGAAAAAGTTCCTCAAGGGTGCCAAAACCACTGTGAAGGGTGATAAAGGCACCAGAATTATTTATCATGTGAGTTATGCGATCTTGCATATTTACAGATCTAAACTCATCTCCAATAGTTGACCCGGTGATTTTACTTTCAGCCAGAGGTTTTGGGATTATTCCCAACACTCTTACTCCTTCCATATAGGCAGAAGCAGCAGCGCATCCCATTAATCCTAGACTTCCTCCTCCGTAAACTACATGAATGCATTTTTCTTCTAAGGTACGACCCAAGTTGTGGGCTGCTTCACTAAAGCATGCTTCTTTTTCATAACTAGCTCCACCAAAAATGCAGACTGTGCTAAATTTTTTTGTTGAAGATGATGACTATTTTTGAAACAAATTTTTTTTTAGAGAGAAACAGAGAAAAGTGCAAGTTTGAGGGATGAATGAAAGAAACAAGCATAATTTTTATTTATAGAAGAAAAAGAAGGTAAAAATTGTTTAACAAGTTTGTGATTGCATTGATTGCACTTCAACTACTCAATAGAATAATAAATGCATTTATAGCGTATCACATTTTTTTATTCAGAAAATCTCACCACACGACAAAAATAAAAAATACTTACGCGTATGTACAGTAGTTGTGATTGTGGCTTACATCTTCCTCTGATTTTACATTCAGAAACGGCCTAAACGCCTTCTATGTATAATACCCGGTTGTAATTCAGTAATTATCATTCAGTACTTATCATTCAGTAATTTCACTCATTAATGATCATTTGTCACTCATATTCAATCATGGTATTCACCGTTCAGAGTAATCGTATCGTGTATCAATCGTCGTTCATCACTAATATAATTGGAGTTCCGTGCCGTGTTTATCATCTTCGTCATTTTCATTGTGGGCTGTGCGTGAGGAGTAGCGCACGCTACGTACTCTTTCTAGTGCGCGCTAATTGAGTACAGGTAGCGCACGCTACCACTCAGCATTAGCGCACGCTAATGTTAGCTGGCCGCACCCGTAAGGTACCGGACGCAGTGAGCAGGCAGCGCACGCTACGAGTAGTAAGTAGCGCGCTAGTGGTTGTAGTAGCGCACGCTAATAATTCCGTAGCGCACGCTAAGGGCGGATCGTGCTGAGTCCAGGGCTACCGGATCAAGCCGATTAAGTCATAGCGCACGCTATGAGTTGTTATTAGCGTACGAAATCTATATTATAGCGCACGCTAAATATCGATGTAGCGCACGCTACCGGGTCGATCGAGGACGACGGTTTCGGATTCCAGATCGGGCATCAAATAATTCGTTAGCGCACGCTAACCATGGGTATTAACGCACGCTAATGGTATGGTTGTAGCGCACGCTACAAAAAGGTACGTAGCGCACGCTACCGTGTTCGGACAGTGGGTATTGGACTACCCAAAACACCCATTAGCGCACGCTAAGAGCTGCGGCTAGCGCGCGCTAAACTGGGATTGCTATAAATAGGACAGTTCAGCCCTTACTCCGTCATTTATCATTTCTTTTCGTTTCTTCGGTGGGTTTGGGCGATTCCAGGCGTCTTGGAGAGTGTTCTTCGAGGAGTAATCATCAATCATCATCTTCAAGCTTATCTTTTCGATTAATCATCATTTCAACATCCTCATCACATCAAATCTAAGGTATTAATCTCTTGGATCTAGAATTTCGGATTTTTGGGTTTTTCCTTCCGATTCCTTTGTGTAAGCTTGGATTATCGTTGGAATATGCTAGATATGAATTATCTACCTTGGATAAATATATTCCTACGGATTTAATGGCTATTTTCGGAATTATTTCAAGAACCCTTGGGGTTGACTTTGGTTAATTGGGGGATTTTCCGATTGATGTTGTTGTAATCTTGAATTGTGGATTCCTATTGGATTATTGATATCATTGAAGTGTTTTGTTAGTTCGAAATACTCATTTTGGTGTTGGTTTCGATAAATTCGGGATTGGATATTTTTAAAGTTGTGTGGTTGGTTACGTATTCGTTAGAATGCCCCTATGAGTTTGATTATCGTTGTATCGACCTTTGGGTTAGTCGTGTTGTTGCTTGATACGTGTATTGAACGGTTATTGGTAATTGTTGTTATTCAAGGTTGTTCGAGCGACCGGTATCTTGATTAGGACGTTTTTCGTGGAAGGACATTGTCATCGGTATTGTGTAAGTTGATTCTTACTCGGTTAAAAGGAGATTCATTCCTTTTGTTGTTGATCATTCATAATCATAATTCATTCATCATTGTATTAATCATATTGAGACTTGTAATTGTCGAATAATCACTTCATTAGCGAGGAACGGCGGTTCCAATCATTTCATTGAAACTATCAATCATTTCATTATCACTTTCATATCAGTGAGTCATTCTTGACTTTGTCAGATTATTATTATTCATTGATATTCATTATGGTCATTCTCGTTCATATGACCTTCTGGGTTCATATTGCGTGGCCGGGTGCGTATGTGTGGAATTTTTAGTCGGGCACATGATGGCCATGTATTGGGAGTGATACATTGGACTGTGCACACGGTAACGATTACCTCCGTGAGACTAATTAGGTACAAGGACGGGTGTGTCCGGTCATCCGTCTTGTACACTTGCACAGAACACTACGGGCGTACTATGATACTCCTCTTCAGTGTAATTCATAACTAAGGATATTTCATAACTTCAGATATATCATGATTGTGTAATTTCAACCCTTGAGGATTGTTGTTCTGTATAACTGACCCCGTTGGGGGATTTTGGTTTTCAGGTCACGGCAAGGCAAAGGCACGGGAAGAGCACGTTGACGGCGAGGAGTCCCAGTGATACTAGTAGGGGGCCCAGTCATTCCGCTTAATTCAGTCATTTCAGTCATTTTTATTTCTCTTCATTTGTATTTTCCGCTGCAAATTTCGTTTGAGATGTTTAAATTGTTCAGGTTGGTGTATTTGACCTCCATATAAAATATACTAGTATTCAGTTTGTCCTGGTGTGTGGTACTTAAACTCCTCATCGGAGTACTTGCTAATATAATGTGGTTCGGTACTACAATTATATTATTTAATTCATCATTTTCATTTGCCTGGTGGGTTCCAGTCGGGGATTCACGGCACTGTAATATCCGCCTAGTTTGGGGTGTCACAGAGTTGGTATCGGAGAGTGGTTTTGAATACTACCCTCCAAGTCATGTCTCATTTGAAATCATCGTCATCGGACTAGTATCATTGGACTTTCGCGTCACGTGTGACCTGTGCAAATGCCGAGCCAATCAGACCAAGAACTGTAAGATTTCTAACGCCATGGTATAATTTCTGGCAAGAATCATTCATTCATAATTCATCAGTTAACAATCCTCAACCATCATTTTCATTTGACCATGACGGTCATGTTAACTCGTTAATCACTCAATTCATTTCATTATTCAGTTGTTTATCAGGAAGATCAAATCATTAATCATGTTAACTTGTTCAATATAATCATGTCACCTCAGTTAATCATTCATGTAATCACTGTGTTAGAGCGCGTATGCTCATTTTCATCATCTCATGTCATAATCATAACGTGATATTCATGCGGGAAATATAATCATCATGTGACTTTCCTACTTCAGTATGGAGAGGGCAAGAAGAGGACGTGGAGGACGAGGCCGTGGAGCGGGCCGAATCCCAAGAGATCGTGTGAATACACGTGCAAACGCGAGAAATAATGCTAATTCATCGAGCAGCGACGCTGCCACTCATTATCCTGGACGCGATCATTCACTAACGGGGAGTCGTACCCGGGACACGGCTCAGTCAGAAGGTGTCCGGGTTGACCCACTCGCTTTTATGCAGGGCATGATGGCCCAAATGACCCAGATGGCACAGCTGATGGAGACAATGCATAACTCCGTCAATCAAAATCAACAGGCTCCTCCGCCGCCACCTCAGAGGCAAGAGAGGAATGTGAGCAATATCATCGGCGACATCTCTCGCCAGAGGCCACCTACTTTTGAGGGCCTGCCCGATCCAAATGGATATTATTCATTGGCTCGAGCATTTCGAGAAGTTGTTTGCTATGGTAGAGTGTCCCGAAGGACACAAAGTTTCTATTGCGGCTTACTACCTGGGTAAGAGCGCACACTCTTGGTGGTTGTCGTTGAAGCCCACCGAAGGATCATGTACTTGGGATCAGTTTAAAACTCTCATGATGGAGAGGTATTATCCGGCCCCACTCAGAGAGGCCAAACTGTCAGAATTACTCACCCCCGACCCCTCAGCAGACGAGGATGTTCTCGCCATTGCCGAGAAATTTCAGGAACTTCTTCCGTTCGCCTCATCTATCATTCATTCCGAGGCAGATAAGATTAAGTATTTCAGCAAGAGGCTGAAACCCCGTATGAGACTACAGTTGCTTAATCATAATTGCACCACGTTGGCTGAATTCATTGAGAAACTCTTACCTATGAGCTTACTGCTAAAGAGATTGCTAAGCAACAACCTTCATCTGCTAGCAAGAAGTCCAAGAACCGTAATCAGTCTGACGGCAGTCAGGCCACTTTCAAGAAACCTCGTGCGGGCTCTACTTTTTCTGAGCGACCTCCTGTGACGTCTAAACCCGTGGAATCTCATTCACGAGCGGCCAGTTCGGTCATCACCTGTTATAACTATGGGGATCTTGGTCATGTCAGCACCAAGTGTCCGAGACAGTCCGTCACGTGTCATAACTGTGGAATTGTTGGGCATAAGGCCCGTTTTTGCCGAAGGGACTCCAAACCTGCTCAGACGTCATCTCAGGCCCCTAAGCGCCACTGCTCGTAATCAAAGCCACTCAATCAGCGTCGTTTAAAACGACAGGAGCGACTAAAGGTGGAGCCTATAGCCAGCAGACGGGAGCGTCCGGTGCCGGGACTAGCAAGCCCCGGATTTATGAGATGAAGAAGACCGATGATCCGGAGGCCCGAATGATATCAGGTACACTCGATATTCTATCTCAACCTGTGTGTACCCTTTTTGATACTGGTGCATCACATTCATTCATTTTCGAGTCATGTTTGAGTAGACTACGTCTGGGTAGTGCTACTAGTTGTGAGCCTTATGTCATTGGCCTACCTGATGGTAGACGAATTATCAGTAATCGTGAGATTCAGAATTGTCCGATTCAGTTTCATGGTCGTGTATGGCCAACAGACCTAATTATAGTAGATTTGCCGAGGGACGACATCATCTTGGGTATTGATTGGATGGATCGTCATGATGCCATCATTAGTGTCCGTAAGCATATGATCACTATCATTTCAGACGATGAGGTTGAATGTGTGTTTCAGGGAGGTAATCCCGGCTGTTCTGGTAAGGTCATTAATTTGATGAAAGCAGTAAGATTACTCAATCAGGGATGTGTCGGTTATTGGTGCTATATGACCAAAACTGAGAAGTCATTAGTAATGTTGATGGATATTCCGGTAGTGAGGGAATATGCCGATGTTTTTCCAGACGAGTTACCTGGTTTGCCTCCACAGAGGGATGTGGAATTCACGATTGAGTTGGAGCCCGGTACATCCCTGATATCGAAGGCACCGTACCGGATGGCCCCGACCGAAATGCAGGAATTAAAGAACCAACTTGAGGAGTTGTTCGAGAAGGGTTATATTCGAGCGAGTGCGTCCCCGTGGGGAGCACCAGTGTTCTTTGTCAAGAAGAAGGATGGTTCTTTTCGCTTGTGTATCGATTATTGGGAGTTGAACAGGGTGACAATCAAGAATAAGTATCCCTTACCCCGTATTGATGATCTCTTAGATCAACTTCAGGGAGCTTCAGTATTTTCCAAGATCGACTTAAGATCTGGATATCATCATTTGCGGATTCGAGAGTCGGATATTGCGAGGACGGCGTTTCGAACACGCTATGGTCATTATGAGTTTGTGGTTATGCCGTTCGGATTGACTAATGCACCTGCGGTATTCATGGAGTTAATGAATCGGGTTTTCATCGACTTTTTGGATCAGTTTGTTGTTGTCTTCATCGATGACATTTTGATTTATTCTTGTGACCGGGAGGAACACGAGTTTCACCTTCATCAAGTGCTCGACGTGTTGAGACGAGAACAACTTTATGGGAAGTTTTCCAAATGTGAGTTCTGGATGTCCGAAGTGACGTTTCTCGGACACGTAATTTCATCCGACAGAGTTCGTGTCGATCCTCAGAAGACGGAGGCTATTCGAGATTGGCTACCTCCGAAGAATGTTAAGGAAATCTGAAGTTTCCTCGGATTATCGGGGTATTATAGGCGATTTGTGGAGGGATTCTCTAGAATCGCTCAACCCTTGACGAACCTTTTACGGAAGGATAAGAAATACGTGTGGTCCGGCGCGTATCAACAGAGTTTTGAGGAACTCAAGAGCCGTTTAATGTCAGCACCTGTACTTTCCTTTCTGCAGGGGACGGAAGGATTTGTGGTTTATAGTGATGCGTCCGGACAAGGTCTCGGATGTGTGCTCATGCAGAATGGAAAGGTTATTGCCTATGCTTCACGGCAATTGAGACCTTACGAGGTTAATTATCTGACACACGACCTGGAGCTAGCAGCCGTGGTGTTCGCTTTGAAGATTTGGCGTCATTATCTTTATGGAGTTACCTGTCAGATATTCACCGATCATAAGAGTTTAAAGTATATATTTACTCAGAAGGAGTTAAATATGCGTCAGAGACGGTGGTTGGAATTAATCAAAGATTATGATATTGAGATCCTTTACCACCCGGGCAAGGCAAACGTTGTCGCCGACGCCTTGAGTCGTAAGTCCATTCAGGAGCAGATGCTTGCTCGTTTAACAGTCCAGAAGGAGCTTCAGCAGGAATTCCTTAGACCCGAGATCGAGGTCTGGCTTCAGCGAGTTCAGAGACAACTTTGTATGTTAGAGATTTCATCGTCACTCGAGGAGGCAATCCGAGAGAATCATAGTTCAGACCCTTCATTGTTGCGCATCCGTGAGGATGTGACTCAGGGGAAAGCCCCTGGATTTGTGGTCTACGAGGATGGACTTTTGAGGTTTAAGAATCGGTTGTGCGTACCGGCGAATGACGAGTTGAAAAACTCGATTTTGATAGAAGCTCATGATACCCCTTATTCTGTTCATCCGGGGTCTAGCAAGATGTACAAGGACTTGAAACAAAATTACTGGTGGAGTAATATGAAACGAGAAGTCACATAATTAGTTTCGAGATGCTTAACCTGTCAACAAGTTAAGATTGAACATCAGCGACCGGCGGGTATGCTGAAGCCTCTTCCTATTCCCGAATGGAAGTGGGAAGACATTTCTATGGATTTCATCACGAGTTTGCCGACCAGTCGTCGTGGCATGAATACGATCTGGGTGATCGTGGACCGCTTAACCAAATCAGCTCATTTCCTTGAGATCAAGGATACGTGGGGTCCCGAGAGACTTGCCCAGCTGTTCATCAAAGAGATAGTGAGACTGCACGGTACTCCTAAAAGTATCATCTTCGATCGTGATGGACGGTTTGTGTCGCATTTTTGGAAATCAGTTCACCGTGCTATGGGAACCCAGCTTAATCTCAGTACCGCTTTTCATCCTCAGTCCGACGGGCAATCAGAGAGGACTATTCAGACATTAGAGGACATGTTGAGGGCATGCGTCCTCGATTGGAAAGACGATTGGGAAGCCCAACTACCATTGATCGAGTTCACATATAATAATAGTTGGCATGCTTCGATTAAGATGGCACCCTACGAGGCCTTGTTTGGTCGTCGTTGTCGATCTCTGTTGTGTTGGGACGACCTATCAGAATCAATCGGCACCTAGCCCGATATGCTTATAGCCGCCCGGGAGAAGGTAACTTTGATCAGGAGTCGTTTGTTGACCGCTCAGAGTCGACAGAAATCATATGCAGATAACCGTCGTCGACCTTTAGAGTTCGAATCAGGTGACCATGTTTTGGTCAAGGTATCCCCGAGTCGTGGTATCTTCCGTTTCAGGAAAAGGGGGAAGCTGAGTCCGAGATTCATTGGACCGTTTGAGATTTTGGATCGAGTAGGCGAGTTATCTTATCGACTGGCTTTACCTCCGGCGTTGAGCCGAATTCATAATGTGTTTCATGTCTCTCAGTTGCGGAAGTATGTTGCCGACCCGAGTCACATACTTCAGTTCGATGAAATCGAGATCGCCGACGATCATTCATATGAGGAGCGTCCTATGCGAGTTTTAGAGCGGCGAATCAAACAATTGAGGAATAAGACGATTCATTTAGTTAAGATTCAGTGGTCTAGGCACGGAGTCGAAGAGGCTACTTGGGAAACCAAGGATAGTATGCGGGAGAGTTATCCCGAGTTGTTTGACCCTTAGTTTCGGGGACGAAACTCTTTTAAGGGGGGGTGTATGTAATACCCGGTTGTAATTCAGTAATTATCATTCAGTACTTATCATTCAGTAATTTCACTCATTAATGATCATTTGTCACTCATATTCAATCATGGTATCCACCGCTCAGTAATTGTATCGTGTATCAATCATCGCTCATCACTAATATAATTGGAGTTCCGTGTTTATCATCTTCGTCATTTTCATTGTGGTCATGCGTGAGGAGTAGCGCACGCTACGTACTCTTTCTAGCGCGCGCTATTGGAGGACATGTAGCGCACGCTACCACTCAGCATTAGCGCACGCTAATGTTACCCTGGCTGCAGTCCAGAAGGTACTGGACTGCAGGTGAGTTATAAGTAGCGCACGCTACGAGTGGTAAGTAGCGCGCGCTAGTGGTTGTAGTAGCGCACGCTAATAATTGCTGTAGCACGCACTAAGGGAGGATCAGGTTGAGTCCAGTGGCTACTGGACTGCGTTGGATTAAGTCATAGCGCACGCTATGAGTTGTTTTTAGCGTATGCAATCGATATTATAGCGCACACTAAATATTGGATGTAGCGCACGCTACCGGGGCCATATCAGAGGACAGACGGTTTATGGATTCCAGTACTAGGCATCAAATAATTCGTTAGCGCACGCTAACCATGGGTATTAACGCACGCTAATGGTATGGTTGTAGCGCACGCTACAAAAAGGAACGTAGCGCACGCTACCGTGTTCGGACAGTGGGTACTGGACTACCCAAAACACCCATTAGCGCACGCTAAGATCTGGGGCTAGCGCGCGCTAAACTGGGATTGCTATAAATAGGACAGTTCAGCCCTTACTCCGTGATTTATCATTTCTTTTCGTTTCTTCAGTGGTTTCGGGCGATTCCAGGCGTCTTGGACAGTGTTCTTCGAGGAGTAATCATCAATCATCATCTTCAAGCTTATCTTTTGGATTAATCATCATTTCAACATCCTCATCACATCAAATCTAAGGTATTAATCTCTTGGATCTAGAATTTCGGATTTTTGGGTTTTTCCTTCCGATTCCTTCGTGTAAGCTTGGATTATCATTGGAATATGCTAGATATGGAATATCTACCTTGGATAAATATATTCCTACGGATTTAATGGCTATTTTCGGAATTATTTCAAGAACCCTTGGGGTTGACTTTGGTTAATTGGGGGATTTTCCGATTGATGTTGTTGTAATCTTGAATTGTGGATTCCTATTGGATTATTGATATCATTGAAGTGTTTTGTTAGTTCGAAATACTCATTTTGGTGTTGGTTTCGATAAATTCGGGATTTGATATTTTCGAAGTTGTGTGGTTGGTTACGTATTCGTTAGAATGCCCCTATGAGTTTGATTATCGTTGTATCGACCTTTGGGTTAGTCGTGTTGTTGCTTGATACGTGTATTGAACGGTTATTGGTAATTGTTGTTATTCAAGATTGTTCGAGCGACCGGTATCTTGATTAGGACGTTGTTCGTGGAAGGACATTGTCATCGGTATTGTGTAAGTTGATTCTTACTCGGTTAAAAGGATATTCATTCCTTTTGTTGTTGATCATTCATAATCATAATTCATTCATCATTGTATTAATCATATTGAGACTTGTAATTGTCGAATAATCACTTCATTAGCGAGAAACGGCGGTTCCAATCATTTCATTGAAACTATCAATCATTTCATTATCACTTTCATATCAGTGAGTCATTCTTGACTTTGTCAGATTATTATTATTCATTGATATTCATTATGGTCATTCTCGTTCATATGACCTTCTGGGTTCATATTGCGTGGCCGGGTGCGTATGTGTGGAATTTTTAGTCGGGCACATGATGGCCATGTATTGGGAGTGATACATCGATCGTGCACACGGTAACGATTACCTCCGTGAGACTAATTAGGTACAAGGACGTGTGTGTCCGGTCATCCGTCTTGTACACTTTCACAGAACACTACGGGCGTACTATGATACTCCTCTTCAGCGTAATTCATAACTAAGGATATTTCATAACTTCAGATATATCATGATTGTGTAATTTCAACCCTTGAGGATTGTTGTTCTGTATAACTGACCCCGTTGGGGGATTTTGGTTTTCAGGTCACGGCAAGGCAAAGGCACGGGAAGAGCACGTTGACGGCGAGGAGTCCCAGTGATACTAGTAGGGGGCCCAGTCATTCCGCTTAATTCAATATTTCATTTCATATTTTTATTTCTCTTCATTTGTATTTTCCGCTGCAAATTCCGTTTGAGATGTTTAAATTGTTCAGGGTGGTGTATTTTATCTCCATATAAAATATACTAGTATTCGGTTTGTCCTGGTGTGTGGTACTTAAATTCCTCATCGAAGTACTTGGTAATATAATGTGGTTCGGTACTACAATTATATTATTTAATTCATCATTTTCATTTGCCTGGTGGGTTCCAGTCGGGGATTCACGGCACTGTAATATCCGCCTAGTTTGGGGTGTTACACTATGAGTCGGGGAGAAGCTTCCCATCCAATTTTCTTACAAATTGGCAAACAGGGTCTTTTAACGTCAGATTCCCAAGACGTTGTTCATATTTTGGTTTGAATTTATTCCACAAACATCGAATTCCGTAATGTACTAGTCCACTAGGATGCGTGTCAAGAGAAATTTCGATATTATCTAAATTCTCTTTATTCAGACCATCCTTAATGAACTGAATTTTATCTTCTCTGTTTGTAGATGGAATTCCTAGAGATCGACATTTTAAATTACAGTTCCATCTAGCACATTTATAACAAACGGCTATCATCTTTGCTCGTCGTTTCTTCGCATATGAACTTTTTCCTAGCCCTGGTAAAAATCTAGTCGGTGTCTCTGTGAATTCACCCTCTATTCTTACTTTGGCTTCAATTATGAATCTTATGTCAAAAGGTATGCTTTTATTCATAAGCAACCTCATCCTTTCAAGCCCTACCTTGTAAATTTTTAAAATTGCATTTTTGCTTAGAAAGGGGAATCTTTTTTCAATTTTATACAACGTTTCTTCCATGATAAAAAAAATAAATAAAAAAAGACAATGAAAATAATTGAAGAAAATATCTACAAATATCAGTTGTTGTGGGAAACTGAAAAATCCGACTTTAATAGTCATGGAGTACCGTTATCCGCCACTTGACCGGACAAACACAATTGAGTACTAAGTTATAACGTCGAGAAATTTGTACCTAACAAAATAGTTTACAATGTAAGATTTCAAATATAACTTATACTTCCCCGGCAACGGCGCCAAAAACTTGACACGTTGTTAGTGTAACTATCGCAAGTGCACGATATCGTATCAAGTAGTAAAGTGGACTTTTTGAGTCCGGTTTATCGATCCCACAAGAAGGTTTGGTTATAATTTGAATTATACACTATTAGTCTATTTTTATAGATACTAAGATAAGTGAAACACACAATTAAAAAGTTTGGTTTAATATTTGCAAAGAAAATGCAATAATAGTTCTAATATTATAAGGAAATAAAAAGATAGTAATAATAATAGATTGATTAATGATAAAATGAAATAGCTGGGATTACAAACTTAGTTCGTCATTAGTTATAAAAGATGTATAGGAGATCATAAGATGAATTTACTTATTATGTTGTGTAGATTCGATTTTCCTTAAAAAGACGGTTTCTCTTTCGAACTATAAAACGACCCTTACATATTTAATCAATCCACTATATTTCTATGTTGATTGGCTTCAATACATAGCATTAGGATTTATGAAAATAACTAAAAGAATCATCTAAGGACTAGAGGTATATTTCTATCCCGTAGAACAACTTAGAGTGAAGATCATTTGATCTAATCAAACATATTTTCTTTCGAAATATATGTAGACCATAAATATCTTCATTTATTGGCCAAATAAATAAAGATTGTTAAAATAATGAAAATCACACACAATAATAAGTAATTCACAATAGATCTTCTATACAAACATAAATAACATGACTAACCTTGTTTATAATCACAACTAAAGGTTACTTAGCCCATGAAGGGTTTATTACACATATTACAAGCTTTGGTGGTCATTATTAGTTGAATCAAGAGAAAGAATTGATCCTAACTCCCTTAGTAGATAAAGGAGATAGAACCAATAAACTCTCTGAACAACATATGCTATACCACACTTACAAATATCACTCAAGAACACAAGTGTGTTCTTCACACAAAATGAAAAGTTTACAAAAAATGGAAAATTATAAGATGAATGATGAATGATGAAGGATCTAAGGGGTCTATTTATACACCTAAAGTCATCTAATAGCTCCAAAACTCCAGCATTATTACATTAGATCAGATGAATGCCAGCCATCCCCTCAATAATACACAAAAAGTATAAAAAATTAGACAAATCATAACAATCTGTCAAGAGTTACGGCCGTAACATTCAGGAGTTACGGCCGTAACTAGGGTGACTTACAGCCGTAACATTCTGTAGTTACGGCCGTAACTTGGCTTCATAAATTTGCTCATTGGATGCTTTGATAGTTACGTTTTCAGCCCAGAATTTCTCAGACTTTGCGTTTTTGCCCCCAAATCTTCTTCGGATGATAACTTTTGATATATAACTCTGAATTTGAATCCGAAAGACCGCCAATTCAGACGGAAGCCCTACAACATGAATATATCAAAATTCAACAAAGAGAATATTTAATAAACATGTTATTTCTTGAGTAAATCAGTTATTTAATCCGATCATCATCCGATAAAAATAAAATTATTAAAACTAATTAATTAAAAGCAAAAAACGAGTAGACTAGCTCAATTATGGGTGAATTTTATCGATACAAACCATGGATAAGTGTACAAAACTGACACTTATCAGTAGTGCACACTACATACTCTTTTTAGCGCATGCTAATTAAGTACTGGTAGCGCATGCTATCGTTCAGCATTAGCACACGCTAATGCAATTGAGGGAGACACTCCAGAAGACACTAGACTGAATCGGAGTATTCGTAGAGCACGCTATCCGCTCAGGGATATTACACGCCGTAGACCCTCTCCTCGAGGATCTACCAGGCTGATAACTAAAATCAAACATCTAGACATCGCCTTTTAGGCTAAAATGACACAGTAGACCGATTCGGTCTTTCAATAATAACATACAACTCAATTCCAAACACATACCCACGCAGGGGTCAAAATAAAATAAACTCCCGTACAACGGGGAAAAGATATTGCAGCGGAAAAGAAAATACAACTAGACCAGTAAGACATCAACGGATCCTCGTGTAATTAGTATCGTTCATCTTTCATCATCCTTCGTGCCGACCCTGTGTTATGCTCCAAAACCTGAATGCAAAAATAGACATCCACCCCCCGAATACTCGGGGGTTAGCAAAACTCCACTGTTTTGCTAGTGCAAGTATAAGTGCAAAAATACGAGCCATACAATTCACATTCCACGAATAACAATAACCAGGAATCCTCAATGATCCAAACGAAACGAAAAGTGCTTCCCGAGGCAAGAGTTTTAGTAAAGGCTTCCCAAAATTTCAAGATCAAAATATCAAGGGAAACAATTTATAAAACGATTTGAAATACCATCGGGAGTTTTAATAGAAGACGATTTAGGATTATCATATCCTACTTTTCAAAATCCAAAAGAGAAAAGGGGTCACCGCCCCAAAGGTTTACCTTCCAAAAAAAAAAAAAGACATTTACCAAACCGTTGGGATTTTAGCCCCAAATCCGTAAAATGACTTTTACAAAACCATTGGGATTTTAGCCCCAAATCTCATCAACTCACAATACACAAGAACGACCACAAGGTTCGTCTCCCAACATCAAAATCCACAAATAAAGGATTTAAAACAAACAACAAAATACTCTAGTGCCATCCTAGCCAAGTAGGCCAAACGAACAACTTACCTCTTACACACTTAGTCAATGCATGGACTCATGAAAACCATTCGAAAGCACTCATTTCCGGAAATGTCATAAATAAGTCACATTTGTAAAATGCACCACAATTAACCGTCGATCCACGTCTCTGTGGACCCCTACCGAGACCCCGTCGGATCTAACCCGTAGTGGTTAAAAGCAAGCTCGTCGATCCACGTCTCTGTGGACCCCTACCGAGACCCCGTCGGATCTAACCCGTAGTGAGCATACACACACACACACATTACTCAGGCAAAACTAACATGCTAAGAATGTAAGTTCATTAAGAATACTCACTAGAGATGGCCATTAACTCGACACCATTATCAAACTCTTCAAAATACAATTACAAGATTAAATACGGAATACACGATTCCATAACTTTAAATAATAGGAGTATCATCATCTAATCCTTCAACGTTCAAAATAATCAAATCATAATCAATTCCCAAAACACAACGTTCACAAAACACACACGCATTTTGAAAGAGGGCCTTTAACGAGCCCAAACCGAAATCTTTTGAAACTTCATTTCAAATAATCAAACAAACGCACCAAGACGATCACCGATCATCATATCCATAAAATAAGAAAAGTATGGGCATGGTACTTGCCTCGAAATCACGAACGCAACGAGACGACGGATAGGACGCGGTCGAATAGCCCCGAACGCCCGAACACCATCAAGAACGCGATAGCACCACGAGTATTACGAGAATAACACCACACGAATCATCAATCACCAACGGGATTCAACATCGGAATCCTCGAACACCTATAAACCTCCGGAAGGAACAATAACACATGGTTACGACGAGAATCAAGGCCAAAACAACGGAAATCCCAACAAACTATCGAAGGGAAACTCATTGGGACATTTAATCGAACACTCAATGTTCGATAACTCCCAAGAACACTCGAATCACTAATCGAGTTGAACAAACTCGAAATATGGATATACAACCCATAGAACACGATTAATAACATCATACTACACCAACCGATGTATCAAAATCGGATTAGAAACGAAATCAAGAACAATTTCTCCAAAAAGTCAACTTAAAGGAAAATCAAGAATATACCTTGATTTGACGAAGAATACGGATTGGATGATGATATAATCAACAAGGATCTTCCAAAATGCCTTGGAAATGATTAGAATTGGCCAAGAACTCGATTTCCCGAGCCTCCCGTCGCCAGACGCCAAAAAAGGAAGAAAAATCGCGTAGGAAATGAAATCTGGCTGAGCCAGGCTATATATAGCCGGCAGGGTTACGACCGTAACCGGCAGGCCTTACGGCCGTAACTCGGTCCCTTACGGCCGTACTCGGCAGGCCTTACGGCCGTAACCGGCATTCGTCAAAAATTTGCCCAGCACCAGCCGGACACTTACGGCCGTAACTCACACACATTACGGCCGTAACCGGCCTTCGTCAGGAAGCTGCCAGGCGCCATACGGCCGTACCCGATCACGCCTTACGGCCGTAACTGGCACACGTTACGGCCGTAATCGCACACGCACGGCCAGAATCGCACCTACGGCCGTAACTCGGCCAGGCCAGGCCTTGCTCCGGCCGTGACTCGGCCGTGGCCACTCCGACGGCCCGGACGACCCCGAAACCCGAACCTGAGTAAAAATCGAAGATACGGTTACGAAGTACTCGCAAAGACGAATCCAAGCGCTAAGAGAACACACGATTCCGACCACCCGAAGTGTCGGAATTCGACAACGGAAGTAATTACCCTAAACATTGGGAAACTACAAAAATGGCCCAAAATGCCCGGAAATCACGATACGTGATCGAAACACCGAACCAAAGCTCGAAACATGAATAATAACATTAAATGAACTTACGAGAAACTCGAAACAACAGTTTCGGACGAGATTCGCAAAAATCGAGCTCAAGTGCGGAAAAGTCGCTAAAAAGCACGGAACTCAACAAAACGACACCGAAACGAACTCGGATGACAAAAAGTGCAGAATTAATCATTCTCGAAATGACGAAACGGTCATGAGCGAGTCGTCAAAACGGACTTCTGCCGAAAAAAAGAAAATTACCGAAATTCGAAATTGCGGATATTACATTCTACCCTCCTTAAAAGAAGTTTCGTCCCGAAACTTAAAACAAGTAGGGAGAAGCAATATCCCTTCCAGGAAAACTCAACGAGATACACAAGAATGCGTAACTAACGCCCAACGGCGAAATGTTACAAACAACGCAAAGGAATATACGGCGTGAAAACACGCTCCACGGCGACCAACACAACGTCGCCGTTAGGGATATAATAAAACCAACAAATGACAAGCGTCATTAAACGGATAATATAGCCAAGTCAATTATCCGACAATCACAAAACACAACGAACGAAAATCAATAAGATTAACCGACCCAACGATACATCAATCAAAACGCGAGCCGATCGCTGAACAATTACGGAATTCCACCGCCCAAGGGTTGGAAGATCGAAAACGAGACTAATTTCCCGAACTGAAGGGAATTACGAAGGAGCCTGAACGTTCACCAATCACGGAACGATATCAACAAAACCCGAACAATCAAACGATCGAACCACAACGATCGAGACAACAAAAATCGAACACTCGTGTTCGAATCACGAAGAACAATAAAATTCAAACAACAACTCCCAGGTTCACGTCTCGGCTCGAGACAACATATGATCCGGTGAAAACAACAAGATGTGCATTCACAGAAGATCCACAGGAAAGGGACTAGCAATCGCAAAATCACAATGACAAATGAGTAATTCCGAAACAATACCACCCTCGTTCGATCAACAGAAACAAGGGGCAGGACAAGCTCAGAAATGGCAACGAACATAAATGAGTCGACAAAGTAGAATACACAAGGGTTCCAAATCCGATCCACTTCGAATAAGAGAACTAATGGAACCAGATGATGTCACTCCCGAACAAGGTTCACAAGAATCGAACCGAACTCGAAAAAATCACAGCGATAACCAGATCGACCCACAACAAGATCACAGTTCGTTCGGACGATGAAACCGAAATACAGAACAAGTTCATAAAGTGTCAACGAACATGAGCGAATCGATAGACTGGAGAAAGAGAAAATACAGAAGTCAAAATAGTACGGGTATTACCTCCGACCTCGTCCACGAAATCCACAAAAATAGGAGCAAGGTAACAAGACATTAAACAACCGACACATAACGGAACGATCACCGATGCACACGGTCATACTAAACCAAGCTCTAACAGCTCGCACATGCGCGACAACGCAGAAATCACCACGAGACGACGACATTCAACACCAACATCCCATCTCTCATAGAGGCTAACACAACAAGTGTGTGGAAAACGACTCAACTCTCACACCGCCAATTCGATCATACTCGGGAGCAAACATCAAAATGACAATGCGAACATCATACATACATTCCCAACCCTCAAATGGGAATGGATAGGTTTTAAAAACGAAAACCTCATTTTGAAAATAATTTAGAAGAACACCGGTTGATCTTGAGTATCCCCTTTCAAAAAAAAAATACAAACGTGATACCTCGTTATCGAGACTTTGGAAAATCATTTCGCATTTGATAAAAATGAGGACACTTTCTTTTAGTGAAAAGCTTTCAGAATATTCGACCCTCGGGTCTAAGTAAAAGTGTTTATAAAACATTGAAAATATCTCAAAATATTTTGGTCCTCGAGGTAGAAGAATTTTGAAACAGATTGTGGCACCTTAGAAGTACCGCGAGAAAACAATTCATTTGAAACGTACGTCTCGAAATTTATTTCTAAGATACTCAAGTTTTTGAAAATAATTCAATGCCAAAAAGGACGATGCCAAAAAGGCTAGAATGCCCAAAAATTTCGTGTAATCACATCGAACATCATAGCACCGTGAGTCCCGGCCGGAACCCTGTGCTAAAAAAACATTTACAAAAATGCCAAAAAGGCCGATGACGGTAATATTTCAAAACTCACGAAGCCATTTACAAAATGCTAAATACCGTCATAAGAATTTCGCCAAAATGATCAAGGCCATAATGACAAAAACTCGGTTAAGGGAATCGGTTTTGAAATAAAACTCGGTCGGTAAAATACCGAAAGTCAATACAAAAGAACTCACGCAATGGGATAAAAGAAATACGATTCAACATGCACAATCCAAAGAACACTACTCCTCGAAGAACAAAATATTAGAGTCAAATAACCACATTCGTAACAAAACAATCGCCCCATTCGAGGCCTCTAAAGACCCTACAAAGATCGGCTAGTGAACAAGTCGAACGTGTATAAGCACAAAGCTTCCACAAGAGAACTTGTAAAACGTGCAAATCGATTCGAAAATCATCAAGAACGGACAAAAACAACAATAAAAGGCATCACAAGCGATTTACACTCCTCGTATAAATCAAATACGAGAGTCGATTAAATACATATCGTGAAATCAAAATCCACATAAGGATTCCATCACTTAACAAATAATCATAAAAATAGCTCGTGTCACACGAGGCACAACACAAAGAAGGGAGACTTACTTCCACAAGTCGCACGAAGATGATGATCGCCCCACGATACTAATCACGACCAACAAACTCAGACGACGCGTCGCGACACGACTTAGTCAGACAAAATCCGACGAGACAAAAACTCAATAGACACCACTAACCCGACAGTCTAGGTTTCCACAACCTAAGCTCCGATACCATTCTGTAACACCCCCAATCCGCTCAGGGATATTACACGCCGTAGACCCTCTCCTCGAGGATCTACCAGGCTGATAACTAAAATCAAACATCTAGACATCGCCTTTCAGGCTAAAATGACACAGTAGACCGATTCGGTCTTTCAATAATAACATACAACTCAATTCCAAACACATACCCACGCAGGGGTCAAAATACAATAAACTCCCGTACAACGGGGAAAAGATACTTGCAATGAAAAGAAAATACAACTAGACCAGTAAGACATCAACGGATCCTCGTGTGATTAGTATCGTTCATCTTTCATCATCCTTCGGGCCGACCCTGTGTTATGCTCCAAAACCTGAATGCAAAAATAGACATCCACCCCCCGAATACTCGGGGGTTAGCAAAATTCCACTGTTTTGCTAGTGCAAGTATAAGTGCAAAAATACGAGCCATACAATTCACATTCCACGAATAACAATAACCATGAATCCTCAATGATCCAAACGAAACGAAAAGTGCTTCTCGAGGCAAGAGTTTTGAGTAAAGACTTCCCAAAATTTCAAGATCAAAATATCAAGGGAAAAAATTTATAAAACGATTTGAAATACCATCGGGAGTTTTACTAGAAGACGATTTAGGATTATCATATCCTACTTTTCAAAATCCAAAAGACAAAAGGGGTCACCGCCCCAAAGGTTTACCTTCCAAAAAAAAAAAGACATTTACCAAACCGTTGGGATTTTAGCCCCAAATCCGTAAAATGACTTTTATAAAACCATTGGGATTTTAGCCCCAAATCTCATCAACTCACAATACACAAGAACGACCAAAAGGTTCGTCTCCCAACATCAAAATCCACAAATAAATGATTTAAAACAAACAACAAAATACTCTAGTGCCATCCTAGCCAAGTAGGCCAAACGAACAACTTACCTCTTACACACTTAGTCAATGCATGGACTCATGAAAACCGTTCGAAAGCACTCATTTCCTGAAATGTCATAAATAAGTCACATTTGTAAAATGCACCACAATTAACCGTCGATCCACGTCTCTGTGGACCCCTACCGAGACCCCGTCGGATCTAACCCGTAGTGGTTAAAAGCAAGCTCGTCGATCCACGTCTCTGTGGACCCCTACCGAGACCCCGTCGGATCTAACCCGTAGTGAGCATACACACACACGCATTACTCATGCAAAACTAACATGCTAAGAATGTAAGTTCATTAAGAATACTCACTAGAGATGGCCATTAACTCGACACCATTATCAAACTCTTCAAAACACAATAACAAGATTAAATACGGAATACACGATTCCATAACTTTAAACAATAGGAGTATCATCATCTAATCCTTCAACGTTCAAAATAATCAAATCATAATCAATTCCTAAAACACAACGTTCACAAAACACACGCGTTTTGAAAGAGGGCCTTTAACGAGGCCAAACTGAAATCTTTTGAAACTTCATTTCAAATAACCAAACAAACGCACCAAGACGATCACCGATCATCATATCCATAAATTAAGAAAAGTATGGGCAAGGTACTTGCCTCGAAATCACGAACGCAACGAGACGACGGATAGGACGCGGTCGAATAGCCCCGAACGCCCGAACACCATCAAGAACGCGATAGCACCACGAGTATTACGAGAATAACACCACACGAATCATCAATCACCAACGGGATTCAACATCGGAATCCTCGAACACCTATAAACCTCCGGAAGGAACAATAACACATGGTTACGACGAGAATCAAGGCCAAAACAACGGAAATCCCAACAAACTATCGAAGGGAAACTCATTCGGACATTTAATCGAACACTCAATGTTCGATAACTCCCAAGAACACTCGAATCACTAATCGAGTTGAAGAAACTCGAAATATGGATATACAACCCATAGAACACGATTAATAACATCATACTACACCAACCGATGTATCAAAATCGGATTAGAAACGAAATCAAGAACAATTTCTCCAAAAAGTCAACTTAAAGGAAAATCAAGAATATACCTTGATTTGACGAAGAATACGGATTGGATGATGATATAATCAACAAGGATCTTCCAAAATTCCTTGGAAATGATTAGAATCGGCCAAGAACTCGATTTCCCGAGCCTCCCGTCGCCAGACGCCGAAAAAGGAAGAAAAATCGCGTAGGAAATGAAATCTGGCCGAGCCAGGCTATATATAGCCGGCAGGGTTACGGCCGTAACTCGGTCCCTTACGGCCGTACTCGGCAGGCCTTACGGCCGTAACCGGCATTCGTCAAAAATCTGCCAAAGACCAAATGGACACTTACGGCCAGAATTTCGCACACATTACGGCCAGAATCGCCTTCGCCAGAAGTCGCCAGCGCCATACGGCCGCATTCGATCACGCCTTACGGCCGTAATCGCACACGTTACGGCCAGAATCGCATCTTACGGCCAGAACTCGGCCAGCCAGCCTTGCTCCGGCCGTGACTTACTGCGGGCCACTCCGACGGCCCGGACGACCCCGAAACCCGAACCTGAGTAAAAATCGAAGATACGGTTACGAAGTACTCGCAAAGACGAATCCAAGCGCTAAGAGAACACACGATTCCGAACACCCGAAGTGTCGGAATTCGACAACGGAAGTAATTACCCTAAACTTTGGGAAATTACAAAAATGGCCCAAAATGCCCGGAAATCACGATACGTGATCGAAACACCGAACCAAAGCTCGCAACATGAATAATAACATTAAATGAACTTACGAGAAACTCGAAACAACAGTTTCGGATGAGATTCGCAAGAATCGAGCTCAAGTGCGGAAAAGTCGCTAAAAAGCACGGAACTCAACAAAACGACACCGAAACGAACTCGGATGACAAAAAGTGCAGAATTAATCATTCTCGAAATGACGAAATGGTCATGAGCGAGTCGTCAAAACGGACTTCTGCCGAAAAAAAGAAAATTACCGAAATTCGAAATTGCGGATATTACATTCTACCCTCCTTAAAAGAAGTTTCGTCCTGAAACTTAAAACAAGTAGGGAGAAGCAATATCCCTTCCAGGAAAACTCAACGAGATACACAAGCATGCGTAACTAACGCCCAACGGCGAAATGTTACAAACAGCGCAAAGGAATATACGGCGTGAAAACACGCTCCACGGCGACCAACACAACGCCGCCGTTAGGGATATAATAAAACCAACAAATGACAAGCGTCATTAAACGGATAATATAGCCAAGTCAATTATCCGACAATCACAAAACACAACGAACGAAAATCAATAAGATTAACCGACCCAACGATACATCAATCAAAACGCGAGCCGATCGCTGAACAATTACGGAATTCCACCGCCCAAGGGTTGGAAGATCGAAAACGAGACTAATTTCCCGAACTGAAGGGAATTACGAAGGAGCCTGAACGTTCACCTATCACGGAACGAGATCAACAAAACCCGAACAATCAAACGATCGAACCACAACGATCGAGACAACAAAAATCGAACACTTGTGTTCGAATCACGAAGAACAATAAAATTCAAACAACAACTCCCAGGTTCACGTCTCGGCTCGAGACAACATATGATCCGGTGAAAACAACAAGATGTGCATTCACGGAAGATCCACAGGAAAGGGACTAGCAATCGAAAAATCACAATGACAAACGAGTAATTCCGAAACAATACCACCCTCGTTCGATCAACAGAAACAAGGGGCAGGACAAGCTCAGAAATGGCAACGAACATAAATGAGTCGACAAAGTAGAATACACAAGGGTTCCAAATCCGATCCACTTCGAATAAGAGAACTAATGGAACCAGATGATGTCACTCCCGAACAAGGTTCACAAGAATCGAACCGAACTCGAAAAAATCACAGCGATAACCAGATCGACCCACAACAAGATCACAGTTCGTTCGGACGATGAAACCGAAATACAGAACAAGTTCATAAAGTGTCAACGAACATGAGCGAATCGATAGACTGGAGAAAGAGAAAATACAGAAGTCAAAATAGTACGGGTATTACCTCCGACCTCGTCCACGAAATCCACAAAAATAGGAGCAAGGTAACAAGACATTAAACAACCGACACATAACGGAACGATCACCGATGCACACGCTCATACTAAACCAAGCTCTAACAGCTCGCACATGGGCGACAACGCAGAAATCACCACGAGACGACGACATTCAACACCAACATCCCACCTCTCATAGAGGCTAACACAACAAGTGTGTGGAAAACGACTCAACGCTCACACCGCCAATTTGATCATACTCGGGAGCAAACATCAAAATGACAATGCGAACATCATACATACATTCCCAACCCTCAAATGGGAATGGATAGGTTTTAAAAACGAAAACCTCATTTTGAAAATAATTTAGAAGAACACCGGTTGATCTTGAGTATCCCCTTTCAAAAAAAAATACAAACGTGATACCTCGTTATCGAGACTTTGGAAAACCATTTCGCATTTGATAAAAATGAGGACACTTTCTTTTAGTGAAAAGCTTTCAGAATATTCGACCCTAGGGTCTAAGTAAAAGTGTTTATAAAACATTGAAAATATCTCAAAACATTTTGGTCCTCGAGGTAGAAGAATTTTGAAACAGATTGTGGCACCTTAGAAGTACCGCGAGAAAACAATTCATTTGAAACGTACGTCTCGAAATTTATTTCTAAGATACTCAAGTTTTTGAAAATAATTCAATGCCAAAAAGGACGATGCCAAAAAGGCTAGAATGCCCAAAAATTTGTGTAATCACATCGAGCATCATAGCACCGTGGTCCTGTCGAACCCTGTGCTAAAAAAACATTTACAAAAATGCCAAAAAGGCCGGTGACGGTAATATTTCAAAAACTCATAGAAGCCATTTACAAAATGCTAAATACCGTCATAAGAATTTCGCCAAAATGATCAGGGCCATAATGCCAAAAACTCGGTTAAGGGAATCGGTTTTCGAAATAAAACTCGGTCGGTAAAATACCGAAAGTCATTACAAAAGAACTCACGCAGCGGATAAAAGAAATACAGTTCAACATGCACAATCCAGCAACACTAATCCTCATAAGAACAAAATATTAGAGTCAAATAACCACATTCAGAACAAAACAACTGGCCCCATTCGAGGCCTCTAAAGACCCTACCGCACTGGCTAGTGAACAAGTCGAACGTGTATAAGCACAAAGCTTCCACAAGAGAACTTGTAAAACGTGCAAATCGATTCGAAAATCATCAGCAGCAGACAAAAACAACAATAAAAGGCATCACAAGCGACGACACTCCTCGTATAAATCAAATACGAGAGTCGATTAAATACATATCGTGAAATCAAAATCCACATAAGGATTCCAGCACTTAACAAATAATCATAAAAATAGCTCGTGTCACACGAGGCACAACACAAAGAAGGGAGACTTACTTCCACAAGTCGCACAAAGATGATGATCGCCCCACGATACTAATCACGACCAACAAACTCAGACGACGCGTCGCGACACGACTTAGTCAGACAAAATCCGACGAGACAAAAACTCAATAGACACCACTAACCCGACAGTCTAGGTTTCCACAACCTAAGCTCCGATACCATTCTGTAACACCCCCAATCCGCTCAGGGATATTACACGCCGTAGACCCTCTCCTCGAGGATCTACCAGGCTGATAACTAAAATCAAACATCTAGACATCTCCTTTCAGGCTAAAATGACACAGTAGACCGATTCGGTCTTTCAATAATAACATACAACTCAATTCCAAACACATACCCACGCAGGGGTCAAAATACAATAAACTCCCGTACAACGGGGAAAAGATACTGCAGCGGAAAAGAAAATACAACTAGACCAGTAAGACATCAACGGATCCTCGTGTGATTAGTATCGTTCATCTTTCATCATCCTTCGTGCCGACCCTGTGTTATGCTCCAAAACCTGAATGCAAAAATAGACATCCACCCCCCGAATACTCGGGGGTTAGCAAAACTCCACTGTTTTGCTAGTGCAAGTATAAGTGCAAAAATACGAGCCATACAATTCACATTCCACGAATAACAATAACTAGGAATCCTCAATGATCCAAACGAAACGAAAAGTGCTTCCCGAGGCAAGAGTTTGAGTAAAGACTTCCCAAAATTTCAAGATCAAAATATCAAGGGAAACAATTTATAAAACGATTTGAAATACCATCGGGAGTTTTAATAGAAGACGATTTAGGATTATCATATCCTACTTTTCAAAATCCAAAAGACAAAAGGGGTCACTGCCCCAAAGGTTTACCTTCCAAAAAAAAAAAAGACATTTACCAAACCGTTGGGATTTTAGCCCCAAATCCGTAAAATGACTTTTACAAAACCATTGGGATTTTAGCCCAAATCTCATCAACTCACAATACACAAGAACGACCACAAGGTTCGTCTCCCAACATCAAAATCCACAAATAAAGGATTTAAAACAAACAACAAAATACTCTAGTGCCATCCTAGCCAAGTAGGCCAAACGAACAACTTACCTCTTACACACTTAGTCAATGCATGGACTCATGAAAACCGTTCGAAAGCACTCATTTCCGGAAATGTCATAAATAAGTCACATTTGTAAAATGCACCACAATTAACCGTCGATCCACGTCTCTGTGGACCCCTACCGAGACCCCGTCGGATCTAACCCGTAGTGGTTAAAAGCAAGCTCGTCGATCCACGTCTCTGTGGACCCCTACCGAGACCCCGTCGGATCTAACCCGTAGTGAGCATACACACACACACGCATTACTCATGCAAAACTAACATGCTAAGAATGTAAGTTCATTAAGAATACTCACTAGAGATGGCCATTAACTCGACACCATTATCAAACTCTTCAAAATATAATAACAAGATTAAATACGGAATACACGATTCCATAACTTTAAACAATAGGAGTATCATCATCTAATCCTTCAACATTCAAAATAATCAAATCATAATCAATTCCCAAAACACAACGTTCACAAAACACACACGCGTTTTGAAAGAGGGCTTTTAACGAGGCCAAACCGAAATCTTTTGAAACTTCATTTCAAATAACCAAACAAACGCACCAAGACGATCACCGATCATCATATCCATAAAATAAGAAAAGTATGGGCAAGGTACTTGCCTCGAAATCACAAACGCAACGAGACGACGGATAGGACGCGGTCGAATAGCCCCGAACGCCCGAACACCATCAAGAACGCGATAGCACCACGAGTATTACGAAAATAACACCACACGAATCATCAATCACCAACGGGATTCAACATCGGAATCCTCGAACACCTATAAACATCCGGAAGGAACAATAACACATGGTTACGATGAGAATCAAGGCCAAAACAACGGAAATCCCAACAAACTATCGAAGGGAAACTCATTGGGACATTTAATCGAACACTCAATGTTCGATAACTCCCAAGAACACTCGAATCACTAATCGAGTTGAACAAACTCGAAATATGGATATACAACCCATAGAACACGATTAATCACATCATACTACACCAACCGATGTATCAAAATCGGATTAGAAACGAAATCAAGAACAATTTCTCCAAAAAGTCAACTTAAAGGAAAATCAAGAATATACCTTGATTTGACGAAGAATACGGATTGGATGATGATATAATCAACAAGGATCTTCCAAAATGCCTTGGAAATGATTAGAATTGGCCAAGAACTCGATTTCCCGAGCCTCCGTCGCCGTGACGCCTAAAAAGGAAGAAAATCGCGTGGGAAATGAAATCGGCCGAGCTATATATAGCGGCAGGTTACTGGCCAGAATCGCAGTGCCTTACGGCCGTAACTCGTCCCTTACGGCCGTACGGCGCAGCCTTACGGCCGTGAATCGCATTCGTCAAAAATCGCCAAAGACCTGGACACTTACGGCCGTAATCGCACACATTACGGCCAGAATCGCCTTCGTCAGAAGATGCTGCGCCATACGGCCGCATTCGATCACGCCTTACGGCCGTAATCGCACACGTTACGGCCAGAACCGCACCTTACGGCCGTAACTCGCCAAAGCTGCCTCGCCCGGCCGTGACTCCGCCGTGGCCACTCCGACGGCCCGGACGACCCCGAAACCCGAACCTGAGTAAAAATCGAAGATACGGTTACGAAGTACTCGCAAAGACGAATCCAAGAGCTAAGAGAACACACGATTCCGACCACCCGAAGTGTCGGAATTCGACAACGGAAGTAATTACCCTAAACTTTGGGAAATTACAAAAATGGCTACGTGATCGAAACACCGAACCAAAGCTCGGAACATGAATAATAACATTAAATGAACTTACGAGAAACTCGAAACAACAGTTTCGGACGAGATTCGCAAGAATCGAGCTCAAGTGCGGAAAAGTCGCTAAAAAGCACGGAACTCAACAAAATGACACCGAAACGAACTCGGGTGACAAAAAGTGCAGAATTAATCATTCTCCAAATGACGAAACGGTCATGAGCGAGTCGTCAAAACGGACTTCCGCCAAAAAAAGAAAATTACCGAAATTCGAAATTGCGGATATTACAGCTATGAGTGGAAAATAGCGCATGCTAGTTGTATCAGCAGCGCACGCTATCGGCCTTCATTAGCGCATGTTACTCGTGTAATTGTGGCAGGCAGTCCAGTAGGCTCTGGACTGAATTGGAAATTCGTAGCGCACGCTATGTATGAGGGTAGCGCACGCTAATTGTTTTAGTAGTGCATGCCAAGGTATCGGTGTAACGCGCGCTAAGGCGAGTAGGGCAGAGGACAGTACGTTCTGGACTCTAGTTACTGGGCACCAACTATCAGGTAACGCACGCTAACATCCGATGAACGTACGCTAATAGGAAGGCGTCAGCACACGATACCAAGTATGTAGAGCATGCTAATGAAGCAGGCAGAGCTCACTGGTCTACCCAGTACACCCGCTAGCGCACGCTCATATCAAGAGCTAGCGCGCGCTAAGCTGGGTTTGGTATAAATAGGACAGTTCAACCCCCATTTCATCATTTGGGCGATTTTGGGCGTTTTGAGAAGATCACTTCGAGCTGCTTTCACCTATCTTCTATTGTAGAGTTTAGAAGGTTGATTTAACACAAGTTAAACGGATCGAAGAGTTTGGATCTTCAAAGGTAATTTCTTCCAAATCTTCGATTTTGATTTTAGAAATGTAGTATGATGTTTTGGATGTTATAATCATGATATGTGGAGAGATATACATATGATTATGAGTTTCTTTGAACTATCGTTGGATTATTGGAGAATTATTCAAGAACCCTTGAGTGTTGACTTTAGAATTTTGGGGTTTTCGATTAGATGTTGTCTTAATCTCGAGATGTGTATTCTTATTGGATTATTGATTGTTTTGATGGTGTTTTGTTGAATTGAATCACTCATTTGGAAGTTGGTATACGATATAATTGGGATCGGTTGTAAACAATGGAAGATTATTTGCAACGTGTTTGTCAAAATGCCCCAATGAGTTTGGGTTTGTTGTATCGACTTCTTGAGTTGGTTATGATCATATTGATACGTATATTAAGCGAATTGTTGGTACTTGTGTTATTAAAAGTTGTTCGAGCGACCGATAACTCCATTAAGGACGTTTGTTCGAGGAAGGACATTTCATCACCGGTATTGAGGCAAGTTAATTCTTGCTCGGTTAAAAGGATAATCGTTCCTTTTGTTTTTGTTCATTCATACATATAATTCATTCATTATACATCAATCATGTTGAGACTTGTAATTATCAAACTAATCATTCAATTCACGAGGAACAACGGTTCCAATCATTTCATTTGAAGCGATCACTCATTGCGTCATTATTTCACCTTAGTGAGTCATTCTTGACCCTTGTCGGCTTTCTATTCATTGTTATTCATCATGGTCACTTTTGTTCTTGTGACTTTCTGGGATTGTATTGCATTCGGGGTGGTATATGTGTGGAATTTTAGTCGGGAACACTAAAGTCATTGTGTATATGCGGGAATCCGGACAAATTGGACTATGCACATGGTAACGTGCCTCCATAAGACTAATTAGGCCAAGTTTTGCGGGTGTTTATGCGTGATGTTGGGCACTCGACAGGCTTTTGCACTTGCACATCCCATTCGTGGCGTACTATGATGCCCATCGTTCAACTTAATTTCATAACTAATTCATGTGATTATTGTATTTGTTCAACTCTTGAGGATTGTTGTTCTGTGTAACTGACCCCGTTGGGGATGTTGTTTTGAGGTCATGGCAAGGCAAAGGCACCGGAAGAGAATGTTGACGATGAGGAGTCCCAGTGATACTAGTAGGTGGCCCCAGTCTATCCACTTATTCATGTTTCTTTGATGTGTATTTTCCACTGCAGTTCTGTTTAGATTTTCATTTTATTCAGTGTTGTATATTTTATCTTCATATGAAAAATACATGTATTCTGTATTCCTGGGTGTGTTGTACTTGAAACTCCTCATCGGATTAATTGGTAATATAATGTGGTTCGGTACTACAGTTATATTATTTAATTCATAAATTTTCATTCGCCTGGTGTGTCCCAGTTGGGGGTCCACGGCTGTAACACCCCCAATCCACTCAGGGATATTACACGCCGTAGACCCTCTCCTCGAGGATCTACCAGGCTGATAACTAAAATCAAACATCTACACATCGCCCTTAAGGCTAAAATGACTCAGTGGACCGATTTGGTCTTTCAATAATTACATACAACTCAAATGTGACTCATGCCCACGCAGGGGTTAAAATACAACCACACCCGTACAACGGGAAAAATATACTGCAGTGGAAAAGAAAATACAACTAGACCAATACGACAGCAACGGATCCTCGTGTGATTAGTATCATTCATCTTTCATCATCCTTCGTGCCGACCCTGTGCTATGCTCCAAAACCTGAATGCAAAAATAGACATCCACCCCCCGAATACTCGGGGGTTAGCAAAACTCCACTGTTTTGCTAGTGCAAGTACAAAGTGCAAATACGAGCCATACAATTCACATTTCACGAATAACAATAACCAGGAATCTTCAAAAATCCAAAAGTAACGAAAAGTACTTCCCGAGGCAAGAGTTTGGGTAAAATATTCCGACTCCGAAAGACCACAATTAAGGGGAAACAATTTATCAAACAGTTTAAAATGCCATCGAGAGTTTTAATAGAAAACAATTTAGGATTATCGAATCATTCTCTTTCCAAAATCAACAGGGGTCACAGCCCAAAGGATTGTTTTCACAAATAGAAAACCAGCAGCAATACACAGGGTTAAAACCCACGTCACGTGTCTTCGGCGGACATAAAATCTATACAATATAATCGCCCCAGATACGTAAACCTTGGTCACCAAAAATACAACACCAACTCGTGAATCCAGGGCTATCCCATTGGATTCCCTTCGTGGCCCCGTCGGACCCTCCCAAGGTGAGCAGAATGCGTTTTCGAAATCATATACACCAACTCATGAAGTTTTACTCGTGAATCCAGGGCTATACCATTGGACTCCCGTTGTGGCCCCGTCGAACCAACCCACGGTGAGTAAAATACATTCACAAAAACATACACACGCACTCGTGAAGTTTTACTCGTGAATCCAGGGCTATACCATTGGACTTGTAATACCCGGTTGAAATTCATGTCGTTTCAAATCTCTTCATTTTGCGAATCGTGTTTTTGTTGGGCGAACCTTTGAAATCGTTGCTTAGAACCACCGTTTTGGGGTTTCCGTACTCCCATTTCGTGTTATTGGTTCCCCTATATTGAGTCCTATTGCTTTTATTCTCTTCCCGGGTCATTTTTCATCATTTTAGGACCCGAGGAGGGTGTGGGCCGCGGCACAAGGAATGTGCGCCGCGGCACACACATTTCCTAGACCTGGCCGAGCGGACTGTACCGGGTGCCGCGGCACATGCCGGCAGGGCCACGGCACACTGCCGAGTCACTGCCGCGGCACACCTAGGCTGAGCCGCGGCACACTTGTGTTGCATCCTCAGCCAAAAACCGACTGTACCCGGTGCCGCGACGCACTCCAGCTGAGCCGCGGCACACTGCCGAACCCTGGGAGCAATTTTTAGGCCTGTGCCGCGGCACACCTGGGCTGAGCCGCGGCACACAATGCGGTCAACTGCATAAATTGTGCTTTTTGAGCGAGATGCAGCTCATTTCACCATTTTCTTCTTCCACCTGCGAGAGAGAGAGTTTAAGGGGAGGAGTTTTCTCAAATCTATCACTTGTGTGTTGGATTTTTACCATTTTCATTCGGGTGGGAAGCCCGGATAGTCGATCTAACGCGTATTCCTCGGATCATAGAGCTTGGATATTTAAGAGGTAATTTCTTCAACATCTTGATTCTCGATTTTTGTATGGGTATTGACGTTTTGGATGATAAAATCATGGAGTATGAAGTGATATATGCATGATTATGAACATGTTTGAGTATTCATCGGATTATTGAAAGATTATTCAAGAACACTTTGAATATTGTGTTGGATTTTGGGGTTTTTCGTAGATTCGTTCGATTTATCTTGAAGCTTGAGAACCTTGAGATTATGATGTATCTATACTGTATGCGTGTTTTCTTATGATTTTACGAGTTGGATTGTGCCGTTTTCAGACTTGTGGGAGTTCGGGCGATTTCCCAACCTTTAGTTGTTCACCCGTGTATCTTCTTGAATCGTAGACGAGTTTCGGGAGTCTCTTCGTGTAATTTGAGTATGGATAATTAATTGTCATATTCCTTGCGAATCGTTTAGGTGCCGAAAGCGCGTTCTTGGACCTACCGAACTCACACCTTTCCTCCGTTCGATTTCTCGATGTCTCAAAGGCAAGTATACATTTATGATTGTACGTTCTCGACTTTGAAAGTAATAAATATTGATGGTATGATATGAACGAACCGTTTTTACGGCATTCATAGATATATTGATGGCATATTATGAACGAACCGTTTTTACGACATTCATGTATGTATTGATGGCATGATATGAACGAACCGTTTCTACGGAAATCATACATGTATCGGCGTATGATATGAACGAACCGTTTTTATGGCATTCACATACGTATCGGCGTATGACATGAACGAACCGTTTCTACGGCATTCACATACGTCTTGATGTGGCACTATGAGATTTTAGTTATTCCGGAATACTAGTCTTGAATTGATGAATTGACGGTTACATTTACTTTATTGTCGAGGAGTATTGTGTTTCATACTTGATATACTTGCACTAGCTATTCGACGGCTAACCCCTTTATGGGGGAAATACGTTTTATGTATTTCAGGTTCCAGGAGAACGGACAGGCAGGTATCGGGTCAGCATGAAGATGGTGGGCAAGTGTGATACTGTGTCTTTCTTCCAGTTATGTTTTGAGTTTTTCATTCAGTGTTGTTGTACTGGATTGGCTATTGAATACTCGAGTATTGTTTTCCATTTTCCTTGATGTTCCGGCCTGTATTTTCCGAGGTTTTGATTCGTGCTATGATGTCTGTGGATACATTGGTTATGTTCTGAATACCTTTGTATTGTTTTTCATTCCATTGTGTGTAGACCTTATCGGTCAAAATTTATAGTTCCGCGTATGTTTAGCCTTGTGAGTCCCCCGGCGGGGCTTACGGCGCTGTAATATCCCTGAATAACTTGGGGGTGTTACAGAATATGGTATCAGAGACAGGTTTATGGATACCTAGGCTGTCGGTCTTTTGGGTCGAATGAGTCGTCAATTGTCCACAGTATCACTACTCTGCCATCATCACAGTGCGACCGGTACTTGTAAGACCTCTTACTCTTCTGATGTTTCCTTATTCATTATGCTTCTTCTATGGATATTCTTGAGAATCGATCACCTTAATGATGTGCGATTGAATTGTGCTTACGTACCTTGTGTGTTCTTCAGTATGTCAGCTGGTAGGGGCCGTGGCCGTGGTCGTGGCCGTGGACGAGGAAGAGGTCGTGGCGCGGCCGTTTCCATCAGTTCAGTTGCGGGGTCGACCAACCCCAGTTTGTCGAACTCGGTACATCCCGACACCGAGAGTCAGCACGACCAGTCAGACAGTCAGGGGAACAACGCAGACGTTGGAGTGACGAATGCACTTCAACAATTGGCTACTCAGATGACTATTTTAGCCCAAATTGTTCAACTGAATAACCCGAACCCAAACACGGATGCCTTGCTTCAGAATGTAATCCGTATGCACCCTCCACAGTTTGGCGGTGCCACAAACCCGTTAGGCTGGGAAGACTGGCTAGCGGAATTAGAGAAGATTTTCGAGGCGGTTGATTGCCCCGAGGTGAGGAAAGTACCAATTGCTCAGTATTTCCTCACTAAGGAGGCCGCTACTTGGTGGAAGGTCATCAAGCCACAGGATCGTATTGCCTCGTTGGATGAATTTAAGGAGCTCTTGGAGGCCGAGTTTTGTCCTTGGCCGGTACGAGAGAGCCGAATCCGAGCCTTTTTTGAGGCTAAACCACAAGAAATTCCCGTTTCGCAGGCGATCGTGGAGTACAACCAACAATTGATCCATGTGAAGGATCAAGTGCGTAACGAGCGTGATAAGATCCGTTATTTTGATATGCGGATGAATTTGGACTTACGGCGGTACATGGCCGGATTTGCTTGTACCACACTGAAAGAGTATCAGGACAGAGCTTTAGCCCATGATATGTTGAGCCCCGACAATGATACCGTTGAAGAACCAAAAAAGCAGAAAGTCGCGGGAAATTTTTCTGGCTCTAAGGGTGGCAACTTTCAGAAGTCTCAAACGACTAATCGTTTTGCCGGACAGTCGTCACGTTTTAATAAAGGGAAGAGGGGTTACCGTCCCACTCCGGGTACCTCAAATCGCACAGTGACTTGCTATAATTGTGGTCGTCCAGGCCACTTTAATTAGGAATGCCACTTTCCACCATTAAAGTGTCACACGTGTGGACAGATGGGGCATAGAGCGGTTTATTGTTCCGAGCCGAACCAGACTTTGGACACTCGGGCTTCTGCCCCAACACCACTTGATCAAGGTATAAATCAGCGACAATCTTTTGGTCAACCTCAGCAGAATTTTGGCAGGGGCCGGGGACGGGGTCAGAACGCTGGAGGGGGAAACTCTAGCATCGGTTCGGTGCAACCACGGGTTTATGATATGCGTCAAACAGACGAACCCGACGCGGCGGTGGCTTCAGGTACCATCTATATTTTATCTTATCCAGTCCGTGTACTCTTTGATACAGGTGCTACACATTCTTTTATTTCTTTGGAGTGTGTACGCCGTTTGAATATAACTTGTTTGACTGCTTGCGATCCCTTTATCGTGAAACTGCCTAGCGGGGATAGGATTGTGGGGAATCGAGAGAATAGAGATTTTCCGGTGGTTATATCCGGTATGGAATGGTTATCGAATTTAATTGTAGTTGATATGGAAGGCGAGGACGTAATCCTCGGCGAGGATTGGCTTAATAATCACCAAGCGATTATGAATTACCGTACCAAGGTTATTACCATGATGACTAAAGACGGATCTGAGTACTCATTTTTGGGACGTAAGTCGGGCCAATCCAAGTTACTTATCAGTTCCATGACAGCCGTAAAACTTTTGAATAAAGGTTGTACGGGCTATTGGTGTTATGCTTTGAAAATGGAAGGAAATGTAGTCGTTTTCTCCACGATTCCGGTTGTCAATGAATATCCCGATGTTATTCCGGATGATCTTCCGGGATTACCGCCAGTTCGAGAGATAGAATTTACCGTAGACTTAGATCCAGATGCGGCTCCGATTTCTAAAGCACCTTATCGGATGGCACCTTCCGAGATGCAGGAATTGAAGACTCAGTTGGGAGAACTTTTAGAAAAAGGGTACATCAGACCGAGCGCTTCGCCTTGGGGCACGCCTGTCCTCATCGTGAGGAAGAAAGATGGTTCACTACGTTTGTGCATCGACTACCGTGAGCTGAATAAAGTAACCATCAAGAATAAATATCCTTTGCCTCGTATACACGATTTATTTGATCAATTGCAAGGAGCTGCGGTTTTCTCGAAGATTGATTTAAGATCCGGGTATTATCAACTCAGGGTGAGGGAGTCCGACGTTCCGAAGACGGCGTTTCGGACGAGATATGGGCATTATGAATTTGTAGTTATGCCTTTTGGGTTGACGAATGCGCCGGCAGTATTCATGCAGTTAATGAATAAAATATTCATCGAGTACCTCGACAGGTGTGTAGTCGTCTTTATTGACGACATCTTGATCTATTCTCGAGATAAGGAGGAACATGCCCGACACTTGCGTTTGGTTTTAGACATTTTGAGAACCGAGCACCTCTATGCAAAATTCTCGAAATGTGAGTTTTGGTTGGAAGAAGTTATGTTTCTCGGCCATGTGATTTCGGCCGAAGGGGTTCGTGTAGACCCGCAGAAGATCGAGGCAGTGCTAGATTGGGCACCGCCTAAAAATGTTAAGGAAGTTCGTAGCTTTTTGGGCCTTGCTGGGTATTACCGTCGGTTTGTCGAGGGGTTCTCGAAACTCGCTCGACCGCTTACAAAATTACTCCAGAAGACCGAAAAGTTTATTTGTACGGATGAAAGACAACAGTGTTTCGATGAACTGAAGAGACGATTGACTTCAGCGCCGATTCTAACTTTACCACATGGTAGCGAAGGCTTTGCGCTTCTGATGACGCTCGGTCAAGGCCTGGGCTGTGTCCTTATGCAGCATGATAAGACAATAGCTTTTGCGTCACGACAATTAAAGCCTTATGAGATGAATTATCCTACTCACGATTTAGAGTTGGCCGCAATTGTATTCGCACTCAAGATTTGGCGACATTATTTGTATGGTTCACCGTGCCGGATTTATACCGATCACAAGAGCCTGAACTATATTTTCAGTCAGAAGGAGCTGAATATGAGGCAGAGAAGTTGGCTAGAGTTGATAAAGGATTATGATTTGGAAATTCTTTACCACCCCGGAAAAGCTAATGTCGTTGCAGATGCTTTGAGCCGCAAATCCGCATCTCTTCAAATGCTCGAGGTTCTTACATCCTGCATTTAAAATTCGCCAGATTTAATTGAACAAGGGATAGAAGTTTGGCTTCGACGAGTACAAGGACAGTTGTGTGCTCTCGAAATTACTTCGTCCTTAGTTGATGACATCAAAGTGAAGCAGTGGAGTGACCCTATGATTTCTCAACTGAAGGAAGATGTAATTAAAGGAAAAGCTCCTGGCTTTATGGTTCACGAGGATAGTATTCTGAGATTTCAGGGCAGGCTTTGTGTCCCGAACGATTTGGAGTTTAGACAGAGGATTCTCCGAGAAGCTCATGCTATGCCTTACTCAATCCACCCCGGAACGAGTAAGATGTACAAAGATTTGAAGCGCAATTTTTGGTGGAGTAACATGAAGAAGGATGTTACGGAGTTTGTACTACGATGCCTGACGTGTCAACAAGTCAAGATCGAACATCAACGGCCGGCGGGGTTGTTGAAACCACTTCCCATTCCCGAGTAGAAGTGGGAAGACATCTCGATGGATTTTATCACTAGCATGCCGAGAACTCGTGCCGGAATGAATATGATTTGGGCGATTGTCGATTGGTTGACCAAGTCTGCACACTTCTTGGGTATTAAGGATACTTGGGGACCGGATAGACTGGCTCGAACCTTTATTGCTGAGATCGTGAGGTTACACAGTACCCCCAAGACCATTGTCTCTGATCGAGACGGCCGTTTCGTATCGCATTTTTGGCAGTCCGTTCATCAGGCTCTGGGTACGGAGTTGAGATTGAGCACTTCCTTTCATCCTCAGTAGGACGGTCAGACAGAGAGGACGATTCAGACGTTGGAAGATATGTTACGGGCTTGTGCCTTGGATTGGAGTAATGATTGGGAGCTTCACTTACCGTTGATCGAGTTTGCTTACAATAATAGTTGGCATGCGTCGATCAAAATGGCACCCTTCGAGGCACTCTATGGTAGGCGATGTAGGTCGCCATTATGTTGGGACGAGGCTTCTGAGCTAGTTGGGACGGAGCCGGATATGTTGATGGAGACTAAGGAAAAGATTTCTATTATCCGAGATCGATTGCTGGCTACCCAGAGTCGTCAGAAATCTTACGCTGATACTCGTCGTCGACCCTTGGAGTTTGAAGTGGGGGATCATGTCTTGTTCAAAGTGTCGCCGACCAGAGGAGTTTTCCGCTTCGGGAAAAAGGGGAAACTTAGTCCGAGGTATATCGGACCCTTCGAGATTTTGGACAGAGTTGGAGATTTAGCTTATCGCTTGGCGTTGCCTCCAGCTTTGAGCCACATCCACAGCGTTTTTCATGTGTCTCAGTTGAGAAAGTACGTACCGGATCCGAGTCACATTATCGACTACAGTGAGATTGACGTAGCCGAGGATATTACCTTTCCGGAGAAACCCGTGAAGATTCTTGAGCGCCGCGAGAAACAACTTCGGCATAAGACCATTCCACTGGTTAAAGTGCAATGGTCGAGGCATGGGGTCGAGGAGGCGACTTGGGAGACGGAAGAAAAGATGCGGGTGGAATACCCCGAACTATTTATTTCTTATGTTTCGGGACGAAACTCCTTTTTAGAGGGGGAGAATGTAATATCCGGTTGAAATTCATGTCGTTTCAAATCTCTTCATTTTGCGAATCGTGTTTTTGTTGGGCGAACCTTTGAAATCGTTGCTTGGAACCCCCGTTTTGGGGTTTCCGTACTCCCATTTCGTGTTATTGGTCCCCCTATATTGAGTCCTATTGCTTTTATTCTCTTCACGGGTCATTTTTCATCATTTTAGGACCCGAGGAAGGTGTGGGCCGCGGCACAAGGAATGTGCGCCGCGGAACACACATTTCCTAGACCTGGCCGAGCGGACTGTACCGGGTGCCGCGGCACATGCAGGCAGGGCCGCGGCACACTGCCGAGTCACTGCCGCGGCACACCTAGGCTGAGCCGCGGCACACTTGTGTTGCATCCTCAGCCAAAAACCGACTGTACCCGGTGCCGCGGCGCACTCCAGCTGAGCCGCGGCACACTGCCGAACCCTGGGAGCAATTTTTAGGCCTGTGCCGCGGCACACCTGGGCTGAGCCGCGGCACACAATGCGGTCAACTGCATAAATTGTGCTTTTTGAGCGAGATGCAGCTCATTTCACCATTTTCTTCTTCCACCTTCGAGAGAGAGAGTTTGAGGGGAGGAGTTTTCTCACATCTATCACTTGTGTGTTGGATTTTTACCATTTTCATTCGGTTGGGAAGCCCGGATAGTCGATCTAACGCGTATTCCTCGGATCATAGAGCTTGGATATTCAAGAGGTAATTTCTTCAACATCTTGATTCTCGATTTTTGTATGGGTATTGACGTTTTGGATGATAAAATCATGGAGTATGAAGTGATATATGCATGATTATGGACATGTTTGAGTATTCATCGGATTATTGAAAGATTATTCAAGAACACTTTGAATATTGTGTTGGATTTTGGGGTTTTTCGTAGATTCGTTCGATTTATCCGATTTGAATCTTGAGAACCTTGAGATTATGATGTATCTATACCGTATGTGTGTTTTCTTACGATTTTACGGGTTGGATTGTGCCGTTTTCGGACTTGTGGGAGTTCGGGCGATTTCCCAACCTTTAGTTGTTCACCCGTGTATCTTCTTGAATCGTAGACGAGTTTCGGGATTCTCTTCGTGTAATTTGAGTATGGATAATTAATTGTCATATTCCTTGCGAATCGTTTAGGTGCCGGAAGCACGTTCTTGGACCTACCGAACTCACACCTTTCCTCCGTTCGATTTCTCGATGTCTCAAAGGCAAGTATACATTTATGATTGTACGTTCTGTTGTGTCAAGATTTAACACCTTCCGACCGGCGATCGCCTCCGAGGCCGAGCGACCGACTTACTGCCGAGCGACCAAGGCGAGTCTGCCGACCAGCGATCAGGCGACCGAGCCCTAACCCAGCGGACATGCTAGACTGGCCAACCGAAGGTCCCAGGACAAGTCCCGGTGCCGAGCGATCAACCTCAGATACGATCGTCTCTCGGTACTCGGCGACCGACTCCTGGCGACCGACATCTGGCGACCCTCTATCGGCATCTGCCGATCGACCCTTGGTGACCGACCATTGGCGACCTCGGATGATCAGCCAGGGACGACCGCTCATGTCGATCACCACCGATGGACATCCAGTCGGCAAAGGCCGAGCCTCAAGACTGGCACCATGTGCAAAGGCCGGGACAAGATCCGCGAATCCCGTACCATTGACCACAATCTGGCAGATTCTCTCCACCAGCCGACAGGCCGCCGAAAGCTGTCAGTAGGGCCGCATGTTGACTGGCTCCGGACACGTGATGGATCCTTATCGACCGCCACTGCACCACCATCGCATTGACTTTATTCGACAACAAGATCTTCTCGACTTTAGCTTGACAGCAGGGATCGGCCCATTAAAGTATTGGCCGGCAGGCGATCGGCAGAATATTTAAATGGCCGGCAGGTGATCGGCAGCTAAAGGACAGGACCCGGCTGTCCGTATATAAGCATGGCTCCCAGCACTTGTTAAAAGGATCGAACCTTTACCACAAAAAAGGCTTCAGCTTCCTTCAGCAATATTGCGATTCAAGCACACTATACAGAAGCAAACATTAAGCACTTGGCTAACATCCAACTCGTGGCAACGGCTTTCTTTCGGTCTTACTTCTCCCGGCCTTTTCTCCTCGAGCAGATTATCGGCGGGACGAAGAACACCAAGCTTCGCTCAAGAGCCGGATTAACAGAGTCTTTTTACACTCATTGTATTTAGATTTCTCTCATTAATACTTGTATCCACGAATATTTGTATTAATAACATCTCGCGAGAGCATTCAAGCCCGGGCCTAACAAACCCGGCAAATCTTGTATTAATTATCTTCTCTCGGAAGTGCTCCCGCAATTGTTGTTTGTTGTCCGTCTTCCAGCAGTATTAATCTTCGGATAAATATTTTGGGCAACAACAATTGGCGCTAGAGGAAGGGGATCCAACCCTCGATTTTTTACACCTACCGTCCCGAAGAACACTCACTGTTCTCGGGGCAGATATTTGAAGTGACACTCACTGCACTTCAAAAGAAATCCTTCAGAAATCATGTCTTCCGCCTCCGCGTCGAAGAAAGCCGCTGATCAGCCGGCCAAACCCCCTGTTCCGTCCCAGTCCGAGCCACAGCCGATGGTGGAAGGTAGCCGCCGCGGTCAGAGACGCTCGATCCCGTCCCTGGACGGCGGCCCAAGCCTCTCGCTCGATCGGTTCCGAACCAAGGAACAGATCGAAGGGGCCCTGGCCGTCCTACAGGAGCGACGGAGTGCTCTCGACGCGCCTCCAGCTACCGCCCCCTCGGTCTCCCGCCGGAAGATCAAGCGGAAGCTTAAGGCACTACTGGCCGAACAAGCGCCAGGAGGCTCTCGCCCGCAACAAGAGGCGCTCGGCAGCCGGGGCACGTCTGTCTTCGATCGCACAGGCCGACTCCGACTCGGCGACCGGGCACCCGGCCTCAGCCTACGAGACGACGGAGTTGGTATACGTCACCAGGTGGTCGTCCTACCCGGCTACCGCATGGCGATCCAGCCGCCCGGCTCCCGCCGCCAAATTCCCGAGGTCGGCAGCGGCGGGTCCTGAGATCGCACACGATCGCCTCGCCCCCGCTCCCGCAGCCGATCCACAAGCGCCGAGCCGCGGCGATCGCCGTGATGCAACGCCGATCGACGACATGAAGGCGCTCGCAATCCGGTGCAGGCGCCACCAAGACGATCGCCGCGCGAGCGAGCCGCCGCGATCGACATCGAGCTCGCCTGCAGACAAAGACAAGATCGCTCCTCCTCGGACACCCGTACTGTGGGGCGATCGGACCCCAAGCACACCCGCACAAGTTCAACATCTACATGACCGGTGTGGGGCATCGGACGCGACCGGTGCCGAATGTTCCTCCGACGCTAGACGACCTCGCCCACCGGTGGTACACCTCATTGCCACCTCGGTCCATATGCTCCTTTAACGAGCCGGGCGCACGTCTTCACTAATACTTCGCCACCAGTGGCCGCACGGCCGAAGGTCCCCATCGCATGTGGCGGATCGTGCAAGGAGAACAGGAGTCCGACTCGGACTACATCGACCGGGTTGACATGATCATCCTCAACGGCGAGCCGTAAGCGATGAGACCGCCCTCTACGCGGTCCTAGGAGGTTTTCGTGGCTTCTCGCCTATGTTCAGCATCTCACGAAGACCCTACCGACGACCCACGCAGCCTTCCGGCCGAGCCGCAGATTTCTGTCTGTGCAAAGGCTTCTTCTTGGCCTAGGAGTAGAACGATCGGCACCCGCGCGACGACCTCCGGCCTCCCAACCCGATCGCTACTACCCAGCAGAGCCGGAGGACTCGATCCCCGCCACTGATCCATTCTAACATGAGTGACTAGCCGCCGCCCGATCGCCAATTTCGACCTACGAATAAAGCGATCGGCCGCCGAGCGACGATCGCGCCTTCCGGCGATCGCAACATCATCAGCAACCCAGTGGACACGATCGCCAACTACTGATCCAAGATATAACATGACGGACTAAGGCATAAGATCGCCTCCACCGCACATCATAAAGCCATGGCCCTGGCAGTCGATGGAACCGGCTGCTTCGGCCATGCAAGGTCCCTTTCGGCCGAGATCGCCCGCCCTTCGTTTAAATACGAGGCCGGCGTAGTCGGAGGGCTCTCCAACATTAATCAGTGGACTCATTCCACAACCCCGTCTCAACGTACACTGTCGAGGTCGGCCATCTCCATGGCTGGCCGAGGTGGAAGCAGAGCTAACAAGCCGCGGGCGTGGAGTTGATTCATCCGACGCTGCCCCGCGCAAGGACTCCTCTAGACCGAGACCGCACGCCTTTCGTTTAAATACAAGGCGAGGCGCAGCCTAACAGAGGACCCTCATAATAAAGTGAGTCACGAGACACTCATTGTCTTCGTGCACCAAGACACAGTCATGGGGTCGGTCCATCGATCTCCGCGACTGTGCACGATTCCTCAAGCAAGCGAAACCACCAAGTTTCCATGGGGGATCGGCCAATGTTGTTTTTTGCAGGTACAAGACCGAAAGATAGCTAAGCCAATCGACTATGATAGCCCAAGTCCGAAATCCTAAGTCAGCTCAGATCGCCCGTCCTCATCCATACACGATCCACCTCGCCCCATGTCTTCAACATAGGAGCAAGCTGGGGGGCAATTGTTGTGTCAAGATATAACACCTTCCGACCGGCGATCGCCTCCGAGGCCGAGCGACCGACTTACTGCCGAGCGACCAAGGCGAGTCTGCCGACCAGCGATCAGGCGACCGAGCCCTAACCCAGCGGACATGCTAGATCAAGCAATCAAGGTCCTGGACAAGTCCTTGCCGAGCGATCAACCTCAGATACGATCGTCTCTCGGTACTCGGCGACCGACTCCTGGCGACCGACATCTGGCGACCCTCTATCGGCATCTGCCGATCGACCCTTGGTGACCGACCATTGGCGACCTCGGATGATCAGCCAGGGACGACCGCTCATGTCGATCACCACCGATGGACATCCAGTCGGCAAAGGCCGAGCCTCAAGACTGGCACCATGTGCAAAGGCCGGGACAAGATCCGCGAATCCCGGACCATTGACCACAATCCGGGCAGATTCTCTCCACCACCCGACAAAGCCGCCGAAAGCCGCGCAAGAGGGCCGCATGTTGATCGGCTCCGACACGTGATGGCTCCTTATCGACCGCCCACCGCACCACCACCGCATTGACTTTATTCGACAAACAAGATCTTCTCGACTTTAGCCTGACACCAGAGGATCGCCCATTAAAGTATTGGCCGGCAGCGATCGGCGTAATATTTAAATGGCCGGCAGCGATCGGCTAAAGGACAGACCCTGCCCCTATATAAGCATGGCTCCCAAAGACTTGTTAAAAGGATCGAACCTTTACTACAAAAGGCTTCACTTCCTTCAAAGAATATTGCGATTCAAGCACACTATACTGAAGCAAACATTAAGCACTTGGCTAACATCCAACTCTTGGCAACGGCTTTTCGGTCTTACTTCTCCGGCCTTTTCTCCTCGAGCAGATTATCGGCGGGACGAAGAACACCAAGCTTCGCTCAAGAGCCGGATTAACAGAGTCTTTTTACACTCATTGTATTTAGATTTCTCTCATTAATACTTGTATCCACGAATATTTGTATTAATAAAATCTCGCGAGAGCATTCAAGCCCGGGCCTAACAAACCCGGCAAATCTTGTATTAATTATCTTCTCTCGGAAGTGCTCCCGCAATTGTTGTTTGTTGTCCGTCTTCCAGCAGTATTAATCTTCGGATAAATATTTTGGGCAACAACACGTTCTTGACTTTGAAAGTAAGAAATATTGATGGTATGATATGAACGAACCATTTTTACGGCATTCATAGATATATTGATGGCATATTATGAACGAACCATTTTTACGGCATTCATGTATGTATTGATGGCATGATATGAACGAACCATTTCTACGGCATTCATACATGTATCGGCGTATGATATGAACAAACCGTTTTTACGGCATTCACATATGTATCGGCGTATGATATGAACGAACCGTTTCTACGGCATTCACATACATCTTGATGTGGCACTATGAGATTTTAGTTATTCCGGAATACTAGTCTTGAATTGATGAATTGACGGTTATATTTACTTTATTGTCGAGGAGTATTGTGTTTCATACTTGATATACTTGCACTAGCTATTCTACGGATAACCCCTTTATGGGGGAAATACGTTTTATGTATTTCAGGTTCCAGGAGAACGGACAGGCAGGTATAGGGTCGGCATGAAGATGGTGGGCAAGTGTGATACTGTGTCTTTCTTCCAGTTATGTTTTGAGTTTTTCATTCAGTGTTGTTGTACTGGATTGGCTATTGAATACTCGAGTATTGTTTTCCATTTTCCTTGATGTTCCGGCCTGTGTTTGCCGAGGTTTTGATTCGTGCTATGATGTCTGTGGATACATTGGTTATGTTCTGAATACCTTTGTATTGTTTTTCATTCCATTGTGTGTAGACCTTATCGGTCAAAATTTATAGTTCCGCGTATGTTTAGCCTTGTGAGTCCCCCGGCGGGGCTTACGGCGCTGTAATATCCCTGAATAACTTGGGGGTGTTACAGCACTCCCGTCGTGGCCCCGTCGAACCAACCCACGGTGAATAAAATACATTCACTAAAACAAACACACGCACTCGTGATGTTTTACTCGTGAATCCAGGGCTATACCATTGGACTCCCGCCGTGGCCCCGTCGAACCAACCCACGGTGAGTAAACACATTCACAAACATACACACGCACTCGTGAAGTTTTACTCGTGCATCCAGGGCTATACCATTGGACTCCCGCCGTGGCCCCGTCGAACCAACCCACGGTGAGTAAACACATTCACAAACATAAGCAACCGCACTCGTGAATCCAGGGCTATACCATTGGACTCCCGCCGTGGCCCGTCGAACCAACCCACGGTGAGCGAAATACATTCACACAATTAACACGTCACAACAAGGACATTCATACAATCCACCAAAGGCAACAAACACAAAGCACGACGTAATCGTCAAATCACAACGCACCGAAATGAATCAATATACATCCACACGCAACTCCAAGTGCACAAACACACCAAACATATCCACAGGAGTCACATACTCATTCATGAAACACACCAATCACAAAACACACGCGGTTTTGAAAGAGGGCCTTTAACGAGGCTAGCCGATTCTTTTGAAAACTCATTTCAAACAAATAAACAAACACACCAAGATGATCACCAATTATCATATCCACAAAACAAGAATAGTATTGGCAAGGTACTTGCCTCGAATAAGAACAACGCGGAGAATCGACCGAAGTAGGTTGACACGAACCGACTACGAACCCGCCGATTCCACCGATCGCCAACTCGCGTTCATAAACTACAAAGGACAATAACAACAATGAAGTGAATTCCATAACACGACTCAAAGCCACTGAATTCAAAGAACAAATGACGAAGGTTCAAGGATTTCCCCTAAAATGGCCAAGAACACGATTCGTTCCGTCAAAACCCGAAAACGGAATTCCAAGTTGAAATATGGATATACAATCCATATACTATGTTTAACAACATCATTTAACCATAATCGATCCATCAAAAACGGATGAAAAACAAGATCGATGACAAATCCCCCAAAAAGTCAATTTGAAGGAAATCAAGAAATATACTTCGATTCGACGAAGAAAAATGGATTAAATGATGTTAAAAACAAGAATACTACCAAGATTAATCATATCCATCATGAATTAATCAACAATACGGAACGAATCGGACAAAAACGCAAAACCCCCCAAATTCACGAAATTAGGGTTCTAAGAAAGATTACCTTGATTCGCTGGATCAAAGGATGATAACGGATGATTGATTGATGTTATGAACTCAAGAACTTCATGGATTTGTTGTTAAACAACATGGCTCCATGGTAAGATCACTCCCAGCCGCGGAAGAGAAGTAGAAGAAGGGGAAAAATGGCCAAAAACCCGTGTGCAGGGCCATAAATAGGCTGCACAGTGTGCCGCGGCCCAGCGGGAGTGTGCCGCGGCACAGGCCCAAAAATGGCTCCCAGTGGTCGGCAGTGTGCATGCTCGGCCGGGCGCAGCCGCGCACCCAGACTGGTTTGGCGAAAATGCCACAGGTGTGCCGCGCCCTCGCGGCATGTGCCGCGCCCACGGCGGCCTCGCCGGCCAGAGCTGCCGAGCACTACCGGCCGTGACTCGGCCAGAAGCTGCCGAGCACTACCGCCGTGACTCGGCGAGGCCGCCCTGGGCCCAGATTGCTGGCCATGACTGCCGGCCAACTCCGACGGCCCGAACGACCCCGAAACCCGAACCTGAATACGAATCGATGGTACGGTTACGACGTACTCGCAAAGACGATTCTAAGAGCTATGAGAACACACAATTCCGACCACCCGAAGGCTCGGAATTCAACAATGGAAGTAATTACCCAAAACTTTGGGAAATTACGAAAATGGCCCAAAACGTCCGAAAATCACGATACGCGATCGAAACACCAAACCAAAGCTTGCAACATGAATAATAACATCAAATGAACTTACTAGAAACTCGAAACAACAGTTTCGGACGAGATTCGCAAGAATCGAGCTCAAGTGCGGAAAAGTCGCTAAAAAGCTCAGAATTCAACAAAACGATATCGAAACGAACTCGGATGACAAAAAGTGCAGAATTAATCATTCTCGAAATGAAGAAACGGTCATGAGCGAGTCGTCAAAATGGACTTCGGCCAAAAAAAGAAATTTACCGAAAATCGAAAATTGCGGATATTACATTCTACCCTCCTTAAAAGAAGTTTCGTCCCGAAACTTAAAATAAGTAGGGAGGAGCAACATCCCGCCAAGAAAACTCAACGAGATACACAAGAAATGCGTAACTTATACCCATCGGCGAAACGTTACAAGCAACGCAAGGAATATACGGCGTGAAAACACGCTCCACGACGACCAACACAACGTCTCCGTTAGGGATATAATAAAACCAAAAAGTGACAAGCGTCATCAAATGGATAATACAATCAAGTCAATTATCCGAACAATCACAAAACACAACGAACGAAAATCAATACGGTTGACCAACCCAACGGTGCATCGATCAAAACGCGAGCCAAACGCTGAACAAATACGGAATTCCATTGCCCAAGGGTTGGAAGATCGAAAACGAGACTAATTTCCCGAACTTAAGGGGATTAGGAAGGAGCCTGAACGGTCAACAATCACAAAACGAGAACAAAAACCGAACAAACAAACACTCGAGACAACAAAATCAAACAATCATGTCCGAAACACGAAGGATAATAAAACTCAAACAACAACTCTCAGGATGATCTGGTGAGAACAACGAGACATGCATTCCCATAAGATCCACAGGAAAGGGAATAGCGATTGAAAAGTCACAACGACAAACGAGTTATTTCGAAACAATACCACACTCGTTCGATCAACAAAAGCAAGGGGCAGGACAAACTCAGAAAATGTCAACGAACATAAACGAGTCGACAGAGTCGAGAATACAGAAGTTCAAAATCCGATCCACTACGAATAAAAGAACTACTAGAACTAGATGATGTCACTTCCGAACAAGGTTCACAAGAATCGAACCAAACTCGAAAAAGTCACAACGATAACCAGATCGACCCACAACAAGATCACAGTTCGTTCGGATGATGAAACCGAAATACAGAACAATTTCATAAAGTTTCAACGAACATGAGCGAATCTATAGACTGGAGAAAGAGAAAATACATAAGTCAAAATAGTACGGGTATTACCTCCGACCTCGTCCACGAAATTCACAAAAAAAACGAGAGCAAGGTAACAAAACATTAAACAACCGACACATAACGGAACCATCACCGATACACACGGTCATACCAAACGAAGCTCTAACAGCTCGCATATGAGCAATAACACAAAAATCACCACGAGGCGACAACATTCAACACGAACATCCCGCCTCTTACAGGGGCTAACACAACAAATGTGTGGAAAATGACTCAACGCTCACACCGCCACTTCGATCATACTCGGGAGCAACATCATAATGAGAACGCGAACATCATACATACATACCCAGCCCTTAAATGGGAATGGATATTGTTGTTGCCCAAAATATTTATCCGAAGATTAATACTGCTGGAAGACAGACAACAAACAACAATTTGCTGGAGCACTTCCGAGAGAATATGAATAAACACTAGATTTGCCGGGTTTGTTAGGCCCGGGCTTGAATTCTCTCGCGAGATGTTATTAATACAAATATTCGTGGATACAAGTATTAATGAGAGAAATCTAAATACAATGAGTGTAAAAAGACTCTGTTAATCCGGCTCTTGAACGAAGCTCGGTGTTCTTCGTCCCTGTCGATCGTCTTCCTGATGAGAGAGGCCGAGAGAAGAAGTACCGAATGATAGCTGTTGCCAAGAGTTGGAGATAGCCAAGTGCTGGGTGAAATCTCGTGGGAATTGTAGTATTTCCGTGTGTTCTCAAGAATTTCGGATCCTTTGGGCAAGTGCTGGGAGCCTTGTATATATAGTGGCAGCCGAGTTTTGTCCTCTGGCGGGCGATCGCCTTCCGGCCATTATAATAATGGGGCGATCTTCTGCCGGCCAATATTCTAATGGGGCGATCACACAGGCTGTCGGACTAAAGTCCAAGGTAGTGGCTGGAAGTCTGCCTAAAGTCCAAAGCTACAGCAGGCAGCCAGCTGGGCGGTCCAATGAGGAGCCAGCACGCACCCGGAGTCACTGTCACATGCGGCCCTACTGACAACTTTCGGTGGGCCTCTCGGCTGGTGGACGGATGCTGACACGCTGTGGTCAACGATCCGTGATTCGCGGATCTTGTCTCGGCTATTGCACGTGGTGCCTGTCCTGAGGCTCGGCCTTTGCCGACTGGATGGCCATCAGCAGGATGCGGTCGTCTCTAGCTGGTCACTGAGGGTCGTCATTGGCCAGTTCCTGAGGGTCGGCATCGGTCGGTCACCAAGGGTCGGTCGGCAAGTGCCGAGAGACGATCGTCCGCTAGTCGGTCGCCAGGAGTCGGTCGCCGAGTACCGAGAGATGATCGTATTTGATGTCGATCGCTCGGCACCGGGACTTGTACTGGGACCTTCGGTCAGCCGATACTTCTTGCCTGCGGGGCTAAGGCTAGGCCGCCTGGTCGCTGGTCGGCAGTTCTGCCTTGGCTGCTCGGCAGTGGCTAGGTCGCCCGATCTCCGAGGCGATCGCTGGTCGGAGAGTATAAATCTCGACACAACAATTGCCCCCCAGCTTGCTCCTATGTTGAAGACATGGGCGAGGTGGTTCTTGCTGGCGATCGTGTAAGATGAGGACGGGCGATCTTGCTGAGCTGACTTAGGATTCGGACTTGGGCTATCTTGGTCGATTGGCTAGCTATCTTTCGGTCTTGTACCTACAAAAACAACATTGGCCGATCCCCCTCGGAAACTTGATGGTTTCGCTTGTTTGAGGAATCGTGCACAGTCGCGGAGTTCGATGGACCGACTCCATGACCGTGTCTTGATGCGCGAAGACATTGAGTGTCTCGTGACTCACTTAATTATGAGGGTCCTCTGTTAGGCTGCGCCTCGCCTCGTATTTAAACGAAGGGCGTGCGGTCTCGGTCTAGAGGAGTCCTTGCACGGGGCAGCATCGGATGAATCAACTCCACCTCCGCGGCTTGTTTAGCTCTGCTTCCACCTCGGCCCGCCATGGAGATGACGAACCTCGACGGTGAACGTTGAGACGGGGGTAGTGGCACGTGTCCACTGATTAAATTTGGAGAGCCCTCAGACTACGCCGGCCTCGTATTTAAACGAAGGGCGGGCGATCTCGGCCGAAAGGGACCTTGCATGGCCAAAGTAGCCGGTTCCATCAGCTACCAGGACCATGGCTTTATGATGTGCGGTGGGGGCGATCGCGAGCCTTAGTCCCTCATGTCAAATGGTGGACTGTAGACGGCGAGCGAGTCCTCCGGCACTGCTGGATAATATTGATCGGGCTAGGAGAGTGGAGGTCGTCGCTCGGGCGCCGATCGCTCTACTCCTAGGCTAAGAAGAAGCCTTTGCCTGGCCAGGAAATCTACGGCTTTTGCTCGGAAGACCGCGTAGGTCGTGGGCTGGTCCTTCGTAAGATGCCTGAACATAGGCGAAAGACCATGGAATCCTGCTAGGACCACGTGGAGGGCGATCTCATCGCTTACGGGCTCGCCGTTGAGGATGATATCGTCTACCCGGTCGATGTAGTCCGAGTCGGACTCTTCTTTCCCTTGCTCGATTCGCAGCATGCGATGGGGACCTTCCGGTCGAGCAACCTTGGCGGCAAAGTACCTTGTGAAGACGTTCGCCAACTCGTTAAAGGAGCCAATGGACCGAGGTGGCAACGAGGTGGCAACGAGGTGTACCACCGGTGGGCGAGGTCGTCCAGCATCATAGGGAACATTCAGCACCTGGTCGCGTCTGATGCCCCACACCCGGTCATGTAGATGTTGAATTTGCTGAGGTGTATTTGGGGGTCTGATCGCCCCTCGTACAAGGGTGTTTGAGGAGGAGCGATCTTGTGCTGCACGGGGGCGAGCTCGATGTCGATCGCGAGCGGCTCGCTTGGCTCGGCGATCGCCTTCATGGCGCCTGCCCTGGATTGCAGGAGCGCCTTCATGTCGTCGAGCTGACGTTGCATCGCAGCCATCGCCGTGGCTCGGTCGCTTGCTGATCGGCTTTGGGAGCGGGAGCCGAGGCGATCATGTACCGATCTCCGGACTCCGCTGCTGCCGACCTCGGCAATTTGGCGAGGGGGAGCCAGACGGCTGGGCTGCCTTCTGGGAGTCGGGTAGACCCAGCTTCTGGTGACGGACTCAAACTCCGTAGTCTCGTAGCTGGGGCCGGACTGCCCCGGTCGCCAAGTCGGGTCACTGCTGTAATATCCGCAATTTTCGATTTCCGGTAATTTCTTTTTTTCGGTCGGAGTCCGTTTTGACGACTCGCTCATGACCGTTTCGTCATTCTGAGAATGATTAATTCTACACTTTTTGACATCCGAGTTCGTTTCGGTGTCGTTTCGTTGAGTTCTGTGCTTTTTAGCGACTTTTCCGCACTTGAGTTCGATTCTTGCGAATCTCATCCGGCTATTGTTTCGAGTTTCCCGCAAGTCCGTTTATCTTTGTTGGACGTGTTGTGAACTTCGGTTTGGTTATTCGATCACGTATCGTGATTTTCGGGCCTTTGGGCCATTTTCGTAATTTCCCAAAGTTTGGGGTAATTACCTTCCGTTGTCGAATTTCGAGCCTTCGGGTGGTCGGAATCGTGTGTCCTACTAGCTCTTAGATTCGTCTTTGTGAGTACTTCGTAACCGTATCTTCGGTTCGTATTCAGGTTCGGGTTTCGGTGTCGTTTTGTTGAATTCAGGATTTCTAAACGACTTTTCTAAGTATGAGTTCGTCTTTGTTAGATCACCATTAATTTTTGGTAACTCCAAAAATTATAAATCTTTGCAATATTATAGAACATCGAGTTAGCTTTCCAATGGTTCAAACGGTGAGTCAATCGGAGTCCGGACGAGAGAGTTATGGTCGTTTCAGTTTTTGGCCGAGCACTTCCAGGAGCCTTTCGGCCGATAGGGGGGGCCGATAGACTCTACTGCCGGCATCCCGTATGGGTATCGGTTGGGCCTATCGGCCGATAGGCCGGCCGATAGGTTCTGCTGTGTTACACTATAAATGTGGTTTTGAGCGTGAGCAACTCATTCTTTCCCATTTTTTCCACCGAGTCGCGAGAGAGAGAGATATAGAGGGGGAGAGTTCTTCATCCGGGGGTCGATTTTCATCATTTCTTTTCGGTTGTGAGGCTCGGATAATCAATCTAACGCGTGTTCTACGGATCTTAACACTTGAATCACTCAAGGTAATATCTCTTGAAACCCTACCTTTTTGGATAATTGGGGATTTTGGGGTTTTGTCCGATTCTTTCCGTTTCGTTGATGGATTCATGATGAATATGATTAATCTTGTTAGTATCTTTAGTTTCCCTACGGATTCATGGATATTTTGTGGATTTTTACGGAATCGAGAGGGTTTGGTTGCGGTCCGCCCTCGTTGTTGTTTTCGGTATGAATATACATGAATCGTAGGCGGGGTTCCGGGTGTATTCCATTTCCATAATCGTTTAGAAGTGGTTGTGATTGTGCTATTCGAATCGTTAGGTTCATTTTCGTCGATTCCTCGCAGTCGTGCTTGATTCTTCCGTTCCGTTCGTTGTCGTATTCCTTTTCGTTAGCATCGGGCGCCGAAGCTTCCCGGTTGAGCCATATCCGTTCGTGGTTCCGTGCTCGTGGTATCGAGGCAAGTACCTTGCCCATACTTTTCTCGTTTTATGTATATGATGATCGGTGGTCGTCTTGATGTGTTTGTTTGGTTATTTGAAATGAAGTTTCAAAAGGATTTGATTTGGCCTCGTTAAAGGCTTTCTTTCAAAACGCGTGAGTTTTGTGAACGGTGTTTTGAGAATTGATTATGATTTGATTATTTTGAACGTTGAAGGATTTTATGAGGATACTCCTCTTGTTTAAAGTTGTGGAATCGTGTATTCCGTATTTAAGCTTGTTATTGTATTTTTGAAGAGTTTGGTAATGGTGTCGAGTTAATGGCCATCTCTAGTGGGTATTCTTAATGAACTTACATTCTTAGCATGTTAGTATTGCATGAGTAACGTGTATTGTGTGTAATTTACTCACCTTGTGTTGGACCGACGGGTCAAGGAGGAAATCTATCTTGCCGCTGGATTTCACGAGTTTCGCACCGCTAGCCAACTCGTTAGGGTCCTTGCAAGGCCTCGAGTGAGAATGTATCCGCCGCCTGTTCTCACGGCTTAGCGTGTGCGTGGTTTTGTTTTTGTAATTGTAGCCAACTCGGTAGGGTCCCTATGAGGCCTCGAGCGAGAATGTATCTGCCGCCTGTTCTCGAGGCTAATTGTGGGTATTCATTTGAAATGAGTGCTTTCGAATGGTTTTCATGATTGCATGCATTGACTAAGTGTGTAAGAGGTAAGTGTTCGTTTGGCTTACTTGGCTAGGATGGCCTTTGGAGTATTTTGTTGTTTATTTTAAATCCTTTATTTGTGGATTTTGATGTTGGGATACGAACCTCGTGGTCGTTCTTGTGTACTGTGAGTTGATGAGATTTGGGGCTAAAATCCCAATGGTTTTGTAAAAGTTGTTTTACGGATTTGGGGCTAAAATCCCAACGGTTGGTTAACGTCAGTTTTCAGAAAGTAAACCTTTGGGGCGGTGACCCCTTTTGTCTTTTTTTTTTAGAAAGGTAGGATTTGATAATCCTAAATTGTTTTCTATTAAAACTCTCGATGGCATTCTAAACTGTTTTATAAATTACTTCCATTGATTTATGATATTTCGTTTTTGAAATGTTTTCTCAAACCCTTGCCTCGGGAAGTACTTTTCGTTTCGTTTGGATCTTTGAGGATCCTCGGTTATTGTTATTCGTGGAATGTGAATTGTATGGCTCGTATTTGCACTTTGTATTTGCACTAGCAAAACGGTGGAGTTTTGCTAACCCCGAGTATTCGGGGTGGATGTCTGTTTTGCATTCGTGTTTTGGAGCATAACACAGGGTTGGCATGAAGGATGATGAAAGATGATCGATACTAATCACATGAGGAACCGTACATCGTGTGTTGGTTCAGTTGTACTTTATTTTCATTCTTTGTATTGTTCCGTTATGTACGGGTGTAGTTGTATTTTGTCCCTTGGGCATGAGTTGTATTTGAGTTGTATGTATTTGTGGAAAGACCAAATCGGTCATCGAGTCATTGTAGCCTCGAAGGCATTGTCGAGATGTTAAATGTCGTTACCCGACTGGTAGATCCTTGAGGAAAGGTTCTACGGCGTGTAATATCCCCGAGCGGATTGGGGTGTTACATAAATGGTATCGGAGCTTAGGTTGAGGGAACCTAGGTGCCGGGTCAAGTCGTGTTGTTTGAGTCTTGTTTCGTTGGATTTTTATCCGGAGTCGTGTCGCGACGCGTCGTTTGAGTTTGTTGGTCGTGATTAGTATCGTGGGCGATCATCATCTTCGTGCGACTGTGGAAGTAAGTCTCCCTTCTTTGTGTTGTGCCTCGTGTGACACGAGCTATTTTTATGATTATTTGTTAAGTGGTGGAATTTTATGTGAATTTTGATTTCACGATATGTATTTAGTCGACTCTCGTATTTGATTTATACGAGGAGTGTAAATCGTTGTGATGTCTTTTTATTGTTGTTTTTCTCCATTGTTGATGATTTTCGAATCGATTTGCACGTTTTACAAGTCTCTTGTGGAAGCTTTGTGCTTATACACGTTCGACTTGTTCACTAGCCATGCGGGAGGGTATTTTATCCGGTTTTGTTCTGAATGTGGTATTTTATCGTTTATTTTCGTTTAAAGACTTGTATTGTCTTGATTTTAAACGTTTTGATGCGTGTGCTAGGAGTTGTTTTAGTGAACGTCGGTATGTGTGAGTTCTGGGCATTCTGGCCTATTGGATTTTTTGAAAACCTTGAGTATCTTAGAAAAATAAATTTCGAGACATACTTTTCAAATGAGTTATTTTCTTGTGGTACATCCTAGATGCCACAATGTATTTCAAAAATTTTCTACCTCGAGGACCAAAATGTTTTGAGATATTTTCAACACTTTTATTTAGACCCGAGGGTCGAATAATTAGAAAGTTTTCACTAAGAGAAAGTGTCTTCATTTTTATCAAATGCGAAATGGTTCTCCAATGTCTCGATAACGATGTTTCACGTTTGTATTTTTTTTTTTGAAAGATGATACTCAAGATCAATCGGTGTTCTTCTAAATTATTTTCAAAATGAAGTTTTCGTTTTTAAAACCTATCCATTCCCGTTTGAGGGCTGGGTATGTATGTGTGATGTTCGCGTTGTCCTTTTGATACTTTCTCCCGAGTATGACCGAATTGGCGGTGTGAGCGTTGAGACGCTTTCCACACATTGGTTGTGCTAGCCCCTGTGAGAGGCGGAGTGTTGGTATTGAATGTTGTCGCCTCATGGCAATTTCTGCGTTGTCGCGCATGTGCGAGCTGTTAGAGCTTGATTTGGTATGACCGTGTGCATCGGTGATGGTTCCGTTATGCGTCGATTGTTTAATGTCTTGTTACCTTGCTCCCGTTTTTGTGAATTTCGTGGACGAGGTCGGAGGTAATGCCCGTACTATTTTGACTTCTGTGTTTTCTCTTCCCCAATCTATCGATTCGCTCATGTTCGTTGGTACTTTATGAACTTGTTCGGTATTTCAGTTTCATCGTCCGAACGAGCTGTGATCTTGTTGTAGGCCGATCTGGTTATCGGTGTGATTTTTTTCGAGTTCGGTTCGATTCTTGTGAACTTTGTTCGGGAGTAACATCCTTTGGTTCTACTAGTCCTTTTATTCGAAGGGATCGGATTCTGAACTTCTGTATTTTCTACTTTGTCGACTCATTTATGTTCGTTGACATTTCTGAGCTTGTCCTGCCCTTGTTTTTGTTTATCGAACGAGTGTGATATCATTTCGGAATAACTTATTTGTCGTTGTGACTTTTCAATCGCTATTCCCTTTCCTGTGGATCTTATGGGAATGCATGTCTTGTAGTTCTCACCAGATCATCCTGGGAGTTATTGTTGAACTTTATTGTTCTTCGTGATTCGAACATGATTCTTCGATTTTTGTTGTCTCGATCGTTTGTTTGTTCGGTTTTTGTTCTCGTTTCGTGATTGTTGAACGTTCAGGCTCCTTCGTAATTCCCTTTAGTTCGGGAAATTAGTTTCGTTTCCAATCTTCCATCCCTTAGGCGATGGGATTCCGTGTTTGTTCAGCGGTTGACTCGCGTTTTGATTGAGGTACCGTTGGGTTGGTCAATCATGTTGATTTTCGTTCGTTGTGTTTTGTGATTATCGGATAATTGACTTGACTATAGTATCCGTTTGATGACGCTTGTCACTTGTCGGTTTTATTATATCCCTAACAGCGACGTTGTGTTAGTCGCCGTGGAGCGTGTTTTCACGCCGTTTGTTCCTTTGCGTTGTTTGTAACATTTCGCCGTTGGGCGTTAGTTACGCATTCTTGTGTGTCTCGTTGAGTTTTTCCTGGCGGAATATTTCTTCTCCCTACTTGTTTTAAGTTTCGGGACGAAACTTCTTTTAAGGAGGGTAGAATGTAATATCCGCAATTTTCGATTTCCGGTAATTTCTTTTTTTCGGTCGGAGTCCGTTTTGACGACTCGCTCATGACCGTTTCGTCATTCTGAGAATGATTAATTCTACACTTTTTGACATCCGAGTTCGTTTCGGTGTCGTTTCGTTGAGTTCTGTGCTTTATAGCGACTTTTCAGCACTTGAGTTAGATTCTTGCGAATCTCATCCAAAGCTGTTGTTTGAGTTTCCCAAAGTCCGTTTATTTTTGTTTGACTTGTTGTGAACTTGGTTTGGTTATTCGATCACGTATCGTGATTTTCGGGCCTTTGGGCCATTTTCGTAATTTCCCAAAGTTTGGGGTAATTACCTTCCGTTGTCGAATTTCGAGCCTTCGGGTGGTCGGAATCGTGTGTCCTACTTGCTCTTAGATTCGTCTTTGTGAGTACTTCGTAACCGTATCTTCGGTTCGTATTCAGGTTCGGGTTTCGGTGTCGTTTTGTTGAATTCAGGATTTCTAAACGACTTTTCTAAGTATGAGTTCGTCTTTGTTAGATCACCATTAATTTTTGGTAACTCCAATAATTATAAATCTTGCAATATTATAGAACATCGAGTTAGCTTTCCAATGGTTCAAACGGTGAGTCAATCGGTCAGGACGAGAGAGTTATGGTCGTTTGATTTTGGCGAGCACTTCCAGGAGCCTTTCGGCCGATAGGGGGCCGATAGACTCTCTGCCGGCATCCCGTATGGGTATCGGTTGGGCCTATCGGCCGATAGGCCGGCCGATAGGTTCTGCTGTGTTACACTATAAATGTGGTTTTGAGCGTGAGCAACTCATTCTTTCCCATTTTTTCCACCGAGTCGCGAGAGAGAGAGATATAGAGGGGGAGAGTTCTTCATCCGGGGGTCGATTTTCATCATTTCTTTTCGGTTGTGAGGCTCGGATAATCAATCTAACGCGTGTTCTACGGATCTTAACACTTGAATCACTCAAGGTAATATCTCTTGAAACCCTACCTTTTTGGATAATTGGGGATTTTGGGGTTTTGTCCGATTCTTTCCGTTTCGTTGATGGATTCATGATGAATATGATTAATCTTGTTAGTATCTTTAGTTTCCCTACGGATTCATGGATATTTTGTGGATTTTTACGGAATCGAGAGGGTTTGGTTGTGGTCCGCCCTCGTTGTTGTTTTCGGTATGAATATACATGAATCGTAGGCGGGGTTCCGGGTGTATTCCATTTCCATAATCGTTTAGAAGTGGTTGTGATTGTGCTATTCGAATCGTTAGGTTCATTTTCGTCGATTCCTCGCAGTCGTGCTTGATTCTTCCGTTCCGTTCGTTGTCGTATTCCTTTTCGTTAGCATCGGGCGTTCCGAAGCTTCCCGGTTGAGCCATATCCGTTCGTGGTTCCGTGCTCGTGGTATCGAGGCAAGTACCTTGCCCATACTTTTCTCGTTTTATGTATATGATGATCGGTGGTCGTCTTGATGTGTTTGTTTGGTTATTTGAAATGAAGTTTCAAAAGGATTTCGGTTTGGCCTCGTTAAAGGCTTTCTTTCAAAACGCGTGAGTTTTGTGAACGGTGTTTTGAGAATTGATTATGATTTGATTATTTTGAACGTTGAAGGATTTTATGAGGATACTCCTCTTGTTTAAAGTTGTGGAATCGTGTATTCCGTATTTAAGCTTGTTATTGTATTTTTGAAGAGTTTGGTAATGGTGTCGAGTTAATGGCCATCTCTAGTGGGTATTCTTAATGAACTTACATTCTTAGCATGTTAGTATTGCATGAGTAACGTGTATTGTGTGTAATTTACTCACCTTGTGTTGGCCCGACGGGGTCAAGGAGGGAAATCTATGCTGCCGCCCTGGATTTCACGAGTTTCGTACCGCTAGCCAACTCGTTAGGGTCCTTGCAAGGCCTCGAGTGAGAATGTATCTGCCGCCTGTTCTCACGGCTTAGCGTGTGCGTGGTTTTGTTTTTTTGTAATTGTAGCCAACTCGGTAGGGTCCCTATGAGGCCTCGAGCGAGAATGTATGCTGCCGCCCTGTTCTCGAGGCTAATTGTGGACTGTTCATTTCCGGAAATGAGTGCTTTCGAATGGTTTTCATGATTGCATGCATTGACTAAGTGTGTAAGAGGTAAGTGTTCGTTTGGCTTACTTGGCTAGGATGGCACTGGAGTATTTTGTTGTTTATTTTAAATCCTTTATTTGTGGATTTTGATGTTGGGATACGAACCTCGTGGTCGTTCTTGTGTACTGTGAGTTGATGAGATTTGGGGCTAAAATCCCAATGGTTTTGTAAAAGTCGTTTTACGGATTTGGGGCTAAAATCCCAACGGTTGGTTAACGTCAGTTTTCAGAAAGTAAACCTTTGGGGCGGTGACCCCTTTTGTCTTTTGGTTTTCGAAAGGTAGGATTTGATAATCCTAAATTGTTTTCTATTAAAACTCTCGATGGCATTCTAAACTGTTTTATAAATTACTTCCATTGATTTATGATATTTCGTTTTTGAAATGTTTTCTCAAACCCTTGCCTCGGGAAGTACTTTTCTTTTCGTTTGGATCTTTGAGGATCCTCGGTTATTGTTATTCGTGGAATGTGAATTGTATGGCTCGTATTTGCACTTTGTATTTGCACTAGCAAAACAGTGGAGTTTTGCTAACCCCCGAGTATTCGGGGGGTGGATGTCTGTTTGCATTCGGGTTTTGGAGCATAACACGAGTCGGCATGAAGGATGATGAAAGATGATCGATACTAATCACATGAGGAACCGTACATCGTGTGTTGGTTCGGTTGTACTTTATTTTCATTTCTTTGTATTGTTCCGTTATGCAGGGTGTAGTTGTATTTTGTCCCCTGCGTGGGCATGAGTTGTATTTGAGTTGTATGTATTTGTGGAAAGACCAAATCGGTCTACTGAGTCATTGTAGCCTCGAAGGCATTGTCGAGATGTTAAATGTCGTTACCAGCCTGGTAGATCCTTGAGGAAAGGTTCTACGGCGTGTAATATCCCTGAGCGGATTGGGGGTGTTACAACTGCCCAGGCGATCGAAAACAGAGGTGCCCCGGCTGGCGAGCGCCTCTTCTTGCGGACGAGAGCCTCCTGGCGATCGCTCGGCCAGGAGCGCCTTGAGCTTCCGCTTGGACTTCCGGTGGATGGCCGAGGGGGTGATAGCAGGAGGCGCGTCGAGAGCACTCCGTCGCTCCTGTAGGACGGCCATGACCTCGTCGATCTGTTCCTTGGTTCGGAGCTGATCGAGCGAGAGGCTTGGGCCGCCGTCCAGGGACGGGATAGAGCGTTTCTGACCGCGGCGGCTGCCTTCTACCATCAGCTGCGGCTCGAACTGGGACAGAACGAGGCGTCTGGCCGGCTGGCCAGCGGCTTTCTTCGACGCGGAGGCGGAAGACATGATTTCTGAAAGATTTCTTTGAAGCGCAGTGAGTGTCACTTCAAGTATCTGCCCCGAGAACAGTGAGTGTTCTTCGAGACGGTAGGAATAAAAATTTGAGGATTAGATCCCCTTCTTCTAGCGCCAATTGTTGTTGCCCAAAATATTTATCCGAAGATTAATACTGCTGGAAGACGGACAACAAACAACAATTTGCGGGAGCACTTCCGAAAAAATATGAATAAACACTAGATTTGCCGGGTTTGTTAGGCCCGGGCTTGAATGCTCTCGCGAGATGTTATTAATACAAATATTCGTGGATACAAGTATTAATGAGATAAATCTAAATACAATGAGTGTAAAAAGACTCTGTTAATCCGGCTCTTGAGCGAGGCTCGGTGTTCTTCGTCTGTAACACCCCCAAAACCGACCGGGAATATTACAGCGCCGTGGGGCCCATATTGGAACCCACAAGGCTAAAATCATTTTCGCGAACGTTTAAAAATGCAAAAAGGCTCTTTGAAAGTACTCACGCACACGCAGCGGATAAAACACAGTTCAAAGAATACCGAAAGCCATTTTGAAATATACCACACAGCGGATGAAACATAATTAAATAGATTTGCAGCGAAATTATAAAAACCAGAAAGAACACTCGAATCCCAACAACTACGCCATAGCCAGTATCACCGGAAAGCTCATCCCTTCACGACCGCTACTAGCTCGAACTCCGAGTACCTAAAAGATAAAGCCCACGACGGGGTCAGCCATAATACTCAACAATGATAACGATCACATCACGAAACAATACATATCAATGTAATTACAAGGTAAGAATAATTCAAATATGATCTCACCGAAGTAACCTTACCAACCTGTCACAACCATAACAATCAAATCTTACCATATCCCACGCCTCGTGTCCTTAAGTAATGAACGAATTCAAATGTAATCACCTATACTGCATCCGAAACACTACCAAGATTTCCAAACAGAAACATATCTCGAGTATAGAATAATCTGGTCAAGTTCGATTCTGTCGGCTGAGTCGCACAATCGGAACCCAATCGATAAGGCTGATATCACACGATACATCTGCAAATCAACTGTCCCGAAACAATGGCAAGTCCCGGATATCAATACAAAGCATGAATGCTCACACAATCAATAATGATAACAATCAATGCATCACACTAGAAATATCAATGACATGATAGTTCCACACAAGATCGACAAAGGGATCAACCACGAATGAGAATACCAATGATGTGGTAACTCCAACAAGATCAATGAAGAATCAATAACTGGGAATACCGGCAATACGGCAAATCCCAACGAGGTCAATAAAATATCGACAACCGAGAATACCGACGACACAGTAAGGATCAACGAAGAATCAATAGTCGAGAATACCGACGACACGGTAAGGATCAATGAAGAGTCAATAACCGAGAATACCAACGACACGGTAAACTCTAACAAGGTCAATAAGAGTCGACAACCAGAATTACCAACGGTACGATAAACTTAAATGAGAACAATAAAGGGTCAATAGCCGAGAATACTGACGACACAGTAAACTCTAGCAAGATCAATAAGGACCAACAACCGGGAATACCAACGATACGGTAAACTCCAATAACATCAATCAAGGACTAATAACCAAGAATACCAACGGTGAGACAACTCCCAAACGGAATCAATAAGGATCAATAACGAACGAGATTACCAATGACAGGGTGAACTCCAAACGAGATTTATAAAGGATCGATATCAATGAGTTGACCATCGATATGGTAACTCCGAACGAGATTAGTTAAGGTTCAACGGCGACAGATACACGAGAGAATAAAATCATCAACCATATACAAATCATATATACGGGGTTTCAAAGACAACCCGAATATCGAACAGACCCAATTATACATGGACTGTGAACGACCAATCAATAAGACTCAAGATGGACGTCACGATACGCTCGATCCGGACATGTGTCCGTGTACAAGCCAACCACGGGTATTGATCAATACACGTCTGGTCTCGTACCTAATCAGCCTCACGAAGTACGTCTCGTGTGCACGGTTCAATATGAGGTCGAAACCAACACATGCTACACGTGCCCGTCCCGAAAATCCTACACATGAACGATCAGAACGTATCTGACTCCAGATATGCCACGATACAACATGACAACAGATCTCGAAGAAACGCATATCCAACAAGGATCAGAAGATTTTCCAAGAGGGCAACAATAACTCGATCATGAAAGACCGACACGACCACAATGTCGTATTCCGTCAGACAATAGTCCACATCATGCTCAACAATGCATATAATAATAACACATAAACTCCCAAGGCAGCAGCCAAGTGTCACGGAAGCATCTACTCAGGAATACTCCGGACAATATCACATAAACTCCCAAGGCAACAGCCGAGGGTCACGGAAGCATATACTCAGGAATACTCCGGACATAGGTGCCATTTAGGTCTTATCCCCTAACACATTTCCATTAGGGTACCATACAGGTTTTATCCCCAACAAATCGGCCCCACAGATTACGGCTCAAGAAAGAGCACTTCACAAAACATAACAAACAATGGTGCACATTCACCGCATGGAATATCAACACACACATGCAATAATGCAACATGATGATTATCATAATCTAACAACATTAATTTACCTCAAGCTGGAGACGCTAACCTTTCCACGACCAACTGTCCTGAACAAATACACGGTTTATCCAACAATCCAAAATGAAGTACAGTCCATAACTAATACCAGACCACCGTCCCGAGTTCAACATCGACATGATAACTAACCTTGATATCCAACTCCTCATACAATAGACCAAATTATAATTCACGTTCCCATTTCCATTAGGCATCCTTAAAATCATATACATTATGATTTATCTTACATACCACCATTCCGACAATTCATATATTCCATAATGCCATTGCTATATGAATCATAAATGAAATGAAAACGAAATCATTTATTAACATTATGAACTGAGCAAGCATAACTTGCATTGATACCAATTCGACGAAGCCACTATCAATCCCGCCGTCTTCGTCTACAAGCTCCGCAGCACAACGGTTAATATCAACGATCATCTAATGCAACCTAATATAATAATCAATCAACAACCGGTATAATCAACCAATCAAACTGAACAGTATCTCGATCGTACGAAACCAAACCATATCAACTCTTAACAATACGAACACAAGCCGAAATTCGGTGTTCAATAATACTAACAATGTCTTCAACATATAGTTCATATAACCGCAAGAATCGTAACAACAAAACCATAATCATCTTCATACGAATCCTTCTTCAACGATAACATCAAAATCCGAATTCAATGAGAGGATTATCGAACATACCTCTTGAAGATGAAATACACAAGTAATCACTTGTTTTGAATAGCACGGTGCGAAGAAATCGACAAAGGGGAAGGGTACCGATTCAACTTCCTTCAAAAGTTCATTCCTAAATCACAATAATATCAATTCAATCACCATTCGTACGAAAACGTATAGAATTTCCCAAGTTCAACTCATTGAGGCATTTCATCGAATACTTTGAAGGCATAATCCAATTCAATCGATTATTCAAAGAAATACTCGAATTTGTTCCACAAAACTTCAAGATTATTGAATGATTACGACTATACAATCAAGTTCTACCAATAATCTGAATCAAAATGGAGCAAATCGGCCAAAACACCAAGAAACCTCAAGAACATCCAAAAACCAAAAGTTCATGTGTTCTTACCTTCGATCCGGGTGGAGGATGATGTTAATCCATGATTCCAACTTCCAAAACATGTTGTTATAAGTTGATTCTACTCAAAACCATCAACTTTGCAGAAGAAATCGCAAAAGGGACGGAGAAAAATGGAAAATGATAAGGGTGACTCGGTCCAGGCCTTATATAGGTCGAGACCTGCCGGCCAGTTACGTACGTAACCGGCGGGTCCTTACGTACGTAGCCGGCCGCGGCCTAACCTTATGTCCAGTTCGTTCGGCACCCTTACGTACATAACCGGCAGCTCCCTTACGTACGTAATCGGCCATTACGGCCGTAACCGGCCACCGCCTACGTACGTAATCGGCCAGTCCTAGCCCCCAGCGAGTCCTTGCCGACCATGCTCGGCCATCCCAACGAGTCACGTCCGGCCATGCTCGGCCATCCCAACGAGTCACGTCCGGCCATGCTCGGCCATCCAGGTCATCTCGGCCACGACTCGGCCAGTTGCCCGTCGCGTCGTAACACTTGTTACATTGCGTCGTATCACGTTGACTTGCTAAGATCTGATGGTCGTGTTACGTACGTAACACGTCCTGTATAACGTACGTAACACGTACGTTGACTCACCTGTCAACATCCTCCGCCGAAAGTTGCCGACACAGGGTCCTACCTGCCGACCACGACTCGATCGTCTGATTCCCATGTTACGTACGTAATGTCTCGGCCATAACGTACGTAACTCTACCAATTTAACGTACGTAAGCTTCAACACATAACGTACGTAATGGCCTCCATACTTAGCCATTTCCAGCAATTCCTGTCCAACATCTCGACATAACAAATGTGAACATTTTTTTTTTTTTCCAAAAACCCGAAATTTGTTAACTGGACCAGAAATGTGGGGGGACGAGGCCCACTACACGCCCAAAGAGATTGAGGGAGGACGAGCCCCTCTACACGCCCCAATTAACGACAATAACAGCCGAGGAGATTATTTAAACCTAACATATGGAAAATTATTTTTATCGAGCCTAATCAAGCCATTAATCTTCCCGGACAGATCAGACGGGCTATAAAGCTGAAAATTTCTGAACTTGTAACCTTCATTAGCGAGGTGGTCCGCAATGGTGTTCCCTTCCCGATAAATGTGAGAGAATGAGATATCCATGACACGCCTGAATGATGCAATTTTGTGACAGATGTTTAGCACTTGCCAATTACCCTTGTTAGGCGAGTTGATTAGAGAAAGGGCAATGGCGAGTCCATCTCAACCCAAACTGACGAATGTTTCGTCGTGGCAAAGGTCCAGTAGCTCTCCAAATAGCAAAAGTTCGGCAAAATTATTAGAATGGTTGCCGATAAATTCGTGAAAAGCAAAGATAGGTTCGCCAAAAATTCCTAGCAATCCCCCACGCCCGACTCCCAGGGGTTGCCTTTTGAGGCCCCGTCTGTGTTGATTTTGGTTGTCGAGTCGGCTGACCCATCTCACTATGTAGATTTTTTTCTTTTTTGTTTTTACAATTACATGCAAAATTATTAATAAAATTGCAGGGCGAAATGAAGACCCAAAATATCCGAAAGAGCCGGGCGCCTAGCCAGCGGCGGAATGCATTTGTGGCCTTTAATCATGAGCAGAAAGTCCCAAATTCGATCGCACACACGCTGAGCCGTGAACGGAATCTTCTTGACCCGCATGTCGTTCCTAGAGCACCAAATAAACCACAGAATGAGTATAGGAATGATGCGTAAAATGTGGATAGCACCCGAGGCTTTATTAAACCAATGGGACATAACTAAAGAAATAGATCTGGTTTGTAAAAGAGGGATGCCCAATAAGGTACAAAAGTTGGCCCAAACCGAAGATGCGATCGGGCCATTAAGAAAAAGATGGGGCAGGTCCTCGGTGCTATCACAACAAAAACAAGAATTATCAGCAATAATGCCCCTCGATTTAAGGCCGTCTGGAGTGGGAATCCATTTTTTCAAAAGTCTAACCATGAAAAACGACATAGTAGGGGTAATAATTTGATTCCAACAATGTTTTAAAATAAGATGAGTATCATGACGTTGGCGGATAGCCTCCCACGCACTTTTAAAGGAAAAACCGCCGTGGGAGGTAAGTTTCCAGACGGCCTTATTAGCGATAAGGCCCGACTCAACATGAGTGGGAAAGGTCATAACATAATCCCCAAGATCCGAGGGAATGACGGAGAGAAGTTTGGATCGATCCCACCCGTGTGAAGTCCAAAAATGGTTAATGGTGGTGTTTAGCCGGGGATTAGAAGCCCATTGGGACAGCGGGCTAAAGTCACACCAATTGTCGTGCCAAAACGAGATATCGCCATCACCAATATACCAAAAAATCCATTTATCAGCTAAGGAACAAATGTCACAAATATTTTTCCATGTAGGAGAGTCATTGGGGTTGGATTTAACCACCATGGGGTGGAGACGTTTACAATACTTAGCCTTCATGAATTGGGTCCAAATATTAGATGAGGTACGAAACCTCCACCAAAGTTTAATTTGAGCCGCTTTAATGATGTCCCCCAGACTCCTACAACCAAGACCACCTTCTTCCTTAGGGTAACAGAGCCTAAGCCATGTCGCCTAATGAAGTCTCTTTCTATTGTCGTTGGAACCCCAAAGAAATTTGTTAAAAAGCCGTTCGAAGAAGATAATGACATTTTTAGGGGGTTTAAGGACTTGGAGACAATAGAAAGGAATAGAGCTCAGGGTAGTTTTACTAAGTTCTAGTCTGCCACCCGAGGTAAGTAATAGGTGATTCCACGACTGGAATTTGGCGCTGGTTTTAGCAATAAGCTGACCATACATGTCAAAAGTTTGATTCCCTTTCCACAATGGGGCTCCCAAATAATTAATTGGGAGACTCATTTCAGAAAATCCAGTCGTTTGTTTCACCATACGAACCAACAAATTGTTCGGCTTGGCAAAAATAAAAGAACTTTTAGAGTTATTAATTTTTTGTCCTGAGCTCGCGGTGTAGTGATCTAGGCAATTTTTGAGAATGATGAGATTATTGTAGGAAGCATTGGTAAAGATTAACACATCGTCAGCATAAGCAAGGTGTGAAATCCGAACCTTCTTCCTGATTTTGAAAAACATATCGGGGTGGGGAAGAAAACTTTTATCCAATAGTCTAGATAAATAGTCGGACGCAATCACAAAGAGAAGAGGCGACAGGGGGTCACCTTGTCTGATGCCCCTGTCGGATTTAAAAAAGCCCACAGGACTCCCATTAATGAGAATCGAAAACCAACAATTTGAAATGCAACGATAAATCATGGCACCAAGCATCAGAAGCCGAAGGCTTTTAAAATTTTTAATAGAAAAGCCCAGTTAAGCCTATCGTAGGCTTTTTCCATATCTAATTTAATCAAAACGTTTGAATCAGCTGTAGATATGTCATGACAAACTTCTTGGGCCGTTAAAATATTATCAGTAATGAGGCGGCCTTTAATGAAGCCAGATTGGGCTGGGCTGAGAATTTTCGGAAGAAGGCGGCCCAATCTGGTACTTAGGATTTTCGCAATGATTTTATAAGTGGTATTACACAGGCTTATCGGCCTAAAATCCTTCCAAGCAAGGGGGGGTGAGCATTTGGGGATAAGAGAAATAGTAGTACACGAAAAGGATTTGGGCATGGGGTTTCCGGAGAAAAAATCCCACACTGCCTCACATACATCAGTAGCAATAATGTCCCAGCACTTATGAAAAAATAAGGCATTAAAACCATCCGGGCCGGCCACACTGCCTGGATCAATACTAAAAACAGCTTGTTTAATTTCATCCACATCCGGCATGGCACACAAATTGTGGTTATCAACAGTATTAATGAGACAGGGGATAATGTCAGGCTTAATATCAGCCGGAGTAAAATCAGAACATTTAAAAAAAGTAGAGAAGTAATTAACTCCAGAATTTTGGATATCGACGGGGTCCGTGATTTGGATGCCATCCATAATTTGAAAGATTTTGCCTTTGCTCCTTTTGGATTTGATAAGGTCATGAAAAAATTTGGTGTTCCGTTCCCCTTCGAGGCACCATTTAAGATTGGTTTTTTGTTTCCAAAAGTCCTCTTCCATAGCCATCGTAAGATTGAGATTGGCTCTGGTATTTTTTAAAAAAATAAGATTGTTGTCGGAAGGGTTATTATCAAACTTGATCTCAGCATCCGACACTAGCTCCCTAGCTTCAGCAACTTTAGTGAAAATATCGCCAAAATGTGTTTTATTCCAATCTTTTAAAGAAAGTTTAACTCTCGAAAGTTTGTTCAAAAGTTTGGGCATACCCGACGAATGAACCGGGATCTGCCATGAATCTCTAACAATCCCCAGAAAATCTTTATGCTTGATCCACATATTTTGAAAACGAAACGAGGGTTTAGGTTTGAACTTGTTGTTACCAAAACTACATAAAATCGCCGAGTGGTCCGAGTGAAGGCGGGATAGGTGCTTTACACTCGAATCCGGGAAGGTATCAAACCAAGCCGGAGAGTGTAAAACTCTATCGAGCCTTTGCCAAATAAAATTGCTATACCACGTAAACGGCGAACCAATGAAGCCAAAGTCAATAAGATTACAGTCAAATAGAGCATCATGGAAGTCTTCCATCTCCGAAGGGGTAGGAGACGCACCACCTTTTTTTTCATGGGAGTGTAAAATGATATTAAAATCGCCTCCCACAATCCACGGCCCCTGATTATTGCTAACAGTAAGAAGGTCATCCCAAAGAGCCCTCCTTTCGACCCTAGTATTTTTCCCATATACAATGGTTAAATAATAGGGGACAGGAGAAGCATTTGAACTGACTTCCATGTGGAGCAAGTGAGCAGTGTTTTTCAAGATTTGAAAAGAAAAATTGTGATCAAAGAACACCCAAATGTGGTTACTTTGATTAGCAACCACTTTATCGAAACAGAGATATTTACAAAAGTAGGCCGCATCAAGTGAAATTTTAGGCTCAATTAGAGCCAAAATATTCACGTGGTGGTCTCTACTCAGGTTTTTAACATTCCGTTTAGCATCTTTCTTACCCATCCCCCTAACATTCCAAATGAGGGTGTTAATCATTAGAAACAGTAGGGGTTTTTTGGATTCTAGCGCTTCTCCTCCTGCGCTCCGTGTTGTTGACGTCATTCGGGTCATGGTTTTTGGGTGGACCAACGAGGCCCTGGGCCTCCCTTTCCAACTGTCTCCCATATTCAATATCACGTAACCGCTGTTCATCCCTTTCACTCCGGGGGGGTTTCTGGGGTAGAGCCAGCACTACTTTCCCTGCAACACGATCAGAGTCAATATCAGGGCCAACGTCGGGGATGCCCAAGTCAGACTCAGCGTTGCCACAAGAATCAGATGAAGCAGAGTAAGTGTCCCGAGAAAAGTCACTATTCTCTACTTCGTTAGGTTTCTTGTGAGCACACTCAGAAATATCTTTGGGCACTCCTTCCATCTTGGGGAGGGGATTACCGACATGTTTCAAGGGGAATCCCCCCGGCTGGGCCAGTGCAAGTTCAGGGGAGAGTAAGTCTCTCCCAGGCATGTCTGGCTTGTCAGCCAGGGGAGGAGTCAAATAAACATCCTGCAAACCATGTTCATCAGTAGGTTCAACCGAATCTAGCACAATAATTCCATCATTCTCAACATGATTCAGAACATGAAATGGGTTATTAGATAGAGCATCCTTAACCGGAAAGGCCTCTTCCTGCACACCACGAGATACAGTAGTTGTGTGCAAGTCAAGATCAATATTATCATTCTTTTTATGTTGAAATATTTGTTCTTCCTGTTCAATCAACGGTGGGGTTTTTTCAGTTTTTTTGTTATTTTTGGCAGCCTGATTGACGTGAGAAAGCTTTTCAAAGAAGGCGTTTATTTTTTCAGCAAAATTCGCCCGAGTTTATGGTTCTTAATATAATGATCCATTTCGCGTGGCAATATGATTGCAAAAATGACGGTATTTTGGCCTGTTCAAATTGAACATTTATATCAACAGATTTACCATTACAAGATATTTCAAATTTCTCGACCGGGAGTTTCGGATTTATTTCAACACAAAAACGGGCATAGTTTAGACGAGATTTTGAAAGAGTAGCTTCGTCAGCCATGACAAATTGACCAAAAACACTGGCAATTGTTTTTAAACTCCGAACGTCGAACCATTGAATAGGGAGAGCAAATGCTTTAAGCCAAACCGGAACAACCGGTGGTTCATTTTTGAAATCAAAATCTGGTGTCCATTTCAAAACCCTCATCGGAAGTCCGGCTATCGGTATTTCACGTTGAATACGGAGTTTAGCAAATTGTTCCTCATTAAAACATGTAATTAAAACATGGCGGAGGTTGAGATACTGAACTTTACAAGGTTTATAACCGATATTATGAAGGGTGGTTCGGATTACCTCATTAGCCGGTTTACCATAAGAGAACTTACCGACCACCGACAAACGGAAAGCTTCGGATGCCTTGTCACACTCCGGTTTCGAAAAAACCACTGTAGGAACCGCACCGGACCGGTCGACCGTGCCAAAAGCCCCCTGCAGGTGCTCCGCGCCGCCGGAAGTAGCAGCCACATATGATTTAGCCGCCGGAATGATGGGAGGAATAAAAACACCTTCAGCGAGAGGTCTGTTTTCAGAAGATTTAGCCCGGGTATCCACGACACTTTTGCGCAAGGGATGAGATTTCGGATCCACAGAGTTGTTTTGCCGAATAGTGTGGTCATCGCACACAGGAGGCATGTTTTCTGCAAAAGTTTGTTGAAGTTTTTGCGCCGCCTCTTCAGAAACGGCAGCAGCCACAAAGTCGAGGGATGCTGGCGTCGGGAAATCATCGAGGGAGACCGGATTCTGACCGAAAATAATGTCCGAGCGTTTTGATTCCGCCGGATCTGTGACGGTCTTCTTACCTTCGCCCGACGGAAAAGCAGTGAGGTTTGTGGGATTAATTAGAAGGTTGCCCGAAGAAGAAGACGAGATCCAAAAAATGTGAACATACGAATGTGAACATACGACAATACCCAACTGTCGTACGGGAATAACAAATGTGAACATACGACAATACTGAACACATATACGAAATCCCAAAAATATTCTCGTACGGTACGTCTGATGCACGATATCCTCAATTACAACTTTCGACCAAGTACGGCAATCATACAAATACCCATACGGTATATCCGACATCGAAAAACACATCAAGCATGTAATATCGTAGAATCAAAATACCCTCGATGACATACTGGCACGACTGTCACGGTTTTCAAAATTACCCACTCATATCGCGTCGGTCCCACTCTGTACAGTACATCCCAGATAAAATAATGCGAAAAATTCATAGTGAAATTCTAGGATATTACATCGTCCCTACCGATCGTCTTCCTGATGAGAGAGGCCGAGAGAAGAAGTACCGAATGATAGCTGTTGCCAAGAGTTGGAGATAGCAAAGTGCTGGGTGAAATCTCGTGGGAATTGTAGTATTTCCGTGTGTTCTCAAGAATTTCGGATCCTTTGGGCAAGTGCTGGGAGCCTTGTATATATAGTGGCAGTCGAGTCTTGTCCTATGGCGGGCGATCGCCTTCCGGCCATTATAATAATGGGGCGATCGTCTGCCGGCCAATATTCTAATGGGGCGATCACACAGGCTGTCATACTAAAGTCCAAGGTAGTGGCTGGCAGTCTGCCTAAAGTCCAAAGCTACAGCAGGCAGCCAGCTGGGCGGTCCAATGAGGAGCCAGCACGCGCCCGGAGTCACTGTCACATGCGGCCCTACTGACAACTTTCGGCGGGCTGCCGGGCCGGTGGACGGATGTCGACAGTCAGGTCAACGATCCGTGATTCGCGGATCTTGTCTCGGCTCTTGCACGTGGTGCCTGTCCTGAGGCTCGGCCTTTGCCGACTGGATGGCCATCGGCATGATGCGGTCGTCTCTAGCTGGTCACTGAGGGTCGTCATTGGCCAGTTGCTGAGGGTCGGAATCGGTCAGTCACCAAGGGTCGGTCGGCAGGTGCCGAGAGACGATCGTCCGCTAGTCGGTCGCCAGGAGTCGGTCGCCGAGTACCGAGAGACGATCGTATTTGATGTCGATCGCTCGGCACCGGGACTTGTACTGGGACCTTCGGTCGGCCGATACTTCTTGCCTGCGGGGCTAAGGCTAGGCCGCCTGGTCGCTGGTCGGAAGTTCTGCCTCGGCTGCTCGGCAGTGGCTAGGTCGCCCGATCTCCGAGGCGATCGCCGGTCGAAGAGTATAAATCTCGACACAACAGATATGTTTTAATAACGAAAACCTCATTTTGAAAATAATTTTAGAAGAACACCGGTTGATCTTGAGTATCACCTTTAAAAAAAATACAAACGTAAAACATCGTTATCGAGACTTTTGAAAACCATTTCGCATTTGATAAAAATGAGGACACTCTCTCTTTGTGGAAACTTTCAGAATATTCGACCCTCGGGTCTAAATAAAAGTGTTTCTAAACATTGAAAATATCTCAAACATTTTGGTCCTCGAGGTAGAAAATTTTTGAAATATATTGTGGCACCTTGGATGTACCATAAGAAAATAACTCATTTGAAAAGTACGTCTCGAAATTTATTTTTCTAAGATACTCAAGGTTTTTAAAGATAATTCATTGGGCTAGAATGCCCAAAAATTTCGGGTAATTATACGGAACATTATAGCGCCGTGGGTCCCGTACCGGAACCCACCAGGCTAAAAACCAATTACAAAAATGCCCAAAAAGGCCGATAACGGTAGTACTTATCAAAACTCATAAAATCATTTGAAAACACCCAACCACCGTCAAAACGGTGAAGGCCAAAAACTCGGTTAAAGGAATCGGTTTTCAAAATAAAACTCAGTCGGTAAAATACCGAAAGTCATTACAAAAGAACTCACGCAGCGGATAAAAGAAATACGGTTCAACATGCACAATCCAGCAACACTACTCCTCGTATAAACCAAATACGAGAGTCTAATAAACACATATCGTGAAATCAAAATCCGCAGAAGGATTCCATCATTTAACAAATAATCATACAAATAGCTCGTGTCACACGAGGCACAACACAAAGAAGGGAGACTTACAGTCACAGGTCGCACGAAGACGATGATCGCCCCACGATACTAATCACGACCAACAAACTCATACGACGCGTCGCGACACGACTTAGTCAGACATAATCCGACAAGACAAAACTCAACAGACACCACTGACCCGACAGCCTAGGTTTCCACAACCTAAGCTCCGATACCATTTATGTAACACCCCCAATCCACTCAGGGATATTACACACCGTAGACCCTCTCCTCGAGGATCTACCAGGCTGATAACTAAAATCAAACATCTACACATCGCCCTTAAGTCTAAAATAACTCAGTGGACCGATTTGGTCCTTCAATAATTACATACAACTCAAATGTGACTCATGCCCACGCAGGGGTTAAAATACAACCACACCCGTACAACGGGAAAAATATACTGCAGCGGAAAAGAAAATACAACTAGACCAATACGACAGCAACGGATCCTCGTGTGATTAGTATCATTCATCTTTCATCATCCTTCGTGCCGACCCTGTGCTATGCTCCAAAACCTGAATGCAAAAATAGACATCCACCTTCCGAATACTCGGGGGTTAGCAAAACTCCACTGTTTTGCTAGTGCAAGTACAAAGTGCAAATACGAGCAATACAATTCACATTTCACGAATAACAATAACCACGAATCTACAAAAATCCAAAAGTAACGAAAAGTACTTCCCGAGGCAAGATTTTGGGTAAAACATTCCGACTCCGGAAGACCACAATTAAGGGGAAACAATTTATGAACCAATTTAAAATGCCATCGAGAGTTTTAATAGAAAACAATTTAGGATTATCGAATCATTCTCTTTCCAAAATCAACAGGGGTCACATCCCAAAGGTTTGTTTTCGCAAATAGAAAACCAGCAGCAATACACAGGGTTAAAACCCACGTCACGTGTCTTCGGCGGACATAAAATCAATACAATATAATCGCCCAAGATACGTAAACCTTGGTCACCAAAAATACAACACCAACTCGTGAATCCAGGGCTATACCATTGGATTCCCTTCGTGGCCCCGTCGGACCCTCCCAAGGTGAGCAGAATGCGTTTTCGAAATCATATACACCAACTCGTGAAGTTTTACTCGTGAATCCAGGGCTATACCATTGGACTCCCGTCGTGGCCCCGTCGAACCAACCCACGGTGAGTAAAATACATTCACTAAAACATACACACGCACTCGTGAAGTTTTACTCGTGGATCCAGGGCTATACCATTGGACTCCCGTCGTGGCCCCGTCGAACCAACCCACGGTGAGTAAAATACATTCACTGAAACATACACACGCACTCGTGAAGTTTTACTTGTGAATCCAGGGCTATACCATTGGACTCCCGCAGAGGCCCCGTCGAACCAACCCACGGTGAGTAAACACATTCACAAACATACACACGCACTCGTGAAGTTTTACTCGTGACTCCAGGGCTATACCATTGGACTCCCGCCGTGGCCCCGTCGAACCAACCCACGGTGAGTAAACACATTCACAAACATAAGCAACCGCACTCGTGAATCCAGAGCTATACCATTGGACTCCCGCCGTGGCCCCGTTGAACCAACCCACGGTGATCGAAATACATTCACACAATTAACACCTCACAACAAGGACATTCATACGATCCACCAAAGGCAACAAACACAAAGCACGACGTAATCGTCAAATCACAACGCACCGAAATGAAACAATATACATCCACACGCAACACCAAGTGCACAAACACACCAAACATATCCACACGAGTCACATACTTGTTCATGAAACACACCAATCACAAAACACACGCGGTTTTGAAAGAGGGCCTTTAATGAGGCTAGCCGATTCTTTTGAAAACTCATTTCAAACAAATAAACAAACAAACCAAGACGATCACCAATTATCATATCCACAAAACAAGAATAGTATGGGCAAGGTACTTGCCTCGAATAAGAACAACGCGGAGAATCGACCGAAGTAGGTTGACACGAACCGACAACGAACCCGCCGATTCCACCAATCGCCAACTCGTGTTCATAAACTACAAAGGACAATAACAACAATGAAATGAATTCCATAACATGACTCAAAGCCGCTGAATTCAAAGAATAAATGACGAAGGTTCAAGGATTTCCCCCAAAACGGCCAAGAACACGATTCGTTCCGTCAAAACCCGAAAACGGAATTCCAAGTTGAAACATGGATATACAATCCATAGAATATGTTTAACAACATCATTTAACCATAATCGATCCATCAAAAACGGATGAAAAACAAGATCGAGGACAAATCCCCCAAAAAGTCAATTTGAAGGAAATTAAGAAATATACTTCGATTCGACGAAGAACAATGGATTAAATGATGTTAAACACAAGAATACTACCAAGATTAATCATATCCATCATGAATTAATCAATAATACGGAACGAATCGGACAAAAACGCAAAAACCCCCAAATTCACGAAATTAGGGTTCTAAGAAAGATTACCTTGATTCGCTGGATCAAAGGATGATAACGGATGATTGATTGATGATATAAACTCAAGAACTTCATGGATTTATTGTTAAACAACTTGGCTCCATGGTAAGATCACCCCCAGAGAAGAAGGAGAAAAATGGCCAAAAACCCGTGTGCAGGGCCATAAATAGGCTGCACAGTGTGCCGCGGCCCAGCGGGGGTGTGCCGCGGCACAGGCCCAAAAATGGCTCCCAGTGTTCGACAGTGTGCCGCGGCTCGGCCGGCGTGTGCCGCGGCACCCGGTACAGTCGGTTTGGCCGAAAAATGCCACAGAGTGTGCCGCGGCCCTGCCGGCATGTGCCGCGGCCCACGGTGCGGCCTGCTCGGCCAGGAGCTGCCGAGCACTACCGGTCCTGACTCGGCCAGAAGCTGCCGAGCACTACCGGCCATGACTCGGCCAGTGCCGGCCTGGGCTCAGATTGCCCGGCCATGACTCGGCTGGGGCCAACTCCGACGGCCCGAACGACCACGAAACCCGAACCTGAATACGAATCGATGGCACGGTTACGACGTACTCACAAAGACGAGTCTAAGAGCTAAGAGAACACACAATTCCGACCACCCGAAGGCTCGGAATTCAACAACGGAAGTAATTACCCAAAACTTTGGGAAATTACGAAAATGGCCCAAAACGTCCGAAAATCACGATACGCGATCGAAACACCAAATCAAAGCTCGCAACATGAATAATAACATCAAATGAACTTACGAGAAACTCGAAACAACAGTTTTGGACGAGATTCGCAAGAATCGAGCTCAAGTGCGGAAAAGTCGCTAAAAAGCTCGGAATTCAACAAAACGATACCGAAACGAACTCGGATGACAAAAAGTGCAGAATTAATCATTCTCGAAATGACGAAACGGTCATGATCGAGTCGTCAAAATGGACTCCGGCCAAAAAAAGAAATTTATCGAAAATCGAAAATTGCGGATATTACAACGGCACTATAATATCCGACTAGTTTGGGGTGTTACAATTAGACACCTATCACTTGACCGTTTCCATTACGACTTGTGACGGTGCCACTCACATAATCAGAGTCGAGAACACTTTAGTATTAAGGGGTCCCTCAGTCTCCTTACAGCGGGAGTATCTTGTGATGATCGAGGAACGTATTATTAGTGTTATATTCTTCAGGAGGACACATCACATCTTTCGGTTGATAACATTCCCGCGGTGAGCGAATTTCCAGACGTTTTTCTCGATGAATTACCAGGGTTTCCACCATGATGGGAGGTCAATCTCTCGTTTGAACTTGAGCCAGGAATGACGCCCATCTCCAAAGAACCATATAGGATGGCACTTGCCGAGATGAAGGAATTGAAGTTACAACTCGAAGAATTATTAAGAAAGGTACTCATTCGTCCGAGTAATTCACCATGGGGTGTGCCGATCCTTTTTGTGAAGAAAAAGGACAACTCCCTGCGCCTGTGTATCGATTACAGAGAGCTAAACAAAGTCACTATTAAGAACCTTTACCCACTTCCAAGGATTGATGATTTGCTGGATCAACTACAGGGGGCGACTGTGTTTTCAAAAATCAATTTACGTTCCGGATATCACCAATTGAGAATTCAAGAGGAGGATATTCCCAAGACTGCATTTCGATCAAGATGTGGACACTATGAGTACATGGTGGTGTAGTTCGGCTTGACCAATGCCCCAACCGTTTTGATAGAGTTAATGAATAAGGTTCTGACAGATTTTCTCGATAAATGTGTGGTGGTTTTTATTGACGATATCCTGATCTATTCTTGGAGCCGACAGGAGCATGAGGAACACTTGAGGCAGGTGTTAAGTGTATTGAGGCAGCACCAACTTTATGCGAAACTTTCCAAATGCGAGTTCTGGATGCTGGAGGTAACCTTTCTGGGACATGTAATTTTAGTAGAGGGCGTTAAGGTAGACCCCCAGAAGATCGAGATAGTAATGAGTTGGGAACCACCAAGAAACGTTAAGGAAGTGAGGAGTTTTCTAGGATTGGCAGGGTATTATCGACGGTTCGTCGAGGCTTTTTCTTGTATCGCTTGGCCATTGACGAATCTACTAAGGAATAGTACCAAGTTTGTATTGTTAGTAGAGCTTCAACGAGCTAAAGAGGAGACTGACTACCGCTCCAGTATTGGTACTACCGCAGGGCACATAAAGATTCGTAATATACACCGATGCATCTAAGCAGGGATTAGGATGTGTATTCATGCAGAATGACAGAGTAATTGCATATGCCTCTCGACAACTTAAACCTTATGAGGTGAATTACCCAACGCAAGACTTGGAACTGGTGATCGGTCAAAAACTTATCCTAAAAATAGGAGTTCTTGAGTCGCTCGCAAATATATACGAGGTAGAAGTAGTTTGTAGTAAGTTCTACCAAGGACTTTTCTCCCGAGGATTGTCCAACAGGGCTTCGTATAATATTTTGTTACAAATTGCAAGAAATACATACTAAAATATTCTAAAATATATTTTTGGGTTTTTAAATATTAACTAAATTAAATGCACTAAATTTTAAACCAAACTATTTTTAATAAGACTATTTTATATAAGACTATTTTTAACTAGTGAAAATGAATAGAATTAAAATGAGTTGGGAATTTATAAAATCTAGGGGAATACGGGTTCATTAAATTAGGTTTTTAATTAAATATCGGAATTGATTTATACGGATATAAAAGAAAAAACGAATGTTTAACGAGTAATCAACTTTTCACCTCTGTACTTTCGTAATCAAAGATGTCTTAATCACTTTTGCTTTTTTAAGATGTTGATAACAAGATTAACACTTGATAGATTGAAAAGACGTGTTTCCAATACACTTAACAATCAATCAAGGAGGTTTCACTAGTAGAAATAGGATATGATCAATCTCTATTTAAACCAATTAGTCCTTTCATTTCTCTAACTTGACTATTTTTAGGATAAACGATCGTTCATTGAGTAATCAACTTTTCACCTCTGTACTTTCGTAATCAAAGGTGTCTTAAACACTTTCGCAATCTTAAGATGTTGATAACAAGATTAACATTTGATAGATTGAAAAGATATGTTTCCAATTCACTCACCAATCAATCAAGAAGGTTTCATTAGTAAAAATAGGATATGATCAATCTCTATTTAAACCAATTAGTCTTAAAAATAGTTTAAATCAATCAAATACTCAATATATAACCTAATAGAAATCCCCCTTCCCCTAGGAAGAAAGATTAGCTACTCATTGGTTTATACAAACTAAAATTATAATAGAAATAATTGATATATATAATATATATAGAAACTTTTAATTACTAAAACTTAATGACAATAGATAAAACTTACTTGAATATGATGAATCAAAGTGCAAGAAACATACTTCAATATATAACTTCAAACTTGTTTAAAGGTTACAAGCTTACAAAAATTGAAAGTAAAATACTAAGTAAAATACTAAGTGCTTATTGATCAAGCACTTTTCAATTACAAACTAAATGAAAGAAATACTTCAAACCAAAAATGAAATACAAACTAAAATTGAAAGTTCTAAGGAAAATATATTGCTAAAAGAAAGGAGTATTTCTTAGGAAAGAAGATGGGTTTGAGAATTGGTAATTGGTTATTTTGCAACGGATGAGGATGTCCTTTTATAGGTGATTTTTAAGAATACAATTGATTATTTAATTCAAAATATCTATTGTAATATCTTTGATTAATTCTTTGTTCACACTTCACCCATGTCTTTGAATTTTTAGATTTTTGACCAAAAAAATATCTTGTGGTTGAGTTCACAAGTTGGTCAAAAGTGGACTATTTTTGCATGGCATCTGCTGAAAAACGGCGATGAAAAACGGCCCAGTTTGCCCCGTGTTGTGCGCCGTTTTGTGGTGACTCGGTCTCTTCCGGAATACGCGCGAGGACACGGCGCTAAATGCCGGCCGTGTGTGAAACGGCCCAAGACACGGCCCTTGTTGCGCCGTATGTGAAACGGCCTACATAACACGGTCATGTTTGCGCCGTGTTGTAGGTCGTTTTGCCTTGAAAAATTCCCGTCGTTGGATTTGATCTTGTTTTCCGTCCTTTTTGATGCTTCATGTCAGTAATCTGTAAAATAACCATTTTTAGCTCATGTTTGGACATATCTGTAAAATATATATTTTTAATCACAAATTAGTACAATTATGCCCGGAAAAATGAATATTTTGTATATGAATTTTAGATCAATTATGCACTAATCAAATACCCCACACTTATATTCTTGCTAGTCCCGAGCAAGACTCTTTATTAATCATACACAAAATAAAAATTAAAATAAGACATAAAATAAAAAATAAAAAAATAATACACACAAATTTAAGAAAAATAATTATATATAAAGATAAAAAGAGATCAAAATGCCATTAATACACAATAACCAACTTTATACAGTAGATAAAAATGAATCAAGATTCAAAATAAATCTACTAACGATTTTGAAGTTAAAACATGGTTTTTATTTTTGTAATTCCAAAATGCAAGGTTTCCCCCCAAAAGGTTGATTATTTCTTTCCCACTCGTGACTTCACACGACTCCCTTTAATGGTTGCTCTCGATCACTCGTTTATTTTTTGACTCAATATGAAGAAGAATTTCATCGGCGTCATCAAATATTGTTATTTTTCACGAAATTGAGTGTATTGAAATTCAGCCGCTAATTAATTCAGATCTTGCTCATAAACTACATCCCTTAGTGATAGCTTTCACACCGTTATTTGCTAACGTGTAGCTCTTTTCACCAACACAATTTCTATCTTTTTTTTTTAAAAGGTGATAGCTTTCACACCGTTATTTGCTAACGTGTAGCTCTTTTCACCAATTTTCCTGTGAGACGGCAGCTACGCACAAACAATGGTTAGTCCTTTATTTTTCGCAAAATTTTAAGATCCCTAAAATTAGGCAGCTGTTGCTGCTCAACACTTCTCCTTTTTGTCATTTTTTTTTCGGTGATATCTTTCACACCGTTATTTGCTAACGTGTAGCTCTTTTCACCAATGACTCCTTTTTTTTTAGGGAATAGAATTTTTGCAGAAAATCATTTATTAGTTAAGCATGAAAAATCAAAAACTCCACAAATTAAGTAAATTTCAGTTCTATTTTTCATCAACCGACTGATTCTTCTTTTCTCAAAGTAACGAATGACTCGATTTTATATGATAACTACAAGGCTTGGAAAGAGAGATTAAGGCTCAAAAAATTTGGAATATACAATTTTTCTACCGGTTAAAACAATTTTAGAAGCTTGGATATAGCTAAATTATTGGTGTTATGGCCAGATCTAGAAATCTCACAAATAAACAAAATATATATATATATATATATATATATATAAATATACATAAAAAAAATCAAAGCCAAATAACAAAAATAATCAAATCACACCACAATAATTAAAACATACCACCCCCAAACATGAAAAAGAAATTGTCCTCAGTTTTTAAAAAAAATAAAAAATAAAAAGTAAGAGAAAAAAAAAAATACCCCCTGTTATGAAAATTGATGCTTGAGCTATGCCTTTTTGGATCTGCATGAAAAAATATACAAGGCAAACAACAACAACAAAAGTATACCCGGAAGTATAACACAATTTTTAAGATGTGCATCAAGAAATTCCGAAGAGTCGCCTTACGCTGCCATCAATGCTTTTATTAAAAACAAAAAGAAATACGGCAATAAAAATAACAATACATAAATCGCGAATAGATGCGCGTCAAGAGATCAAGAAGAAACTCCTTAAGATGCCACCATTTAGCACGATTATTGCACACAACAGAAAGTAAAAATACAAGAGGTCCGATATGGGTTATCAAAGGGAGAGGAATGAATCCACTTTTCGTTTTCTCACGGTAAAATCTTCCATCCGGACAATTTTAGCTAGAGCTGGATCTGGTTGAGGAACAAATTCATTGAGTTTTATGATTAGTTCTTCTGGTGTGGTTGCAACGACTATGATTCGTTTAGCACGCTCGTAAATAAAACCTTTTTCAGCAGAGTAGTCGATGAAAGATAACAAACCATCAAATAAACCATTGACATTAAGCAGACCTATTGGTTTTTGATGAACATTTAGCTGGGCTCTGGTAACCACATGAAAAAGTTCCTCAAGGGTGCCAAAACCACCGGGAAGGGTGATAAATGCGCCAGAATTATTTATCATGTGAGTTATGCGATCTTGCATATTTACAGATCTAAACTCATCTCCAATAGTTGCCCCGGTGATTTTACTTTCAACTAGAGGTTTTGGAATTACTCCCAACACTCTTACTCCTTCCATATAGGCAGAAGCAGCAGCTCGTCCCATTAATCCTAGACTTCCTCCTCCATAATGTAACACCCCCAAAACCGTATGGGAATATTATGTAATACCCGGTTGAATTTCATTCATTTTTATTCAATATTAATCAGTCAGTAATTATCATTCAGTAAACTTCACTCATTATTACTCACTCATCATTCATGATTCATTCATTGCGCTCACTGTTGGTATGTTGTAAATTGTATATCAGTTACCGATCGTCATTTCATCTCTGTTTATAGATCGAGACGGGAATATTATCATTTTCATCGGGATTGGTAGTCTTACTGGGAGTATCATTTTTGGCATGTGTTGGACCTGTTCACGTTCACATTCGTATGATTTGTCGGATCATTCATCAGTCGTAGCGAGGAGTCAGAGTTATCGGATTTTTCACCATGTCCAGCATTGAGTTACAGCCGTAAGGATTGTAGGTTACGGCCGTAACAAGGGCTCGTTGATGTCAGGCCATTTAGGACGAACGGGACTTACGGCCGTAAGGTTTCGGAATACGGCCGTAAGTTGAGCAAGTACGGCCGTAAGGCTTGGCCGATTACGGCCGTACGAGTCGAGCAGGGTGTCCGGGTGTTTTTGGCCGAAGGGCGAGTTACGTCCGTAAGAGGGGCAGGATACGGTCGTAAGGAGTGTTCGTGTTTTTCAGGATGTGTCGGACGAGAGGGACTTACGGCCGTAAGGGTTGCGGCATACGGCCGTAAGACGAGGAAGGTACGGCCGTAAGGCTTGGCCGGATACGGCCGTACGTTACAGGCAGGGTACCTGGTCATTTTCGACGAAGGGGGCTTACGCCCGTAAGTTTGGCCGGATACGGCCGTATCATCCGAGTTACGCCGATAAGGTGTGCGGGTACGGCCGTAAGGATGCCGACAGATGTTTTAGACGAGGGCGAGTTACGCCCGTAAGTCAGGGCGGATACGGCCGTAAGGCCGTTGACCTGGGATGTTACGGCCGTATGAAGGCCGAGTTACGGCCGGAACTTCCGGAAGTTTATATAGTGTTGGCCGGGACTTTTTCTTCATTTTCACTTTCTTCTTCCATCTTGTCCGAGAGAGAGCTTGGGGGGAAGGGATTTTCCTTCATCAAACACTTGAGTACTTGATTTTCTTCATTTCCATTCGATCGTGAAGCTTGGATACTCGATTTAACTCGTGTTCATCGGATCGAAGTGGTTGGATCTTCAAGAGGTAATTTCTTTAACATCTTGGATTTCGATTTTGTATTGGAATATGATGTTTTGGACGTTATAATCATGTTATATGGAAGGATATGCATATGATTATGAGTTTGTATAAAGATTCAATGGATTATCGAAGGATTTTCCAAGAACACTTTGAATATTGAGTTGGATTTGCGGGTTTTCGATTAATTGTTCTTGAAATCACGATTTTAGATATTCATAGTGGATTATTGATCGTATTGAAGTTGTTTTGTTGGTTTGAAACACTTCTTGGGGATTTGATGTTGGTGTTATCGAGGTTTGGTTATAATCAATCGATGTTGTCCACATAGTGTTCGATTTAATGCCCCAATGAACTTGGTTTAGTCGTTTTGACCCCTTGAGTTCGTTATAATCGTGTTTGATTCATTTATTGAGCGGATTGTTGGTAATTGTGTTATTCAAGGTTATTCGAGCGACCGACACTTCATTTAGGACGTTTGTTCGTGGAAGGACATTCTTCATCGGTATTGTGTAAGTTAATTCTTACTCAGTTAAAAGGACATTCATTCCTTTCGTTGTTGTTCATTCATAATCATAATTCATTCATAAAGTACTAATCGTATTGAAACTTGTAATTGTCACTTCATTACTTCATTCACGAGGAACGATGGTTCCAATTATTTCATTGAGCTATCATTCATTTCACTGTCATTTCATCTCGGTGAGTCATTATTGATTTTGATGTCACTTTTGTTATATCGTGGCATTCCGGGTCGCACTGGCGTGCCGCTTGGTATGTGTAGGATTTTCATGTCGGGCACATTTAAGTCGTGTGTTGGTTGGTGGCCTCACATTGGACTGTGCACACGAGTTGATGGCTTCGTGAGACTAATTAGGTACAAGACCACATGTGTATTCGATCGATACTCGTTGGTGGCTTGTACACGGACACATTTCCATCCCGGACGTAGTGTGGCGCCATTCCTTTGAGCCATACCGTTAGTTGATTCATATAGCATGTTTGATTGCGTATGTTTCGACAGGATAATTCATAATTTCAGATATATCATGATTGTGTATTTTCAACCCTTGAGGATTGTTGTTCTGTGTAACTGACCCCGGCTGGGGATTCTGTTTTTCAGGTCATGGTTAGGCAAAAGAACGGGAATAGCATGTTGACGTCGAGGAGTCCCAGTGATACTAGCAGGGGGCCCCGATCTTTCAGTTATTCATGTTGTTGTCCTTTAAGTTCCGCTGCATACTTTCATTTGGATACTCCGTTTCATTCAGTGTTGTGTATTTTATCTTCATATAAAATATACTAATATTCGGTATTGTCCTGGTGTGTTGTATTTAAACTCTTCATCGGAGTATTTGGTAATATAATGTGGTTCGGTACTACAATTATATTATTTAATTCATCATTTTCATTCGCCTGGTGGGTCCCAGTCGGGGATTCACAGCACTGTAATATCCGCCTAGTTTAGGGTGTTACAGAGTTGGTATCGGAGAGTGGTTTTGAATACTACCTTCCGAGTCATGTCTCATTTGAAATCATCGTCATCAGACTAGTATCATTGGACTTTCGCGTCACGTGTGACCTGTGCAAATGCCGAGCCAATCGAATAGAAAGAAGCGTAAGATTTCTAATGCCATGGTATAATTTCTGGCAATAGTCATTCATTCATCATTCATCAATTAACAATCCTCAAACATCATCATTCATTGTGATTAGGACGATCATGTTAACTCATTAATCACTTAATTCATTTCATTACTCAGTTAATGATCAGGACGATCATGTTAACTCATTAATTACTCAATTCATTTCATTACTCAGTTGTCAATCTGGATGATAATATTATTAATCTTGTTAAGTTGTTCAAGATAATCATTTCAAGAATTTCATCAGGTAATCATGTCACTTCAGTAAATCATTCATATAATCGCTAAGTTAGAGCATGTATACTCATTTTCATCATCTCATGACATAATCATAACGTGATAATCATACGGGAAATATAATCGTTATGCGAGCTTCCTACTTCAGTATGGGGAGAGCTGTCAGGGGATGCACGCGGAGAGGTCGCGGTGCGGGCCGAAACCCGGGAAATAATCACTCGCTGTCGGGAAATCGTACCCAGGACTCGGCTCGATCAGAAGATGTTCTGGTTGATCCACTCACTTTTATGCAGGCCATGATGACCCATGTGCAATTGCTCAATCATCATTGCGCCACTCTGGCCGGATTAATCGAGAGAACTCTCCCGTATGAGCCTGCTGCTAAGGAAATTGCTGAACAACAACCTTCATCTGTCAGCAAGAAATCAACGAAGCGTAATCAATCCGAAGGTGGTCAGTCAACCTTCAAGAAGCCTCGTGTGAGTCCTATCGTTTCTGAGCGACCTCCTACGGCGCATAATCGTGCGGGATCTCGATCCGAGCGGCGATTCGGCCATCACCTGTTTCAATTGTGGAATGCTGGGTCATTACAGCACTAAGTGTCTGAGACCATCTATCACGTGCTATAATTGTGGGAATTTTGGGCATAAGGCCCGTTTTTGCCGAAAGGACTCCAAGTCGGCTCCGGCGGCATCTCAGGCCCCGAAGCAATTAGCGATTCAGAATCAGACTGCTCTGTCAACGTCGTTTAAGACAATGGAAGCAAATAAAGTTGGAGCTCATATTTATCAGACGGGAGCGTCCGGTTCGGGGACCGGCAAGTCCCGGATTCATGTGATGAAGAGGATCGACGATCCGGTGGCCCGAATGATCTCAGGTATACTCGTAATTTTATTTCAACCTGTGTGTACCTTTTGTTACTGGTACACCGCATTCATTCATTTTCGAATCATGTTTGAATAGACTTATTTTGGGATAGTCCTATTGCTTGTGGACCTCATACCATCGGTCTACCTGACGATGGAAGAATTTTTGGAAATCATACCAAAGTAAGCTTAGTGACCGCGATTGGTTGGTGGACCTAATCATGGTGAATTTATCTTAGGACGATGTAATTTTGGGTATTAGTTGGATTGATCGTCTTGATACTATCCTCAATGTTTGTAAGCATTTGGTCGCTATCTTTCCATCGTTGGTTGTTGAATGTGTGCTTCAGGGAAATAATCCCCGTTGTTCCAGAAGAATTATTATTATGACGAGAGCAGAGAAATTCCGCAATCAAGTTATTCAATCATTCATCGTATCATTTTCATCGATTGGCCTTTCTAAGGCAATCGAGTTATTCAATCATTCATCACATCATTTTCATCGATTGGCCTTTCTAAGGCAATCGAGTTATTCAATCATTCATTGAATCATTTTCATCGATTGGCCTTTCTAAGGCAATCGAGTTATTCAATCATTCATTGCATCATTTTCATCGATTGGTCTTTCTAAGGCAATCGAGTTATTCAATCATTCATTGCATCATTTTCATCGATTGGCCTTTCTAAGGCAATCGAGTTATTCAATCATTCATTGCATCATTTTCATCGATTGGCCTTTCTAAGGCAATCGAGTTATTCAATCATTCATTGCATCATTTTCATCGATTGGCCTTTCTAAGGCAATCGAGCTATTCAATAATTCATTGTATCATTTTCATCGATTGGCCTTTCTAAGGCAATCGAGTTATTCAATCATTCATTGTATCACTTTTTATCGATTGACCATTCTAGGGCAATCGAAATGTTCAATCATTCGTGGTATCATTGTCATCGATTGACGATATTTTCCCAGACGAGTTATCTGGTTGCCTTCACATAGAGTAGTGAATTCAGGAGTGAGTTGTAGCCCGGTACGTCCCCGTTGTCGAAGGCACCGTATCGGATGACCCCGACCGAAATGCAGGAGTTGAAGATTCAACTTGAGGAATAGTTCGAGAAAGGTTATCTCCGACTGAGTGCGTCGCCGTGAGGAGCACCAGTGTGATCTGTCAAGGAGAAGGATAGCTCGTCTCGTGTGTGTATTAATTATCAGGAGTTGAACAGAGTGATGATCGAGATTAGTATCCTCTACCCCGTATTGATGATCTCTTAGATCAACTTCAGGGAACTTCAATATTTTTCCCAGATCGACTTAAGATCTGGATATCATCAGTTGCGAATTCAAGAGTCGGGTATCGCAAGGATGGCGTTTCGTACACGCTATGGTCATTATGAGTTCGTAGTTATGCCATTCGGTATTCATGGAGTTAATGAATCGGGTTTTCATCGACTTTTTGGATCAGTTTGTTGTTGTCTTCATCGATGACATTTCGATTAATTCTCGTGATCGCGAGGAACACGAGGTACGTCCTCATCAGGTTCTCGACGTGTTAAGACGCGAGCAACTTTATGGAAAGTTTTCTTAATGTGAGTTCTGGATGTCCGAAGTGACTTTTCTCGGGCATGTAATTTCATTCGCCAGAGTCCGTGTCGACCCTCAGAAGACGGAGGCTATCGGAGATTGGCAACCTCCGAATGATGTTAAGGAAATCCGAAGTTTCCTAGGATTAGCTGGTTAATTATCCGACCCACGACCTGGAGCTAGCAGCCGTGGTTTTTGCGTTGGAAATTTGGCGTCGTTACCTTTATGGCGTCACCTGTCAGATCTTCAATGATCACAAGAGTTGAAGTATATATTTACTCAGAAGGAGTTAAATAAGCGACAAAGACGGTGGTTGGAACTAATCAAAGATTATGATATCGAGATCCTTTACCACCCGGGCAAGGCGAACATTGTCGCCGACGCCTTGAGTCGTAAGTCCGTTCAGGAGCAGATGCTTGCTCGTTTATCAGTTCAAAAGGAGCTTCAGCAGGAATTCCTTAGACCCGAGATCGAGGTCTGGCATCAGCGACTAGCGGGTATGCTGAAACCGCTCCCTATTCCAGAATGGAAGTGGGAAGGCATTGCTATGGATTTCTTCACGAAAGTGCCGACGAGTCGTCGGGGCATGAATACGATCTGGGTGATCGTGGACCGCTTAACTAAATCAGCTCATTTCCTTGAGATCAAGGATACGTGGGGTCCCGAGAGACTTGCCCAGTTGTTCATTAAAGAGATAGTGAGATTGCACGGTACTCCTAAGAGTATCGTTTCTGATCGTGACGGGCGGTTCGTGTCTCATTTTGGGAAATCAGTTCATCGTGCTATGGGAACTCAGCTTAATCTTATTACCGTTTTTCATCCTCAGTCCGTCGGACAATCAGAGAGGACTTTTCAGACATTAGAGGACATGTTGAGGGCATGCGTCCTCGATTAGTAGACGATTGGGAAGCCTAATTACCGTTGATTGAGTTCACGTACAATTATAGTTGGCATGCTGCGATGAAGATAGCACCTTACGAGGCCTTGTACGGTCGTCGTTGTCGATCTCCCTTGTGTTTGGGACGACCCATCAGAGTCAATCGGCACTGAGCCCGATATGCTTATAGCCGCCCAGGAGAAGGTAGCTTTGATCAGGAGTCGTCTGTTGACTGCTCAGAGTCGACAGAAATTATATGCAGATAATCGTCGACCACCAGAGTTCGAGATGGGTGACCACGTTTTGGTCAAGGTATCCCCGAGTCGAGGTATCTTCCGTTTCGGAAAACAGGGGAAGTTGAGTCCAAGATTCATTGGACCGTTTGAGATTTTGGATCAAGTAGGCGAGTTAGCTAATCGATTGGCTTTACCTCAGGCGTTGAGCCAAATTCATAATGTATTGCACGTCTCGCAGTTGCGGAAGTATGTTGCCGACCCGAATCACATACTTCAGTTCGACGAAGTCGAGATCGCGGATGATCATTCGTACGAGGAGCGTCCTATACGAGTTTTAGAACGGCGAATCAAACAGTTGAGGAACAAGACGATTCCTTTGGTCAAGATTCAGTGGTCTAGACACGGAGTCGAAGAGGCTACTTGGGGAACCGAAGAGAGTATGCGGGAGAGTCATCCCGAGTTGTTTGGCCCTTAGTTTCGGGGATGAAACTCTTTTTAAGGGGGGGAGTATGTAATACCCGGTTGAATTTCATTCATTTTTATTCAATATTAATCAGTCAGTATTTATCATTCAGTAAACTTCACTCATTATTACTCACTCATCATTCATGATTCATTCATTGCGTTCACTGTTGGTATGTTGTAAATTGTATATCAGTTACCGATCGTCATTTAATCTCCGTTTATAGATCGAGACGGGAATATTATCATTTTCATCGGGATTGGTAGTCTTACTGGGAGTATCATTTTTGGCATGTGTTGGACCTGTTCGCGTTCACATTCGTATGATTTGTCGGATCATTCATCAGTCGTAGCGAGGAGTCAGAGTTATCGGATTTTTCACCATGTCCAGCATTGAGTTACGGCTTGGAAAATCCTTCGATAATCCATTAAATCTTTATACAAACTCATAATCATATATCCTTCCATATAACATGATTATAACGTCCAAAACATCATATTCCAATACAAAATCGAAATCCAAGATATTGAAGAAATTACCTCTTGAAGATCCAACCATTTCGATCCGATGAAGAAGAGTTAAATCGAGTATCCAAGCTTCACGATCGAATGGAAATGAAGATAATCAAGTACTCAAGTGTTTGATGAAGGAAAATCCCTTCCCCCCAAGCTCTCTCTCGGACAAGATGGAAGAAGAAAGTGAAAATGAAGAAAAACTCCCGGCCAACACTATATAAACTGCCGGAAGTTACGGCCGTAACTCGGCCTTCATACGGCCGTAACATCCCAGGTCAACGGCCTTACGGCCATAACCGGCCAACTCGTACGGCCGTAACTCGGCTTCGTCCAAAAACCTGCCGACAGCCTTCGGCCGTATCTGCCCTGACTTACGGGCATAACTCGCCCTCGTCTAAAACATCTGCCGGCATCCTTATGGCCGTACCCGCACACCTTACGGGCGTAACTCGGATGATACGGCCGTATCCGGCCAAACTTACGGGCGTAAGCCCCCTTCGTCGAAAATGACCAGGTACCCTGCCTGTAACGTACGGCCGTATCCGGCCAAGCCTTACGACCGTACCTTCCTCGTCTTACGGCCGTATGCCGCAACCCTTATGGCCGTAAGTCCCTCTCGTCCGACACATCCTGGAAAACACAAACACTCCTTACGGCCGTATCCTGCCCCTCTTACGGCCGTAACTCGTCCTTCGGCCAAAAAGACCCGGACACCCTGCTCGACTCGTACGGCCGTAACTGGCCAAGCCTTATGGCCGTACTTGCTCAACTTACGGCCGTATTCCGAAACCTTACGGACGTAAGTCCCGTTCGTCCTAAATGGCCTGACATCAACGAACCTTTGTTACGGCCGTAACCTACAATACCTACTAAATTTTTACTAGGGCTAGGAAAAAGTTCATATGCAAAGAAACGATGAGCAAAGATAATAGCCGTTTGCTATAAATGTGCTAGATGGAACTATAATTTAAAATGTCGATCTTTGGGAATTCCATCTACAAACAGAGAAGATAAAATTCAATTCATTAAGGATGGTCTGAATAAGGAGAATTTAGATGATATCGAAATTTCTCTTGACACGCATCCTAGTGGACTCGTACATTACGGAATTCGATGTTTGTGGAATAAATTCAAACCAGAATATGAACAATGTCTTGGGAATCTGACGTTAAAAGACCCTGTTTGCCAATTTATAAGAAAATTAGATGGGAAGCTTCTCCCCGACTCATAGAAGGCGTTTAGGTCGATTCTTAACGTAAAATCAGAGGAAGATGTGAGCCACAATCACAACTACTGTACATACGCGTAAGTATCTTTTATTTTTGTCGTGTGGTGAGATTTTCTGAATAAAAAATGTGATACGCGATAAATGCATTCATTATTCTATTGAGTAGTTGAAGCGCAATCAACGCAATCACAAACTTGTTAAACAATTTTTACCTTCTTTTTCTTCTATAAATAAACTTTGTGCTTGTTTCTTTTATTCATCCCTCAAACTTGTACTTTTCTCTGTTTCTCTCTGAATAATTTATTTTCAAAAATGGAGTCATCATCTTCATCAAAACAATTTAGCACAGTCTGCATTCTCCAATGAAGGCCTTGAGTTTGTTCTTCATCCTGTTTCTCCAGTCATCAAACTCGTTAATAGAAAACATAGGTACCTTGCTTATTAATGAGGTATCCATATGTGAGGGAATAGGAAAGATAAACTGTTTTCGAAAAATAAGTGATTTTAAGGATATGATTCAGTTTAAAATACGAATGATTCCAAACATGACTCGGAAATGAATGAATGCGATGCACCAGTATCAAAAAGGGTACACACAGGTTGAGATAGAATATCGAGTGTACCTGAGATCATTCGGGCCTCTGGATCATCGGTCTTCTTCATCTCATAAATCCGGGGCTTGCTAGTCCCGCAGACGCTCCGTTCTTGCGGCTATAGGCTCCACCTTTAGTTGCTCCTGTCGTTTTAAACGACGCTGATTGAGTGGCCTGATTCTGAACGGCTGACTGCTTAGGGGCCTGAGATGACGTCTGAGTAGGTTTGGAGTCCCTACGGTAAAAACGGGCCTTATGCCCAGCAATCCCACAATTATGACATGTGATAGTCTGTCTCGGACACTTGGTACTGAGATGACCAAGATCCCCACATTTAAAATAGGTGATGGCCGAACTGGCCGCTCGAGACTGAGATTCTTTAGTATCATGCCTAAGGTGCCACTTAAGAGCTTGATTAGTATCATGCCTGCCACGTTTCCTAGTTATAGTGTTTATTGATGATTTATTTTGCAAGTTCAGATGATATAAACCAGTCAACAATGTAGTTGTACCAACAATATTATTTCGAAAATAAAGTTTACAACTACCATTGCCAATGAAGAAAGAAAATCCTTTCCGGTCCAAGACTGGAATGGATACAATGTTTTTATTCCCCTTGGGCAAAACCAGTACTTCATTTAACGTCAAAATAAAATCGGATTCCAAACCCAGTAGGAGTGCTCCAATATCGGTTGCCTCGACACTTTGTCTGCTTCTGACTGTGACCATCACTTCCCCAGCTTCAAGCTGCCTACTTCGTTCCAGATCCTGATTCATAGTATAAATATGAGAAGTAGCAAATGAATCCAGAATCCATGAAGCATAATACACAATAGCGGAACAATTGGTTTCAAAAACAAAAAGTTTCATACCTGAGGCGCCATTGATCCTGGGACAAGTCCTACGCCAGTGGCCCAGCTCACCGCATTCAAGACATTTGTCCGTAGGTTTGGGACCGCCTATCTTCTGAACATTTAGGGTCTTGCCCTTGCCTTTCTTCACCCCTTTCTTGGGGTTATACTACTCGTAGGTCATTTTCTTCTTGTTCTCGTACCTCTGAGGTCCAGAATAAAACACAAGAGCAGTCTCCCTCGGCTTAGTCTTCATATTAGACTATGCCGTCACCAATTTGTTCATTAGCCCACTAATGTGCATGAAATCTCATTACAGTTGAAATTCATTACAAACTGCATGAAGGAGTCAGGCAGAGATTGAAGGATGAGATCAATCTGAAGGGATAAATCCATATGAAAATAGAGCACCTCGAGCCTCTCAATCATAGAGATCATCTTGAGGACGTGGTCTCCCACTTTCTCCCCTTCATTCATCCTAGCACTGAATAACTGTTTCGATATCTCATATCTAGCAATCCTACTGTGCTCTCCATAAAGCTCGGTCAAGTGTGCGAGAATATGCCTATCAGAAGTCATTTTCTCATGCACTCTCTTGCAAAATGAAGTCCTCGGAGAATATAAAGGAAATAGACCATCAAGTAAGGACACATCTTGGTGTAATGATGAAGTTAAGCAAGCGATTAAGACCAAACGTGAATGTTATAAGGTACTGGGTAAATGCTCAAGCGACGAGAATTATGAGAAGTACAAGGAAGCTCGAACAGAAGCTAAAGGCAGTGCGAAATGCCCAATCAAAGATCAATCAAGAATTATATGCAAGATTAGATATAAAAGAAGGGGAAAAAGATATCTATAAACTTGCTCGAATGTGAGAGAAGAAGACGCGAGATATTGGAAAAGTTAAATGTGTGAAAGATACTGACCAAAAAGTTTTGGTTCAAGATAAAGAGATAAAAGAGAGATGGAGGTCATACTTTGATACTATTCAATGGCCATCAAGAACAAGATATTGGGAATTTAAACATCCCCTCAAGTATGGTTAACCGGGAGTTTAAGAGGAGAATTCAAAAGGGTGAAGTGACAATGGCATTGAAGAAGATGGGCTCAAAGAAAGCAGAAAGACCAGATGGTATAACTATTGAAGTTTGGAGGTGTTTGGAGGAGAGAGGGATCGAATGGGTAACTATGCTTTTCAGTAAGATATGGAGAAGCAATAAGATGCCATCAGCATGGAGGAAAAGTATTCTTGTCCCTTTGTAAAAGAACAAAGGTGATGTTTAAGATTGTTTTAATTATCGAGGAATTAAACTAATGAGTCATACAAGTTGTGGGAACGAGTGATTGAACAAAGGATCAGGAAATGTGTGAAGATAACAGAAAATCAGTTTGGATTTATGCCTAGAAGATCGACCATGTAAGCAATTTATCTTATCCGGCAGTTGATAGAACATTATCGAGATAAAAAGAAAGATCTACATATGGTTTTTATTGATTTAGAGAAGGTATATGATAAAGTACCAAGGAGAGTACTTTTGTGGGCCTTAGCAAAGAATGGTGTATGGCGGAAATATATTGACATTATAAAGGACATGTATGAGGGAGCTAGTACAAGTGTACGTACTAATGTTGGGAGGACAGAAGAATTCCCTATTACGATTGGGGTGCATCAAGGATCTTCTCTTAGTCATTTTCTCTTTGCCATAGTCATGGACGAATTGACAAGAGAAATTCAAAATGACATTCCATGGTGTATGAAGTTCACAGATGATATTGTGTTGATTGATGAAACAAAGGTTGGAGTGTAACAGAAATCGGAACTTTGGAGGGATACTTTGGAAGCTCGAGGCTTTAGACTGAGCAGAAGTAAGACTGAATATATGGAGTGTAGGTTTAGCGAAATAGTGATAGAGAGGTGGGGATGATCACATTTCATGGGAAAGTTGTTCATGGATCTACTTTCTTTCGGTATATTGGATCTATTATCCAAAAGCATGGAGAGCTAGATGGCGATATGGCTCACAGAATAAAGACAGAGTGGTTGAATTGGAAGAGTGCCATAGGGGTTTTACTTGATCCTGACATGCCTCATAGATTAAAGGGTAAATTTTACCGCACGGCAATTAGGCATGCACTAGTTATATATGGCACTAAGTGTTGGGCTGTAAAACAGTGTCACGTTCAAAAGATGAATGTGGCAGAGACGCGTATGCTATGATGGATGTGTGGTCATACAAAAAAGGATCGGCTCAGAAATGAGGTGATTAGAGAGAAGGTAAGAGTTGCGTTTATAGAAGAGAAGATGATGTTAATCGATTACGATGGTTTGTTCATATGAGAAGAAGACCTGTTGATGCCCTAGTGAGGAGGCTAGAAAGTTGGAGAACATGTAATATTGTGAAAAGGTAGAGGAAGACCCAAGAAAACTTGGATAAAGATGATTGAAAATGATATGCGGTTTCTTGGAATTGGAGAAAGTATGGTGATGGAGAGGCAAATGTGGCAGGAAAGAATACAGATGGTGGATGGAATCTAATTCTTTTTTTTATTCCTATTTTCTTTTATTTCATGTTATCTTTTAATTTATTTTTCAGGATTTTTCATTTTCTTTTCCTTTTTTTTGTTAACATTCATTCTCCTTTTTTTTTTTTTTGCTTTTTTCTCTACTTTTTTCCCTCTTTTTTTTCCTTTTATGTTATTTATGTAACGATCATTGACGGTTTCAAAGTTTTAGTCATGTTAGCCGACCCCAAATTATTTTGGGACTAAGGCTTAGATGTTGTTGTTGTTGCATTCCTAAATTAATAAGATATTGAATATTTGAGTTTTTAAAGATTTTTGTTATGATTATTTTAACGAAAATGTTTAAAAAACCAAGATATGAATTAGATATGATTATCTTGATGTTAATAATTAATAAATTCTTATATTCTATATATAAGATCTAATTATGATATTTGAATTTATGCATAATGATGTCTTCGACTTAAATAAATATTTATTTGATTATTAAGTGATGATAATCAATATTTTGTTAGTATTGGTTTAAATGATTATTAAGTTATAAAATTGATTACTAATCAATATTTTGTTAGTAGTATTAGACATCATGTTTGAGATGTCTGGATGTTATCAAGTTAAGTAAGATAATATAGGAAGATATTATCATAATTAACAAGGAGTTGGATAAGAGTTTATCTTATAGTTTGGATAGTGGTCGACTCATGTCGAATCAAGGATACCTATTACGTTGAATTCGGTATTAGAATCTTGGAATTACATTACTGAATGAATTGTATTTCATTAAAGGTTGTTTGGGTGATTGAGTGACTTCGTTCTTCCGTATCATTGGAGGATGTTTTGATCCAGCAGGAGCATTTCTTTTACCTCCGTTATTGAGGCAAGTTAATTCTTGCGTGATTATGATTATGTTAATATCTTTTATATATGTTGTACATTTTACATACGTTTATGTATGTGAATTTAAATCATAATGATGTTATTGATCTTGTCGATCATCCATTAAGGAACAAAGTTTCGAGTCTTATTGATAACCTCATTGCACTTCGGTGAGTTGATTTGATCTTTGTTGGATTTGTACTTCCTTCATTGAGTCATTTGGTCCCTTATTGGAAATTGTAAGATCATTACTGAATTTCGATGTCACATTTGTTATCTCGTGGCATTCTGGGTTACACTGCCATACCGGCTATTGGTATGTGTAGAAGTTCCATGTCAGGCACATACAAAGTCATGTGTTGGTAGTTGGCCTCCCATTAGCCTGTGCACTCGGGATGGTTATGCTTGTGAGACTGATTAGGTATCGTATCAGACATATGCTCCGGGTCCGAAGGCGTCGGTGATATGTGCACGGACACATTTTCCACTCCGGGCATAGTGGGATGGCATCCTTTGAGCCGTAACAGTCAGTTTATTTATACAGCATGTTTGATTGCGTATGTTTTCAAGATACACGGAACTTGTTAGCAATACACTTGAGATTTTGATGATATCATCCATGTAATAAGGTTAGATTCAAATGTAAGTTCGAAGTACTTGGCATGGAAAAGAAGAGCCAAATGGGTATCTCTGTAGGCCATAAAAATTATTTTAAGCCAAGTATAGAACATCCAGGTTGCTATATCAAATCTAGTAAATAGCTCCACATTTCAGGTAAGTATAGACAAGTGGATAACCTAGCTAAAAAGAGGCAGCCAAATATGGACAACTAGGAGATTCAGTACTTATAAAATTTCCAAGTGTCATTCATCTAAGTCCATGTAAGAAAAGTTGAATAGTCAACAAAATCGGCAAGACACATGCAGACGTGAATAAAAAATAAAGAGACAAATCGAGCAAATCACGCAACTTGCATGGAAAGTATGAATAACATAATCTGCTACATTCACATCCAAGACATTATTTATTAGAGAAATCGAAGATTGTGGCGACGACATTTTATGTTGAAGTAAAATCTTCAACAGATTTGAAGAAAACAACAAGCTATTGCAAAGGAAGATAATACTAAACAAAGAAGTCTCTCTCTAACGGACTAGTTTGTTCAAGACATGCAACAATTACCAATAAGTGCTCAAGAATCATACGATAAATATCTGAATTAATTAAAGAGCTATAGTACTATGTTATCAAACATATAATGCAAACAAAGCAAGCTAAATATTCTTAAAGACTAAGCATCGTTAAGAGATGAGATCCCAAAATACATATCAAGAGAAGCTCTTAAGTTTGGAGAACACAACAAACTCTTATCAACAGATTTGAGTAAGGGGTATTTTCTTGAACGAGGTTCTTGAAAGTTGAGGTTGTGCGACATCCACGGGTTCTTGATTGGAAGCTGATAAACAACATGTGAGTTGTGAGGCATCCAAGGATTTTTGATCAAGAGATGACAAGCAACCAAGGGAAGGAGTTACTGGTGCCAAGGACTTTTATTGACTGAAAATTGTTGTAACTTAGTTTATTGTAACCATCAAAAGTTATATGAGTTTATCTCCAAGTGGATTGCAGAAAGATGGACTCATGGATTACAACTCCACCTCTAAAACCACTATAAATGCTGAGTTATTTCCTGCTTTCTTGCATCATATTTAACTACTGCATACATTTTATCTATTGCATTAACAAACTAGGTCAACTGCAAGACTTCCACCAATCTATTGACACCCATCTGACAGCTTAACTGCACAGTGGAGTATTTTCGACCTAGCTATTTCATCTAAGTTTTTAAAATCAGTTCAGTCAAACGCAAAAGTTTTATAATTCTATTCACCCTTCCCCCTATACTTTTACCTAGTGTATTGGGTACCTAGCAGTGATATCAGAATTGGTGGTTCACAAATCACCTGCATTTGGTAGTCACCGGGCCAGATCCATTCATATACATATTTGACTATATATCTTTTATTCTTAAGATGGATAACATGCACTCTAGACTTCCCATTTTTTCTGTTGATGCTATGATATTTGAAAGATAAGAGTGCAGGCACACTTATCCTCCATCCATGACGATATGTGGAGCATCCTTGAAGAATATCCTATCATCTACTTGAAGGACAACACGCTGAGGCCATCATAACTGGAAAACCTGAAAAGATTCCCAAATCCAGAATTGAGCAGACCACATAAGATAAGAAGCTTGCAAACCTTGACAACAGGTCCAGAGACGTGTTATATCAGACTCTTGGTAAAGCCACAATGGTAAAAATCAAGAACTGCAAAACCAAAGAAATATGGGACACATTAGCAGTAATGTGTGAAGGGACTGGGTTGATCAAGGAGAACAAGTTATCAATAGCAACTCAAAAGTTTGATAACATTAAAATGAAAAACAGAGAGACAATAGAAAACGTGGATACTAGATTCATGAAGATAATCAATGAAATCAACTCTCTCATCAAAACATACAGCATCTAGGAGATGTCTCTAAAAGTTCTAAGGTCTCTCAACCCAGAATAGAGCATGAAGGCCATAGCCATGACAAAATCCAATGATCTGTGTAAAATAAAAACTAAAGAATTATTTTAGATCTCAAAGCATTTGAATTTGAACTACCATGTTCATCATCAAAACGAGGTAGTTGGGAAAGGAGTTGCCTTTGCATCTGAGTACCTAACCGCATAGCCCTATAAACTTTGAGGAATAAATGGCATTCATAATTCAGAGATTCAGTAATTTCAGGAAAAGTTACTCTAAATATAAAAAGAACTACAATGAGAATCCCCGAAGAAATCAGAAAGCTGGGAATTGGAAGGTGGAATGCTACAACTGCCACAAAACTGGTCACATCCGTTATGGCTGCCCTGATCTAAAAAGGAAGAAGAAAAGAAAGACAAGGACAGAAAGAAAGACAAATAAAAACCACCCGTTGGAAAAGACCGGGCTCTTGAAGTTTTGAAATCAAGTGTTGGATTCCATTCTGGAGATGAAGATGACTATAATTGCCTAATGGCCAACCTAGTTGATGAAGAGATAACATGTAAACCTTAATCTTCAGAATGTTCTAGATCAGACAGATTTAAAGATCTTGATTTGCATAGGTCCTTTAATCAAATGAATTAGATAAAATCAGCCAAGATGCAGCCAACTTTAAAAACAACCAAGCTGAAGCTAAAAAAATTTTAAAACAAGAAAACTCAGCTAAAATTGATATGGCCATAACTGAGATAAATAGGCAGATAAGTTTAAACAATAAAAGATCAGGTTCACTCGCTCATATTGAGGCTGAACTTTCAAAGCTAACAACTAAGTAATGCTCAAGCCAAAGAAGTAACTTCACTAAAAGCATCGAAAACATTAGAGGAATTGTGGACAAAACAAGGGCCACTATATTCAAAATCAGGTATTAGATATGATCCAAATACGTCTTCAATTCCAAAAACCATATTTATAAAAGGAGAAACAAGTGTACAGCCAGCTAGACTGACTGAACAAAGTAGATGGAAAATTAGGAAGCAGTCGAATCAAAAGACTCAACAGCAACCAAGACAATATAGGAAGCAACCAAGATGGTAGTCTAGGCATCAGCCAGGGCAATTTAGGCCATAGATGACGCAAAGGACCAGGCAATGGGAAAATCAGAATCAGCAGCTCAGACACTACCAACAAACTTTTTACTACCAAAAGTCCCTCAAAATATTTTCCAAATTGGTAAAGCTATATGGAAACCCCAAGGGTATCCAATATTTCAAAATGTGTGGAAACCTCAAAGGAATTTTCAGCCAAGATTTACTAATGGCACACACCAAGCATATCTTCAACCAGGCCATATGTATAATCCAAATAAGGGATATATAAATAGTTATTATACATAGTATAAATCACATCAAAAAAATGTTCAAAATAATAGGAGAAACAAATTCTCCAGAAAATTCACCAACTCTAGAGGACCCAGTCAGATTTGGTTACCTAAATATCGTCTTGCATGATTCCATAAAAATGGGGGAATTACTGTGCTGCATCCATAAAATCACCAGCAGGGAGTGAATAATAGTTTGTAGACTCCGGGTGCTCAAGGCATATGCAGGAAACAAAAGGACACTGTCAAACTATACCAAAGAAAGGAGCCCAAATGTAATAATTAGAGATAGCTCAAGTGGACAAGCCACAGGACATGGAAAGCTGCACAGAGAAAAAAATATCATTACAAAAGTGCAGTATGTCAAGGGTCTGGAATACAATTTACTACACATAAGCCAATTTTGTGGAGAAAACAACTTGGTAGTCTTCACCAAATTGAAGTGTATGGTGATTGATCTTCAAACTGAGGAAGTGAAGCTAAAAGGCTACAGAAGAAGGGATACATATGTGATAGATTGAAAAACAGGCATACCCAATGAATGTTTCATATCGAAGGTAGTATATGGGATCAAGTCATCTCAATTTTAAAGCTCTTAACAAGATAAGCTCAGAGAAACTATTCAGTGGTCTTCCAGAAGGAATAATCAAGAAAGAGACTTTGTGTGATGCATGCCAGAAGGGAAAGCAGTCCAATGCATCCTTCAAGTTAACTCAACCAATCACTCTAACCAGTAGGTTACTAGAACTGCTACACATGGATCTCTTCGAACCCATTAAGCCAATGACTTTCAGTACAAGAGAGCATGCCTTAGTAGTTGTAAATGACTACTCAAGATATACTTAGATTGTTTTCCTATACAAAAAGAGTAAGCATTAACCAAGTTGCCTGAGCTTATAAGGGGAATTCAAAATGATAAATCCATGGCTATCATCAAGATCATATCAGATAAAGGACGAGAATTTCTCAACAAGGTTATACTGAATCATAATGAAATTCAACATGAAGTTTCAACTGCAGGAACACCACAATAAGCTGGTATAACTGAAATGACAAACAATACCCTCAAGGAGGTAGCCAGCACTATGGTTGCTGAAGCTGGCCTTGCCAAGAGGTTCTGGGCCGAAGTTGCTAACACAACATATCATATACATAACATAAGTATGATAGTAGTGAGACAATGTAAAACTCCCTACGAAGTTTGGAATGGCAGATTACCCATTGTTGCATATTTTTATATTTTTGGTTGTAAGTGTTTCATTCACAATAATGAGAAAATCCAACTAAATGCTTTTGATGGTAGAACTGATGATGGTCTCTTCATGGGATACTCTTAAATAAGCAAACATATATAGTTTTTAACAAAAGAACATTAGTCCTGGAAGAAATACCTCATGTTGTCCTTGATCAATCTACTGCTGAGTACAGGAATCAGGATAGACTAAAGAGGACATTAGATTAAGTACTATTCGAAGTGCTCCCGTTCCTCACGGAATGCTTCACTCTCTCTTTAGCTAAAATATGCAATTTTTGGATGAATATCTATTTATTTTTCATGAGAAAAGTGTCTCCCCATGAATCAACCGTAGACCATATCCCATGAAATCAATGAGTTAGGAGTTAGGGACATTAGCTATGACTTGGCTCGATCTTTAAATTTATATGGGAGGCACTTCATTCGGAGTTCATCATCTTGCAAGTCTTAAAGAATCAATTATTTTGCCTAAATGCAGGGTCAGATATACATGATAATAAATTCTGAAGATGTTATACAAATCATATATAATAGATCTCAATAAAACAAACCCGACTATTGAACATACCCCTCGGTCATATGAATAACTAGTCGCAAACCGTCGAGCATACCCAATTACATGTGGTGTATGAACGACCAATCAGTATGGCTCAAGATGGGCATCATAGTACGCCCGATCCAGCAATGTGTCAGTGCACATGTCTCACGAAGTAAGCATCTCGTGTGAACAGCCCAATATGGAAACATCAACACATGGATATATGTGCCCGACTAAATATCCTACACATGACCAGTCGGCACGCAGATATGACTCCAGATATGTCACGATGCAACATGACAACAAAACTCAATTTATCACATATTCAACAAGGATCAAAGAACTAACCGAAGTGACAACAACGATTAACAAGACCAACTATATCAAAGGTAGTGAAACTTGGAAGTACAATCCCGCAACGAAACATTCGACATGATCAACAACAACACCTAAATATTAATCATAGATTCATAAAGATTTACACATACACAAAATGTATGACATTAACAAGAATCACTTATCAGTATATCTAAGCAAGATAACTTGCCTCAATTATGGAGATGAAAAATAGTATTTCCTCAAACGAACGAACGACATCCTTCGACAAAATAATACTCACTCAAACAAGCAACCTTGAATGAAATACAATTCATTCAATACCATAATCTCACAATATTGACATGAATTCATGATAACCGACTTCCACAATTCAACACGAATAGTTCAAATTATTCTAATTAATATCAATGTCCTAATTTATGAACTTCAATGCCCTCAATTCATCTTATAATCACATTAACATGGTTCATAAAGTTCTTCAACATTTATGATCATCTATCTTATAAGGATTGTCAAGAACAAGTTCAAATAATCATCCTATTATGACAATAACATCATGAATCATTATAATCTTCACAAGGAATTACTAATAGTTGACCATGATATCTTAATCTATCATCAATCACTAATTCATCAAGTCTAATTTAACTATATAAAAACTATGATAATTATCTCCCAATTCATCATTAATTTCCCTTACAATAGTTAAACCTCTCAAGAACACTCAAACTATAGGTAATCATTCCCAGTTATGTTAATCAATCAAGAAAGTTGAGTAGAATTCTTTTATAACATGATTATCACATCTAAGTATCCCAAAACATTAAAGATATACTCATTTTTAAGCCCTAATAATCATGTTATTGATTATGTATTCATAAATTCAATAATAATCATGTTATACTCTATTAATTCAATATCATATGGAGTATCCATCAACAATATTATCATCATTTCAGAATTATCACAAGATTAGACAACATACCTCTTGAAGATGAAGAATAATCCGCAAAACTTCAAGAACACACTCCAATCTTCAAACTTCTAAACTCCAATCCAATATAGAAGTCCAAGATAAGGTGGAAGGGGGTTATAACGACTTTTGAGGGAAGGAGGATGATTTATAGAGAGGAAACTCAGAGTTGTTTCGTGCAAAAATGCAAGACAAGCCACGTATTTATAACCTGCACATTCTCTAACGTATGGTACATGCATGGGTTAACGTACTTTAAAGACCTTTACGTACACTAACACCTTATTGTTTACGTATGTAAATGTACTCCATCTCCTTCCAAGTCAATCCTGTGACTGCTCACGAGCTGCAAAACCTTAGCGCATAACAGGCACCCACCCCCCGATAACTCGGGGGTTAGCAAACTGGAATTTTGCTAGTACAAGTACATAATATGCAAGATATACGAAAAATATCAACACAAAACTTAACAACCGCGAAGCCTTAACACGAATCACACACTCTCACAACCAGCACAGAAGCACTTACACAAGGTGAAAGACATTCACACAGTCACATTTTCTCCACGGAAAATAAAAATCAAAGAAACATTGGGAGAGCCCCGATGACTCAAAAGAACTAGTTCGAAAACCCCTTTTAAAATAAGTATTTTGAAATACATATTGATAAGATGGTTTGAAAATGCTATTGTTGACTCGGGCCACTTTGAATGATTGGGGGGTGGGGGTTTGAAAAATCGAATGGAAATACTTTAGAAAATAACTTCAAAATTTCTCGGGTCCTTGACTCAATATGCGGAAAATAATTTCACAGGAAAATTATTTCAACGTCATTCGAGTTCCTCGACCCAATTTACAGAACACTATCACAAAAACAATCATCTCAACATCTCACGGGGTCTTCGACCCAATCCACATAATATTATCACAAGAACAATCATCTCAGCATCTAACGAGGTCCTAGACCCAATCCTCATAATATCATCGCATCACAAACAATGTCACAACCTCTCATTTCGAAAAATCCTGCTCAAGACCCTTGATTAATTATCCCTCAGAAATCTCATCAGATATCTTTGGTTAATTAATCCTGATACCAACATTTAAAACAAGTTAAAACAAACATTCAAGAGCACAAAACTCAGCCTTTATCGAGACCAATATTTAAAACGAGTTGGAAAGAACTTTTAAAGTATGAAAATTGTTCGGTATCGGGGTCTTAGCTGTCACTCGAATATCCGTAACCAATAAGCCTGCCAGGTGCCTCCCTTGCACACCTGTGCACCGGTGTTCACTCCACTATGTTGGCCGCCCCTTGAACATGTCACCGCGCCGGCGCTCACTCCCGCAAGAGTCACCCCTTGCACACGCATTAGGTAACACCGGTGTTCACCAACCATATGGAGATGCTCATTGCAGTGTACACCAGGCTGGAGTCCACGACCCGCCGTCAGAGGCTCCCGGATATGACGTCTCTCACAAACAAATATTCACATTATTTCAAACATCAAGTACACAGTCAATCATCGCAATAATTATCAAAACCTGTACACAAATTCACACAAATTATCTGTCAATCAACAACTACATGGACAAACAACACCACACACTTTACCAATCAAAATTCGGCACAACACACCTTCAGGTATAAACAGACCAACGCCACACATATATCCCTGAATCGCAATTCAACCAAATACACATACCTGACTATATTATCTCAATAAATATAGTTTATACTTTAATTCAAATTAGGTACGTCGAACTAATATTAGCATCAATCACTCAACATTCACAACATATGTATATGTATATATTTCCGTATAAAATAATACATACACTTCGGCAACGATGATTTTACGTAGATATAATTCGTATATCAAGGTAATTGCCTTGGTAATTTCTTGCGAATACTCCGAAGAATACGGTCGATCGGAAAAACTCCAAAACTCCGATGAAACGGGCGAACGGGAGGGTTCGATACTAGCTCCTCACAGGAAACTCGATCCTAATATCCTATCATCAGTCAAACAACGATCACATGAGGAAAAACATCGTAGAACACCCGAATTCCCTCTACGATAGTTTATCGGACAGCTTGAAGGTGTTAAATAGGAACTAAATAAATCGACAAATTTGTAGCAATTAAACCATGGAAAAACAACAAAAATGGGGGGAATATAATCTAGACTATTGATGATCATTCAATAATCTATGTTAATTGGGAACAACCGGACAACATCATTAAAAATTTTGGAAAACTTATCTCGATTATAATTCGATAAATACAGTAAGTTCAATAGCTGGAAATATCAAAACAAAAACGGATTTATTTAAATGTCACTCAGTTACAAAATACACAAAATTTCATCGAAAAATAACTTGCATGTTAAAAGATATACATATTCAAATAAGGCAACTCCATCAACTTCAAAAGAAATGTTGCTGGAAATGACTGAAAAATAGCATGGTTGACTCATTAGAAAACGGTTCATATTATCCAAGTATTATGACTCAATACCTACGGTCCGAATAACATTTATACTCATATGTATTATACTTACAAAATACTCGAATTTTATTTGTAAAATAACTTGCGGATTGTGGAATAATCGAGTTGAAAGAGGGCGACCCGGTCTGGAATTTACAGACTCTCTCGGGAATTTCATCAAACAGTTCCAGTGAGTCTCCTGGAAAATCTGGTCTGACTCGCCAGAAAATGACCATATATCGTCAGAAAAATAGACTCAGATCGGAAATACAGAGGCATGTATTTATATAGGAAGAGTTTTTGTATACGGATAACTAAGTTGTGTGAAGAAATGAAGTGAAGAAGGGCTATATTTATAGGCCACAAGACAGGTCCTCCGTCAAGATTGTGGGTGTGACGCACGGACATGCATCAGCGGCCTGACGTAAGGGCGTTCGTCATGCCCGACAACTTTCGGCACTCCTGACCGAGTCATACGCGCGATGACCCACACCACCCCGCATGGGATTCCCGGATGCTTGCCGAGCGCTGATGCACACAGTGACGCACGGTGCTTGGCAGCTGGTAGCCTTCCACTAATTCGATCATAACTTCTTCTTCCGAACTCCGATTTGATCGCCGTCTGAATCATTGGAAATATAAATCAATTATCTATAATATTGCTCATTTTTAGAATTTTAGGACATCTAAAATATCCGTGGTGATTTTTCAAAGTTTATACTTGTCCACGACACTTCTGTTGTGTCAAGATTTATTCATCTAGACAGGCAATCGACTATAAGGCCGAGCGACCGAGTTCACAACCAGTTAAGCTATGGCGGACTCACCTAAAGCGAAGATACCAGACCACCTTCAGGCATCTAGCGATCGACTCCCAAGGCGATCGCCCTTCGGCGTTCAGCGACCGTCTCTAATATCTGACCTAAGACAATCGTCCTACGCCACCTTCTGAAACCATCGTCCGTCCAAGTCCACGAAGACTGAGTCTCATAGCAGCTCCCATGTGCGGGTCCCCGACAGCCGCCGCGATTCCCGAATCTTGACCACAGCCTGGCACCACCTCATCACCTACCGACAAGCCCGCCGAAAGGTACAAGGTGGGGCCGCCTGGATAAATGCCGACTGATGCGTGTGTTTCTCATTGGACTGCGGTTGATCACAAAGAACTCCTGCAGACTTTGGAGGGACAAGCCGATGTCCTAAAAGACGATCGCCCACTTATTATAATGCAGCAAAGGCGATCGCCCAGCATAGAGAACCTACAACTACCGAAAAGGGGTTCAGGAATCATTCATTCAGTTGGCAATTCATTACAAGCAGTTCAGAGAAAATATATACAAACATACACAATCTCAAGCTCCCGGATTCCTCACCAGAATCTACCTTAGGATTTCTCTCTCAGCACCTCTCAACCAGAAGATGGTCGGTAGAGGCAAGAAGTCTCCACAGGTCAGATTCACAAGCCCCGGAGCTCAAACCAACAGCTTATACACGCCGTGAGAGGCGATCGACCTCTCACCGCCGTCACAAGCTCATCAACATTGTTACAAGAACTCACAGAGCATCACATCTGGTTCTTCCGGCAATCTACACGCTCACAAGCTTAGATAACTAGAATCGTTACACTCACTGTAATAGAATTCTAACATTAATACTTGTATCCCTGAATATTCGTATTAATAACATCTCGCGAGAGCATTCAAGCCCGGGACTAACAACCCGGCAAGTCCTGTGTTATTTATTCTTTCCCACGGAAGTGTTCTCGCACCTTGTTTGCTATCCATCCACTCCAGCTATATCTATCTCCGGATAATATTGTGGGTAGCAACAATTGGCGCTAGAAGGAGGGCATCCAAACCTCCATTTTTATTCCTACCGTCCCGAAGAACACTCACTGTTCTTGGGGCATATACTTGAAGTGACACTCACTGCGCTTCAAAGAAAGCCTTCAGAATCATGGCATCCACTTATGCACCGAAGAGAGCCACTCTCTAAACTGCCGGACACCGAGTCCCGGCTCAATCCGAGCCCCAGCCTATGGCGGAGGGAAGTCACAGGAATGCGAGGCTCTCGATCCCGCATCTGAGGGTTGGTCCCAGTCTCTCACTCGATCAGATCCAAATTGCGGAACAGATCGAGGAGGCTATGGCCACTCCCTGTGATATCCGATCCTAACATTACTCACTTGGTCAATATGATTCATGCATAACTTGTTAATTATGTGTTATTTGGATTACTTGATGTTTCATGGTTCAGTTGATCTTATAGTTAATTTCACACATAGGAATGTGCTAAACATTTGAACTCAGGTCTAAAACACAATCGTGGTATATGTTACGGGACTAAGTTATGTTATTCATAGTATTTCTAATACTAAAAATAAAATATATGTAAAGATCTTATAAAACCCTAAGTACACGTGGTAAGCCTAGAAGTTATAAAGATGTCACTGACGTGTCTATCAGAGGTTAACTAGCTTACCTCGAGATTTTAGTATGGTGCGTGTAGTGGGTCACTTTAAATTGACGATTCAAGTGGATAACCATCATTCAATAAACTAACACGTGTCAAATGCCTTTGACTCTTGTCAATACCTAATAGGATACAATTTATGATTGTATCTGATAACGTTTGTAAAATACTGTGATCTGTCTATGCCTCATTCATTCCAACTACGGTAGGAATTGAACTTATCTTTTAGTTTATCATATTAATTATATTTTTACAAATGATTCCTTCCATTCTTACCTACAGTGTCTCATTTGTGAAGTTTTAGAAAGTTTGACAATAAAGTCCTTCACTAGCATTTTCAACATTGTTCGCATGGGTAATCGAGTTTAAGCAATAAAAATACACCATAAACTTCTACTAAACCATTTTAAAGATCATCCATACCCTAAATGAGTTCAATATATACTCGGAACCGGTTCAAACACTCCAAGAACCGGATCATAACTACTTGAATCGATCAATTATTTCAAACCTAGTCTCTAGTAGTCATTCGAGGGTATTTTGGACATTTCAACTTCATAACCGGCTTAAGACACTTGTTTGATGGATAAATACGACCCCCAACCCTTATTTACAGTCTGTACATGAATAAGAAGCTCCCCACTTCGAAAAATCACCGAAAATTCAAGAAGAAATCATCAAAAACATCAACACCTCAATTCCTTTGACAATCAAGGTGAGTTTCCTTTGTTTCTTCCTTATTCTTGCTATGTTTCTTAGCTATTTCAAAGGTGTTAGAGCTTGTATATGTTCTTATACATGTTATAATGATGTTAAGAATCCATCCATGGCAAACCCTTGTGTTTAATAAGGATTTATAAGGCTTAAAACTCACTAAGGCAATAAAGGAATCAATTCTGCCACCTTTTGGAATTAATAGTATATTGTACTTGATCCGTATGTTTCAGGGTAAGGAGTTTCAGTATACTTATTCTTAAGTATCTTAGGGATATTATGTCAAAAATTGGTGCAAATTCAACGTATATGATAGTGGTTATAAGCAAAACAAAATCTGATTATGACAAGACTTTGATAAACTCTCTTAATCAAGTGTTTGTTATAAAACCTTGAAATTTTAAGTTGTGAGAGTTGAATGAACTTTATAAACAGAGACTAATAGATTTATTAATGAATTATAAGTCCAAAATAGATTGTTTAATGGGCTGGTATACATCGATAAACCGATATAAAGTATGTAGAACACCGGTTATGCGAAGTGGTAAACCCATTCGATATAAAGAGAGTTAAACCTTGCCTGTGGTATGTGAATCCTTGAAATACATTCCTTGAAACAGGTTCTGAAGATATATCATCCCAACCACCCCCTATTGGTATAAACGTAAGGGTATTACCCGATCAAGGTAAGTAGAAATCCATCTGCAACTACAATGCATAAACATAGTATTGTTTCTAAACTTGATGATATCTTGAGAGTGTATTATATTGGATGATTGATCTGTATTATGCTTAAAGTGTTTGGTTGCACCTTAAATTATCATAACATCCATTAGCATCTTCACATGCATGCATAACAGGATACTCACTAGTGTCTGCATGCATGGTACGATCATGGAAAGAAAGAAAAGAAAAATATTTTGTTGGCCGCTGCTAGAGCACCGAGGCATGGTAGATGCATGCTTTTACGATATGTTTAGCATGGTAGATGCGTGCTTATATCATGTTTGAGACATGGTAAATGCATGTTCTCACGATATATTTGGTGTGGTAGATGCATGCCTTATATGTCTGGCATGGTAGATGCATGCCTCATGATATGATATGATGTTGAGTTCATTCCGGTGCTTAGTACGGGTTCAACGGGCCCAAGGATAAGAAAATGATTTTGAGAGATTCTCATTGATAATCATATGTCATATGTTGCATCAGACATGATACATAACATGCATAATTTCTACTTATTGGGCTTTAGCTCACGTAGTTAATGCATTGTAGGTAATTCTGATGCTTGAGCATGTTCCCTCGCTGGATGAGTTGGAGTTCCACTGTTGCTGAGGGTCGACGTACATGGATGACGACCTATCGGGCTTAACCATGGGCTTAACATATTTTCGTTCTTGTTTGTGAACCTTACTTTATAAATATGTATTGCAGTAATGTACTCATAGGTTCGAGTGTCGTTGATGGTGTGATGGGTACTTTAAGTTTACTTAGTATGTTTGTTTAACCTGTGAGGGTGTTTAAATATCGTAATGTAAAATAAATAAGTGATTTGGGAAGCTCGAAGTTTTGTGGTTTACTAATCTCTTGTAGTTATAGCTACGGGGATATTGATGTCATGAGTTTGGTTCGGATTGAGACTAGATGTCTCTGTATGATACATGTGTTGGTTTTTATGTCACAGGTTTGGGATAGGTACTAGTTTAGGGGAAACTCTGTCGAAATTTCACCGTAATTTATAAGTACTAATATGATATAAGATAGTGTAAGTTAGGCAGTTAGTGCGGGTGTGTTACAGTTGTATCGGAGACCGGTTTGTGCCCTGTAGACTGTCCATGTACACGAGATCAGAGCATGTGGAGCACAACAAATCCAGTAAGTGTTATTTTATTTATGTGCACTCATATTTCATGAATTATATTGACCATATGATATAGGGCTCAGTCATAAATAGAAAATAATGCCGAGAACAAGAAATGAAGGCAGTGATGGGGGTAGAACACAAGACCCAGAAATGACATCCACAAGTTCTGATTGTGATCTGATCATTGGTCGATTGACTGAACTAGTAGGAAGGCAATCTCAAAAAATCCAACAACTCATCCAACAAAGAGACATGCGAGGACAGGAATCGGCCGCCACCTCGAGTAGAACAAGTTGAATTAGATGGAGGAAGGTTCAGGAAGTTGAATCCATCGACTATTGAAAATGTGGCAACAATGACTTGGGCTAAGTTCAAGGAACTCTTCAGAAATAAGTACTTTACATCTCCTGTTCGTGCAATGATGATGAACGAATTTATACAGTTGAAACAAGGAAGCATGACGGTTTCATACTACATCTGTAAGTTCGAAATGCTGTCTAGGTTTGCTGAGAATATGGTTAGCACGGAAGCACTAAAAGTGGAGAGGTTCCTTGAAGGCTTGAGACCAGAGCTATACATAGATGTCAGCATGGAAGGAATTCAAGGGACGACTTATTCAATAATTGCTGAGAGAGCATTGGTCGCAGAACAGGCAGAACTGAGGATTCGACAAGCACAAGAGGTTCGGCGGCAATTTTCCCAACGACAAGGCCAACGCTGGTTTAAGAATGAAAAGAAGAGGCCACCTCAATTGCAGAATCCAGAGGCTGATTTTCGATCTAAAAAGGTGCAGGAACAAGGAGGACCAAGTAAGCGCATGAAGTCTGAAGAGGGTAGACCCTTTGTACCATTACCGGCATGCCGTAATTATGGAAAACATAGTGGAGTTTGCTTATCGGGTTCTAAAGTATGCTTTTCATGTGGACAACCTGGACATATGGCGAATGTTTGCCCAAACAAGACAAAAGCTAAAGCGCAGGAAAGGGTACTAGCTAGAGTTTACACTATAACCAGAGAAGATGCTGAAGCTAATCCGTCTATTATCACAGGTAACCTTCTTATCTTTGGTATTTCAGCATCAGTATTATTTGATCCTGGTGCTACACATTCATTTGCATCTACCGAGTATGTGAGAAGGCTGGGTAGAGTACCAGAAACAATTGAGGTAGGTTATAATGTAGTTACCCCCTCTGGAGATCCAAAACAAACAGATAAGATCATACGAGCGTGTAGTATTCCTATCGAAAATAGGGAACTCTATGCTGATTTAATTGTGTTGGACATGAATGACTATGACATAATCTTGGGTATGGATTGGTTATCAAAATATCATGCTACTGTTGACTGTCGGAGAAAGATTGTGACACTACAACCACCTGGGGAAGAACCTTTTTATTTTGTCGGGGTTAGTAAGAATTTAAGATTTCCAGTAATCTCAGCAATGACGGCACAACATTTATTAAACAGTGGTTATGAAGGCTATGTAGTTAGTGTAATGAGCATTGAAAAACAAGATTTCTTGAACGTTAATGAAGTACCAGTGGTGAAACAATACCCTGAAGTGTTTCCTGATGATCTGCCGGGACTGCCACCAGATCGTGAAATAGAGTTTGTGATTAACTTACAGCCGGGAACGGCACCAATTTCAAAGTCACCATACAGAATGGCACCAGCTGAATTAAAGCAATTAAAGACCCAGTTGCAAGAGTTGTTAGATAAAGGCCTCATTAGGCCTAGTTATTCACCATGGGGAGCGCCAATATTGTTTGTTCGTAAGAAGGATGGTTCCTTGAGGATGTGTATAGACTATCGAGAGCTCAACAAAGTTACGATCAAGAACAAGTATCCTTTACCTCGAATTGATGACTTGTTTGATCAACTTCAAGGCGCATCTATCTTTTCCAAAATTGATCTGCGATCAGGGTACCATCAATTGAAGATAAAAGAAGAGGACATCCCAAAAACGGCATTCAGTACGAGGTACAGACACTATGAGTTTTTGGTGATGCCGTTTGGCCTAACAAATGCCCCAGCCGCATTTATGGATTTAATTAATAGAGTGTTTAAATACTTCCTGGATAAGTTTGTTATCGTGTTTATTGATGATATCCTCATATATTCGAAGACCAAAGAAGACCATACAGTGCATCTAAGGAAAGTTTTAGAAGTCTTAAAACAGAAACAATTATATTCTAAGTTTAAAAAGTGTGAATTCTGGTTAGACCGAGTGGTATTCTTGGGTCATGTTATATCCGGAGCAGGGATTTCAGTAGACCCAAGCAAAGTTGAAGCAATCAATAACTAGCCGCACCCCACAAATTCTAGAGAAGTATGCAGCTTTCTTGGTTTAGCTAGATATTACCGTCGATTTGTAGAGGGATTCTCTAAGATTGCCTCTCCATTAACACAATTGACTAGAAAGAATGTTTCCTTCAAGTGGACAGAATCATGCGAGCAAAGCTTTCGAGAACTGAAGAGGCGGTTGACATCGGCACCGATGTTGACCATTCCAATGGGAACTGGAGGTTTTAAAGTCTACAGTGATGCTTCAAAGAATGGTCTGGGTTATGTATTGATGCAGAATGGTAAAGTAATAGCATATGCATCTAGACAACTGAAGGAGTATGAAAGAACTACCCGACACATGATTTAGAACTTGCTGCAGTGGTGTTTGCACTTAAAATATGGAGGCATTATCTATATGGAGAACGTTGTGAAATATATACTGATCACAAGAGCCTGAAATATTTCTTTACTCAGAAAGAATTAAATATGAGACAGTAGAGATGCTTAGAACTTGTTAAAGACTATGATTGTGTCATCAACTACCACCCTGGTAAAGCTAATGTAGTAGCAGATGCCCTAAGCAGAAAATCAGCATAATACATTGCCGCCATGACCTTGATCCAGAAGCCAGAATTACATGATTTGATGAATATGGATGTGGAAATTATCCAACATGGATGGCTAGAAGAAAAAATTGTCAGCACTAACCCTTCGACCTACTTTAATGGATAGAATTCAGCAAGGCCAGAAAGAGGATCAAGAGTTGGAGAAAATAAAGAAGAACATTAAATTAGGAACCTCGTCAGATTTCCAATTGTCAGAAGATGGTATTATTCGATTTAGAAATCGTTTATGTGTGCCTAATTTTGAAGATGTTCGCAAAGAAATATTAATAGAGGCGCACTCAACACCATATTCAGTACATCCAGGAGCAACCCAAATGTACATAGACTTGAAACTACACTATTGGTGTCCAGGTATGAAAGAAGATATTGCACAATATATGGAACAATGCCTAACATGTCAACAGGTAAAAGCTGAGCATCAAAGACCAGCAGGAACCTTGAAACCTTTATTTGTTCCAAAATGGAAGTGGGAGGACATTACGATGGATTTTGTGATAGGTTTACCAAGAACGGTTAAAGGACACAATTCTATCTGGGTTATAGTTGATAGATTGACAAAATCTGCTCACTTTCTCCCAGTTTGTACGACATACTCCATCGATCATTATGCTCAACTCTACATACAGGAAATAGTGAGGCTACATGGGGTTCCATTATCTATTGTATCGATGAGATTCACGATTTGTATCACTTTTTGGAAGAGCCTCGCATAGAGCATTGGGTACCCACTTGTCTTTCAAGATCGCTTATCATCCACAATGGATGGGCAATCGTAAAGAACTATACAAACTCTTGAAGATATGCTCGATCTGTGTTATGGACTTTCAAGGCCAGTGGATCAAACATTTACCCCTAATTGAATTCTCCTACAATAACAATTATCAGAGTACAATTGGAATGGCTCCTTATGAAGCTTTGTATGGCCGGAAGTGTCGATCACCAGTACATTGGGATGAGGTTGGCGAAGGAAGAGTTTTAGGTCCTGATATGATTCAAGAAATGACAGAAGCAGTTTCACTAATCAGAGAAAGAATGAGAACAGCTCAAAGCAGACAAAAGAGTTATGCAGATACCAGAAGGAGAGCACTGGAATTTGCCGTGGGTGATCGAGTATTCCTGAAGGTTTCTCCAATGAAGGGAATAATGAGATTTGGTAAGAAAGGAAAACTGAGTCCAAGATACATTGGGCCATTTTGTATTACTGAGCGGGTTGGTGAAGTGGATTATTGACTAGAGTTGCCAGCATCAATGTCTCAGATACACAATGTATTTCACGTTTCTCTACTAAGAAAATACATTGCAAATCCATCCCACATTCTCAAGAATGAACCAGTTGAGATGGAGGTAGATTTGAGTTACAAGGAGATACCGGTACAAATCTTACTAAGAGAAGTAAAGAAACTCAGAAATAAAGAGGTGCCACTAGTCAAAGTGTTGTGGAGAAATCAACTCGTAGAAGAATCCACTTGGGAGAGAGAAGATGAAATGAGGGCTAAATACCCTGATCTTTTCAGGTAAGTTAAATTTTGGGGACGAAATTTTTATAAGGAGGGGGGGATGTGATACCCGAGCCTAACATTACTCACTTGGTAAATATGATTCATTCATAACTTGTTAATTATGTGTTATTTGGATTACTTGATGTTTCATGGTTCAATTGATCTTATAGTTAATTTCACACATAGGAATGTGCTAAACATTTGAACTCATGTCTAAACACAATCGTGGTATATGTTACGGGACTAAGTTTTGTTATTCATAGTATTTCTAATACGAAAATAAAATATATGTAAAGATCTTATAAAACTCTAAGTACACGTGGTAAGCCTGGAAGTTATAAAGGTGTCACTGACGTGTCTATCGGAGGTTAACTAGCTTACCTCGAGATTTTAGTCGGCGCGTGTAGTGGGTCACTTTAAATTGACGATTCAAGTGGATAACCATCATTCAATAAACTAAAACGTGTCAAGTGCCTTTGACTCTTGTCAATACCTAATAGGATACAATTTATGATTGTATCTGATAACGTCTGTAAAATACTGTGACTGTCTATACCTCATTCATTCTAACTGCGGTAGGAATTGAACTTATCTTTTAGTTTATCATATTAATTATATTTTTATAAATGATTCCGTCCATTCTTACCTACAGTGTCTCATTTGTGAAGTTTTAGAAAGTTTGACAATAAAGTCCTTCACTAGCATTTTCAACATTGTTCGCATGGGTAATCGAGTTTAAGCAATAAAAATACACCCTAAACTTCTACTAAATCATTTTAAAGATCATCCATACCCTAAATGAGGTCAATATCTACTAGGAACCGGTTCAAACACTCCAAGAACCGGATCATAACTACTTGAATCGATCAATTATTTCAAACCTAGTCTCTAGTAGTCATTCGAGGGTATTTTGGACATTTCATCTTCATAACCGACTTAAGACACTTGTTTGATGGATAAATCCGACCCTCAACCCTCATCTACAGTCTGTACATGAATAAGAAGCTCCCCACTTCAAAAAATCACCGAAAATTCAAGAAGAAATCATCAAAAACATCAACACCTCAATTCCTTTGACAATCAAGGTGAGTTTCCTTTGTTTCTTCCTTATTCTTGCTATGTTTCTTAGCTATTTCGAAGGTGTGAGAGCTTTTATATGTTCTTATACATGTTATAATGATATTAAGAATCCAGCCATAGCAAACCCTTGTGTTTAATATGGACTTATAAGGCTTAAAACTCACTAAGGCAATAAAGGAATGAATTCTGCCACCTTTTGGAACTAATAGTATATGTTACTTGATCCGTATGTTTCAGGGTAAGGAGTTTCAGTATACTTATTCTTGAGTATCTTAGGGATATTATGTCAAAAATTTAACTTATATTGTAGTGGTTATAAGCAAAACAAAATCTGATTATGACAAGACTTTGATAAACTCTCTTAATCAAGTGTTTGTTATAAAACCTTGAAATTTTAAGTTGTGAGAGTTGAATGAACTTTATAAACAGAGACTAATAGATTTACTAAAGAATTATAAGTCCAAAACCGATTGGTTAATGGGGTGGTATACATCGATAAACCGATATAAAGTATGTAGAACACCGGTTATGCGAAGTGGTAAACCCTTTCGATATGAAGAGAGTTAAACCTTGCGTGTGGTATGTGAATCCTTTAAATACATTCCTTGAAACAGGTTATGAAGATATATCATCCCAACCACCCCCTATTGGTATAAACGTAAGGGTATTACCCGATCAAGGTAAGTAGAAATCCATCTGCAACTACAATGCATAAACATAGTATTGTTTGTAAACTTGATGATATCTTGAGAGTGTATTATATTGGATGATTGATCGGTATTATGCTTAAAGTATTTGGTTGCACCTTACATGATCATAACATCCATTAGCATCTTCAAATGCATGCATAACAGGATACTCACTAGTGTCTGCATGCATGGTACGATCATGGAAAGAAAGAAAAGAAATATATTTTGTTGGCCGCTGCTAGAGCACCGAGGCATGATAGATGCATGCTTTTACGATATGTTTAGCACGGTAGATGCGTGCTTATATCATGTGTGAGACATGGTAGATGTATGTTCTCACGATATATTTGGTGTGGTAGATGCATGCCTTATATGTCTGGCATGGTAGATGCATGCCTCATGATATGATATGATGTTGAGTTCATTCCGGTGCTTAGTACGTGGTTCAACCGGCCCAATGAGAAGAAAATGATTTTGAGAGATTCTCATTGATAATCATATGTCATATGTTGCATCAGACATGATACATAACATGCATGATTTCTACTTATTGGGCTTTAGCTCACGTAGTTTATGCATTGTAGGTAATTCTGATGCTTGAGCATGTTCCCTCGCTGGATGAGTTGGAGTTCCACTGTTGCTGAGGGTCGACGTACATGGATGACGACCTCTCGGGCTTAACCATGGGCTTAACATATTTTCGTTCTTGTTTGTGAACCTTACTTTATAAATATGTATTGCAGTAATGTACTCATAGGTTCGAGTGTCGTTGATGGTGTGATGGGTACTTTAAGTTCACTTAGTATGTTTGTTTAACCTGTGAGGTTGTTTAAATATCGTAATGTAAAATAAATAAGTGATTTGGGAAGCTCGAAGTTTTGTGGTTTACTAATATCTTGTAGTTATAGCTACGGGGATATTGATGTCATGAGTTTGATTCGGATTGAGACTAGATGTCTCTGTATGATACTTGTGTTGGTTTTTATGTCACAGGTTTGGGATAGGTACTAGTTTAGGGGAAACTCTGTCGAAATTTCACCGTAATTTATAAGTACTAATATGATATAAGATGGTGTAAGTTAGGCAGTTAGTGCGGGTGTGTTACACTCCCCCATGTTCAGACATTTGACGAAAGATGTCCCCCCAACTTACGCAGTCTTCCGCGCCAAGGCCGCCGACTTTCTGGCCAGGCAGAAGCTGCTCACCCTCCGCCTAGGCGAGGAGACGCCATCTTCTGTCCGAAAGACGGAGATCGCCATAACCAAAAAGGCGATCGCCAAACCACCCGGAGATCGCAAGACCTTCGAGGATATGGAAGCCCATCTCCTCTACACATTCAACCGAACTCCGGCCCGCATTTACTACGCCATCAAAGGGCGCGAACCGCTGAACAAGCCAAAGGCGATAAGGGACCACAGTCATCTGGACCACAATCAATATTGTGCCTACCATAAGAGTCCCGGCCACAGCACCAACCAATGCCGCGATCTCCTCAAACAACTATGGAAATTTTTCGAGGAAGGCAAGTTGGACAGCTTATTGGCTTAGCCGGAGCCCCTCTAAACTCCCAAATACGATCGCCCGAGTCGAGCGCAAACAGGCTGAAAAGCTCATACGAGCCGATCCCTCGATCAAACTCGTCGATCGTATACTTCAATCAAGATAAGGGAACCTCGGACGTCTCTCCCTGATTTCCCACCTCATCAAATCAAATGCTACTGCCTGAACGAACATTTCAAAACCGAAGGACTCGTTCGCCATCTACAGTTCATCATCTAACCTGGTGGACTACGGAACGAGATCGCCTCCACCGCACAACGTACACCGTCGAAGGTCGGCATCTAACATGATGATCCTAGGTGGAAGAGTGCAGCCATGGTCCTGGTAGTCGATGGAAGTGACTGCTTCGGCCATGCAAGGTCCCTTTGGGCCAAGATCGCCCGCCCTTCGTTTAAATACGAGGCCGGCGTAGTCTGAGGGCCCTCCAAAACTAATCAGTGGACATACTCGCCCGCCCTCAAAGGTTCATCACCTAACGTGGTGGACCCGGACAATGCGACGCGTCCCTACCCCCGTCTCAACGTACACCGTCGAGGGTCGCCATCTTCGTGGCGGCCCGAGGTGGAAGCAGAGCTAATAAGCCGCGGAAGTGGAGTTGATTAATCCGGAGACGCCCCGCGCAAGGAATCTTCCAGACCGAGACCGCATGCCCTTCGTTTAAATACGAGGCGAGGCGCAGCCTCCGGAAGACCCTACCAATTAAGTGAGTCACGAGAACTAAGCCATCGGACGGAATGTCACTCGTGCATAAGACACGATCTTGGAGGTCGGTCCATCGAACTCCGTGATTGTGCACGGCTCCTCAAGACGGAGATGGACGGCTCCTTTCGAGGATTCGACAAACTTGAAGACCGCTCACTCAACGATTTATTTTTGTCCCCTTACTTTCACTAAGCGAACAAAAACAAGGGGGAAAAGAGTGCGGAGATATATTCACGGCGATCGTCCCTATTCCATTACATACGGCGATCGTCATTAGTCAGATGTTTCTCCTCACACATTTGTACAAAATCAAGCAAAAGACTCAAAGTAGCAATCATTCAAATGGCAAATCGAAGATCAAATATTCGTTTCATTGCTCATTATCTCAAAAGTACTTACAAGGTAGCCCGAAGGCTTAAGTACAAAAGGGAAGCTACGCATTACAAGTTAATTGAAAGCAACAAAAAGAAAAGCGCATCAGGCCCCTGCCTGGCCTTCGCCTTCGGCCGCCGGACTCAATCGCGACCCTTCTCTGGCCTGTGGAGCAGCCTCCCCATCCTCCGGGGCATCAGGATGAATGAGGTTCGCCGGGATCGGATACCAACTGAGATCCACACCGATGTCCGCGAGATCCAGGATAGGCACGGAGAAATCAGGGCGAAGAGGGTGCTCCAGCGCGTACGCTTTAAAATTGTCAGCTAAAGGTCTGACCTCCAATCCTCCTTTCTTAGCAACTCGGAGCGAGTCAGCGAACGCCATATAATAGGCGAACTCACTGACAAACTCCACGTTACGAAATGGATTGGCCTCGGCTGCCTCTTGCTTCCCCTTCAGCTCGGCCAGCGCCTTTTGCACGCCTTGGAGCTCGACCTCCCTTGCAGCCGTCTCCCCGTTCGACTCCGCCAACTCACTATTCAGCCGTGCAATGGTCACTTTAAGACGATCGGCCTCCATCTCAGCGGCCTTCTGCGCCCGCACGGCATTGGTCATCCGGTCCCGAAAGAGATAGACCGTCACCCGAGACATCTCGGCATCCTTCCTCGCCAGCTCAAGCTCTTGGCTCGTCCGCTTAGCAGCCTCCAAAGAGTCCTTCTCCATCGCCGCGATCTTGTCGGCGAACTCGGCGTTCTCTTTCCGAGCCGTCTCGAGATCCGCCTGCAGACGAATAGTAGAAGGTCGCCCTTCGAACTCCTGCGCAGCTTGAACAGCCATCGTTGCCGTCTGGAGGGAGAGGGCGAGAACAGCCTGCATTGTACTCCCAGATCGCTGACGAGCGATCGCATCTAGATCGGTCGTCCAAGCCTTCGATAGAGCAGAAACGGCCCGGTTGACGTACTGCGGGATGTCGCAGGGTTCGCGAGGAGATCGGGTCGCCAAGAAGTCCACCACCATCGGCGGACATGTTGGATCAGCTCTACAGATCCTGCATCAGAACCACAAAAAGTTAACACATCTCCTACGTGAATAACCAGTTTCAACTCAGCAAGCTAAGCTCACCTCTCAGCTCTTTCAGGATCGCGGCCAAACTATGGCTTCCCACGAGGGGTCTCGGCCTCAGCGATCGCCATCTCTCGCAAGAAAGCCACAGAGGGCGGCTCCGCAGAGGGCGGCTCACTCTCCGGAGGAAGAACGGTGATCGGAGGCGCGGTGATCGGCACCTCATTGGCAGGGGCAGAAATCGGGGTCTCTTCCGGCCTCGGTCTTTTGAGATTCATTTGAAGCCCTTCCTCCGGAACTCCCTCCTCAGCCACGATCGGCTCCACGCGAGGCTCCGCCTCCGGAATAATTGGCAATGCAACAGGTGGAGCCCGAGACGACTTCTTGTGGTGTAGACGGCCCAGAACTCCAGGATTCGACATGGCGATCTCCGGCGGGGGCTCCAAAAAGCGAGGAAAGCGAACCTCTACAGTTAAGACGATCGATCAGCAGTTAGATATTTTCCTCAATTAAGGCGATCGCCAAGAAAGTGAAGGTCGCAGAAACTCATACCTGGCACCGAGAGATGTCTCGGGAAACGGAATAGCCGAGCCGACAACCAATGACTCTCCTTAGTAATCCGGTTAGCGTCAAGGTGGTCGTCCGACAAACTCCGTATCCGCTCCCAGACAACCAAGAAGTCAAAGGGCAGCTCCTCGATCGCCGGAATATGAAAACCTGCAAAACCGAAATCAAATTAGATTAGTTCAGAACACATCCGAACAAAGGGAGAGTCTAAACCCTTACCGGGATTCCTCTCCCGAAACTCAGTAGGGATCTCCAGCTCGCCCGAAGGATTGTCGCTTTCCGAAGCCCTCCACGCGCCGGCGACCCAGAACCACTTCGTCGAGTCGCCCCGCGCCTTATTCGGAACTCCGAGGATTACCCGACCAGATCGGCCCTGAATATGGTGACCTCCGACCGACCCTTTCTGAGCCGTCATCTTGAACAAGTGATTTATCTCTGATGGCGAAGGAAGGCAGTACAGGCGATGACCGCCAAACAGAGTGAGAGTACAGATTATCTGGAGCCAAGCGTTCGGCGTCAGCTGAAGTGGCGCCACGTTCCAAGCGGCCAGCAAGTGGGAGACAGCAAAAGATAGAGGGAAGCGTAGCCTGACCTCCATAATCGCCTCATTCACGGCGACCATACCCATCGGGGGTTGATCGGCATGCTCATTCTCCGCCGGCGCAAATATTTCCACATCTGAAGGAACGTGGAACCTCGTCCTCCAGACGGCCAGATCTTTCCTGGTCTCCGAACTCCGAATTTGGCCAAGCGACCACAAAGATCGCTGCGCAGCCCGGTACTGCGACCGTTTGGCAAGCTGATAAGGGTAAGCGATCGAGTAATCCCAGAAATCGAATATGGGAGTCGGACCAGCCAACTTCTCCATAATCTCAGCAAAATCCAGATAGGCCCGGCCGAAAGCACTATGCTGCTCCCAGTGGGCCCTAATTGCCAGATCTCTCTCCATCTGCGATCGTCTGTCTTCAGCGGCCGCCTCTTTAGCGACGTCATCCTCATTGAATAAAGCCTCGACTTCAGTAGGATCAATTCCGGCGCGGATGGCCTCTGCGGCCGTCTCCAGATGGAAGTCAGAAGAAGGTCCTCCCTGGACGGTCGATGTCCCGGCGGCGGAACTGGTGCCCACTCCATGAGATGATAATGTTCCAGCCATTCTCAAAGAAAGAAAGGAGAAAGGGAGTTTTTTTCTTACCCAAAGTTAAAGTTGATCGACGATCGGCAGTCGAATCTCTCAGAAGCGTTCTTCAGTAAAGTCCTTCTTTCTCCAGTGATAAAGCGCGTGAGAGTTTTGACGCTGCGTCCTCACGTCCTTTTATAGGAGGTGAAAAGGACTCCTGTGCAATTAAGAAGAACCTCAGGGGTCGGAAGTGCAGCCGTCGCATTTATTGACTCCCTCGAGACCCGCGTACGCGTCTTTTGAAGGACGCGTCAGACGAGGAGTCATTAATGACCGTTGATATCCTCCAATAGAAGCCCGACACGTGCGCGGAGACTTTTCCATGCCCATTGCCATTTCCCGCGCAGTTTAGCGGCCAACCAGGTCGTCCAAATTCAGTTTCAATCAGCTCAATGACGATCGCCAGTTCAGTAAAATGCAAAGACACTCGCCATAATTCAGTGATCGCCAGCAGAACCACCTCACCCCATGTTTCCAACGTAGGAGCGAGCTGGGGGGGGGGGCAATTGTTGTGTCAAGATTTATTCATCTAGACAGGCGATTGACTATAAGGCCGAGCGACCGAGTTCACAACCAGTTAAGCTATGGCGGACTCGCCTAAAGCGAAGATACCAGACCGCCTTCAGGCATCTAGCGATCGACTCCCAAGGCGATCGGCCTTAGGCGTTCAGCGACCGTCTCTGATATCCGACCTAAGACAATCGTCCTACGCCACCTTCTGAAACCATCGTCCATCCAAGTCCACGAAGACTGAGTCTCATAGCAGCTCCCATGTGCGGGTCCCCGACAGCCGCCGCGATTCCCGGATCGTTGACCACAGCCTGGCACCACCTCATCACCTACCGACAAGCCCGCCGAAAGGTACAAGGTGGGGCCGCCCGTGACAGCGACTCGGACGCGTGCAGGTTTCTCATTGGACCGCGCGGTTGACTGCCAGCAACTCCTGCAGACTTTGGAGGGACAAGCCCATGTGCTAAAAGACGATCGCCCGCTTATTATAATGCAGCAAAGGCGGTCGCCCATCATAGAAAAATGCTATAAATAGAGAACCTACAACTACCGGAAAGGGGTTCAGGAATCATTCATTCAGTTGGCAATTCATTACAAGCAGTTCAGAGAAAATATATACAAACATACACAATCTCAGGCTCCCGGCTTCCTCACCAGAATCTACCTTAGGATTTCTCTCTCAGCACCTCTCAACCAGAAGACGTTCGGCAGAGGCAAGAAGTCTCCACAGGTCAGATTCACAAGCCCCGGAGCTCAAACCAACAGCTTATACACGCCGTGAGAGGCGATCGACCTCTCACCGCCGTCACAAGCTCATCAACGTTGTTACAAGAACTCACAGAGCATCACATCTGGTTCTTCCGGCAATCTACACGCTCACAAGCTTAGATAACTAGAATCGTTACACTCACTGTAATAGAATTCTAACATTAATACTTGTATCCCTGAATATTCATATTAATAACATCTCGCGAGAGCATTCAAGCCCGGGACTAACAACCCCGGCAAGTCTTGTGTTATTTATTCTTTCCCACGGAAGTGTTCTCACATCTTGTTTGCTATCCATCCATTCCAGCTATATCTATCTCCGGATAATATTTTCGGTAGCAACAACTTTCAAGAAAATGTCCAATTTTATTATTATTTACACTCTCGGTGCTTATCTCGTATTTTAAATGGTCCAAGACCATAAATGTATCTCAGATACATCCAAGTAAGTTCACAAGCTCATATATAGTCCGGATAATTTTCTCTAAATTTCGTTAAATAATTTATCGGAGAATACAAAGTTCACCACCGTCACATTCTTACTAATAATTATTCGATGATATTAGAAAATACTACCCGACACCTTACTCTCATCTACTAAATATCACATAATTTACCTAACAAAAATCACGTCATCAATCTTCCAACAAAGTCAACGATAAAATATTATTCTAAAATTCAGGATATTACATATTACCCCCCTTAAAATAAGTTTCGTCCTCGAAACTTAAAACAAAGAGTAGTAGACCAAACTAAGAAAACAACCCCTTAGTAACACCACAAGCATCTACACATGATTCAGTAAGCATCCCCGAATGCACAAAGTAGGCAATACTAAAAGGAAAAAAGAATTTGGAAAGTATGCGTACTATATACGAGACCGAGTGTTCTTATTGTTGTGTCGAGATTTATACGTCTCAACAGGCGATCGCCTCAGAGGCCAGGCGACCTAGCCATAGCCGAACAGCCAAGGCAGAACTACCGACCGAAGGTCCCAGGACAAGTCCTGGTGCCGAGCGATCAACATCTAAGATGATCGTCACTCGGTACTTGGCGATCGACTCCTGGTGGCCGACTAGCTGACGACCGAAGGTCCCAGGACAAGTCCTGGTGCCGAGCGATTAACATCTAATATGATTGTCTCTCGGTACTTGGCGATCGACTCCTGGTGACCGACCGAATGACGACCGCCTCATGCCGCGCGAAGCCGTCGCTTGTCCAGTCGGCAAGGGCCGAAGTGTAACACCCCCAAGATATTCGAGGTGTATTACAGCGTCGTGGACCCCTACATGGGACCCACCAGGCTAACACAAGAAAACACCACTCGACTAACCGCCTCGGTTAGCAAGGAAACAATTGTTAACAACAAGAACATAAAACAACACGTCCGGTACAACCGGCATAATAAACATCAACCGACAAATACGGTAACTCCAACGGAGACCAATCACAATCCGAAAGGAAAAGCCTAAGTACTCGCGAGTACAATCTATAAGTTTACAATTTGGAAAACATCCACATCAAAAGAGATAGTAGGAAATAACAAGACTCAATTGCACATGTCAACAACCTTGGCCGACATCCTCGTACCATCCAGTAGCAGCTCAAATGCAGTGAACATAACCGAAATCCATAACAAGAATTTCCCACGAGCGGGTCCCCAAAGGGGTTAGCAATTACGCTAGTACAAGTATTCAAGGCAAACCAATCGCTTACACATTTCATAGTACATGCACCAATATCAATTTCAAAAGCCAAAACCAGACATGTCTTTTCCGGAAACAAATAGTCAAACAATTTGCCTTAGGAACAGAGTAATATCATAGATCCCGCCCGAGGCCTCTAAGGACCCTCCCGAGCTGGCGACATTATAAAAACAAAACACGCACATGCATCGCCTTGGGAACAGAGTAGTATCATTGATCCCGCCCGAGGCCTCTAAGGACCCTCCCAAACTGGCTAGCTATACAAACTCATGAATCCAGGACTCAACCCTTTGGATTCCCTCCTTGATCCCGTCGGACCAATACGAGGTGAGCAAATCACACACAAAATACATTACCATTCCACGTTAAGCATAAAGGTTTCCAAAAATACTTGCCTTGAATTATTGACGACGCAACGAACGGAAAGGAAAGTCACCGACGAACGCTAGGAACCAACGAAACCGAACCTAATGATTCGAAGAATACAATCACAACCATTTCTCAATGAATACGGAATTGGAATACACCCAAAAGCCCGCCTACGATTCATGTATATTCGTATATGAACAATAACGAGGGCGGACCACAACCAAACCCTCTCGATTCCGTAAAAACCACGAAATATACCATGAATCCGTAGGGAAACTAAGAATACCAACAAGATTAATCATATTCATCATGAATTAATCAACAAAACGGAACGAATCGGACAAAAATGCGAAAACCCCCAAATCTACCCAAAAGTAGGGTTCTAAAGATATAACCTTGATTCGCTGGATCGAAGGATGTTATAGGATGATTGATCGGTGATATAAACTCATAAACTTCATGGATTTGTTGTTTAACAACATGGCTTCATCTCCTCCGAAGCTCCAGCCGCGGACCGAAGAGAAAGGAAATGAAAAATGAATGAAAAAGTGACTGGTCTGTCATATATATACTGGGCCGGAACTAGCGTGCGCTAGCCTTCCCGGACTAGCGTGCGCTATCGGCCAGTATCGGCCCAGCACTCTCGGCCATGGCCCGCATGACCCGGCACCTCCGACCAATTCTGTCGACCATGACTTGTCCGCCCGACTCCCGCTAGCGTGCGCTACGGCCGGAAGCCTGCGCGCGCTAGCCGACCTGTCTAGTAGCCTCTGGACTAACAAACTCATCCCGGTAACGTACGGTAGTCGGTCGACAGCGTGCGCTACCCCTCCCGATTAGCGTGCGCCACGACCGACAATAGCGTGCGCTACCTGCCGATCCTACCCGAGTCCAGAACCTCAGAATCCCTCTGCCCAGGCCCGATAGCGTACGCTGGGCTGACACGACAGCGTGCGCTACACTGCCGAGCTAGCGCGCGCAGCGTCCCGGCCATAGCGTGCGCTACGCCGGTTCCTGCCGTGCCTGCTCGGCGGTGCCCAAGACTTCCGATTGCCGCACCGTCCGGCCCGGCCCTTGCTCAGCCGCCACGACCCGACGCCTCGATTTCCGAAAACGCACGGAACGAACACGACGAAAAGTTCGCGGATGACATCAACGACTCGAAATGAAAACGTAATGCAATAATTAAAGATATGCGGCCAAGAAACGGGTCGAGACAGCAATTACAGATATGGATACCCGTAACTTTCAAGAAATTACAAAATGGCCCAAAACGCCCGGAAATCACGATACGTAATCGAATAACCAAACTGAAGTTCACAACACGTCTAACAAAGTTAAACGGACTTACAGGAAACTCGAAACAGCAGTTTCGAACGAGATTCGCAAGAATCGAACTCAAGTGCGGAAAAGTCGCTAAAAAGCACGTAACTCAACAAAACAACACCGAAACGAACTCGGATGACAATAAGTGTAGAATTAATCATTCTCATAATGACGAAACGGTCATGAGCGAGTCGTCAAAATGTACTTCCGCCGAAAAAAAGAAATTACCGGAAATCGAAATTACGGGTATTACACGAAGCTCTGACAGAGTCCCATGTGCAGTTCCGAGACAAGATCCGCATTTCATGGATCATTGACCACAACCTGTCAGCATCTTTCCACCAGCCGACAGACCCACCGAAAGGTGTTAGTGGGACCGACCGTGACAGCCACTCAGGACGCGTGCCGGCACCTCATTGGACCGCACAGCTGGCTGCCAGCAGCAGCCGCAAGCTTTATGCAGACAGCCCATGTGACATAAAGACGATCGCCCCATTATTATATTGCACGAAAGGCGATCGCCCGCCAAAAAACAGGGCATCTCAGCCCCTATAAATAGAAGGCTGCCTGCACTTGGAAAACTCTCTGATTATCATCTACTTCACGCCCAATACAGAAGCTCCAACTCCGAACTCTCGGATTCTCAGCTTCTTTACAAGTTCAACCCACAACTTGGCATTCTTACTCTTGGAAACAGCTATCTCTCGGTTCTTCCTTCTCTCTCAGCACCTCTTACACAGAAGACGGTCGGCAGGGAGCAAGAACACCAAAGCTTCGCTCAAGAGCTGGATAAATAGGATCTTTTACACTCATTGTACTTAGATTCTTACATTAATACTTGTATCCATGAATATTTGTATTAATAACATCTCGCGAGAGCATTCAAGCCCGGGCCTAACAAACCCGGCAAATCTTGTGTTTTTCCATTCCCTCGGACGTGCTCTCGCAATTTGCTGTTGCTCGACCATTCCAACAATATCTATCTTCGGATAATATTTCGGGCAACCAAAATTGGCGCTAGAGGAAGGTCATCTAACCCTCATTTTCATACCTACCGTCTCGAAGAACACTCACTGTTCTCCGGGGCATATACCTGAAGAAACACTCACTGTTCTTCAGAGAAAGCTTTCAGAATCATGTCTTCTGCCTCTGCATCGAAGAAAGCCGCCGGTCGACCCGCCAGACGCCTCATTCCGTCTCAGTCCGAGCCACAGCCTATGGCAGAGGGTAGCCACCGCGGTCCAAGACTCTCGATCCCGCCCCTGAGGGACGGCCCAAGCCTCTCGCTCGATCAGTTCAAACCTCGGAACAGATCGAAAAGGCCTTGGCCATCCTACAGGAGCGTCGGAGTGCTCTCGACGCGCCGCCCGCTATAACCCCCTCGGCCATCCACCGCATGACCAAACGGAAGTTCAAGGCGTTACTGACCGAGCGATCGCGAGGAGGCTCCCATTCGCAAGAAGAGGCACTCGCCAGCCGGGGCACCTCTGTTTTCGATCCCCTAGGCAGCGACCCATCTTGGTGACCGGGGCAGTCCGGCCCCAGCCACGAGACGACGGAGCTCGAGTCTGTCACCAGGAGTTCGGCATATCCGACCCCCAGAAGGCAGGCCAGCCATCTGGCTCCTCCTCGCCAAGAACCGAGGTCGGCAACAGCGGAGTCAGGAGATCGGTACACGATCGCCTCGGCTCCCGCTCCGAAAGCCGACCCACGAGCGACCAAGCTACAGCTATGGCCACGATGCAACTCCAGCTCGACGACATGAAGCCGCTCCTGGAATCCGGGGCATGCGCCAAGATCAAGATCGCTGGGCCGATCGAGCCACTCGTGGTCCACATCGAGCTCGCCCCCGTGCAGCGTAAGATCGCTCCTCCGCAAACACCTTTGTACGAGGGGAGGTCGGACCCCGAGACTCACCTGCGCAAGTTCCGCATCTACATGACCGGGAGTGGGGCATCCGACACGACCAGATGCCGAATGTTCCCACTGACGCTGGACGACCTTGCCCGCAGGTGGTACACATCATTTCCGCCGCGATCCATAGATTCCTTTGACCAACTGGCGAACAGCTTCACAGCTTACTTCGCTGCCAAGGTCGCTCGGCCGGACGGTCCCTATCGCATGATGCAAATCAGGCAGGGAGAAGAAGAATCTGACGCAGAATACATCGACCGGGTAGACGAGATCATCCTCAAAGGCACGCCCGTAAGCGGTGAGATCGCCCTCTACTCGGTCTTAGGGGGATTCCATGGTCATTCGCCTATGTTCAGGCACCTTACGAAGGACCATCCCCCGACCTACGCGATCTTCCGCGCCAAATCCGCAGACTTTCTGGCCAGGCAAAGGTTTCTTCTCAGCCTTTGAGCAGCGCGATCGGCGCCCGAACGACGATCTCCAGTTTTCCAGCCCGATCGCCGATATCAAGCTACATCACCAAAACTGGAGGACTCGATCGCCATCTACAGTTCATCATCTAACATGTCGGACTAAGGCACGAGATCGCCTCACCCGCACAACGTACACCGACGAAGGTCGGCATTCGAGATGACGATCTGAGGTGGAAGAGTGCAGCCATGGTCCTGGTGGTCGATGGAACCGACTGCTTAGCCCATGCAAGGTTCCTTTGGGCTGAGATCGCTCGCCCTTCGTTTAAATACTAGGCGGGCGTAGTCGAAGGACACTCCAAGTTAATCAGTGGACACGATCGCCCGCCCTCAAAGGTTCATCATCTAACATGGTGAACCCGGACAAAGCGACGCGTCACTATCCCCGTCTCTGCGTAGACCGTCGAGGGTCGCCATCTTCATGGCGGGCCGAGGTGGAAGCAGAGCTAATAAGACGCAGAAGTGGAGTTGATTAATCCGACGATGCCCCGCGCAAGGACTCCTCTAGACCAAGACCGCACGCCCTTCGTTTAAATACGAGGCGAGGCACAGCCTAACAGAGGACCCTCACAATAAAATGAGTCACGAGACATACATTGTCACTCGCGCACAAGACATGGTCATGGAGTCGGTCCATCGAACTCCGCGACTGTGCACGGTTCCTCAACGATGAAACTATCAAGTTTCTAAGAGGGATCGGCAAAATTGTTTCTTTTGCAGGTACAAGACCGAAGATAGCTCGCCAATCGACCAGATCGCCCAAGTCCGAAACCAAAGTCCGCTCAATAGGTCGCCCGTCTTCACCCTACACGATCGCCGGCAAGAACCACCTCACCCCATGTCTTCAACATCGGAGCAAGCTGGGGGGCAATTGTTGTGTCGAGATTTATACGTCTCAATAGGCGATCGCCTCAGAGGCCAGACGACCTAGCAATAGCCGAACAACCAAGGCAGAACTGCCGACCGAAGGTCCCAGGACAAGTCCCGGTGCCGAGCGATCAACATCTAAGACGATTGTCTCTCGGTACTTGGCGATCGACTCCTGGTGGCCGGATAGCTGATGACCGAAGGTCCCAGGACAACTCCCGGTGCCGAGCGATCAACATCTAAGATGATCGTCTCTCGGTACTTGGCGATCGACTCCTGGTGACTGACCGAATGACGACCGCCTCATGCCGCGCGAAGCCGTCGCTCATCCAGTCGGCAAGGGCCGAAGCTCTGACAGAGTCCTACGTGCAGTTCCGAGACAAGATCCACATTTCATGGATCATTGACCACAGCCTGTCAGCATCTTTCCAACAGCCGACAGACCCGCCGAAAGGTGTCAGTGGGACCGCCCGTGACAACAACTCAGGACGCGTACCGGCTCCTCATTGGACCGCACAGCTGGTTGCCAGCAACAGCCGCAAGCTTTATGCAGACAACCCATGTGACATAAAGACGATCGCCCCATTATTATATTGCACGAAAGGCGATCGCCCGCCAAAAAATAGGGCATCTCAGCCCCTATAAATAGAAGGCTGCTTGCACTTGGAAAAATCTCTCATTATCATCTACTTCACGCCCAATACAGAAGCTCCAGCTCTGAACTCTCGGATTCTCAGCTTCTTTACAAGTTCAACCCACAACTTGGCATTCTTACTCTTGGAAACATCTATCTCTCGGTTCTTCCTTCTCTGTCAGCACCTCTTACACAGAAGACGGTCGGCAGGGAGCAAGAACACCAAAGCTTCGCTCAAGAGCTGGATAAATTGGATCTTTTACACTCAATGTACTTAGATTCTTACATTAATACTTGTATCCATGAATATTTGTATTAATAACATCTCGCGAGAGCATTCAAGCCCGGGCCTAACAAACCCGGCAAATCTTGTGTTTTTCCATTCCCTCGGACGTGCTCTCGCAATTTGCTGTTGCTCGACCATTCCAGCAATATCTATCTTCGGATAATATTTCGGGCAACCACAATTGGCGCTAGAGGAAGGGCATCTAACCCTCATTTTCATACCTACCGTCTCGAAGAACACTCACTGTTCTCCGGGGCATATACCTGAAGAAACACTCACTGTTCTTCAGAGAAAGCTTTCAGAATCATGTCTTCTGCCTCTGCATCGAAGAAAGCCGCCGGTCGACCCGCCAGACGCCTCATTCCGTCTCAGTCCGAGCCACAGCCTATGGCAGAGGGTAGCCGCCGCGGTCCAAGACTCTCGATCCCACCCCTGAGGGACGGCCCAAGCCTCTCGCTCGATCAGTTCAAACTTCGGAACAGATCGAAAAGGCCTTGGCCATCCTACAGGAGCGTCGGAGTGCTCTCAACGCGCCGCCCGCTATAACCCCCTCGGCCATCCGCCGCATGACCAAACGAAAGTTCAAGGCGTTACTGACCGAGCGATCGCGAGGAGGCTCCCATTCGCAAGAAGAGGCACTCGCCAGCTGGGGCACCTCTGTTTTCGATCCCCTAGGCAGCGACCCATCTTGGCGACCGGGGCAGTCCGGCCCCAGCCACGAGACGACGGAGCTCGAGTCTGTCACCAGGAGTTCGGCATATCCGACCCCCAGAAGGCAGGCCAGCCATCTGGCTCCTCCTCTCCAAGAACCGAGGTCGGCAACAGCGGAGTCAGGAGATCGGTACACGATCGCCTCGGCTCCCGCTCCGAAAGCCGACCCACGAGCGACCAAGCTACAGCTATGGCCACGATGCAACTCCAGCTCGACAACATGAAGGCGCTCCTGGAATCCGGGGCATGCGCCAAGATCAAGATCGCTGGGCCGAGCGAGCCACTCGCGGTCCACATCGAGCTCGCCCCCGTGCAGCGTAAGATCACTCCTCCGCAAACACCTTTGTACGAGGGGAGGTCGGACCCCGAGACTCACCTGCGCAAGTTCCGCAACTACATGACCGGGAGTGGGGCATCCGACGCGACCAGATGCCGAATGTTCCCACTGACACTGGACGACCTTGCCCGCAGGTGGTACACATCATTTCCGCCGCGATCCATAGATTCCTTTGACCAACTGGCGAACAGCTTCACAGGTTACTTCGCTGCCAAGGTCGCTCGGCCGGACGGTCCCTATCGCATGATGCAAATCAGGCAGGGAGAAGAAGAATCTGACGCAGAATACATCGACCGGGTAGACGAGATCATCCTCAAAGGCACGCCCGTAAGCGGTGAGATCGCCCTCTACTCGGTCTTAGGGGGATTCCATGGTCATTCGCCTATGTTCAGGCACCTTACGAAGGACCATCCCCCAACCTACGCGATCTTCCGCGCCAAATCCGCAGACTTTCTGGCCAGGCAAAGGTTTCTTCTCAGCCTTTGAGCAGCGCGATGGGCGCCCGAATGACGATCTCCAGTTTTCCAGCCCGATCGCCGATATCAAGCTACATCACCAAAACTGGAGGACTCGATCGCCATCTACAGTTCATCATCTAACATGTCGGACTAAGGCACGAGATCGCCCCACCCACACAACGTACACCGACGAAGGTCGGCATTCGAGATGACGATCTGAGGTGGAAGAGTGCAGCCATGGTCCTGGTGGTCGATGGAACCGACTGCTTAGCCCATGCAAGGTTCCTTTGGGCTGAGATTGCTCGCCCATCGTTTAAATACTAGGCGGGCGTAGTCGAAGGACACTCCAAGTTAATCAGTGGACACGATCGCCCGCCCTCAAAGGTTCATCATCTAACATGGTGAACCCGGACAAAGCGACGCGTCACTACCCCCGTCTCAACGTACACCGTCGAGGGTCGCCATCTTCATGGCGGGCCGAGGTGGAAGCAGAGCTAATAAGACGCAGAAGTGGAGTTGATTAATCCGACGACGCCCCGCGTAAGTTCTCCTCTAGACCAAGACCGCACGCCCTTCGTTTAAATACGAGGCGAGGCACAGCCTAACAGAGGACCCTCACAATAAAATGAGTTATGAGACATACAATGTCACTCGCGCACAAGACATGGTCATGGAGTCGGTCCATCGAACTCCGCGACTGTGCACGGTTCCTCAACGATGAAACTATCAAGTTTCTAAGAGGGATCGGCAAAATTGTTTTTTTTGCAGGTACAAGACCGAAGATAGCTCGCCAATCGACCAGATCGCCCAAGTCCGAAACCAAAGTCCGCTCAATAGGTCGCCCGTCTTCACCCTACACGATCTCCGGCAAGAACCACCTCACCCCATGTCTTCAACATCGGAGCAAGCTGGGGGGCAATTGTTGTGTCGAGATTTATACGTCTCAATAGGCGATCGCCTCAGAGGCCAGATGACCTAGCAATAGCCGAACAGCCAAGGCAGAACTGCCGACCGAAGGTCCCAGGACAAGTCCCGGTGCCGAGCGATCAACATCTAAGACGATTGTCTCTCGGTACTTGGCGATCGACTCCTGGTGGCTGGCTAGCTGATGACCGAAGGTCCCAGGACAACTCCCGGTGCCGAGCGATCAACATCTAAGATGATCGTCTCTCGGTACTTGGCGATCGACTCCTGGTGACCGACCGAATGACGACCGCCTCATGCCGCGCGAAGCCGTCGCTCATCCAGTCGGCAAGGGCCGAAGCTCTGACAGAGTCCCACGTGCAGTTCCGAGACAAGATCCGCATTTCATGGATCATTGACCACAGCCTGTCAGCATCTTTCCACCAGCCGACAGACCCGCCGAAAGGTGTCAGTGGGACCGCCCGTGACAACAACTCAGGACGCGTACCGGCTCCTCATTGGACCGCACAGCTGGTTGCCAGCAACAGCCGCAAGCTTTATGCAGACATCCCATGTGACATAAAGACGATCGCCCCATTATTATATTGCACGAAAGGCGATCGCCCGCCAAAAAATAGGGCATCTCAGCCCCTATAAATAGAAGGCTGCCTACACTTGGAAAAATCTCTCATTATCATCTACTTCACGCCGAATACAGAAGCTCCAACTCTGAACTCTCGGATTCTCAGCTTCTTTACAAGTTCAACCCACAACTTGGCATTCTTACTCTTGGCAACAGCTATCTCTCGGTTCTTCCTTCTCTCTCAGCACCTCTTACATAGAAGACGGTCGGCAGGGAGCAAGAACACCAAATCTTCGCTCAAGAGCTGGATAAATAGGATCTTTTACATTCATTGTACTTAGATTCTTACATTAATACTTGTATCCACGGATATTTGTATTAATAACATCTCGCGAGAGCATTCAAGCCCGGGCCTAACAAACCCGGCAAATCTTGTGTTTTTCCATTCCCTCAGACGTGCTCTCGCAATTTGCTGTTGCTCGACCATTCCAGCAATATCTATCCTCGGATAATATTTCGGGAAACAACACTTATCATACCCGAAAATGACACTATACGAGCCGCAGAATAACTACAACTCGCATAGTGCAAAATTTTGAAATCAAATTTTAGTTTTCTGACGAGGGCGATAATATTATGTCTGCACTTTATGAAAAACAATCATTTGAGACTAAGAGGACGGGTTACGTTTCGCCCAAAACATGTAAATACTATTCTTTATTTAGAAGAGGAAGTTTTTATTTCATATGTCGACTTTAAAACTATTTTTGAATAATACACAAAATAATTTATGTTATTAAAATTTCAAAGACGTCATAACTAATTTGAAATATCTCAGAAATTTTTATTTGAAATTGAAATACCAAAATTTTAAAGTCTTTTCTCTTTTACAAAATGTTTAATCGAAAAATATTTTTCACTGAAATACGTTACCATTTGATACGATTATATTAATCCGTAGGTTTTCACAATGTTTGAAAATTTTCAAAACGTCATTTTAAAATGTTCGTGTAGTGGATAAGATTAACACTTAAAAATTCATTCTAATGAAATGTAGAAATCGAAAAATATACTTGATTTCCAAAGCATACTACATAATCATTTTCACTTAGACCGTATATGCAGGTTATATCCTAAAACAATAATATTACAAACAAGTTCCAGCCCCTTGTTCAACATTCAGCACATTAGCACAACATAATCAAATACACATATAAGGGGACTGACAATCGGGAGACTTACCATCACGGATCGCCTGAAGATGATGTCGGAACCACGATACTAATCACGACTCTGATGCGCACGACTTACACAGGACATGGACTTGACCCAACGGCCTAGGTTTTTCACAAACCTAAGCTCTGATACCATAAGTAACACCCCCCAGAATTTAGCCGGGAAATGTCACACGCTGTAGACCCTTCTCACAAGAATCTACCAGGCTAAACTCCAAAAGACTGCTCAATAATTGACCGGCCGGGGTCAAATTAATTACAAAACATACCAACAAGGTCGTTAAATAATTCAAAAACCAATACAGTCCGCAACTCAATGATAATACTTAACTAAAAAACCGAAAGAAAACTACAAACCACACCCGTGCAAGGGTGATTACTCGACTGACGGGGAAATACTGACCAATATAAAACAAAAGAAAAGACTCCTACTCTTGTGTGATTAGCATCATTGTCCTCCATCTCCTTCCAAGCCAATCTTGTGACTGCTCCCGAGCTGCAAAACCTGAGCGCATAATAGGCACCCACCCCTCGATAACTCGGGGGTTAGCAAACTAGAATTTTGCTAGTATGCAAGATATACGAAAAATATCAACACAAAACTCAACAACCGCGAAGCCTTTACATGAATCACACACTCTCACAACCAGCACAGAAGAGCATTCACTTACACAAGGTGAAAGACATTCACACAGTCACATTTTCTCCACGGAAAATAAAAATCAAAGAAACTTTGGGAGAACCCCAATGACTCAAGAGAACTAGTTCAAAAACCCCTTTTAAAATAAATATTTTGAAATGCATATTAATAAGATGGTTTGAAAATGCTATTGTTGACTCGGGCCACTTTGAATGATTTTGGGGGGGGGGGGGGGGGATTTAAAAATTGAATGGAAATACTTCAGAAAATAACTTCAAAATTTCTCGGGTCCTTGACCCAGTATGCGGAAAATAATTTCACAGGAAAATCATTTCAACTTCATTCGGGTTCCTCCACCCAATTTATAGAACACTATCACAAAAACAATCATTCAACATCTTACGGGGTCCTAGACCCAATCCACATAATATTATCACAAGAACAATCATCTCAACATCTAACGAGGTCCTAGACCCAATCCTCATAATATCATCGCATCACAAACAATGTCACAACCTCTCATTTCGACAAATCCTGCTCAAGACCCTTGATTAATTAACCCTCAAAAATCTCGTCAGATATCTTTGGTTAATTAATCCTGATACCAACATTTAAAACGAGTTGAAACAAACTTTTAGAAGCACAAAACTCAGCCTTTATCGAGACCAATATTTAAAACGAGTTGGAAAGAACTTTTTGTAATACCACTGGTATTTCATGCTTTATTACCTTGTACTGTGTGATTTCTTGTAATGTGATGTTGTGTTTCCTTGTTTATTTATTTCATTAAATGCTATATAATTGTGCGATGTGGATGAAATAGAGGTGACACGCCTTGACGCCGTTGGACAATTGTCGATGCAAATATGACGGTGGCCAACGTCTTGTTCCCCGATAATTGCTGACGAGTGAGAAGGATGGTCACTCCGAGATGGTTAAAATGTGATATGTGGACAAGGGATTGAATGTCTAATGCACGTTATAATATATGCATTACGCATGCTAAATTTGATGCATTACGTATGTTAACGTAACTCGGTTACGTACGTAATGGTTGAGTTGGTCTCCCGACCAGGATCTTCCTTTTGACGCGGATTGAGCTACTTTCGGCGGGCTAAAAGACAAACGAGTAAACTCCTCATAACGTACGCCATCATACAAGCTTAGCGTACGCTATATTCTGGAGCCTTACGTACGTAAAAGATGGGCACATTTCAGTCAGTGGCCTCTGGATGACCTTTACGTACGTTAAGCATCGCACTTAGCAACGTAATACGCTTTACGTACGTAAATCCTGGAACGTTAACGTACGTTAATGGGATCGAGTGTTATAAAATAACACTCCCACCTTCATTTCTCCTGACCCAAAACTTGAAGTGAAGCACTCTTGAAGCTTTTCCACAACCTTATACTCGATTCTTGGCCTCTCATACACTTGAATTAACATAGAGGAGGTGATTTCGTAAGCTCCGGTGAAGATTATCCCAGTCATTCGACCCATTCCTTGTTTCTCCTCGTGGCTCTTGTTGATCTATCATCTCTCCTCATTGTTCTTCATCTATTAAGGTAAGCCTATCAATCCTAGGAGTAATCTCTTCAATGTTGTTGATTATTACTTGTTAGATTACGGGTACTTGGGTAGATTTTGTTAAATCTCGTAGACAATCTAAATGGACGAACTTGTCGTAATCAGGGTTATCATTGTTCGTATATTTCGTTTTCATACAACTCGTAGTAACAATCACATGCGAGAACTTCCAACCCAATTTACATTTGGATTATATAAACTCGACGAATCAATTGTAGGAGAATTTCGTAGGAATCCATCACTGTTTGATAAACTAGTCGTAACCTACTCTTGACATATGAATATCAACATTGAATTAACTAGGGGAACTAATTCGATAGTATTAATGTCATTGAGAATGAAACGCCGAAATCATTGTGTAAAATGGTAATCCACCGATTTAAGTACTCGGAATAGAGAATTGAATTAGAAGTTATGGGATTCGATTATGCTATAGTCGTTTGTTGCTAACCGAATGATGATTGAGATAATCTTGTTGAACAAATCGATATAGCTAACGTCAACCGTAGAATTAAAAGACATAGTGGTACGTATTGCTTGTGAACTTAGAAGCATGATACTAGTGTTGGCAATTAAGACTACATTAGGAACCCGGTTAGGGAAGGTAAGGGAGACTAGTTCTATTCATCATGATTCTTACGAGGTGTTAATCGGATATTACGTGACTAGGTTAAGCTCGATAGGGTGTGGATATCTCAGTTATCATAAGGCACCTACCGTCGGATCAAAGGAAAGTGAAATATTGCTCGAGAAATGCTAATATTATTGAAATGCTTGTATTCATGAACGTGCCATTGTAATAAATGTCGATAGTTGTCTTTCTCTAAGAATGTGTTATAAACGGGCCGATCTGTTGGGGATAAAATCTGTATGGTACCCGTATGGAAATGTGTTAGGGGATAAGACCCAAATTGGGCACCTATATTTCGGGGTATTCCCATGTGGATACTTTCGTGACTCTTGGTTGCGACTTTTTGGGGTTTATGTGATAAAAAGAGAAAGACAACATCGGTCGTGTGGTGAAATATTTTCTGTTGGTTGTGGCACTGTGTTTGGTAAAATTGTGTATATCGTTGCTAGTAATTGTTATTGGGATGCATTCTCTGACCCTGGTTACCATGCATGATTTGTCGTGCCAGGTAAATTTGTTGATCATATCCAGGACATTCCTGAGGGGTCCGGTCAGACTTGAATGGTGTTGGAATAAACTCTTGCCACTGCTTAAATTAAATTCGATCTTTAAAACCTCCGTTATGTAATAATCGAACTTTGAATTATGTTTCTTCTTAAAACCTTTCGGCTCATGATATGTAACCATGGACTTACCGTTTTATTGTAATTTCTTTATAATGTCTATTTCCTAACGTATCTTTGTGGGTCCCACATGGGATTCACAGCATTGTAATACCTCGGGAGATTTTGAGGGTGTTACACTTTTGAAGTACGAAAATTGTTCGGCATAGGGGTCTTAGCTGTCACTCGAATATCCGTAACTAATAAGCCTGCCAGGCGCCTCCCTTACACACCTGTGCACCGGCGTTCACTCCACTATGTTGGCCGCCCCTTGAACATGTCACCATGCTGGCGCTCACTCCCGCAAGAGCTGCCCCTTGCACACGCATTAGGTAACACCGGTGTTCACCAACCATATGGAGCCGCTCATTGTTGCGTACACCAGGCCGGAGTCCACGCCCCGCCCTCAGAGGCTCCCGGATACGACATCTCTCACAAACAAATATTCACATTATTTCAAACATCAAGCACACAGTCAATCATCGCAACAATTATCAAAATCGGTACACAAATTCACACAAATTATCTGTCAATCAACAACTACACGGACAAACAACACCACGCATGTTACCAATCAAAACTCGGCACAACACACCTTTAGGTATAAACAGACCAATGCCACACATATCCCTGAATCATAATTCAACCAAATACACATACCTGAATATATTCTCTCTATAAATATAGTTTATACTTCAATTCAAATTAGGTACGTCGAACTAATATTAGCATCAATCACTCAACATTCACAACATATGTATATATTTATATATATATTTCCGTATAAAGTAATACATACACTTTGGCAACGATGATTTTGCGTAGATATAATTCGTATATCAAGGTACTTGCCTTGGTAATTTATTGCGAATACTCCGAAGAATACGGTCGATCGAAAATAATCCGAAACTCCGATGAAATGGACGAACGGAAGGGTTCGACACCAGCTCTTCGCAGGGAACTCGATCCGAATATCGTAGCATCAGTCAAACAACGATTACACGAGGAAACATCGTAAAATGCCCGAATTCCCACGACATTTTACCGGATAGCTTGAAGGCGTCAAATAGGAACTCAATAAACCGACCAATTTGTAGTAATTAAACCATGGAAAAACAACAAAAATGGGGGGGTGGGGGGGCGGAATATAATCTAGACTATTGATGATCATTCAATAATCTAAGTTAATTGGGAACAAATGGACAACATCATTCAAAATCCCCAAAGTTCCGAAAACTAATATTTTAGGAAAACTTATCTCGATTATAATTCGATAAATACAGTAATTTCAATGGCTGGAAATATCAAAACAAAAACTGATTTATTTAAATGTCACTCAGTTACAAAATAGACAAAATTTCATCGAAAAATAACTTGCATGTTAAAAGATATACATATTCAAATAAGACGACTCGATCAACTTCAAAAGAAATGTTGTTGGAAATGACTGAAAAATAGCATGGTTGACTCATTAGAAAACGGTTCATATTATCCAAGTATTATGACTCAATACCTACGGTCCGAATAACATTTATACTCATATGTATTATACTTACAAAATACTCAAATTTTATTTGTAAAATAACTTACCGATTGTGGGATAATCGAGTTGAAAGAGGGCAACCCGGTCTGGAATTCACAGACTCTCTCGGGAATTTCATCGAACAGTTCCAGTCAGTCTCTTGGAAAAGCTCGTCTGACTCGCCAGGAAAAGACCATATATCGTCGGACAAATAGACTCAGATCGGAAATACAGAGGCATGTATTTATATAGGAAGAGTTTTTGTATACGGATAAGTAAGTTGTGTGAAGAAATGAAGTGAAGAAGTGCTATATTTATAGGCCACAAGACAGGTCCTCAGTCAAGATTGTGGGTGTGACACTCGCACATTTATCAGCGGCCTGACGTAAGGGCGTTCGTCATGCCCGGCAACTTTCGGCACTCCTGACCGAGTCATACGCGCGACAACCTGCACCACCCCGCATGGGATTCCCGGACACTTGCCGAGCGCTGATGCACACAGTGATGCATGGTGCTCGGCAGCTGGCAGCCTTCCACTAATTTGATCATAACTTCTTCGTCCGAACTCCGATTTGATCGCCATTTAAACCGTTGGGAATATATATCAATTATCTATAATACTGCTAATTTTCAGAATTTTATGACTTCTCAAATATCCGTGGTGATTTTTCAAAGTTTATACTTGTTTGCGACACTTCCAAGAAAATGTCCAATTTTATTATTATTTACACTCTCGGTGCTTATCTCGTATTTTAAATGGTCCAAGACCACAAATGTATCTCAAATACATCCAAGTAAATTCACAAGCTCATATATAGTCCGGATAATTTTCTCTAATTTTCGTTAAATAATTTATCGGAGAATATAAAGTTTCGCCACCGTCACATTCTTACTAATAATTATTCGATGATATTAGAAATTACTACCCGACACCTTACTCTCGTCTACTCAATATCACATCTATTACCGAACAACAATCAAATCATCAATCTTCCAACAAAGTCAACGATGAAATATTATTCTGAAATTTAGGATATTACATAATACAACAGTGAAAATGAAAAATTACAGCTGGATATTACAAATACAGCTAGAGGGAATTTCGCTCGACATGGTTCTACCCAAAGACAGGGGCGCTCCAACCATCTTTCCCTACTACTTCAGAGTTGGTTGGTTAGTTATGTCGATACCAATGCTCGCATGGAATTTCTGTGGTCTGACTGACCTCGGATCATAATGACGTATTCAACATCTCCACCACACCTATATATTTTCTTTTATCGGCATTCTGGAACCTATTGGCTCCAATGCTAATTTTGATTTTTACCCATGTTCCCTATGTTTTTCTTCGGGATGTTTTAATAGGTTTAATAAGATTAGGTTCTTTTATTCTCCCCATTTTTTGGTCCTTCATATTTTTATTTCTTCTCCCCTTCTCCCCTAGTCTATTTTTATTTCGTATGCCAATGCCAACACCATGTATGCTGGTCGTTTTGCCCGTTGGGACACCCTTCGTGAGATTGCATCGGAGGTTTAGGAGTCACCATGACTTGTCGGTGGTTACTTCAATATTTTCCTGCATTCGCATGAACGTGAGGGTAGTTACACAGATCATTCGCCTGAGATTCTAGACTTTACACAGGCTATTGTTGACTATGAGTTGATTGATGCGGGATGCAAGGGCGACATTTTTACTTGGGAGAGCAATGGTCTGAAGGAAAGATTATTTTAATAAAGCATGGTCAAACATGTTTGTAGTTTCTATTATTACTCACTGGTCTTGACTTCGCTCAGGCCATGCACCCATACTTATTCCGAGTCGATTTTCTTCGACTCATTGCTAGTCATCATTCCATTTTCAAGGTATATGGATCCATCGCCACATATTTCTGGACACTGTTTGAGATGTCTGGCTTATCCCGACTGGGCTCTCTATTATGATAAATATTCAAGCCAAGCTCCTTAGTGTTAAGCGCAGGCTGAAATAGTGGAACTCGACTGTTTTCGATAATCTTCATTAGAGTTGGATGAGGCCTTGATGGCTGCAAATGATGCATAGCATTTTATGACTCGGATCCATCACTGAAAGTAGAACCGCAATGTACCGTTGTCGTGCTGAATACCAAATTCATCTATGAATTTAGGAAGATTTCTGGAAACAGAAGACCGCAGTTTGTTAGTTTTCTCAGGGGGAGCGCAACACCTAGCTTTTTCAGGGTTTTGCGAAGCAGAAGCATTGGGAGTCTTGTATACACAGCATTGAGGATGATTGTGGCATTTTATCTCAAGATTCGGACATCCGTTCATTCGTTTTGAACCACGTTAGGACTTTGCTTTCATCCAATCATGATGACCTCACCCCCATAGATGACATTTGCTTCCCTTATATCCCCCTTTCTTTTTATGTTGACAGTCTTTATGTCCCCCCATCTTACTAGGAGATTCGTGCTGTTGTGTTTGATATTAAACTTAACAACACTTTTGGGCCTGACGGCTTTTCCTCCCTATTCTTCCAGCATTGTTGGGAGCTCGTCTATCGTGATGTTGAGAGGGTTGTGCTCAAGTTTTTTAAGGGTCATCCTATGCCTCCGGCTTTCACTGCGATCATGGTCGTTTTGATACCAAAGAAGCCTATCTCGAGTGGTTGGTCAGATTACCAGTCCATTTGTCTATGTTATGTCATCGATAAGATCATCACAAAAATACTTAACACTTGGCTTGCTTCTGTCCTCCCTCTTATCATCTCTATAAACCAGAGTGGATTGTTTAGGGGCGGGTTATTTCTAATAATATCCTTTTAGCCTAGGAACTAATCCACGACCTCCCTATTATCGTTTCGAAGGGTGTCCCGAATCTCGTGCTAAAGATTGACATGGTCATTTTTGGCATGAGGTCCTAGTGAGGATGGGTTCCCGATGAGATGGATTTTGTTTACCCGTCACTATGTCGAGAGTTGTATGTTTTCCATTATGTTGAATGGCAGTCCGGCAAGTTATTTTGCCTCTAGCCTTGGTTTGTGTCAGGGCAACCCTATTTCACTGCCGCTCTTCGCTCTTCCTGCTAGTTATTCATCGCGTTTCTTGAACCGATTCATTCATGATCATCATTTGATGAGGTATAGGAGTGGCGGACTACCTTTTTCCAGTTACGCACCTCTCCAATGCTGATGACATTATTATTTTTCCACGTTCTGTAGATGATGGTCTCATGAGCTTGATGCGCCTTCTGGATCACTACTCTTTGTAATAGGTTCAAATGGTTATAATTCAAAAGGGCACTTATATTCTTGCTCCTAAGCATGCCATTTTATGGCATCAGATAGTTTATGAACACACTGGCTTCCGCTAGGGTGATCTTCCCATCATGTATCTTGGTGCACCCATTTAAAAAGGCTTTATGAAATGAGAGTTCTTTGTGGGGGTGAAGCAAAAGATGTTGGATCGAATCTCTTGATGGTCCCACCGACACTTTACCTTTGGGGGTCACCTCACTTTGATTAAGAGCACTCTACGGACGACTCCTCTTCACCTTCTTTAGGTTTTGGACCCACCTGAAAAAGTTATCCAGAAGCTCGAGTAGATCATTGCGTGATACTTATGTGGTGCTGTAGGTCCAAAGAGGAAGACGTATTGGGTCTGGTGGTGATAGATTTGTTGTCCGTACTATGATGGGTGCCTCGGGATCTGGATCCTCTCGGACATGGCGATAGATTTACTTATAATCTCTTGTTGAGCCTTCAGAGAGGCACGTCTTTATGGGTGTAGTTATGCTATGCAAATACTACTTTGCTAGCTATTTCCCGCCCATGCGTACTGCTGTTAAGGCTCATGCCAACCGCCCTTGGCTTCATCTCCTCTGTGTGGGTATTCAATCCCAGGATTTTATGTTCTGGATCTTAGGTAGTGGTAACGAGGAGGTTAGTGTTTGGGATGATATTGAGATTGGTGATAGGCCTATCTCTTATTTTTTCTGAACTTATTGCTAGACCCCATCTTAGCATTAGAGAGTTATATTCTCATGGGAGTTAGGATTGGGTAAGCTTGAGTTTATTCTTTGTAAGGAGCTAGGTTTTACGCTCGACTTCATTCAAGACATTTTTGTGGTTCCTGTTGCTGAGGAGGATACAAATAGCATGTGTTGGACACTTAATTCATCTGGTGCATTTTCTCTAACCTCAACTTGGTCTCACATCAGGGTGAGGGATCGGGCTAATTTTATCTATGGGGCCATTTGGACTACCCTTCTCACCACGATGATCTCTGTATTTATTTGGCGGCTACTTTTACACCGAGTATCCCTTGATTCCATCCTTCAGTTTAGGGGCATCTCCCTTGCGTCCAGATGCTCCTGTTGAGTCTTAGCTTGCGATTCTTTTCATACTGTGACCATCATTCACCTTTTCTTGGAGAGTGATATGGCACGTGATGTGTGTGATTATTTTGGTGCATTGATACATATTTCCCCACCCCTACAGAAAATATATTTGAGCTTCTGAGTTTTTTCTCGCATGGCAGACACTTTAAGCACGCAACTTTCATTATTCCATGACTGATACTTTGATTCATCTGGACATAAATGAATATTGCTTTTCGAGAGAGCTTTTCTGTGGAGAGCTTTTTCGAGAGAGCTCAGGGTTAGAGATTTTTTTAGAGAGCTTTTCTGTAGCTGCATCTGTTTCAGATGTTCGAGAAAGTCCGATAACAAAAACTCTCAAACGGCCCTTCCCATACCGGTGGTGAACTGAAATTGAGGCCCCCTTGTTTCTATCACCAGCCCAGGAAGGCGATCAAGCAAGAGGTCCGGGCCATAAAAAGGAGCTAATTCGGACAAGACAAAAAACTCATTAACAACATGAAGACAAAAAGGTACCGGACTTATTCCAATCGTCCTTACTATCCGATTGGAAGTCCTGGTTAGATACACAATTGGTAGACCAGTTATTCTATTTCATCGTCGGACTCTGAAATAGTGCACTAGTTTGTTCAGGCTTCTCCTCGTCGGGAAGCCCTTCTCTCCATCTTGATCGCTTCACTTTATTGCTCCTGCGAGCCTGACTTGATTCAAGTCTGGCTCTTAGTCGCTCACTGCGCTTCACTTCTTCTTTATCGTAGTTGGGCTCTTTTTTTATAGAAGTCAATCAATTTCTGGATTTACGGATTTCTGTAGATGACTATAGAAAGCACTAGACTAGTTCATGGGAGTTTCTTGGACGGAGTTCCTGAGCTATCACAAGAGTGGCTAGGCTCAGGAGATTTCACAATAAACTAATACCAAAGCAGGTAGCCCAATAAAGTAATAGGTACAAGAATGCGGCAATCGCCTTGGTGAGACTACATCAGGTGAATTATTTTAGAAGCCTTTCCAACAGGATTCTAATACATACTTGAGGGATATATGGTATGACGAGGAAGGCCTATCGTAGGTATCTCGAAGGATACGGCCACGAGGGTTGAACTTCCTCTTGACAGGAAGAGTCTGAATCTTGTCTAGGAGCCCGGGGGAATTCCAAAAATGGTACCACGACCGACTCAATCATAAGGAGCGCCCAATCTGATATTAGAATTGGGGGAAGGCCATTCAAAATAAGAAGGATTAAGCATAAGGGACTAACCGTTTTATCTTCTCATATTAGTTTGCAGGTGGAACGTCATCTTATATTCTTATTAGCTATGAGGGTTATCACTTTCTGGGTGGGGTGTTCATCTCCTGATCTTTTTAGGCGACCCTCTTCTACCGCCGTCCAAACACATCGCCCTGTTGTTTGGCTATTACACGAGACTCCTTAGATCTAACTAAACATGAATAGTTCTTTCAATAGAGATACTCAGATTGTCGGTGGTGGAGGCTTGATTAGGGGTCATCATGGAGAGCTAATTCTTGCTTTCTACTCCTACCTTCAAGCCTCATCGAGTTTTGTTGTTGAGATCCAGGCATTAGCTATTGGTCTGACTTGGCTTCCCAGCACTCGCGTCATATTTGGATTGAGCTTGATACAGCTACTGTGGCGACCCTACTTACCTCAAGCCATAGGGGCTCATGGAAGATTCGCCACACTCTTATTCATATTCGTCACATCTTCAGAGATATCCAATTCAGAGTTACACACACCATACGTGATGGTAACAAGCTAGCCGACTTTCTTTCTAGGCTTGGCTTGTCTTTCCTCGGCATTCAGATGTACCTTTCAGATATTTCTCCTCCGTACCTTCTATCGCACATATGGATGGATGAGCTTGGATACCCTTCGTTCCATTTTAGATAGCATTAGTGATTTCATCACCTACGGTTTACAGTGGTGCACCTTGTACTTCTTTATCAGGTCTTAAGTAATTTTAGTTCATAGGACCCCGGTTATATCCCATTTATGGTCATAGTCCTGGGGCAGATTGTTTGTATTTTCTCGATTTCTTCTTTATCTCACAGGTTTGTGGGTCCCGCCTCAACCCTCCTTCCATAATGGACGTTTTCTCTGGAAAATAAAAATAAAGAAGACCATCATTAGGTAGCTTGTACAACCTCTCAAGATGTAATGTGTCAGTTTTTATCTCCTTATCCTGCACATAGCTAATAATACCGATTAAGGGAGCATTTCCCTTTGGGTTTTCATAATCAATAATCTCATCATAGTTGGCGGCATGCAGACTTCCAGGCCTATTGAGACCCTGTTGTTTCGCACGTGTGATGACAACAACCATGGATTTTGCAACTTTAAATTCAGAGTGAATTCTCTTCTGGAGGACTTTCATAACAAAGATACACTCATCAATTATCAGGGAATCCTTCTCCCCGAGTATTGAGAAGAGGTGGTTTGAGAAGATGCCATTGATAATATGTTATGCGGCGATTAATACGCCTCGATGGAGATCGACATGATGGTCAGGAGCCAGACATAGAAGAAATATGCTGGGCAAGCACCTAGCGATTGACGTCCAAGGCGATCGTCTGTTGACATCTAGCGATCGCCTATAATATCCGACCGTAGACGATCGTCCCATGCAGATCCGCAAAAGGCGCCACGAGATAAGGCTTTTTGACCCCAGCCTGTCACCACTTTCACACCTACCGACAGGCCTGTCGAAAGGTGCAAAGTGGGTCCTCCCCTAATAGCGACTCAGGACGCGTGTGGAATTCTCATTAGCTTGCACATCTGGCTGCCAGCAGCAGCCTGAGACTTTAAGGAAACAGTCCCACATGATGGGACAATCGCCCACATTATTCTAATATAGAATACGGCAGTCGCCCGCGATCGTCGGAGAGGACCTAGCAACCTCTCCTACTATAAATAGTAGGCCTCCAACAGTGGCCTAAGGACAGTGAAAAAACGTATAGAGAGAACGGTGGACTTACCTGACGAATACATACACATACACAGTGATCTTCATTCACATATATAGAACACCAAAAAAGCAAGAACTCACAGAGCTTCATATCTGGTTCTTCCGGCAATCTTCACGCTCGCTTGCTAAGATAACTAGAATCTTTACACTCATTGTAATAGTATTCTAACATTAATATTTGTACTCCCTAGTGTTCATATTAATAACATCTCGCGAGAGCATTCAAGCCCAGGACTAACAACCCCGGCAAATCTTGTGTTATTTACTTTCCCACGGAAGTGTTCTCGCATTTGTTTGTTACTCGACCATTCTAGCAATATCATCTCCGGATAATATTTTGGGTAACAACAATTGGCGCTAGAAGGAGGGGGGGCTCTTAACCTTCATTTTTATTCTGACCGTCTCGAAGAACACTCACTATTCTCCAGACATATACTTGAAGAAACACTCATTGTTCTTCAAAGAAAAACCTTCAGAAACATGACATCTGCCACGGCCTCAAAAAGAGCCACCCTGCGATCTGCCCGAAATCTTATTCCGGCCCAGACCGATTCCCAACCTACGGTGGAAGGCGACCGAGGCGACGCTAGGCTCTCACTCCCGCCCCCGAGGGACGGTCCCAGCCTCTCACTCGATCAGTTCCAAACTGTGGAACAGATAGAGGAAGCTATGGCCATCCGCCGAGCAGGCAAGCAGAAGCTTAAGGGGCTGTACATCGAGAAATCATCGGAAATCCCCGAGCCGTAGGAAAAGGCTCTCGTAAGGCGGGATGATTAAGTATTCAGCCGCCTAGGGAGTGATCCCTCATAGTGACCCGGGAATTCAGGCCCTAGCCGGGAGACATCAGAGTCCGAATCCGTCACCAGGAGTTCGGCATATCCGACTCCCAAAAGGCAGGTCGGCCAACGGGCCCCGCTCGGCCAAGAATTGAGCCTGGTGGCGGAGAACTCATCACCTACCATAGGGCAAGGAGATCAGTACATGATCGCCTTGGCTCCCGCTCCGAGAGCCAATCAGCGAGCACCCGCTCCTATAAACTGGGGCAGGCGCCAGCTCGACGAAATGAAGGTGCTCCTATAAACTGGGGCAGGCACCAAGAGATCGATCATTGGACCGAGTGAGCCGCTCGCGGCCCAGATCGAGCTCTCCCTAGTTCAACCGAAGGCCCCCACCGCATGATGAAAATCAGGCAGGGGAAGAGCGTGCCCGATGAAGACTACATCGACCGGGTGGATAAAATAGTCCTCACCGGCGAGCCCATTAGCGACGAGCTCGCTCTCTACTCGGTCCTAGGGGGATTCTATGGCCATTCGCCCATGTTCAGGCACCTTACGAAGGACATCCCCCCGACCTACGCGATCTTCCGCGTCAGGGCCGCTGATTTTCTGGTAGGCAGAGGATGCTCACCATGGGAAGGTAAGGCGTCAACTTTCATCCCGAGAAAGGCGGTCGCCAAGCCCAGAAAGGCGATCACGAAGCTGCCCGGCGAATTCAAAGCCTTCTAGGATGTGGAAGTTCACCTCCTTCACAACCTCAATCTATCTCCGGCCCACATTTTCAACGCCATCAAGGGCCGCAAGTGGCTTAGCAAACCGAAACCGATAAGAGACCACGGTCATCTACACCGCAACAAATTTTGTGCCTACCACAAGAGTCCCAGCCACAACACCAGCCAGTGCCGCGATCTCCTCAAACAACTCTGGAGACTGTTTGAGGAAGGAAAGTTGGATAACTTGGTTGCCAAGCCATAGCCCCATGCGGAGAGGACCGGGGGGCGCGAGCGCCGGCAGAATGACAGAGTCCCTCCCAATCCAGTCACCAGGATCGAGCAGAACGAACCGGAGTACTCTGACGAATTGAACCCTCTGATCAATCCTGGCAGCCAGATCAATATGCTTCAGGCAGGATGTGGAAACCTCGAGGGCCTTTCCCCGGTTTCCACCATGTCGAACAGAAAGCGGAAGGCCGAACTGAGGGCGTTCGCCAGGATCCACGTCGTAGTACCCCCAGAGCCGACCATCTCCAAATACGCGCTCATTGCCTTCTCCAACAAGGATAGGGAGGGAGTGCAGTGCCCCAAAGAGGATGCATTGGTGATCTTTGCATGTATCCTTGGGAAAATGGTCGATCGCGTGATGGTAGATAATGGGAGCTTTTGCAATATCATATTCAAATCCGCTCTTGACCAGCTCAGAAACTTGACCATGTTTATCAAGCCATTTGACGCCGTGCTCTAAGGGTTCGGCGATAGAACAGTCCAATCCTATGGAAGGATCAAGCTCTCTGTCGAGCTAATATGTTATTACGATCCCAAGGTTAGGATTACTAGGAACCTAAACTTTGTAATCATAGATAGGCCCAGCATCTATAATGGATTCCTAGGTCGTCCATTTCTAGAGACCTTCGAGGCGGTCGCATCTTCTTTCTTTTACTGTACCAAATTCCCCATTGCCGATGGGACGGTCGGTACGGTTAAAGGAGACCAACTAATGGCTAAGAAATGTTTGAATCACTCCTGTGTTGCAACTTCTTTCAATACTTCCCATGTTATTTGTAGCATTGAAACGATCGACAATCAACCAATGGAGGTCGATGAGCCGAGCACCTCGAACCAACCCGACTCAGAGGACAGCATCTCACATCTGTTGTTGCCCAAAATATTTATCCGAAGATTAATACTGCTGGAAGACGGACAACAAACAACAATTTGCGGGAGCACTTCCGAGAGAAGACAAATAATACAAGATTTGTCGGGTTTGTTAGGCCCGGGCTTGAATGCTCTCGCGAGATGATATTAATACAAATATTCGTGGATACAAGTATTAATGAGAGAAATCTAGATACAATGAGTGTAAAAAGACTCTGTTAATCCGGCTCTTGAGCGAAGCTCGGTGTTCTTCGTCCCTGCCGATCGTCTTCTTGATAAGAGAGGCCAGGAGAAGTAAGTACCGAATGATAGCTGTTGCCAAGAGTTGGAGATAGCCAAGTGCTGTATATTTTGCTTCTGTATTGCGTGTGAAATGCGAGAATGCCAGAGAGTTGGCCGAGTGCAGGGTGCCTTGTATATATAGAGGCAACCGAGTCTTGTCCTCTGGCGGGCGATCGCCTTCCGGCCATTATAATAATGGGGCGATCGTCTGCCGGCCAATATTATAATGGGGCGATCACCCGGGCTGTCGGGCTAAAGTCCAAGGTAGGTCTTGTGATGCCTAAAGTCCAAAGCTACTGATGGGCTGCCACTGGCGGTCGATGAAGAGCCAAGACGCGTCCGAGTCGGTCACATGCGGCCCTACCGACAACTTTGGCGGGCTGTCAGGTGGTGGACGCCGATCTTGTGGTCAATGATCCGTGATATGCGGATCTTGTCTCGGCCCTTGCACGTGGTGTCTGTCCTGAGGCTCGGCCTTTGCCGACTCGATGGCCATCGGCATGATGCTGTCGTCTCTAGCTGGTCATCAGAGGTCGCCATCGGCCACTCGCTGAGGGTCGGCATCGGTCGGTCACCAAGGGTCGGTCGACAGGTGCCGATAGATGATCGTCCATCGGTCGGTCACCAAGGGTCGGTCGCCAAGTACCGAGAGATGATCGTATTTCATGTCGATCGCTCGGCACCGGGACTTGTCCTTGGACCTTCGGTTGGCCGATTTAGCTTGCCTGCGGGGCTAAGGCTTGGTCGCCCGGTCGCTGGTCGGCAGCTCTGCCTAGGCAGCTCGGCAGTGGCTAGGTCGCCCGATCTCCGAGGCGATCGCTGGTCGGAGAGTGTAATTCTTGACACAACAACATCGATTGACGAACGACATCGAGCCAAGTATCGGTTTCGAGCCAAGCCTCGACATCGATCCAAGGATCGAGTCCGGAAATCGTTCTAAACGAGAATCAACCGTCCCTATTGAAGAGTTGGAAAGTATAATGATAGATCCAGCTCGCCCGGAAAGGGAAGTACAGATCGGCACAAGCGACGACCTCGAGTTAAAGGAGGATCTAATCAAATTACTACATAAGAACATCGGAGTCTTTGCTTGGTCGCATCAAGATATGGTCGGCATAAGTCCTGAACACGCTTGCCACTATCTAAAGATCGACCCGGCAAGGAAACCTGTTCACGAGAAATGTAGGAAATTCGGTCCCGAGAAATATACAGCGCTCGACATAGAAGTCAAAAAGCTACTCGATAACAAACTAATCGGAGTAGCTATAGACGAGCCACAGTGGGTAGCCAACGCGGTGCTCATCAAAAATTCGAGCAACTCCTGGAGGTTATGCATCGACTTCACCGACCTCAATGCGGCATGCCCAAAAGATCACTTTCCGATGCCTCATATTGACCACTTGGTCGATTGTACGGCAGGTTGTGAAATGATGTTGTTCATGGATGCCTTCGCCAGATACCATCAGATCCCAATGGCGGAGAAGGACATAAAGCACACATCGTTCCACACGGAGAAACTTTTGGGTCCGAATGTTGTTCGGCCTGAAGAATACAGGGGCGACCTACCAACGGCTAGTCAACGGGATGTTCGCCAATCAGATCGGCAGGACCATGGAGGTCTACATTGACGACATCGTGGTCAAAAGCCTCAAAAAGGAAGATCACCTCAATGACCTTGCCGAGACGTTCGCCATCCTCGAGAAATTCAATATGAAGCTGAATCCCAAGAAATGCAACTTCGGGGTGAGCTCCGGAAAATTTCTGGGGCACATCATGAGCCAAAGGGGGATCGAAGCAAACCCCACCAAGATCCAGGGGATCCTCGACATGCAGGAGCCACGGAATGTCAAGCAGGTGCAACGCCTCACAGGTTGTCTAGCTGCCCTCAACCGTTTCATATCTCGGCTCGGGGATAAAAGCAAGCCATTCTTTGCGACCATAAAGAACAAGAAGTTCGCATGGACAAAGGAGAGTCAAATAGCGCTCGCAAAAATCAAGGAATAGCTATCTAACCCTCAGATCCTGGCAAAGTCGATCCCAGGTAAAAAGTTATTCCTTTACCTGGTGGCCTCGGAGGTCGCACTGAGTGTTGTTTTAGTGCGAGCAGAGGGGCAAGCACACTGGCCGATATACTTCGTTAGCCAAGTGCTCCATGATGCGGAAACGCGATACACACCTCTGGAGAAGATCGCCTACGCTCTAGTCATGAGTGTTCGCAAACTAAGGGCCTACTTCTTCGAACATCAAGTGGAGGTTTTGACGACTCTCCCTCTAAGGCAAGTTCTACACCGGCCAGACACCAACAGGCGACTCCTCAAGTGGTCGCTGGAGATCCGCCAATAAGGTATAATGTACGCTCCTCGCACGGCGATCAAAGGCCAAGCTCTGGCGGACTTCGTGGTGGAATTAACATTCCCTCCCAGTCCGACCCAGGTCGGTTGTCCTGCTTGGAAGTTGTATGTGGATGGATTGGAAACCAACTCGCGAGCAGGGGCAGGGACTGTCCTTATCAGCCCCGACGGCCAAAGTTTCACAAATGCTATGCGTTTTGGGTTTCGTTCGACCAACAATGAAGCCGAGTACGAAGCCTTGGTAGGCGGGCTCGATCTAGCCCTTGCCCTGGATGTTCGTCGCCTCCACATCTTCATGGACTCCCTCTTGGTCATGAACCAAGTCAAGGGAGAATATGAGGCGCGCGGCGAAGATATGGTCAAATACCAAGAATTGGTCACCGAAATGTGCACAAAATTTTAGGAAGTGCTAATCGAACAAGTCCCAAGAGAGCACAACTCCCAGGCCGATGCCCTATCCAAAGTAGCATCGTCAGATGGGGCGGCCGATTTCTCTAACATCCAAATCACAAAATCAGCAAGGCCGGCGATCGACAGAAGCCTGATTACCACAGTTACCGTCGCCGAAGAGAATTGGATGACTTCGTTCATCAAATATTTGAAGGACGGGACGATCCATGATGACCGTATCAAAGCTCGCCAGCTTCAGCTTCGTGCAACCAGATATACCCTACTGGACGACCGGCTTTACAAGCGAGCTTTCAGCCTTCCCCTCCTCAAGTGCATTACGCCGGAGGAAGGCCGGCTCGTTTTAGCCGAGATCCATGACGGGATCTGTGGAAACCATACTGGCGGGCGAGCTCTCATCCACAAAACAACCAGGCAAGGTTTTTTCTGGCCTACATTACAAAAAGATGTGATCGCCTATGCCAGATCGTGTCACAGGTGTCAAGTGATGGGCCCAAACATAAAGCTCTCCCCCGAGCAGCTCACTTCAATGTACAGCCCATGGCCTTTCGCCCAATGGAGCATCGTCCTTATAGGTCCCTTGCCGATGGCGCCAGGGGCCTGTAAGTTTGCCATCGTGGGGGTCGATTACTTCACGAAATGGGTTGAGGTAGAGCCGTTCAACAAGATCGGCCAAGAGCAAGAAATCAAGTTCATTTGGAAGAATATCATATGCCGATTCGGTCTGCCCCATGCTATAATCTCCGACAACAGAAAGCAGTTCGATAGCTTAGAAGTCATGCAATTCTGCGAGAAGTGGGGAATCAAAAAGTTGTTCTCGTCCCCCTATCACCATCAGACGAACGGGCAGGTAGAGGCTGTAAACAAAATTCTCAAACACACGATCAAAGCACGACTCAAATCCAGGCAAGGACGATGGGCGAGCGAGCTCCCAGATGTTTTTTGGTCCTATCGAACAACGACCCGAAACTCAACCGGTGAAACCCCATTCACCCTCGCCTGCAGAACAGAGGTAGTGATCCCTTCAGAGATCGACGTCCTTAGCCACCGAACTGAACAGGAAATGACGACGGACAATGATGTAGCCCGACGAATCGACTTGGACATGCTCGAAGAACAGTGACCGACCTCAAAAATAAAGAACACAATCCACAAAAGGAGATCCGAGAAATTCTTCAATTCGAAGGTCAAGGAAAGACGTTTCCATATGGGCGACCTTGTCCTCAAAATGGTCCAAACTCACACGGGAGTCTTTGGCCCGAATTGGGAAGGCCCCTTCAGGATATCTAAGTGGTTAACTAGGGGAGCCTACAAACTCGAACACCCAGACGGCACTCCGAACCAATATCCCTGGAACGCCGTGCATTTGAAGAAATACTACAGTAAAAACTTTGTATTCAATTACCCAATGTACAAAAAGTTTAATGAGATGTTCCGATCCCATCTCTATGATTCGCCTCGACGAAAAAAACAATTAAAAAGAGGACGACTCGCTCCCCCTACAAGAGGTCGTCATCTAACCTGACGGACCTACGCAAGTGATCGCCCCTCCAAGCACAACGTATACCGTCGAGGGTCGCCATCCAACATGGAGATCCAAGGTAGAAGAGTGCAGCCATGATCCTGGAGGTCGGTGGAACCGACAGCTTCGTCCATGCAAGGTTCCTTTGGGCTGCGATCGCCCGCCCTTCATTTAAATACGAGGCGGGCATAGCAAGGACCCTCCAAACAAATCTGTGGACCTACTAGCTCGCCCTCAAAGGTATATCATCTAACATGATGGACCCGGACAAGGCGACGCGTCCCTACCCCCATCACAACGTATACCGTCGAGGGTCGCCATCCAAAATGGCGATCCGAGGTAGAAAAGTGCTAACAAGCTGCGGACGTGGAGTAGAATAAACCGACGACACCCCGTGCAAGGACTTCTCCAGACCAAGACCGCTCACCTTTCGTTTAAATACAAGGCGGGCGCAGCCTAACAGAGGACCCTAACAATAAAGTGAGTCGCGGGACTGACCTACAGGTGGAATGTCCCTCGCACACATAAACACGGTTATGGAGGTCGGTCCATTGAACTCTGTCACCATACACAGTTCCTCAAATTCGAAACAGTCGTCCCCCCTCGAAGAATCGACAAAACTGAAGGTAGCTCACCAAACATACTATTTTCGTTCCCTTACTTACAATAAGTAAACAAAAACAAGGGGCAAAGTGGAGCTATTCCTAGATGCGATCGGGAGGAAGAAACCATACACGATCGTCTTTGTTCAAACACACACATGACGATCGATCTTATTCAAGAAATTTACAAGTACATTCAGATCTGTTCAAACAATTGTGCAAAGTCGAAGTGATGCGGAACATTCAAACAGTCGATCATACATACAAGGCATCGGGTGCAATTGTGTAAACATTTGTATAAATTCATATGCAAACATTCAGAAGAGGCGATCGTACATATAAAGAATCAATTACAAAAAGAAGTATTTTATTCCATTCGAGAAGTTCGTACATACAAGCCCGAAAGCAATACAAGGAAAAATAGAAAATTACAAGCAAAGGAAAACAAAACAAATCCACCATCACTCAGGCCGCCCCCGAGTGGCCTTCGCCCCCAACAGGCGGATCGGCGCGCGCTCCCTCATCGGTTTGAGGATAAATAAGTTTATCTGGAAAAGAATACCTACTCAAATCGATCCCTAAGTCGGTGAGGTCGAGGATCGGCAGGGAGAAGTCCGACTGCAACGGATGCTCGAGTACATAGGCCTTGAAGGTTTCCATCATAGGGCCGACCTCGATCGCTACCTTCTTTGATGCACGAATAGCGTCGGCGTAAGCCATATAATATGCGAACTCGTCGACGTATCCCACATTAAGGTAGGGATCGGTCTTGATCGCCTTTAACTGCTCATTCAACCCCGCAGTCGTCTTGTCCGCATCCGCAAGCTCGGCTACCTTGGCGGCTAGTTCCCCCTTCGCCTTCTCCAGCTCTCCGTTGAGCTGGTCCACTACCGCCTTCAGCCCAGCCACCTCCTCCTGCGAGGCTGCGTGCAACCAACGAGCATCCGTCATTTGGTCGCGGAACCAATCGGTCACCTCCCTGGACCGGCCAAGCTCTTGCTTCATCCGGTCGAGGTCTTGTTTGGCTAGCTTGGCCGTCTCCAGGTACTCCTTCTCCATAGCCACGATCCGGTTAGCGAACTCGGCATTCTGGTTCCGAGCATCCTCAAGATCCTGATGGAGGCGAGCAGTAGAGGGTCGCCCCTCATAATCCTTAGCAGCCTGGACGACCAGCGTCGCCGCCTGGAGAGTCAGGGCGAGTGTCGCCTGCATGGCATCACCAGACCGCCGACGCGTGATCGCGTCCAAGTCGGTCGTCCAAGCCTTTGGAAGAGAGGTGATGGCCCGGGAGACGTAAGAAGGCACGTCGATAGCCTCGCGCGGGGACTTGCTCGCCAAGAAATCCAGAAGCATTGGCGAGACGTCCGGATCAGAAAGTCGGACCCTGCAACACAAACAAAAAGAAACAAAGGAGTTAGTATACATCCTACATAAATAGCCTAACTCAGAAGGATCAAACCGCTCTTACCTGGCGACCTACTCGGGTCGCGGCCGAAGTAGGGCTTGCCCCGAGGAGTTTCGGCTTCGGCGATTGCCGCGGTCTTCAGGAAGGCAGCTGAGGGCCTGGAGCTGGACCCTTACGCCATTGGAACAACAGAGATAGGTGGCGCGGCAACCGGCGGCTCCAGAATGGATACCTCCACGTCAGCAGTCGGCAATGGCTCTTCCGGCCTCCGTCTCTTGCGGTTACGCTGGAGTTGTTCCTCCTCCCGAGCTTCTGGTTCGACGACCGGCACTTTAGTAGGTCTCACCTCGAGGACAGGAGGAGACGTCGTTGCAGGAGCACCACCCGTCTTCTTTCCCTGGTGAAGACGACCCAAGAGACCGGGGTTCGACATGGAGATCACTCTCGGAGGCTCGGAGTATCGGGGAAAATGGATCTCTGTCAAAGAAGAAATTCGGCCAAGTTAAACATATACTTCAATCAGACGATCGTCATACAGGAAAGCGGAAGTAAGAATTTATACCTTGAACCTTCAGGTGGCAAGGGAAGCGAAACAATCGAGCTCCCAACCGATGAAGTTCATGGTTGTCTGTGCGAACGTCGATGTAGGAATCCGGTAGACCGCGAATTCGCTCCCAGACAATCAGAAAGTCTAAAGATGTATAAATTAGATCAGTCCAAGATGTATCCGATCAAAGGGTGAGTTAAAACCCTTACTCGTATTCCTCTCTTGAAAACTGGTGGGGATGTCCAACTCTTCCTCTGGCTGATCGCTCGACGCCGACCTCCACGCTCCGCCGACCCAGCACCATTTTTCCAGGTCGCCCCGAACTTTATTCGGCACCCCAAAGACCACCCTACCCATGCGACCTTGAATGTAATAATCGCCAACCGATCCCTTCTGCGCATTCAGTTTGAAGAGATAGTTCATTTCCAGTGCAGAAGAAAGACGGAACAACCGATGATCGCCAAAAATTGTCAAGGTGCTAATGATCTACAGCCAGGCGTTCGGCGTCAGCTGGAGCGGCACCAAATTCCAGGCGATCAGCAAATATGACACGGCGAACGGCAAGGGGAACCGCAAGCCGGCCTCCAGAATCATTTTGTTGACGGCAACCAGACCCTCCGGAGGTTGGTCGGCACACTCGTTCTCCGAGGGCACGAGCAGCGAGACGTCAGAAGGGATATGGAATTTCGCCCTCCAGCGACTCAAGTCTTTCCTGGTCGCCGAGCTCCGAATCTGACCGAGGGTCCACAGGAAGGGCTCCGCGGCCCGAAACGCCATCCGCTTCACAGGTTCATAGGGGTGGGCGGCGGAATATGCATCGAAGTCAAACTGGGGACATGGTCCGACAATCCTCTCCATAAGATCGGCAAACTCCAAAAAAGCCCAGCCAAATATGTTGTTCTACTCCCAGTACCGCCTCACCGTTTGATCCTCATCAACCGGCGAGCCCCTTTGCCTCGTCGCCGCCGCCGATCTCGCCATGTCAGCTTCATTGAAAATCTCGTCAATCTCCGCGGGTGCAATCCCTGCACGAATGGCATCGACGGTCGTTTCCATATGAACAGCCATGGGGGTTTCTTCCCGGTCAGGCGAAGCCACGGCGGCAGAGGAGCTACCAGCCTCATGCACATACAATCCTCCTCCAGACATGTTTCGAATCGAAGAGAAAAAAGGGAGAGAATATTTTTGTTCTTACCTAGAAGGAAAGTCGGTCGGCACAAGAATATTCAAATCAATTCGGCAAAGTCTCGTCTGAAAATCAAGGGCGCATAAAGAGTTGAACTGAAGTGGCCCTAACCCTTTTATAGGCGAGTGCAGGGATCTCTGTGCAAATAGGCAGAATCCCGAGGGCTGAAGTGCAACCGTCGGGAAGGGGACACATTAAATGCAGCCCTCAAAACCCGTGTACGCGTCGTTTCAAGGGCACGCCAGACGACAAGTCTCACAAAACCGTCGGACTCCCCCAATGGTACCGCGACGCATGTCCATGCAACGTTTCGAGAGCCCGCCTCCACTTCCCGCTATTTCCAGTGCATTAGGAGATCGTCCGGATTCGAAATCAGATCGTCCACACGACGATCGTCCTTTTCATAAGTAGACGAGTCAATCGTCTAAAACAGGCGATCGCCAACAGTGCCACCTCACCACATGTTTTCAATAACGGAGCAAGTTGGGGGGCAATTGTTATGCGGCGATTAATACGCCTCAATGGTGATCGACATGATGGTCAGGAGCCAGCCATAAAAGACAGATGCTGGGCAAGCGCCAAGCGATTGACGTCCAAGGCGATCGTCTGTTGACATCTGGCGATCGCCTATAATGTCCGACCATAGACGATCGTCCCGTATCATGGGTGAACCCGACACCCGTCAGAGTCTTCGGAGACCGAATCCCGGAGGAAAACCCACGTGAAGATCTGCAAAAGGCACCACGAGATAAGGCTTTTTGATCCCAGCTTGTCACGACCTTCACACCTACCGACAGGCCCGCCGAAAGCTGCAAAGTGGGTCCTCCCCTGACAGCGACTCAGGACGCGTGTGGACTTCTCATTGGCTCACACATCTGGCTGCCAGCAGCAGCCTAAGACTTCAAGGAAACAGTCCCACGTGATGGGACATTTGCCCAAATTATTCTAATATAGAATACGGCGGTCGCGCGCGATCGCCGGGGAGGACCTAGCAACCTCTCCTACTATAAATAGTAGACCTCCAACAGTGGCCTAAGGACAGTGAAAAAACGTACAGAGAGAACGGTGGACTTACCTGACGAATACATACACATACACAGTGATATTCGTTCACATATACACAACACCAAAAAAGCAAGAACTCACAGAGCTTCATATCTGGTTCTTCCGGCAATCTTCACGCTCGCTAGCTAAGAAAACTAGAATTTTTACACTCATTGTAATAGTATTCTAACATTAATATTTATACTCCCTAGTATTCATATTAATAACATCTCGCGATAGCATTCAAGCCCGGGACTAACAACCCCGGCAAATCTTATGTTATTTACTTTCCCACGGAAGTCTTCTCGCATTTGTTTGTTACTCGACCATTCCATCAATATCATCTCCGGATAATATTTTGGGTAACAACATAATAGAGTTTGAATAAAGAGAAAGATTTGCACAAATATGCCAAGTGTATGCACTTTATGGTAATCTCTTACTATTACTCGATGCAGTAAAGAGAAATTAGGTCAACAATAGCCCTTTTATAGGAGTTGGGTCACTAGGTTTTATTGGACAATCAAATTTAAGGGATGGGAACAATTTTCGAATAGTCGTACACGATGTATCTTGACATAGTTGGTACGTCAAATAAATCAGTTTTGAAATTGGTTGCCGCCTTTAACACGTTACAGCCTCCATTACGCATAATTCACGATTTTAAATTTCAAAATTGTGGGTTTCAAGGCTTCTACGTGTCAGTTGGAGAGTAAATACTCGAGAATTTTAAATTCAGACGATGCAATTGATTATAAAGTGGTTATATTAGAATAAACATATATAATTTGATATGATTAAATAGTTAATTGAGATCATAGCAGTCCCCCTTACTTGGTACATAAAGGACTTAATTCTTACAATAATTAGTGATTTACATTGTATTCATGAGTCTACAGTATTCCCCCTTAATTAATGTACATTACAAATATAGGAAGGGTATTGTTTCCTCTTCTTTATACAGCAAAGATATGACTTGATAGTCTGTATGTATAATAAAAAGCATGAATACTCTACTCAAGGGTCTTAAAGTGTTGCCTCTCGATTGATGAGCTCTAATTAAAAAACTTACAGGGATTAGTCAAAACCTTGTTTCATCGCGAGGCTTAGTGAATATGTCTGCAATGTGAATGTTTGTATGGACTTTCTCGATTCGAACATTATTGTTTTCGACATGATTCCTGATAAAATGATGCTTTATATCAACTTGCTTACTCATTGGGTGTAGTACAACATCGTGCTTGATTGTGATTGCACTTGTACTATCACACATGATTGAAGTCTCTATAACCACGATGTCATTGTCTTGTAGCTACTATTGCATCCAAAGAATATACATACAACAACTTCTAGTAGCATAATATTCTGATTCAGGTGTGGAAAGCAAGTTAGTCAACTTCTTACCAGGACACAAGTCTTGGTCTAATAAACTGACAAGTTCATTTGTACTCTTCCATCCAGTTTACAGCTTACGAGATCTGAATCAATGTGTCCAACTAGGTCGAATCCTTGTTCCTTAGGATACTACAATCCTACATTGATTGTACCTTTGACGTACTCAAGGATTCTATTGGCTATGGTGAAGTATGATTATTTTGGTGCTACATGATATCATTCACACACTCCTACAACGAAGTGGATATCAGACCTGCTAGGTGTTAGGTATAGGACTGAGCCTATGAGCTTCCTTTAGAGTGAATGGACTACTAGATTTCCAGCTTCATCTGAGCTTATTAGTGGATTTTCTGATCAAAGTTGGTGAGGTCTTCGAGAATTTCATCCCGAACTTGGGGAGCAACTTCTTGCTGTATTTCTCCTGGTTGATGAATATACTTATAAGTGCTTCACTGGAACTCCTAAAAAGTAATTGAGTTCCCCCGTCATACTCATTTAAAATACACTACATTATATGAGAGAACTTCATGCACAAATCTTGTTTAATTGAACCAAAAATAATATCACCGATAGAGATTTATACCATTAAAAGATCGTCACCTTCTTGTATCTTGAAAAGAGTCTTGTCGGCAGCCCCTTTTTCGAATCCACTATTGATAAGATACAGTGACAGGGTCTCATATCATGCCTTTGGTACCTGTTTAAGTCTGTACAGAGCTTTCCTTAGTCTAGAAACTTGGTCACCATTCCCTGTATTGATAAACCCTGGCAGTTGCTCAACATATACTTCTTTGGCAAGGTCTCCCTTTAAAAATGCGCTCTTAACATCCATCGGATAGACAACAAATTTTTTGTGAGTTGCAAATGCAAGAAATATTCTTATAACTTCCTTTAATTAAACTCCATATAGGCCTTGCTAAGATTCGAGTAGCCCACGAACAATCCTTCATCAGACTTGTCATTTAGTGCTTTGAGTTGATATTTCTCATTATTGGGCACATTACATCTACAATAAAAATATGGAAATATACGATAGTAGGATTATATTATTCCATACCTTGTAGGGAGTGTTATGCTGGTGTTTGTTTAGGAGATAACGGTTTCGCGTGTATTTATTGTTTCACCCAAAAATTAATGTGGTAACTTGCTCTCAGCAATCATCATCCTGGTGGCTTATAACCTCCGCTTATTTCACTCGGCAACACCATTTTGTTGTGGGGTAGGGGCAGCCAAATACCTAATTTGTATTAAATTATCTGCACAGTATGGCTATATAAATTTATTTGTAAATTTTCTGCTTTTTAGTATATAATTGATGCTAAGCTCATACCCTTTTTCATTCTGTAGCTTTCTCAAGTGTTCTGGAAGCTTTGCCATTGTCTCTTTTTCTTCTTCAAGAAAATCATCCAAGTGTATCTAGAGAGGTCACTAATAATAACCAGGCAATATTTCTTACCTCCCAGGCTGATCGAGTCCATATAGGTACATGTAAAATACATCTAGCACCTTATGGGATGAAAGGAATGATTTGCTCTTCAGGGTGGATTTGACTTGTCTGCCTTTAAGATAGGGTCCGTAGACATTGTCCTTTTGATATTTAATATCGGGCAAACCCCTAACCATTTGCTTCCTCACTAGTTGGTTAATGTCTTAAAGTTTAGGTAAGACATCCTTTTTTGCCACAACCAACTTTGGTCGACTATACCTTTGGATAACAAAATAGGTATTGCAACATACAGGAATCTAATATGCAATATACATATTACCTGCCTTGTTCCTGCGAAGACAACTTGCTTGGTCTTGATGTTCTTCACCCAGCAATTGCCTTGAAAGAACTTTACTGAGAATTATTTGTCAATAGAATTAACTAACACTTAAGAGATTTTATTTCAGTCCTCTACATTTGTAAATTTGCATTTCCCAACAAGCAGGGTTCTCTTCCCTCTTGTCCTTCCTTTGTACTTATCACCGAATCTGACCTTTGGCCTTGGTTCTTATATATAATATGTTAGATTGTTGATACCTCATATCATGTGTCAAGAACATCTGATATCGAATTATCAGGTGTCCTCCTCCTTTAGGTACCCATTGTCTAGTGGGTCCTTAGTTAGTTATGCCTTTAGATACCCAGTTATGTCTTGCAATAATTGGTTCGCTATATGAATTATTAGGTTCTTTATGTAATACCCGATTGTAATCCAGTCATTATCATTCAGTATTTATCATTCGGTAATTGTCACTCAGTAGTTTTCACTCATTAATGATCATTTGTCACTCATATTCAATCATTGTATTCGTCGCTCAGAGTAATTGTATCGTGTATCAATCGTCATTCATCATCCATCTAGTTGGAGAATCGTGCAGTGTTTATCATCGTTGTCATTTTCATAGTGCGCTGTGTGTGAGGAGTAGCGCACACTACGTACTCTCTTTAGCGTGCGCTAATTGAGTACGGGTAGCGAACGCCACCTCTCAACACTAACGCACACTAGTATGTTTCAAGCAGGCAGTCCAGAAGGCACTGGACTGCAGTTGGGTTATTAGTAGCGCACGCTACAAATGGTAAGTAGCGCGCGCTAGTAGGTCGGAGTAGCGCACGCTATGCAGCCGGTGTAGCGCGCGCTAAGGACGGATCAGGCAGAGTCCAGTGGCTACTGGACTGCATTGGGTAAATGCCTAGCGCATGCTATGAGTAGATTAGCATACGCTAATCGGTGTAAGTAGCGCACGCTGTTGCTTGTGTGTAGCGCGCGCTACCACGATCCGATCAGAGAACAGGAGGTTTTGGACTCCAGTACTGGGCATCAGATAATTTGTTAGCGCACGCTAACCATTGGTGTTAATGCACGCTAATTAAATGGTTGTAGCGCACGCTATAAAAGGTACGTAGCGCACGCTACCGTTGTGAGCAGAGGGTACTGGACTACCCAGTGCACCCGTTAGCGCACGCTACGTACAGGAGCTAGCGCACGCTAACTGGGACTTGCTATATATAGGACAATCCAGTCCTTTCTTCGTCATTTGTCATTTCTTTTCATTCTTTCGACGATTTTGGACGATTCCGGGCATTTGGAGAGTATTCTTCTAGGTGCAATCATCAATAATCACCTTCAAGCTTATCATTCGGATTAATCATCATTTCATCATCTCCATCACATCAAATCAAGGTAATAATCTTCTTGGATCTAGAATTTCGGATTTTGGGTTTTTCCTTCCGATTTCTTCGTGTAAGCTTGGATTGTTGTTGGAAAATGTTAGATATGGATTATCTACCTTGGATAAATATTTTCCCACGGATTATTTAGTGTATATTTCGGATTTCATGAATTGTTGAGGTTTGATTCAAGAACACTTCAGGGGTTTTCGATTAGATGTTGTCGTTAACTCGAATTGTGGATTCCTATGGGATTATTGATATCATTGAAAGTGTTTTGATGGTTTGAAATACTCATTTTGGTGTTGGTTTCGATATTCTCGGGATTGGATATTTTCAAAGGTTGTGTCTTTCCTAAGTGTTCGCTAGAATGCCTCAATGAGTTCGGATATTGTTGTATCAACATTTGAGTTGGTTATAATCGTGGTTGATACGTATATTGAGCGGTTGTTGGTAATTGTCATTCAAGGTTGTTCGAGCGACCGACATCTCATTGTAGGACGTTTTTTCGAGGAAGGACATTCTTCACCGGTTGAGTAAGTTAATTCTTACTCGGTTAAAAGGATACGCATTTCTTTTGTTGTTGTTCATTCATAATCATAATTCATTCATAATGTATTAACCGTATTGAGACTTGAAATTGTCAATTAATCACTTTATTCATGAGGAACGACGGTTCCAATCATTTCATTGAGCTATCACTGATTTCACTATCATTTCATCTCGGTGAGTCATTCTTGACTTTGTCGGATTGTTATTAATTATTATACTTCATGGTCATTCTTGTTCATATTTCTGGGCTCATATTGCGCAGCCGGGTGTGGATGTGTGGGATTTTTAGTCGGACACGTGATGGTCATGTGTTGGGTTCACCGACATATTCGACTGTGCACACGGTAATGTACCTCCGTGAGACTAATTAGGTACAATGGCGGGTGTGTCCGGACATCCGTCTTGTGCACGTGCACATTCCATTACGGGTATACTATGATGCATCTCTTCAGCTTCATTTCATAATTAAGTTATATCATGTTTGTGTTTATTCAACTCTTTAGGATTGTTGTTCTGTGTAACTGACCCCGTTGGGGGATATTGTTTTCAGGTCATGGCAAGGCTAAAGCACGGGAAGAGAACGTTGACGGTGAGGAGTCCCAGTGATACTAGTAGGGGCCCCCAGTCCTTTCATTCACTCGTGTTTTCTTTATTTTATTTCCGCTGCAGACTTTCGTTTAGATATTCATTTCATTCAGTGTTGTATATTTTATCTTCATATAAAATATACATGTATTCGGTATTATCTTGCGTGTGTTGTAATGAAACTCCTCATCGGAGTAATTATTGATATAATGTGGTTCGGTACTACAATTATATTATTAAATTCATTAATTGTCATTCGCCTGGTGGGTCCCAGTCGGGGGTCCACGGCACTGTAATATCCGCCTAGTTTGGCATGTTACAGAGTTGGTATCAGAGCGTGGTTTTGAATACTACCTTATGAGTCATGTCTTATTTGAAATCATCGTTCATCAGACTAGTATCATTGGACTTTCGCGTCACGTGTGACCTGTGCAAGAGCTTAGCCCCTCAGACCAAAGAACAGTAAGATTTCTGACGCCATGGTATAATTTCTGGCAATAGAATCACTCATTCATCATTCAACAGTCAACAATCCTCTTTCATCATTTTCATTTTGATCAAGTCGATCATGTTAATTCACTAATCACTCAGTCCATTTCATTGTTCAGTTGTTGATCTTGAGGATCATATCATTAATCTTGTTAACTTGTTCAAGATAATCATTTCAAAAATTTCATCAAATAATCATGTCACTTCAGTTGATCATTCATGTAATCATTGTGTTTGAGCACGTATGCTCATTTTCATCATTTCATAATGTAATCATAATGTGATATTCATGCGAGATATATAATCATCATATGACTTTCCACTTCAGTATGGAAAGAGCTGGCTGAGGACGCGGGGGAAGAGGCCGTGGTGCGGGCCGAAACCCTAGAACTCGTGTGAATACGCGCGCTAATGCCAGGAATAATGCTAACTCATCGAGCAGTGACGCTGCCACTCATTCACCTGGACGTAATCATTCACTATCAGGGAGTCGTACCTGGGACACAGCTCAGTCAGAAGGTGTTCGGGTTGATCCACTCGCTTTCATGCAGGGCATGATGGCCCAAATGACTCAGATGGCACAACTAATGGAGACAATGCATAACTCAACTACTCAAAATCAGCAGGCTCCTCCGCCGCCACCTCAGAGGCAAGAGAGGGGTGTGAGCAGTATCATTGGCGACATCTCTCGCCAGAGGCCACCTACCTTCGAGGGCTCATCTGAGCCGGCAGAAACTGTTTGCTATGGTGGACTGTCCTGAGGGACACAAAGTCTCAGTTGCGGCTTACTATCTTGGTAAGGGCGCACATTCATGGTGGTTATCGCTGAAGCCCACCGACGGAGCTTGTATATGGGATCAATTCAGGACTCTCATGATGGAGAGTTATTATCCGGACCCACTCAGGGAGTCCAAGTTGTCAGAATTACTCAGTCCCGACCTTTCAGCGGATGATGATGTTCTCGCCATCGCCAAGAAATTTCAGGAACTTCTTCCTTTCGCCTCATCTATCATTCATTCAGAGGCGGAAAAAATCAAGTATTGCAGCAAGAGGCTGAAATACCGTATGCGGATGCAGTTGCTTAATCACAATTGCACCACCCTGGCCAAATTCATTGAGAAAGCTCTTACTTATGAGCTTACTGCTAAGGAAATTGCCAAGCAACAACCTTCATCTGCTGGCAAGAAGTCTAAGAATCGTAATCAGTCTGACGGCAATCAGGCCACTTTCAAGAAACCTCATGCGGGCTCTACTTTTTCTGAGCGACCCCCTATGGCGCCTAGACCCGCGGAATCTCAGTCACGAGCGTCCAGTTCGGCCATCACCTGTTTCAACTGTGAAGAACAGGGTCATTTCAGCACCAAGTGTCCGAGGCAGACTATCACGTGCCACAACTGTGGGATTGCTGGGCATAAGGCGCGTTTTTGCCGAAGGGACTCTAAACCTACTCCGGCGTCATCTCAGGCCCCAAGACATTCAGCAGTGCAGAATCAGGCCACTCAGTCCGCGTCGTTCAAGACGACAGGAGCTAATAAAGGCAGAGCCAAGAGCTATCAGATGGGAGCATCCGGTTCGGGGGCCGGCAAGCCCCGAATTTATGAGATGAAGAAGACCGACGATACAGAGGCCCGAATGATCTCAGATACACTCGGTATTTTATCTCAACCTGTGTGTACCCTTTTTGATACTGGTGCATCGCATTCATTCATTTCCGAGTCATGCTTGACTAGACTACGTCTGGGTAGTGCTACTAGTTGTGAGCCTTATGTCATTGGTCTACCTGATGGTAGAAGAATTATCGGGAATCGTGAGATTACGGATTGCCCGATTCAGCTTCATGGCCGTGATTGGTTAGCAGACTTAATCGTGGTGGATTTACCGAGATACGACGTCATCTTGGATATTGATTGGATGGATCGTCACGATGACGTCATTAGTGTCCGTAAGCGTATGGTCACTATCATTTCATACGATGGGGTCGAATGTGTATTTCAGGGAGGTATTCCCAGTTGTTCTGGGAGAGTCATTAACTTGATGAAAGCAGTGAGATTACTCAATCAGGGGTGTGTCGGTTATTGGTGCTATATGACCAAGACCGAGGAACCATTAGTAATGTTGACGGATATTCCTGTGGTGAGAGAATATGCCGATGTATTTCCAGACGAGTTACCTGGTTTGCCTCCACAGAGAGATGTGGAATTCACGATTGAGTTGGAGCCCGGTACGTCCCCTATATCGAAGGCACCGTACCGGATGGCCCCGACCGAAATGCAGGAGTTGAAGAATCAATTAGAGGATTTGCCCGAGAAGGGTTATATTCGACTGAGTGCGTCCCCGTGGGGAGCACCAGTGTTATTTGTCAAGAAGAATAATGGTTCGTTCCGCTTGTGTATTGATTACCGGGAATTGAACCGGGTGACGATCAAGAATACATATCCTCTACCCCGTGTCGATGATCTTTTGGATCAACTTTAGGGAGCTTCTGTATTTTCCAAGATGGACTTAAGATCTGGATATCATCAGTTGCGAATTCGAGAGTCGGATATCGCAAGGACTGCGTTCCGAACACGTTATGGTCATTATGAGTTTGTGGTTATGCCGTTTGGGTTGACTAATGCACATACGGTATTCATGGAGTTAATGAATCGGGTTTTCATCGACTATTTGGATCAGTTCGTGGTTGTCTTTATTGATGACATTTTAATTTATTCTCGTGACCGGGAGGAACACGAGTTACTCCTTCATCAGGTGCTCGGCATGTTGAGACGAGAGCAACTTTTTGGAAAGTTTTCCAGATGTGAGTTCTGGATGTCCGAAGTGGCATTTCTCGGACATGTAATTTCATCAGACGGAGTTCGTGTCGACCGTCAAAATATAGAGGCTATCCGAGACTGGCTACCTCCGAAGAATGTTAATGAAATCCGAAGTTTTCTTGGATTAGCGGGTTATTATCGGCAATTTGTGGAGGGATTTTCTAAAATCGCTCAACCCATGATGAACCTATTACGGAAGGATAAGAAATACACATGGTCCGACACGTGTCAACAGAGTTTTGAGGAACTCAAGAGCCGGTTAACTTCAGCACCTGTCCTTTCCTTACCGCAAGGGATGGAAGGATTTGTGGTTTATAGTGCGTCCGGACAGGGTCTCAGATGTGTACTAATGCAGAACGGTAGAGTTATTGCTTATGCTTCACGGCAATTGAGACCTTACGAGGTTAATTATCCGACCCACGACCTGGAGCTAGCAGCCTTGGTGTTCACATTGAAGATTTGGCGTCATTATCTTTGTGGCATTACCTATCAGATATTCACCGATCATAAGAGTTTAAAGTATATATTTACTCAGAAGGAGTTAAATATGCGACAGAGACGGTGGTTGGAACTAATCAAAGATTATGATATTGAGATACTTTACCACCCGGGCAAGGCGAACGTTGTCGCCGACGCCTTGAGTCGTAAGTCCGTTCAGGAGCAGATGCTTGCTTGATTAACAGTTCAAAAGGAACTTCAGCAGGAATTTCTGAGACCCGAGATCGAGGTCTGGTTACAGCGAGTACAAGGGCAACTTTGTACGTTAGAGATTTCATCGCCACTTGAGGAGGCGATCAGGGAGAATCAGGGTTCAGACCCATTTTTGTTACGCATTCGAGATGATGTGACTCAGGGGAAAGCCCCTGGATTTGTGGTCCACGAGGATAGACTTTTGCGATTTAAGAATCGGTTGTGCGTACCGACGAATGACGAGTTGAAAAACTCGATTTTGAGAGAAGATCACACTACCCCTTATTTCGTTCATCCGGGGTCTATCAAGATGTATAAAGACTTGAAACAAAATTACTGGTGGAGTAATATCAAGCGAGAAGTCGCAGAATTTGTTTCGAGATGTTTGACCTGTCAGCAAGTCAAGATAGAACATCAGCGACCGGCGGGTATGCTGAAACCTCTCCCTATTCCAGAGTGGAAGTGGGAAGATATTTCAATGGACTTCATCACGAGTTTGCCGATGAGTCATCGTGGCATGAATACAATCTGGGTAATTGTGGACCGCTTAACCAAATCAGCTCATTTCCTTGAGATAAGGATACGTGAGGTCCCGAGAGACTTGCCCAGTTGTTTATCAAAGAGATAGTGAGATTGCACGGTATCGGACGATTCATGTCTCATTTCTGGAAATCAGTTCACCGTGCTATGGGAACTCAGCATAATCTCAGTACAGCTTTTCATCCTCAGTCCGATGGACAATCGTAGAGGACTATTCAGACGTTGGAGGACATGTTGAGGGCATACGTTCTCGCTTAGAAAGATGATTGGGAAGCCCAACTACCATTGATCGAGTTCACGTACAATAATAGTTGGCATTCTTCGATTAAGATGGCACCTTACGAGGCCATGTACGGTCGTCATTGTCGATTTCCTTTGTATTGGGATGACTTATCAGAATCAGTCGACATCGAGCCCGATATGGTTATAGCTGCCCGTGAGAAGGTAGCTTTGATCAGGAGTCGTTTGTTGACCGCTCAGAGTCGACAGAAATCTTATGCAGATAACCGTCATCGGCCATTAGAGTTCGAGACAGGTGACCATGTTTTGGTCAAGGTATCCCCGAGTCGTGGTATCTTCCATTTTAGGAAGAGGGGGAAGTTGAGTCCGAGATTCATTCGACCGTTTGAGATTTTGGATCGAGTAGGCGAGTTAACTTATCGATTGGCCCTACCTCCGGCGTTGAGCCGAATTCATAATGTGTTTCACGTCTCTCAGTTACGGAAGTATGTTGCCGACCCGAGTCACATACTTCAGTTCGACAAAATCAAGATCGCCGATGATCATTCATATGAGGAGCGTCCTATACGAGTTTTAGAGCGGCGAATCAAACAGTTGAGGAACAAGACGATTCCTTTGGTTAAAATTCATTGGTCTAGACACGGAGTCGAAGAGGCTACTTGGGAAACCGAGGATAGTATGCGGGAGAGTTATCCCGAGTTGTTTTACCTTTAGTTTCGGAGACGAAACTCTTTTAAGGGGGTATATGTAATACTCGGTTGTAATTCAGTCATTATCATTCAGTATTTATCATTCGGTAATTGTCACTCAGTAGTTTTCAGTCATTAATGATCATTTATCACTCATGTTCAATTATTATATTCATCGTTCAGAGTAATTAAATCGTGTATCAATCGTCATTCATCATCAATCTAGTTGGAGAATCGTGTGGTGTTTATCATCGTTGTCATTTTCATAGTGTGCTGTGTGTGAGGAGCAGCACACGCTACGGACTCTCTTTAGCGTGCACTAATTGAGTACGGGTAGCGCACGCCACCTCTCAACACTAGTGCACGCTAGTATGTTTCAAGCAGGCAGTCCATAAGGCACTGGACTGCAGTTGGGTTATTAGTAGCGCACGCTGCGAATGGTAAGTAGCGTGCGCTAGTAGGTCGGAGTAGCGCACGCTATGGAGCCGGTGTAGCGCGCGCTAAGGACGGATCAGGCAGAGTCCAGTGGCTACTGGACTGCATTGGATAAATGCCTAGGGCACGCTATGAGTAAATTAGCGTACACTAATCGGTGTAAGTAGCGCACGCTGTAGCTTGTGTGTAGCACTCTCTACCGCGATCTATTCAAAGAACAGGAGGTTCTGGACTCCAGTACTGGGCATCAGATAATTCATTAGCGCACGCTAACCATTGGTGTTAACGCACGCTAATTAAATAGTTGTAGCACACGCTACAAAAGGTACGTAGCATACGCTACTGTTGCGAGCAGAGGGTACTGAACTACCCAGTGCACCCGTTAGCGCACGCTACATACAGGAGCTAGCGCATGCTAACTGGGACTTTCTATATATAGGACAGTCCAGTCCTTTCTTCGTCATTTGTCATTTCTTTTCATTACTTTGACGATTTTGGACGATTCCGGGCGTTTTGGACAGTATTCTTCGAGGTGCAATCATCAATCATCACCTTCAAGCTTATCATTTGGATTAATCATCATTTCATCATGTCCATCACATCAAATCAAGGTAATAATCTTCTTGGATCTAGAATTTTGGATTTTGGGTTTTTCCTTCTGATTTCTTCGTGTAAGCTTGGATTGTTGTTGGAAAATGTTAGATATGGATTATTTACCTTGGATAAATGTTTTCCCACGGATTATTCAGTGTATATTTCGGATTTCATGAATTGTTGAGGTTTGATTCAAGAACAATTTAGGGGTTTTCGATTAGATGTTGTCGTTAACTCGAATTGTGGATTCCTATGGGATTATTGATATCATTGAAAGTGTTTTGATGGTTTGAAATACTCATTTTGGTGTTGGTTTCGATATTTTTGGGATTGGATATTTTCAAAGGTTGTGTCTTTCCTAAGTGTTCGCTAGAATGCCTCAATGAGTTCGGATGTTGTTGTATCAACGTTTGAGTTGGTTATAATCGTGGTTGATACGTATATTGAGCGGTTGTTGGTAATTGTCCTTCAAGGTTGTTCGAGCGACCGACATATCATTGTAGGACGTTTGTTCGAGGAAGGACATTCTTCACCGGTTGAGTAAGTTAATTCTTACTCGGTTAAAAGGATACTCATTCCTTTTGTTTTAGTTCATTCATAATCATAATTCATTCATAATGTATTAACCGTATTGATACTTGAAATTGTCACTTAATCACTTCATTCACGAGGAACGACGGTTCCAATCATTTCATTGAGCTATCATTCATTTCACTATCATTTCATCTCGGTGAGTCATTCTTGACTTTGTCGGATTGTTATTAATTATTATCCTTCATGGTCATTCTTGTTCATATGACCTTCTGGGCTCATATTGCGTGGTCGGGTGTGGATGTGTGGGATTTTTAGTCGGGCACGTGATGGTCATGTGTTGGGTTCACCGACATATTGGACTGTGCACACGGTAATGTACCTCCGTGAGACTAATTAGGTACAATGGCGGGTGTGTCCGGACATCCGTCTTGTGCACGTGCACATTCCATTACGGGTGTACTATGATGCCTCTCTTCAGCTTCATTTCATAATTAAGTTATATCATGTTTGTGTTTATTCAACTCTTGAGGATTGTTGTTCTGTGTAACTGACCCCGTTGGGGGATATTGTTTTCAGGTCATGGCAAGGCTAAAGCATGGGAAGAGAACGTTGACGGCGAGGAGTCCCAGTGATACTAGCAGGGGGCCCCAGTCCTTTCATTCACTCGTGTTTTCTTTATTTTATTTCCGCTGCAAACTTCCGTTTGGATATTCATTTCATTCAGTGTTGTATATTTTATCTTCATATAAAATATACATGTATTCGGTATTATATTGGGTGTGTTGTAATGAAACTCCTCATCGGAGTAATTATTGATATAATGTGGTTCGGTACTACAATTATATTATTAAATTCATTAATTTTCATTTGCCTGGTGGGTCCCATTCGGGGGTCCACGGCACTGTAATTGTAACACCCCCAAGATATTCGAGGTGTATTACAGCGCCGTGGACCCCTACATGGGATCCACTGGGCTAACTCAAGAAAACACCTCTCGACTAACTGTCTCGGTTAGCAAGGAAACAATTGTTAACAACAAGAACATAAAACAACACGTCCGGTACAACCGGAATAATAAACATCAACCGACAAATACAGTAACTCCAACGAAGTCCAAACACAATCCGAAAGGAAAAGTCTAAGTACTCACGAGTACAATCTAAAAGTTCACAATTTGGAAAACATCCACATCAAAAGAGACAGTAGGAAATAACAAGACTCAATTGCACATGTCAACAACCTTGGCCGACATCCTCGTACCATCCCAGCGCCCGCTCGTCTGGATGAACATAACCTGAAATCCATAACAAGAATTTCCCCGACAACGGGTCCCCAAAGGGGTTAGCAATAAGTAATCAAGGCAAACCAATCGCTTACACATTTCATAGTACATGCACCAATATAATTTCAAAAACCAAAACTAGACATGTCTTTTCCGGAAACAAACAGTCAAACAATTTGCCTTGGGAACAGAGTCATATCATAAATTCCTGCACGAGGCCTCTATGGACCCTCCCGCACTGGCTATATTATAAAGCAAAGCACGCACATGCATCGCCTTGGGAACAGAGTCATATCATAGATTCCCGCACGAGGCCTCTAAGGATCCTCCCGCACTGGCTAGCTAAACAAACTCATGAATCGAGGACTCAACCCATTCGATTCCCTCCTTGATCCCGTCGGACCAACACGAGGTGAGCAAATCACACACAAAATACATTACCATTCCACGTTAAGCATAAAGGTTTCCAAAAATACCTGCCTTGAATTATTGACGACGCAACGAACGGAAAGGAAAGTCACCGACGAACGCTAGGAACCAATGAAACCGAACCTAATGATTCGAAGAATACAATCACAACCATTTCTAAATGAATACGGAATTGGAATACACCCGAAAACCCACCTACGATTCATGTATATTCGTATATAAACAACAACGAGGGCGGACCACAACCAAACCCTCTCGATTCCGTAAAAATCACGAAATATACCATGAATCCGTAGGGAAACTAAGAATACTAACAAGATTAATCATATTCATCATGAATTAATCGACAAAACGGAACGAATCGGACAAAAACGCGAAAACCCCCAAATCTACCCATAAGTAGGGTTCTAAAGATCTAACCTTGATTCGCTGGATCGAAGGATGTTATAGGATGATTGATCGGTGATATAAACTCAGAAAATTAATGAATTTGTTGTCCAACAACATGGTTTCGTCTCCTCCAAAACCCAGTGCGGACGGAAGAGAAATGAAATGAAAAATGGTGAAAAGTCGCTGATGCATCATTTATATACTGGGCCGGAACTAGCGTGCGCTAGCCTTCCCGAACTAGCGTGCGCTATCGGCCAGTATCGGCCGAGCACTCTCGGCCATGGCCCGCATGACCCGGCACCACCGACCAATCCTGCCGACCATGACTGTCCGCCCGACTCCCGCTAGCGTGCGCTACGGCCGGAAGCCTGCGCTAGCCGACTGGCCCATCGAGCCTGCGGACTAACAAACTCACCTGTAACGACGCTAGTCGGCCGACGGCGTGCGCTACCTGTCGGTTAGCGTGCGCTACGACCGACGGTGGCGTGCGCTACTGCCGATCTGGACCGAGTCCGAACCTCGAATCCTCTCGCCCGGGCCCGATAGCGTCTGGCCGGTGACTCGGCAGTGCGCTACATCGCTGAAGAAGCGCGGCAAAGATCCCGGCCAGCGCGCTACGCCGGTTCTGCCGCTGCTCGGCGATGCCAACACTTCCGACAGTGCCGCACCGGTCGGCCGTGCTCGGCCGCCACGACCCGATGCCTCGATTTAAAACGCACGGAACGAACACGGCGAAAAGTTCGCGGACGACATCAACGACTCAAAATGAAAACGTAATACCATAATTAATCATACGCGACTAAGAAACGGGTCGAGACAACAATTACAGATACGGATACCCGTAACTTTCAAGAAATTACAAAATGGCCCAAAACGCCGGAAATCACGATACGTGATCGAATAACCAAACCGAAGTTCACAACACGTCTAACAAAGTTAAGCAGACTTGCGGGAAACTCGAAGCAATAGTTTCGGACGAGATTCGCAAGAATCGAACTCAAGTGCGGAAAAGTCGCTAAAAAGCACGGAACTCAACAAAACAACACCGAAACGAACTCGGATGACAAAAAGTGTAGAATTAATCATTCTCAGAATGACGAAACGGTCATGAGCGAGTCGTCAAAACGGACTCCGGCCGAAAAAAAGAAATTTACCGAAATTCGAAAATTGCGGATATTACATTCTACCCTCCTTAAAAGAAGTTTCGTCCCGAAACTTAAAACAAGTAGGGAGAAGCAATATCTCGCCAGGAAAACTCAACGAGATACACAAAAACCGAAAACTCGCGCCCGACGGCGAAACGCTGCAAGAAACGCAAAGAGACATACGGCGTGAAAATACGCTCCAGGGCGACTAACACAACGCCACCGGTAGAGACATAATAGAATCAACGAGTGACAAGCGTCATCAAATAGACAATACAATCGAGTCGATTATCCGAACAATCACAAAACTCAACGAATGAAAATCAATAGGGTTGACCAACCCAATGGTTCATCAACCAAAACGCGAGTCAACGCTGAACAAATACGGAATTCCACCGCCCAAGGGTTGGAAGATCGAAAACGAGACTAATTTCCCGAACTTAAGGGAATTACGAAGGAGCCTGAACGCTCAACAATCACGAAACGAGAACAAAAACCGAACAAATAAACGATTGAGACAACAAAAGTCGAACAATCATGTCCGAAACACGTAGGATAATAAAATTCAAACAACAACTCCCAGGATGACCTGGTGAGAACAGCAAGATGTGCATTCCTATAAGATCCACAGGAAAAGGAATAGCGATTGAAAAGCCACAACGACAGACGAGTTATTCCGAAACAATACCACCCTCGTTCGATCAACAAAAGCAAGGGATAGGGAAAGTTCAGAAATGTTAACAAGCATAAACGAGTCGATAGAGCCAAAAATACAGAAGTTCAAAATTCGATACACTTCGAATAAAAGAACTATTAGAACCAAAAGATGTTACTTCCGAACAAGGTTCACAATAGTCGAACCGAATTCGGAAAAGTCACAGCGATAACCAGATCGACTCAAAACCAGATTACAGCTCGTTCGAACGATGAAACCAAGGTGCAGAACAAGTTCAGAAGGTATCAATGAACACGAGCGAATCGATAGACTGGAGAAAGAGAAAATATAGAAGTCAAAATAGTACAGGTATTACTTTTGACCTCGCCCCCGAAACTCACAACAACGGAACCAAGGTAACAATACAACAAGCAACCGACACAATGCGGAACAATCACCGATGCACACAATCATACCAACCCATTCTCTAACAGCTCGCATATATGTGATAACGCATAAACCGCTACAAGGCGACAACATCCAATACCAATATCACACCCCTCACAGAGGCTACCACGACAACTGTGTGGCGAACTACTCAATGCTCACACCGCCAATTCAACAACAACTCGGGGTTTAACACCCTAACGAGAGCACGAACATCACACATATATTCCCGGACCACAAATAGGAATGATAGGTTTTGAAAATGAAAACCATCTTTTGAAAATAACTTGCAAGCACCAGTTGATCTTGAGTATCACATATCAAGAAGTAGTACAAACATCGTCATCGAGACTTAAAAAAAAAATCATCTTGCGTTTGATAAAAAAAATGAAGACACCTTTCGTTAAATTAAAACTTTTCAGCTATATTCGACCTTCGGGTCTAAGCGAATACGTTTCTAAATCATTGGAAATATCTCAAAATATTTTGATCCTCAAAGTAGAATAATTTTGAAACATAGCGTGGCACTAGTAGGCATCTTGAGAGCACTGTGAGAAAATAATTCATTTTAAAAGTACGTCTCGAGGTTTATTTTCTAGAATACTCAAGGTTTTTCAGAAGTACAATAGGCCAAAATGCCCAAAATTCGCACGTATCAACATTCACTTAAACACATCATATCACACGCATCAAATCGCTCAAAATCACGACAGTGATATACAACCCTTAGGATATGTTTAACAACATCGTTAAAACAACAATCGGTTTATCAAAACTGGAAGGAAAACGATATCAAGAACAAAACTCCAAAAAGTCAACTCTAGGGATTCAAGAAAATACCTAGATTCGGCGAAGAACAATGGATTAGATGATGTTAAAAATTATCTAGGATACTCCAAAACACCTTTGGATGGAAGAAAAGTCAGCCCAGATGCGAAACCGAGTCGCTACGTCTCAAACTCATGGAGGAAGAAGAAGAAATGAAGAAAAATGCAACTTAGGCGGTGTCGGTATTTATCTCGGACACTGATTAGCGTGCGCTAATCATTAAGGTTAGCATGCGCTATCACGGCAACAAACAAAACTCGACCAAAAATACTGTTAGCGTCGCTAACCCCAAGTGTTAGCGTGCGCTAACGAACCAGACCAGTCCGGTAGCTCTGGGCCACTGAACTACCGGTAGCGTGCGCTATCCTCCCCTTAGCGTGCTACCAGCGCACTCTTGCGCGCTAGCGCAAAGCGTAGCGTGCGCTAATGACCACAGAGACAACAGAACATATCAGAAAAATTACATGCCGTAAACCTTTCTCACACGGGTTTACCAGGCTAAGCACAATTTCCCATCTCATTTCGAAAATGCTAAAAAGACCAATGACGGTAATATTTTCCAAAACTCACAAACTCATTTGTCAAACCGTCATAAAATGTTCAAGGCCAAAATGCCAAAACTTGATTCAAGGAATCGGTTTCTGAAATAAAACTCGGTTGCAAAATACCGAAAGCCGTTTGAAAGAACTCACGCAGCGGATAAAATACGGTACGAAAATACATCAGCAGTGACGACACTCCTCGTATAAACCAAATACGAGAGTCTAATAAACACATATTGTGAAATCAAAATCCACAGAAGGATTCCATCATTTAACGACTAATCATACAAATAACTCGTGTCACACGAGACACAACACAAGGAAGGGAGTTTTACATCCATAGGTCGCACGTAAGTGACGACCGTCCCTCGATGCTAATCACGACCAATGATCTCAAACGACGCGTCGCGATGCGACTAAGTCAGACAAAATCCGACGAGACAAAACTCAACCAACACAACTTGACTCGACAGCCTAGGTTTCCCCAGGCTAATCTGATTTTAAAATCGTATACTCTAGTTATTCGAAAATAAAACCGATAAGTTCAAAATCATTTTCAAGACCCTTTTAAACACGACAAGGGCTTAACAGCGGTAGCATTCTATAAAGTGTCCTAAACACTTTTAAACACGACCTTTAAATACGACACAAGGTTTTATTTGAAAATACAAGGCTGGCTCGCCCAAATTCATGTCACTTTTCAAAAACCCACTATACGATCAAGTCTAAGAAAATTTCAAGCATGCACGCCGCATGTATTATTATTAATAGAAACACATTGGTTGTAAATAACAATAATTAGCCAAGTACCAACAATTCCCGAACACACGCATATATGGCATTCAAAAATCACCAGTTCAACAAGCGCAACTCGGGAATACTAATTCCAAGCATATGTCAATCTATCTCTTCAAGTTTGACAGCGTAACCAAAGATCACCGATTTGGACCTATGTCGAAACCAGCTATGTGAGTTTCTCAACAAACTCTGCCATCAATACCTATACCGGAACATATCAATGTTCAAAACTTCTTCATCATACTGCACCCTTCGGTGTCCAACCCATCAGTACATTCGGCTCAACATACATTTAGTATACCGCAATTACCAAACACAGATTCCATCATACAACAAAAGACTAGAGAGTCAAGCCCTCTCACAATATACCACGGAGCAAAACTCGGATCTTTCGATCACCAACGATCCCACCAATGCTAAGAAGTTTAGCGATGGAAGGCTCGCAAAACGACAAACGGTCAAGCCCAGAACGGCGCACATACTCCAGAGAGACGAAGGACTGCGCAATACTAGAATCAAAAGTACACGAACCGGATGGATCGAAAAACAGCTCGACGATAAGTACGAGAGAGGCAATCACAGTTCAAGAAGTGGAATTTCAATACGAGAAAACAAGAGAATCGAGTAAGGAAAACTTACGAGCCTTTGGATGTCTTGAGATGCGGCGGTGTGACAATGTGCAAAACAAAACACGACTAGACCCAAATAACCGACAAGCCTAGGTATCCATAAACCTAGAGCTCTGATACCATTTTCTGTAACACCCCCAAGATATTCGAGGTGTATTACAGCGCCGTGGACCCCTACATGGGATCCACTAGGCTAACTCAAGAAAACACCTCTCGACTAACCGTCTCGGTTAGCAAGGAAACAATTGTTAACAACAAGAACATAAAACAACAAGTCCGGTACAACCGGCATAATAAACATCAACCGACAAATACAGTAACTCCAACGAAGTCCAAACACAATCCGAAAGGAAAAGCCTAAGTACTCGCGAGTACAATCTATAAGTTTACAATTTGGAAAACATCCACATCAAAAGAGACAGTAGGAAATAACAAGACTCAATTGCACATGTCAACAACCTTGGCCGACATCCTCATACCATCCCAGCGCCCGCTCGTCTGGCTGAACATAACCTGAAATCCATAACAAGAATTTCCCCAACAACGGGTCCCCAAAGGGGTTAGCAATTACGCTAGTACAAGTAATCAAGGCAAACCAATCGCTTACACATTTCATAGTACATGCACCAATATCATTTCAAAAACTAAAACTAGACATGTCTTTTCCGGAAACAAACAGTCAAACAATTTGCCTTGGGAACAGAGTCATATCATAAATTCCCGCACGAGGCCTCTGTGGACCCTCCCGCACTGGCTATATTATAAAGCAAAGCACGCACATGCATCGCCTTGGGAACAGAGTCATATCATAGATTCCCGCACGAGGCCTCTAAGGACCCTTCCGCACTGGCTAGCTAAACAAACTCATGAGTCGAGGACTCAACCCTTTCGATTCCCTCCTTGATCCCATCGGACCAACACGAGGTGAGAAAATCACACACAAAATACATTACCATTCCACGTTAAGCATAAAGGTTTCCAAAAATACTTGCCTTGAATTATTGACGATGCAACGAACGGAAAGGAAAGTCACCGACGAACGCTAGGAACCAATGAAACCGAACCTAACGATTCGAAGAATACAATCACAACCATTTCTAAATGAATACGGAATTGGAATACACCCGAAAACCCGCCTACGATTCATGTATATTCGTATATAAACAACAACGAGGGCGGACCACAACCAAACCCTCTCGATTCCGTAAAAATCACGAAATATACCATGATTCCGTAGGGAAACTAAGAATACCAACAAGATTAATCATATTCATCATGAATTAATCGACAAAACGGAACGAATCGGACAAAAGCGAAAACCCCAAATCTACCCTAAAGTAGGGTTCTAAAGATCTAACCTTGATTATTTGGATCGAAGGATGTTATAGGATGATTGATCGGTGATATAAACTCGAAACTTCATGGATTTGTTGTCCAACAACATGGTTTCGTCTCCTCAAAACCCAAAGCGGACCGAAGAGAAATGAAATGAAAAATGGTGAAAAAAGTCGGTGGTACATCATTTATATCTTGGTAGGAACTAGGGTGCGCTAGCCTTCCGGACTAGCGTGCGCTATCGGCCCGATGTCGGCCGAGCACTCTCGGCCACAGCCGCATGACCCGGCACCACCGACCAGTGCCGACCATGGTCAGCTAGCGTGCGCTTCTGGCCGGAAGCGCTGCAGCGCGACACATCGATAGCCTCTGGACTAACAAACTCACCAGTAACGTCGCTAGTTGGCGAAAGCGTGCGCTACCTGCCGGTTAGCGTGCGCTACGGCCAAGCGATGGCGTGCGCCCTGCCGATCTGGCCGAGTCGAGAACCTCGTAATCCCTCGCCCGGGCCGATAGCGTCTGTTGTGACTCGGCAGCGTGCGCTACACTGCCGAGCTAAGCGCTATGGCGTCCGGCCGTGGCGTGTGCTACGCCGGTTCTGCCGAACTGCTCGGCGATGCCAACACCGGCGATGCCGCACCAATCCGGCCATTGCTCACCCCACGACCGATGCCTCGATTTAAGCGCCGCAGGCGAACACGACGAAACGTTTGCGGACGACATCAACGACTCGAAATGTAAACGTAATACCATAATTAATCATACGTGACCAAGAAACGGGTCGAGACAACAATTACAGATACGGATACCCGTAACTTTCAAGAAATTACAAAATGGCCCAAAACGCCCGGAAATCACGATACGTGATCGAATAACCAAACCGAAGTTCACAACACGTCTAACAAAGTTAAACAGACTTGCGGGAAACTCGAAACAGCAGTTTCGGACGAGATTCACAAGAATCGAACTCAAGTGCGGAAAAGTCGCTAAAAAGCACGGAACTCAACAAAACAACACCGAAACGAACTCGGATGACAAAAAGTGTAGAATTAATAATTCTCAGAATGACGAAACGGTCATGAGCGAGTTGTCAAAACGGACTCCGGCCGAAAAAAATTTTTTTACCGAAAATCGAAAATTGCGGATATTACAGTAATATCCGTCTAGTTTGGGGTGTTACACTTTATCTCGAAGTCTACATATGGCAAGCACATAGTTGATGTATGCATGATAGTTATGCATGTAAAACAGAGTTTTGTATACCCAGTATTGAGGTGTTGTACACCTTGACTGATATTGCCAATGGTGTCGAGTCACATTATTCCACTATTGTTGTGTGTGATGTTGTTGGCATGCGGATGGAGCATACTGTCTCTATTGGGCACCACTTTATTTGTTCACCGATATTGGTTACTTCTAAGGTTGTGTTTTTCGTTTCTTATGATAATATCCAGGTGGTGGAACGACAACCTTCATTCGTTATAGGGACGGTACAACTATTGTATTTCACCTTTTGATACAGGGATCCTGCTAGGAATTTCTTCGGCCTGGGGGCTTACTGTAGGTTCAACCCCTTTGACAAAGACCATATTGGATGGTCCATAAAAGTGGACAATGAGTTGTATCATAGCCCACATTTATCATGAACATGTTAGCCGGTACTTAGGATCTCTTATATCCTCTTACAAGATTTTTCAAATGATTTTGAGGATGGTTTCTAGCTCTCCTTCTCGTTTCTCTAGGATATGTATCTTATTTTCCATTGGAGCATAATTGTTTTTCTCACTTTGAACATGAGATTTTATCTCATTCACATCGAGAGTAAGTTTAAGATTGCGCTCCATGATATTTTCACTTATATTACATTAAGTGAGGGCTTCATCCCCCCAAATGCTACTCGATCAATCAAAAGCATTAGTATTTGTTCGAATCATTTGATGAGTTTATCAAGAGTATGATCATGGAAGACTATGAATAAGCAAAGAAAACATACGACTTAAAACAACTTTACCCAGTTTTAAAAATACATTAGATCTAGCTCATTTGAATCACAAAGATTGATTCTTCAGAGCCAATTGTTTTCGTACCAATTATCAATCTCAAAAGTCTAAGGACAAATAGTTTTGATTCTGAATAACTCAAGAAAAAGTTCAGCGCGGAAGTTTATACTCGCATGCCATAGGCATTCGAAGGATACTGCATGCAACAAACTTCTTTACGTGATGTACCTTAAATACTTAAGAAAACAACATAAAGTTTGTAAAACTATAGTTTACAAGTGTTTTACATAAGGCATTGGTATACTATGAAAATGAGTGCATGCGCTAATAAATGAAGCAAGGAATGGCTTACATTAGTTTGAAGATGGGGTAATTCTTCTACGTCCACTCTACTCCACACATGAGTAAATTAACTAGAACTAGTAAGAAGTACACAACAATCATATGATTTAAGAATAACTAGTCTATGCCCTTCAAGTAGGCTGGTATACAATTATTCTATGGAATCACCACCATTCACACAAATTGTTTTTGAAAATGAAAGAACTATCTCATCCAGGTTGGTGTTCAACTCTCAAAAGCTAACACCCATCCACATAGGTAGGTGTTCATCTGCTTCACGACTTACACAAGATCGTACCCCAATTTATTTTTGAGAAAAGTTTGATTGCTATTGAACAGCTCTCCAAATGATTAAGATCTATCACTCTAAATTGCGGTTGTTATATGCTTGACATATGGTTCTTCTAAAACTATAGGAAGTCAGCCATTCATCAATATGACTGTTGCTGGTTGGTGAGATCTGATACTCTCTGAAATACAAGAAATATGGATATTAAAATAGAAGTCTTTAAATTCCGAGCTTTTCATTTAATAAAGTATTATTTCTTGCACATTAGTCTTATTCCTCATTAAATACTCTCACACGATCCCCAATAATTTATGAATAAAGTATCCCATCCATTTAATGGATCTATATTGAAGTCTCTTGAGAATTACTTTGTTGTAGTATATGTTTTCCACATGTGGATCCTACATCCTATGATGTATCTTCTTTGATGAACCTTGGCTTGTTGTATTCTTATCGGTTGCTTCTCGTCTGTTATAGGACTTTGACATCCTCACTGTAGTTTTGCACCATAAAAATCTTATAATTTATTTTTAAAAATTTCCCCCATTTTGATAATCTCAAAAATTATTCAATTCTAACTACGATAAAAGTTGAACAGCTATGATCAGCTCGCAGGATCTATCTTATAGCAAACTTAACTTCTTCCAATCCAATTTATTAACGACTCACTGATATGTTCTTACAACACATTTATTCATCATATGTCGAGGATGCAAATAAGCAAATTAAATAAGATTATGAGCTATATTTTTTTTTTAAACACAAGATAAAACTCTCATTCAGTAAATATATGTATATAGTTATAGGGTTTGCATATGGAAAGTAAACTAAAAGTAAGAGATAGAGATATAGCATCCAAACATGGTAGAGTCCTTAGCATCAAGTCTGTTGTCGGTGGCTACTCCATTCGGTAGGTAAAAACTTTTGACTTTGGGCTCTGAATAGCTACTATAGGCTCTTTACGGAAGTGAAACAGTGAAAAGGGCAAGACTCACAGCCTTGTGGTGATGTATAGGTGTACAAAGCCCTAAATTCCTTCATTTTCAGGCCCATTCAAGATTTTTGACTTTTTATCATAATTCATCGTCCAATCCTAGTGCTGCATCTAAATTTAGGTCCCTACAGCAAGGGTGAAAGATACTTTGCTATTGGGTCCTACAATATTTCTCCTTAGCTAATGCATCATACAGCTGTAAGTATAGGTTGTTGTATTCTTTTGAATATAATATTCCCTTACTTGTATCGTATAATATTAAGTGCGAATTGATGTACTCTTGGGTCCTACAGCAATTCCATGTGATTGTTGCATTATATTAAATTTAAATACTTACAATAATTATAGTCGAGCTATAGAGGTACCAAATCCTTTTCAGGCCGTTAGAGGCTTCGTTCACTTGATATACTAGTAATTTGAAGTTTTCCCCAGGTAAGGACATACAGCGGATTTGTCACAAGCATTTCTGCTATATTAGCTTTAGAGTGTTAGACTTGGTCACACAGCCCTCTAGGGCTGTTCGTTACCAGATTTGCTCAAAGGTCCTCCAACGCTTGATTGTAGCATTTGTTCTAGTGAAATCATCAAGTGAATGTTGAGCGTTCCCTCCTGTATTCGGCTATGCTCCCCTGCAGTAATTACATCATGTATTCCATCAAATAGGACCTTCATCCCTTCATTGTTAACCCATCAATCAAAATTCATAGTATATGGTCGAATCATTTGATGAGTTTGTCAAGAATATGATCATGGAAGAATGAGATGATTAAGCAAATAAAAAATATGATCTAAAAACAACTTGAGCTCATTTTAACAATACATTGGATCTAGTTCATTTGGATCAGTGTAATTGATTCTTTAGAGCTAATTGCTCTAATAATATTTATCGGACCCAAGTCCAAGGGTGGATAGCTCCAGTACAAATAGCTCAAGAAAAAGTTCAGTGGTGGAAGTATATAGTGAGCAGTGCTGAATGCTTTCAAAGGGTACTGCATACAACAATCTTCTTTGCGTGTTGTGCCTTAAATGCTACAGTTTACAATACTACAATTTACAAGTGTTTTACCTAAAGCATTTATGTACTGTGAAAATGAATATGCATGAGATAATAACGAAGCAATACTAAATCTACAGTAGTTCGAAGTTGGGTAATCCTTCTACATTCACTCTGCTCCACTCAAAAAGAATTTGATTAGAGCTAATAAGACATACACGACAATTATATGATCTAACAATAACCGGTTTATACCCTACCACACATGCTCATATACAACTGTTTTAGTAGTCAACACCGTTCATCCATATTGTTATTCAAACTGGGCTTGAGACGTACAGGTCAGTGTTCAACTCCCAAAAACTAACACCCATCTACACATGTTGGTGTTCAGTTGCTTCATGACCTACACAAGATCAAACCCCAGTATATATCTTAGAATATAAGGAGGGCGTATTCAATTGGGACTTCAAATGAGTTTTAAAGACTTTTATAGAGTTTGATGGATTTGAAAAAGTTTGAGTGTATTTAATTGAGACTTTTAAAAGTCAATTGAATTTTTGTGGTATTCAATATAGAATTTAATGGAGTTCTTAAAAGTCCATTAAAGTCATGAGGTATTAAATGAAAACTTTTATAAATCTTACAAAATTATGAGGTATTCAAATTTATTTTGGATTTGAAGGATTTTAATGGAATCATCTAGGTACTCATCTTTAAGCACAAAGTACAAATATAATTTGTCTTTTAAAATCTTTCCTACACCCCTAAGATTTTGATGGATTTTTATTCGTCACCACCACCCACCACCACTGACGCAACCGCCTCCACCACAACCGCCTCCCCACCACCATTGCCACTGTCCCGTCCCACCACCACCATTTCCGCTGTCACCCCGTTGCCACTACCACCATATAGGGCTGCCGAACGGTTCGGTTCCGGTTAACCAGACCGAATTTTTCGGTTAACCGAAACCATAAATGTTCTAAAATAAGAACTGAAAACCGGACCGTATAAATTTTCGGTTAACCAGAATCGGACCAATTATTTTCGATTCCGGTTCGGTTAACCACAAAAACCATTTTTATTTCAATTTAAAAAAATTGAAATAATATAATATAATTATAAAATATAAAAATATAATTTCATAAATAAAATCTGCTTTTGGTTCGGTTTATAAAATATATTTATTAAATATTATTTTTTATTTTATAATTATATAATATAATTACAAAATATAATTTCATAAAACAGTCTAATTTCCAATTTTAATTTACAAAAATTAAAATAATATAATATAATTATAAAATAAAAATAATATTTAATAAATATATTTTATAAAACCGGTTTTCGGTTCGGAACCGAATGGTTATCGATTAGACCGAAAACCGAACAAATGATACACAATGGAATCGAAAATCGGACCGATAATCGAAATTGCGGTTCTCGGTTAGCAAGGCAAGCGGTTCGGTTCTAACAAGAACCATTTAGACGACCCTACCACCATATCCCAAAGCATTAAAAAAGTTCTTATAATATTTTTATCTTGTTCTTCAACTTTTTATGAAAAAATAATTATTTACAAAAACTTGTAAAAAATTGATTTATAATTAAATATTTTATATCTGCTCATTGCTTTAATAACTTGTATATGTTTTAGTCTTTTTAATATGAGATACTTCTTTAGTTTTTCTCGTCGAATTATATCAATTTATTGAAAAATTTCTATTTGTAATAGATATTTATTTTTAATTAAGAAATCTATTATACATAACAATTGATTGGAAATCACATATAGAACAACTATCTATTAAGATAGAACGCTAATAAATGAAATTCATGTGGTTACTATGTTTTAAGAAAAATAAAGTCAATAGAAATTCATAAAAATCCATAAAAATCCATAAAAGTCTATAGAATTCTAACAGATAGAAGTCCATTGAAATCAAAGAGAATTTATGAAAGTCTGTTGGATTCCATTAAAATCTATCAAATCCATCAAACTCTAAAATCTATCAAATTCCATTAAAATCTTAATTAAATACACCCCTATAAGTTTGATTGTCATCGAACAACTCTCTAAATGATTAAGCTCTATAACTGTAAAGTGAGGTTGTTCTGAGCTTGACATATGGCCTTTAAGCTAGTCTATTTTTGTATTCTCTATTCACTACTACAAATTAAGGTTGTAGCATCACTTTCAAGACAACACTTTTAAAGAAGTTGCTATCAAGAAGAAAGTAGCAACACTTTAATATAAATGTTGCTTTAACCGGAAAGGAAAACATTTTTGATTGAAAGCAACTTTTTATATAATGTTGCAAGAAATAAAAGAATATGCAATACTTTTGTTAACAATTACAACACTTTTCAAAAATATTATCTTAGGTAATATCTATACCAACATTTTGTTATAACAATATAACAGTTTCTAAAGTGTTGATAAATTAGGTATTCGGATGAAAATGTTTTTACCTGTTTCTGTACGAGCCGTACTGAAAGTGTATTCAACATGTGAAGATTGAATGTTTTAAACAGTTCTCTATGCAATTTCAGCCATAGATCGATTATTAATTGTTCAATTTTTAGGTTTAATAATGCCCTGTAATATTTATTTTATGTTAGTTTGGTTAATTGAGATAGCTGTACTCGTTTAACTATTGACCACGTCCGCAGGAGGCAGGCATCTGCTCTGGTGGGGTGGGTCGAGAGTTTAGTAGTTATCGGGGATAGGAGGAGAGGCAGACCGAGGAGGACGTGGGATGAGCAGTTGAGATTAGATTTGAAGGCCTTAAACCTTTCCGAGGCCATGCCTGTTGATAGGTGCGCTTGGAGACGCCAGATCAGAGTGGTGGATTCTTTAGTTGGAAGTGGTGCTGTAGTTGAGAGCCTCATGGTTGGGTTGTCTCGGTTAGATTTCACCTAGAGCATTGCATTTTTATATTTATTGTATATTTTATCCTATTGCCTTTTGCGTGTGGTGTATTTTTGACAGGGAGCTGTGTTGTGTCAAGAATTAACACTCTCCGACCGTCGATCGCCTCGGAGATCGGGCGGCCAAATCGCTTAGAAGCGGCCAAAGCGAAGCTGAGCCGGCGACCAGGCGGCGAGCCTTTACCCGGCGGACAAGCTAAATCGGCCACAGAAGGTCCCAGGACAAGTCCGGTGCGAGCGATCGACCTCGGATACGATCGTCACTCGGTACTCGGCGGCAAACTCTGGCGGCCGACAAGCGGGCGATCTCTCTCGGCTTACGCCGGCCAGGCCCTTGGTGACCGACCAATGCCGACCCTCGGCAAGCGGCGGTTGGCGACCTCGATGACCGGCTAGAGGCAGCCGCCTCATGTCGATCGGCCACCGATGGCCATCCAGTCGGCAAAGGCCGAGTCTCAAGGCGGCACCACGTGCTAGGGCCGAGACAAGATCCGCGAATCTCGGATCATTGACCACGGCTGGCGAATCTCTCCACCGGTAGACAAGCCGCCGAAAGTTGTCGGTAGGGCGCATGTGGCCCGACTCGGACGTGTCTTGGCTCTTCATTGGACCGCCAGTGGCGCCGGCCTCTTCCTTGGACTTTAGCTTGGCGGCCGGGTGATCGCCCCATTATAATATTGGCCGTGGACGATCGCCCCATTATTATAATGGCGGAAGGTGATCGCACTTGAGAGGACAAGACTTCATTGCCACTATATATACAAGGCACCCTGCACTTGTCCAAGGGACCGAGATTTTGGCTCACAAAACACTCTCTGCATTCCCACGAGATTCAACACCCAGCACTTGGCTATCTCCAACTCTTGGCAACAGCTATCATTCGGTCCTTCTTCTCTGGGCCTCTCTCATCCAGCAGACGATCGGCAGGGACGAAGAACACCGAGCTTCGCTCAAGAGCCGGATTAACAGAGTCTTTTTACACTCATTGTATTTAGATTTCTCTCATTAATACTTGTATCCACGAATATTTGTATTAATATCATCTCGCGAGAGCATTGAAGCCCGGGTCTAACAACCCGGCAAATCTTGTATTATTTATCTTCTCTCGGAAGTGCTCCCGCAATTGTTGTTTGTTGTCCGTCTTCCAGCAGTATTAATCTTCGGATAAATATTTTGGGCAACAACAATTGGCGCTAGAAGGAGGGCATCCAACCCTCAAATTTTTACACCTACCGTCCCGAAGAACACTCACTGTTCTTGGGGCAGATACTTGAAGTGACACTCACTGCACTTCAAAGAAATTCTTCAGAAATCATGTCTTCCGCCTCCGCGTCGAAGAAAGCCGCTGACCAGCCGGCCAGACCCCCCGTTCCGTCCTAGTCCGAGCCGCAGCCGATGGTGGAAGGCAGCCGCCGCGGTCAGAGACGCTCGATCCCATCCCTGGACGGCGGCCCAAGCCTCTCGCTCGATCAGCTCCAAACCAAGGAACAGATCGACGAGGTCATGGCCGTCCTACAGGAGCGACGGAGTGCTCTCCACGCGCCTCCTGCTATCACCCCCTCGGCCGGCCGCCGGAAGTCCAAGCGGAAGCTCAAGGCGTTACTGGCCGAGCGATCGCCAGGAGGATCTCGTATGCAAGAGGAGGCGCTCGGCAGCCGGGGCACCTCTGTCTTCGATCGCCTGGGCAGTGACCCGACCTGGCGACCGGGGCAGTCCGGCCCCAACTACGAGACGACGGAGTTTGAGTCCGTCACCAGGAGCTCGGCCTACCCGGCTCCCAGAAGGCATCCCAGCCGTCTGGCTCCCCCTCGCCATATTGCCGAGGTCGGCAGCAGCGGAGTCCGGAGATCGGTACACGATCGCCTTGGCTCCCGCTTCCAAAGCCGATCAGCAAGCGACCTAGCCACGGCGATGGCTGCGATGCAACGTCAGATCGACGACATGAAGGCGCTCCTGCAATCCAGGGCAGGCGCCATGAAGACGATCGCCGAGCCAAGCGAGCCGCTCGCGATCGACATCGAGCTCACCCCTGTGTAGCACAAGATCTCTCCCCCGCAAACACGCTTGTACGAGGGGCGATCGGACCCCGAAATGCACCTGAGCAAGTACAACATATACATGACCGGGTGTGGGGCATCTGACGCGACCAGGTGCCGAATGTTCCCTATGACGCTGGACGACCTTGCCCACCGGTGGTACACCTCGTTGCCACCCCGGTCCATTGGCACCGGGTCGCGTCCGATGCCCCACACCCGATCATGTAGATGTTGAACTTGTTCAGGTGTGTTTGGGGGTCCGATCGCCCCTCGTACACGGGTGTTTGCAGGGGAGCGATCCTGTGCTACACGGGGGCGAGCTCGATGTCGATCGCGAGCGGCTCGCTTGGCTCGGCGATCGTCTTCATGGCGCCTGCCCTGGATTCCAGGAGCGCTTTCACGTCGTCGAACTGACGTTTCAATGCGGCTATCGCCGTGGCTCGGTTGCTTGCGGATCGGCTTTGGGAGCGGGAGCCGAGGCGATCGTGTACCGATCTCCGGATTCCACTGCTGCCGACCTCGGAAATTTGGCGAGGGGGAGCCAGACGGCTGGGCTGCCTTCTGGGAGCCGGGTAGGCCGAGCTCCTGGTGACGGACTCAAACTCCGTCGTCTCGTGGCTGGGGCCGGACTGCCCCGGTCGCCAGGTCGGGTCATTGCCCAGGCGATCGAAGACAGAGGTGCCCCGGCTGCCGAGCATCTCCTCTTGCGGACGAGAGCCTCCTGGCGATCGCTCGGCCAGTAACGCCTTGAGCTTCCGCTTGGACTTCCGGCGGGCGACCGAGGGGGTGATAGCAGGGGGCGCGTCGAGGGCACTTCGTCGCTCCTGTAGGACGGCCATTACATCGTCGATCTGTTCCTTGGTTCGGAGCTGATCGAGCGAGAGGCTTGGGCCGCCGTCCAGGGATGGGATCGAGCGTCTCTGACCGCGGCGGCTGCCTTCCACCATCTGCTGCGGCTCGGACTGGGATGGAACGGGGGGTCTGGCCGGCTAGTCAGCGGCTTTCTTCGACGGGGAGGCAGAAGACATGATTTCTGAAAGATTTCTTCTAGCGCCAATTGTTGTTGCCCAAAATATTTATCCGAAGATTAATACTGCTGGAAGACGGACAACAAACAACAATTTGCGGGAGCACTTCCGAGAGAAGATAAATAATACAATATTTGCCGGGTTTGTTAGCCCCGGGCTTGAATGCTCTCGCGAGATGTTATTAATACAAATATTCGTGGATACAAGTATTAATGAGAGAAATCTAAATACAATGAGTGTAAAAAGACTCTGTTAATCCGGCTCTTGAGCGAAGCTCAGTGTTCTTGGTCCCTGCCGATCGTCTGCCGGATGAGAGAGGCCGGGAGAAGAAGGACCGAATGATAGCTGTTGCCAAGAGTTGAAGATAGCCAAGTGCTGGGTGTTTTGCTTCTGTCTAGTGTGAAATCCGAAGGAAGTTGAAGAAGAATCCAAGTGCAGGGAGCCTTGTATATATAGTGGCAGCCGGGTCTTGTCCTTTGGTGGGCGATCGCCTTCCGGCCATTATAATAATGGGGCGATCGTCCTCCGGCCAATATTATAATAGGGCGATCACCCGGGCTGTCGGGCTAAAGTCCAAGGTAGGTGCCGGCGCCAGCTGGGCGGTCCAATGAGAAGCCAGCACGCGTCCGGAGTCACTGTCACATGCGGCCCTACTGACAGCTTTCGGCGGACTCACTGTCACATGCGGCCCTACTGACAGCTTTCGGCGGCTTGTCGGCTGGTGGAAAGATTCTGCCAGGCTGTGGTCAATGATCCGTGATATGCAGATCTTGTCTCGGCTCTTGCACGTGGTGTCTGTCCTGAGGCTCGGCCTTTGCCGATTGGATGGCCATCGGCGCTGATCGACATGAGGCGGTCGTCCCTAGCTGGTCAACAGAGGTCGCCATCGGCCAGTTGCCGAGGGTCGGCATTGTCGGTCACCAAGGGTCGGTCGGCAGATGCCGAGAGATGATCGTCCGCTTGTCGGTCGCCAGGAGTCGGTCGCCGAGAACCGAGTGACGATCGTATCTGAGGTCGATCTCTCGGCACCGGGACTTGTCCTGGGACCTTCAGTTGGCCGATTTAGCTTGTCCGCTGGGCTAAGGCTCGGCCGCCTGGTCGCTGGTCGGCAGTTCTGCCTTGGCTGCTCGGCAGTGACTCGGTCGCCCGATCTCCGAGGCAATATCCGGTCGGAGAGTGTTAATTCTTGACACAACAATTGCCCCCCCAACTTGCTCCTATGTTGAAGACATGGGGCGAGGTGGTTCTTGCTGGTGATCTTGCTGAGCTGACTTAGGATTCGGACTTGGGCTATCATGGTCGATTTGCTAGCTATCTTTCGGTCTTGTACCTGCAAAAACAACATTGGCCGATCCCCCTCGGAAACTTGGTGGTTTCGCTTGTTTGAGGAATCGTGCACAGTCGCGGAGATCGATGGACCGACTCCATGACCGTGTCTTGATGCGCGAAGAGATTGAGTGTCTCGTGACTCACTTTATTATGAGGGTTCTCTATTAGGCTACGCCTCGCCTCGTATTTAAACGAAGGGCGTGCGGTCTCGGTCTAGAGGAGTCCTTGCGCGGGGCAGCGTCGGATGAATCAACTCCACGCCCGCGGCTTGTTGGCTCTGCTTCCACCTCGGCCAGCCATGGAGACGGCCGACCTCGACGGTGTACGTTGAGACGGGGGTAATGGCATGTGTCCACTGATTAATTTTCGAGAGCCCTCAAACTACGCCGGCCTCGTATTTAAACGAAGGGCGGGCGATCTCGGCCGAAAGGGACCTTGCATGGCCGAAGCAGCCGGTTCCATCGACTGCCAGGGCCATGGCTTTATGATGTGAGGCGGAGGCGATCGCGAGCCTTAGTCCCTCATTTAAAATGGTGGACTGTAGGCGGTGAGCGAGTCCTCCGGCTCTGCTGGATAATAGCGATCGGGCTGGAAGACTAGAGGTCGTCGCTCGGGCGCCGATCGCGGTACTCCTAGGCTAAGAAGAAGCCTCTGCCTGGCCAGAAAATCTGCGGCTTTAGCTCGGAAGACCGTGTAGGTCGTGGGTGGGTCCTTCGTAAGATGCCTGAACATAGGCGAAAGACCATGGAATCCGGCTAAGACCACGTGGAGGGCGATCTCATCGCTTACGGGCTCGCCGTTGAGGACGATCTCGTCTACTCGGTCGATGTAGTTCGAGTCAGATTCTTCTTTCCCTTTCTTGACTCGCAGCATGCGATGGGGACCTTCCGGTTGAGCGACCTTGGCGGCGAAGTACCTTGTGAAGACGTTCGCTAGCTCGTTAAAGGAGCCAATGGACCGGGGTGGCAACGAGGTGTACCACCGGTGGGCGAGGTCGTCCAGCGTCATAGGGAACATTCGGCACCTGGTCGCGTCAGATGCCCCACACCCGGTCATGTAGATGTTGTACTTGCTCAGGTGCATTTCGGGGTCCGATCGCCCCTCGTACAAGGGTGTTTGCGGGGGAGCGATCTTGTGCTGCACAGGGGCGAGCTCGATGTCGATCGCGAGCGGCTCGCTTGGCTCGGCGATCGTCTTCATGGCGCCTGCCCTGGATTGCAGGAGCGCCTTCATGTCGTCGATCTGACGTTGCATCGCAGCCATCGCCGTGGCTCGGTCGCTTGCTGATCGGCTTTGGGAGCGGGAGCCAAGGCGATCGTGTACCGATCTCCGGACTCCGCTGCTGCCGACCTCGGCAATTTGGCGAGGGGGAGCCAGACGGCTGGGCTGCCTTCTGGGAGCCGGGTAGGCCGAGCTCCTGGTGACGGACTCAAACTCCATCGTCTCGTAGGCCGGGCCGGGCCCGGTCGCGAGTCGGGTCTTGCCCAGCGATCGAAGACAGAGGTGCCCAGGCCGGCGCCTCCTCTTGCGGACGAGCCTCTGGCGTCGCTCGGCCGTGCGCCTTGAGCTTCCGCTTGGACTTCCGGCGGCCGGCCGAGGGTGATAGCAGGAGGCGCGTCGAGAGCACTCTGTCGCTCTGTGGACGGCCATGACCTCGTCGATCTGTTCCTTGGTTCGGAGCTGATCGAGCGAGAGGCAGGCCGCCGTCCGAGATGGGATCGCGTCTCGGCGGCGGCGGATGCCTTCCACCATCAGTGCTCAGGCCGGGGCCAGGCAGAGTCTGGCCGGTGATCGGCGGCTTTCTTCGACGCGGAGACGGAAGACATGATTTCTGAAGGATTTCTTTGAAGTGCAATGAGTGTCACTTCAAGTATTTGCCCCCCGAGAACAGTGAGTGTTCTTCGGGACGGTAGGTGTAAAAATTTGAGGGTTGGATGCCCTTCTTCTAGCGCCAATTGTTGTTGCCCAAAATATTTATCCGAAGATTAATACTGCTGGAAGACGGACAACAAACAACAATTGCGGGAGCACTTCCGAGAGAAGATAAATAATACAAGATTTGCCGGGTTTGTTAGGCCCGGGCTTGAATGCTCTCGCGAGATGATATTAATACAAATATTCGTGGATACAAGTATTAATGAGAGAAATCTAAATACAATGAGTGTAAAAAGAATCTGTTAATCCGGCTCTTGAGCGAAGCTCGGTGTTCTTCGTCCCTGCCGATCGTATGCTGGATGAGAGATGCCGGGAGAAGAAGGACCGAATGATAGCTGTTGCCAAGAGTTGGAGATAGCCAAGTGTTGGGTGTTGAATCTCGTGGGAATGCAGAGAGTGTTTTGTGAGCCAAAATCTCGGTCCCTTGGACAAGTGTAGGGAACCGTGTATTTATAGGGCGGCGGGTCACGCCTCTTGGCGGGCGATCGCCTTCGGCCATTATAATAATGGGGCGATCGTCACGGCCAATATTATAATGGGGCGATCACCATTTGTCGGGCTAAAGTCCAAGGTAGGTGCCGGCGCCAGCTGGGCGGTCCAATGAGGAGCCAGCACGCGTCCAGAGTCACTGTCACATGCGGCCCTACCGACAGCTTTCGGCGGACTCACTGTCACATGCGGCCCTACTGACAACTTTCGGCGGCTTGTCGGCTGGTGGAAAGATTCTGCTAGGCTGTGGTCAATGATCCGAGATTCGCGGATCTTGTCTCGACTCTAGCACGTGGTGCCAGTCTTGAGGCTCGGCCTTTGCCGACTGGATGGCCATCGGTGCTGATCGACATGAGGCGGTCGTCTCTAGCTGGTCATCAGAGGTCGCCATCGGCCAGTTGCTGAGGGTCGGCATTGGTCGGTCACCAAGGGTCGGTCGGCAGAAGCCGAGAGAGGATCGCCCGCTTGTCGGTCGCCAGGAGTCGGTCGCCGAGTACCGAGTGACGATCGTATCTGAGGTCGATCGCTCGGCACCGGGACTTGTCCTGGGACCTTCGGTTGGCCGATTTAGCTTGTCCGCTGGGTAAAGGCTCGGCCGCCTGGTCGCTGGTCGGCAGTTCTGCCTTGGCTGCTCGGCAGTGACTCGGTCGCCCGATCTCCGAGGCGATCGCCGGTCGGAGAGTGTTAATTCTTGACACAACAAGCTGTGCGCGGAGTCAACCTCTCTTCTGTTTGAGCAGCGTTCATCGGGAGTGAAGTAGCCAAATTCCTCTTAGGTAAGTCACATGTGGATTAAGCCATGGGCTCAGGTATGGTATTTGAGTTTTTTCGTATCATATGCTTCCCTTTGTATTTTTCACTCAATATGTTGTTGTGCACTAAGCTGAGGGTCTTCACGGAAACAGTCTCCCTACCGTAATAAGTAGGGGCATGGTGTGCGTATATCTTACCCTCTCCAAACCCTGCTCTGAGCGGGATATACTGGGTATGCTTGATTTATTTAGTTTACTTATTTTCGTATATAACTATATATTCTTCTCTAATTAGAAAATACCATGCTCAATTCAGTTATGCTTACCGCCACGCCATTCACGCTATGTAATATAGGTACAAAAATGCTGAAAAACTACTCGACACATAAAAACACTGGTTCCGAGAGATGCCCAGTATATTAGATTTTTTGTTAATATATAATGTACCATCATAATAGGTGGTAGTTTTTTCTATGGTCTGTTGGGGGTGGAATTGTGGGGGTGTGGATTCCCTCTTCTACTCTCACTCACGTAGAGAATAAATGATACTTTTTTCGGTCGGTAGCTCCCCGCATTTCTCTGACGCCCTGAGGACTTCTTATGACTCATGCGCTCAACGGATTTTCCTCCAATTCCTCCGTTGCCCTGAAGACTAAAACCTTCAACAAGATTAATTTACTGTACTTGTATAATTCACACAAATATGCATGTTTGTTATGATCGAAATATGTCAAGTTAAGGATTTATTTAGCACTAATGCACATCTACAACAGAGCTTCCGTGTTAGGTTATTACTTCGAGACACTGTTTACAACACAAAGTCGCACATTTTTTGTAGTTGTTTTTTTCTTCTTTTTAGATGAATTGGCATTTGCGCTAATTTCGTACAGAGTTAATTTAGTTGATATAACCCTTCCTCATGAACCAATGAGTAGTGTTTAGGAGCCGGGAGATTTTGTTCCAAGTTAGCCACAATCTATGACAGTGAGGGGTCGTCGCGGATCGCCTGCTGCAACTCTGACCATTCCACCCACCTCAGAAGTGACACGGCGAAAATGTCCCCTTCTTCCTCTCGGCGTGATAAGGCATCAGCTGCCTTATTTAGCCCTCCCTCTCTATATACCACCATAAAATCATAGTCGATTAGCTTGGCTGCGCAATTTTGCTGTGCGGGCTTAATTGAAGGTTGAGTCAATAGATGGCGAAGACTGCATTGATCTGTTATGACTACAACTCAGCGGCCGAGAAGGTAGGGACGTCAGTGCTGGATTTCTAAGACAAGAGACATTAATTCCTTCTCATACGCAGATTTCGATAACAACCGGGGTGAAAGGGTATTGCTGAAGTATGCCACAGGGCGACACTCCTGCATAAGAATTACAACTATCCCTTGACCAGAGGCGTCACACTCCACCACAAAATCCTTTGAAAAATCCGGCATACTTAAAACGGGAGCGGTTGTCAAAGCAGTTTTGAGCTCCATAAAGGCCTTCTCAGCCTCCTCGGACCATCTCCATGGATATGGCGCATCTTTCTTCAAAAGGCTTTCTTCATAGATCTAGAGAAGTCTTATGATAGCATTCCGCGCGATGTTATTTGGAGGAGCCTAGTAGAGAGGAGGGTGTCGTTTCCATTCGTTAGGGCGATCCAAGACATGTACTCCCAAGGTAGGACGTACGTTAGGACCCCAGTTGGTGACACCCAGTATTTTCCGGTTGAGATAGGGCTACACCAGGGGTCGGCGCTAAGCCCTCTTCTCTTCGCTCTAATCCTTGACGTCATTTCGCGAGGGATTCAAGATGGCATCCCGTGGTGCATGCTTTTTCTTTGACATTGTGTTAGTGGCGGAGTCGAGGAGGGAGGTGAACTCGAAGTTGGAGCTTTGGAGGGCTAAGTTAGAATCCCAGGGCTTGCGTGTGAGCCGGTCTAAGACCGAGTATCTCTGGTGTAACGTTAGTGGTGAGGCCAACGTGGAAGATGTTGAGGTAATGATTGCGGATCAGATCGTACCCCATACGGATAAGTTCAAGTATTTGGGTTCGATCATTCAGAAAGAAGGTGAGTGTGAAGATGATGTCACGCATCGTATCAAGGCGGGGTGGCTAAGGTGGAGAGCAGTGACAGGGGTCCTGTGCGACAAGAAAGTCCCTCTAAAGTTGAAGGGTAAATTCTATAGAGCTGCAATCCGACCTGCAATGTTGTATGGCTCCGAATGTTGGGCGATGAAGAAGTCGCTTGAGAGCAAGTTGGAAGTGGCTGAAATGAGAATGTTACGTTGGTCGTGTGGTCGCACAATGTTAGATAGAATCACGGACGGGGTTTTCAGGAACGCGTTGGAAGTGGCTCCCATTTCAGCGAAAGTTAGGGAAGGGAGATTGAGATAGTTTGGCCACGTCCGCAGGAGGCAGGCATCTGCTCCGGTGAGGAGGGTCGAGAGTTTATTGGTTGTCGGGGAGAGGAGGAGAGGCAGACCGAGGAGGACGTGGGAGGAGCAACTAAGATTAGATTTGAAGGCTTTAAACCTTTCCGAGACCATGACTGTTGATAGGTGCGCTTGGAGGCGCCAGATCAGAGTTGTGGATTCTTTTGTAGGGAGTGGTGCTGTTGTTGAGAGCCCCAGGGTTGGGTTGTATCGGTTAGATTTGACCTAGATCATTACATTTTTACTTTTATTGTATATTTTATCCTATTGTCTTTGCGTGTGGTGTATTTTTGACAGGGAGCTGTGCGCAGAGCCAACCTGTCTTTTGTTAGAGCAGCGTTCATCGAGAGTGAAGTAGCCAAATTCTGCTTAGGTAAGTCCCATGTGGATCAAGCCATGGGCTCAGGTATGGTCTCGAGCTTTTTCGAATCATATGTTTTCCTTTGTATTTATCACACAAGATTCTGCTGTGCACTAAGATGGGGGTCTTCACGGAAACAGCCTCCCTACCGTAATAAGTAGGGGCATGGTCTGCGTACATCTTACCCTCCCCAGACCCTGCTCTGAGCGGGATATACTGGGTATGTTTGGTTTGGTTTGGTTTTCTTCAAAAGGGTAGTAGAGGAGCTGCGATTTTTCCATAGTACTGAATAAATCGACGATAGTATCTAGTCAACTCCTCGAAGCCCACGCACAGAGGTTGGTGTTGACCATTGTAAGACAGCTGAAATTTTTTGTAGGATCCATTTGCATCTCGTGCCTTGAAACAATATAACCTTAATACTCCACCTCTTGCATGCCAAGTGAAGACTTCTTGGGGTTGATAACCAAGGACTTAGCATGAACGATACGGAGCATCTGATGTAGATGCTCCAGATGTTCCACGAGCGGCTATAAATCAAGATGTCATCAAAGAAAACCAATACAAACTTGTGTAGAAACGACTGAAATATTTCGTTCATCAGGCTCTGGAACGTGGCTGGTGCGTTAGTCAAGCCAAATGGTATAACCAAGAATTCGTAGTGTCTGAGTGTATGCGTAAAGTTGTTTGGTATGTCATTGATGGCTACATGGATTTGGTGATACCCTGCCTTAAGATCTAACTAGCTGAACCACTGAGCTCCATATAATTCATCCAATAACTCTTGAATCCCCGAAATAGGGTATTTACCGGGACAAATCAACTTGTTGAGTTCCCGATAATCCACACAAAATCACCATAACCCATCTTTCTTACGAACTATCAACAGTGGGCTAGAGTAAGTACTTGTGCTCTAGTGAATAATACCGGTAGCCAACATCCCAGACACTAACCTCTTCCATCTCGTCCTTTTGCATATGGTCGTAACGATAAGGTCGTATGTGTTGTGTCGAGAATTATACTCTCCGACCGGCGATCGCCTCAGAGATCGGGCGACCTAGCCATTGCCGAGCAGCCGAGATAGATCGGTCGACCGAAGGTCCCAGGACAAGTCCTGGTGCCGAGCTATCGACATCTAAGATGATCGTCTCTCGGTACTTGGCGATCGACTCCTAGTGGCCGACTGGCAAGACGATCATCTCCCGGCACTTTCCGATCGACCCTTGGTGACCGACCGATGCCGACACCTGGTGACTTGCCGATCGACCCTTGGTGACCGACCAATGCCGACCGCCTCATGCCGCTCGAAGCCGATGGTCACCCAGTCGGCAATGGCCGAAGCTCAGGACAGAGCCCACGTGCAGTGCCAAGACAAGATCCGTATTTCATGGATCGTTGACCACAGCCTGTCAGCATCTTCCCACCAGCCGACAGGCCCGCCGAAAGGTGCCCGTGGGACCGCCTGTGACAGTGACTCCGGACGCGTGCCGGCTCCTCGTTGGACCACACAGGTGGCTGCCGGCAGCAGCCTTGGACTTTAGGCAGACTGCCCATGTGACTTAAGGACGATCGCCCCATTTTTATATTGTCCGAAAGGCGATCGCCCGCCAGGAAACAAGGCATCTCAGCCCCTATAAATAGAAGGCTCCCTGCACTTGGAAAAAGGGCTTCAGAAGTTCAGCACCCATGTGATTTTACACACAACTTGGCTTTCTCCTACTCTTGGCAACAGCTATCTTTCGGTTCCTTCTTCTCTCTCAGCCTCTCTCATACAGAAGACGATCGGCCGAGAGCAAGAACACCAAGGCTTCGCTCAAGAGCTGGATTAACAGGATCTTTTTACACTCATTGTACTCAGATTCTCACATTAGTACTTGTATCCACGAATATTTGTATTAATAACATCTCGCGAGAGCATTCAAGCCCGGGCCTAACAAACCCGGCAAATCTTGTGTTTATTCATCTTCTCTCGGAAGTGCTCCCACAACCTTGTTTGTTGTCCGTCCATTCCAGCAGTATTTCATCTTCGGATAAATATTTCGGGCAACAACAATTGGCGCTAGAGGAAGGGGATCTAACCCTCAATTTTTTATTCCTACCGTCTCGAAGAACACTCACTGTTCTCCGGGGTATATACCTGAAGAAACACTCACTGTTCTTCAGAGAAAGCTTTCAGAATCATGTCTTCCGCCTCCGCGTTGAAGAAAGCCGCTGGCCAGCCCCCCAGACGCCTCGTTCCGTCTCAGTCCGAGCCACAGCCGATGGCGGAGGGTAGCCGCCGCGGTCCGAGATGCTCGATCCCGCCCCTGGGGGACGGCCCAAGTCTCTCACTCGATCAGTTCCGAACCGCAGAACAGATCGAGGAGGCCATGGCCGTCCTACAGGAGCGACGGAGTGCTCTCGACGCGCCCCCCCCCCCTTTCACCCCATCGGCCATCCGCCGGATGACCAAATGTAAGTTCAAGGCATTGCTGACCAGGCAATCTCCAGGAGGCTCCCATTCGCAAGAGGAGGCGCTCGCCAGCCGGGGCACCTCGGTATTCGATCGCCTCGGCAGCGACCCATCTTGGCGACCGGGGCAGTCTGGCCTCAGCCACGAGACGACGGAGCTCGAGTCCGTCACTAGGAGCTCGGCCTATCCGACTCCCAGAAGGCAGCCCAACCGTATGGCTCCCCCACGCCAAATAGCCGAGGTCGGCAGCAGCGGAGTCAGGAGATCGGTACACGATCGCCTCGGCTCCCGCTCCAAAAGCTGATCTACGAGCGACCATGCTACAGCGATGGCCGGAATGCAGCGCCAGCTTGACGACATGAAGGCGCTCATGGAATCCGGGGCAGGCGCCAAGAACAAGATCGTCGGGCTGAGCGAGCCGCTCGCAGTCCACATCGAGCTCGCCCCCGTGCAGCATAAGATCGCTCCTCATCAAACACCTTTGTACGAGGGTAGATCAGACCCCGAAACACACCTGAGCAAGTTCAACATCTACATGACCGGGTGTGGGGCATCAGACGCAACCAGGTGCCGGATGTTCCCTCTGATGCTGGACGACCTCACCCACAGGTGGTACACCTCATTGCCGCCTCGGTCCATCGGCTCCTTTAACCAACTGGCGACCGACTTCACAGCGTACTTCGCCACCAAGGCCGCTCGGCCAGAAGGTCCCCATCGCATGTTGCGGATCAAGTAAGGGGAAGAAGAGTCCGACTCGGACTACATCGACCGGGTAGACGAGATCATCCTCAATGGTGAACCCATAAGCGATGAGATCGCCCTTTACACGGTCCTAGGAGGATTCCATGGTCTTTCGCCTATGTTCAGGCATCTTACGAAGGACCAACCCTCGACCTACGCGACCTTTCGAGCTAAGGCCATAGACTTTCTGGCCAGGCAAAGGTTTCTTCTTAGCCTTTGAGCAGCGCGATCGGCGCCCGAGTGACGATCTCTAGCCCGCCAGCCGGATCGCCGATATCAACTTATAACGCGATCGGCAGCCGGACGACGATCACCAATCTTCCAGCCCGATCGCCATCATCAAGCTACATCACCAAAACTGGAGGACTCATTCGCCATCTACAGTTCACCATCTAACATGGTGGACTAAGGCACGAGATCGCCTCCACCGCACATCACAAAGCCATGGTCGTGGTAGTCGATGGAACTGGCTGCTTCGGCCATACAAGGTCCCTTTGGGCCGAGATCACCCGCCCTTCGTTTAAATACGAGGCCGGCGTAGTATGAGGGCCCTCCAAAACTAATCAGTGGACACGATCGCCCGCCCTCAAAGGTTCATCATCAAACATGGTGAACCCGGACAATGCGACGCGTCACTACCCCCGTCTCAACGTACACCGTTGAGGTTCGCCATCTTCATGGTGGGCCGAGGTGGAAGCAGAGCTAATAAGCCGCGGAAGTGGAGTTGATTAATCCGACGACGCCCCGCGCAAGGACTCCTCTAGACCAAGACCGCACGCCCTTCGTTTAAATACGAGGCGACGCGCAGCCTAACAGAGGACCCTCACAATAAAATGAGTCACGAGACAGTCAATGTCGTTCGTGCACAAGACACGGTCATGGAGTCGGTCCATCGAACTCTGCGACTGTGCATGGTTCCTCAGCGACGAAACAATCAAGTTTCTACGAGGGATCGGCCCATGTTGTTTTTTGCAGGTACAAGACCGAAAGATAGCTAGCCAATCGACCAAATCGCCCAAGTCCGAATCCAAAGTCAGCTCAATGGGTTGCCCGTCCTCATCTTACACGATCGCCAGCAAGAACCTCCTCGCCCCATGTCTTCAACATCGGAGCAAGCTGGGGGGCAATTGTTGTGTCGGGAATTATACTCTCCGACCGGCGATCGCCTTAGAGATCGGGCAACCTAGCCATTGCCGAGCAGCCGAGATAGATCGGTCAACCGAAGGTCCCAGGACAAGTCCCGGTGCTGAGCGATCGACATCTAAGACGATCGTCTCTCGGTACTTGGTGATCGACTCCTGGTGGCCGACTGGCAAGACGATCATCTCCCGCACTTGCCGATCGACCCTTGGTGACCGACCGATGCCGACCCCTGGTGACTTGCCGATCGAGCTTTGGTGACCGACCAATGCCGACCGCCTCACGCCGATCGAAGCCGATGGTCACCTAGTCGGCAATGGCCGAAGATCAGGACAGAGCCCACGTGTAATGCCAAGACAAGATCCAGATTTCACGGATCGTTGACCACATCCTGTCAGCATCTTCCCACCAGCCGACAGGCCCGCCGAAAGGTGCCCATGGGACCGCCTGTGACAGTGACTCCGGACGCGTGCTGGCTCCTCATTGGACCACACAGCTGGCTGCCGGCAGCAGCCTTGGACTTTAGGCAGACTGCCCATGTAACTTAAGGATGATCGCCCCATTTTTATATTGGCCGAAAGGCGATCGCCCGCCAGGAAACAAGGCATCTCAGCCCCTATAAATAGAAGGCTCCTTGCACTTAGAAAAAGGGCTTCACAAGTTCAGCACCCACGGGATTTTACACACAACTTGTCTTTCTCCTACTCTTGGCAACAGCTATCTTTCGGTTCCTTCTTCTCTCTCAGCCTCTCTCATACAGAAGACGATCGGCCGAGAGCAAGAACACCAAGGCTTCGCTCAAGAGCTGGATTAACAGGATATTTTTACACTCATTGTACTCAGATTCTCACATTAATACTTGTATCCACGAATATTTGTATTAATAACATCTCCGAGAGCATTCAAGCCTGGGCCTAACAAACCCGGCAAATCTTGTGTTTATTCATCTTCTCTCGGAAGTGCTCCCGCAACCTTGTTTGTTGTCCGTCCATTCCAGCAGTATTTCATCTTCGGATAAATATTTCGGGCAATAACAGTACGGAAACTGGTTTGGCATTTGGTTGCAACTCAGTTCGATCATCAGTAGGTCCGGCAGGGGGTAGTATAACTTGGGGCGAGCTAACCAACAGAAACTTCGATATCACAACCTGCAATTCATCCATAGCTATTGTTGATAATGATTCAGAAACTCTATACTAGTCCAACATTATACCTCCATCCATGGCCCACAATAACCAACATCGTCTGTTTAAATGGATCGCAAGTCCTCCTGGTCACAAGCTGTAATACCTCCGGTATTCCATGCTTGATTACTTTGTACTGTGTGAATGTTTGGTAATGTGACGTCATTTCTATTTATGTATTCCATTGAGTGCTATATAATTGTACGATGTAAATGAAACGGGGATGTCACGCCTTGACGCCATGGGACGATCGTCGGTGCGAATATGACGGTGGCCAACGTCTTGTTCCCCGATAATTGTTGACGAGTGGAAGGGATGGTCACCTCGAGATGGTTAGAATGTGGTATGAAGCTAAAGAGCTTATGTCTAGCGCACGTTAGAGTTCTGTCTAACGCGCGCTATAACTCATGCCTAACGTACGCTATATTGCGATTGTTACGTATGTTAGGGTAGCTATATTACGTACGTAACGGGTGGGTCGGTCTCCCGACCAGAATCTTTCTTTTGACACGGACAAAGCTACTTTCGGTGGGCTAGAGCACAAACGAGTCAACTATTCGTTACGTACGTTATGTCCCAAATTTAACGTACATAACACTTGGGCACATTTCGGGCAGTGAGTTCTTTACGTACGTTGTCATTACATTGTTACGTACGTAATACACTTTACGTACGTAACACTCTTATCATTAACGTACGTTACCAAAACCAAGTTTTATAAAATGGCAATTCCATTCTTCATTTGCACGACCCAACATTACAAGCTATCACCCTTGGAGAAATTCCTAGCCCTATACCCGGTTCTTAAGCCTCTTATACACTTGAATTAACATTGAGGAGGTGGATTCTTGAGCTCCGATGAAGATTATCCAAGTCGTTCAAGTCACTTCTCGTTCTCCTCGTAGTTCTTGTGAATCCGCCAACTATATTCATTATTCTTCTTCCAATAAGGTAAGCCACCAATCCCTAGAGTTATATCTTCGATGTTTTCTTATTTATACTTATTAGATTGCGGGCATTGGGTAGATTTTTGCTAAACTTCGTAGACAATCTTGTCGGATGGAATTGTAGTAACCGGAATTATCGTTTCTCATATGTTTCGTTTCATGCAAATCATATCTATCATACGAAATTTCATTTCAAATCATCGCTAGGAATGTAAAATTTGACGAATCAATTGTGGGAGAATTCGTAGTAATCCGTCACCGTATGTTCCATTGTTCGTAGCCACCCTTACCTTGTGATTTTTGACACTTAGCAAACTAAGGAAAACAATTCGATAGTACAATCAATGTTGGATATCAAACCACCAAAGTTATTGTGAAATAGAATCCGTCGTTTGTAGTATTCGGAATATAGAATTGAATTAGAAAGCATGAGATTCGATTACGCTATAATAATTCGTTGACAACTGAAAAATGATAGGATTATCTTTTTGAGTAAATCGATATACCTAATGTTAATTACAGGATTGAACGAGATAATGGTACACAATACTTAAAAACTTAGAAACGATATTTATATCGACAATTAAAACTACACTAGGAATCCGATTAGGAAAGGGAGACTAGTTTTATTCATCATAATCCGTACGAGGTGTTAATCGGATATTACGTGGCTAGGTTAAGCTCGAGCGGGCGTGGGGACTCCGTTATCACAAAGCACCTACTATCGGATCACAGGCAAGTGAAATCTTGCTCGAGAATTCTCTAATATTAATGTTGTACCGTATATGCGTATGTGCCATTTTGATAAATGTCGACGTTTGTCTTTCTCTAAAAATGTTATAAATGGGCCGATGTGTTGGGGATAAAACCTGTATGGTACCCGTGTGGAAATGTGTTAGGGGGTAAGACCCGAATTGGGCGCCTATGTTCCGGGGTATTCCCGTGTGGATACTTCCGTGACCCTTGGTTGCGACCTTGGGGCTTATGTGATAAAAGAGAGAGACAACGTCGGTTGAGTGATGAAATATTCCATGTGATTACTAGATACTGTGATTGCAAAAATGATGTATATCGTTGTTCGTAGCTGTTATTTGGTATGCATTCTCTGACCCTGGTTACCTGGTATGATTCGTCGTACCAGGTAAAATTGTTCATCATGTGCAGGACATTCCCGAGGGGTCCAGTCAGACTTGAGCGGTGTTGGAATTATCTCTAGTCGCTGCTTAAATTGGAATAAATTGTTTTCTTTGGAAAACTTTTGTTGTGTAATAATTGGACTTCAAATTACATTTTCCCTTAAATCTTTCGACTCACGTTATGTAAACCTTGAACTTAATGTTTTATCGCGATTTTCTTAAAATGCCTATTTTTCTAACTAGTCTTGTGGGACCCACGTGGGATTCACGGCACTGTAATACCTCGAGATATTTTGGGGGTGTTACAGAAAATGGTATCAGAGCGAAATTCCTGGTTTGAATAAACTTTCTCCTAAATTTTTTTCAAAGTCCAACACCCCAAGCGATCGAAACTCCTCATGGGAATGCAAAGTAAGTGATATGTGTGTTTCTGTTTTTGTACAACATTTAATTGTAAACCGTGCGTGGAATTGGCTTTAGATTAATACCGTTAGTGATGGCACGCCGAGGAGCTAGGAGGGTGGTGAATGACGCTCAGGGTTCCACCGCTAACCACAATGAGGACGGGAACACTACCGAGACCCATCCTGCTGGGGGCCAGCCGCCACCAGTTAATCAAAACGACCAGGAGGCGGAACGCCAGAATAACAACCCGGGAGGCATGGATCCAGCTTTTGTTCAGGCCCTTGCCCAGGCTATCGCCATGGGAATTGCTCAGGTCAATCAGGCGGAGCGGATACCGGTCATCAATGTGGAAGAAAACGCAGGAAGAGATCGATGGTTGGGAGAGATGCTGAAGGCTAGGCCTCCATTATTTGACGGGACAGGATAGAAACACGTGGACGACTGGATTTCTGAAATGGAGACTGCCTTCGAAGTAATCGGACACCCAGAGAACAGAAAGGTGCCGCTTGGAATTAATCAACTCCGTGACACTGCTGCACGTTGGTGGAGGACTTACAGGCCAGAGGACCGAGTGGTCGGGTGGACCGAATTTGCCCGACTACTACGGAGCGAGTACTGTCCCAGATCAGCCCGAACCGCTCGCGCACGAAACTTTTTCACTGCCGGGCCTCAGAACATGCCAGTACCAGAGATCATTCGGGACTACCGAACCGAGCTAAGTTACATCTCCCATATGGTTCCATCAGAAGATCAACGAATATGCCATCTTGCACAGAGGTTACCGGAGGATGTACAACGCTATGCCGTCGGATTTCACTGCACGACCCTGAGAGTATACGAAGACATTGTCACAGCATATGCCGGTACAGTTGTTAATACCGACATCGGGCATAACTCGAAGAATCAGAAGACATTAGTTCAGCCTGGGAGCAACAACAAAACAAATTCAGGGCCCGCATCTTCTTTTAAGCCGGCGGTTTCGTACCAACAGAAGGGTGTATCTGATCAGCCTTACCGTAGGGACTGTTTCAATTGTGGCATGACCGGGCATACTAAGGATCGGTGTCAGAAGACGGCTACCAAATGTTTCACTTGCGGAAAGAGTGGACACATGTCTCGTTACTGCTGGCGGGCCAATTCCACTCAGAGCCCAGCTTCCCAACCAAGTCAACAAGGCTCTGTGCAATCCCCTAGGACGCTTGCTGTTTCCAACTACCGAGCTCCATCCCACCAGAACCAACCACCACTACACGGTGCCGGACGAGGCCGTGGGCGCGGCGTAGGTACCTCGTCCTTTTCGGAGTCAGTGCCGTCTCGTGTATTTGAGTTGAGGGCTATGGATGGTCAGTCTGCGCTAGCTATCTCAGGTACTCTTCTTGTTAACTCTCAGCCAGTGCATGTACTATTTGATACCGGAGCCACCCATTCGTTTATATCTGTGGAATGTGTTGAACGCTTAAATCTTGTTTGTGTACCTTGTGAGCCCTTTACTGTTAAACTACCCGAGGGTAGTAGATTAAGCGGCGATCAAAAGGTTCGAGACTGTCGGATCTGCATCAACAATCATAGTTGGACCGCTAATCTTATGGTTTTTCCGCTCCAGAATGAAGATATCATATTAGGTATGGACTGGATGCCATTGCACAGAACGATCTGGGATACCTACCACTTGACTATTTCCATTTCGGCTCATGACGGTACCACACATGTCATCAGCGGACGTGAACACTTTAGTACGAAAGGGTCTCTCAGCATTATCGCATCAGAAGCCTCCTGCAGCTCTCGAAGTGAGTACTTTGGTGTTATGTTCTTCGAGAGGACACTTCACAACTTACAATCACAAACATTCCGGTGGTGAATGAGTTTCCAGACGTTTTTCCTGATGAACTACAAGGGCTACCACCGCACCGAGAAGTTGACCTTTCCATTGAACTCGAGCCGGGGACGAGACCTATTTCCAAAGCTCCTTACAGGATGGCACCGGCCGAGATGAAGGAATTAAAGATACAGCTCGAAGATATGTTGGAGAAAGGGTTGATCCTCCCAATCACCTCGCCGTGGGGCGCGCCGGTACTTTTCGTTAAGAAGAAAGACAACTCTCTACGCTTGTGCATCGACTACAGGGAGCTGAATAAGGTTACTATCAAGAATCGTTATCCACTACCAAGAATTGATGACCTCTTGGATCAGTTACAAGGGGCAGTCGTGTTTTCAAAGATCGATTTATGGTCCGGATATCACCAATTGAGGATTCGGGAGGAAGATATACCCAACACTGCATTTCGGTCGAGGTATGGGCATTACGAGTATATCGTGGTATCATTCGGGTTGACTAATGCCCCGGCCGTTTTCATGGAACTGATGAATAGAGTTTTGATTGATTTCCTTGATAAATGCGTGGTGGTTTTTATCGACGACATCCTGATATATTCTCGAAGCCGACAGGAACACGAGGAACATTTGAGGCAAGTGCTGAGCGTGTTAAGGCAACACCAACTTTATGCGAAACTGTCCAAGTGCGAATTCTGGATGCCGGAGGTAATTTTTCTCAGACATGTTGTCTCGGCAGAAGGTGTCAAGGTCGACCCACAAAAGATCGAGACAATAACGAGTTGGGAACCGCCGAAGAATGTCAAGGAGGTTAGGAGCTTCGTAGGACTGGCGGGTTACTATCGAAGATTCGTCGAGGCTTTTTCCTGTATCGTCCGACCGTTAACGAACCTACTGAGAAAGAGCACCAAATTTGTATGGACTGCAGACTGCCAGAAGAGCTTCGACGAGCTCAAGAGTAGGCTAACTACTGCCCCAGTACTAGTGTTACCACATGGTACAGAAGGATTCATTATATACACGGATGCATCCAAGCATGGACTAGGGTGTGTCTTCATGCAGAATGGCAGAGTCGTTGCGTACGCATCCCGACAACTGAAGCCGTACGAAGTAAATTACCCGACACATGACTTGGAGCTAGCCGCGGTGGTGCATGCCCTCAAGATTTGGAGGCACTATCTTTACGGAGTTACTTGCAAAGTTTTCACGGATCATAAGAGTTTGAAATATCTCTTCACGCAGAGAGAATTAAACATGAGACAGAGGCATTGGTTGGAGCTAATCAAGGACTACGATGTGGAAATCTCCTATCATCCCGGAAAAGCCAACGTGGTAGCTAATGCTCTTAGTCGGAAAACTGCACAAGAGATAATGGTATCCAGCATAACAGTTCAGCCCAAACTGCAGCAAGATATCAGGAGAAGCAACACCGAAGTATGGGTACAACGTAGGCAAGGACAATTATGCTCAATCAATATACTTTCGTTCTTACTAGATGAGATACGTCTAGCACAGATGGAAGATCCTGAATTACGTGCGATTGGTGCAAGAATCGAGGAAGGAGATGTTTCCGACTATAAGATTCAGGGTGATTTGGTGAGGTTCAAGAACAGGATATGTATTCCACCGAATGACGGGCTGAAGCAAACTATACTGAAGGAGGCGCACTCCACTCCCTATTCTATTCACCCCGGAGCAAGCAAGATGTACAAAGATATACGACAGAGTTTTTGGTGGAAGAATATGAAATGGGAAGTTGCTAGATTCGTCACCCGATGTATGACGTGCCAACAAGTGAAAATTGAACACCGCAGACCAGCCGGAATTATGCAACCCCTACCCATACCAGAGTGGAAATGGGAGAGAATATCAATGGACTTTGTCACTAAGCTACCTACGGCGGTGAGAGGAAAGGATACAATTTGGGTCATTGTTGATCGATTGACAAAATCAGCACATTTTATTTCTATTCAAGAGACAACCGGGACAGAGCAGCTGGCCGCCATTTTCATCAGAGAGATCGTAAGGCTACATGGTGTTCCCTCATCCATCATTTCGGATAGGGACACCAGATATGTGTCTCGTTTTTGGAAAGCCATCCATAAAGCTATAGGGACCCAAATACACTTTAGCACGGCTTATCATCCTCAGACAGATGGACAGACCGAGCGTACGATTCAAACCTTGGAAGATATGTTGAGGGCATGCGTGCTCGATTGGGGAAAGGATTGGGCTAGACATTTGGGATTAGTGGGGTTCTCGTACAATAACAGCTGGCACGCAAGCATAGGCATGGCACCATTTGAGGCCCTGTATGGGCGAATATGCAAGTCACTGTTATGCTGGGATGATGCATCCGACACCGCGGTTACCGAGTTGGATCTTATCCAGGAGTCCATTAAGAAGATCTCTATCGTTCGGAAACACATGCTAGCCGCACACAGCCGGTAGAATTCTTAGGCCGAAAACCGACAGCGACCGTTAGAATTTATGGTTGGGGATCATGTTTGGGTCAAAGTATCACCTATGCGAGGTATCCGGCGTTTCGGCCAGAAGGGCAAGTTAAGCCCGAGATTTATAGGTCCGTTTGAGATATTGGACCGGTTAGGGAAACTCGCGTATCGATTAGCTCTACCGCCGCATCTGGATGGAGTGCATAACGTTTTTCACATCTCCCAGTTAAGGAAGTATGTCTATGACGCGAGTCACAAGCTCAATTTCGAAGAAGTGGAAATTTCCGATGACGCTACCTTTAGAGAGATACCGACCGCCATTTTGGATCGGCGTGTGGAGATGTTAAGAAATAAAGCCATACCCCTCGTGAAGATTCAGTGGTCGCACCACGGCACGGAATAAGCGACTTGGGAAACCGAGTCGAGCATGAAGGAGAGTCATACCGAGTTATTTTCTTAAGTTTCGTGACGAAACTATTTTTAAGAAGGGTGATATGTAATACCTCCGGTATTCCATGCTTGATTACTTTGTATTGTGTGAATGGTTGGTAATGTGACGTCATTTCTATTTATGTATTCCATTGAGTGCTATATAATTGTACGATGTAAATGAAACGGGGATGTCACGCCTTGATACCGTGGGACGATCGTCGGGGCGAATAAGACGGTGGCCAACGTCTTGTTCCCCGATAATTGTTGATGAGTGGAAGGGATGGTCACCCCGAGATGGTTAGAATGTGGTATGAAGCTAAAGAGCTTATGTCTAGCGCACGTTAGAGTTCTGTCTAACGCGCGCTATAACTCATGCCTAACGTACGCTATGTTGCGATTGTTACGTACGTTAGGGTAGCTATATTACGTACGTAACGGGTGGGTCGGTCTCCCGACCATAATCTTTCTTTTGACACGGACAAAGCTACTTTCGGCGGGCTAGAGGACAAACGAGTCAACTATTCGTTACGTACATTATGCCCAAATTTAACATACATAACACTTGGGCACATTTCGGGCAGTGAGTTCTTTACGTACGTTGTCATTACACTGTTACGTACATAATACACCTTACGTACGTAACACTCTTATCATTAACGTACGTTACCAAAACCAAGTTTTATAAAATGGCAATTCCCTTCTTCATTTGCACGACCCAACATTACAAGCTATCACCCTTGGAGAAATTCCTAGCCCTATACCCGGTTCTTAAGCCTCTTATACACTTGAATTAACATTGAGGAGGTGGATTCTTGAGCTCCGGTGAAGATTATCCAAGTCGTTCAAGTCACTTCTCGTTCTCCTCATAGTTCTTGTGAATCCGCCAACTATCTTCATTATTCTTCTTCCAATAAGGTAAGCCACCAATCCCTGGAGTTATATCTTCGATGTTTTCTTATTTATACTTATTAGATTGCGGGTATTGTATAGATTTTTGCTAAACTTCGTAGACAATCTTGTCGGATGGAATTGTAGCAACTGGAATTATCGTTTCTCATATGTTTCGTTTCATGCAAATCATATCTATCATACGAAATTTCATTTCAAATCATCGCTAGGAATGTAAAATTTGACGAATCAATTGTGGGAGAATTCGTAGTAATCCGTCACCGTATGTTCCATTGTTCGTAGCCACCCTTACATTGTGATTTTTGACACTTAGCAAACTAAGGAAAACAATTCGATAGTATAATCAATGTTAGATATCAAACCACCAAAGTTATTGTGAAATAGAATCTGTCGATTGTAGTATTCAGAATATAGAATTGAATTAGAAAGCATGAGATTCGATTACGCCATAATAATTCGTTGACAACCGAAAAATGATAGGATTATCTTTTTGAGTAAATCGATATACCTAATGTTAATTACAGGATTGAACGGGATAATGGTACACAATACTTAAAAACTTAGAAACGATATTTATATCGACAATTAAAACTACACTAGGAATCCGATTAAGAAAGGGAGACTAGTTTTATTCATCATAATCCGTACAAGGTGTTAATCGGATATTACGTGGCTAGGTTAAGCACGAGCGGGCGTGGGGACTCCGTTATCACAAAGCACCTACTATCGGATCACAGGCAAGTGAAATCTTGCTCGAGAATTCTCTAATATTAATGTTGTACCGTATATGCGTATGTGCCATTTTGATAAATGTCGACGTTTGTCTTTCTCTAAAAATATTATAAATGGGCCGATGTGTTGGGGATAAAACCTGTATGGTACCCGTGTGGAAATGTGTTCGGGGGTAAGACCCGAATTGGGCACCTATGTTCCGGGGTATTCCCGTGTGGATACTTCCGTGACCCTTGGTTGCGACCTTGGGGCTTATGTGATAAAAGAAAGAGACAACGTCGGTTGAGTGATGAAATATTCCATGTGATTACTAGATACTGTGATTGTAAAAATGACTTATATCGTTGTTAGTAGCTGTTATTTGGTATGCATTCTCTGACCCTGGTTACCTGGTATGATTCGTCGTACCAGGTAAAATTGTTCATCATGTGCAGGACATTCCCGAGGTGTCCGGTCAGACTTGAGCGGTGTTGGAATTATCTCTAGCCGCTGCTTAAATTGGAATAATTTTGTTGTTGTTTGAGGAGAAAAGTAAAGACAGCAATCAATTGTATTGATAACAATGAATAGAGGGGCCTTTATATAGGCATTACAAAGAGAGTCTTTCCATACATAGGATTCCTAGTTAAGGTAAGACATCTAACAGGATCCAACTACTTATGGAAGAGTCTAGAACCTACCATAACTCTTATCCCCCTACAACTAGTATTAGGTAAGACACCAATACGGGAAGGATTTCCCGGAACACTCCCCCTGTGTCGAACGCTAATACTAACATGGTGCACAATGTGTTGCCTCGGTAAAAAACCTTTCCAAGTCAAATAAAACCCCGTGGGAAAAACAAAGATTTTGGTGAGGAAAAAGAGCGCAACGCACCAACTACAAATGTCAGAATCATGTGAAGTATACTCCCGAGGTATACATGACTGCTCATTCCATCGAGCCATCTTTTGTTGAGCTCGGTTTATCGATACATTCCGATGCTTCTCACTTGTTTCACAAATGTAGATTTCGGCAGAGACTTAGTGAACAAGTCTGCGATATTCTCATCGGATCTCCCTTGTTTCACTTCGATATTCGACAATTTCTGCTGCTGATTATAGAAGAACTTCGGCGCAATATGCTTGGTATTGTCACCCTTTATGAAACCTAACTTCATCTGCTCAATGCATGCCGCATTTTCCTCAAAGATGCAAGTAGGAGTTCTTTGTAGTGGGATCTAATCCACACGTTCCTCGTATATGGTCTATGACTGACCGGAGCCAAATGCACTCCCTTACGGATTCGTGCAATGCAATTATCTCTGCATGGTTCGAGGAAGTAGCAACTAGGGTCCGCTTGGTAGATCGCCAAGATATCGCCGTATTCCCAATGGTGAACACATAACCGGTTTGGGAATGTCCTTTATGCGGGTCGGAGAGATAACGGCATCGACAAATCCAACTAACGTGTCGTTAGGATTCTCTGCATAAGGGTAAGCTTGCTCGCATTAGCACTTCTGGTAGTCAAGCTACCATGCTTAGCTGTAATATCAGAGGAAGATCGACGGTCGGTATGCATCGTCTTCACCTCAACAATTCCTTTCGGAATATCACTCTCTTTTGCGTAGGGAAAGAACAATCCAAGGTCACTGGAGCCTTTCAAGTATCGAAAGATGTGTTTTACTCCATTCCAATGCCTTATCGTGGGAGCGGAGCTAAATCTCGCTAACATATTCACAGAGAATGCGATGTCTGGACGAGTACATTGAGCCAGATACAACAACGCACCAATTGCGCTAAGGTACGGTGTTTCTGCTCCAAGGACCTCTTCATCCTTCTCTTTAGGACGAAACGGATCCTTGTTCATTTCCAGACTTCGACCAATCATGGGGGTAGCAAGAGGATGTGCTTTGTCCATGCTAAATCGCCTGAGCATTTTATGGACATAGGCAGACTGATGAATGAGTATACCATCATCTCGATGTTCTAGCTCTAAGCCCAAGCAGAATCGAGTCCTCCCCAGATCTTTCATCTTGAATTCGGATTTAAGGTAGCGGGCCGTTTCATTGACCTCATCTATGGTACCGATGACATTCATGTCATCTACATAGACAGCTACAATCACGAATCCTGCATCTGTTCTTTTCACGAATATGCATGGACAGATGTCACTGTTCTTGTATCCCTTCCCAACCAAGTATTCACTTAGGCGGTTGTACCACATCCTTCCGGATTGTTTCAAGCCATATAGTGAGCAGCGCAATTTCACGTCACGCGCTCCGTGGTTTAGAGCTACTTGATTTGGGCCATGAAATCCCTTGGGGACTTTCATATAGATATCCGTATCTAGATCCCCATAAAGATACGCTGTAACCACATCCATAAGCCGCATGTTCGATTTTCGACACTACCAAACCGACTAAGTAGCGGAAAGTGATGATGTCCATAACGGGAGAATACGTCTCCTCGTAGTCAATGCCGTATTTGCGAGAAGCCTTGGGCAACTAGTCTCGCTTTGTAACGCATGACGTCATCCTTATCATTGCGTTCTGAACAAAGACCCATTTATGTCCAATCGGTTTAACGCCCACGGGTATTGGCTCGTCGGCCAAATACCTCACGTTTAGCCATCGAGTCTAGTTCACCGCATTGCATCTTTCCATTTCGCCAATCGACTCGTTGTTGACACTCGGCAACCGCGGCTCAGCGTCGTCGTCTTCAATAATTTCTTGAGCGTGGAGTAGGCAAAAGCATCGTCGACTAGCGTGGACAACCTATCCATAAATGCGTATTCACTCGTACATTGCATCGAGATTTCTTTATTTTCCGACATCAACAAAGTTTCCGCGTCCGTCGATTGTTCCATTGTTGATTCGAGGACATATCCGTAGTCGAGATAATCTCGTGTGAGTCACCGTGTCGATGATGAGAGGATTTTGTGCCTCCGTTCCTCTTCTCTTTCGAGGTTCGGTATCCTTTCTACCCATGGCCTCCCCTCTTTCGAGGCGGGGATAAGAGCGGCCAGGCGGCCGTCCCACCACTAAGGTTGACGCCGGTGGCATCATTCCTTTAGGCGGTGAACCTTGCCCTATACAGGACTTCCAACCTTGCGGGAACATTCGCGGCGGGAATGGTAGATCTTGTCACTTTCGCGATATCGGTAAAGGCGCCGGGCATCGAATCCGCAACTTTACGAAGGCGAGAATACGTTGCACTTCTAGCTCGGATTGAGGCATGCGGGGATCTTGATGAGGCAAGGAGGAGCACACCAGACAATTTCTGGCGTTCAACTGGAATCGTTCGATTCCTCTCTCCCCTAACGACGGGAAGTTTGTCTCATCAAAGTGACAATCTGCAAATCTTGCGGTGAGCAGATCTCTGTCAAAGGTTCCAAATAGCGGATAATTTTAGGCAATTCATAGCCAACATATATACCTAATCGTCTTTGCGGACCCATTTTAGTACGCTGTGGAGGCGTAATTGGCACATATACCGCACAACCAAAAATGCGTAAGTGTGAAATATCAGGCTCATATCCGATTACCAAGGTACGCACTAAACGGTTGATTGGCGGTGGGTCGGCGAATAAGTATAGCCGCATGCAAAATTGCATAACCCCATGCGAAATCGGCAAGTTGGTGCGCAATACCAATGATCGGGCGATAAGTCAGTAAGCTTAATCATAGCCTCGGCAAGGCCATTCTGCGAATGAACGTGGGGGACGGGATGTTCAACATCAATCCCAATCGACATGCAATAGTCGTCAAAAGACTTTGACGTAAACTCCCCAGCATTGTCCAATCTTAATGACGAGATTGGGAAGTCGGGGTGGTTAGCCCGTAACTTGATGATTTGTGCTAGGAGTTTAGCAAATGCAGCGTTTCTTGTGGATAGCAGAGCGACGTGTGACCATCGCGTCGATGCATCAACCAGAACCATAAAATATCTAAATGGTCCGCACTCTGGTTGAATAGGTCCACATATGTCCCCTTGAATTCTTTGTAAGAAGCGGATATTTTGTGTTGAGTCTTTAGCAAAGGACGGAGAGGGTATCAACTTTGCTAGTGAACAGGCTTTACAAAATGATTTATGGGCATTAGAAATTGCCACGGAAGCCTCGGGATTTACGAGAGATGCACCGTTAACCTTATTAGGGCGTGTGATCTTTAGTCCCGGTGATACGGTATCAAGCTCACTCACATCAATGCCGATATCGAGTGGTGCTTCCAATCGTTTTCTGGACTTGAAAAACGGATGACCATGTGAGTTTTTCAAAATGCGAATCATCATGTCGCGTCCAGGGTGACCGAGTCGGTCATGCCATAGTTGGTATGTTTCGGAATCACACAGTTCGTGACTCACAGCATAGGATTTAATAACCCTTATTGTAGTCTGGTATAAACCACTACTTACACTCATGATTTTCTCGAGAACGCGGCGTCTTCCGCATTCTGCCAGAGTAATACACAAAAATTCTGTTCCATTCTCACAATGTGTATCAAGGTGATAACCGTTGGCACGGATGTCCCTAAAACTTAGCAAGGTTCGGTTTGCTCTTGGGGCATAGAGAGCATTTGTGACATTAATATGCGTACCGTTAGGTAGCAAGAAATGAGCAGGTCCCCTCCCTTGAATTACTTGGGAGGAACCAATCATTGTTGTCACTGAGGATAAGTATGGCACAATATCCTTGAATAATTGCCTATTCCGAAGAATAGTGTGGGTTGTTCCACTATCAGCAAATGATCAATTTCGCCACGAGACATCTACAATAAGACATGAAACTCAATTAGTCTTATGTTTAGAGACATAGCGAAAACTCATTTACATCGAGTTTGGGGAAATTCGACCAAGTTGGTTAGGATCAAAGTTAGCACAATCGCTGGAAATAATTTCCGCGCAGCTTGACCTTTGTTCACTAAAACAGCAATAACTTCTTCGTTAAGAAGTCTATGGACGAACGGTCAGTTGTTCTGGAAACTAGACTTCCGTATCTTTCTATCCATAGGTCGTGAACTTTCTGGATCATTAAACTCAGATCTCAGTGCTCGTTTTAATTTTCTATTTTGGTATTTTTCCTATTGTTGAGTGAAAAAGCAAGGTTTAAGCCTTTTTCAAAGGCATTATTTTTGATACGATACTATGGAAATATGGCCATAGGAGCGTTTAGATACTTTAAAACGCATCTTGGTTTACGATTTATATCTATACTAATGATCCTTTCGGTAACTCCAACTTGGTAGACTTGCAGAGAAAGTAGGAATGTCGGTCTGACTAAAAATTTGTTTAAAAACCACTGATTCCGTTTGAACTCTCAAAGCATAAACAAATACCAAGGAGGATGCGCCTAGTCTTGATCAAAAGTTTTGATGAAATCCTACCAATGTATCAAATTTTTTAACCAAGCAATTCGTTGTTAGCAATTATTTTGTGATAAACCAAACATGCTTTCGAAGGGAAAAAATAAAATTCATCTTTGCACAATCACAGCAATTAAAAGAATTTTATTCATCATAGCCAACTTTATTACATTCATGAAAATCCAAAGTAGTTCTCGAAAACTAGAAACAAGACAAAACATAACCAAAGCGTAAAACTAGTCAAAGTCGGCAACATCCATATGTTGGTCTTTGTCCGCAATGGTGAGAGGAGGGATCTCAGTCTGGATCTCAATATGGTTCACCTCCGTATTCTCATTATCTACTTCCATGTAGTTCGACTCTTGAGTCAAATAGTGTTTATAGTGCTTGTAGTAAGCTTGGATGTTCTTTGGCGCTTTGCAATTGCGGTAAGTATGCTTCTTCGATCCGCAAGTATAGCAATTCCGGCCTTCCTTTGGAGTGGTTCCATTCCGTGGGCGGAGGCGGCCCACGTGGTTGGTTTCCAATAGGTCCCGTGTCCGAGCCACCTTGCCTCTTCCACACGTTGGAGCAGCGACCTCGTCTTTTCCCTTGCTTGCTCGAGTCATGCATCCGTGGTGTTTGCAAAAGCGAGTAGCGTTGCCTTTTCTATTTTGTCGTGGTGCTTTCCTGTGGGTAGCTTTGATTTACTTAGGAATCGGCTTCGTACACCGGGCGCGCATTGCTATTGAGAATAATCTCATGGTGCCTTTCTTTTCGCGAGGTGGGAGATAAGGTCACTAAAGTTCTTAATTCTCCCTTCCTCATAGGCAACGCGGTGATGGGCAATTACACTTGCTCCCACGGAAACGTGTTAAGAGTCTTCTCGATCAAATCTTGATCGAGACTTCTTGACACCACAAAACCAAGATCAGCGCGAAGATCGAGGGACTTGATTATAGGCTTCCACATTTGCATAATCCAAGAATCGGATTTGCTCCCACTGAAGTTGCAATTCGGGGAAGCGCTGATCATGCACATTATTAAATCGTTGTTCGAGTGTGTCCCATAGTTCTTTAGGGGTTTGTAAGTTCATATAACACTTTTTCAACAACGGATGTATATGTCTACGCAAGTACATCAGTGCATTAGCCTTGGTTTCCTCGCTCGGTTCTTGAGCGGTAGGCTCGTTAGAGGGAAAGATGGTGGTAGTAAATCTCTTACCGACGAACGCCAAGCGAACGTCTGAGACCCACCTATGGTACTCCTTACGGCATGGTCAAGGATGTAGAACTCAGGATGAACATTGGAGCTTTGTGCCATCTACAAGATATAAACAAGAGGAAGTTAGTCTTGTTGGATTTTCAATGACAATGTAAACGGTCACAATCGATGCTTTTAAAAGCGTGTAACATAACCGTTACTCGATTTACTTCCCTTAGTTGTTGTTTAGTAAAGTCGACAAAAAAACGGCGATATCAGATCGCACCCAGATACGTGGTGTATGCAACAACCACAAGTATCGACTTTTCAACAATTCCGTGACTCCCCCAGGACCGTCACACAGTTTTCTTCGACACGCAGAGATACCGACTTCTCTCGCGGTCTCATCCACCGCAAAGTAGCGTGGGAGATAAAGAACCCAAAACCCGTGTCCCCAAAAGAAAAATTCCCAAAAAGGAGAGAATTGAAAAGGGACAAGTCAGATAGTTACCTCGATTATAAAATTAGGCACGTCTTGAATCATGTTGTGCTTCGATCTACCGGTTGGTACTCGATGCGGCACGTGAAACGGAGGCGCAATTTTGGCTTAGAAGATAAGTTGATGTTCGGGTTTTGGTCGAGAGTCGGGCCCAGGTCGGACTAAGGTGGGATAGGTAGTCGACGGCGGTCCGCGGCGGTCAGCGGTGGTCGGCGGCGGTCCGGCGGCGGGCAGTCTTGGCGCGTCAGCGGCTATCTTTGGCGGCGGTAGTGGCGGTGGTCGCGGCTCACAGGTGGCGGAGTCGCGGCTCTGGCGGCGGATGTCCGGCGGCGGAGGTGGTCCGTGGCGGTGGTCCGGTTGCGGGCGCCCAGGCGTCCGGCGAGCAAGCTGGGCAGCGGCGTTCGCGGCGGAGCGGTGGAGGTCCGTCAGCCCAGGCTTGGCGTGGCGCTCGCGGTGGTCGGCGGGCTGTGGCGGCAAGGCTATATGGCAGCGTGGCGCGGTGGCTAACGCGGAGGCCGACGGCAGCAGGCAGGCGGCGCGGAGCGCGGGCGATGGTAGGCTAGGCGGTGCTCGGCGATTTTTTTCTTTCGTTCGAGCTACGTGCTGATAACGTGTTTGAGGAGAAAAGTAAAGACAGCAATCAATTGTATTGATAACAATGAATAGAGGGGCCTTTATATAGGCATTACAAAGAGAGTCTTTCCATACATAGGATTCCTAGTTAAGGTAAGACATCTAACAGGATCCAACTACTTATGGAAGAGTCTAGAACCTACCATAGCTCTTATCCCCCTACAACTAGTATTAGGTAAGACACCAATACGGGAAGGATTTCCCGGAACAGTTGTGTAATAATTGGACTTTAAATTACATTTTCCCTTAAATCTTTCGACTCACGTTATGTAAACCTTGAACTTAATGTTTTATCGCGATTTTCTTAAAATGCCTATTTTTCTAACTAGCCTTGTGGGTCCCACGTAGGATTCACGGCACTGTAATACCTCGAGATATTTTGGAGGTGTTACACAAGCGCGGCGGGCGAGGGTAGGATCACCTCGTAAACATCATTGGCGTCTATGGACTATGATTTCCATGGATAGAGTTTTCCAATTCGCCTTCACGTCTCCCAGAGTAGCTAGCCATGAAACCCCCATAATATCGACAACACTAGGAGGAAGCGCATAGCAAGATATAGAAAATAACTCAAGAGTCCAGTAGTAGGGGAACATCCCTACAAATACCATATGTTCATATGTGTAACATGTTGCCCAGCATAACGGAGAACCCCTTTGTTGGCTCAATCTTCAAATTCAATTTGCGCGCGACTCGTTCTGACACAAAACAATGGCTTGCACCGCAATCTATCATCAGAAGTACACGCTTCTCTCCTACCCTGCCAAATAACTTCATAGTGTGGGGCCCATCAAATCTGAAGGAGGTAAGTTCAGAAAGTTATAGCTGCTGCGGCGTCAACCCTTCTTCCTCTTCGATTGAATTCGATATTATAGTTCATGTAACATTTTCTTCTTCTCCGGAGTCTGCCTCGACGTCTCCCACTAGCAGTGGCGGACCCATAGAGGGGCAAGAGGGGTCACGTGACCCCTTGAAGAAAAAAAATTATTTTAGAATAATTATATGAAGTTTGTTAGAAGTTCAATCTATCAATCTATCTATCTATCTCTATATATATATAATAGTAAAACATATTCTTAACATAGTATTAATTTTTTTTGTATGTGATATTTTTTAATTTTTGAATTTATCTAAAATATTTTATTCCACATTAATTTAAAATGAAACTCCACCAATTGAGAACTCAATAAGTACTTAAAGTCAATATCATTTTACTATTCATAATTATTATGCACCACCAATTAATTTGACAAATAATGAGTTTGCCAAATAAATAGGTATATGAAATTTATTAATTATTGAGTTGATCAAATAAATAAATTTATTTTTTGGTGTGGAATTTAAGTTGGTCAATCTATTGGCGTTTAATTTAATTTGGTCAATTTACTAACGTCTAACAATTTGAATTCCACATCAGTTTGAATTAGACACCATCATTTGGACAAGTTAATAACTACTTAGAATGGATGTGATTTAAAGTTATGTATCTAGAGCACCACATAACTCTCTCTCTACAATGTGCATCTCTTTTTTTTTTTAAATTCTTATTTATCTAAAATTTTCTATCTCACATTAATTTCGAATAAAATTTCACCCGTTGGAGAACTAAATAAATACTTAGACTCAATGTGTATTTTACAACTCCATAAATATTTTGCATCAATAATTTAATTTGACCAATTATTGAGTTGGGTGTAATGAATTTGGTGAAAACATTTAAGGAAAACTTGTAGTTGATGAGGGATAATGAGTTTGAAGACTTGGTTGACCAAGCATCCTCGTTTTGTAACAAACACGATATTATAATTTCTACCATGGATGAGGAATATGTAATTCCAGGGAGATCACAACATAATGCTCCAATGAATATTATTAAAAATCTACTTTGCTACAAAATGAGAGATGAGCGGTTAAATAATAACTTGATTGTTATTGAGAAATATATTTTTGCTTGTGTTGATAACGAAACTATAATGCAATATTTTCAGAATATGGTAGGACCTCGTGGATATTTGTAACTTGTATTATCGTTTTGTTGTGAGTTATGGATGAAACGATAATATTTCTCTTTTTAGTATTATTTTTTTGCTGGAATTTTTTGAATTTTTGTATCCTGCCACTGCTCACAGGACATTGAGAGTTTTAGGTGGGCAGCGGCAACGGTCCATATTTCTGGTCACAACGGAAACAAGTGCCCGCGACCAAGTGCTTCGGGTAATCCTCTGGACATCTGACTAAAGTTGCCCTGGTGAAATTTTCGGGGTCCCATAGATCCTTGAGAGGCAACAGGAGAACTTGCCAACTGAGGGGAAGAGGTGTGAGATGATCCAGTGTAGGGCTAAACACTGGTCGGGACGTAAAACTTGCAACAGAAGTCGTGCATGAATTTATTGGAGCCGGCTGCACTGCATGATCTATTATCCTCGCAATTTGAATGGCGACCAAATAACTTGTGATCACAGGATCTTGAATCTGCGCGCGCAAATTTTTCTTCAGCCCTCCCGATAAAAACCCTAAGTACTGGGCGTCCGTAAAATCTAGAATCTGGAAAACCCTTCCTTTGAAAGTTGCTATGTAATCCTCCAATATACCCGTCTGTTTGGTCGATATCAGCGCCTCATACCCATTGATGGCGGCCTCGTCCCGGAATTTGGCTAAGAGTTCCTGTTGAAATTGCTTCCAATCGAGTTGTGGATGCCAATGCAGTAGTAATTTGAATCCATGACATTGCCCGGCCAGCTATATCTATGAGAGCTAGCTTTAGCTTCTTCGCCGAGGGCGTCTCGTGCACCAAGAAAAATTGCTCTGCTCTTGCGAGCCACGAGATGGCATCAGAGCCATCAAAGCTGGGTAAATCCATCTTCTGTAAAATCTGCAGCGGTGTTGCATCAACCGTCTTGTTCTTCAGAATCCTTGTTGTGGGAAAACTAGCCTGTAAGATATAACTTTGCCAAAATCGCATCGAGTTTGACATCTGCAGACGCTTGACGCGCTTACTTCACTGTCTGACTGGCGTGAAGTTGCTCGATTATTCTTCGAAATTCCTCTATCACCTTCTCTATTCATTCCACACGATTTGTTAACGTTGTCGCAGACCCGAATAAATTCCGCGCTCACTGCACCAATTGATAGAGGGAAGGTGAAGCAAAAGAAACTGAGAATAGAAATTTGATTGCAAGGAAGAACGTAATAACTCTCCTCAGAGAGGCCTACAGCAATGCTGTCCCAAAAGTACCAGAATTCTTCTATGATTCCCTAACTTCATCAAAAACCCTATTTAAGACATAACTCTAACAGACCCAACCCAAACCCCACCAACTTGAGGCCTGGTAAACGAGACATATAATAATAATAATAATAATAATAATAATAATAATAATAATAATAATAATAATAATAATAATAATAATAATAATTGAAGAACGTGGAGATGATGTGGGCCTTTCGATGTTGTTGGTGGATTTCAAAAATGCCTTCAACTTGGTGGATCGGGAGGCTATGCTACATGAGGTTCGTCTGCGATGTCCTGCTATTTCGCGTTGGGTGGAATTTTGTTACTCCAGTCCAGCTAGGCTTTATTATGGGGAACACACTTTATGGTCGCATCAAGGTGTGCAACAAGGTGATCCACTTGGTCCTTTGCTTTTTTCTTTAGTGTTGCATCCTCTGGTATGCAAGATTAGAGACTCATTTAGCCTTTCCTTTCAAGCTTGGTATCTGGATGATGGCACTATTATTGGAGATACTTTGGTTATGGGGAAGGTTTTAGAGCTTATTATGTTAGATGGACCCCGTTTTGGTTTGCACCTCAATGTTGATAAAACTGAGGTTTTTTGGCCTAAGGAGGATCCTGAGTGCATTTGGGCATTTTCCCGCCTAATATTGCCCGACCTTTACACGGTGTTAAATTACTGGGTGGGCCTGTTAGTGTGGACCTTGATTTTAGTAGTGAGCTTGTTATGAAAAGGGTTGTCAAAACCATTGAGCTTATGAGTTCTATTGCTAAAATTAATGATCCTCAGTGTGAGTTGTTGCTGCTTCGTGCTTGTGCCGGTATTTCCAAGTTATATTTTGCTATGCGCACTTGTTCTCCCCGTGTCTTTGAGAGTGCTCAGTTTTCTTTTGATGTGGCTCTCCGTTCTTCTTTGGAGCGTATTGTCACTGCTTCTGGACCTGGTTTTGGTGATTGGCAATGGAGACTTGCTACCTTACCCTTTACTTTTGGGGGAATCGGTATATATTCTGCAGGTGATGTCTTGAACTATGCTTTCCTTGCTTCTAGACTTCAATCTGCTAGCCTACAAACTAAGCTTCTCCGGCATACCGGTATTGTGACTTCTGGCCCTTCTTTTGATGATGCATTATGTACTTTTAATGCGAAAATGGATATGGACCTTTTGAGTAACCCGAGTGAGATCGCTGCCCCCAAACTCATGAAGAAATTGGCAGATATACATTTCGCACGGGTTACCCAAATGGTTGAATCCACCTTTCGCCTGTCTTCTCGACAGATGGCGTTATGGAATTCGCAAAAGGAGGACTACACTTCAGATTGGCCTGCAGTGGTTCCAATATCCGGTTTAGGATGACTATGAACGCCAGTGACTTACCGATGTGTGTTGTGTTATCGGCTAGGTGTTCCCCTTTTTCTTTTCGATGCCGTGCTCACTTGTTCCAAGGTCTTTCTGGGATATTTATGGGGACCATGTCAGATCGTATGCTGGTATTATTGGAATTAAACATCGGCATAATGTTGTGCGTGATGTTCTTGTTGACATATGTTCTCGGTCCAGGATTTCGGCACGTAAGGAGGTTGATATTGGACTTATTGGGGAAAGGGACAAACCCTTACGTGCAGCTGATATGTTACTTTACTCATGGGATGGTGGGCTTGATGTATGTGTTGATCTGACAGGGTCATCGCCCTTGATGCAAACTGGCATGGTTGACTTTGTGCCGGGTCGTGTGGTGATTGAAGCCGCACAACGTAAACGCATCAAGTACGAGGCTAAATGTTCGGATATGGGATACGGGTTTCTCCCCATTTCATTCTCTTCTTTTGGAGAACTTGAGAAGGATGCGGTGGCCTTACTAAAACGTATCCGAAGATTCTCGGTGACTCAAGATATCGGAAAGACGCGTCACGCTCATATTTTTAGTAGGGTTAGCTTCGCTATAGAGGAGTGGGGCTCGATTGTTTCTGGCTCCCACTAATTTCTCAGAACTCTATGAGTTTCTTATTTATAATAATAATATTAAATAAAAAATAATAATAATAATAATAATAATAATAATAATAATAATAATAAGAAGAAGAAGAAGAAGAGCCCACTAAAATACTTTAGTAATTAACGATGGCTCACCCCCACGTGCGTAGACCCTCCACGGGGCACGTATGCTATCACCATTATCCAATTTATCATTTCATTTCAGATGATCAGATTACCCATGGTATCAGAATTATCCTTGTTTGTGATGTGAGTGTATTTTCAGTCTGGTCCAGTTCTATTGTATAAACGGACAGATACAAGAGAGAGGGAAAACACATTTCATTCAAAAATACTTTTATCAAATTTAGCAGTCATTGTATCATACTTGTTCCGGTTCTGATCTGTATGTAAATTTTATTTTTTCTTCATTGAGTCACTAATATGAATTGATCATTTGCTATTTGATTGCTGTTATATGACTCGAACTTGTGTAGTTGGATGATTCGATTGCTTCTTTCTGCTGATAATTTAGATTTTATATCTATGTCTTATGATTTCAATCTTATCATTTTGTGATATCAATCTAATCAGTTTGATGATTCATGTGCATGATGCTTCTTTTATAACAGTTCGATTGTGGTTTGAAAATTTGGTTCTTTGGTTTTGAGATTCTCTCTCATGTTTATGATTAATCGCACTAATATAGTGACTATAACAACTTATTGTCCTCAATTTGATATATGTGTACGTGTGTGTCTGATATTACAACTTCGGATATAGAAAGCTTATATCATATTGAGAAGTTTTTGGAGTTCATATATTCCTTCGTTGAACCTTATTGATATGAACACGTATATTCAAGATATGTAAAACAAAATGTAAAACTGGTTATACTAAGGTGGCAGCTGCTATTATAGAAACTAATGGAATGGTCATCTTCTTAGATTGAAGTTAGTTTCAAGAGTATTAGAAGTTGTGAATGGAATGAGGGAATGAGTTGATGGGTGGAACTGTTAGTTTTTGACAGTTAGGAGTTTATCCTAACAGTGCTAGCTAATGGATAGTTGGTTAGAGCTGCTTTTGTGATGAATGATCAGCCATGGACATCATCTGGCATATGCAAGCTGTGATCTCCAAAGTTAAATGCAACTATGGTATCAAGTACTTAATGATTTGGTTTTTCGACTTTCCAAATTATTTTCAGTTTGATTTTTCGATTTGCTACTTCTATAAGCAATTTTAGCCGACGACCATGAAGCATCGATACTTGAAATCAGGAAATTCAGTTATGCCGTACTCCCTTCCCTATTATGTGTAGATAAGCATATCCATGTCATTTCTCTTGTATTCCACTCAATATTTCTTTAATTGTAAATTATCGGTTGTTGAAATTCTCTTCAATTCTTTAAGAAACTGATTTTTGACGTATGCTAAAAATATTCTTATTTTGTAATTCTTTTTCTTGCAAGAGCAATTCATAATGCTTTTGGTTAAAGTATACTTATCGTCATATTGTTTTGGATTTTCTTGAAATCATAATTCTAGTATTAATAGAAAAACTATCAATGCTTATCTATGTTCATATTTTAGGAGATGTCATTACATAGTTATTTGAAAATTTACAATGGGTTTTGTATTGGATACCAGAAATTGTTTGATACTCCTTTAGTGCGATGATTTTGGATTATATTAATGGAAAAGTGTTTTCATTATTTATTTATGTTTTTATTTATTTATGAAACTGTTACTCTTATAGGATTCATATATAAAAGTGTTAGATATGTCGAAAAAATGATGCATTTAACAAGTGTAGTAAGGATATGTGAAAGTGATGTTTCATCAACTGCCGCCGCCTAGGTTCCCCTTGTTGAATTGCTTCATTAACCGCTGCCGCCTGAAAGTGATGAACTAAGGGCCATGAAAAAGTTAAAGCATTGTGATGTGCTGCCTCTCCAGTGATATAAAGACAGATTGCTCGCCGGCTCGCCAACTGAAACGACATTGGGGGAGATGGCAAGATCAACAACTGTCTTTATTGAGGAGGGAGACGTTTTCATTGATAAGTCCACTCCAATTACAGCGATCACCCTCTCGACTGCTTTGAAGGAAAGGTTAGTACGAAACATGAGATACTCCATTGTTGTTAACCTTCTTGGCAAGTCAATTGAGTACAAATATTTGGTTTCCAAGTTAAGGAATTTTTGGAAATTCAAATAGGAGGATTACTTGCAAACGGTGTTAGAGGGGCCTTAGATGTTGAATGGAAGTTACCTGTAGGTTCAATCGTGGTCGTCGGAGTTTCACGTTCACCACCATCGATCTGTTGCGGTTTGGATTCGTGTGTCTAACCTCCCATTCCACTTGTACCTGGCTGATATGATGAGTGCGTTGGGTGAGGCTGTCACTGTGTTGGGATAACAATCCCTGTATCGAAAGTTTTGACAGAATGTTTTGACAATGTGCCAATCCAGCATACAACAAACAGCTGTATCGAAAATCTGATCAAAGGTGTCAACCTGTATTGAAGACTTCTCGTAGTCCCAGCAAACAGCGAATCAATCATACAGCAAAGGAGTCTCATAAAGACTAAGTATGGAAGCTGTCTCAAATCGAGTATACAGCTATCATTCTATACAGTATCCAAACAGGACAAGAAGGAATCTTTGTTATTCGCTAAAGTCAAAGTCCCGTTTAAGAAGATATATTTAAATACTAAAGGATAAATTATTTGAATATTAAGCCGTCATAGATCTTCAATCAAGCTCAAAATCCGGATCGTATCTTATTCAAACACATCATCCCGTTGGAACGAGCTTCTGATCAACGGATCTATCTCAACAGATATATTTCAGAAGGATATATATATATATATATATATATATATATATATATATAAGATCAAGAACGAATATATATAAACGAACAGACGGACGAAATCAAACGAAGTTATCATCATAAACATCTGAGCAAACATATTTCCTAAAGCATACTGCTATTCTGAAAGAAGAGATATACAAGTGCTTAAACCGTGAACAACACATCATCAGCTAAAAGCTCAGAAAGTCAAAGCTGTTGTTCAAACATTGTTCTATCATTGAACAAATCCCATCAACCTTGTGTGGACTGAGAAACCTTGCTATTCCTGAACTGTGTGTGACGGACTTGCATTGAAGAGACGAATCTTCAGAACTGTGTGTGAAGAAGCCAGTCAAGTGAAAGCTTAAACCAATTTGTGTGAACGATTGAAGGCTAAGATCATTATATCAATCTGTGTGAATGATATATTGATTAGGTTTGATTATAAATGCGTAGTTGTGTACGTAGTATTTATAATAAACATTTTCACTCTTGTGTGGAGGACAAGTGGACGTAGAGGGGTTTACTCGAACCACTTTAATTACCATGTCAGCTACATTATGCATTTACTCTTTTAATATTTGTGATTAACTTTAAGTATAAACTTTATATCTAGTTGCTGAATTTACAGCAACTTACTTTAACAAGACTTCCGCTACGCACTCAGATTTGAAAACCGTACAGCTTGTTGTTTAAAACACTTTCCAAGTTGTATCCTATATACTTAGTAGCCAACAAGTGGTATCGGAGTGGTTGATTCTAAAAATAATCAGTCGTATTTTTTATTGAATCGGATCCTAAAATCACTTATTTTTGTAAAATAGTCTTTTTCTTCCTTAGATTCTCATATGGATTCATCATTGATCAATAAAGTACCCATGTTTTCTATTAACGAATTTGATGATTGGAGAATTAGGATGGAGGCTCATCTTGCAGCAATGCACGAAGAAATGATTTTTGTCATACATGATGGCCCCATAAAGATCATGAAGGTTAATCTGGCCCCAAGGATTGAAGGCCAGGCTCATGTGGAGATGCTCGAGAAAGAGCGCGAACAATGGACTTCTGACGAAAGAAAGCGTGCCAACCTCGACAATGTCGCAAAGAATGCTCTATTTGTCACTCTTGATAAAGGCATGTTCTCTGAGGTAAAGAGCTGTAAATCAGCCAAGGATATCTGGGATAAACTCAAGTTAATTTGTGAGGGAACTGAGCTCTCAAAAGAAAACAAGATTTCAAAATTAACTCAGCAATTTGAATCTTTTGAAATGAAACTAACTGAAACACTTGAGGAACTTGACCCCAGATTCACTGGCATTGTTGGTGAACTTGAAGCATTAAGCAAGATTTATACCCAAAGGGAGAAAACCCTAGAAATTTTGAGATCCCTCCCTTCCCGATGGGAAATTAAGACTACAGCTATGCGTGTGTTGTGCAATCTTAGTGAAATATCTACTTTTGATCTCTTTTCTGACCTCAAAGCATTTGAGTACGATATAGACAGGAAAGAGAAAGATGAAGAATCTCCTGCCAGGACTACAGCCTTAGCCGCTGTATCCAACAGAAGACACAGCATGCCGAGCTCATTAAAGCCCACTCATAAGAATGCTGACAGTGACGACGACATCCTGTCGCAAGACGAAATGGAGCTCCTCATGCATAAGTTCAAGAAGTTTGTCAAGCAGTCGGGAAAGACTCCATACAGGCCCAAGCCTGTACACAAGGTAAGTACTGAAACTTCCTCTGGTGATGCTAACCTGTGTTATAATTGCAGGAAACTAGGGCAATATGTAAATAAATGTCCTTATCCAAAAGTTCAAAGGTTGCCGGAAGCCGAGCAACAAGAAAAGGATGAAAGAAGACGTGCTTGGAAAAACAAGCTCAAGGCCCTGATTGGTGAACCAAAAGCCTCCCCTGCTCCATCTAAATCCGAATAATGTCTTCAGGTAGTCACTGACAGTGATTCATCTGATGATGATTTCGAAGATAAAGCCTATATGTGCTTTATGGCCAAGGACATTCCGAAAGATGAAGATAGCGATGTTGAGGTAAGCTCAACCTCAGCTATTCCTACCAATGCATCTCATACTTTTGCAAAAATGATGAATGAGTTTAAAAACATTCAAATGGCCCATGACACATTGAAAAATGACAATATACAGCTTCAACTTTCTAACTTAGAGTTGAAAGAAGAAAACGACTTGCTGAAAGTAAATTACAAAAATATATCTGTTGATTGTGAAAACAACAAAGTCGAGCATGAAAAACTCATGGAGAGCAATCATCAACTTGCTCATGAACTAAGTGAGATAAAATCTCATAGTGAAAGCAATACAAATGATTTTGTTCTGCTTCAAGCCAAAGTAAAAACTCTCGAAAAAAGAGAAGGAGAACTTGAGACCATTCTGAAATATTTCGAGAAATCATCTAAAAGAATGGAAGAAATTCTAAGCACTGGGCAACATGCTCATGATAAAAGTGGCTTAGGATACAACTCATTTTCCAATAAAGGGAAAACTAATACTGTGTTCGTCAAGGGTGTGGAACCCATTACTGTATCGGAAGAAATTCCGAGTCATGTGAAGGAACCTGTTGCACCGCGAACAGCAAAAGCTGCCATTCCGCCACCACAGTCATATTCTAGACAGCGGAATCACCAGCTATTCAGACATGTAAGGCGCACCCAACAGCATGCTCCCCGAGCATATCAACAGCGCCAACAGCCATTCAGAAAGAAGGATGTATCCAAATATCAAAGTCCCGCACGGCAGTACTTTCAGTACAGAACGCCCAGATATTGGATACAGGAGCCGCGTTATTCCTCGCGATAGCAAGTTTCCGCACAGTATCAACAACAGCTTTGAGAATCCAACTGGAGACCCAGAAGGCAAGTTGTATGGCTGAAGAAAATGGCTCCACCTCCAAGACGGCATTTGTACTGGTCTAATAATAACCCTGAATTTTACATGGATAATAACTATCATGGTTATAGCAAGTATGAACACGTCCCACGTAGAAATCACAATTATGGACCTAAACCATCCTACAGTAAACCTATTACTATCAGGAAAATCTGGGTACCTAAAGGCACTAACATCCATGGACCCAACAATCAAAGGGGACCTAAATCTACCTAAGTTGTTTGCATACAGGACATTTTGGAGAAGGACATCTAGTACTTCGACATCGGATGTTCCCAGCACATGACAGGAGATAAAAGTAAGCTATCAGATTACGTAGAAGGTCGCGGTCCAAAAGTGCGCTTTGGTGATAAATCTAAAGGAAGAACAAGAGGGAAGGGAACACTACTTGTAGGTAAATTCATAGTTACCGATGTAGCTTATGTTGAAGGCTTACAGTACAATCTACATAGTATTAGCCAGTTCTGTGACAAACAGTTCTCGGTGAAGTTCTATATTGATCACTGTAGAGTCAAGAACATCCTGACCAAAGAAGTTGTGCTCGCAGGAAGCAGATCAGGTAATATGTATATTGCTGACTGGATGCCTACGAGCTCCACAATTTCTTGTTTTGTTGCCAAAGGCACTGCAGATCTAAGCTGGCTATGGCACAAGAGTATGTCACACGTCAACTTTAAGACTATCAACAAACTCTCCAGACAGGGAATGGTTAGAGGATTGCCAAATTTTTCATTCCAAAAAGACAGCGTATGTGGACCCTGTCAGAAAGGCAAGCAAATCAAGACCACCTTGAAAAGCAAATCCTATCTTTCCACTCACGGAGTTTTGGAAATGCTACACATGGATCTCTATTGTCTTGTAGACTCGGTAAGTTTGGGAGGTAAGAAATATTGTCTCGTTATTGTTGATGATTATTCCAGGTATGCTTGGATAATTTTCCTAAGCAAGAAGAAGGAAACAACATCAAAGTTGCCCGAGCACCTGAGAAAGCTTCAAAATGAAAAAGGGTCGAGTATCGCGTCCATTCGTTCCGACAGAGGTACAAAATTCACTAACCACTTTATAGAGCAATACTGTTCGTAAAATGGGATATAGCATGAATACTCAGCTGCCCGTACACCTCAACAAAATGGTGTTGCCGAGCGAAAGAATAGGATGCTGAAGGAAGCAACCAGAACAATGATTTCCGCAAGCAAGTTGCCACAGCGTTTCTGGGGCGAAACCACCAATACAACGTGCTATACACAAAACCGTTGTATCGTCAACAAGCATCACAACAAAACAGCATATGAGGTATGGAACAACAAAACTCCATTAGTTTCGTACTTTCACATTTTTGGATGCACGTGTTACGTTTTGAACAATGGTAAGGATCAACTTAGAACCTTCGATGAGAAATCGGATGAAGGGATATTTGTAGGATATTCCTCTGTTAGCAAAGCTTACAGGATCTTCAATAAAAGGAAGCTAACAATTGGGGAATCAGTTCATGTAGTGTTCGATGAACCTCACCATGATACTACTGCAGTAGAAGACCTTTCTCAGAACATCCAAAAACTTTCCATCAACGATCCACCAACTCCTATAGAACCTGTTGTTGACCTAGAAATCAACCCCGCAGCTATAAGAACTGACGTAGATGAAGCTGATGCTATACAAGCTGAAGTTGAAACTACAACAACTCAAGATACAGTACAGGACCCTGAATTAGAACCCGACAGAAGATGGTTGAGAGATCACCCACAAGAGTTGATCATAGGAAACATTGATGCTGGTGTTTCTACCCATAGGAGAATACAGAGTACACAAGGAAATGTACTATGTGCGCAAGAAGAACCCGAGTCATAGATATATGCATTTCCTAAATGGAAATATCAATCCGAGCTTAGAAGACTTAATATGTGCACTATTGCTATATTCTTAGCCCAATCCGAACCTATTTATACCAAAGAAGCTCTCAACAATTCTCATTGGATCACATCTATGGAAGGAGAGCTTAATGGTTTTGAAAGAAACAACGTATGGTATCTTGTACCCAGACCTACTCATCAATCAGTAATTGGAACCAAATGGGTATTTAGAAACAAGAAAGATAGAAATGGACTCATTATCAGGAATAAATCCCGACTAGTTGCCCAAGGCTATAGACAGAAAGAAGGCATAGACTACGATGAGACATTTTCCCCTGTAGCCAGACTAGAAGCCATTGGAATATTTTTAGCCTTTGCCGCCCATCAGAGCTTCATTGTATACCAAATGGACGTCAAAAGTGCATTCTTGGTATGAGACCTAGTATACAGGCCAAGGAAAATGCTGTATAGACTTAAGCAAGACCATAGAGCATGGTATGAGACCCTGTCCCAGCATCTAATCAATAATAGATTCGAGAAAGGTGCTGTGGACAAGACCTTATTTAAAATACAGAAAGGTGATGAACTCCTGATGGTTCAAATATATGAAGACGATATAATATTTGGTTCAACTAACCTTGATTTGTGTCAAAGGTTCTCTCATCTCATGCAAAGTAAATTTGAAATGAGTATGATGGGAGAATGTAGTTATTTCCTAGGTTTGCAGGTGAGGCAGTTGCCTATAGGGATTTTCATCAACCAGGAAAAATACAGCAAGGAGCTTCGCAACAAATTTGGAATGAATACTTCCAAATCATCGTCAACCCCCATGAGCACTTCTGTGCAAATTAGTGCTGATGAAGCTGGAAAGCCGGTTGATCAATCACTCTACTGGAAGCTTATTGGCTCACTCATGTACCTAACGGCTAGCAGGCCCGATATCCAGTTTGCTGTAGGAGTGTGTGCGCGATATCAAGTATCATCTAAAGAATCACACTTCACAATAGCTAAACGAATCCTGAAATGTGTCAAAGGAACAGTCGATGTAGGACTGTGGTATCCTGAAGAAGGCGGATTCGATTTAGTTGGCTATAGTGATTCGGATCTCGGAGGCTGTAAGCTAGATAGGAAGAGTACAAGCGGTACTTGTCACTTTCTTGGACATAGACTTGTGTCTTGGTTTAGCAAGAAACAATTGGCAAACTCGCTTTCAACAGCTGAATCAGAATACTATGCTGCTGGTAGTTGCTATATGCAGATCCTTTGGATGCAACAACAACTGTCAGACTATGGAATTGAAGCCAACGAAACGCCGATAATGTGCGATAGCACAAGTGCAATTGCTATCACGCACAAACCTGTATTGCACTCGCCCACTAAGCATATTCATATGAAGCATCACTTCATTCGGAATCATGTTGAGAACAAGGATGTTCGGCTAGAAAAAGTGCATACATATATCCAGTTAGCCGACATCTTTACCAAACCTCTTGACACAGCAAGATTATGCATGCTTCGACATGAATTGGGATTGCTACAGCCTTACTCCCTGTAAGTTTTTAATGCTTTTACTCAGTAATTTAGGGGGAATGCTGTAAGACCCAAAAATACAGTATCCACCGTTAGTTATCTATACACTCAGTCTTTCAGAATAGCACTGTAGGAACAAAGCGATATGAATTATCCTACAGCTGACGTGTGCAATAACTAAGGGGAAATACAGTACGACCCAAGAACACAGCATTAATCCGAAACCTGCTGTATCGAATTGTAACCCGTATGTACCTTTTAAGGGGGAACACTGTATTTTCGCGGATACAGCACATACTATGGGAAATCAATTATCAGGTTATTTATTTTAAAATGATATTTGTGTCCATGTGCCCTGTAATAATCATAAAGTCTTATGCATTAAATGATTTACACGACATCTGGACATTGGTATCTTCAAAGCCGCGTTGTTTCATATTATTATATTAATTTTACACCGCTGTTTCAGGCAATGAGGGTAATTTGATAAGTCAGAAGTGGGACCCGCTATTATTTCAAAATAGATGGATAAGTTGTACCGGTTACACTCAGTCCATCGTGATCGTTCGTTTTAAACAACGGTTCCCATCCCTTAAATCTGACCGTTCAGTATCTGTAAACCCTTCTTCGCCGCCCACTATAAAAAGGACTGTAAATGCCATTTGAGACTCTTTACGCTTTCTGCATATTGACCGAGTTCTTGAGCATACAGCCTACAAGTCTTTTTATTTTTACTGCATTTCTCTTTGAATCCTCTTACTTTTCTTTGAAAATCGTCAATGGCATCTTCTCAGACCTCTTCCATCTCTCTCAAGAAATCCTCCAACATCATCGACGGACGGATCTTCTCTAGATATGTCGTGCTTGAACGTGTTCGCACCAAAGGTGATGACATCGAATCGATGGAACACGTCATTATGAGGATACGTCAGAAAGGCCTTTATCGCCTCAGAAGTCACACCGTTGAACGTTTTGGTGTTCACCTGGTTGAGGAATTCTACCTCAATGCTGCTATTCGTTTCCTTTCGATGGATCAGGTAGGACATGTTGCTGACATCACTGCTGTCATTCGCGGAGTAGAGATCCGTGTTGACCAAGAGCTACTTCAGAATCTCTACAGGTTTCCTGTTGATGGCCTGACAATGGAAGATCTTGAGACCTTTGGGTCCCAATAACTCTTGACCGAATACTTTGGGTTGTTCACCGGTTCAGCATCTGTGGAAACGGTTCACACCTCTTGCCACAAGAAATACTTATGTTTACCTTTTGTTTATTTATACGATTTATGTTGCCGTGTTATTGAGAATAGAACAGGTGCGTTCGAGATGTACACCAATCTTAGGTTCAGAATGATAGTTGCAATCATGACCTATGAAAAGGTCAACTGGTATCAAATAATCATCAAACGGTTGCAGGAAGAAGTTTCTAAGCCTACCTCGCAGAAGAAATCATTTGGTTTGATCTTGAATTACATTCTGACGAAATGCGGTTTTCCGCAAGACGAAATAGCAAAGAAGATCTCTTCTCAGATTTATATGGGAAGCATCAGACCCACCATTTTTAAGAAAGGACCCGTGATCGCAAACAGACCTTTCGTCCGAAAATTGCCCCTTTCTGCCGATCCGAGAGACATGTCTTCGAAGTCCCATAGCGAGGAGACTTCAAGGAAGAGAAAAAGATCTCACATCAAAACAATCGTTGCTGTTGAGAAGCCGAAAAAGAAGCTAAGGAGGCTTTCAAAAGTTAAAGCTACAGAAACCTCCAAGGATGCTCCTTCAATGGCTCAACCAACTGAATCTACACCCTGTTGTGTCAAGAATTAACACCTTCCGACCGGCGATCGACTAGGAGGACGGGCGACCGAGTCACTGCCGAGCGGCCAAGCCGGGCTTCGCTGATCAAGAACTCCGCGACCGAGCCTTAACCCAATGGACGACCTACATCGACCAACCGAAGGCCCCAGACTACCCCGATGCCGAGCGATCGACCTCAAGACGATCGCCTCTCGGTACTCGGCGATCGACCCCTGGCGACCTACGAATGGACGATCTCCTCTCGGTACTCGGCGACCTACCCTTGGTGACCGACCATTGGCGATCTCCATCCACTGGCCGATGGCGACCTCGGATGATCCGCTATAGACGACCGCTCATGTCGACCACCACCGACGGACACCCAGTCGGCGAAGGCCGAGCCTCAAGACTGGCACCACGTGCAAGGGCCGAGACAAGATCCGCGAATCTCGGGCCATTGACCAAAGCCCGACAGATTCCTCCACCACCGACTGTGCCGCCGAAAGCTTGTCAAGAGGGCCACATGTTGACCGACTCGGACACGTGATGGCTCCTTATCGACCGCCCAAGCCGTGCCGCCTCTTCCTCGACTTTAGCCCGACAAAAGATCTTCTCGACTTTAGCTCAACGGCCAGAAATCGCCCCATTATAATATTGCTCGCAGCGGTCGGCACATTATTATATTGGCGGCGGGCGATCGTAGATTATTATAATGGCCGCAGCGATCGGCCACTACAGACAGTGACCCGCCGCTTCTATATAAGCAAGGCACCCTGCACTTGGACACTTCTTCAGCTTCCTTGAGTTTCTCTCGGACATTCTTGCAATACATACGCAATACAGAAGCAAACATTAAGCACTTGGCTAATCTCCAACTCTTGGCAACTTTCTTTCGGTCTTACTTCTCCCGGCCTTTTCTCCTCGAGCAGATTATCGGCGGGACGAAGAACACCAAGCTTCGCTCAAGAGCCGGATTAATAGAGTCTTTGTACACTCATTGTATTTAGATTTCTCTCATTAATACTTGTATCCATGAATATTTGTATTAATAACATCTCGCGAGCATTCAAGCCCGGCCTAACAAACCCGGCAAATCTTGTATTATTTATCTTCTCTCGGAAGTGCTCCCGCAATTGTTGTTTGTTGTCCGTCTTCCACAGATTTATCTTCGGATGAATATTTTGGGCAACAACAATTGGCGCTAGAGGAAGGGGATCCAACCTCGAATTTTTATACCTACCGTCCCGAAGAACACTCACGTTTTGGCGTATACTTGAAGTGACACTCACCGCACTTCAAAGAAATCCTTCGTAAAACATGTCTTCCGCCTCGCGTCGAAGAAAGCCGCCGACCACCTGGCTGCACTGCTCCGTCCCACCGAGCCGCACTGATGGTGGAAGGTAGCCGCCGCGGTCGAGACGCTCGATCCGTCCCCGGACGGCGGCCCAAGCCTCTCGCTCGATCGGTTCCGAACCAAGGAACAGATCGAATGGGCCCTGGCCGTCCTACAGGAGCGACGGAGTGCTCTCGACGCGCCTCCAGCTACCGCCCCCCCGGTCTCTCGCCGGAAGATCAAGGCACTACTGGCCGAGCGAGCGCCAGGAGGCTCTCGCCCGCAAGAAGAGGCGCTCGGCAGCCGGGGCACGTCTGTCTTCGATCGCACAGGACTGACCCGACACAGCGGCAAGGCGATCCGGCCCGGCTACGAGACGACGGAGTTGGTATCCGTCACCAGGAGCTCGGCCTACCCGGCTCCCACAAGACGATCCAGCCGCCTGGCTCCCGCTCGCCAAATTCCCGAGGTCGGCAGCAGCGGGGCCCGGAGATCGGTACACGATCGCCTCGGCCCCCGCTCCCAAAGCCGATCCGCAAGCAGCCGAGCCGCGGCGATTGCCGCAATGCAACGTCAACTCAACGACATGAAGGCGCACCTGCAATCCGGGGCAGGCGCCGTGAGGACGATCGCCCCGCCGAGCGAGCCGCTCGCGATCGACATCGAGCTCGCCCCGGTGCAGCACAAGATCACCCCTCCTCAGACACCCGTGTACCAAGGGCGATCGGACCCCCAAGCACACCTGCATAAGTTCAACATCTACATGACCGGATGTGGGGCATCGGACGCGACCAGGTGCCGAATGTTCCCTCTGACACTGGACGACCTCGCCCACCGGTGGTACACTTCATTGCCACCTCGGTCCATTGGCTCCTTTAACGAGCTGGCGCACGTCTTCACGGAACACTTCGCCACCAGGGTCGCCCGGCCAGAAGGTCGCCATCGCATGATGCAAATCAGGCAAGGAGAAGAAGAGTCCGACTCGGACTACATCGACCGAGTAGACGTGATCATCCTCAACGGCGAGCCCGTAAGCGATGAGACCGCCCTCTACGCGGTCCTAGGAGGTTTTCAGGGCTTCTCGCCTATGTTCAGGCATCTCACGAAGACCCTACCGACGACCTACGCAGCCTTCCGTGCTAGAGCCGCAGATTTCCTGTCCAGGCAAAGGCTCCTTCTCAGCCTAGGAGTAGATCGGTCGGCGCCCGTACGACGACCTCCAGTCTCCCGGCCCGATCGCTACTACCCAGCAGAGCCGGAGGACTCGATCCCCGCCTACAGTCCATTCTAACATGAGGGACTAGCCGCCGCCCGATCGCCAATATCAACCTACGAATAAAGCGATCGGCCGCCGAGCGACGATCGCCGATCTTAGGCGGTCGCAACATCATCGGCAACCCGGTGGACACGATCGCCATCTCTGATCCGGCATATAACATGACGGACTAAGGCATAAGATCGCCTCCACCGCACATCATAAAGCCATGACCACGCGGTCGATGGAACCGGCGCCGGCCATGCAAGGTCCCTTTCGGCCGAGATCGCCCGCCCTTCGTTTAAATACGAGGCCGGCGTAGTCGAGGGCTCTCCAACATTAATCGGTGGACTCATTCCACAACCCCGTCTCAACGTACACCGCCGAGGTCGGCCATCTCCATGGTGGCCGAGGTGGAAGCAGAGCTAACAAGCCGCGGGCGTGGAGTTGATTCATCCGACGCCGCCCGCGCAAGGACTCCTCTAGACCGAGACCGCACGCCTTTCGTTTAAATACAAGGCGGCGCGGCTAACAGAGGACCCTCATAATAAAGTGAGTCACGAGACACTCATTGTCTTCGTGCACCAAGACACGGTCATGGAGTCGGTCCATCGATTTCCGCGACTGTGCACGATTCCTCAAACAAAGCGAAACCACCAAGTTTCCTTGGGGGATCGGCCAATGTTGTTTTTTGCAGGTACAAGACCGAAAGATAGCTAAGCCAATCGACCATGATAGCCCAAGTCCGAGTCCTAAGTCAGCTCAGATCGCCCGTCCTCATCCATATACGATCACCAGCAAGAACCACCTCGCCCCATGTCTTCAACATAGGAGCAAGCTGGGGGGCAATTGTTATGTCAAGAATTAACACCTTCCGACCGGCGATCGACTAGGAGGACGGGCGACCGAGTCACTGCCGAGCGGCCAAGTCAGTTCTGCCGATCAGCAACTTGGCGACCGAGCCTTAACCCAGCGGACGACCTACATCGACCAACCGAAGGCCCCAGGACCAGTCCCGATGCCGAGGACCAGGATCAGGACCTCAAGACGATCGCCTCTCGGTACTCGGCGATCGACCCCTGGCGACCTACGAATGGACGATCTCCTCTCGGTACTCGGCGATCGACCCCAAGATCGACTGACACAACATCATTCTACCTCCAATTGATAGGAGTGACGGTTTCCAAGTTGATAATTTTCTTTGAAATTTATCAAGAATAGGATCCCAACTCGAGCACCTCCTCATAGAAATCCCAATAGGGAGACCAAGAAAATTGAATGGAAACGATCTGGAACTGCACTTGATGGTCGAAGCAAGTGAATCAATAGGGCTGAGAATCGGGACATCCCGAGGTCCCGGTCCCGAGTCCCGAATGTCCCGGTCCCGAAAATCACCAATTTGGTGGTCCCGGTCCCGGTCCCAATCGGGACTTCGGGAGTCCCGATTCCCGAAATATGATAAATTTAAGTCCCGATCCCAATCCCAAGGATAATTTTTCAAAATGACCCGAATGTCCCGAATGTCCCGAAATATCCCGAAATCAGAAAAGGAAAAAAAAATTGATTGAAATTAGAAATTTCAATCGGGACTTCGGATAGTCCCGATCGGGATTTCGGGACTCCCGAGTCCCGAAATTACCAAAATTTAAGGTCCCGGTCCCGATTCCGGTCCCGTAAAATTCGGGACTCGGGGTCCTGTTTCCCGTCGAGACTCGGGACGAGACCGGGACTCGGGATTTCCCGATTCTAAATTCTCACCCCTATGAATCAATCTCATCTTTCGGGACTCCAATTCCATAAAGCTGCGTTTTTTCATGATTTATATTCTGGCCTGATGCTAGGTTATAACATCTCAAGATTCTCATAAGATTACACGCATTTTGTACCGACCAATCACCCATAAACAACGCATCATCAACGTATTGAAGATTGGAGATAGACAGACCATTATGAGGGAGTTGAATACCACGAAATACACCAGCAGCTACTGCATTTTTTTATAGCAACATTAAGACCCTCATCCACGATAATGAACAAGAATGGACCCATTCGATCGCCTCGTCTAACGCCTCTATGCATAAGAAACTCCTTTGATGGAGACCCATTTAATAAAACAGATACCCGAGCAGTGTGAAGACAATCACGAATCCACGATCGCCATTTATCGCCAAAGTTCATATGCTCCATCACCATATCCAAGAAGCCCCAATTTGACGAATCAAATGCCTTGTTAAAGTACCTTCAAAAGCATGGCTTTCCTTGGATGACGATCTCCTCTCGGTACTCGGCGATCGACCCCTTGGCGACCTACGAATGGACGATCTCCTCTCGGTGCTAGAGCCCCAGGACCAGGACCTCAAGACGATCGCCTCTCGGTACTCGGCGATCGACCCCTGGCGACCTACGAATGGACGATCTCCTCTCGGTACTCGGCGACCTACCCTTGGTGACCGACCATTGGCGATCTCCATCCACTGGCCGATGGCGACCTCGGATGATCAGCTATAGACGACCGCTCATGTCGACCACCACCGACGGACACCCAGTTGGCGAAGGCCGAGCCTCAAGACTGGCACCACGTGCAAGGGCCGAGACAAGATCCGCGAATCTCGGGCCATTGACCAAAGCCTGACAGATTCCCTCCACCAGCCGACAGGCCGCCGAAAGCTTGTCAGTAGGGCCACATGTTGACTGACTCCGGACACGTGATGGCTCCTTATTGGACCGCCCAAGCTGTGCCAGCCTCTTCCTTGGACTTTATCCCGACAGCCAGCATCTTCCTTGGACTTTAGCTCAACAGCCCAGGAAATCGCCCCATTATAATATTGGCCCGCAGGCGGTCGGCACATTATTATATTGGCCGGCGGGCGATCGGTAGATTATTATAATGGCCGGCAGGCGATCGGCCACTACAGGACAGGACCCGGCTGCCCCTATATAAGCAAGGCACCCTGCACTTGGACACTTCTTCAGCTTCCTTGAGTTTCTCTCGGACATTCTTGCAATACATACGCAATACAGAAGCAAACATTAAGCACTTGGCTAATCTCCAACTCTTGGCAACAGCTTTCTTTCGGTCTTACTTCTCCCGGCCTTTTCTGCTCGAGCAGATTATCGGCGGGACGAAGAACACCAAGCTTCGCTCAAGAGCCGGATTAATAGAGTCTTTGTACACTCATTGTATTTAGATTTCTCTCATTAATACTTGTATCCACGAATATTTGTATTAATAACATCTCGCGAGAGCATTCAAGCCCGGGCCTAACAAACCCGGCAAATCTTGTATTATTTATCTTCTTTCGGAAGTGCTCCCGCAATTGTTGTTTGTTGTCCGTCTTCCAGCAGTATTTATCTTCGGATGAATATTTTGGGCAACAACACACCCCAGGGCACAACCCCTGCGGAAGAGATGACTGCTACTGCCGCAAAAGTAGATCCTGAGCCTTTGGCGACTATGACGGATGCTCAGACATCTGCCAACTCTAAAGACTCTGGCGAGTCGGCTGCCACTTTGGAGCCAAAAGCTACTTCTCCTATTCGGGAATCCACACCCGTTAAGGATCCATCTCCCATCAGGGTACCAACCCCTGTTCGGGATCCAACTCCGACACAGGAACCCATACCTGTCGAGGAACCCGTGCATACAGCGGACCCAAGTGCTGTACGCAGTCCCTCCCCAAACACTATTATCAATAAGACTTTGCTCGCTGTGCAGATAGAGCAAGCTTATGATCGATTCGTACAATGGAAATCCCACAGGTTCGCTCCATATAGCACCCTGTACAACTGGAGCGATTGGTGCGAATAAGAACGATTTGTGTTGGAAATGACGGACTCACCAGTTGTTGAAGTCCTATTCTAACGGGACAACCTAATCTGCAACGAGTTGATCACGAGCCACCTAATGGACAAAGCAGATGTCCGTCAGAAAGGAAAACGACTCGGACGATAATGACGACGCCCTTCAGGTTGGTATAAGAATGAGTCGCGAGGAATCTGAATCTCAGATGGGCGCAGGAACTTCTAGTCAACACCAATCTCCTTCCCATCAACAAGACTCTGTTCTCGACAATGCGGATTCGGTCCCTCATGTCATGGCGGAACAATTTGTTTCGCAATAGGCACCAGAGCCTGTCACAGAGGAACAACCGGATACCCAACAAGCACCCGAGCCTGTCACTGCCCAAGCCGAAGAAGAACCCATTGCCATCCCGCACGAGGAATCAGTTCCTATTCCAGAGTAGGTGGAAGCTGAGAGACAGCAGGAGGAATCAGTCCCTCCTGTACCTTTGTCTTCAGAACCCACTGCCGAACAAGAGAAATCATCAACCCCTGTCGCCGAACCACCCTCTGATGCTCCTGAAACCTCAATTGTTCTGGAATCCGACGATGTTATAAAAACTGAGGATGTCCAACTCAATTCACGTCCCAATGTGAACTTGAGACGGTTGAATGGAGTTGAAGATTTTGCCCAGCCAGATTCTCCGAGGACTGCCACAAGGAAAGAGCGATTACATGCTCTTGGACTTCAAATAGTTTTCATCCAGGACGCCGTTAACGCCCTGTATTATATCGAAAAAGCTCTTGATTGGATGCACCAATCAGCCGTTGAAGAGTTGACAGGTCTAAGGCACGAAGTTTCCCGAGTGGAAGAAGCCTTCACAATATTGCCATCAGTCTTCAAGCAGGCCCTAAGCTAATTACTGTTGACTCAAAATGTATTTTGATGATTATTACATTCAAAACATTTAATTAGATCAATCTCGGCTCGATAATATTTTGAAGGAGCTAAATAAAGCTAGCGCACGCTACTCATCATATAGTAGCGCACGCTATCGGGATATTCCTATACAGCCCAGACAAGTCAGCTGCAGCCAAGTGATGTCGCCTGATCGATAGCGCACGCAAGCTATTCAATGTTAGCGCACGCTAAGCAACTACAGTTAGCGCACGCTATACAGTTAAAATAACGCACGCTATCGTATTATTCTAGAGGACAGTGAAGATTGGAAGGAAATCAGAAATGGATGTTGCGCACGCTACACATATCATCTTACGTACGCTAAAGCAAGGATATAGCGCACGTTACTGCTCAGCTCTAGCGCACGCTACCAATATTACGGTCTGTAGTCCAGTAGCTACTGGACTCAATTCGTTAAAGCCTTTACGTACGCTACACAAGGTAACATACGTTAATGAAAGAAATCAGTAGCGCACGCTAAGGTATAGGCATTAGCGCACGCTAAAAGGAGTCAGCATATTACCGTTTGAATTTCTACCGTTGGAAGGCAAGAGTCAATGCAGATCCGGAAAATCTGGAAAAGTTGGATTTAATTAATGCTAGCGCACGCTATGCATACTTGCTAGCGCACGCTAATCGTAAATCTAGCCGTTGGATAAAGAGTCGTTGGAGAAACAATCGGACATTGTCAAAGTCAAGATCGAAGACTAGTTGACTAGACGTTAACGCACGCTACCAATACATTACTAGCGCACGCTAGCCATGGTATTTTACCGTTGCAACAGTCTTTGTGACCGTTCAGAGATTCCAAGTCAAAAACCGATAGCGCACGCTACAAGGCACTATTAGCGCATGCTAATAGTATGTTTTTCAGCATTTGGAGGATGGATCTCACCTATAAATACCCGAAGGACTTGGGTATCAAATACACAACTTCAAGCATTCAAGCATACAAGCATACAAAGCAATCAAAGCATTATTGAGCTCAGTTTTATATCTTTTATTGCATTTCAAGTTGTGAGAAAAGAAAGATACAAGAGTGATTTTCACTGTAATATCTATTATTCTTTGTATTCTTTCATTTGGTTGTAAGTGTTGCATCACTTACACTTGAGCGTAAAAGAAACGAATCAAGAGTCACTAATCCGGTGTTATTAGGATCTTTGATCCGGTATTATTAGGACTATACTCCCATATTCGTATAGTGAGGATTATCTAGTTCCTATAGAACACTAGATAAACAAACATTTATATTGAGGGAGAGGTTGAGCTTGGACCGATAGAAGACAAGCGATTGTAACGGTTGTGAACTCGGACCGATAGAAGACGAGTTAAGATTGTGGTTTTTCTTAAGCCAATAGAAAAAGAAAGTCGGAGAGAGGACGTAGGCAAGTTGCCGAACCTCTATAAATTCTTGAGTCTTTAAATTCCGCACTATTTTCTATTTACTCGCAAGAAATTTCGGTATTCCGCATCACCACTATTCAACCCCCCTTCTAGTGGTGAATTTATCTCTTCAGTTGGTATCGGAGCGGGTCTCTTTTTAAAGGTTTAACCACCTAAGAGAAAAAGATCTGCAAAATGGCACTTCTTGGCCAAATTGAAGGAAATGCTCTCAACCGTCCTCCTTTCTTCGACGGTTCCAATTTCATGACGTGGAAAAAGAAGATGGTGATCTTCGTTCAAGCCTACGATATCAAAATCTGGAAAGTTATTGCTCTTGGTCCTAAACTTGCTAAGAAAGAGGATGGATCGTTCAAAAAGATCGAAGAATTCAACGACGAGGATTGGAGAAACACGCATGTCAACTCACGAGCTACTCAACTTCTCTATTGCGCTCTTAATCCCGAAGAACTCAATAGGATATCATCCTATGAAAGTGCAAAACAAATTTGGGAAATTCTCGAAGTCACTCATGAGGGAACCACCCAAGTCAAGGAGACCAAAATCAACATGTTACTCCATGACTACGAATTATTTTCCATGAAAGACGAGGAAACGATTACAAATATGTTGGATCGATTTTCGGCTATAACAAATGGTCTTGCATCTTTTGGAAAGCCTATATCGAGCAGCGACAAAGCTAAGAAAATTCTTCGATCGTTGCCACGAGAATGGGATGCCACGGTCACCGCGATCATGGAGTCCAAAGATCTCAACAAACTCGAATTTAGTGACCTCATCGGGTCACTCATAAATTATGAGATCGTTCTCAAGTCTAGAGGCACAAAACCAAAGCCTCGGGAAAGAGTAGTCGCATTCAATGTTGATAGCGATGTTGAGGAAGATGTTCCCGAAGATGAAGACGACGAGGAACTCGCTCTCTATGCCAAAAACTTTAGAAGGTACAAAAACCTAATTCAAAAGAGGCGAAGTTTTCTTGGTCGGGATGGCAAACCGGAGCAAAAGAAGAGTGGCTATACTCCCATCAAGAAGTTCGACAATAATTGTCGGAAATGTGGTCAAGCCGGTCATTATGCCAAAGAATGCCGAAGATCCTCTTCAAAACCTCAAATGGAAAGATTCAAAAAGAAGGAGGTCCTAATCGCCTCTTGGAGTGATGACGAGGAGGAGATTGAAAGATCTCTAGACGCAAATCTTGCATTCATGGCCCTCGACTCCGAAAGTAATATCGAGGTACCGGCACCAAGGAAAAACTAGTGGTACATTGATAGCGGATGCTCAAGGAACATGTGCGGCTCCGAGGACTTATTTGAAGACCTCGAATATCAAGATCAAGTACATGTGACCTTTGGAGATAATCAAAAGGGAAAAATCAAAGGAATCGGCAAAGTCGGTAAGGAACCTTCTCCTTCTATCAACAAAGTACTATTTGTTGAAGGTTTGCATCATAACCTCCTTATCGTTTCGCAACTTTGTGATGAAGGTTTTAAAATTCTATTTGAGCAAACGCATTGCACGGCATTTAGAAATAATAAAATTGCATTCATTGGTTTGAGATGTGGAAACATCTATATTATTGATCTTAATGATAAGAGTTCATTCAATGAAAAATGTCTTATTACCTTGGATGACAATGCATATTTATGGCATCGAAAATTGGGGCATACTTCTTTACCTATTATTTCTATTTTATCTAGACACGACCTTGTTCGTGGATTGCCCAAACTCAAGTTTGTTAGAAAACATTTGTGTGAATCGTGCATAAAAGGGAAACATACTCGAGAATCGTTTAAACCAAAATTCGAGGTTTCCACTAGTCGAGTTCTTGAACTCGTGCATATGGATTTGATTGGACCATCTAGACATGTTAGTTTAAATGGTAAACTTTACACTTTGGTTATTGTTGATGATTTCTCTCGATTTACTTGGGTTAGATTTTTAGCACATAAATATGATGCATTTTCCGAGTTTTCTAAATGGTGTCGTTTGGTATCAAATGAGAAAAATCTCTCCATAATTTCTATTCGCACCGATCACGGAGGTGAATTTGATTGCACCCCGTTTGAACTTTTATGTGATAAATACGGTATTAATCACAATTTTTCGGCTCCTAGAACGCCTCAACAAAATGGAGTTGTTGAAAGGAAAAACCGATCTTTGGAAGAAATGTCGAGGACAATGCTTAATGAATACTCTCTTCCACGATACTTTTGGGCCGAAGCAATTTTTACGGCATGCTATGTGATTAACCGAGTTCACGTCCGTAGAACTCATCTTAAAACCCCGTATGAATTATGGAAGGGCAAAAAGCCCAACATTGCTTACTTTCATACTTTTGGTTGCAATGTATTTATTTTGAACAATGGCAAGGATAACTTGGGCAAGTTTGATGCCAAATCCGACTCCGGAATATTTCTTGGCTATTGTACTAATAGTAAAGCATATCGTGTTTATAATATTAGAACGAATAAAGTTGAAGAGTCCATACATGTTAAATTCAATGATATGATCTCACCCCCGAGAAAGGTAGAATATTTTGATGATGCAGGTACCTTTCCGGATCCCTCACCCGAAGTGAAGAAAATTTCGAAAATCGAAACGATCACAATCGTTGATTTACCGAAAGATTGGAGGCACATCAAAGACCATCCGAAGGATCTCGTGATCGGAAACATTGAAGACGGTGTTCAAACCCGAAGGAGAACCACCGAATTTATGGCTCATTGTGCTTTTGTATCCGAAATAGTTCCCAAGAATATATCCGAAGCTCTCGATGATGAAAGTTGGGTGATGGCAATGCAAGAGGAGCTTGTGCAATTCAAGCACAATAATGTATGGAATTTAGTTCCTGCGCCTAAAGATAAAACAATTATCGGAACTAAATGGGTGCATAAAATCAAGAGTGACGAAGATGGCTATCCTATTCGAAATAAATCTCGTTTGGTCGCTCAAGGATATAATCAAGAAAAAGGTCTTGATTACGAAGAAAGTTTTGCTCCCGTGGCTCGACTCGAAGCCATTCGCTTGCTTTGTGCATTTACCGCTCATAAGAAGATTAAACTATTTCAAATGGATGTGAAAAGTGCATTCTTGAATGGTTTCATTCAAGAAGAAGTCTACGTCAAGCAACCTCCCGGTTTTGAAGACCATCATTTTCCGGATCATGTCTACAAGCTCAACAAGGCACTCTACGGGTTGAAGCAAGCACCCCGAGCATGGTATGATCGTTTAAGTCAATTTTTAATTGCAAATGACTATAAAAGAGGCAAAGTCGACAATACCTTGTTTGTTAAAATACTAAATGATGATATACTTGTTTGCCAAATTTACGTTGATGACATTGTATTTGGAGCTACTAATGAATCCTTGTGCCAAGATCTTTCTAATCTTATGAAAGGAGAATTCGAAATAAGTATGATGGGAGAATTAACGTTCTTCCTCGGGCTTCAAATCAAACAATGCAAAGATGGAATTTTTATCCATCAAACGAAGTACTCAAACGACCTCCTCAAGAAATTCAATATGGAAAATAGCAAGGTGATATCTACGCCAATGTCGTCATCATTAAAGCTTGAGAAAGATGAAAATGGCAAATCCGTAGATCAAAAATTATATCGAGGTATGATCGGATCTTTGCTATATTTGACTGCATCTAGGCTAGATATAATATTTGCTACATGTTTATGTGCTCGATTCCAAGCTAATCCCAAGGAATCACATTTAATTGCTTGTAAACGCATTTTTCGCTACTTGAAAGGAACTATTGGACTAGGTCTATGGTATCCTTCTTCCTTGGATTTTAATTTAATTGCCTATAGTGACGCCGATTTCGGCGGATGCAAAATTGATAAAAAGAGTACTAGTGGTACATGTCATTTTGTTGGATCTTGTTTAATATCTTGGGGAAGTAAAAAGCAAACCAGCGTAGCATTGTCTACAGCTGAGGCCGAATATGTCGCTGGAGGGAGCGCCTGTGCTCAAGTGCTATGGATTAAAAATCAACTCCGCGAGTACGGCATACATTTTGAAAATACCCCTATCCTATGTGATAACACTAGTGCAATTAATTTGAGCAAAAATCCTGTGTTGCACAGTAGAACCAAACATATAGATATTAGACATCATTTTTTACGTGATCATGTTCAGAAAAAAGACATCTGTTTAATATTTGTCGGGACGAAGGACCAACTTGCTGACATCTTTACAAAACCTCTTCCCGAAGAATCATTTACCTCCATTCGTTTACAACTTGGCATGGGACATGTAGACAACTTTTGAAATAAGCTTACTACTCAAAACATCAAAATCCTTTATTCGGATCACTCGCTAGCGCGCGCTAGCTTCATTTTCTTAACGCGCGCTAAACAGTTCCTTCGATAGCGTACGCTAAACCCTACTCTCTTGCGTACGCTAATTAAAATTTTTCGAATTCCATTCTAGCTACTGGACAGTCCAGTAAGCTTTTCATTTCTTACCTAACGTACGCTAATTCTACAATCCTAGCGTACGCTAACTAAAAGTTCGCTGACTATATATATTTCCGTACGACCCTAAAACACATCACACTTCTAACGTACGCAATCGACAGAAAAACTTCCCTCTTGCAAAAACCCTAGACGCACATCCGATCCAAATTCTGCGAGCTTCTCCCTCAAAAACTTCGATTCTCTTCGTTTTTTCTTCATAATGTCAAGCAAGAATCGAAAGGCCATGGAGAAGAACTATAAACGCCCTCGCAACAACGACTTTGACAAAGAATCGCTTGCCTCCTTCATTGCGTCGAAAATTTTCTTCGATATTCTTCCACAGGAAAGTTTGACCGATTGCTACTACTTCAACTTTAGCAGCCTTGAACGGGTCAAGGTAAGCATTCGCGATTTCTTTGAGGCTTTGGGTATTGCACGTTTTGTTGAGTGCAAATAGATTGTGTACCCTGAGTGTGTTCGTCAATTTTATGCGAATTTGCATCTTGGTGATAGTGGTGATAATGGAGGTTTCGTGCTCGAAAGCCTCGTGAACGGAACTATGGTGAAGATTTCTTCGGAAATTCTTCACGAGTTGTTTGGGTTATCGAAAGATGGGTTTGATTGTTGTGGGAAAAACATTGTCGAGGAATCTACGGTGTCCGAGAGAGAGATTGGTGATTTTCTGTGTTCGAAAACGGTCATCGAAGTCACGGATGACGTTTTCGAGAACAATGATTTCGGTATACACATTCACTTGTTGTTGGCCGCTTTAACAAAATGTTTAATGCCAAAAGTCAACACCCAACACAAGTTAGTCGGTGTTGATAAGAATGTCGTGTATAGGGTGCTGAAGGATGATCGAGTGGATTTCACTGGGATTGTGATAAGCTGGATGAAAGCTAAAGGGGAGTCTTTTCGGTCGAAAAACTATATGTCGAGAACCAGGAAATATGGACTTCCATTTGGTTCAATTCTTACGGTGATTTTTCGACATTTTCGTGTTGACTTGTCTAATGAGGCACACGTTCCGGTGTCTCGAGGACACGAGATAAGTGACATAACCCTCAAGGCCATGCATTATGTCGAGACTTTCAATCGAGGCTGGGTATTGTTTCCATATCTCCGGGATGATGACCAAGTGCCGAAGGGGACACGGATTCCTACACCGACCGAGCAAGTCACGCACCGAGGACCCCACACGCTTAAGGAGCTGCAATCCAAGTATTTTGTTCGTCATCCGAAGACGAAAGGAAAACGCCCAATGAGAGATGTTGTTTCGGAGGAAGAGGAAAGCGACCTTTGTGCTCGGATGCGGGGCATCGAGACCTCTCAGGCTGAGATTCGAAAGGATGTTCGGGCTCTATGTTCGGAAGTCCGGGAAGTGCGCGGGTTGATATCCGAGTTCATCCGTTTCACACACCCTTCGTTCCCTTTCCCTTCGTCTTCTTCCGACCCTTAGATTTAAGGATTTTTGATGTTTGGTTGTAGAAACTTGTTGTTCGAATCATCTTTATGTTTCATGTCATGAAAACTCGTTGTATTACCTGCATTTTATCTTAATGAAATTCGCATTTCACTTCATTTGGAATTTGTTGTTTACAAGTATTGTTGTTTACACTTTGAATAAAGGCATTTTCGTTGATATTTGTTATAATGCAACAATTCGGGGGGAATTCCTTTTTGTTTATGTCAAAAAGGGGGAGAATACTCCAAAAACCAAAATATACTAATATATCGAACAAGTTTACCTTGATTCGAATCATTTCAAATTGTTTTTGCAGGTATTAATTAAATGTTTTGACATCATCAAAAAGGGGGAGATTGTTGACTCAAAATGTATTTTGATGATTATTACATTCAAAACATTTAATTAGATCAATCTCGGCTCGATAATATTTTGAAGGAGCTAAATAAAGCTAGCACACGCTACTCATCATATAGTAGCGCACGCTATCGGGATATTCCTATACAGCCCAGACAAGTCAGCTGCAGCCAAGTGATGGCGCCTGATCGATAGCGCACGCAAGCTATTCAATGTTAGCGCACGCTAAGCAACTACAGTTAGCGCACGCTATACAGTAAAAATAACGCATGCTATCGTATTATTCCAGAGGACAGTGAAGATTGGAAGGAAATCAGAAATGGATGTTGCGCACGCTACACATATCATCTTACGTACGCTAAAGCAAGGAAATAGCGCACGTTCTTTCGACTCTAGCGCACGCTACCAATATTACGGTCTGTAGTCCAGTAGCTACTGGACTCAATTCGTTAAAGCCTTTACGTACGCTACACAAGGTAACGTACGTTAATGAAAGAAATCAGTAGCGCACGCTAAGCTATAGGCATTAGCGCACGCTAAAAGGAGTCAGCATATTACCGTTTGAATTTCTACCGTTGGAAGGCAAGAGTCAATGCAGATCCGGAAAATCTGGAAAAGTTGGATTTAATTAATGCTAGCGCACGCTATGCATACTTGCTAGCGCACGGTAATAGTAAATCTAGCCGTTGGATAAAGAGTCGTTGGAGAAACAATCGGACATTGTCAAAGTCAAGATCGAAGACTAGTTGACCAGACGTTAACGCACGCTACCAATACATTACTAGCGCACGCTAGCCATGGTATTTTACCGTTGCAACAGTCTTTGTGACCGTTCAGAGATTCCAAGTCAAAAACCGATAGCGCACGCTACAAGGCACTATTAGCGCACGCTAATAGTATGTTTTTCAGCATTTGAAGGATGGATCTCACCTATAAATACCCGAAGGACTTGGGTATCAAATACACAACTTCAAGCATTCAAGCATACAAGCATACAAAGTAATCAAAGCATTCTTGAGCTCAGTTTTATATCTTTTATTGCATTTCAAGTTGTGAGAAAAGAAAGATACAAGAGTGATTTTCACTGTAATATCTATTATTCTTTGTATTCTTTCATTTGGTTGTAAGTGTTGCATCACTTACACTTGAGCGTAAAAGAAACGAATGAAGAGTCACTAATCCGGTGTTATTAGGATATTTGATCCGGCATTATTAGGATTATACTCCCATATTCGTATAGTGAGGATTATCTAGTTCCTATTGAACACTAGATAAACAAACATTTATATTGAGGGAGAGGTTGAGCTTGGACCGATAGAAGACAAGCGATTGTAACGGTTGTGAACTCGGACCGATAGAAGACGAGTTAAGATTGTGGTTTTTCTCAAGCCAATAGAAAAAGAAAGTCGGAGAGAGGACGTAGGCAAGTTGCCGAACCTCTATAAATTCTTGAGTCTTTAAATTCCGCACTATTTTCTATTTACTCGCAAGAAATTTCGGTATTCCGCATCACCACTATTCAACCCCCCTTCTAGTGGTGAATTTATCTCTTCAATTACAAGAATGACAGGAGAAGATCCTGAGACAAGAACAATATAAGATACGCGTGTCCGAGGCCAAGACAGAATCCGCTATGATTGAATCCGGTTCCCAGCTTCGAGCCCACGACAAGAAAATTCAAGATATGTCACAGGTGCTCACCTCCCTGGTTGAGAAAATGACAAATTTTGAGACGAAACAGGATGCTGATATGCAAATCCTGGAACGCCTTGATGAGAAGGTGTCATACCTTGATGACGCCAAAAAGGGGGAAGAAGCAAGGGAAGCTGCTTGGAGAACAAGGCTTGAGCAAGAGAAGGAAATGATAGGTCCTTTTGAAGACAGCATCATTGCTGATATAGCCCGTATTTCATCTCCGAACATTAGGATATAGGGAGATCGCCCAGAATTCCAGGACCCTAAGTTTCCTTGGAAGAGCCTTGTTCGAAAACCGCAAGCTATGAACCTCCCAGCCAACCGACAGCCTACTGCTGAAGAAATCAAGAACTGGAGGAGGAATGAACTACTAAGATACTTTGTTGTTCTAATCAGGGAATCCTTGATTTTCAACAGATGCAGGACAGTACAAGAAGCCGCTGAGGAATGTAAGAAAAGGTTGGAAGATGGAACGCTCCCGATCCAGCAGCAGATGAAGTCAAGCATAGACAAGGTGACTTCGTTACCCATCCAGAAGATTGGATCCTAGTCTTCGATAAGTCGTATGATGGACGAGCCTTATATCTGAATCGAGACAGGGATGCTCATGAGAACTGGTGCAAAAATACCAAGAATGATCCCAAAATGCCATAGAGACACTCAGATTACAGGAGTTGAATTCCTTGTTGTATAATTTTTTTTTTTTTGTAATTTTATTTTCAAAATAGCAAAATATTGTACTATTTGTTTCAATATCAATAAAATATTTGCCTGTCTTGAAAGATTACAACTCGTAATCTACTGTGTTCTTGTATGTTTACAAACACTTAATTTATTCTTGTTGTATACAAAGTATGAAACTTATTTTAATACATAAGCTGTAAGAATTTGTCTGTGAACAGTTCATAGTTTAAGTTGTATGTATCTAGAATACAATGTACGATTGTTCCTATGCGCCAATATAAGTTTAAAGATGTAATACTCTTTTGATAAAAGCTGAACTTGCCTGCGAGCAGTTCTTAGTATTAAACTAATTGCTGAAGGCCAGAACATTCGAACAGAAGACCAAGAAGTTTGCCCTCCTTCAAGATGCTAAGTGTCAAAGTTTTGGCATCATCAAGGATGTTTGGATAACATCAAAAGGTTTTAAAAGGAAGACTTGGAAAGACTTGGAAAATTATCAAAAAGGGGGAAATTATTGGGATAACAATCCCTGTATCGAAAGTTTTGAAAGAATGTTTTGAAAATGTGCCAATCCAAAGATACAAGAAACAAACAGATCGAAAAGTCGATCAAAGGTGTCAACTCGTATCGAAGACTTCGTAGTCCCAAAGATACAATAATCAATCATACAAAGAAAGGAGTCTCATAAAGACCAAGTATGGAAGCTGTCTCGAATCGACAATACAGCTATCATTCCATACAGTATCCAAACAGGACAAGAAGGAATCTTTGTTATTCCCTAAAGTCAAAGTCCCGTTTAAGAAGATATATTTAAATACTAAAGGATAAAGTATTTAAATATTAAGCAGTCAGAGATCTTCAATCAAGCACAAACTCCGGATCGTGTCTTATTCAAACACATCATCCTGTTGGAATGGACTTCTACTCAACGGATCTATCTCAACGGATATATTTCAGAAGGCTAAATATATATATATCTCCAGAGTTTAAAGATCAATAACGAATATATACGAACAAACAAACGCACGAAATCAAACGAAGTTATCATCATATACATCTCAGCAAACATATCTCCTAAAGCATACTTCTATTCTGAACGAATAGATATACAAGTGCTTAAACCGCGAACAACACATCATCAGCTCAAAGCTCAGAAAGTTAAAGTTGTTGTTCAAATATTGTTCTATCATTGATCAAATCCCATCAGCCCTGTGTGGACTGAGAAACCTTGCTATTCCTGAACTGTGTGTGACGGACTTGCATTGAAGAGACGAAGCTTCGGAACTGTGTGTGAAGAAGCTAGTCAAGTGAAAGCTTAAACCAATCTGTGTGAACGGTTGAAGGCTAAGATCATTATATCAATCTGTGTGAACGATATATTAGTTAGGTTTGATTATAAATACATAGTTGTGTACGTAGTATTTATAATAAATATTTTCACTCCTTTGTAGAGGACAAGTGGACGTAGAGGGCTTTTCCTCGAACCACTTTAATTACCGTGTCAGTTACATTCTGCATTTACTGTTTTAATATTTGTGATTATCTTTAAGTATAAACTTCATATCTAGTTGTTGTATTTAAGCAACTTACTTTAACAAGACTTCCGCTACGCACTCAGATTTGAAAACCGTACAGCTTGTTGTTCAAAATACTTTCCAAGCTGTATCCTGTATACTTAGTGGCCAACAGACTGGTTCTTAGAGTGGAATACAGCACAAGTGATTTGCAAAGGGGGTGGTTTGTTCGAAGCCATTAATGTCGATTTGAGCAAGCCGTTGGTTTCACAATTCAGTTTGGAGAGAGAGGAGTTCCGCATTGAATATGAAAATCTAGAGGAGCTTTGTGTTTTCTGTGGTTTATATGTGCATATTGATGCCAAATGTGTTAAGAAGCTAAGCTGAGTGGAGTCGGTGGATGGAGGAATGGAAGTGGCAATGTATTCGACGATCCCAATAATGTATATGGCACATGGAAGAAGGTTGAGAAGGGAAAGAGGCATGTGCGAAAGACAGTCGACAAATGGGGTAAAGAAAATGTTGATCTAATAGTGGGGTATCGATTTCGTATATGTAACAATGATGCTTTTGTTGATGAGAATAGAGTCAAATAAGATGCTAACCCTAGTATTGTGACATTGATTATAAAGGAACGGATCAATGTGGTGAGTAGTGGGAACAGTATCCGCGGCAAATACGCTACAAGTGGAGATAAAATGAGGAGAGTTTTACGTGGAGAAGCATCAAAAAATACTAAGCCAGCAAAGGCCACCTTGGGAGAAGCATAAAAATAATACTAAACCAGCAAAGGCCACTTTGGGAAACTTATTCGAGTATAAGCAGCGCCAAATTTTATAGAAGATGATCACAATTACGGACACTACTATTGATCTTCAGTTCCATACGGTAGTGCACTCATCGGGTATGGGGGGTAAGAAAAAACCGGCTGTTAATGTAGCAACATTTGATGTTTAGATGGTTCCGGATGAGGGAAACTATTTGTAGTTTGTTGTACTTGGTCGACCGCCAGATGGGGATCCCGATGCCGAAAGGGCTATGGTGGATATGGATACAGAGGATGTTATTGAGTCATCCAATAGTGATATTTATGATATTGAGGGTGAATTTTATGTGGATGATGTGGATGGTGTGCCTCCATCTTTGTCATAGGTATCCTTCTCGTTTGATTTGTCTTATAATGATTTTGACTTAGAATTGTCCGGGGGCAAAGATCGCTCTCTTTATTGGAGCTTTACAGATATTAATTCACGTACATAAGCCACATGTGGTTGCATTATTCGAACCTCAGATTAGTGGGGAGAATGTAGATAGAGTTACTAGAAATATTGGGCTGCCGAATTCTTTTATGGTGGAAGCCGAAGGTTTTTCAGGAGGCATTTGGATCCGTTGGGATGATGTATGGTCGGTGAGTGTTTTGGATGCCAAAGTGCAATACATTCATTGCCGTTTTAGTGGGGGAAATGATTCGAGTTTTTTGTTTACTGCGGTATATGGCCACCCAGCAGCAGTGAGGAGGGATGTACTTTGGAGGTAGTTACTGGAGTTGTAGGGTGATATATTGGAGCCGTGGTTGTTTATGGGTGACTTTAATGCTATTTCTAGATCCTCGGAGAGGGTTGGAGGTGCTAGATCACAATTTAGGGTGTCTAATCAGTTTGTTGATTGGCCTTTGGACTCGGGACTTGTTTATTTGGAGTTTCTGGGTCCAAGATTTACATGGGCAAGAGGGACGCTTCATTAGAGGTTAGATAAGGGGTTGTGCAATTCGTATTGGCGTTTGTTGTTTCCAGAAGCGACAATAACTCATCTCGTGCTTTACGGGTCAGACCATTGACCATCGTTGCTAAATCTTTGCAGTCATATTCCTTCTACAAGAGCGAAGTCATTCTATTTTTTACGTGCATGGATGTTGCATGAGGATTATGACAAGTTTGTTAAGGAGGGTTGGGTGAGTAATTCGGGGTTGATGGATTGTTTACATACATTTGCTGATAGGTTGCAGGAGTGAAATCACATTGTATTTGGCAATATCTTTAAACAAAAGTCGTGCCTCCTATGTCGTATCGCAGGTATTCAACGCATCCTTAAATTTTGATCTTCTGAACGACTTGTAGTTTGGAGAATGAATTGAAGAGTGAATTAGACCGTATTCTGTTGAGAGAAGAAGCTTTATGGCATCAAAAATCTAGGAGGACTGGATTCATCTCGGTGATAAAAACTCAGCTTATTTTATTTGAAAACAATACAAAGGTTAAAGTGAAATATAATTGAGTCTCTTAAGCGTGAGGGGGACGGATGGGTAACTGATCAGGAAGAGATTCAGTCATTGACAGTGGATTTCTATGCTGAGATGTATACGGATGAATGGGCCTCATTTTGTTTGTCCAGTTGGGCTCCCTATTGATAAGTGTCAGTTTTATAAACTTATCCGTAATTAGTATTGATATATTTCACCCATAATTATGAGCTAGTCTACTCGTTTTTGATTTGAATTAATTAATCATTAATAATTTTATTTTTATAGGATGAAGATGTAAATTTAGTCTTAATCGGATTGAATTACTGATTTACTCAAGAGATAACATGTGTATAAAATATTCTATTTGTTGAATTTTTATGTATTCATGTTGTAGGGCTTTCCGAGACGAGTTCGGCAGTCTTTCCGGATTCAAAATCAGAGTTATATATCAAAAGTTATCACCCGAAGAAGATTTGGGGCAAAAACGCAAAGTCTAGAAAATTCTGGGCTAAAAACATAACTCACAAAGCAACCAGTGTACAAAAAGCCGAAGCAATGTTACGGCCATAACATCTTAAAGTTACGGCCGTGAGACCTCAATGTTACGGCCGTAACATCTACAAGTTGCGGCCGTAACTCTTGACAGATTATTGATCATTATCTAATTTTTTATACTTTTGGTGTAATATGGAGGGGATGGCTGGCATTGATCCGATCTAATATAATAATGATGGAGTTTTGGAGCTATTAGATGACTTTAGGTGTATAAATAGACTCCTTAGATCCATCATTAAGCATCATTCATCTTATATTTTCTCACTTTGTAATACTTTTTCTTTTTGTGTGAAGAACACACTTGTGTTCTTGAGTGATTTGTGTAAGTGTGGTTTAGCTTATGTTGTTGAGGGAGTTTATTGCTTCTTTCTTCTTTATCTACTAAGGGAGTTAGGATCAATTCTTTCCCTTTTACAACTATTAATGACCACTCAAGCTTGTAATATGTTGAATAAACTCTTCATGGGCTAAGTTATCCTTAGTTGGGATTATAAACAAGGTTTGTCATGTTATTTAAGTTTGTATAGAGATCTATCATGGATTAATTATTATTGTGTGTGATTTTCATTGGTTTACCAATCTTTATTTATTTGGCCAATAAATGATGATATTTATGGTCTTTATATATTTCGAAAGAAAATATGTTTGATTAGATCAAATGATCTTCACTCTAAGTTGTACTAGGGGATAGAAATATACCTCTAGACCTTAGATGATTCTTTGAGTTATTTTCATAAAACATAATGCTATGTATTGAAGCCAATCAACATATAAATATAGTGGATTGATTCAATATATATGGGGCGTTTTGACATTCGAAAGAGGAACCGTCTTTTTAAGGAAAATCGAATCTACACAACATAATAAGTAAATTCATCTTATGATCTCCTATACATCTTCTTTAACTAATGATGAACTAAGTTTGCAATCCCAACTATTTTATTTTATCTTTTATTAATCTATTATTAGTGCAATCTTTCATTTCCTTGAATTTTAGAACTATTATTGCATTTCCTTGCAATTGTCAAACCAAACTCTTAAATTGTGTGTTTCACTCATATAAATCTCTATAACAAATAGTTAAATGGTGTATAATTCAATATATAACCTAACTTCCTCGTGGGATCGATAAACTGGGCTCAAAAAGTCTACTTACTACTTGATACGATATCGTGCACTTGTGATAGTTACACAAAAGACGTGTCACCTGTTGTGGATCCCGGTCAACACGAGGGTTTGCACAAACAGTTTATTGGTGATGAGGTATGTGAGCCTTTTTTGCAATGAAACCGTCGAAGGCCCCGCGACTTTGATGGTTTTTAGGCGGGATTCTATGAGAGGCATTTGGACTGTGGTCCAGGATGTCAATCGGAGGATCTACGGGTCTTAGGGAAAGCGAGCTTAATAACCGCATTAATCGTAATGCTTTGTGTCTCATTCCGAATGTGGCAAACCCGACCTCTTTACCGCAATTCAGACCTATTTCTCTTTGCACAATTGCGTATAAGATAGTCACAAAAATGATTTTCAATAGACTGAAGCAATTAATGTCATTAGTAGTGGGTCCGACTTAGTCCAGTTTTGTTCTATAAAGGCACATCACGGATAACATCGTTGTCGCGCAAGAGGTGGTTCACTCAATGCGTTCATTAAAAGTGGTACATGGATATATAGCAATTAAAGTGGATCGTGAAAAGGCCTATAATAGGATTAATTGGCATTTCTTGTTTGACACTTTAGTCCAAGTTAGAATGGAGAGTTGACGAATTCTTTCACTCCTTCCAGATGTTTGAGGCAACGATGCCCTTTTTCGCCGTAATTGTTTGTGTTATGTATGGAACAGTTAGCTCATGGGATACTGAATGCGACTCGTGATGGTCGTTGGATACCTTTTTCTTGTGGTAATATTGGCCCTATTCTCACACATTAATTATTTGCCGAGGATTTATTGTTGTTTGGTAGGGCGATTATTGCGAATCCCAAAGTGATGGAGGAGGATATGAGGCAGTTTTGTTAAAGTTATGGCATGAAAGTCAACATCCCTAAGACTACCATTTATTTCTCTAATAACATAAATGCCCCAATGAAGAGACAGTCACGGGAGATGCTTAGATTGAAAAAGGTGAATGACTTGGGCCGGTACTTGGGGGTCCCAATTCCTCACAAACGTGTTAATAAACGCACGTATGCGTATATTCTTGACAAGATAAGAAGCAATATTGCAAGCTAGAATGTCTCACGTCTCTCTTTTGCGGGGCGAGTAACTTTGTCGTAATCAGTTTTGCACTCGATGCCTTTGTATCCCATGCAGTCCGCGAAGATCCCACTTAGGAAATGCGATGAGATTGAGAAGGTGGCTAGGTTGTTTTTAACGGGGGGATTGGAATAACGCCAAAAGTTGAGTGGTGTAGCTTGGTCCACGGTTTCTTTAAATAAGGAGGATGGCGGATTAAGGTTGCGTGACATGCGTATGGTAAATAATGATTTCGGCGTAAGTTGTTGTTGGTCCCCAGAATGATGAAGACTGTCTCCACTGTACCAACACGAGTCTTTTCTAGCGCACTTTGTCCTCACTCACGCGCACCTGGGAAACTTTTGTGATCTCGAATGCATTGTGGGTGCAGGTGCTATGCGCTAAGTATAATTTTAATCTAAGTGCTGAACTTCAGCCGAGCCCACGGCCCTCGAGCTCGCCATTGTGGAAGCATATTTGCGCGAACTGGGATTTGGACTTTGGGGGCTGGGAATGCTGTGCGCTTTTGGTTGCACAAATGGATTCCAGGGCTTACACATCCGTTATTGGAGATGGTTACCGGTCCTGTTCCAGATTACAGTTTGTATCGCACAGTGAGCTGGCTTGGTAGTGGTGGAGATGGTTGGCGCTGGAGAGGTTTGAGGAACTGTTACTTAAGTAGGATTCGATCCATTTTACCACCTATGACTACACAGGGAGATGATAAACCTTTTTGGGGCTTGACGTCGAAGGGCAAATTTTCATTGAAAATGGTTTATGATTTTGGCCAGCAATCGGATAGAGGGGAAAAGGATGTTATTTGGAAAACTTTGTGGAGATGGTATGGCCCTCAGAGGTTCAAAACGTTCATGTGGTTGCTCCTTAATGGTGGTGTTATGACCAATGCCGAGAGGGATCAAAGATTCTTGAACGTAGATAATTCATGTATTATTTGTGGTGTGCATGCGGAAACTTCTATACACTTGCTGAGAGATTTCGGCGAAGCCGGACGAGTATGGGAAGGTAATTTAAACCCGAGTGAGTCTCATTCTTTCTTTGATAACTCTCTTGATTTGGAAGCATGTATTTATAGTAATTTTAGATCATGTTCAAATGCAATGAGTGGGTTGCCATGGAGTAATACATTTAGGATTGGGTGTTGGTACTTGTGGAAACGACGATGTACTCGGGTATTTACATGAGAGTTCCTTGATCATGCGCTGGTAGAATTGGGGGTTGTTCGTATGGCATGGTATACTGAGATGGCTAAAACAATGTTTAGTCAGGGTGGTGGAAGATGACGGGACATCATGGTAGTGCGCTGGTTACCTCCGTAGGTGGGTTATCTGAAACTGAACACGGATGCTTCTTTGTCATATGATACAGGTGTGGCTTTTGGTGGTGGTGTGATTCGTGATTGTGGGGGTTGATGGCTGTGGGAATTTGTAACAAACATCGGTACATGCCCTATCCTTCAGGTTGAGCTTTGGAGTATTCTTTATGGGGTTCATTTTGCTTCATATCGTAACATTTAATGCTTAATGGTTGAGAGTGAAAAAAAAACTAGTTTAGTAAAAAAAAAAGTAATCAATTTAATATAAAATGTATTGCACTAATATATTAACAAAATAAAAAAATGTCGCCCTAGATTTGAAAAGTGATATATTTGAATAAATATTACCACTAGAAAAGTGATGTCTCTGAGATAAAAAAAATGTTGTAACAAGATCAAGAAAAACATTGCCTTAGATTAGAAAAAGTGATACAGTTGAACTGTTATCAACACTAAAAGAGTGATACTCTTATAAGAAAAGTGTTTCTAGAAAAAAAAAGTGATGCTATAGCTTTATATTGTAAGTGTTGCATAAATTATAAAAAAGTATTTTCATAGATCTATGGCTACAAGACTTTTTAACCTACTTTCAAAAGTGATACCTCATGCCTAAAGCAACATTTTTAAGGTACTAAACAACACTTTTTAAGCGTATTACAACCTTAAATTTTTGTAGTGAGTTCACGTGTAGCTTTTCTTAGTATGGTTCTTCATCTTTATATAGTTGGACAAAGGTATGGTTCTTCATCTTAGTATGGTTCATTCATAAATATGACAATTGTTGGTTGGTGAGATCTGATACTCTCTGATATCACAGTTGTATGGATATTAAAATAGAAGTCTTTCTAATTCTAAGGTTTTCGTTAAATCCAGTCTTCTTTCATGGTCGTCAGTCTCTTCCCAGTGCACAATAAAACACATGAGGAAACACTTTACAATCACTTGATGATTGAACTAGAATAGTTTATATAGTCATTTGTTGGAGGACCATTTGAGCAAATCAAGTACGACCAAGCTCTAGAGGGTTGTGTGATCAAAATCTAAAATTCTATGGCTAATATAGTTGAAATGCTGGCAAGTGTCTATAGCCTTGAAATCCGCTAGATGGTTTTGCTTGAGAAAGTTGATGAAAGCCTCAAATGACCAGTATATCAAGTGAATGAATCCTCTCATAGCCGAAAAAAGATTTGGTACCTCTACAGCTCGACTAAAACCATTGTGATTATTTAAATTTCGAATAATGCTAGGGGAATGCTATAAGACCCAAGAGTACAACAATCTAGACTAAATACTGAATGATACATCAAGGGGAGCACTGTATTCAAAAGGATAAAATAATCCATACTTACAGTTGTACGATGCATTAACTAACGAGGAATACAGTAGGACCCAAGAATCCGATATCTTTCACACTTGTTTTAGGGAACTAATTACTGTAGGCAATCCTATTGGACTATTGTATCTCTATCTCTTATTTTTACCTTTTTGTTGTTTTACTCTCTGTATGCAAGCCCTCTAACTGTACATATATGTCTTATCTTAATGAAGAGTTAATGTTGTATTTTCGAAATATTACAACTCAATAATCTTATTCAAATTTCTTATTTGCATTTATTGATATATGATGTATAAATTTGTACTTAGAATGTGCCAGTGAGATTGAGTTGTATATGTAACACCCAAATTAATGCAAATCATAAGTACAAGGAGTACAATGCATCAGAATGAAAATAAAACAACACACCAGATCCAGGACTACTCGAGACCCAGACTAGGATCTTTGAGACTCTTTACCATCACCATGTTCATCTTAGGACTTTACCTTCCCTCGACCTAATATATAATATACGACAATATATTTTGCCCAAAACCACAGGGTTTGATATGTAAGATAACAATTCACAAGATGTAAGTAGAACAATGAATATGAACAAATGATAATCACAAATATAGAAGACAACCAAGCACAAATGGTGTATGAACGATAAAACACAGCTTGAAGAAGGACATCACGATATGCCCAACATGGAAAGGTTTTCGTGCACAATGGCATAAATAATTAATCTAAATATTGATCCAATCAATATAAAATTAATCTATTCGTAAGAATTAATCCCATTAATTCATACAACTATTAATTTTAACTTGTTCTCGATGAAAATGAATATTTTATTAGATTAATTCCCTTAAGAATAAAATCACCATAATTATATTTTAGTCTAATTGAATCTAATTTAATTTGCGAGAAATTAATTTACTGAACAAAATATAAATAGAGTCGGAAAACACAAGGCTCGGGCCAAGCCCACGGCCCAGCAGGGGCTGCCCAGCCCTGTCCGAGCAGCCCATCATGGTGCTTGTCCACTGCCTGCTGCTGGCAGTCGCCGGCAACCCCGAGCTGCCGGTCAGGCCATTTTTTCGGCTCGCCTTTTCATCCAAAATCCAATCTAATTTTTATATTACACACTTAAATTACTTTTTCAAAATAAAAATAGATTTATATATTAACATAAAATCATGAAAACTAATTTTTAGATGAGCAATTAAAAATTAATGATGAAAATAATTATGATTCTAAATCATAACATTATTTGATGAAGCTTTCAATTGCTAATATCGTATATACAATCGCATAAACCTCGCTCCGATACCACTGTTGCGATTCAGTAATTAAAAACGAATGACGCAGTGGAAAAACAAATGGATCAAACGAATAATTCGAACCCCTAAGAGGTTATTCGTACATTGTATATACGAATATAAATACAAAGTATGAATTTAAAAATCATACCCTTGAAGACCTCATGTCGATTATGAACACGTTCAAAATTGTCAAAGCTTTTGGAATTCCCGAGCACCGAGAGTACCGTGTCTCCATGTATCACGCATCAGAAAGAGGACCGAAAATATGTAATCGTCACTCTAAAATCTCCAAGGTCGACGGCTAGTTGAAGTGATGAAAGGATAATTTTTTTTTTATTAACTCTCCAAGAATTAAATTTGAAGAATAAATTATATCTCAAAGAAAATTAAACGAGGAGAAACTCTTTTTCTCTCTTTTTATTTTTTTATCTTTCTCTCCATTTTCTCCCCTTTTTCTCTTGATATTGTAATATCGGCATTTTCTTTTCCCGATATTTTCATTTTTCGGTGTATTTCTCGTTTTTAGCGACCCTCATGTAACTGTATTAATTTTTGGGAATAATTGTTTCGAGACTTTTTGTCATCCAGTTATATGTTTATTGGTTCTTCCGTCATCTATTGATCTGATTCTCGTAATTGTTGTTCGGAACCGCCGTTTCGGGGTTGCCGTGGATCCATTCTATGTTATTATGCCTTTTGAGATGTTCCCTTTGATGTTTCATTCATGTTCCGTTGTTTTGGTCCGTTAATATTCTGTGCCTAGCGCACACTAATCTTTCTGCATAGCGCACGCTAGGGATCCCTTAGTAGCGCACGATACGTCTGCTTCGTAGCACGCACTAGCGAGCTGAGCCCTGGGAGTGGCAGTAAACTTATTTCGGGGGACTAGCGCACGCTAAGTGTCCGGTAGCGTGCGCTAGCATGACTGTCCAGTACTGGACAGTTTGTTCTGGACTCATTCAGGTGCCCAGGTAGCGCATGCTATAGCTCGATAGCGCGCGCTACCGAGTCGTTGTTAGCGCGCGCTACCGAGTCGTTGTTAGCGCACGCTAGATAGTAGTAGCACACGCTAATGGTCCAGGACAGTGAGTTCTGGACTGTAATATAACTAGGTAGCGCACGCTAACACTTAGCCGTTAGCGCGCGCTAAGCCGTGCGGCTATATATACCCAGGAGTTGACCTTGGACATATCTAATTCTCATTTCACCTCCTTCCTCCGCGGTTTGGCGATTTTGGGCGATTTCTTGGCGATTTCTTCCTCCAGTCATCTCAACCATCATCTTCCTTGAGTTCTTGGTGTATAATAACAACATTAACACGAATCTTTCATCCTAATCCAAGGTAAATCTTCTTAGAACCCTACTTTTGAGTTAATTGGGGGTTTTCGGGTTTTTCTTCGATTCGTTCCATACGGTTGATTAATTCATGTTGAATACGATTAATCTTGCTAGTATTCTTGTTTTCCCTACGGATTCATGGTATATCTCGTGGCTGTTGCGTATTCGAAAGGGTTTGGTTGTGGTCCGCCCTCGTTGTTATTTTTATACGAATATACATGAATCGTAGGCGGGTTTTCGGGTGTATTCCATTTCCGTATTCGTTTAGAGTTGGTTGTGATTATGTTCTTCGAATCGTTAGGTTCGGTTCCGTTGGTTCTTAGCGTTCGTCGGTGATTTTCCTTTCTGTTCGTTGCGTCATCAATTATTCAAGGCAAATATTTTTTTGGGAAACCTTTATGCTTAACGTGAAATGGTAATGTATATTGTGTGTGATTTGCTCACCTCGGGAGGCTCCGACGGGATCACGGAGGGAGTCCAATGGTTTGATCCCTAGATCCATGAGTTTGTTTAGCTAGCCAGCTCGGGAGGGTCCTTAGAGGCCTCGAGTGGGATTTGTGGCTTCGTCCCGGTCCTAGACGAAGCATGTGCATGATTTTTTTTATGATATGGCCAGCTCGGGAGGGTCCTTAGAGGCCTCGAGTGGGATTTGTGGCTTCGTCCCGGTCCTAGGCAAATGTGATTGACTGTTTGTTTTCAGAAAAGACATGTATGGTTTTTGTTTTGAAATGATTTGGTGCATTGTACTATGAAACGTGTAAGCGAATGGTTTGCCTTGATTACTTGTACTAGCATAATTTCTAACCCTTTTGGGGACCCGTTTTGGGAAAATTCTTATTATGGATTTCAGGTTTTGTTCTGCCGGACGAGCGGGCGCTGGGACAGTACGAGGATGTTGGCCAGGGTCGTTGACATGTGCATTTGAGTCTTCTTATTTCTCTTGTCTATTTCGATATGGTTGTTTCCCACATTTATAAACTTATAGATTGTACTCGCGAGTACTTAGGCTTTTCACTCCGAACATCGTTTTGTATTAACTCAAATTGTTATACTGTCGGTTGATCTTTATTACGCCGGTTGCTCCGGGCGTATCTTTATATGTTGTATTATTTAAATGTGCGTCCTCGCTAACTGAGATGGTCAATCGAGTAATATTTTCCTTGTCTTAGCCTGGTGGGTCCCATGTAGGGGTCCACGGTGCTGTAATATACTTTGAATATCTCGGGGGTGTTATAGAAAATGGTATCGGAGCACTAAGTTTATGGATACATAGGCTTGTCGATTATTTGGGTCTAGTTGTGTTTGTTTTTCACATTGTCACACTACTTCCAGCATCTCCGTACTTCCAGTGTTCGTAAGTTTTCCTTACTCGATTCTTTACTTTCTCGTACCGTATTTCTGTTTCTTAAACTGTGGTTATTCTCCCTCTTTTACTTATCATTGAGTTTCTTTTTGCCACCTCTTAACACCAGCATTGATGCTGGAAGGGGCCGTGTTCGGGGTCGTGGTCGTGGTCGTGGATGCAGCCGGGGACGTGGGGCAGCCGGTGGGGCGGCTACGTCGCATTCTTCGGGAGCCGGAAATACCGCTGACCGTCATAGTCATGCTTCTTCTGAGGAGCGCGCCGACCTTGGTATTGCGGCCGTTATGCAGCAAATGGTAAACCAAATGGCGGCGATAGCTTAGGTGGTTCAGAACCCGGATCGGACCCATGCTAATCGGGGCGGAGCAGACCGTTGGCTCCAAGATGTCATCTAGATGCATCCTCCTCAGTTTTCGGGAGCATCAGACCCGATCGGCTGGGAGGTGTGGACCAAGGAGATATCTAAAGTCTTCGTTGCCATCAACTGTCCCGAGGACCGTAAGGTCCCTATTGCCCAGTACTTTCTCACTGGGGACGCTACGGATTGGTGGGAGGCCATTGGGCCCAAAGACCATGTTGCTTCGTGGGCCTAATTTCAGGAGTTGATGGAGACTCAATATTTCCCGTGGCCAGTTAGACATGCTCGAGTCCATGCTTCTATGATGCTCAACCACGGGATATTCCCGTATCCCAAGCTATTGTCGATTTTAACAAGGATTTGGGCTATGTGAGGACCCAAGTTGTCGAGGAGAGTGACAAAAGTTTTCATTTTTCCAGGAGAATGAAACTGTCAATTCGGGACTATATGTCTGGGCTCGTCTGCACTACTTTGAAGGATTATCAGAGTCGGGCTCTTGCTTACGATATGTCGGTGACGGCTAGTTATGTGGCTCGTGAGAGCAAGAAGCAGAAGTCAGTCGGAAATTTTTCTAGTCCCAAGGGTGGAGGCCAGCAAAAATCTCAGGCTGTGAATATTTCTACGGGCGGTTCAGATCGTTTCTCTGGGAGTTTTTGAGGTGACGTCGGAACCTCTGTTCGTGATCCCACATGCTTTAATTGTGGCCAGCCGGGCCATATGAACCGGCAGTGTCCTCGTCAGAAGTTGACTTGTCATACTTGTGGTCAGTCGGGCCAAAAGGCCCTCTTTTGTGAAGAGGTCAGACAGTTTCGCGAGTCCCGTGATTCTTTTCCAGCACTTAGAGAGCCGAGTGTGAACCAGGGCTCGTTTTCTCTGCAGCCTCCGCCGAGTGCCGGCCGAGGTAGAGTCCGGGGTCAGCCCGCTAGAGGAGGAGCTTCCAGTGTCGGCTCTACCCAGCCGCGTATCTATGAGATGAGGAGGGCCGATGATCCAGCAGCCACTGTGGCGACAGGTACCGTTCATATCCATTCTCACCCTGTCAGTGTGCTTTTCGATTCTGGTGCTACACATTCGTTCATATCGCTGGGGTGTGTGCGTCGTTTGAGTCTCGATTGTTTGTCGCCTTACGAGTCTTTCATCGTTAAACTTCCTAGCGGTGATAGGATAGTTGGCGATCGAGAGGTCCGAGACTGCTCTGTGTTTATTTGTGAGAGAGCTTGGCTCTCTAATCTTATTGTCGTTAATATTGAGGGTGAGGATTTGATTTTCGGGGATGATTGGCTCGAGCGGCATGGCGCAATCATGAACTACCGCACGAGAATCATCACTATGTTAGCCGAGGACATCACAGAGCACTCTTTAGCGGGACGAAAGAGGGGAAACCAGAGGTTCGTTATTAACGCCTTCAAGGCGATGAGGCTCCTGCGAAATGGGTGTACTGGTTATTGGTGCTATGCTTTGAAGGCGGAGGATGGTGGAGTCGAGTTTTCTTCAATTCCAGTCGTTAGTGAGTTTCCTGATGTATTTCCTGACGAGTTACCGGGATTGCCACCGGATCGTGAGGTCGAGTTTGCTATAGAGTTAGAGCCGGGCGCGGCTCCGATTTCGAAGGCGCCGTATCGCATGGCACCTTCAGAGATAGCCGAGTTGAAGAAGCAGTTGAGTGAGCTTCTTGAGTCGGGGTATGTTCGACCGAGCGCATCATCTTGGGGCGCACCGGTCCTATTTGTGCGGAAGAAGGATGGTTCACTGCGTTTGTGTATCGACTATCGCGAAATAAACAAGGTGACCATAAAGAACAAGTATCCTTTGCCAAGGATTGATGACTTGTTCGATAAGTTGCAGGGAGCTGCGGTATTCTCGAAGATTGATTTGAGATCGGGGTACTATCTGTTGGGATTCCGAAAATAAAACGAAATACGCAGCGGAAATAAATACGAATCCCAAACAGGATCGATCAAGTAACGTATATATGAAAAAAAATACAAAGATAAAGATTCATACCCTTGAAGCCTTTGAAATAAATCTTCGTAAAGTGTAGACGATGATCACGATCCCGTCCCGAACACGAAATCCCTTCGTTCCAAGCACCGAAAATTCGAAGCCTCTACTTCACACGCGTCGGAAGTTGCCCGGAAAAAATCTACAACACTCCGTTCTATGAAGAACACGGCTAGGAAGTGTTGTAGGAATTTTTTCTCTCTTAATTTTTCTTACTTCTTTTCACCTCAAAGATGAACAAAATGAAGAAGGAAAATTTTTCTCTCTCTCTCCTCACTTAAACTCACGTCCGTGGCTGTTTTGCGAGGTGTTAGTATGTGTGTGTGTGTAGTAGTTGTTATATTATGTTGTTTTTATATTATCTCAAACATATAATACAAATCATATAATTGAGATAAAATGTCAATACATAATAACAAAAATACAACTAACACATACACATGCATGGAAATGATTCCATGTGATGTGGGGAGAGGGAGGGCGGCCCATGGTGGAAGTTTCCTAGAAAACGAGTCGAGTCACTCGGCTCGTACGACGCTCGTCAAACGACTCCGTTAAATACACTCCGTTTAATCACCAATGTATTTATATTAATTAATTAATCTAATTAATTAATAATATCAAATACAAATATATTTCTCTAATATATTTTGATTCGTCACAATATACTATCACAACCTTTTGATTCGTCATCGACCTTTTGAAGTCCACGTATACTATCACAACCTTTTGATTCGTCATCGACTCTTCGAGAGTGAATACCGTGTGACTGAATCGAGTATGAGTCGTGTTCGAGTATACTGGTCCCACCAATATACTTTATAACTATGCTATCAAGACGTGCACACGTCCTAGCATCAGTTATACAAGTCTTATTAAAACTTAATGCCCATTTAAGTTTATTGACTTGCGAACGATTTACGTAAATAAACTTTAAACACTTCCAGTGCATTTTCTCTTATCCCATAACGAGAATGGAATGTTCAGTTTATTTACATGGACTTCACTTCAATGTTTACCAAGTTAAGAATGCAATTGAAATACAATAAACAGTGAATGAATCGAAATGCCTTTTTATTATTTATTCCATAATTACAAGTACAATGCCCCTACTCTCTCATCCCCTAAGTGGCATTCGAGGGCATATTCCTAACACTATCAAATCCGGGTGAGGGAGTCTGATGTGCCGAAAACAGCTTTTCGGACGAGATACGGACATTATGAGTTTGTAGTTATGCCTTTCGGGTTAACTAATGCACCGGTGGTGTTCATGCAGTTGATGAACAAAGTCTTTATCGAGTATTTGGATAAGTGTGTCGTCGTCTTCATTGACGATATTCTTATTTATTCGAGGAACGAAGAAGAGCATGCCCATAATTTGCGGGTAGTGTTAGACATTTTGAGGACCGAGCAACTCTATGCGAAGTTCTCGAAATGTGAGTTCTGGCTGAAGGAAGTGATGTTTTTAAATCACGTGATTTCAGCCGAGGGGGTTCGTGTGGATCCGCATAAGATTAAGGCAGTGTTGGATTGGGCACCGCCAAAGAATGTGAAGGAAATCCGTAGTTTCTTGGGTTTGGCTAGCTACTACCGTTGGTTCGTCGAGGGTTTCTCGAAACTGGCTCGACCGCTTACACAGTTACTCCAGAAATCCAAGAAGTTCGTCTGGAATGTCGAGAAACAGTCGAGTTTTGAGGAGCTGAAGAGGCGTTTGACTTCAGCCCCGATTTTAGCGTTGCCTTGTGGCAACGGGCGTTTTGCTGTTTACAGTTATGCTTCGGGTCAGGGTCTTGGGTGCGTATTGATGCAGCACGGCAAGACCATTGCATATGCGTCGAGACAGTTGAGGCCGTATGAGCTTAACTACCCTACTCACGATTTGGAGTTAGCAGCAGTTGTTCTTGCGCTCAAGATTTGGCGTCACTATCTTTTCGGCTCTGCATGTTAGATTTTTACCGATCATAAAAGTCTGAAATACATATTTACTCAGCGGGAGTTGAATATGAGGCAGAGTAGGTGGTTAGAGTTGATTAAGGATTATGACCTCGAAATAATTTATCATCCGGGCAAGGCAAACGTCGTGGCCGACGCCTTGAGTCGGAAACCGGTTGCGTTGCGAACGCTTGAAATCCTTACGTCTTAGTTTGAGCTTTGGCGGGTTTTAATCGAGTTTGATGTTGAGGTTTTGTTGCCTGGAGCTGTCGGGCAACTTCGTGCTTTAGAGATTTCGTCATCTTTGGTTGATGAAATTAAGCTGAAGCAGTTAGAGGATCCGATGATTACTCAAATTCGAGAGAACGTTCTTAAGGGAAAGTCTCCTGGGTTTGTGATTCACGAGGATGGTGTTTTGAGATTCCAGAGTCGGCTCTGTGTACCAAACGACTCAGAGTTGAGACATAGTATTTTGCGTGAGGCCCGTGCTACACCTTACTCCGTTCATCCTAGTTCGAGTAAGATGTACAAGGACCTGAGAAGGAATTTCTGGTGGAATGATATGAAGTATGAGGTCGCACAGTTTGTAGCAAGATATATGACTTGTCAGCAGGTCAAAATCGAGCATCAGCGACCGGCCAGGTTATTGCAGTCACTTCCTGTTCCGGAATGGAAATGGGAAGATATATCGATGGATTTCATTACGAGTTTGCCGAGATCGAGGTCGGGCATGAATATGGTCTGGGTGATTGTTTATCGTCTGACCAAGTCGGCACATTTTTTGGGCATCAAGGACACTTGGGGCTCGGAGAAGTTGGCTCGTTGTTTATCGCACAGATTGTGAGGCTTCACGGTACTCCGAAGTCTATTGTTTCGGATCGTGATGGCCGTTTTATATCGCATTTTTGGAAGGCGGTGCATAAGGCGTTGGGTACTCGTTTGCGTTAGAGTACCTCTTTTCATCCTCAGTCAGATGGACAGTCGGAACGCACTATCCAGACATTCGAGGATATGTTGCGTGCTTGTGCTCTCAATTGGAGCAATGACTGGGAGGAGCATTTGCCATTGATCGAATTCACGTACAACAATAGTTAGCACGCGTCGATTCCGATGGCACCGTATGAGGCACTTTATGGGCGGCGTTGTCGATCACCGATTTGTTGGAATGAGGCATCCGATATGGTCGGGGCCTAGCCGGATATCGTTCTAGAGACGAGGCGGAAGATAGAATTAATTCGGGAATGGATGTTGACTGCCCAGACTCGACATAAGTCATATGCCGATGTCCGTCGTCGACCTTTAGAATTCGAGGTGGGAGACCACGTTTTGCTGAAGGTGTCGCCGACGAGAGGAGTTTTCCGTTTCGGGAAAAAGGGGAAGTTGAGTCCGAGGTTTATTAGCCCTTCGAGATTCTCGAGCGAGTTGGTGGGTTGGCATACCGTTTGCCGTTACCCCCGGCCCTGAGTCATGTTCGTAGGGTTCTTCATGTTTCCCAGCTGAGGAAATATGTCCCGGATCCTAGTCACGTCATCGATTATGGTGAGATTGATGTCGCCGAGGATATTACTTTTGAGGAACATCCTTTGAAGATTTTGGAGCATCGTGAGAAGCGACTGAGGCATAAGACCATCTCTTTTGGTCAAGGTGCAGTGGTCGAGACATGGTGTCGAGGAGGCAACTTGGGAAACCGAGAATAGCATGCGTGCTAGGTACCCCGAGTTGTTTGTTTCTTATGTTTCGCGATGAAACTTATTTTTAGAGGGGTAGAATGTAATATCCGTATTTTCTTTTCCCGGTGTTTTCATTTTCGGTGTATTTCTCATTTTTAGCGACCCTCGTGTAACTGTATTAATTTTTGGGAATAATTGTTTCGAGACTCTTTGCCATCCAGTTCTACGTTTATTGGTTCTTCCGTCATCTATTGATCTGATTCTCGTAATTGTTGTTCGGAACCGCCGTTTCGGGGTTGCCATGGATCAACTCTATGTTATTATGTGTTTTGAGATGTTCTGTTTGATGTTTCGTTCATGTTCCGGTGTTCTGGGCCGTTAATATTCCATGCCTAGTGCGCGCTAATCTTTCTGCATAGTGCACGCTAGGGATCCCTTAGTAGCGCACGCTACGTCTGCTTCTTAGCGCGCGCTAGCGAGATGAGCCCTGGGAGTGGCGGTGAACTTATTTCAGATTCCAGTCCTCTAGACTAGCGGATTAGCATACGCTACGTTGTCTAGCGCACGCTAATGTCGGGGGACTAGCGCACGCTAGGTGTCCGGTAGCGTGCGCTAGCGTGACTGTCCAGTACTGGACAGTTTGTTCTGGACTCATTCAGGTGCCCAGGTAGCGCACGCTATAGCTCGATAGCGCGCGCTACCGAGTCGTTGTTAGCGCACTCTAGATAGTAGTAGTGCACGCTAACGGTCCATGACAGTGAGTTCTGGACTGCAATATAACTGGGTAGCGCACGCTAACACTTAGCTGTTAGCGCGCGCTAAGCCGTGCGGCTATATATACCCAGGAGTTGACCTTGGACGGATCTAATTCTCATTTCACCTCCTTCCTCCGCGGCTTTGGCAATTTTGGGCGATTTCTTGGCGATTTCTTCCTCCAATCATCTCAACCATCATCTTCCTTGAGTTCTTGGTGTATAATAACAACATTAACACGAATCTTTCATCCTAATCCAAGGTAAATCTTCTTAGAACCCTACTTTTGAGTAAATTGGGGGTTTTCGGGTTTTTCATCGATTTGTTCCATACAGTTGATTAATTCATGTTGAATATAATTAATCTTGCTAGTATTCTTGTTTTCCCTACGGATTCATGGTATATCTCATGGGTGTTGCGTATTCGAAAGGGTTTGGTTGTGGTCCGCCCTCGTTATTTTCATACAAATATGCATGAATCGTAGGCGGATTTTCGGGTGTATTCCATTTCCGTATTCATTTAGAGTCGGTTGTGATTTTGTTCTTCAAATCATTAGGTTCGGTGATTTTACTTTCCGTTCATTGCGTCATCAACTATTCAAGGCAAGTATTTTTTTGGAAACCTTTATGCTTAACGTGAAATGGTAATGTATATTGTGTGTGATTTGCTCACCTCGGGAGGGTCCGATGGGATCACGGAGGGAGTCCAATGGTTTGAGCCCTGGATTCATGAGTTTGTTTAGCTAGCCAGCTCGGGAGGGTCCTTAGAGGCCTCGATTGGGATTTGTGGCTTCGTTCCGGTCCTAGGAAAATGTGATTGACTGTTTGTTTCCGGAAAAGACATGTCTGCTTTTGGTTTTGAAATCATTTGGTGCATTGTACTATGAAACGTGTAAGCGAATGGTTTGCCCTGATTACTTGTACTAGCGTAATTGCTATCCCCTTTGGGGACCCGTTTTGGGGAAATTCTTGTTATGGATTTCAGGTTTTGTTCTGCCGGACGAGTGGGCGCTGGGACAGTACGAGGATGATGGCCAGGGTCGTTGACATGTGCATTTGAGTCTTCTTATTTCTCTTGTCTATTTCGATATGGTTGTTTCCCACATTTATAAACTTATAGATTGTACTCGCGAGTACTTAGGCTTTTCATTCCGAACTTCGTTTTGTATTAACTCAAATTGCTATACTGTCGGTTGATGTTTATTACGCCGGTTGCTCCGGGCGTATCTTTATATGTTGTATTATTTAAATGTGTGTCCTCGCTAACTGAGATGGTCAGTCGAGTAATGTTTTCATTGTCTTAGCCTGGTGGGTCCCATGTAAGGGTCCACAGCGCTGTAATATACTTCGAATATCTCGGGGGTGTTACAGCTATTACCATAAGGTTACTTCATTATGTCAAACTGGTGAGTGAAATAGTTTTATATACCAACCACACCACTCACATGACATGACATCAAGTCCACACAACACCAACTTCATTAATTTATTCCCTTCACAAGAGGAATCATATTAATGAATGTATCACATGAGGTGGTCAACACCACCATAATACATACTAAAGTGTGGGACGACCAAGAGAAGAAAAAATAGGAGTTAGTTCTTTTCGGTCCGTGAAATGGAGCCTCATGTATCTAATCCGATAGATAAAACATGGTACATTTCAATATTAATGCATATAATTAATCTAATTAATTAATTATATTAAATATTAGGTCCCTATTAAATAATATGAATTAAATTAATTACCCCCCAGTAATTTATTTAATTCACTAGATCGATTTAATTTATCTAATAAATGGAAATAACAATTATCCAATATTTATAAATTAGATATCTAATGTCTAATATTCACAAAGAGAGAATATCCTTAATTTAATCCATCATTTATCCTATGTCCCGACACCATAGGTTCTTCTCAGTCGGCAATAGTAGGAACCAAAGAGTGTGAGTAACACTTAGCCAGTCCCGTGGCTCACAATGTATCCCAACTGAGAACGAATGATAGGGATCATTCCAAAACCTTTATGTTATGAATACCGTATACGTATAAACCCTTCAATCATATGTCCTGATCAAGTATTAGGGTCACAGTAATGTCAAACCCTATTATAACTTCACTATATGCATTTGTTAATGCAAACCGAGATCACGGAGCTCTTGTGTATCAAATAGAAATAGATCTAAATGCTTTGGAGAAAGACTTATGATCACATTTGCCATTAACCGAATAAGACATTTACTTGCTCACTTACAGGAGAAAGAATCATATCTTGGTATTTAGTAGAGATTACTACTTGCCCACTAAGTTGCATTTCAAGGTTGATCCCACCAACCAGTGATTGGATCGAACTACTCTAATGACTGACTTAATGTCACAAGTACATCTCCTACTGAACCCTTAAGTTAAAGGTTCACGTATACCTATCACAACCTTTCGGTTCAGTCATTGACTATCCCAGAGTGAAGTCCATATGACCGAATCGAGGTGAGTCGTGTCCGAGTATATTGATCCCATCAGCATACCTATAACATGTGTTTCCACTAATACTTAGTGAAGACAGACACTCTACATGTCAAGACACACGTTATACAAGTCTTGTATAAACTTATACTGCCCAGTTAAGCTTTATCGACTTGCAAACCAGTTAAGCATCGAGCCCTAAACACTTCCAGTTCCTATCTCCTTATCTCCATAAGGAGTGGAATGTTTGCTCCAAAATGCAAGGTCTATTATTTTACATACCAAATCACAATGCCAGTGATATATAATAATATAGAAATAATAAATGTCTTATTTAATTTAATATTCATAATTACAATACAATGCTCTCACTCTCTCATCCTCTAAGTGGCATTCGAGGTCATATTCGTAACGGTCAGCACTTAGCTATATGAGTTCCCACCTGCTCTAATTCTCTCCCCACGAAGTTGTAATATCCTGAATTTCTACTACAATTGTTAATGTTATTTTATCCGAGTTATATTGCACAATGTGAAATCTGTACAGTATAAACAGAATATTATGAGGATTTGTACTGATATAATTATCGTAGCTGGTCGACAATTACATTTGAGGATATTGTGTATCAGGTGTATCGTATGAGGATATTATTGAAAGGGGTATATGTGTTCAGTATGTCGTGTATACGTATCCAGTATATCGAGATGATGGACAGGAACAATTGGAATTGGCTAAGTATAGCCTGATTAATGTACAGTAACATAAGGACTTAACGCATGCTAATGTGCAAAGCTTACGTAGATTAAGAAGAAATAGGTAACGTACGTAAGAATATGTCAGACAGGATCCAGGTTGTGGCCGACAAGTGGGATGGATGGTCGAAAAATTTCGGCGCTGGTGCGGACAAGCGAGTCAACGAAGGGATTAGCATACGCTATGCTGTCGGTATTACATACGTTAATGTAGCATGAGGTTTACGTACGTTAGTTGAGGTATGTTGCGTTGTAAGGATATCTGTTGCCAAAAGACGTAGGCTATGGACTATGCTTTACCTACATTTTAATGTTGTTATGTTGCGTATGCTATAGATATTAATTTACGTTAGTTGAGGAACACTACGTATGTTACTTAGTTATTGGAGCAAGTCAACATATATATTATGTACGCTATGGCATGGGTTTTGAGTACGTAAGTCATTATATGAAGTGAGGTAATGCCTCTAGAACAGGATAATGTACGCTATCAAGGTTAGTTAGTGTATGTTATGGGTGCTAACGCACGTTATTCTTAGTGACTAGCGGCCGTAATGAGTTGTGCAAGTTATAAAGTAAGGAATGGTCTTTCATTTCCTCACGAACCAAGTTGACTTTCTCTCCCGAGAAACCACACCTGTACACTTCTAAATGATTTTCAGACCCTCTAAACTTGATGGTGAGCTTGGAGGCATGAATTGGAGCACGGGACTATTAGGAGTATGCCCTCGAATGCCACTTAGAGGATGTTGAGTAAGGGCATTGTACTTGTAATTATGTGAATTATTATCATAAGGCAAATGGATGTTTCTTTATTTACTTGTAGTTACTGGCATTCCTAACTCGTAAATATACATATAGAAACTAGTTCGTGTATTTGAGAGCAAAATGTTCCACCCCTTATTGGATAAGGGGGTAGGCACTGGAAAGGTTTATAGCTCAAATACTTAATCGTTCGCAAGTCGATGAAATTGGACTGGGCGTTAAGTTTATGTGAAGACTTGTATGACGTGTTCTTTGACATGGAGAGTGCCTGTCGAACACTAATGGTTAGTGGGAGCACACGTTATAGGTATGCTAATTGGATTAGTATACTCGAACCGATTCACCCTCGATTCGTCACATGGATTTCACTTCGGGATAGTCAATGACGGAATCAAAAGGTTGTGATAGGTATTCGTGAACCTTCGACTTGAGGGTTTAGTAGGGATGTGCTTGTGACGTCAAGATTTTCATTAGAGTAGTTCGACCCTATAAACCGGAAGGTGGGGGTCAACCTCGACGTGCATCTTAACGGGCAAGTAGCAGGTCCTACTGAATACCAAGATAGAATTCTTTCTCCTGTTAGTGAACGGGTTACATGTCCTATGCGGTTATTGGCAGATGAGATCATAAGTCTTTGGCTAAAGCATTGGAGCTAGTTGTATTGGATACAAGAGAGCTCGATGATCTTGATTTGCATTAATGTATGCAAAGAGTTAAGTACAGATAGGGTTTGACTGACTTGATCGGGACATTTGAAAGAAGGGTTTATACGTATAAAGGTATTCACGACATAATAGTTCTTGAATGATCCCAATCATTCGTTCTCAGTTGGGGTACAATGTAGGCCGCCAGGCTGGCTTGGTGGTGCTACTACTCTTTGGTTCCTCCCACTGCTAACTGAGACGGACCTACCGAGTCGCGCAATAGGATTGACGACGGAATGAATCGAGCTTATTCTCTCATTATGAATATTAGATATTGGATATCTAATTTGGGACATTGTATGTCTAAATTGATTTATTGGATAAATTAATTTACGGTCTGATGAATTAAAAAAATTACTGGGTGATTAATTTAATTCATAAATATAATTATTTATTGGAGAAATTAATTATGTTATTTTGTATTTGATGTGATTAATTAATTGAATTAATTACTTGATATAAATATATCGGTACGGAATCAGAGTTTATTTGTTTGGACTCACGGGAGTCCGAAAAAGACCGAACTTTTTCCTACCATTCTAGTTGGCTGCCCCCCCCCCCCCCCCCCAACTCACCTCCATGTGAGTCTAGTCTTGTCCAAATCATGATAGGTGTAAGAGCAAGACTTTGGGGGACATGATATCTTTTAATATCATTTTGAGTTGGTGCCTTTTTTCTTGATTGAAGAATAAAAGGGAAGACAACAACACTCACACTTACCCATTGTGCATTCAACCGTGAGTTCAAGTGTGAGAGAGAGAAAATATTTTTCTCAATTGTCTTCATCTTCTTCTCCATTTCTTCTTAGTGGTTCTTGGAGAAAAATCAAGAAATCAAAGAGAGAAAGTGAGTTATACACTTAGAGTGCTATAATCACAATCAAAAGCTTCATCATCCTAGCTCTAGCTGTATCCTCCGAGGATAGCAAGGTTATCGTCGTTCTGTTCGTTTCTCCAGTGTGTGGCAAGTAGAGACATGGTTCTTTCGGCGTTGGATCATCCAAGAGCTTGGAGCGAATTGGAATCGTGGAAAGCAATCTAAAGCTTAGGGAATAGCTCAAGATAAGGATGCCATTTAATCAACGACTACAAGGGTATGTTTCTCATATCTTTTGTGTTTCGTTTCAATATTCATATATACGTAGCTGGATCGATCCTCGTAGGGTTTCAGATCGAATTAATTTTCATTTTACCGCTTGGTGGGCCTTCGTTTTAGGCACCGAATCCCAACAGTGGTATCATAGCGTAGGTCTTGTGATCGTATATACGATATTGGCATTTGGAATGCTTGATTAGATGGTGAATGATTTGGAATCATTTATAGTCATAATCGTGGTGTATGTTTTTCGTTCGTTGTAGTTGTATTTTTCATAAGTTCATGTCTAAATATAAATCTTTAATTTCTGGGAAATGTGATTTATATTGTAGATATGAAATTCGGAAAATATTGATATTAGATATCTGGTCGAAAATCTAGCCCCGGATCATCGTTGGTTGACTTTTCGGACAAAAGGTTGAAATCTGCCAGGGTGACTCGACCGTGTCATTTGACACGGCCTTGTCTGGCAGGACTGTCCAGGACACTGCCGGCACAACCCGACCGTGCCATTCGGCACGGGCCGTGCGGGGTAGGAAGACTGCTGGCACAACTCGATCGTGCCATTCGGCACAGGCCGTGTCCGGCAGGTAGATTAGCCTCGGCTCAATTTTTTTCGTCTATTCCAGAAAATTAATCTCCTGCGTATTAAATTAGATTTAATATGATTAAATGATTTATGGTATTTCATTTTATAAGGGAGTATTAATTGATTAGAATAGTTGTGGACGACCGAATTATTTTGAAGGTTTTCATATTACCGGTTGTGTGAATTGATTGGATCGATTCTAATTGTTGTTTATATGTTAATTGGATCAATGTGTCTCTAGGCTTTCCATTTATATAGTATTTATTGGATGAATGCTTTTGAATGGGGATGTGGTTCATGGACTTAGTTTTGAATCGTTCGATTTATTCGATTGGGTTATAAAGGCCGTTTTGAGCCTATTTATTTTACAAGAAATATTTGTATCTAGGATGCAATTTTTCGATGTAAAATTTATATGTAATGATGAAGACCGGAGGAAGACTGTATACGGAATTTTGGTTTCTAGGAACGGTCCATGAACTACATGTTGGTAGCAACTAGGTTGTGAATGGTTGTTCATATTGTACGAATGCTACAAACACGCTTAAATGAATTAATGTGCAAAGTGTAACATTAATCACGAAAATTCTCCCACAACAAATTATTAAGTTTATAAGATTTCACGGTTTTCATTCCCTCCATCGAGCTTTCGGGAAATTGAAGTCCAAACCGGATGTGCTATGCTTCCGAGTTATCGGGGTAGTCATTTGGGGAGGATGGATAAATTACCGGGAGCGCATTGGATGCCTTCGATTGGAGCAAATTTTATCCCTACAAACCTGATAGGTTGCCGAATAAGATTCAATTGTGAAACTGATTTGCGTCGATGGTATAAAATGAACTTGTTTATGAAACATAGAAACCGTATAGGTTGAGGGGAGTGAACAAGGGAAAAAAGAAGATCGTATCATCCATTAGATGGGTTGGTGTTGGAAGCCACTTTATGAAAATTAATAGACTAGAAACTTGTTCGGTTGCCCTCTATTAAGATTTATAAAGGACACGATCACCACTATGAAGTAGTGCGAATGATACCTCCGGATTTCACATGGGAGTGTGTTATTTCGATAAAAATAGTGGGAGTTGGGTAACAAGAATAGAAAAGACCTTAATTCTATACTCAGATCATAATTAAATGAGTCACTAATTAATTTGTTATACTTAATGCAGACATAACTCTCAATATTACAATGAACCCACTCGCAATTCTACTCGAAAAGAACACCTTGATCGGACCTAACTTTATGGATTAGCTCCGTAATCTGATGATTGTCCTCAGTATAGAGGCACTGGGATACATCTTGTAAACAGACATTCCGGCGCCCCCAGTGCGGACTAGAGCCAATCAAGAAGAGATTGAAAACCACGAAAAGTGGGTTAAGGATGACGTAAAAGTCCGTGCATACATGATGGCTTATATGTCTAATGAGCTTCAGAGAGCTCATGAGAAAATGACTTCTGCTAGGCAGATTCTATCTCACTTAACCGAGCTTTATGTTGAGCACAGCAGAGCTGCTAGATATGAGATATCCAAGAAACTGTTCGCTCAGTCTCAGATGAAGACTCTGCAGATGAAGGAGTCTGCCCTTGTGATTTCTTCTGGATCTCAGAGGTCCAAGAATAAGAAGAAAAAGACGAAGAAGCATATGGGACCACAAGTCAAGGACTTCAAGGGAAAGGGCAAGGCCCTGATGGTTCCGAAGAACAAGAAGAAGAAAGACGCTTGTCTCAAGTGCGGTGAGTTGGGCCACTGGGCTAGAGACTGTCCCATTCTTCATGGAACTTCAGGTACAGAACTTTTAGTTTTGGAAACAAATTGTTCTGCTACTGTATTTTCTACTTCATGGATACTGGATTATAGTGCTAGTTCTCATATTTGTATCATGAATCAGGATCTGGAACAAAGTAGGAAGCTTGGATCTAGGTAAGTGATGATCACTGTCGTAAGCGGGCATAGTGTCGAGGCAACTGACATAGAATCACTTCTTTTGGATTTAGAATCCGGTTTTGTTCTGACTTTAGAAGATGTATTTGTTCTTCCCAAGGGGCATAAAAACATTATATCCATTCTGGTCATGGATCGGAAAGGCTTTTCATTTTTCATTGGTGATGGTTCTTGCAAAATTTATTTTAGAAATAAACTAGTGGGCACTGCTACATTGTTGAATAGACTGTATCATCTAAACCTCACTAAAAAAGTTGTTGTGAATACTATGACTAGGAAGCGTGGTAGGGATGAAACTAATAAAGTTTTGAAATAGCATCTTAGACTTGGGCATGTTGGTCAGACCAAGGTTTACAAAATGAAAAAAGATGGACTTATGGGTCCATTGGGATCAAATCCCTTTCCTACTTGTGAATCTTGCCTTAAAGGCAAAATAACTAAGTCCCCCTTCACAGAGACTTTTGAAAGAACCACTGATAAACTGGGATTAATCCAGACCGACATATGTGGTGCTTTGGAATCATCACGTGACGAATATCAATTTACAGATGATCATACTAGGTATGACTATGTATACTTGATGAACCATAAATCCGAAGCCTTTGAGAAATTCCAGGAACTCAAGGCATTAGTCGAGAAACAAACTGGAAATCATATAAAAGCACTTCAGTCGGACCGAGGTGGCAAGTATATGAGTACAGAGTTTGACGAGTTCCTTAAGGAACATGGAATAGTATCACAACTAACACCTCCAGGTACTCCTCAGTTAAATAGTGTGTAAGAAAGAAGAAACCGGACCTTGTTGAACATGGTCCGTTCCATGCTTACCAATTTACCTGTGGGGGTATGCATTCCTTGTAACACCCCAAACTAGGCGGATATTACAGTGCCGTGGATCCCCGACTGGGACCCACCAGGCAAATGAAAATGAATGAATTACACAGGATAAATGTAGTACCGAACCACATTACAACAGTAATTACTCTGATGAGGAGTTTAATTACAACACACCAGGACAATACCGAATACTAGTGTATTTTATATGAAGATAAATTACACAACACTGAATGAAACGGAGTATCCAAATGAAAGTTTGCAGCAGAAAATAAAGGACAATAACATGAATAACTGAAAGATTGGGGCCCCCTACTAGTATCATTGGGACTCCTCGACGTCAGCGTGTTCTCCCCATACTTTTGCTTTGCCAAGACCTGAAAAACAAAATCCCCAAACGGGGTCAGTTACAAAGAACAACAATCCTCCAGAGTTGAATAAACACAATCATATAATATGTAGTATAAACCACAAGTTCGATCAAAATGAAACGGTTAGATTATAACCCAATCTTGTTGAAAACATACGCAATCAAACATGCTGTATGAATCAACTAACAGTACGGCTCAAAGGGGTGGCGCCACACTACGCCCGGGATGGAAATGTGTCCGTGCACAAGCCACCAACGAGTATCAATCGAATACACGCGTGATCTTGTGCCTAATCAGTCTCACGAAGCAATCGACTCGTGTGCTCAGTCGAATGTGAGGCCAACAACCAACACACGACATAAATGTGCCCGACATGAAAATCCTACACATACCAACCGGCACGCCAGTATGACCCGGAATGCCACGATATAACAAAAGTGACATCGAAAATGAATAATGACTCACCGAGATGGAATGATAGTGAAGTAAATGACAGCTCAATGAAATGATTGGAACCATCGTTCCTTATGACTGAAGTGATTAATTGACAATAACAAGTTTTGATACGGTTAATACAATGATGAATGAGTTATGATTATGAATGAACAACAACAAAAGGGATGACTATCCTTTTGACCGAGTAAGAATCAACTTACACAATACCGGTGACAATTATCCTTCCACGAACAACGTCCTAATTGAGATATCGGTCGCTCGAACAACCTTGAATTATACAATATCCAACAACCCGTTCAATATATGAATCAAACACGAATATAACGAACTCAAAACGTCGATACGATTAAACTAAATTCATTGGGGCATTATATCGAATACGTTGTGGCCAAACTCCGATTGTTTACAATCAAATCTCAATAAGCCACCATCAAATCCCCCAAGAAGTTTTTCAAACCAGCAAACATCTTCCAAAAGATCAATAATCCAAAATGAATATCCGAAAACGTGATTATAACGACAATTAATCGAAAACCCCCAATTTCAACCCGATATTCAAGGTGTTCTTGAATAATTTCTCAATAATCCAATGAATCCTTATACAAACTCATAATCATATACATATCCCTTCATATAACATGATTATAACGTCCAAAACATCATATTTCAACATAGAATCGAAATCCAAGGTGTTGAAGAAATTACCTCTTGAAGATCCAACCACTTCGATCCGAAGAACACGAGTTTAATCGAGTATCCAAGCTTCCCAAAGGATTGAAGGTGAAGAAAAATACACACTCAAATGATAATCGATGAAGAAATCTCTCCCTCAAGACCCTCTCTCGCGTATGAAGGTGAAAGAATGAAGAAATGAGCTGAAATGCTAAAAAAAACGAAATTATAGGGGTTGACTGTCTGTCGGACACGGCCCGTGCCGATCGGGCACTGCGGCGCGCAGAATCGGGCAGGGACTCGACTGTGTCCTGCTTGACACGGTCGCGGCGCGAAGGGGCCTTCCGATAGTGACCCGTCCGACAGCGACTCGGCATGACTCGACCGTGTCCTGGAACACAGTCGGGCGTCTGGGCAGTCGGTTCTGGCTTATCCGGAAGAGTTTGACTCGACCGTGCTAGACGACACGGTCGGGTCCTGTGGCAGAGACTTCGGCATTTCCGGACGAGTACAGCACGGGCCGTGTCGGACGACACGGCCGAGTTCGGTCGGCAGTGATCGGCCAATAACTGAAAAATGAGCGGGTGAGCTAAAACGACCATAACTCTCTCGTCCGGACTCCGATTGACTCACCGTTTGAACCATTGGAAAGATAACTCGATGTTCTATAATATTGCAAAGATTTAGAATTTTTGGAGTTACCAAAAATTAATGGTGATCTAACAAAGTCGAACTCATATGAGGAAAGTTGAAACAATGAACAATAACGATACACAACTCGAAGTTTTTCCGAACGGTGAACACGGTGAATGAACATGATTGATGAATGATTATAAATGAGTGAAAATCCACTGAGTGACAATCACCGAATGAAATTGCTGAATGATAATGACTGAATTACAACCGGGTATTACATACACCCCCCCTTAAAACAGTTTCGTCCCCGAAACTAAGAGTCAAACAACTCGGGATAACTCTCCCGCATACTATCCTCGGTTTCCCAACTAGCCTCTTCGACTCCGTGTCTAGACCACTGAATCTTGACTAAAGGAATCGACTTATTTCTCAACTGTTTGATTCGCCGCTCTAAGACTCGTATAGGACGCTCCTCATATGAATGATCATCCGCGATCTCGATTACGTCGAACTGAAGTATGTGACTCGGGTCGGCAACATACTTCCGCAATTGAGAGATGTGAAACACATTATGAATTCGGCTCAATGCCGGAGGTAAAGCCAATCGATAAGCTTACTCGCCTACTCGATCCAAAATTTCAAACGGTCCAATGAATCTCGGACTCAACTTCCCCCATTTTCCAAAACGGAAAATACCTCGACTCGGGCATACCTTGACCAAAACGTGGTCACCCATCTCGAACTCTAGTGGTCGACGACGATTATCTGCATATGATTTCTGTCGACTCTGAGTTGTCAACATACGACTCTTGATCAAAGCTACCTTCTCCCGGGCGGCTATAAGCATATCGAGCTCGGTGCCGATTGATTCTGACAAGTCATCCCAACACAAAGGAGATCGACAACGACGACCGTACAAGGCCTCGTAAGGTGCCATCTTAATGGAAGCATGCCAACTATTATTATACGTGAACTCGATCAACGGTAGTTGGGCTTCCCAATCGTCCTTCCAATCGAGGACGCAAGCTCTCAACATGTCCTCTAATGTCTGAATAGTCCTCTCTGATTGTCCGTCGGACTGAGGATGAAAGGCAGTACTGAGATTAAGCTGAGTTCCCATAGCACGATGAACTGATTTCCAAAAATGGGATACAAATCATCCGTCACGATCGGAAACGATACTCTTAGGAGTACCGTGCAGTCTCACTATCTCCTTGATGAACAACTGAGCCAGTCTCTCGGGACCCCACGTATCCTTGATCTCAAGGAAATGATCTGATTTAGTTAAGCGGTCCACAATCACCCAGATCGTATTCATGCCACGACGACTCGTCGGCAAACTCGTGATGAAATCCATAGAAATGTCTTCCCACTTCCACTCCGGAATAGGTAGAGGTTTCAGCATACCTGCCGGTCGCTGATGTTCAATCTTAACTTGTTGACAGGTTAAGCATTCGAAACAAATTCTGCGACTTCTTGCTTCATATTACTCCACCAATAATTTTGTTTCAAGTCCTTGTACATCTTGCTGGACCCCGGATGAATAGAATAAGGGGTAGCATGAGCTTCTCTCAAAATAGAGTTTTTCAACTCGTCATTCGCCGATACGCACAACCGGTTCTTAAACCTCAAAAGTCCATCCTCGTGGACCAAGAATCCAGGGGCTTTCCCCTGAGCCACATCTTCACGGATGCGCAACAATGAAGGGTCTGAACTCTGATTCTCTCTGATTACCTCCTCAAGTGATGATGAAATCTCTAACATACAAAGCTGTCCCTGAACTCGCTGAAGCCAGACCTCAATCTCGGGTCTAAGGAATTCCTACTGAAGCTCCTTCTGAACTGTTAAACGAGCAAGCATCTGCTCCTGAACGGACTTACGACTCAAGGCGTCGGCGATAACGTTCGCCTTGCCCGGGTGGTAAAGGATCTCGATAACAAAATTTTTGATTAGTTCCAACCACCGCCTCTGTCGCATATTTAACTCCTTGTGTGTAAATATATACTTCAACTCTTGTGATTGGTGAAGATCTGACAGGTGATGCCATAAAGGTAACGACGCCAAATTTCCAACGCGAAAACCACGGTTGCTAGCTCCGGCCGTGGGTTGGATAATTAACCAGCTAATCCGAGGAAACATCGGATTTCCTTAATATCTTTCGGAGGTTGCCAATCTCGGATAGTCTCCGTCTTCTGAGGGTCGACACAAACTCTGTCAGATGAAATTACATGCCCGAGAAAGTCACTTCGGACCTCCAGAACTCACATTTGGAAAACTTTCCATAAAGTTGCTCTCGTCTCAACACGTCGAGAACCTGATGAAGATGAACCTCGTGTTCCTCTCGGCTACGAGAATAAATCAAAATGTTGTCGATGAAGACAACAACAAACTGATCCAAAAAGTCGATGAAAACCCGATTCATTAATTCCATGAATACCGCAGGTGCAATAGTTAGCCCGAACGGCATAACTACGAACTCATAATGACCATAGCGTGTACGAAACGCTGTCCTCGCGATATCCGACTCTCGAATCCGCAACTGGTGATATCCAGATCTTAAGTCAATCTTGGAAAATCTCAAGCTCACGAAGTTGATCTAAAAGATCATCAATACGAGGTAAAGGATACTACTCTTGATCATCACCCTGTTCAACTCCTGGTAATTAATACACACACGAGACGAGCCATCCTTCTCCTTGACAGATCACACTGGTGCTCCTCACGGGGACGTAATCGGTCGGAGATAACCTTTCTCGAACTACTCCTCAAGTTAAATCTTCAACTCCTGCATTCTGGTCGGGGCCATCCGATACGGTGCCTTCGATAAAGGGGACGTACCGGCTCCAACTCACCCCTGAATTCCCCTACTCTATGTGAAGGCAACCAGATAACTCGTCTGGAAATACATCGTCAATCGATGACAATGATACCACGAATGATTGAACATTTCGATTGCCCTAGAATGGTCAATCGATAAAAAGAGATACCAATAATGATTGAACAACTCGATTGCCTTAGAAAGGCCAATCGATGAAGATGATACAATGAATGTTTGAATAACTCGATTGCCTTTGAAAGGCCAATCGATGAAAATGATACAATGAATGATTGAATGACTCGATTGTCTTAGAAAGGCCAATCGATGAAAATGATACAATGAATGATTGAATAACTCGATTGCCTTAAAACGGCCAATCGATGGAAATGATACAAGGAATGATTGAATAACTCGATTGCCTTAGAAAGGCCAATCGATGAAAATGATACAATGAATGATTGAATAGTTCGATTGCGGAATTTCTCTGCTTTCGTCATAATAATACTTCTTCTGGAACAACGGGGATTACTTCCACAAGCACATATTCGACAACCAACGACGGAAAGATAGCGACCAAACGCTAACAAACACTGAGGATAGTATCAAGACGATCAAACCAACTAATACCGAAAATTACATCGTCTTAAGATAAATTCACCACGATTAGATCCATCAACCAATCGCGGTCATTAAGCTTAATTCGGTATGATTCCGAAAATTCTTCCATCGTCAGGTAGACCGATGGTATGAGGTCCACAATCAATATGACTAAACCCAAATAAGTCTATACAAGCATGATACGAAAAAGAATGAATACGGAGTACCAAAGATCAAAAGGTACACACAAGTTGAAATAAAATTACGAGTATACGAAATCATTCGGACCACGGATCGTCGATCCTTCTCATCATATGAATGCAGGACTTGCCGGTGCCCGAACCGGACGCCTCGTCGATAAATACGAGCTCCAACTCTATTTTCTTCCATTGTCTTAAGCAGCGATGACAAAGATCGATTAAACGTCGGTTGCTTCGGGCTCGAGATGCCGCCGGAGCCGACTTGGAGTCCTTTCGGCAAAAACGGGCCTTATGCCCAAAATTCCCACAATTATAGCACGTGATAGATGGTTTCAGACACTCAGTGCTGAAATGACCCGGCGTTCCACAATTGAAACAGGTGATGGCCGAACTGGCCGCTCGGGAATGAGATCCCGCACGATTATGCGCCGTAGGAGGTCGCTCAGAAACGATAGGACTCACACGAGGCTTCTTGAAGGTTGACTGACCGCCTTCGGATTGATTACGCTTCGTTGATTTCTTGCTGACAAATGAAGGTTGTTGTTCAGCACTTTCCTTAGCAGCTGGCTCATACGGGAGAGTTCTCTCGATTAATCCGGTCAGAGTGGCGCAATGATGATTGAGCAACTGCACATGGGTCATCATGGCCTGCATAAAAGTGAGTGGATCAACCCGAACATCTTCTGATCGAGCCGAGTCCTGGGCACGATTTCCCGGCAGCGAGTGATTATTTCTCGGGTTTCGGTCCGCACCGCGGCCTCTCCCCGTGCATCCCCTGACAACTCTCTCCATACTGAAGTAGGAAGGTCGCATAATGATTATATTACCCGCATGATTAGCACGTTATGATTATGTCATGAGATGATGAAAATGAGTATACATGCTCTAACTTAGTGATTATATGAATGATTTACTGAAGTTACATGATTATCTGATGAAATTCTTAAAATGATTATCTTGAATAACTTAACAAGATTGATAATATGATCATACAGATTGACAATTGAGTAATGAAATGAATTGAGTAATTAATGAGTTAACATGATCGTCCTGATTAGTAACTGAGTAATGAAATGGATTAAGTGATTAATGAGTTAACATGATCGTCCTAATCACAATGAATGATGATGTTTGAGGATTGTTAATTGATGAATTATGAATGAATGATAATTGCCAGAAATTATACCATGGCGTTAGAAGTCTTACGCTTCTTTTCTGTCGATTGGCTCAAGATTCGCACAGGTCACACGTGACGCGAAAATCCAATGATACTAGTCCGATGACGATGATTTCAAATGAGACATGACTCGGAAGGTAGTATTCAAAACCACGCTCTGATACCAACTCTGTAACACCCCAAACTAGGCGGATATTACAGTGCCGTGGATCCCCAACTGGGACCCACCAGGCAAATGAAAATGAATGAATTACACAGGATAAATGTAGTACCGAACCACATTAAAACAGTAATTACTCCGATGAGGAGTTTAATTACAACACACCAGGACAATACCGAATACTAGTGTATTTTATATGAAGATAAAATACACAACACTGAATGAAACGGAGTATCCAAATGAAAGTCTGCAGCGGAAAATAAAGGACAATAACATGAATAACTGAAAGATTGGGGCCCCCTACTAGTATCATTGGGACTCCTCGACGTCAGCGTGTTCTCCCCGTACTTTTGCTTTGCCAAGACCTGAAAAACAAAATCCCCAAACGGGGTCAGTTACAAAGAACAACAATCCTCCAGAGTTGAATAAACACAATCATATAATATGTAGTATAAACCACAAGTTCGATCAAAATGAAAAGGTTAGATTATAACCCAATCTTGTTGAAAACATACGCAATCAAACATGCTGTATGAGTCAACTAACAGTATGGCTCAAAGGGGTGGCGCCACACTTCGCCCGGGATGGAAATGTGTCCGTGCACAAGCCACCAACGAGTATCAATCGAATACACGCGTGATCTTATGCCTAATCAGTCTCACGAAGCAATCGACTCGTGTGCACAGTCCAATGTGAGGCCAACAACCAACACACGACATAAATGTGCCCCACATGAAAATCCTACACATACCAACCGGCATGCCAGTATGACCCGGAATGCCACGATATAACAAAAGTGACATCGAAAATGAATAATGACTCACCGAGATGGAATGATAGTGAAGTAAATGACAGCTCAATGAAATGATTGGAACCGTCGTTCCTTATGACTGAAGTGATTAATTGACAATAACAAGTTTTGATATGGTTAATACAATGATGAATGAGTTATGATTATGAATGAACAACAACAAAAGGGATGAATATCCTTTTAACCGAGTAAGAATCAACTTACACAATACCGGTGACAATTATCCTTCCACGAACAACGTCCTAATTGAGATACCGGTCGCTCGAACAACCTTGAATTATACAATATCCAACAACCCGTTCAATATATAAATCAAACACGAATATAACGAACTCAAAACGTCGATACGATTAAACTAAATTCATTAGGGCATTATATCGAATACGTTGTGGCCAAACTCCGATTGTTTACAATCAAATCTCAATAAGCCACCATCAAATCCCCCAAGAAGTTTTTCAAACCAACAAACATCTTCCAAAAGATCAATAATCCAAAATGAATATCCGAAAACGTGATTATAACGATAATTAATCGAAAACCCCCAATTTCAACTCGATATTCAAGGTGTTCTTGAATAATTCCTCAATAATCCAATGAATACTTATACAAACTCATAATCATATACATATCCCTTCATATAACATGATTATAACGTCCAAAACATCATATCTCAACATAGAATCGAAATCCAAGGTGTTGAAGAAATTACCTCTTGAAGATCCAACCACTTCGATCCGAAGAACACGAGTTTAATCGAGTATCCAAGCTTCCCAAAGGATTGAAGGTGAAGAAAAATACACACTCAAATGATAATTGATGAAGAAATCTCTCCCTCAATACCCTCTCTCGCGTATGAAGGTGAAAGAATAAAGAAATGAGCTGAAATGCTCAAAAAAAACGAAATTATAGGGGTTGACTGTCTGTCGGACACGGCCCGTGCCGATCGGCACGGTCGCGGCGCGCAACTGGCCGACAGGGACTCGACCGTGTCCTGCTTGACATGGTCGCGGTGCGAAGGGGCCTTCCGATAGTGACCCGTCCGACAGCGACTCGGCATGACTCGACCGTGTCCTGGAACACGGTCGGGCGTCTGGGCAGTCGGTTCTGGCTTATCTGGAAGAGTTTGACTCGGCCGTGCCAGACGACACGGTCGGGTCCTGTGGCAGAGACTTCGGCATTTCCGGACGAGTACAGCACGGGCCGTGTCGGACGACACGGCCGAGTTCGGTCGGCAGTGATCGGCCAATAACTGAAAAATGAGCGGGTGAGCTAAAACGACCATAACTCTCTCGTACGGACTCCGATTAACTCAACGTTTGAACCATTGGAAAGATAACTCGATGTTCTATAATATTGCAAAGATTTAGAATTTTTGGAGTTACCAAAAATTAATGGTGATCTAACAAAGTCGAACTCATATGAGGAAAGTTGAAACAATGAACAATAACGATACACAACTCGAAGTTTTTCCAAACGGTGAACACGGTGAATGAACATGATTGATGAATGATTATAAATGAGTGAAAATCCACTGAGTGACAATCACCGAATGAAATTGCTGAATGATAATGACTGAATTACAATCGGGTATTACATTCCTGACTGCCGCTTACATCTTGAACAGATGTCCTTCCAACTCCGTTCGTAAAACTCCACATGAGATGTGAGAGGGCAGGAAACCAAGTCTTAATCAAATTAGGATTTGGGGATGTCCCGCCTATGTCAAGAAGACTAAGGTGGAAAAGTTGGAAGCGAGGTCCGCGAAGGGATGTTTCATTGTTTTCCCATTTGGGATGATGGGTTATATAATCTACATGCCCGAATATTGAAATATCATTTTTGCTTTGCAAGCACACTTCCTGGAAGATGAGTTCATTCAGGAAGGCGGAGCAGGTAGAAGTATTTCATTGGAAGAATACAATGAAACTCCTCACGAGACACCTGTGCAAAAAAATAGAACTGAACATTCTGAAACACAAGTACAACCACCTCGTAGGTCTAGTAGGGTGTCTCATTTACCTGAGAGGTATGGCCTTGTACACTTGGAGAAGATGGGTCTCCATAAGGTTCCAAGTGATAGCCAAGAGACTGACCCAAAGACCTATGACCAAGCGATGGTGGATGTAGACCCCACGAAATGGCGTGAAGCTATAGAAACTGAGATAGACTCGATGCATGTCAATCAGGTCTGGACTCTAGTAGACCGCCCGAAGGGCATAGTGCCTATTGGGAACAAGTGGATCTACAAGAGAAAGACTAATGGAGATGGCAAGGTTGACGCCTATAAGGCCAGGCTAGTGGCAAAGGGATATACCCAGAATGAAGGGATCAATTACCACGATACCTTCTCGCCCGTAGCTATGATCAAGTCTATTCGCATGAGGCTTGCTATAGCTGCCTACCACGATTATGAGATATGGAAAATAAACATAAAGACGGCTTTCCTTAATGGATTCCTCGAGGAGGAAATCTATATGGAGCAGCCTAAAGGCTTTATGTCCGAGGTCGATATTCAGAAAGTGTGCAAACTTCAGCATTCCATTTATGGACTGAAGCAAGCATCGCGTAGTTGGAACCTTTGTTTTGACGAGGTGGTAAAAGAGTCTTACTTCATGCAAAATGAAGAGGAACCTTGTGGATACAAGAGGGTTAGTGGGAGCAAGATCGCATTCTTAGTACTATATGTAGATGACATTCTACTAATAGGAAATGATGTGGGAATGCTCATTTCTATAAAATATTGGGTTTCGAGTAATTTCTCCAGGAAAGACTTGGGAGAAGCAACCTATATTCTTGGTATTCGGCTCTATTGGTATAGAGAGAATATAACAATAGGTCTTTCCCAAGCCCTTTATATAGATAATATCTTAAAGCGATTTAAAATGGATGATTCTAATAGAGGGTTCCTTCCGATGCAAAATGGAATAAAACTCTCCTCGAAGATGTGTCCTCAAAGTGAGGAACAACGAAAGGAAATGAGTAATATACCATATGCTTCGGCCGTGGGTAGCCTTATGTATGCTATGTTGTGTACAAGACCTGACATTGCGCATGCTGTGAGTGTGGTAAGTAGGTTTCAGGCAAACCTAGGTAGGGAACATTGGACTGCCGTAAAGAATGTTTTAAAGTACTAGAGAAGGACTAGAGATATGGTTCTTATGTATGGCGGTGGAGAATTGGATGTGGTGGGGTTTACTGATTCGGACTTCCAAGGATAGAAGGATGAATCGATGTCTACTTCTAGCTACATATTTACTCTTAATGGAGGATTAGTATCTTGGCATAGCGCCAAGTAAAGCGCGACTGCTGATTCCACCTGTCAGGCTGAGTATCAAGAACCCTCGGAGGCTTCCAAGGAAGGGTTCTGGATTAAGAAGTTTTTGGGAGAACTTCAAGTTATACCATGTGCTGAGCTGCCTGTTCCACTGTACTGCGACAACGACGGAGCTGTAGCGCAGGCCAAGGAGCCCAGGTTTCACAATAGCACCAAACACATTAAGAGGAAGTATCATCTCATAAGAGAATTTTTTCGCAAGGGATACATTGTGCTGCATAGAGTAGACTCAGCCGACAACATCGCTGATCCACTGACCAAGCTACTTCCTCAGATTAGCTTGTAGCGTCATCTGGAGAACATGGATATTAGATACCATAGTGTGTGGCATTGGGTGCAAGTGGGAGATTGTTAGGAGTATGCCCTCGAATGCCACTCAGAGGATGTTGAGTGAGGGCATTGTACTTGTAATTATGTAAATTATTATCATAAGGCAAATGGATGTTTCTTTATATACTGGTAGTTACTGGCATTCCTAACTCGTAAATATACATATAGAAACTAGTTCGTGTATTTGAGAGCAAAACATTCCACCCCTTATTGGATAAGGGGGTCGGCACTGGAAAGGTTTATAGCTCAAATACTTAATCGTTCGCAAGTCGATGAAACTTGACTGGATGTTAAGTTTATGTGAAGACTTGTATGATGTGTTCTTTGTCATGGAGACTGCCTGTCGAACACTAATGGTTAGTGGGAGCACACGTTATAGGTATGTTAATTGGAGTAGTATATTCAAACCGACTCACCCTCGATTCGTCACACGGATTTCACTCCGGGACAGTCAATGACAGAATCGAAAGGTTGTGATAGGTATTCGTGAACCTTCGACTTGAGGATTTAGTAGGGATGCGCTTGTGATGCAAGATTTTCATTAATGTAGTTCAACCCTGTAAACCGGAAGGCGGGGGTAAACCTCGACGTGCATATTGACGGGCAAGTAGCATGTAAAACCCTAAAATTCTAAAACCTAAATTCCGTATAATTTTGAAATTTCACCTAAACTTTGAAATATTATTATTATTGTCCTAAACTTATGATTATACATTTAAATTAATACTAAACTAGATATGAATTAAAAGAAAATCAAAGGGTACGAGATTTTAACACTTCTATAATTAAATTGACCATACTTGAAGATGTTTCATGCCAAATCCAAATTACTAGCTTCAATCTCGGCTCATCATTATATCTATAACCGAATACATTGAATTTCCAATTAACACAATTAAGGGAGTTTTCAATACTTGCCATATTTGCCACACAATCCTTATCATACGTTTTCTTTCAATAAAGGATAAAAGGAAAACGTTTTCTTTGACCCCTTCATTCCTCCTCATACGTATTCTCAAGAAACAAAACACATACACACTTTTCTCTCTCAAAAATCCATCATATAATCGATTGTGGTTGCTGCTGTGTTGATCGAACAAGGAGGGTTGCTGCGGGAAATTGTTGCTGTGGTTCGTGATTTGTGGGTGAAGGGTTTGTAAATCGTGGGGTGTTCTATTGCTCTTGTTCTTTCCTGTTTCGAGTCATCTAAGGTACACCCATATCGTTTTCTCTTTGCCACTCTTAATCATACGACCTGAACAATGATCTAAAACAAATCTTAATCATGCTTACTGTGTCCTTATTGCTGATTGAATCGTTACATTTGAAACTATAAGAAATCGCCACATGAAATCATACAAAAATAATAGAGAGATACGCCACTTTGTAATTGTTTTGTGTCGTGTATTTGGGACTGTTTTGGTGTCGTTTGTTTCCAGCCATGTTGAATATATTACAACACTAGACAAGCCCTAAGAATCTGTCATAATTAATCATTAATGAGATGTTAAAAGCTGAAAACCCTAGAAATTTATTAGGGGTCGGATTAGGGTTTAAAGTGTAAGGTTTGTTGTGATTTTATGAAGTTTCTGCAGTGCAGAATTTTGATCAGGTTGTGCGGCGTACAAAATAATGATACCAACATAGTTTTCTGAGTTTATTGAGTCTAAAATCAAGTTCATGATGTGTAATTTATGCATGTCAAATTTCATAGTGTTTTGAGGTCGGTAAGGGTACTCTTTGAATTTTACAAGTTAAGTGTGCAAACCTGTCAAACTAAGTCTGAAATATCAGCTGGAATGGGGGATTTTTCATTGGCCGACCATAAGGTCTTAAGAGCTATAAATTAGTATAGTGAATATCTGGCTTGTTAGTTTACTTCTGGAATTTTTGGGAAATTTTGTGAATTTTCTAAACTGATCTAACAGACCCAAACTTTAAAGGTATCACAGCAGGTCAATTTTCTGGGTAGGTCTGGGAATACGATTTTTGTAGGGTGCTTATACTTAATAATAAAATCTGGGAAAATTCAAGTATATTTATAAGACATTATAGCTTCTGTGAGAATTTTGGTAAATTTTTATTTTGAATTATGCTATGGTATTAAAATTCATTAAGAGGATCTAATTTTTGTTATGAAACCAGTCATTTGAAGAACATGTATGTATTGTATCATCTAAGATTCATTAATAAGTATGAACCCTTAAAATACACTTAAACATTTATTATGATATTATTGGTAACATGTTAACATAATTCCAATCACAAGACCCTAATCACATTAATGAATGATGTTAAATAATTAAGAAACCGTTATGACATTATGAGCTAATAAGCATAAAATAAACCTAATTTGTGTAGATTCGCTGAAGAAGGAGTAAACTCTAATCTTTATATCTTCTGACGTGTTTTGCATTTTGCGGTTGGAGGTACGGATATTCTTGATACCCATTCTCTTTACCATTGTATCGGTGTTCGTTTGTTTCGTTATTCGTACAGATATTCTTGAACCTTTGATATGATACATTTGATATGAACCTTTGATATGAACTTTCATATGATATGCCATTTGAACACTTGATTTGATACCCGAGCCAAGTTCGTTTCCTAGCCATGAAGGTAACATGGCCGTGTCATTGATGCACCAATGGCATGACTCTAGTGTGGTTGAGTGATGTTCCACACCGTCCCATTTGATAATTATATTTATTATGGCCAATATGATTTGTTCGGGGCGTATGGATGCATCCTAGGTTCGGTTCGTATTTGATTGGATATGACATGATTATGATATGATATGTTCGGTGATTGATGCTTGTGTGCAATACACGTCTTTCACATGTTCGGAGTCACTACTCCATGGTTACTATGATATTTGATTTGTTTTATGTTCGCTCGTGGTAGATTAATGACTTTTCCTTACTTTTGATATCCATTCATTTATACTTCATTTCCCAATGCACCGTACTTTATATGTTCGTTCCTTATCATTTGGTTTTGTTTATATATATACATTTCACTGGCTTTTAAAGCTCAAATGCATTTTCCTTTTTCTGCGGTATCTAAGCTAGAGTCGGGGTTGCTTTGGGGTTGAGAGTTGAGCTTGCGGAGACTTTACCCTAGTCATCTTAGATTTATTTTGCTATTGTTAGGACATTGTTTAGACTTGGATGATTTGTTATTCATCCCTTTGGAGTATTTCTCTTCGTTGAACTTATGTTTTGGTTTAAGTCATTTCGACTTAACTCCTTTTGATTATTTATGTTTAAGACTTCCGCTTGCGTTTATTTATTTGTATGTTCTGATTTGCCACTATAATGTGATACTTCTACCCTTGTGGGGTAGGGGTGTTACAATTATGGTATCGGAGCTTTAGGTTCGACCTGTAGAACTTAGGCTATGACCTGTGAGGATTTGGGTAGACATTAGGTTTCCTTCTGCGTATTTTCCTTTCATACTTCATCTTTATTTGAACTTACAAATCGTTTTGATGATCATTCAGATGGTGTATACGCGTAGAAATCCTAATGGGGATGATATCCCTGACTTCGAGTCCATGATAGCCGCTGCTTTGGCTAATGCTCTCCCGAATCTCTCTGCTGAATTGAGAACCAGAATCGTCGATGACATCAGAAATGGTGCTGGTTCGTCGGGTGGCGGTGCTCCACCTATCGGGATACATGGTTGGATTGAAAAGTTTACTAAGCTTAAACCTCTTTCTTTCCGATCTGCTGCCACCCCCACGGAGGCAGAAGATTGTATCACTCATATGGAGAAGTTGTTCAAAGTCTTGGGTTGTGGTGATGAATTCAAGACGCTTTTGGCTACTTTCAAGTTGGAAGGCGATGCGTTGAATTGGTGGAAGGCATATGTTCTGGCTAAGGGAGAGAACTTTGCTGACACTTGTGCATGGAATACTTTCTGTGACATCTTCTATAAGCAGTGCTTTCCTTTCTCCGAGCAGCAAAGGTATGAGCGCGAGTATGGGGCTATTCATCAGTTGGATCGGGAATCGTCTGGAGAGTATATGCAGAGGTTTCTGAGGTTGGCTAGTTTTGTTGGACCGATTGCGGGTGATGCTCATAGGCAGGCTAGGCACTTTAAGTGGGGGCTGAAGAAGTGGATATTAGACCGGATCGTGAATACTGATTACACCGATGTTGCACTAGTAGCGGACGCGGCCCGCAATATTGAGCTACTTCATGCTGATAGAGGTTCGAACAAGAGGGACAGGGATGGTGATCGTATTAACTACAGGGGTCGTCAGGACCAGGGTCAGGAGCATAGGGGTCGTCGCATTGTGGTGTTGAGCACGTGGGTCGCCAGGATCGGGGTTTTGATCAGGCGACAGGAGTACAGGGGTCGGGATCGAGGGTTACCGGGTAGGAATGGGAATGACCGCTGTGGTTATGGCAACAACAACCAGCGTCAGTACAGGGATCAGTCAACTCGAGGTTCTCATCAGGGTCGTTCTTCAGGTTCTTCGGATCAGAGGAGGCCTACTGAGGCCTTACCTCCTCCACCTCTCTGTGCTACTTGCGGGAAGCCTCACTCGGGCGTTTGTCACAAAGCTACTGGAGGATGTTTCACTTGCGGGTCCACTAATCACAAGGTGAGGGATTGTCCCCAGGAGAAACGGATTACATCAGTGAACTCCGCTAAGCCAGCTCCTACTATGGATCGTGTTTATGCTACGACGCGTGATCAGGCAGAGAACTTATCAGGTACTATTACTGGCATTCTTTACATTGGTGATCGTACAGTTTTTGCATTATTTGATACTGGTGCCACACACTCCATTATATCTGTTGCATTTGCCAAGAAACTTAATGTGACCCCAACACCACTAACAAATCGTATATCCATCTCAACACCAATGAAAAACCATGTACTCATTGAACATGAATATGTCAATTGTCCCTTACGGTTTGATGACCGCATTCGCCTGGCAAATTTGCTCCCTATTGATATGATCGATTTTGATGTGATTTTGGGCATGGATTGGTTGGCTTCGCATAGAGCTACCATTGATTGCCATGCCAAAAATGTGATCTTCGGCGACTTGTATCAGCCTGATTTTATTTATCATGGTTCTCAACCTCTTAAATCTGTTAAAATTATTTCTGCCATGAAGGCACGAACCTTGATTTCCCATGGTTGCCAAGGTTTTCTGGCTTCTATTAAAGATACATCTTTGAAGAGTCCTAGTATTGAAAGTCTTCTTGTCGTACGAGAGTTTCCCGACGTTTTCCCCGACGAACTTCCTGGTATACCTCCTGCTAGGGAAGTTGAGTTTGGCATTGAGTTGATCCCAGGTGCTGAACCTATTTCCAAAGCTCCGTACCGTATGGCGCCCCTAGAGTTGAAGGAGTTGAAGGAACAGTTACAGGAACTCTTGGAGAATGGTTTCATCCGACCCAGTGTCTCTCCTTGTGGTGCACCTGTTTTGTTTGTTAAGAAGAAGGATGGAAGTATGCGACTGTGTATAGACTATCGTGAGCTTCACCGTATCACTATCCATAATCGTTATCCTCTTCCGCGTATCGATGATTTGTTTGATCAATTACAAGGGGCTAAGTTCTTTTCGAAAATCGATTTGAGGTCCGGTTATCACCAATTACGTGTGAAGGAGCAAGATGTTCCTAAGACCGCATTCCGTACCCGATATGGTCACTACGAGTTTTTGGTTATGCCCTTCGGTTTGACAAATGCTCCCGCTGTATTTATGGATCTTATGAATCGCGTATTCCACGAGTATCTCGACAAGTTCGTTGTTGTTTTCATCGACGACATTCTTGTTTATTCCAAGACTGAAGGAGATCATGAGCAACATCTCCGGATTGTTTTGGAGACTCTTCGGCAGCAGAAGTTGTATGCCAAGTTGTCGAAGTGTGAGTTTTGGCTAAAGCAAGTTGCATTCCTTGGTCATATTGTATCCGCAGATGGCATCACCATGGATCCATCTAAGGTTGAGGCTATCACCAAGTGGCCGAGACCTACTACTGTGACTGAGGTTAGGAGTTTTACGGGACTTCCGGCTACTATCGACGTTTTGTTGAGGGTTTCTCACGGTTGGAGTTACCTTTGACGCAACTGATGAGGAAGGGTGAGAAGTTTGTTTGGACGGAGGAGCGCGAGCAAAGTTTCGAAGAGTTGAAACATAGATTGGTGTCGGCTCCTATTTTGACTCTTCCATCTGGTTCTGGGGGCTATCAGATTTATAGTGACGCGTCGAAGAAGGGTTTAGCCGTGTCCTTATGCAAAGACGGTAAGGTGATTGCTTATGCTTCGAGGCAATTAAAACCTTATGAAGAGAATTATCCTACTCATGATCTAGAGTTGGCTGCGGTAGTTTTTGCTTTGAAGATTTGGAGACACTACTTGTATGGCGAATCGTGTGATATCTTTACTGACCACAAGAGTCTCAAGTATATCTTCACTCAGAAGGAACTTAACATGAGACAAAGAAGGTGGTTGGAACTCCTTAAGGATTATGATGTGAATATTCAATACCATCCGGGCAAGGCGAATGTTGTTGCCGATGCGCTTAGCCGGAAGTCTGGTATGATTGCTAGTTTAGAGTTTGAACCAAGGGTTCTTCATGATCTAGAACTTTTGGATGTTGAACTTTGTGTACGAGGTTATGAAGGATATTGGGCTAGTATGAAGAATGAATCCAATCTTATACTACGGATTAAGGAAGCCCAAAGGGATGATGGTGAGCTTTGGGCTGTGGTTCAGAATGTTCAGGAGGGTAAGCAGTCGGAGTTCAGGGTAGATGACTCTGGTGTAGTATGGTTTGAAAATCGACTTTGTGTTCCTAACGATCCTGAGTTGCGTGAGGCTGTGTTGTCAGAGGCCCATAGTTCCCCATTCACTATCCATCTTGGTTCTACCAAGATGTACAGGGATCTTAAGCAACACTTTTGGTGGAACGGCATGAAACAGGATGTAGCCTTGTATGTTGCTAGGTGTATGACTTGCCAGCAGGTCAAAATCGAACATCAGAGGGCTAGTGGTTTGCTGCAACCATTAGATATCCCTACTTGGAAGTGGGATGAGATTTCCATGGACTTTGTTACTAGTTTACCTCTTACTCGGAGAAGACATGATGCAATTTGGGTAGTTGTCGATCGTCTAACCAAATCTGCCCATTTCTTACCTATTCGTATGGATTTTCGTGTTAGTAGATCAAGGAAATTTTTCAACAGAGATTGTTAGACTTCATGGTACTCCGACATGTATCGTGTCGCAGAGATCCGCGGTTTACTTCTCGCTTTTGGAAAAGCCTACATAAAGCTTGGGGTACACGTCTTAAGTTTAGCACGGCTTTTCATCCACAGATGATGGTCACCGAGAGGACCATTCAGACTTTAGAATACATGTTGAGGGCATGTGCTTTGGAGTGGACGGGAAGTTGGGACGAATACTTGTGCTTGGTGGAGTTTGCTTATAATAATAGTTGGCATGCTAGCATCAATGCAGCACCGTATGAGCTTTTATATGGGAGGAAATGTAGAGCACCCATTTGTTGGGACGAAGTAGGTGAACGTGTGATCGAGGGACCGGAACTTATTCAAATCACTAATGAGAAAGTGGTTGTAGCCAAGGAGAAGCTGAAAGAGGCTCGCACTCGACAGAAGAGTTATGCTGATAAGCGTCGACGTGACTTGGAGTTTCAGGTTGGGGATCGTGTATTTCTGAAAGTATCGCCGTTCAGAGGTGTGAAACGTTTTGGGATCAAAGGGAAGCTTAGTCCTCGATTCATTGGACCGTTCGAAATTCTTGAACGTATTGGGGAGGTTTCTTATCGCTTGGCTCTACCTCCTCAGTTATCACATATTCATAATGTCTTCCATGTATCTCTTCTGAGGGGATACAATTATCATCCGTTGCATGTGGCGTCTTATCCTTTTGATCAGATTCAGCCTGATATGTCTCTTTCTGAGGAACCCGAAGCTATTTTGGATCGACAAGATAGGGTCATGAGAAACAAAGTCATTCCATTCGTTAAGATTCTTTGGAAGAATCACCCAGAGCGTGAAGCAACCTGGGAGACCGAGGAATCGATGCGAACAAGTTATCCTCATTTCTTTTCATAGTCCGGTACGTATCTATTTCGCTTTCATTTCAATTTCGCGGACGAAATTTTTCTTTTAGAGGGGAAGAGTTGTAAAACCCTAAAATTCTAAAACCTAAATTCCGTATAATTTTGAAATTTCACCTAAACTTTGAAATATTATTATTATTGTCCTAAACTTATGATTATACATTTAAATTAATACTAAACTAGATATGAATTAAAAGAAAATCAAAGGGTAGGATATTTTAACACTTCTATAATTAAATTGACCATACTTGAAGATGTTTCATGCCAAATCCAAATTACTAGCTTCAATCTCGGCTCATCATTATATCTATAACCGAATACATTGAATTTCCAATTAACACAATTAAGGGAGTTTTCAATACTTGCCATATTTGCCACACAATCCTTATCATACGTTTTCTTTCAATAAAGGATAAAAGGAAAACGTTTTCTTTGACCCCTTCATTCCTCCTCATACGTATTCTCAAGAAACAAAACACATACACACTTTTCTCTCTCAAAAATCCATCATATAATCGATTGTGGTTGCTGCTGTGTTGATCGAACAAGGAGGGTTGCTGCGGGAAATTGTTGCTGTGGTTCGTGATTTGTGGGTGAAGGGTTTGTAAATCGTGGGGTGTTCTATTGCTCTTGTTCTTTCCTGTTTCGAGTCATCTAAGGTACACCCATATCGTTTTCTCTTTGCCACTCTTAATCATACGACCTGAACAATGATCTAAAACAAATCTTAATCATGCTTAATGTGTCCTTATTGCTGATTGAATCGTTACATTTGAAGCTATAAGAAATCGCCACATGAAATCATACAAAAATAATAGAGAGATACGCCACTTTGTAATTGTTTTGTGTCGTGTATTTGGGACTGTTTTGGTGTCGTTTGTTTCCAGCCATGTTGAATATATTACAACACTAGACAAGCCCTAAGAATCTGTCATAATTAATCATTAATGAGATGTTAAAAGCTGAAAACCCTAGAAATTTATTAGGGGTCGGATTAGGGTTTAAAGTGTAAGGTTTGTTGTGATTTTATGAAGTTTCTGCAGTGCAGAATTTTGATCGGGTTGTGCGGCGTACAAAATAATGATACCAACATAGTTTTCTGAGTTTATTGAGTCTAAAATCAAGTTCATGATGTGTAATTTATGCATGTCAAATTTCATAGTGTTTTGAGGTCGGTAAGGGTACTCTTTGAATTTTACAAGTTAAGTGTGCAAACCTGTCAAACTAAGTCTGAAATATCAGCTGGAATGGGGGATTTTTCATTGGCCGACCATAAGGTCTTAAGAGCTATAAATTAGTATAGTGAATATCTGGCTTGTTAGTTTACTTCTGGAATTTTTGGGAAATTTTGTGAATTTTCTAAACTGATCTAACAGACCCAAACTTTAAAGGTATCACAGCAGGTCAATTTTCTGGGTAGGTCTGGGAATACGATTTTTGTAGGGTGCTTATACTTAATAATAAAATCTGGGAAAATTCAAGTATATTTATAAGACATTATAGCTTCTGTGAGAATTTTGGTAAATTTTTATTTTGATTTATGCTATGGTATTAAAATTCATTAAGAGGATCTAATTTTTGTTATGAAACCAGTCATTTGAAGAACATGTATGTATTGTATCATCTAAGATTCATTAATAAGTATGAACCCTTAAAATACACTTAAACATTTATTATGATATTATTGGTAACATGTTAACATAATTCCAATCACAAGACCCTAATCACATTAATGAATGATGTTAAATAATTAAGAAACCGTTATGACATTATGAGCTAATAAGCATAAAATAAACCTAATTTGTGTAGATTCGCTGAAGAAGGAGTAAACTCTAATCTTTATATCTTCTGACGTGTTTTGCATTTTGCGGTTGGAGGTACGGATATTCTTGATACCCATTCTCTTTACCATTGTATCGGTGTTCGTTTGTTTCGATATTAGTAAAGATATTCTTGAACCATTGATATTATACATTTGATATGAACCTATGATATGAACTTTCATATGATATGCCATTTGAACCCTTGATTTGATACCCGAGCCAAGTTCGTTTCCTAGCCATGAAGGTAACATGGCCGTGTCATTGATGCACCAATGGCATGACTCTAGTGTGGTTGAGTGATGTTCCACACCGTCCCATTTGATAATTATATTTATTATGGCCAATATGATTTGTTCGGGGGCGTATGGATGCATCCTAGGTTCGGTTCGTATTTGATTGGATATGACATGATTATGATATGATATGTTCGGTGATTGATGCTTGTGTGCAATACACGTCTTTCACATGTTCGGGAGTCAGCTACTCCATGGTTACTATGATATTTGATTTGTTTTATGTTCGGGCTCGTGGTAGATTACTGACTTTTCCTTACTTTTGATATCCATTCATTTATACTTCATTTCCCAATGCACCGTACTTTATATGTTCGTTCCTTATCATTTGGTTTTGTTTATATATATCTGTTCACTGGGCTTTTAAAGCTCAGCCGCATTTTCCTTTTCTCGCGGGTATCTAAGCTAGGAGCCGGGGTTGCTTTGGGGTTGAGAGTTGAGCTTATGAGACTTTACCCTAGTCATCTTAGATTTATTTTGCTATTGTTAGGACATTGTTTAGACTTGGATGATTTGTTATTCATCCCTTTGGAGTATTTCTCTTCGTTGAACTTATGTTTTGGTTTAAGTCATTTCGACTTAACTCCTTTTGATTATTTATGTTTAAGACTTCCGCTTGCGTTTATTTATTTGTATGTTCTGATTTGCCACTATAATGTGATACTTCTACCCTTGTGGGGTAGGGGTGTTACAATTATGGTATCGGAGCTTTAGGTTCGACCTGTAGAACTTAGGCTATGACCTGTGAGGATTTGGGTAGACATTAGGTTTCCTTCTGCGTATTTTCCTTTCATACTTCATCTTTATTTGAACTTACAAATCGTTTTGATGATCATTCAGATGGTGTATACGCGTAGAAATCCTAATGGGGATGATATCCCTGACTTCGAGTCCATGATAGCCGCTGCTTTGGCTAATGCTCTCCCGAATCTCTCTGCTGAATTGAGAACTGCACTGTCGATGACATCGAAATGGTGCCGGTTCGTCGGGTGGCGTGCTCCACCTATCGGGATACATGGTTGGATTGAAAAGTTTACTAAGCTTAAACCTCTTTCTTTCCGATCACGCCACCCCCACGGAGGCGTAAGATTGTATCACTCATATGGAGAAGTTGTTCAAAGTCTTGGGTTGTGGTGATGAATTCAAGACGCTTTTGGCTACTTTCAAGTTGGAAGGCGATGCGTTGAATTGGTGGAAGGCATATGTTACGCTAAGGGAGAGAACTTTGCCGACACTTGTGCATGGAATACTTTCTGTGACATCTTCTATAAGCGGTGCTTTCCTTTCTCCGAGCGGCAAAGGTATGAGCGCGAGTATGGGGCTATTCATCACTGGATCGGGAATCGTCTGAGAGTATATGCAGGTTTCGAGGTTGGCTAGTTTTGTTGGACCGATTGCGGGTGATGCTCATAGCGTGCTAGGCACTTTAAGTGGGGGCTGAAGAAGTGGATATTAGACCGGATCGTGAATACCGATTACACCGATGTTGCACTAGTAGCGGACGCGGCCCGCAATATTGAGCTACTTCATGCCGATAGAGGTTCGAACAAGAGGGACGGGGATGGTGATCGTATTAACTACGTGGGTCGTCGGGACCGTGGTCGGGAGCATAGGGGTCGTCGCATCAGGTGTTGAGCACGTGGGTCGCCAGGATCGGGGTTTTGATCAGAGGCGACAGGAGTACAGGGGTCAGGATCAGAGGGTTACTGGTAGGAATGGGAATGACCGTCAGGGTTATGGCAACAACAACCAGCGTCAGTACAGGGATCAGTCAACTCGAGGTTCTCATCAGGGTCGTTCTTCAGGTTCTTCGGATCAGAGGAGGCCTACTGAGGCCTTACCTCCTCCACCTCTCTGTGCTACTTGCGGGAAGCCTCACCCGGGCGTTTGTCACAAAGCTACTGGAGGATGTTTCACTTGAGGGTCCACTAATCACAAGGTGAGGGATTGTCCCCAGGAGAAACGGATTACATCAGTGAACTCCGCTAAGCCAGCTCCTACTATGGATCGTGTTTATGCTCGACGCGTGATCAGGCAGAAAACTTATCAGGTACTATTACTGGCATTCTTTACATTGGTGATCGTACAGTTTTTGCATTATTTGATACTGGTGCCACACACTCCATTATATCTGTTGCATTTGCCAAGAAACTTAATGTGACCCCAACACCACTAACAAATCGTATATCCATCTCAACACCAATGAAAAACCATGTACTCATTGAACATGAATATGTCAATTGTCCCTTACGGTTTGATGACCGCATTCGCCTGGCAAATTTGCTCCCTATTGATATGATCGATTTTGATGTGATTTTGGGCATGGATTGGTTGGCTTCGCATAGAGCTACCATTGATTGCCATGCCAAAAATGTGATCTTCGGCGACTTGTATCAGCCTGATTTTATTTATCATGGTTCTCAACCTCTTAAATCTGTTAAAATTATTTCTGCCATGAAGGCACGAACCTTGATTTCCCATGGTTGCCAAGGTTTTCTGGCTTCTATTAAAGATACATCTTTGAAGAGTCCTAGTATTGAAAGTCTTCTTGTCGTACGAGAGTTTCCCGACGTTTTCCCCGACGAACTTCCTGGTATACCTCCTGCTAGGGAAGTTGAGTTTGGCATTGAGTTGATCCCAGGTGCTGAACCTATTTCCAAAGCTCCGTACCGTATGGCGCCCTTAGAGTTGAAGGAGTTGAAGGAACAGTTACAGGAACTCTTGGAGAATGGTTTCATCCGACCCAGTGTCTCTCCTTGGGGTGCACCTGTTTTGTTTGTTAAGAAGAAGGATGGAAGTATGCGACTGTGTATAGACTATCGTGAGCTTCACCGTATCACTATCCGTAATCGTTATCCTCTTCCGCGTATCGATGATTTGTTTGATCAATTACAAGGGGCTAAGTTCTTTGCGAAAATCGATTTGAGGTCCGGTTATCACCAATTACGTGTGAAGGAGCAAGATGTTCCTAAGACCGCATTCCGTACCCGATATGGTCACTACGAGTTTTTGGTTATGCCCTTCGGTTTGACAAATGCTCCCGCTGTATTTATGGATCTGATGAATCGCGTATTCCACGAGTATCTCGACAAGTTCGTTATTGTTTTCATCGACGACATTCTTGTTTATTCCAAGACTGAAGGAGATCATGAGCAACATCTCCGGATTGTTTTGGAGACTCTTCGGCAGCAGAAGTTGTATGCCAAGTTGTCGAAGTGTGAGTTTTGGCTAAAGCAAGTTGCATTCCTTGGTCATATTGTATCCGCAGATGGCATCACCATGGATCCATCTAAGGTTGAGGCTATCACCAAGTGGCCGAGACCTACTACTGTGACTGAGGTTAGGAGTTTTCTGGGACTTGCTGGCTACTATCGACGTTTTGTTGAGGGTTTCTCACGGTTGGAGTTACCTTTGACGCAACTGATGAGGAAGGGTGAGAAGTTTGTTTGGACGGAGGAGCGCGAGCAAAGTTTCGAAGAGTTGAAACATAGATTGGTGTCGGCTCCTATTTTGACTCTTCCATCTGGTTCTGGGGGCTATCAGATTTATAGTGACGCGTCGAAGAAGGGTTTAGGCTGTGTCCTTATGCAGCACGGTAAGGTGATTGCTTATGCTTCGAGGCAATTAAAACCTTATGAAGAGAATTATCCTACTCATGATCTAGAGTTGGCTGCGGTAGTTTTTGCTTTGAAGATTTGGAGACACTACTTGTATGGCGAATCGTGTGATATCTTTACTGACCACAAGAGTCTCAAGTATATCTTCACTCAGAAGGAACTTAACATGAGACAAAGAAGGTGGTTGGAACTCCTTAAGGATTATGATGCGAATATTCAATACCATCCGGGCAAGGCGAATGTTGTTGCCGATGCGCTTAGCCGGAAGTCTGGTATGATTGCTAGTTTAGAGTTTGAACCAAGGGTTCTTCATGATCTAGAACTTTTGGATGTTGAACTTTGTGTACGAGGTTATGACGGATATTGGGCTAGTATGAAGATAGAATCCAATCTTATACTACGGATTAAGGAAGCCCAAAGGGATGATGGTGAGCTTTGGGCTGTGGTTCAGAATGTTCAGGAGGGTAAGCAATCGGAGTTCAGGGTAGATGACTCTGGTGTAGTATGGTTTGAAAATCGACTTTGTGTTCCTAACGATCCTGAGTTGCGTGAGGATGTGTTGTCAGAGGCCCATAGTTCCCCATTCACTATCCATCCTGGTTCTACCAAGATGTACAGGGATCTTAAGCAACACTTTTGGTGGAACGGCATGAAACAGGATGTAGCCTTGTATGTTGCTAGTTGTATGACTTGCCAGCAGGTCAAAATCGAACATCAGAGGGCTAGTGGTTTGCTGCAACCGTTAGATATCCCTACATGGAAGTGGGATGAGATTTCCATGGACTTTGTTACTAGTTTACCTCTTACTCGGAGAAGACATGATGCAATTTGGGTAGTTGTCGATCGTCTAACCAAATCTGCCCATTTCTTACCTATTCGTATGGATTTTCGTGTTAGTAGATCGGAAATTTTTCAACAGAGATTGTTAGACTTCATGGTACTCCGACATGTATCGTGTCGCAGAGATCCGCGGTTTACTTCTCGCTTTTGGAAAAGCCTACATAAAGCTTGGGGTACACGTCTTAAGTTTAGCACGGCTTTTCATCCACAGCATGATGGTCACCGAGAGGACCATTCAGACTTTAGAAGACATGTTGAGGGCATGTGCTTTGGAGTGGACGGGAAGTTGGGATGAATACTTGTGCTTGGTGGAGTTTGCTTATAATAATAGTTGGCATGCTAGCATCAATGCAGCACCGTATGAGCTTTTATATGGGAGGAAATGTAGAGCACCCATTTGTTGGGACGAAGTAGGTGAACGTGTGATCGAGGGACCGGAACTTATTCAAATCACTAATGAGAAAGTGGCTGTAGCCAAGGAGAAGCTGAAAGAGGCTCGCACTCGACAGAAGAGTTATGCTGATAAGCGCCGACGTGACTTGGAGTTTCAGGTTGGGGATCGTGTATTTCTGAAAGTATCGCCGTTCAGAGGTGTGAAACGTTTTGGGATCAAAGGGAAGCTTAGTCCTCGATTCATTGGACCGTTCGAAATTCTTGAACGTATTGGGGAGGTTTCTTATCGCTTGGCTCTACCTCCTCAGTTATCACATATTCATAATGTCTTCCATGTATCTCTTCTGAGGGGATACAATTATCATCCGTTGCATGTGGCGTCTTATCCTTTTGATCAGATTCAGCCTGATATGTCTCTTTCTGAGGAACCCGAAGCTATTTTGGATCGACAAGATAGGGTCATGAGAAACAAAGTCATTCCATTCGTTAAGATTCTTTGGAAGAATCACCCAGAGCGTGAAGCAACCTGGGAGACCGAGGAATCGATGCGAACAAGTTATCCTCATTTCTTTTCATAGTCCGGTACGTATCTATTTCGCTTTCATTTCAATTTCGCAAACGAAATTTTTCTTTTAGAGGGGAAGAGTTGTAAAACCCTAAAATTCTAAAACCTAAATTCCGTATAATTTTGAAATTTCACCTAAACTTTGAAATATTATTATTATTGTCCTAAACTTATGATTATACATTTAAATTAATACTAAACTAGATATGAATTAAAAGAAAATCAAAGGGTACGAGATTGTAACACTTCTATAATTAAATTGACCATACTTGAAGATGTTTCATGCCAAATCCAAATTACTAGCTTCAATCTCGGCTCATCATTATATCTATAACCGAATACATTGAATTTCCAATTAACACAGTTAAGGGAGTTTTCAATACTTGCCATATTTGCCACACAATCCTTATCATACGTTTTCTTTCAATAAAGGATAAAAGGAAAACGTTTTCTTTGACCCCTTCATTCCTCCTCATACGTATTCTCAAGAAACAAAACACATACATACTTTTCTCTCTCAAAAATCCATCATATAATCGATTGTGGTTGCTGCTGTGTTGATCGAACAAGGAGGGTTGCTGCGGGAAATTGTTGCTGTGGTTCGTGATTTGTGGGTGAAGGGTTTGTAAATCGTGGGGTGTTCTATTGCTCTTGTTCTTTCCTGTTTCGAGTCATCTAAGGTACACCCATATCGTTTTCTCTTTGCCACTCTTAATCATACGACCTGAACAATGATCTAAAACAAATCTTAATCATGCTTAATGTGTCCTTATTGCTGATTGAATCGTTACATTTGAAACTATAAGAAATCGCCACATGAAATCATACAAAAATAATAGAGAGATACGCCACTTTGTAATTGTTTTGTGTCGTGTATTTGGGACTGTTTTGGTGTCGTTTGTTTCCAGCCATGTTGAATATATTACAACACTAGACAAGCCCTAAGAATCTGTCATAATTAATCATTAATGAGATGTTAAAAGCTGAAAACCCTAGAAATTTATTAGGGGTCGGATTAGGGTTTAAAGTGTAAGGTTTGTTGTGATTTTATGAAGTTTCTGCAGTGCAGAATTTTGATCGGGTTGTGCGGCGTACAAAATAATGATACCAACATAGTTTTCTGAGTTTATTGAGCCTAAAATCAAGTTCATGATGTGTAATTTATGCATGTCAAATTTCATAGTGTTTTGAGGTCGGTAAGGGTACTCTTTGAATTTTACAATTTAAGTGTGCAAACCTGTCAAACTAAGTCTGAAATATCAGCTGGAATGGGGGATTTTTCATTGGCCGACCATAAGGTCTTAAGAGCTATAAATTAGTATAGTGAATATCTGGCTTGTTAATTTACTTCTGGAATTTTTGGGAAATTTTGTGAATTTTCTAAACTGATCTAACAGACCCAAACTTTAAAGGTATCACAGCAGGTCAATTTTCTGGGTAGGTCTGGGAATACGATTTTTTTAGGGTGCTTATACTTAATAATAAAATCTGGGAAAATTCAAGTATATTTATAAGACATTATAGCTTCTGTGAGAATTTTGGTAAATTTTTATTTTGACTTGTGCTATGGTATTAAAATTCATTAAGAGGACCTAATTTTTGTTATGAAACCAGTCATTTGAAAAACATGTATGTATTGTATCATCTAAGATTCATTAATAAGTATGAACCCTTAAAATACACTTAAACATTTATTATGATATTATTGGTAACATGTTAACATAATTCCAATCACAAGACCCTAATCACATTAATGAATGACGTTAAATAATTAAGAAACCGTTATGACATTATGAGCTAATAAGCATAAAATAAACCTAATTTGTGTAGATTCGCTGAAGAAGGAGTAAACTCTAATCTTTATATCTTCTGACGTGTTTTGAATTTTGCGGTTGGAGGTACGGATATTCTTGATACCCATTCTCTTTACCATTGTATCGGTGTTCGTTTGTTTCGTTATTCGTACAGATATTCTTGAACCTTTGATATGATACATTTGATATGAACCTTTGATATGAACTTTCATATGATATGCCATTTGAACCCTTCAGTTTGATACCCGAGCCAAGTTCGTTTCCTAGCCATGAAGGTAACATGGCCGTGTCATTGATGCACCAATGGCATGACTCTAGTGTGGTTGAGTGATGTTCCACACCGTCCCATTTGATAATTATATTTATTATGGCCAATATGATTTGTTCGGGGGCGTATGGATGCATCCTAGGTTCGGTTCGTATTTGATTGGATATGACATGATTATGATATGATATGTTCGGTGATTGATGCTTGTGTGCAATACACGTCTTTCACATGTTCGGGAGTTAGCTACTCCATGGTTACTATGATATTTGATTTGTTTTATGTTCGGGCTCGTGGTAGATTACTGACTTTTCCTTACTTTTGATATCCATTCATTTATACTTCATTTCCCAATGCACCGTACTTTATATGTTCGTTCCTTATCGTTTGGTTTTGTTTATATATATCTGTTCACTGGGCTTTTAAAGCTCAGCCGCATTTTCCTTTTTCTGCGGCAGGTATCTAAGCTAGGAGCTGGGGTTGCTTTGGGGTTGAGAGTTGAGCTTGCGGAGACTTTACCCTAGTCATCTTAGATTTATTTTGCTATTGTTAGGACATTGTCTAGACTTGGATGATTTGTTATTCATCCCTTTGGAGTATTTCTCTTCGTTGAACTTATGTTTTGGTTTAAGTCATTTCGACTTAACTCCTTTTGATTATTTATGTTTAAGACTTCCGCTTGCGTTTATTTATTTGTATGTTCTGATTTGCCACTATAATGTGATACTTCTACCCTTGTCGGGTTGGGGTGTTACATAGCAGGTCCCCGTCATTCCGTTCCAATCGAAAGGTGATCAACCATTTGTTCGTTTCTCCAGTGCGTGGCAAGTAGAGACGCGGTTCTTTCAGCATTGGATCATCCAAGAGCTTGGAGCGAATTGGAATCGTGGAAAGCAATCTAAACCTTGGGGAATAGCTCAAGAGAAGGACACCATTTAATCAACGACTACAAAGGTGTGTTTCTCGTATCTTTTGTGTTTCATTTCAATATTCGTCTATACACATCTCGATCGATCCTCGTAGGGATTCAGATCGAATTAATTTTCGTTTTACCGCTTCCGCTGGGCCTTTATTTTAGGCACCGAATCCCAATAGGGACTTGCAGTTATTGTTGATTCTTGTGGTGTGTGATTGTATTGTTCATCTTCTTGAGGTATGTTGGTTAGTCCCTCCCTTCATTTTTGGGTTGTTGATATTGTTGTCATTTTTTACTTCTTATGATGATAGATATGGAAGTGTTGTTGCATGGTGTTTCATGGAGCTTGTGAAGAAGATGATAATATATTGACATATATATATATATATATAACACAGCTTGGTGAATATAACACATCAAGATGATTATAGGTCGATGTATTGATGTTTTGGATATGAACATGGAATGTTCACATGTAGAATTAAGTTATGTTGATCAATGATGTAACTTTCGTATAGGAATACGAATATCATTATGAGGTTAATGAGATTACTCGTCCTTGAGTATATGTGTTCATATGTATTGAACAAGTGTTCAATTCAGATGTTAGGATTATTTGATAACCTTGGAATTGTGATTGTTATGAACTTGATATATGAATAAGGGATGAACACATTATTTTGGGAATGAGGTTGAAATTAGAAAGATTAGGATTGATCTTGGAATATGATTATTCATGCTATGGAACTAAATAGGTCAGTTCGGATTGTTGATAATATCGATATTATTGTTTTACTATGAATTTACGATTACGAACACGGATGAATCTTGTTAATTCATATATAAGGTTGAATTCGGAATTGAATATGTTATAATCCTTGTTATCAGGTTGAACTGATTGTATTCATGATTATTGGAGTGGATTGTTCGGATTTATGTTTAATCGAAATATTGTGGAAATCGTTGGGTTTGTTGATTGGTTATATCGATTGTTGATTGTTATCAAACTTGTTGTTAACCGATTATTGCAATAGGTTGTGATAATTGATCGTTGATTACAAATGTTGTGTGGCGATTGTGATTGAGGAGTTCGTGGATTAATTTGGTCGGGGTTGAGGAACTCGTAGATAAAGGCTAGAAAATTGGTAATGACTCGTCATCTTTTGTTCAGTATTTGAGGCAAGTTTATATTTGTTCAGTTTATAATATTTAATAAATGCTTTCAGTTTCATTTTATTGATAATGCATATATCAATGATTATAAGTGTGAATTCTGGAGATTTGGATTGTAGGTTGTTTTCCAATTTTGGAGATAAATTTTAATGTATATGATTTACATTCGTTATTGGTTTACTTAAGTATTGACGGGATCATCTTGGGACCTATGCTGGTGCGCGCTGGATCATTGGACGGGGTTTTCCACCACGTGTTGGTACGACGGGATCATCTTGGGATCTATGTAGTGAATGCTGGATCACGGATTACCATGAGTATATGGGGTTTGTCACCACGTGTTAGTCCAACAGGGTCATCTTGGGATCTATGCAGTGAACGCTGGATCACGGATTACCATGAATATGTTTGGAATACTTGTTAGATTTTGATGATGTTATCCCTGTACTTGTGATTAATTCAAATGTATACTCTAAGCAATTGGCATTGTAATGAAGAATCAAATGAGTATCTTCTATGAGCCATTGATGTAGGCTAAGATTGATCTGAAATTAATCAGTTAAAAATCGGCTAAGTATAGAACCAATGATATATCAGATAAGTTATCAGGCGACCTTTTTATCAGGTGAGTTTTGGTCAATAGAAACATTAGAGAGGTTTGACCAAAACACTATAGTAGCCGAAGAGCAAATGAGTTATCATCAGGCGAGAAAAGTTCAGCCGAGTCTTAGTCAACTCAAATAGATCAGAGAAGGTTGACCACAGACAAGTTATCATCAGACAACTTATTATCAGACAAGGTCTGGTCAACACAAAACATCAGCTGAAGTTTGACAATCAGATCAGAGAACATTCATCAGATCAGAGAACATCTATCAGATCAGAGAACATTCTCAGATCAGAGAACTTTAAACAGACCATATCAGAGGACTTCATCTCATCATATCAGAGAACTTCTATAAAGTTATATCAGAGAATATTTAAATGATGTTTTTCTTTATATCACGTGTTTTTCTTGGAATTTAATTGAGGTAAACTTTTGCTTAGAAATTAACAAATTATAATTTATTCTTCCACCGCAATTATTATCTCTTAATTATGACGTGATATTGCCTTAATTAAAGGTATTTACTTTATGTTAGTATAACGACTCGACTTTGTAGGCGAGAATTTTAATATTCTCAAAAGAAATTATTTTTGTCAAAATTTACCTTTTATTTATTTTCCCCAATAAATTACCCCTAGAAAGTCGGGGCATTACATAGAGGTATCAGAGCGGGTTTTACCTTTCTGTAGACTCGCTAAAATGTAAAAGTATCATATGCTCTCAGCTTCACCACTTCGTCACTCCGTCCGAGGTACCAAGTTTAAGTCATTATTCATGCATATGTTATTTCATTTTATTTACATAATTATATATGTATGTACGAATTGTTAGAATGGCCAAACATAGGATGACACCAAGTAAGAGGGTTCCTGCTACATTTGACTCACGTCTTCTGGCATGCAAAGATTGGTGGGACGATCTGAGTTTACCAGAAAATGCACCACACTATGTCATTAATAGGCTGAGCAAGTGGTTGCAGTTTGGGAAACGAGGTTCCGTCACGCAACAGCTGGAACACCTAATGGGGAAGTTATCTAAAGATTTGAGTTATTGCATCTTCCAGCTTTGGAAAAAGTCCATCAAGAGATCACTAGAAGAGTGAGAGACCGCAGATGATTTCCAGTTCGTAGCTGGATGTTTATTGGATATGTACGCTCGAGAGGCGATACCAGCTGCAAATTGGAGTTCCGATGCTACGGATGGAGCAGACCCAGATGAGGATCCCAAAGAAGACCCTGAGGATGATCCTGAAGAAGATCATGAAGAAGATCCAGAGGAAGCACCCAAAGAAGAATGAGAACCAGAGGAAGAATTGGATGTGGGGCATATGGGAGACTCGAATGATCCTGAGATGGCTGATAGTGAGTCCAGTAGCAAGGACAAGTTGATGGTCATGGAGAAGTACTACCCAAGGGTGTGCAAGACTAAGATATAGAGGGAGTTCTTAGACTTGACGCATGGTAACATAATTGTGATGGGTTACGAGAGAAATTCAACCACATGTGATGTTTTACACTGCATATGGTTAAGACTGATGGGATGAAGCCGCAAAAGTTTCGTGATGGACTTTGTGACTGGATCTGTTACCAACTTTTTGGCCAGAGGAGGGTAAACTTATGTCCGCCTGTTGATGTCAAGACCGTATTTGAGGGAGTAAGACACTCTAGTACCCCGAAGGTGTTTTCAGCGAGGAAAGCTGTGAAGATGTTGAAGATGCGTAGTTGCCAAGGATTCCTGGTGAATGTGATGGGGAAAACAACTTCGGAGAAGATGGTAGCTGATGTAACTATCATCAAGGAGTGTCCGGATGTCTTTCCCGAAGACTTTCCGGGAGTTCCGCCAAGTCGTCAAGTTGATTTCTCGAGTGATTTAGTGCCATGAGCGGCACTAATATCAAAAGCCCCTATAGAATGGCGCCCAAGGAATTACTAGAGCTGAAAGTGCAACTTTAGGAACTGCTCGACTCTGGATTTATTCGGCCGAGTGTTTCTCCATGGGGTGCGCCAGTGCTCTTCGTGAAGAAAAAGGATGGAAGTTTGAGGATGTGCATAGACTATCGTGAGCTTAATCGACTCACGATAAAGAATAAATACCCACTTCCCAGAATAGAGAACATATTCGATCAACTTGGAGGATCAGGAGTGTTCTCGAAAATAGATTTGAGATCCGGATATCACCAACTGAGGATTAAGGAAGATGATATCCCGAAGACAGCATTTCGATCTCGATATGGACACTATGAGTTTATAGTGAGGCCATTTGGTTTGACTAATGCGCCAGTGGTATTCAAGGATCTCATGAACTGTGTACGTTATTATGTTCATAGATGACATACTTGTATATTCAAAGAGCAATATTGAACATGAGCAGCATCTTAGATCAGTATTGGTAATACTGCGCAAGGAGAAGTTGTATGCAAAGTTCAACAAGTGTGAATTCTGGGTTAACCGAGTTGCATTTTTGGGACATGTGGTCACTTACAGAGGAATTGAGGTTGACCCGATTAAGGTAGAAGCAGTCAATGATTGGAAAGTACCGAGTAATGCAAATGAAGTTCGCAGCTTCCTGGGATTAGCCGGCTATTGTCGAAGATTTATCGAGGGATTTTCGAAGATAGTTGCACCTATGACTAGAAGGGAGAAGTTTTCTTATGTAATGAGAAATGCGAAAAGAGTTTCCAATGACTTAAGCGAAAGTTGACTGCAGCACCAGTTTTGACGATTTCTGATCCTACGAGAGAATTCGTCATCTACAGTGATGAATCCAAGCAAGGCTTGGGATGTGTATTAATGCAAGAAGTCAAGGTAGTTGCCTATGCTTCGAGGTAGTTGAAACCGCACGAGCTGAACTACCCTACTCATGATTTGGAATTAGCAGCTGTGGTTCATGCCTTGAAGATATGGAGACATTATCTGTATGGGGGTAAGTGTGAAATTTATACAGACCACAAAAGTCTGAAATTTATTTTCACACAAAAGGAATTGAATATGAGGCAGCGTAGATGGCTAGAGTTGGTCAAAGACTACGATTGTACAATTCATTACCACCCTGGTAAAGCAAACGTAGTTGCAGATGTACTGAGCCGTAATGCGAGAGGAGACCTAACCTGTTTATTGACCAAAGAGGAAAGCTTGGTCAAGGAATTTGCAAGGATGAACCTTTAGATGGCTACACCATCGAATCCAGTTGAGTCGTTATTGGCTAGTTTGGTGGTACAACCAACCTTGAAGAAGCAGATCAAGGAATGCCAAGGACAAGACGACTTCTTGGTCAAAATGAAAGAACGTACTCTTTCAGATGAGGCTAAGGGTTTCAGTATGTCCGATTATGGCACAATGTACTATGAAGGGAGGATTTGTGTGCCCAATGTTGTCAAGTTGAAAGAAGCGATATTGAAAGAGGCACATAGTACTCCATATACAGCACACCCTGAAAGTACAAAGATGTACCAAGACCTTAAAGGGACATTTTGGTGGGAATGTTTGAAAAGAGATGTGGCAGACTTTGTCAGAAGGTGTATAGCTTGTCAACAAGTAAAGGCAGAACTGTAAAACCCCAAACTAGGCGGACATTACAGTTTCGTGGACCCCTGACTGGGACCCACCAGGCAGATGAAAATTAGTGAATTACACAATACAATGTAGTACCGAACCACATTATGTCATCAATTACTCCGATGAGGAGTTTCAAGTACAACACACCCATGAATAAAGAATACATGTATATTTTATATGAAGATAAAATATACAGCACTGAATGAAATAAAAATCCAAACAGAACTGCAGCTGAAAATACATGACAAAGAAACATGAACAAATGAAGAGGCTGGGTCCCCCTACTAGTATCACTGGGACTCCTCACCGTCAACGTTCTCTTCCCGTGCTTTTGCCTTGCCATGACCTAAAAATAATATCCCTAACGGGGTCAGTTACACAGAACAACAATCCTCAAGAGTTGAACAAGCACAATCATTAAATATATGACATGAAATCAAGATGAAGAGGGGCATCATAGTACGCCCGTAATGGGACGTGCAAGTGCACAAGACGAGTGTCCGGACACACCCGTCCTTGTACCTAATTAGTCTCATGGAGGCACATTACCGTGTGCACAGTCCATTGTGTCGGTGAACCTTTCACATGACTATCATGTGCCCGACTAAAAATTAACACATAACCACCCGGCCACGCAATATGATCCCAGAAGGTCACAAGAACAAAAGTGACCATGATGAATATCAATGAATAACAAATCGACAAGGGTCAAGAATGACTCACTGAGATGAAATAATAATGAAATGAATGATAGCTCACTGAAATGATTGGAACCGTCGTTCCTCGTGAATTGAATGATTAGTTTGATAATTACAAGTCTCGACATGAATAATATATCATGAATGAATTATGAATATGAATGAACAACAACGAAAGGAATGAATATCTTTTTAACCAAGTAAGAATCAACTTACTCAATACCGGTGATGAAATATCCTCTCTCGAACAAACGTCCTTAATGGAACTATCGGTCACTCGAACAACCTTGAATAACATAATTACCAACAAAAGCTCAATATATGTATCAATCAAGTTCACAACCAACTCAAAAGTCGATACAAAAATATCCAAACTCATTGGGGCATTCGAACAAATACGGTGCAAACATTCATCCTTTGATTATAACCAATCCCAAATATATCGAAACCAAACTCCAAAATGAGTAGTTCAACTCCAACATAACATCATCAATACAATCAAATAATCTAATAGGAATACTCCATTCGAGATTACGACAACATCTAGTCGAAACCCCCAAAATCACATAGTCAACCCTTAGGGTGTTCTTGGATAATTCTCCAAATATTCAACAAATCCAAAAAACACACCAATAAATCCGTAGGAATACAAGCATCCATGGTAGATAATCCTTTTCTAACATATTCCAACATAATAACAAGCTAACTTGAAGAGATCGGAAGGAAAACACTCAAATCCCGACATTCTAGATTCAAGAAATGTTTACCTCGATTTCGTGAGTTGGAGAAGATTAAATGATGATTAATCCATACTAGAAGCTTGAAGATGTTGATAGTTGATTGCAGCTCGAAAAGATCTTCACGATTCATCCAAACTCGCCCAAAAATGCCCAAAAACGAAGTGAGATGTGAAAAATGACGAATCCTGGGCTGAACTGTCCTATTTATAGTAAACCCAGTTTAGCGCGCGCTAGTTCCTGTGCTTAACGTGCGCTAGAGGGTTTAACGGGTAGCCCAGTACCTGCTGTCTGCATCGTTAGCGTGCGCCAACGTTCCTTCTTAGCATGCGCTAACGTACCAGTAGTCAAGAACCTACTGTCCTCTAGTCTGATTGAGCCTTAGCGCGCGCTACCCGATGCTTAGCGTGCACTACCAAACTAACCCTTGCGTATGCTATACCCACTCCTAGCGTGCGCTACGAATTATTCCATCTCAGTACAGTACCTACTGGACTGTCTGTTCCAATACGCTAGCGCGCGCTGATGGGTTCCGATAACGTGCACTACAAACACCATTAGCGTACGTTACTCCAATCGTAGCGTGCGCTATAAATCTCACCAATCCAGTCCAGTGCCTTCTGGACTGTCTGCCGGAACCACACTAACGTGCGCTAATGCTGAGAGCTAGCGTGCGCTGCCCGTACTCAGTTAGCGCGCGCTAAAGAGAGTACGTAGCATGCGCTACTCCTCACACACAGTCCACTACAAAGATGACAACGATGATATTCTCGGCCCAATTCTCCAACCAGGTTGAATGACAAATAAATTACTGATACACGATACGAATTACTCTGATGGTGAATACAATGAATGAATATGATTGATGAATGACTATTACTGAGTGAAAATATACTGAATGATAATTAATGAATTTACAATCGGGTATTACATACACCCCCCTTAAAAGAGTTTCGTCCTCGAAACTAAGGGTCAAACAATTCGGGATAACTCTCCCGCATACTATCCTCGGTTTCCCAAGTAGCCTCTTCGACGCCGTGTCTAGACCACTGAATCTTAACCAAAGGAATCGCCTTGTTCCTCAACTATTTAATTCGCCGCTCTAAGACTCGTACAGGACGCTCCTCGTACGTATGATCATCCGCGATCTCGATTTCATCGAACTGAGGTATGTGACTCGGGTCGGCAACATACTTCCGCAACTGAGAGACGTGAAACATATTATGAATTCGGCTCAATGTCGGAGGTAAGGCCAATCGATAAGCCAGGTCGCCTACTCGATCCAAAATCTCAAACGGTCCAATGAATATCGAACTGAACTTACCTTTCTTCCCGAAACGAAAAATACCTCGGCTTGGGGATACCTTGACCAAAATGTGGTCACCCACCTCGAACTCTAACGGTCGACGATGATTATCTGCATATGATTTTTGTCGACTCTGAGTGGTCAATAAACGACGCCTGATCAAAGCTACCTTCTCACGAGTGGCTATAAGCATATCGGGTTCAGTGCCGATTGATTCTGATAAGTCATCCAATTACAAGGGAGGTCGACAACAACGACCGTACAAGGCCTCGTAAGGTGCCATCTTAATCGAAGCATGCCAACTATTATTATACATGAACTCGGTCAATGGTAGTTGGGCTTCCCAATCATCTTTCCAATCGAGAAACACATGCTCTTAACATGTCCTCCAACGTCTGAATAGTTCGCTCTGATTGTCCGTCAGACTGAGGGTGAAAAGTCGTGCTGAAATTGAGCTGAGTTCTCATGGCTTGATGAACGGATTTCCAAAAATGTGACATGAATCGCCCGTCACGAATAGAAACGATATTCTTATGAGTACCGTGCAGTCTCACTATCTCTTTGATGAACAACTGGGCAAGTCTCTCGGGACCCCACGTATCCTTAATCTCAAGGAAATGAGCTAACTTAGTTAAGCGGTCCACAATTACCCAAATTGTATTCATGCCACGACGACTCGTCGGCAAACTCATGATGAAGTCTATTGAAATATCCTCCCATTTCCACTCTGGAATAGGGAGCGGTTTCAGCATACCCGCCGGTCGCTGATATTCTACCTTGACTTGCTGACAAGTTAGACATCTCGAAACAAATTCTGCCACTTCTCACTTCATATTACTCCACCCGTAATTCTGTTTCAAGTCTTTGTACATCTTGCTAGACTCCGGAGGAATAGAATAAGGGGTAGCATGGGCCTCTCTCAAAATCGAGCTTTTCAACTCATCATTCGACGGAATGCATAACCGGTTCTTAAATCTCAAAAGTCCATCCTCATGGACCACAAATCTAGTGGCTTTCCCCGGAGCCACATCATATCGAATGTGCAACAAAAATGGGTCTGAACCCCGATTCACTCTGATTGCCTCCTCAAGTGGCGATGAAATCTCTAACATACAAAGTTGTCCCTGAACTCGCTGTAACCAAACTTCGATCTCATGCTTTTGGAACTCCTGTTGAAGCTCCTTCTGAACGGTTAAACGAGCAAGCATTTGCTCATGAACGAACTTACGACTCAAGGCATCAGCAACAACATTTGCTTACCCGGGTGGTATTAAATCTCAATATCATAATCCTTAATCAGTTCTAACCACCGTCTCTGACACATATTCAACTCCTTCTGAGTAAATATATACTTCAAACTCTTATGATCGGTGAAATTCTGACAGGTGATGCCATAAAGATAATGACGCCAAATCTTCAAAGCGAATACCACGGCTGCTAGCTCCAGGTCGTGGGTCGGATAATTGACCTCATAAGGTCTCAATTGTCGTGAAGCATAGGCAATCACTTTACCATTCTGCATTAATACACATCCGAGACCTTGTCCGGATGCATCACTATAAACCACAAATCCTTCCGTCCCTTGTGGTAAAGAAAGAACAGGTGCTGAAATTAAATGACTATCGAGTTCCTCAAAACTTCGTTGCCACGCGTTAGAAAATCCTTCCATAAATCGCCGATAATAACTAGCTAATCCGAGAAAGCTTCGGATTTCCTTAACATTCTTTGGAGGTTGCTAATCTCGGATAGCCTCCGTCTTCTGAGGGTTGACACGTACTCCGTCTGATGAAATTACATGTCCGAGAAACGTCACCTCAGACATCCAGAATTCACATTTGGAAAACTTTCCATAGAGTTTCTTTTGTCTCAACACGTCGAGAACCTGATGAAGGTGAAATTCATCCTCCTCTCCGTCATGAAAATAAATCAAAATGTCATCTATGAAAACAACCACGAACTGATCTAAATAGTCAATGAAAACTCGGTTAATCAACTCCATGAATACAGCAGGTGCATTAGTTAACCCAAATGGAATCACCACAACTCGTGATAGCCATAGCGTGTTTGAAACGCCGTTCTAGCGATATTCGACTCTTGAATTCGCAACTGATGATACCCAGATCTTAAATCGATCTTGGAAAATACTGAAGCTCCCTGAAGTTGATCCAAAAGATCATCAATGCGGGGTAGGGGTTATGTATTCTTGATCGTCACCCTGTTCAACTCTCGATAATCAATACACAAGCAAAATGAACCGTCATTCTTCTTGACAAATGACACTGGTTCTCCCACGGGAACGCACTCGGTAGAATATAACCCTTCTCGATCAGATCCTCTAGTTGGTTCTTCAGTTCCTGCATTTCGGTTAGGGCCATACGGTATGGTGCTTTCGCTATTGGATATGTACCAGGCTCCAACTCAATCGTGAATTCCACATCCCTCTGCGGAGGTAAACCAGGTAACTCGTCTGGAAATACATCGGTGTATTCTCACTATCGGGATATCTGCCAATGGCACTGATGATTTCTCGGTCTTGGTCATATAACACCAATAACCAACACATCCGTAATGGAGTAATCTCACTGCTTTCATCATATTGATAACCCTTCCAGAACAGCTGGGATTACTCCCCTGAAATACATACTCGACTCCGTCGTCTGAAATAATAGTGACCATACGCCTACGAACACTGAGGATGGCATCATGACGATCCATCCAATCAATACCCAAAATAACATCATCTCTAGGTAAATCTACCACAATCAGGTCCGCCAACCAATCACGGCCATGAAGCTGAATCGGACAATTCTTAATCTCATGATCTCCGGTAATTCTTCTACCGTTAGGTAGTCCAATGATATAAGGTTCACAACTAGTAGCACTATCCATATGAAGTCTACCCAAACATGACTCAGAAATGAATTAATGCGATGCACCGGTATCAAAAAGGGTACACACAGGTTGAGATAAAATTTCGAGTATACCTGAGATCATTCGGGCCTCTGGATCGTCGGATCTCTTCATCTCCTAAATTCGAGGCTTGCAGCCCCGGAACCGGATGCTCCTGTCTGATAGTTGTGGGCTCCGCCTTTGTTTGCTCCCATCATCTTCAATGACTCGTACTGATTGGCATGATTCTGAACCGCTGATTGCTTTGGGGCCTGAGATGTCGCAGGAGGTTTGGAGTCTCTTCAGCAGAAATGGGCCTTATGCCTAGCAATCCCACAGTTATTACACGTGATAGTCTGCCTCGGGCATTTAGTGCTGAAATGACCCTGTTCGCCATAGTTGAAACAGGTGATGGCCGAACTAGCCGCTCGGGACTGAGATTCCGCAGGTTTTGGCATCATAGGAGGTTGCTCAGAAAAAAGTAGAGCCCGTATGAGGCTTCTTGAAGGTTGCTTGGCTACCTTTGGACTGGTTATGCTTCTTTGATTTCTTTCCAGAAGATGAAGATTGATTCTTAGAAATTTCCTTAGCAGTAAGCTCATAAGCAAGAGCTTTCTCGATGAATTCGGCCAGAGTGGTGCAATGATGATTAAGCAATTGTAGCCGCATACGAGGTTTCAACCTCTTACTGAAGTACTTGATCTTATCCGCCTCGGAGTAGATAATAGATGAGAGTAGCTCCTGAAGCTTCTCGGCAATGGTAAGTACATCTTCTTCCGTTGAGGGTTCGGGACTGAGTAACTCCGACAACTTGGCCTCCCTGAGTGGGGCCGAATAATATCTTTCCATCATGAGGGTCTTGAACTGGTCCCAAGTACAAGATCCATCGGTGGGCTTCAGAGATAGCCCCCAAGACTGAGCGCTCTTACCCAGATAGTAAGCCGCGACTGAAACCTTGTGCCCTTCGGGACACTCCACCATAGCAAACAACTTCTCAAAATGTTCAAGCCAGTGAATAATATCCGCCTGCTCAGATGAGCCCTCGAAAGTAGGTGGCCTCTGGCGAGAGATGGCGTTGATGATACTGCTCACACTCCTCTCTTGCCTCTAAGGTGGCGGCGGAGGGGCTTGTTGAGCCTGAGCGATTGAGCTCTGCATCGTCTCCATCAGACGTGCCATCTGAGTCATTTGTGCCATCATGCCCTACATAAAAGCGAGTGGATTGACCCGAATAACTTCTGATTGAGTTGTATCTCGCGTACGGCTTCCTGACGATGAATGATTATTTGCAGGTGAATGAGTAGCAGCTTCGCTGCTAGTTGAATTGACATTATTCCTCGCGTTCGCACGAGTATTCATCCTGTTGTTGCCCAAAATATTTATCAGAAGATTAATACTGCTGGAAGACGGACAACAAACAACAATTGCGGGAGCACTTCCGAGAGAAGATAAATAATACAAGATTTGCCGGGTTTGTTAGGCCCGGGCTTGAATGCTCTCGCGAGATGATATTAATACAAATATTCGTGGATACAAGTATTAATGAGAGAAATCTAAATACAATGAGTGTAAAAAGACTCTGTTAATCCGGCTCTTGAGCGAAGCTCGGTGTTCTTCGTCCCCGCCGGTAGTCTGCTCGAGGAGAGAGGCCGGGAGAAGTAAGACCGAATGATAGCTGTTGCCAAGAGTTGGAGATTAGCCAAGTGCTTGATGTTTTGCTTCTGTAATGTATATTGAAATCGCGATAAGGCAGCCCCTTGGCCAAGTGCAGGGTGCCTTGTATATATAGGGGCTGCCGGGTCCTGTCCTCTAGCGGGCGATCGCCATCCGGCCATTATAATGGGGCGATCTCCTGGGCTGTCGGGCTAAAGTCCAAGGTAATGGCTGGCAGTCCGTATAAAGTCCAATGCAGTGGCTGGCGCCAGCTGGGCGGTCCAATAAGGAGCCAAAGACGCGTCGAGTCGGGCCACAAGCGGCCCTACCGACAGCCTTTTCGGCAGCCTTGCCTACCGGGTGGAGAGATTCTGCCAGGCTGTGGTCAATGGCCCGAGATTCGCGTATCTTGTCTTGGTCCTTGCACGTGGTGCCAGTCTTGAGGCTCGGCCTTTGCCGACTGGATGGCCATCGGCGCTGATCGACATGAGGCGGTCGTCTCTAGCTGGTCATCAGAGGTCTCCATCGGCCAGTTGCTGAGGGTCGGCAATGGTCGGTCACCAAGGGTCGGTCGGCAGGTGCCGAGGGATGGTCGTCCACTTGTCGGTCGCCAGGAGTTGGTCGCTGAGTACCGAGAGGCGGTCGTATTGATGTCGATCGCTCGGCACCGGGACTGGTCCTGGGACCTTCGGTGGGTCGATGTAGCTTGTCCGCTGGGCTAAGGCTCGGTCGCCTGGTCGCTGGTCGGCAGACCGCTGCCGCCGTCGCTGACTCGCCGCCCGACCTCCGAGGCGATCGCCGGTCGGAAGGTGTTAATTCTTGACACAACAATTGCCCCCCAGCTTGCTCCTATGTTGAAGACATGGGGCGAGGTGGTTCTTGCTGGCGATCGTGTAAGGATGAGGACGGGCGATCTGAGCTGACTTAGGATTAGGACTTGGGCTATCATGGTCGATTGGCTAGCTATCTTTCGGTTTTGTACCTGCAAAAACAACATTGGCCGATCCCCCTCGGAAACTTGGTGGTTTCGCTTCGTTTGAGGAATCGTGCACAGTCGCGGAGATCGATGGACCGACTCCATGACCGTGTCTTGGTGCGCGAAGACATTGAGTGTCTCGTGACTCACTTTATTATGAGGGTCCTCTGTTAGCCGCGCCGCCTCGTATTTAAACGAAGGGTGTGCGGTCTCGCCTAGAGGAGTCCTTGCGCGCGGCGTCGGATGAATCAACTCCACGCCCGCGGCTTGTTAGCTCGCTTCCACCTCGGCCACCATGGAGATGGCCGACCTCGACGGTGTACGTTGAGACGGGGTTGTGGCACGTGTCCACCGACACGTTGGAGAGCCCTCGGACTACGCCGGCCTCGTATTTAAACGAAGGGCGGGCGATCTCGGCCGAAAGTGGACCTTGCATGGGCGGCACCGATTCCATCGATCGCTGGGCCATGGCTTTATGATGTGCGGTGGAGGCGATCACGAGCCTTAGTTCCTCATGTTAAATGCTGGACTGTAGATGGCGATCGTGTCCTCCGGGTTGCTGATGATGTAGCGTGATGATTGTCGATCGGGCCGGAAGACTGGCGATCGTCGCTCGGCAGCCGATCGCTTTATTCGTAGGTCGATATTGGCGATCGGGCGGGAGATCGTCGTCCGGGCGCCGATCGCGCTGCTCACAGGCTAAGAAGGAACCTTTGCCTGGCCAGAAAATCTGAGGCTCTAGCCCGGAAGGCTGCGTAGGATGTAGGTTGGTTCTTCGTGAGATGCCTGAACATAGGCGAAAAACCCTGAAATCCTCCTAGGACCGCGTAGAGGGCGGTCTCATCGCTTACGGGCTCGCCGTTGAGGATGATCACATCTACCCGGTCGATGTAGTCCGAGTCGGACTCTTCTTCTCACTGCTTGATTTGAATCATGCGAAAGCGACCTTCTGGCCTGACGACCACGGTGGCGAAGTATTCCGTGAAGACGTGCGCCACTCGTTAAAGGAGCCAATGGACCGAGGTGGTAATGAGGTGTACCACCGGTGGGCGATGTCGCCCAGGCCGAGGGAACATCCGGCACTGGTCGCGTCCGATGCCCCACACCCGGTCATGTAGATGTTGAACTTGTGCAGGTGTGTTTGGGGGTCCGATCGCCCGGTACACGGTGTCCGAGGAGGAGCGATCTTGTGCCGCACCGGGCGAGCTCGATGTCGATCGTGAGCGGCTCGCTTGGCGCGGCGATCGTCTTCATGGCGCCCGCCTGGATTCCAGGAGCGCTTTCACTTCGCCGAGCCGACGTTGCAATGCGGCAATCGCCGTGGCTCGGCCGCTTGCCGATCGGCTTTGGGAGCGGGAGCCGAGGCGATCATGTACCGATCTCCAGGACTCCGCCGCCGACTCGCAATCCGGGCGAGGGGTGCCGACGGGCCGCTTCTCGGGAGCCGGCAGGCCGAGCTCCCGGTGACGGACTCAAACTCCGCTGCCTCGTAGCCGGGTCGATCGCCCGGCCGCTGTCGGCCGCGCCTGTGCGATCGAAGACAGGTGCCCTGCCGCGAGCGCCTCTTCATGCGACGAGAGCCTCTCGCGATCGTCGTCCAAGAGCGCCTTGAGCTTCCGCTTGGACTTCGGCGGAGGCCGAGGGGGTGATATCGGGAGGTGCGTTGAGAGCACTCCGTCGCCCCCGAAGGGCGCGGCGGCCTCTTCGATCCGTTCATTGGTTCGAACCGATCGAGCGAGAGGCTCGGCCGCCGCCCCGGGATGGGATCGAGCGTCTCGATCACAAGGCCGCCTTCCACCATCGGGCCGCGCTCCGATCGGGACGGAACGGGGTCCGGCCGGCCGATGCTGGCTTTCTTCGACGCGAGGCTAAGACATGATTTCAAGGATTTCTTTGAAGTGCGGTGAGTGTCACTTCAGTATCCGCCCGAGAACAGTGAGTGTTCTTCGGGACGGTAGGTATAAAAATTCGAGGGTTGGATGCCCTCCTTCTAGCGCCAATTGTTGTTGCCCAAAATATTTATCCGAAGATTAATACTGCTGGAGACGGACAACAAACAACAATTGCGGGAGCACTTCCGAGAGAAGATAAATAATACAAGATTTGCCGGGTTTGTTAGGCCCGGGCTTGAATGCTCTCGCGAGATGATATTAATACAAATATTCGTGGATACAAGTATTAATGAGAGAAATCTAAATACAATGAGTGTAAAAAGACTCTGTTAATCCGGCTCTTGAGCGAAGCTCGGTGTTCTTCGTCCCCGCCGGTAGTCTGCTCGAGGAGAGAGGCCGGGAGAAGTAAGACCGAATGATAGCTGTTGCCAAGAGTTGGAGATTAGCCAAGTGCTTGATGTTTTGCTTCTGTAATGTATATTGAAATCGCGATAAGGCAGCCCCTTGGCCAAGTGCAGGGTGCCTTGTATATATAGGGGCTGCCGGGTCTTGTCCTCTAGCGGGCGATCGCCTTCCGGCCATTATAATAATGGGGCGATCGTTTGCCGGCCAATATTATAATGGGGCGATCTCCTGGGCTGTCGGGCTAAAGTCCAAGGTAATGGCTGGCAGTCCGTATAAAGTCCAATGCAGTGGCTGGCGCCAGCTGGGCGGTCCAATAAGGAGCCAAAGACGCGTCCGAGTCGGGCCACAAGCGGCCCTACCGATGCCTTCGCGGCTTGTCGGCCGGTGGAGAGATTCTCGCCAGCCGTGGGTCAATGGCCCAAGATTCGCGGATCTTGTCTTGGTCCTTGCACGTGGTGCCAGTCTTGAGGCTCGGCCTTTGCCGACTGGATGGCCATCGGCGCTGATCGACATGAGGCGGCCGTCTCTAGCTGGTCATCAGAGGTCGCCATCGGCCAGTTGCTGAGGGTCGGCAATGGTCGGTCACCAAGGGTCAGTCGGCAGGTGCCGAGGGATGGTCGTCCGCTTGTCGGTCGCCAGGAGTCGGTCGCCGAGTACCGAGAGGCGGTCGTATTGATGTCGATCGCTCGGCACCGGGACTGGTCCTGGGACCTTCGGTGGGTCGATGTAGCTTGTCCGCTGGGCTAAGGCTCGGTCGCCTGGTCGCTGGTCGGCAGATCTGCCTTGGCCGCTCGTCAGTGACTCGGTCGCCCGACCTCCGAGGCGATCGCCGGTCGGAAGGTGTTAATTCTTGACACAACACATCCGAGCTCCCAGGTTTCGGCCCGCACCGCGGCCTCTTCCCCTGCATCCTCTTCCAGCTCAATCCATACTGAAGGTAGGGAAGTCACATGATAATTATAGATATCGCATGAAATCATAATAATGAGCATACGCGCTCTAACACAATGATTACATGAAGAATCAACTGATGTGACATGATTATCTGATGAAATTTCTGAAATGATTATCTTGAACAAGTTAACAAGATTAATGATATGATCCACAAGATTGACAACTGAGCAATGAAATGAACTGAGTGATTAATGAGTTAACATGATCGACATGATCAAAAAATAAAAATGATGATTGAGGATTGTTGACTGATGAATGATGAATGAGTGATTCTTATTGCCAGAAATTACCATGGCGTCAGAAATCATACCGTTTCCTTGGTCTGAGAGGTTTGGCATTTGCACAGGTCACACATGACGTGAAAGTCTAATGATACTAGTCTCATGAATGATGATTTCAAATGAGACATGACTCATAAGGTAGTATTCAAAACCACGCTCCGATACCAATTCTGTAACACCCCAAACTAGACGGAAATTACAGTGCCGTGGACCCCCGACTGGGACCCACCAGGCGGATGAAAATTAATAAATTACACAATACAATGTAGTACCGAACCACATTATGTCATCAATTACTCCAATGAGGGGTTTCAAGTACAACACACCCAGGAATACAGCATACATGTATATTTTATATGAAGATAAAATATGCAACACTGAATGAAATAAAAATCCAAACAGAACTGCAGCGAAAAATACATGACAAAGAAACATGAACAAATGAAGAGCATGGGGCCCTACTAGTATCACTGGGACTCCTGGCCGTCAACGTTCTCTTCCCGGGCTTTTGTCTTGCCATGACCTAAAAACAATATCCCCAACAGGGTCAGTTACACAGAACAACAATCCTCAAGAGTTGAACAAACGCAATCATTAAATATATATGACATGAAATCAAGTTGAAGAGGGGCATCATAGTACGCCCATAATGGGATGTGCAAGTGCACAAGATGAATGTCCGGACACGCCCTTCCTTGTACCTAATTAGTCTCGCGGAGGCACGTTACGGTGTGCACAATCCATTGTGTCGGTGAACCCTTCACATGACTATCGTGTGCCCAACTAAAAATTCCATACATAACCACCCGGCCACAAAATATGAACCCAGAAGGTCACAAGAACAAAAGTGACCATGATGAATATCAATGAATAACAAATCGACAAGGGTCAAGAATGACTCACCGAGATGAAATAATAATGAAATGAATGATAGCTCACTGAAATGATTGGAACCGTTGTTCCTCGTGAATTGAATGGTTAGTTTGATAATTACAAGTCTCGACATGAATAATATATCATGAATGAATCATGAATATGAATGAACAACAACGAAAGGAATGAATATCCTTTTAACCGAGTGAGAATTAACTTACTCAATACCGGTGATGAAATATCCTCTCTCGAACAAACGTCCTTAATGGAATTATCGGTCGCTTGAACAACCTTGAATAACATAATTACCAACAAAGGCTCAATATATGTATCAAGTATGTTCACAACCAACTCAAAAGTCGATACAACAATATCCAAACTCATTGGGGCATTCGAACAAATACGTTGCAAACATTCATGCTTTGATTATAACCAATCCCAAATATATCGAAACCAAACTCCAAAATGAGTAGTTCAACTCCAACAAAACATCATCAATACAATCAAATAATCCAATTAGAATACTCCATTGGAGATTACGACAACATCTAGTCGAAACCCCAAAAATCCCAAAGTCAACCCTTAGGGTGTTCTTGGATAATTCTCCAAATATTTATCAAATCCAAAAAACACACCACTAAATCCGTAGGAATACAAGCATCCAGGTAGATAATCCATTTCTAACATATTCCAACATAATAGCAAGCTAAGTTGAAGAGATCGGAAGGAAAACACTCAAATCGAGATATTCTAGATTCAAGAAATGTTTACCTTGATTTGGTGAGTTGGAGAAGATTAAATTATGATTAATCTATACTAGAAGCTTGAAGATGTTGATAGTTGATAGCAGCTCGAAAAGATCTTCACGATTCATCCAAACTCGCCCAAAAACGCCCAAAACGAAGTGAGATGTGAAAAATGACAAATCATGTGTTGAACTGTCCTATTTATCGTAAACCCAGATTATCACGTGCTAGTTCATGTGCTTAGCGTGCACTAGCGGGTTAACCGGGTAGTCCAGTACTCGTTGTCTACATCGTTAGCGTGCGCTATGTACCTTGGTGGCGTGCACTAACATCCCTTCTTAGCGTGCGTTAATCTTGTGTTAGCGCGCGCTACCTGATGGTTATTGTCCAGAAAACTGGAGTCCAGAACCTACTATCCTCTAGTCTGATTGAGCCTTAGCGCGTGCTACCCAATGTTTAGCGTGCGCTACCAAACTAACCCTTGCGTATGCTATACCCACTCCTAGCGTGCGCTACGAATTATTGCATCTCACCAGCACTCCACCGGATCGATCGCTTTCCAATACGCTTAGCGCTACCGATGGTTTCGATAGCGTGGCGCTACAAACACCATTAGCACGTTACTCCAATCGTAGGCGCGCTATGAATCTCATCAATCCACCCAAAGGTTTTCTCGGATCGTTTCCGCTTTAACCACACTAGTGTGTGGTAATGCTGAGAGGTAGCGTGCGCTACCCGTACTCAATTAGCGCACGCTAAAAAGAATACGTAGCGTGCGCTACTCCTCACATACAGATCACTACAAAGATGGCAACGATGATATTCTCGGCCCGATTCTCTAACCAGGTTGAATGACAAATAAATTACTAATACACAATACGAATTACTCCGATGGTGAATACAATGAATGAATATGATTGATGAATGACTATTACTGAGTGAAAATATACTGAATGATTTACGACCGGGTATTACAAGAACACCAACGCCCCTTTGGATTACTTAAATCACTTCATATTCCGGAATGAAAATAGGAACACATTACGATGGATTTTGTGGTAGGTTTACCTCGAACGGAAAGAGGAAACCACGCTATTTGGGTTGTTGTGGACAGACTCACAAAGTCAGCTCATTTTATCCCAGTCAAGATGAACTTTCGAATGGATCAATATGCTCAACTTTATATCAGGGAGATTATTAAGTTGCATGGAGTGCCAGTCTCTATAGTTCGACAGGGATACTCGTTTCACATCGCGTTTTTGGGAGAGTTTGCAAGAAGCCTTGGGAACGCAGTTGAATTTTTGTAGGGCCTATCATCCTCAGATTCATGGTCAGTCTGAGAGGACCATTCATATTCTTGAGGATATGATGCGAGCATGTGTGCTAGACATGAGCAATAATTGGGAACGACTGTTGCCTTTGGTAGAATTTGCTTACAACAATAGTTATCAGTTGACGATCGGTATGGCACCCTATGAAGCCTTATACGGTAGGAAGTGTCGATCACCACTATATTGGGCCGAAGTAGGTGAAAGGAGAATCTTAGGTCCCGAGATGATTGAACAGACAGTAGGTGTGGTGGATAAGATTCTTAAGAGAATCAAGATAGCACAGGATCGTCAGAAGTCTTACGCCGATAAGCGTAGGAAAGATCTCGAATTTTGTGTTGGCGACAAGGTATTCCTGAGGGTATCTCCTACCAAGGGAATTGTTCATTTTGGTCCGAGGAGCAAGTTGAGACCGAGATACATTGGACAATTCGAAATTCTTGAATGAATTGGAGAGTTAGCTTACCGCTTGGCTTTGCCCCCAGAACTTTCGGCCGTGCACAACATTTTTCATGTATAGTTGTTGAGGAAGTATGTGCACGATCTCAGCCACGTCATCAACTATACCGCCATGGAGGTGAACAAAGATCTTACTTATGAAGAACAACCTGAAGTTATTCTCGACCGATCAGTCCGGCAGTTGACAAAGAGAAGGTGTTCATCAAAATCTAATGGCGTAACCACAGTAAAGATGAAGCTACTTGGGAGCGCGAAGAAGAACTTCAAGCTCGTTATCCGAATTTCTTCAATTGAGGTATGTCATTTATTTTCGAGGACGAAAATTTTTCTAAGAGGGGTAGGATGTAATATCCGCTATTTTTATAGAATATTATTATTATTTATAATAATATTAATAATGCATTTTATTTCATTTAACCTCATTTTACTACCGAGTGAGTAATTGTTGTACAATTACTTTCACTACACGTACAAGTCAAATTCATGTAATCTCATTTAATAAAATCATGGACATTTTCATGATATCTCATATGTTCTAAGTCCGAATCAATTTCTCAATTTAATCTCACAGAAACATTTAATATTGATCATCATATATAATGAAAGATTGAGTCCTAAAAATGATTGGAGAGTATTAATGACACCAATTTTGAAACATTTATTAGGATTTTGCAATTTAGCCCACATTTTCCTGCAACTTTCAATTTAACCTCAGAAATTTTGTATACTTCAATTTAAACCCGTTTTGATTTATGATTCTTCGATTTTAACCCAGTCAGCTTCTCACCTCTTACAATTTGACCCCACAACTTTAAAACCTCCAATTCTGTCTCATTTTGACCAAGACATTAAAATATTGACCTTTCAATTAATATTAATAATTAGTCCGATTTTATGCATATATATTTTAATTTCCGTCATTATATCGTAATATTTTATAATGATTAAAATATTATTACATGTAGACTTTATCGAAGATTTACGAGCTTAGTACTGTGAGTCGAGCATCTCCATATTCAAGTCAGACAGCATCATTTATTCGTGGGAATTTTCACTATCACTTTAATTGTTTTAATTGTATTGTATATGTGATTCAATTCAACATGTGATATTCGATTCATATTTAAAAATTGACGATACATGTTGTGAATCAGGCTCACGTGTATACGTGTAAAGAGCCCATCTTAAGATATATGTTGTTGCGGGGACACCTGCGCAACCTCAATATTCACATGCGTGCTCGATTCATGTTATATGTGGTATTTTGTGTATGTTTCATGTTGTTGCGGGGACACCTGCGCAACCTCAATATTCGTGTTATGCGTGCTAGATTCATGCTATACGTAATATTATGTGTATGTATTCATGTTGAGGAAAAGATATGATAGATTATTCATTTTATGCTTTTCATGAGATTGTATATTACTGTGATAAGTGAGATTTTCACGAGCTGAAGGAAGCTCACTCCCACCTTTATTGATCCCGCAGGTTAAACCGAGCCGGATGAACGAAGGAGCGAGCAGAGAGGGCATATGAATGAAATTTATTAAATGATGTTTTTCTTATGTCAAATGTTTCGAAATTCTTTTGGGCAAACTTTTGTTAGAAATTAACAATTTATAATTTATTCTTCCGACGCAAATTTTATTTCGTATCTATAACGTGTTATTGCCTTAATTAAAGGTATTTAATTTATGTCAGTGTAGCGACTCGACTTTGTAGGCGTTATTCTTCGTCAAATTTACCTTTTATTTATTTTCCCCAATAATTACCCCTAGAAAGTCGGGGTGTTACATAGTGATATAACTTATATTACACACATTAACGCAACCTTGATACAAAGTATATAAACATGTGCACAAACATTACGTACAAAACACGTATATATTCAACCAAAATCACAGCCGGTGCATCGCACAGGTTCGTAACGCCTCGTTGTTATTAATATTATAATTATTAAAGGTATTATTATTATTAATAATAATATTTATAATATTTTTATCTTTATCATTTCTATCATCATTTATATTATTCTCGATATTGTTATTATTAATATCTATATTATTAATATTATTACTACCGTTATTATTATCATTAATGTTATTGCTATTACTATTATTATTATTATTATTTAGTTTAACCCAATAATTATTTATTTTCATGGTGGCCCAATTAATAATGATTTGATATAATTTATTTTAAACCGAATTGAATGAATTGGCTCAAGCCATCTTTCCAGCCCAATTATATCTCTATCCTTTTTCCTAACCCAACTAAATTCTACCCTAAACCTAAATTTTGTATACAGTATAAACTGTATGTTGTACTCCCCAAATATATTTTCTTCACGTTGAAAAGAGGGGAGGAATACATTGCAAGCAAAAGAGAGGAGAGTTGCCGCTTCTAGACGTGCGACTTGATTCTGGACCCAATTATGCTCAACTTCAACCAGATTTTATTCTTCGACTAGTAAGTCATCAAATTTTAGTCTCCATTCAATTTCAAGTTTCACTTGTATATACGTACCATCCGTGTCGATTACTTCCGATTTAGACCCAAATTTGAACCCCCAAAAGTCAGTGATGAACAACTAGAATCGCCAAACACGGCTTAAGCCAACCTAGATATCCCAATCACATCGAAACCCATCATACCTGCCAAACTAGAAATGGACGACCTCGTAACAATCCGTCGAATCAAACCCTTTCCATATCAGAAAAGAACCACGATTGGTAATCCAATCTGAACCCTTACCATAAAAGAAACGGAAAAGAAAAAGAAGAATTTCGCCGGTCGAAACCAGTAACCCAAATCAAGCCCGAAATCATCAACCAAACTTGGCCCGAACTCATGGCCAAACCCAAATCAGAATTTCCCACATACATAACCGAGTTCAATAACCCCGGCCGAATCCAGATCCGACTGGAATCGGACCTTCGTCACCTTGGCCGCCAGCTGCCCCCGAACCGAGCTTGCACCTATACCTCCGCGCCGCAGTATGCTCCGATCTCGGCCCCTTCCGAATCATCCAGGTCGCGGCGAATCTATGTGCAGGAGATTCTATCAGTGTGTGACTGTGTGCATCATTTTGATTCTGTGTTTATGTCTCAGAGAGATAAATTTAGAGAGAAGTGTAGGGAGGAAGAAGAAATTAGGGAGAGAGAGAGAGAGAGAGACAGGATATAGAGAGAGAGGGGAGGAGGAGTGAGAAGTGTTCTGCCGACCCGTGAGAGAAGAGGAGGGTTTTTATACCCATGACTTTTTAGCGTAATTCAATTAAGCTTCCAGATTCCCAGATACTTCAATTTAGCCCCAGTTTGATATATATAATTCCTCCAACTGACCCCAATCAGCTTTTCAGCTCATTCAATTTCAGCCTCAAGTTCCTAATTCGTACATATTTAATCCAATCAACTTTTTCAGTAATTAAGATTCAGTCCGAAATTGACCAAGACATTTAAAATGTTGACTTTTCAATTAATATTAATAATTAGTTCGATTTTACGCTTGTGTGAGCGTAAAATCGAACTAATTATTAATATTAATTGAAAAGTCAACATTTTAAATGTCTTGGTCAATTCCGGACTGAATCTTAATTACTGAAAAAGTTGATTGGATTAAATATGTACGAATTAGGAACTTGAGGCTCGATTTTACGCTCACACACACACACACACACACATATATATATATATATATATATATATGTATATATATATTAGTTTCAGTCATTATATCATAATGTTTTATAATGATTAAATTATTAATATTATTATATGTAGACTTTATTGAGGATTTACGGGCTTAGGACTGTGAGTCGAGCATCTTCATATTCAAGTCAGACAACATCATTTATTCAAGTGGGAATTTTCACTATCACTTTAATTGCTTTAATTGGACTGTATATGTGATATTCAATTCATGTTTAAAAATTCACTATACATGTTGTAAATCAGGCTCACCTGTATACGTGTAAAGAGGCTATCTTAAGATATATGTTGTGTGGGGACACCTGCACAACCTCAATATTCACATGCGTGCTCGATTCATGTTATATGTGGTATTATGTGTATGTTTCATGTTGTTGCGGGCACACTTGTGCAACCTCAATATTCGTGTTATGCGTGTTAGATTCATGCTATACGTAATATTGTGTCTATGTATTCACGTTGAGGAAAAAATATGATAGAGTATTCATGTTATACTTTCCATGAGATTGTATATTATTTTGATATGTGTGATTTCCACGAGCTGAAGGAAGCTCACCCCACCTTTATTGATCCCGCAGGTTAAACCAAGCTAAATGGACAAAGGAGCGAGGCGAGAGGGCATATGAATGAGATTTATTTAAACGATGTTTTTCTTTATATCACAGTTTTTTCTTGGAATTTAATTGGGAGAAACTTTTGCTTAGAAATTAACAATTTATAATTTATTCTTCCGCCGCAATTATTATCTCTTAATGATGATGTGTTATTGCCTTAATTAAAGGTATTTATTTTATGTCAGTGTAACGACTCGACTTTGTAGGCGGGAATTTTAATATTCTCAAAAGAAATTATTTTTGTCAAGATTTACCTTTTATTTATTTTCCCCAATAATTACCCCTACAAAGTCGGGGCGTTACAGATACTCTTTCAACCTCAGGGAGAACAATCCTCTGGATCTTACCGAGGAGCAATTGAAAATGGTAAGGAATCAAGCACTTAAGTTTTCCTTTGTAAACATCTACAAAGAATGGAAAGGTCTGAAGAATCTTAGCTTCTCCGACCTAAAGGAGTTGGTAGAGAAAAGTTGATGGGACTACCCCATAGACACAGAACACCTTATCAAAGTGTTCGGCCATAAATCTAATATAAACCTACTTCTGGATAAGAACTGGTTAATATCCAACTTCAAACAAAACTTGGATCAGTTCATATTTAACATCATGGAAGGGGTAGTCCAAGGGAAATCATTTGATGATGAAGAAAAGATTATGGGAGGAGAAGAAGAAAAAGAGAAGGATGAAGACAGAGAAGGACATAATGAAGAAGTAGAAAAAGAAAAGGAGGAAGAAAATGAAGGAGAAAAAGAAAAGGAGAAAGAAAATGAAGAAGCAGAAAAAGAAAAAGATGAAGAAAATGAAGAAGTAGAAAAAGAAAAGGAAGAAGAGAATGAAGAAGAAGGAAAGGATGAAAAGAAAGATGATGAGTATAATGATCAGGATACACCTGAGCAAGGATCCAGCTCAGCTCAGCCCTCACAAGCTGAGAAATCAGAAAAGCAGGGGGAACAGTCTGCAGAAACACCCTATGATCAAAAGTCAGCTGACAGAAGAATCTCAACTGAAAATCTATTTCTCAGAAGTCAACTGCAAAATAAAGCTCAGCTGAAAACATTCCTCAGGCAGAGGCGCCTAAATATCAGCTATCCCCTAACTTCAATGAGATCATCCGAACCATGGTTGAAGAAACTGTTGCAAAACTTCTGGCAACAAGGGTAGAACCTCACCGGCTATCCCTAAGTACCAAAATGGACTAATTTTTGAACAAGAAAGAACCCTCTCCACCACCAACATCTTCAAGGATGCCACTTGGCATGCAAGATTTCATGCATAAGGTGGAGGAGCAGCTGGCACAAATCATTGATGCTGGCAAAAAGGGGGAAGAAATGATATCCAAATGGAAACAGGAGGCTTTATCCTTAGTCCCCAGAAGCTCACCTACACCTCAAATCATTCACTTTCCCGAAGATGGAACTTCAGGTTCCTTAAAAAGAAAAAGTACAGCTCCACCTGCAGAAGCACCTGCAGCTAAGAAAAAGAAAACTAGGCAAGAACCTAATGTGCCTCTGATCTGGGAGGGCAAAGAGCTCTACTATGTTGAGGAGTGTATTCCAGAGGAAGCTGAAAATAAATGGGGGATTCCCAAGAAGCAATTTGTTTAAAAATATTATCTTTGAAAAAACCTCCAAGACACTGATTGCACTCATCAACAAATATTCATTGACTACATGGAGATAAACTGGCCAAATCTGTGGGAAATTCTAAAAATGGTTGCTGAAGAAACCTTCAATTCTTATCCTAGATTCCCTGATTTCAGACCACAGGACCCTCCAATTGACATAAATGAAAAACTGGATGATGAAGCACTTCAGAGGGAAATAAAGAATCTTTGCATAAAGAACAAGTATACCTCTCCTGAAGATCAGAGATTTGCTTCCACCATAGTCGAAAAGAAGTATAGGCTAATCCAAGTATTTCATAGGCCCATTGGAGTAAAGCCATTGAAGTCTCTCCCTCCAGCAAGGATTAGAGAAATAGGAAGAGGGAGAACTTAATCTTTTTGTCAAGCACTTGTAATCTTTACTCATATTTTCTTGTAATCTTTCATTAAGGACTGTATTGTAATCTCAAATATTGAAAGTTTATTACAGTTGACTTGAATGACAACCTCTTGTTATCTCAACTAGACTAAATCTTTAAATTTCAGTATTTTACTTGTTTGTGTGATAATTTTACTACATTTGATCATTAAGTTTTGCCATCATCAAAATAGGGGGAATTCGCTAGGAATAAAATTTTAAGATTTTAATAATGTCATACCTGTATTCAAGATTACTTCAAATGTATATACTTGGCATTGTAAAGAAGAACCAAATTAGTATTTTCTACAGGCCTTTAAAAGATCAGGATAAGTATTGATCATGTTGATCAAGTAGAAATTTGGCTAAGTATAGAACAGGCATATTATCAGCCGAGTTTTGGTCAATGCAAGATATCATCTAGGTTTGACTGATAAAACATCAGTCGGGTTACGGTCAAAGGAATACATCAGTCGGGTTTGACCAAGTCGGAACTACAGTTGAATATCTCTGAAGATAATTTTGGCTAAGTACACAACAGCCAAAATCTCAATCGAATTTGGTCACAGCGAAATATTAGTTAAGGTTGACCAGACAGACGTCAGCCGAGTTAGGTCAAAACATAATATCAGTTGAGGTTGACCAAGGGAATTAGCAGCCAACTTTCTAGACCGGATATCATCCAACTTTTGTCTAGGCAGAATATCAGCTAGGTTTGACCAACGTATCAGCCGGGTTTGACCAAAAGGCAATATCAGATGAGCTTTTATCAGGACGGAATATCATATAAGTTTTGATATCATCTATCTACGTCAGCAAACGTTGAAAAGTCAACAATGCCGGCAAAACACATGCAGACGTAAAAGCCAAGGATACAAAGTGATTAATTCCCGAAATTTAATGAATAGAATATTCATCGAGATTCGTATCTTGAAGACTTTTTAATTATAGTAATCAAATAAAAGCGACGCAACGACAACATACATCTTCAAACGGTCAGATTTGAAGAAAAAGACAAAGCCTTGCAAGCGATGAAAAGTTAAATAATGAAGTCCACTCTCCAACGGATAGATTTGTTACAAGATGCAACGGCTATGAAGAGCTCAAAGATCGTGCTATAAATATCTGAAGAAAGCTTGAGCAGAAGTACGATGTGAACAATTCTTACAAGCAATCAAAGCAATCAAAGCAAACACAAAGCAAATATATATCATCGTGAAGAGCATGATCTTAAAGCTAATACTAGGAAGCTCTTTGGTGAAGAAAACACTCTTGTCTTTTAAGTTTGAGTAAGGGGTACCTTCTTGAACAAGGTTCTTGAAAGTGTGAGGTTGTGAGACATCCACGAGTTCTTGATTGGAAGGTGATAGCCAGCTTGCGAGTTGTTGAGGCATCTACGGGTTTTCGAACAAGAAGTGTTAAACAACCAAGGGAAGGAGTTGCAACACCCATGGGTTTCCACTCGTTGTAAGCTGTTGTAACAGAATTCATTGTAACATTAATTTCACTGGTTGAAAGTTATAGTGAATTTATCTCCAACTTGTTTGTACAGAAGTAGATCGGTAGAGGATTATCCCACCTCTGAAACCACTATAAAAGTGCTGTGTGATTTACTTTTTTAATCATCATACTTAACTGTTGCATTCATATTAATTGTTGCACTCAAACTCAGCTATCATTCCGCAAAATCATTTTATAGCTGACAAAGGTTAACTGCATTCATATCAAGCAAGTAACCTTAGCTGCATTTACTACAGCCGTGTTTTTTTAAAACAGTTATTTAAGCAAAAGATTGTATAAGTCTATTCACCCCCTCTAGCCATGTTGTCAAGGTTTGTGAGTTCCTTTATTGCGTGGTTAGCTCAGTTCTTGATTTGTGAATCTTGTTAGGTTTCCCATCCTGGATGGCCTCTGTTGTGTTGTCCTTCATATAGGTGATAGGGCTTTCTTTAATTATGCTCCACATCATCATGTGTGGATGATATATGTGCTTGCATTCTTATCTTCCATAGATCATAGTCATCAACAGAAAAATAGGAAGTCTAGAATGCATGTGTTCCATCTTATTATTAAAGAATGTGTACTTAAATATATATACATTTCTGTGTGAATCTGGTCCGGTGACTATCAAATTTAGGTATATGTGAATCACCCACTCCGATAATACTTGTAGGTCCCAAATACGTTTGGTAAAAAGTCTGGGCGTGAATAGACTTTTAAAACTTTTAAAACTTTTACTGAACTGTTTTTGAAACTTGGCTGAAAAAGCAGTATCTAGGTCCTAGTAACTTAGCAGAAATAGCTAGGACAAAGGTATTTGGCTGCCAACAGTTCAGGTGTTAGCTGAAAATCAGTTAAGGTGCGGAATACTTGCTAGTTGAGTAGGTTTATTAGTGCAATGGACAATATGGATGCTACAGTTAAGTATGATGCACAAAGCAATAATCAATACAACACTTATAGTGGTTTTAGAGGTGGGGTAGTCTTCTACTAGTCCACTTTTCTCCAATCTACTCAGAGATGATTCATTATAACTTATGATGGTTATGATGAATTAAGTTACTGTGACTTTCAGCTAATGAAAATCTTAAGCCGATGTAACTCCTTCCCTTTTGTTGCTTGTAACCTCTTGATCGAAAACTCATGGATGCCTCAACAACTTTCAAGTTATCAATCACCTTCCAATCAAGAACTCGTGGATGTTGCACAACAGCTATTTTCAAGAACCTCATTCAAGAAAGTAACCCGAACTCAAATCACAAAGACAAGAGTTTTGTTTCTCAAACATTAAGAGCATCTCTGAATTTGGATCTTGGAACTCAAATATTCACGATGCTTTTAGTACGTGGAGTATATTTCTTTGCTTATTTGTTTGCTTTATAAGTGTTAATTGCATTGTATTTCTGCTTTTAAAATCTTCATATATTTATAGTATGATCTTTGAGCTCTTCTTCATAGATGTCACATCTCTTTAACAAATTAGTCTGTTGAAGACATACTTCTTTGTTTAGTATTAGCTTTATTGGCAAGGATTTGTTGTTTCTTCAAATCTGCCTGTTTAAAGATTCCTTATTCAGTATTAAATATCACCGCTGCAATCTTTGATTTCTATAATGAAGAATGTCCTTGGGCATGAATCTATAGGAATATATTATTCCTACTTTTCATGCAAGTTGCATGAGTCACTCAATTTATCTCTTTCACGTCCGCATGTGTCTTGTCGTTTTAGTTAACTTTTCAACTTTGCTGACGTGGACATAGTTTATTAATACTTGATAATCTCTCTGAGTATAGAAAACTCCTTGCTGTGCCAACGTTGTCTCTTTATAGCTGGGTGTTGTCAAACTTAGTTGTCTCGTCATAGTTGGCTTACCCGGTTGTCCATAATTAGCTTAAGTCTGGACTTAGATTTTCACTTGACTTAGATGTATGAATCCGAATGTTCTATTCTTATCTTAAAATAAATTTTAAGGCTTATAGAAGATACTTATTTGGTTCTTCTTTGGAATGCCAAGTACTTAGAGCTTACATTTGAAACTAACTATAATATAGGGATGACATCATCAAAATCATAAGTATAATCCTTACAAATTCCTTGAATTTTGATGATAGCAAGACTTAATACTTGATGATGACAAATTCCCCATACTTGGTTGTCCATACTCGTTGCCCTTCTCAGCTGGGTCAAGTCATCCGCCAATAGTTCTACTCGACTGTCCAACTTAGCTGTAGACTGGACTTAGCTGTCTATTGATTTGAACTTAGTTATTGGAACCCTGCTGATGTCGATCTATACTTAGCTTTAGAATATAAAATTTTTGGGCCTATAGAAGATACTTATTTGGTTCTTCTTTACAACGCCATGTACTTAAGATTTATATTTGACTAAATTTATCATATGGATGACATCATCAAAATCTCAAGTGTATTCCTAATGAAATGAGGTTTGGTATTTCATTTCCTCATTAACCAAATCAGATATTTTCTCTCCAAAATCATCCTTTTCATATGTAAGTGTATTTCAGCTTTTTCTAACTTGGTTATGTGCTTTGTTGGGATTGGAAACCTGATACTTAAGAGTTTATTGATGATTTTCATGATGTTAGGTTGTTGTTCATTTCGTGATGTATGGCTGTTGGTGATTGCCTCATATGATGCTGGGTTGTTGAAGTATTGATATGATTCTTGGTGTTTCTTGAAGTATATATTGATACAAGATGAATATATGCTTAGGTGTTTATGATTTTCAATATGAAAATTGATAACTGATGTCTAGAAAAAGTTACGATGATCAGTGATATGATTTTCATATGGTCCTAATGGAATAAGAATTGTGATTTTGAGTTTGATAAGATTATTATCCATCTTTTAAGTACATTTGTTTAAATGTGTAAAACCAGTTGGATATTTGGATTATTGGTGGCCTTGGAAAGAAATTGTTCAGAATCTTGACGAATGACAAAGGGTTACCGTATCAGTTCAGATATAAGGTTGAATATCAAATTGAGAATGTTATAAGACTTGTTATCATGTTGAATTGGTTGTTTGATATGATTATCATATTACAGAATTATAATATTAATCTGAATTCATATTTGATCGGGTTAAGTTGTTTGGTTTTGTATATAGTTAGAGTACTATCGAACCACATGACATGGTTGACTGTCTATATGAGATTCTTTTTAATTGTTATCGGGTATATTGTTAATTGATTTCTGCATTAGGTTGTAATAATTGGTCATTGATTAAAATCATCGTGTTGTTGTTAAGTTCGAGATAGTTGTAAATAGCTTTGGGCGGAATTGAGGAGCTCGTAGATAAGAGAATAGAGATTGGTAACGGCATTATTATCGTCATATTGATATTAAGGAAAGATTTGTATTTGTTTGGTTCATAAGGCTTAGCGAATGGTTTAAATCGCATTACATTCATAAGTCATATAGCAATGATCATATAAGTGTGGATTTTGCAAATAAAGGATATATATATATATATATATATATATTCTGGGTTTGAAGTTAAATAATCATGAATATGATCAACGTGTGTTACATGTGTACTTGAGTATTGACTGTACAGTTTGGTGAAGATGAGCATACGAGTATTTATGATATTTGGTGTTGTGGAATCATTGAGTTTTGAGGTATGTAACTGTGAGTGTGGATTCTGGTTATGTTAAATGGATATGTCAACCAAGGATTACAAGCATGTAGCCGAGAGTTGGATATTATGAGTAATAACCAAGAAGGATAATTCTAACAAATACTTTGACCATATATTTTATATTTCTTTTTTTTTTTCAGAAAATAATAATTTGAAAAGTGATGTGATAGTTCGTCCAGAGGTGTGTGTGGATTGTAATATCCGACGGAAATTCCTATTTACTATTGTATTATTCGGATAATTCTTACTTACTGTTGTAGTCTTGTTGCATTTGTGTAATGAATATTGATGTCAGAATATATCATAATAGACTTAATAAAAAAATGATCACTCGCACTACGATTGAATTCTCTACGTTGTACAGATAAGTGCATTTTTGAGCTATTAAACCTGAGCCTAACGTACGCTAATCCTTAGGCATAGCGTACGCTATTTTGAGGCCCTTACGTACGTAAAGAGGGACATGTTACGTACGTAACCAATGTAATCGTATCCGATCTCAACTTTCGGCGTGTGGGGCCGGACGGGATTCGAATATCTGATCTTTTAGAGGCAACCTAGTTGACCTATATTACGTACGTAATGCTTCAAGCGGTAACGTACGTAATGATTTTCGAATTTGATCCGGTAGTCTGGACTTAGCTTACGCACGTAACACTTTCGTAGCGACGTAAAGCTGATAGCACGTTATCCTCGTGATAACGCACGTAGCAATTTATCTTATAAAAAGACAACTTGTGTCTTTCATTTTTGCACGACCAAACTCTGATTTTTCACCCTTATAATCATCCCCCTGCATCCCCAGATCTAATTTACCTCCTTCCAACCTGTGCTTCAGCTTTACATCTTGATTTTTGAGCTTCTTGATTGGAAGTTGGAGTCATTCTTGAAGCTTAGCTTGTGTTCTTGTGTTTTTGGTGTATTGTTGTCCATTTCTGAAGGTATGTTATATGATTTAACCCTATAATCTCGTAATTATAATGATAGTGATTAAGTATATTCCACCTAGTGATGAATTAACCAAATAAACATGTTTGTAGTTAAGCTTTCAACAAACCTAATGATGAATATGATGATTAAGGGTTTTGTAATGATGTGTTCTTAGTGTTTTAAATGGTGATGATCATATTTAGTTAAACCTCACTCTTCTTGCTGGACTAATAACACCATTGGAATAATAATAGTCCTTGTTTCATTATAATGCAAATAACTTGTTGGAATTATTACCATAAAATGTCTTAAGAAACCCTTGTTGATCATTAGAAGAATGAAATGACCTTCTTGAACCTAAGCTAAGTGAATTCAGAGGAATAACATTCGAATCTACAAGCTAATTAGAAGATTATAAGGATGGTGTTAAACTTGAGGTAGTCTTCATGATTATAATATGGGTTTGTAACTAGTTAACTCAACATAAGTAATTGATTGAAGTGCAGATTTTACTTTTAATCAATTGAGATGTTCTTGATAAGTTTAAAGGATATGAGATTATTGTTTAACACATTATGGAACGATTCTTAATCCAACAAACATTTGGTAACATCTTGTAATCAATTGTAAGAAGAGAATGGTATTAATAAGGTTCTTGAAGTAACACTTCAACATCTTAAAAAGTTGAACTACTCAAATGAGAATTAGGATGTTGTCTCGTTGAAGTTTGGTATAGAGGATCATATGAACGTATTATTGAGTAAAATATACTTCATTCAAGGTTGATTGTCCGAGTAACCGATTTTGAATCGAGGGCCGGCTGTTCATTTGACAAAGAAGGACTATTCTCGCCTCCGTATTGAGGCAAGTTATCTTGCTTGGTTATAATGATTTGTGGATTCTTATGATGATTATGCATTTCATAAACTTGTGTGTTGTGATTTGAGGTTGTTCTTAATGATGTCCCGTTTTCATCATGGGATTGTATTCCCAAGTTCGTCACTTTCGAACCCTTGATATTGTTGATCTTATTGTCATTTCGGTGAGCCCTCGATCTTTAATCGGATTTTTGAATTATTGAATTCGTTGTCATGTTGCATCGTGACATATTCGGAGTCATATCTACGTTCCGATTGGATATTGTGTAGGATTTTTGGTCGGGCACATATAAAGTCATGCGTGAATATTTTCCGTGTTGGGCTGTCCACACGAGACGTAGTTCGTTGAGGCTAATTAGGTACATTGTCCCATGTATATCCTGGATTCCGTATATGGGGTGGACATGTGCCCTAACACATATTCGGATCGGGCGTACTGTGATGTCCATCTTGATCCGTACTATCTTAAGTCGTTCATAGTCCATTTTTATATTTGGATGTGTTCGGCGTATTGTGACTAAGCGTTCATACGCCGAGGGGTATGTTCGTTAGTCGGGTTGTTTTCCTTGAAATCTTATATACGTGAATTGTATAATATCTTGAGAATCATTTATCATGTATATCTGACCCTGTGTTGGGCGAAATACTTGTGTTGTATTTTAGGTCGAGGAAAAGGCAAGGCAAGGGAAGATCAAGGTGATGACGAAGTGTTCGAAGGATACTAGTTCGGGGGGCCCAAGTCTTTTGTGTCCGGTCATGTTCGTACCGTGTAATTTTATCTTTCCGCTTTATTTTAAATATGAACAAATGTATTGTTATTTAATGTATATTCCATCCCCATATGGATTATACTTATGTTTCGGATCTTGTGTATAATAAGGCCGTTGGCCATACCACTGTAAACTCCAAATCGGAGTAAGTACTATGTTTTGTGGTTCGGTATCACATGTATTATGTATTTAATCTGTATTTTGGGTATCGCTTGGTGGGTCCTAGTGTGGGGTCCACGGCATTGTAATGGCCGCCTTATCGGGGTGTCACAGAAGATGGTATCAGAGAGTGCTAGAGGTCATTTTCTTCATTTTGAGTCTTTGTGAATTGAACTAGTATCAAGAGACATTCGTGTCACGTGTGACCCGTGCGAGCGCCTGATCCTACGAGCCGAATGCGGTACGTACTTTATGAACCTTGATTAAATTACTGACATGATATTGATATCTGAATGGATCTCTTTGTTGATCCTGGTGTTTTAAGGGTTGTGGCAGGAATTATCTGATTGATGATACGAATAAAATTCTGGATTGATTATATGGTTAAAATTGTTCGACTCAAACGTCGATATGATATTCTGTGTGACCCTCGTAGTGCCGATAACTCATTACGAACTGTTTTCTTGAATATGTAATTTCTTACTGCCATTAACTTAGCATGAATTCCGATTGGTATCATGAACTGTACTTATGGTTATCTTTACTAATTGATTCTTTCAGTATGGAAAGAAATTTGAGAGGTCGTGGCAGAGGGGGACGAGGCCGCGGAAGAGGCCGAATCCCGATACCACGAGCCAACAGACGTGCGAATGCAGAGCATAGTTCCGCAGGCAGTGGTTCACCTTCTAGGGACCAATCGCACCACAATAGACACGAGGATGCTCGTGTCGATACTTGCACTGTGATGCAGGGCATAATGGCTCAGATGACCCAAATGGGTCAATTAATGGAAACTATGCAGAGAGCTGCCACCGACCAGCATCAGGGGCCACCCCCTGTACATGGCGGACCGGTGAGTCGGATCATCAGCGACATCTCACGCCAGCGACCCCCGATTTTTGAAGGTTCCTCTGAGCCGGCCGATATCGTGCATTGGATCGAACACTTCGAGAAATTGTTCGATATGGTAGACTGTCCAGTAGAGAATCGCGTCTCCGTAGCAGCTTACTACTTGGGCAAGGGAGCCCACACTTGGTGGCTTTCGGTGAGGCCAGCTGATGGCGTATGTACTTGGGAAGAATTTAAAAATCTCATGCTAGATCGTTACTATCCAGGTCCTCTCCTCGAGGCCAAACTATCAGAATTGCTGAATCCAGAACCGTCCGAAGATGATGACGTACTATCTATCGCCTAGAAATTCCAGGCACTTCTTCCTTTTGCCGCGACGATTGTCCAAACAGAGGCTGATAAGATCAAATACTTTCTCAAAAGGCTTAAACCCCGAATGAGAATGCAGCTGTTGAACCATCATTGTGTGACCCTACCGGAGTTTATCGAGAAAGCTCTGGAGTACGAATTAACCGTGAAAGAAATTTCCAAGAAACAACCGCAGTCTAACAACAAGAAATTCAGGAACTAGAACCAGACAGACAGCAACCGGGGAACATTCAAGAGACCCCAACCAGTGCCAAATCCTTCTGAACGGCAACCTACGACATCGAAGCCAACCGGATCGCAGCCTCGGGCGGTCAGCCTGTCTGTTGTGTGCTATAACTGTGGAGACTAGGGGCACATCAATTCGAAATGTCCAAGGCCAGCCGTGTCATGCCATACTTGTGGGAAGAATGGACATCGTGCTCATTATTGTAGGAGTGGACCAGTACGTATTCCCGCAGCACCTCATGCTCCAGTACAGTCTTTAGTTCAGGACCATGCACCTTCGTCCGCTTCTTATCAGACTACCGGGGCAAACAAAGGGATGGGACGTGGAAATCAAGCTGGTACATCTGGTGTCGGGGCTGCAAAACCCAGAGTTTATGAGATGAAGAAGGCTGAAGATCCCGAAGCCAGCATGATTGCAGGTACTCTCGAGATCCAATCTCGGCATGTCTGTGTTCTTTTTGATACCGGTGCTTCACACTCCTTTTTATCTACTTCTTGTTTGAGTCGTTTGCAATTAGAGCATGTTATCAATTGTGAACCTTATATAATTGGTCTACCCGATGGTAGAAGAATTGTTGGGAATCGTGAAGTTCAGGACTGCTCGATTCGTATGAACGACCGTGAGTGGTTGTCAAATTTAATTGTGGTCGATTTACCTAAAGATGATGTGATCTTGGGTATCGATTGGATGGACCATCATGATGCCATAATTAGTGTCCGCAAGCGAACCGTGACCGTCACATCGGACGATGGTGTTGAGTGTACTTTACAGGGTGACAATCCCAGCCGTTCCGGGAGAGTCATCAGCGCTATGAAAACAGTGAAACTGCTTCATCAGGGATGTATTGGCTATTTGTGTTACATGACCAAGACAACGAATCGACCAGTTGAATTGATCGATATTCCGGTAGTCCGAGACTACCCAGACGTATTTCCAGATTAGTTGCCAGGTTTACCTCCACATCGTGATGTAGAGTTCAATATTGAGTTAGAGCCTGGTACGTCCCCGCTTTCAAAAGCACCGTATCGTATGGCTCTGACCGAGATGCAGGAGCTGAAGAGCCAACTTGAGGATTTGACCGAGAAGGGCTACATTAGACCTAGCGCGTCCCCTTGGGGAGCACCAGTACTATTTGTACGAAAGAAGGACGGATCCCTACGTTTGTGTATTGATTATCGTGAGCTGAACAGGGTAACCATTAAGAACAAATATCCATTGCCGCGTATTGATGATTTATTGGATCAGCTTCAAGGGGCTGCTGTGTTTTCTAAGATCGACTTGAGGTCTGGTTACCATTAGTTGAGGATTCGTGAGTCTGATATTTCTAAGACCGCTTTTCGTACTCGCTATGGGCATTATGAGTTCGTAGTGATGCCTTTTAGACTGACGAATGCACCGGCAGTATTCATGGAACTGATGAATCGAGTCTTTATTAATTATCTAGATCGCTTTGTAGTCGTTTTTATTGACGACATTCTGATCTACTCTCGTGACCGTGAAGAGCATGAGCATCATCTCCATCTAGTTCTCAAGGCATTAAGGCGAGAGCAGCTTTATGGAAAATTTGCTAAATGTGAGTTCTGGATGCGTGAAGTTAGCTTTCTCGGACATGTGATATCAGCTGATGGGGTCCGAGTAGACCCACAGAAGACAGAAGCTATCCGAGATTGGCTACCACCAAAGAATGTTAAGGAAGTACGTAGTTTCTTGGGACTAGCAGGTTATTACCGACGGTTCGTGGAAGGTTTTTCCAAAATTGCCCAACCAATGACTAATTTGCTGAGGAAGGATAAGAAGTATTTATGGTCAGAGGCATGTCAGCGGAGTTTTGATGAACTTAAGAGTCGGTTGATTTCGGCACCTATTTTAGTCCTACCGAAAGGAACAGAAGGGTTTGTAGTGTATAGTGACGCATCTAAACAGGGCCTTGGGTGTGTACTAATGCAGAACGGAAAGGTGATCTCCTATGCATCGAGACAGCTACGACCTTACGAGGTCAACTACCCCACCCATGATTTAGAACTCGCAGCCGTGGTGTTTGCTTTAAAAATCTGGCGTCATTATCTGTAAAGAGTTACCTGTCAGATTTTTACTGATCACAAGAGCCTGAAGTACATTTTTACTCAGAAGGAGTTAAACATGAGACAGAGAAGATGGCTAGAACTCATCAAAGATTATGATATCGAGATCCTTTATCATCCGGGCAAAGCAAATGTAGTTGCCGATGCTTTGAGTCGTAAAACAGTACAGGAACAGATGCTTGCCCGCCTAACAACTCAGAGGGAATTGCAGTTAGAATTGGTGAGGCCGGAAATTGAAGTCTGGCTACAGCGTATTCAAGGACAACTCTGTACCCTTGAAATTTCATCGTCCCTTGAGGATATAATTAGATCGAAGCAAGTTACGGACCCATTCTTATCTCGAGTCCGGAATGAAGTGACTCAAGGGAAAACCCCTGGCTTTGTGATCCACGAGGATGGATTGATACGCTTCAGGAACCGAGTTTGTGTACCCGCAGACAACGAATTAAGGAATTCTATCCTGAGAGAAGCTCATGCTACCCCGTACTCTATCCACCCGGGGTATAGCAAAATGTATAAGGATTTGAAACAATATTATTGGTGGGGAAGTATGAAACGTGAAGTTGCGGAATTCGTTTCGAGGTGTTTAACCTGTCAACAAGTTAAGATTGAACACCAGCGACCCGCAGGATTGCTGAAACCGCTTCCGATCCCCGAGTGGAAATGGGAGGACATATCGATGGATTTTATCACCAGCCTGCCGACGAGTCGTCGAGGGATGAATACGATTTGGGTGATTGTGGATCGTTTGACCAAATCAGCCCACTTTATGGAGATTAAAGATACTTGGGGACCCGAGAGATTGGCCCAGCTATTTATCAAAGAGATTGAAAGGTAACATGGTACCCCTAAGAGTATTGTATCAGATCATGACGGGCGATTCGTGTCACATTTTTGGAAAGCAGTTAATCGTGCGATGGGCACGCATTTGAACTTCAGCACAGCATTTCACCCGCAGACGGATGGTCATACTGAGAGAACTATCCAAACTTTAGAGGATATGCTGAGGGCGTGCGTTCTCGATTGGAAGGATGATTGGGAGGCCCAACTACCTTTGGTGGAATTCACTTATAATAATAGGTGGCACACTTCGATCCAGATGGCAACTTATGAAGCGTTGTATGGCCATCGTTGTAGATCTCCTCTGTGTTGGGACGATCTATATGAAACCTTGGGTACGGAACCCGATATGTTGTTAGCAGCCCGTCAAAAGGTCACTCTGATTAGGAGTCGTTTGTTGACGGCTCAAAGCCGACAGAAGTCTTACGCAGACAACCGCCGCCGGCCGCTTGAGTTCGAGGTCGGCGACCATGTACTAATGAAGGTGTCCCATACTCGAGGAGTTTTTTGTTTTGGGAAACGAGACAAGCTGAGTCCGAGGTATATCGGGCCGTTTGAGGTTTTGGAACGAGTAGGCGATTTAGCCTATCGCCTGGCTTTACCACCAGCCCTGAGCCGGATTCATAATGTGTTCCATGTCTCCCAGTTAAGGAAATACGTTGCTGATCCGAGTCATGTACTTCAGTTCGATGAGATCGATTTAGAGGAGGATCATTCGTATGAGGAACACCCCATACGGATACTTGAGAGGAGGATCAAACAATTGCGGAACAAGACGATTACCCTACTGAAGATTCAGTGGTCACGACATGGGGTCGAGGAGGCCACGTGGGATACGGAGAGCAGCATTCGAGAGAGGTATCCTGAATTGTTTCCCCCTTAGTTTCGAGGACGAAACCCCTTTTAAGGGGGGGAGGATGTAATATCCGACGGAAATTCCTATTTACTATTGTATTATTCGGATAATTCTTACTTACTGTTGTAGTCTTGTTGCATTTGTGTAATGAATATTGATGTTAGAATATATCATAATAGACTTAATAAAAAAATGATCACTCGCACTACGATTGAATTCTCAACGTTGTACAGATAAGTGCATTTTTGAGCTATTAAACCTGAGCCTAACGTACGCTAATCCTTAGGCATAGCGTACGCTATTTTGAGGCCCTTTCGTACGTAAAAAGGGACATGTTACGCACGTAACCAATGTAATCGTATCCGATCTCAACTTTCGGCGTGTGGAGCCGGACGGGATTCGAATATCTGATCTTTTGGAGGCAACCTAGTTGACCTATATTACGTACGTAATGCTTCAAGCGGTAACGTACGTAATGATTTTCGAATTTCAGTCCAGTAGTCTCTGGACTTAGCTTACGTACGTAACACTTTTTGTGTAGCGTACGTAAAGCTGTTAACATACGTTATCCTGCTGTGATAACGTACGTAACGAACTGTGCTGTTATAAAAAGACAACTTGTGTCTTTCATTTTTGCACGACCAAACTCTGATTTTTCACCCTTATAATCATCCCCCTGCATCCCCAGATCTAATTTACCTCCTTCCAACCTGTGCTTGAGCTTTACATCTTGATTTTTGAGCTTGTTGATTGGAAGTTGGAGTCATTCTTGAAGCTTAGCTTGTGTTCTTGTGTTTTTGGTGTATTATTCTCCATTTCTGAAGGTATGTTATACGGTTTAACCCTATAATCTCGTAATTATAATGATAGTGATTAAGTATATTCCACCTAGTGATGAATTAACCAAATAAACATGTTTGTAGTTAAGCTTTCAACAAACCTAATGATGAATATGATGATTAAGGGTTTTGTAATGTTGTGTTCTTAGTGTTTTAAATGGTGATGATCATATTTAGTTAAACCTCACTCTTCTTGCTGGACTAATAACACCATTGGAATAATAATAGTCCTTGTTTCATTATAATGCAAATAACTTGTTGGAATTATTACCATAAAATGTTTTAAGAAACCCTTGTTGATCATTAGAAGAATGAAATGACCTTCTTGAACCTAAGCTAAGTGAATTCAAAGGAATAACATTCGAATCTCCAAGCTAATTAGAAGATTATAAGGATGGTGTTAAACTTGAGGTAGTCTTCATGATCATAATATGGATTTGTAACTAGTTAACTCAACATAAGTAATTGATTGAAGTGCAGATTTTACTTTTAATCAATTGAGATGTTCTTGATAAGTTTAAAGGATAGGAGATTATTGTTTAACACATTATGGAACGATTCTTAATCCAACAAACATTTGGTAACATCTTGTAATCAATTGTAAGAAGAGAATGGTATTAATAAGTTTCTTAAAGTAACACTTCAACATCTTAAAAAGTTGAACTACTCAAATGAGGATTAGGATGTTGTCTCGTTGAAGTTTGGCATAGAGGATCATATGAATGTATTATTGAGTAAAATATACTTCATTCAAGGTTGATTGTCCGAGTAACCGATTTTGAATCGAGGGCCGGCTGTTCATTCGACAAAGAAGGACTATTCTCGCCTCCGTATTGAGGCAAGTTATCTTGCTTGGTTATAATGATGTGTGGATTGTTATGATGATTATGCATTTCGTGTATATGAAACACTTATAAACTTGTGTGTTGTGATTTGAGGTTTTTCTTAAAGATGTCCCGTTTTCATCATGGGATTGTATTCCCAAGTTCGTCACTTTCGAACCCTTGATATTGTTGATCTTATTGTCATTTCGGTGAGTCCTCGATCCTTAATCGGATTTGTGAATTATTGAATTCGTTGTCATGTTGCATCGTGACATATCCGGAGTCATATCTACGTTCCGATTGGATATTGTGTAGGATTTTTAGCCGGGCACATATAAAGTCATGCATGAATATTTTCCGTGTTGGGCTGTGCACACGAGACGTAGTTCGTTGAGGCTAATTAGGTACATTGTCCCACGTATATCCTGGATTCCGTATATGGGGTGGACATGTGCACTGACACATATTCGGATCGGGCGTACTGTGATGTCCATCTTGAGCCGTACTATCTTAAGTCGTTCATAGTCCATTTTTATATTTGGATGTGTTCGGCGTTTTGCGACTAAGCGTTCATACGCCGAGGGGTATGTTCGTTAGTCGGGTTGTTTTCCTTGAATTCTTATATACGTGAATTGTATAACATCTTGAGAATTATTTATCATGTATATCTGACCCTGTGTTGGGCGAAATACTTGTGTTGTATTTTAGGTCGAGGAAAAGAAAAGGAACGGGAAGATCAAGGTGATGACGAAGGGTTCGAAGGATACTAGTTTGGTGGCCCCAAGTCTTTTGTGTCCGGTCATGTTCGTACCGTGTAATGTTATCTTTCCGCTTTATTTTTAGTATGAACAAATGTATTGTTATTTAAGGTATATTCCATCCCCATATGGATTATACTTATGTTTCGGATCCTGTGTATAATAAGGCCGTTGACCATACCACTGTAAACTCCAAATCGGAGTAAGTACTATGTTTTGTGGTTCGGTATCACATGTATTATGTATTTAATCTGTATTTTGGGTATCGCCTGGTGGGTCCCAGTGTGGGGTCCACGGCACTGTAATGGCCGCCTTATCGGGGTGTTACATGGATCCATGATGGAGGTCGGTGTCTCAGAACTTCACTTGGTGATAGTCCATCCAGAGGTGTGCGGGGGTCCATGATAGAGGTCACGATTTAAGAACTTTATGTGGTGATAGTTCATCCAGAGGTGTCTGGGGATTCTGGGGATTAATGATTAGGATCAAGAACTGAAATTGGGGATTATCTAGCCAAATGTCTGATTAATCATAGAGTGGGATGCGTACCCCATGCCGGCTCCTTGAGTCGAAAATCATCTAAAATGCATGAAACCCATTTGCCGCATTTAAAGGGTTAGTGCTGGAATCATTAGTGCAACTACCTAATCACATGAAACATATTATGCCATCTACCAAAAATAATTTAATAAAACAGTTCAATATTCTGAAATATCATTCAATTTCACAGTATAATTAATCGGGGTTCATCAACCCAAAAATAATTCCACACCACTCAATGATTACCCGTCGCCCCTCAAGGTACGAAACTATATACACCATGTCGGACATCCCTAGGTGGATAACCTCATGTTCGTGATTCGATCCTCAAGGTATGAATCCCATATATCTCCTCGGGCATTCCTGGGTGAACAATACAACCCTTACCACACATATGCACAATTTCACATTTGCAAATACACAAAACACATTATATATAATTAAATACTTCCCTTGTTTTCTAGAACATGAAGAAAATGACGAATGTAAAGCGTTTAGGCTCATGTCCTTCATGATATATTCAACCCTATGATCATATCAATGCTTAATTAACAATTATAAGAGAAAAAACAACAAGGATCACCCGAATCCACCACACTTAAACATTTAACTGGTACTATAAGGGCGTGGGTATGTCTAGACCAACAATCGGATGAATAACATAAAAGTAACTATGAACCACAAGGAATACAATCTATTACAATTACATAATCATAAATCCACCATAGAACATGACTCAATAGGACCTAAAGGGAGAAACTACCCAAAATTTCCCAAATCGCCAAAACTAGGATTTTGAGGGAATTACCCTGATTTGAAGATGAAAGGTGGATGATTGGATGATTAGATTGATGTTACAATGCACAAAATCATCTTCTAAATGATGCTGGAACAAATCCCATATGAAAACCTCCTCAAGAAGTCGCCCTGTCGTGAGAAATGAGAATTTCCAGCCGCTGCCAGATTTTTATACTGGTGCATGTTACGGCCGTAATAGGAGACCTTGTTGGTCCATTAAAGTATACAGGATACATCTTGGGAAATGTTTAAGAAACAAGTTGTACGTTTTACTAATCAGAGTGCGTAGCGGAAGTTTTAAAACAGTAAGTTGCTGTCGATACAGCAACTAAGTCTAATCTCCTGTTAGCTTGGTGCGTATAGGGTTTTGCAGTGTATACTTGTATAAATCACAGTTTATGAAAACAGTAACGGCAAAAGATAAATAATACAGTATTTAAGTGGTTCGAGGTAAATCCCTCTACGTCCACTGGTCCTCCACACAGGAGTAAAACGTTTATTATAATCACTGCGTACACAACTATGTGACTATAATCAAACCTATCCTTGTATCGTTCACACAGATTGATACAAAGATCTCAGCTTTCAACCATTCACACAGATTTGGTTAAAGATATTTTCTTGACTTGCTTCTTCACACACAGTTCCAAAGCTTCGTCCTTATTCATCCCACATATGTCAGAATAACTTGTTGAGTTCACACAGAGCTCGGTTTTTACACAAAGGTAAAAGGTAGGTAACCAGGTAAGAACAGCAGCTTGAATATGAAGTTCTTGAGCTGATGATGGCTGTTCTTGATGACTAAGTATTTTTCTTCTTTCTCAGATATGGATTGATGCTAGAAACAAATATACTTGCTCTTGTAATCTTGAGCTAATGATAATGACTATTCAGTCTATCGATGGTTTGAATATCGATTGTAAGCTTGTATGTGTTCTACTTGTTTTGTTTGTTCTATTTGATCTTCAAACTCTGGGGATATATATAGTCTTCTTTGGATATATCCATTGAGATAGATCCGTTGAGCAAGATTCTATGCCAACTAGATAGTTGACTTGAATAGACCATGATCCGGATATTACGGGATTTGAAGATCTCTGTCGGGTTCAGTATTTAAATACTTTATCCTTTCAGTATTTAAATACTTCTTTATCAAACGGGACTTGACTTTAGTGAATACCAAAGATTCCTTTTTGAATAGTCTTCAGTCCTGTTCCGATGTCAATGCTGTATCCAATTATGTTGTAGGCATATTGGAGTAGTCCGATGCTGTATGGAAAGATGTTGTATTTGGATAGCTTCCATATTTGGCGTGTACTAATACTTTGTTGTTGTATCTAGGTAGAGCGAGAGCTCGCTGTATGCTGGCGATATGAGAAGGTCTTCGATACAGGATCAACAACTTCGATTGACTTTCGATACAACAGCTTGCTGTATGCTGGGCATTTATCATCTTGCTGTCAGCTTGCTGTATCAAGCTTTGTTGTTTGGTAATTATCAAAACAACATTGTTTTTCCCAAAAATTTCCCCCTTTTTGATAATTTCCAAAACTTTTTGATCATGCCAAAACTTTGATGTCAAAACTTCTTTAAGCTAAAACAATTTCCCCTTCTTTTTCGATAACCACTTGTTGGTAATTTGAGAAGACTTCGATACAGGAGTTTCTTTATCTCAACAGCTTCCCTCTTTTTCAATAATGTCAAGTGCAGACTTCTTGACATTCCGTCAAATGATCTGGTCTTCAGTACTTAGTCTAAAAGAAATGTGAACTGCTCGCAGGCAAGTTCTAAATCAATAGCATCTAACAGGGAAGTGTATTACATCTTAAACTTATGATTGGCGCGCAGGCACAATCTTACAGTGTGATCTAGTTGAGTACAACTGAACCTATGAACTGTTCGCAGACAAGTTCTTACAGCTTAATACTTAAACTTGTTGGATTGCAGCAATAAAAATTGAATGAGTTAAAATTCTCGTCGTTCGAGATAGAGAAGTCTAGATGTCGTGCAAAGCGTTTAAAATAAAAGTTTGAATATAAAAACAGGGCATGTGGACTTAAAACTGTTTGCAATACACAATAGAATAGAACTATCAAGCATAATTGATGTAGTGTAGCGAAGATACTGTATCCACGAATAATGTAGCGTTCCCCCTTAAAAGGTACATACATGCTTCAATTATTACATTAATGTTTGGATTAACACTGTATTCATGGGTCGTACTGTATTCCCCCTTAATTAATGAACACGTCAGCTGTAGGAAGGTTTCATGCCTTATTTGTCCTACAGTGCTGTTTTGACTGTTCTGAGTGTACAGTTTAATTAATGGCAGATACTGTATCCTTGGGTCTTACAGCGTTCACCCTCAATCAATGAGTAAAAGCATAAAAACTTACAGGGAGTCTAGCTGTAGCATTTCCCGATTCTCGTCGAAGCAAAGAGATCAAGTGAATTTGGGTCCTGGTGTGATAGTGCCTTTCGGTACCCACATTTGGCGGACAACAATTGGTTTGTTGTAGGCTACTTTTGGTCCATTATTTCGATATCTACGTGGGGCAGGCACGTAGTCGTTGTAATCATGATAATTATAATGCATGAAAATTCGAGAATTATAGTTGTTATTCCAGTACGATTATCGTCTCGGAGGTGGAGCCGTTTTCATAGATTTTACGTATTGCCTCCTGGGTCTCCAGTTGGATTCCCAAGGCTGTTGTTGATACTGCACTGCGACCTATTTTCTTGATGGATAACGGGGCTCCTGTATCCAATATCTAGGCGCGCTGTACTGAAAGTACTGTCGTGCTGGCCTTTGATATTTGGATACAGCCTTCCTTCTGAATGGATGTTGGCGCTGTTGATATGCTCGGGGAGCATCTTGTTGAGTACGCCTTACAGGTCTGAATGGCTGGTGATTCAGCTGTCTGGAATATGACTGTGGTGGCGGAATGGTAGCTTTTGTAGTTCGCGGTGCAATGGGTTCCTTTACAGGACTCGGAACTTCTTCCGATACAGGAATGGATTCCTCACTCCTGACGAATACCGTACTAGATTTTTCTTTGTTGGAGAACGAGTTATACCCTAAGCCACATTTATCATGAGCATGTTGCCCATTGCTTAGGATCTCTTCCATTCTATTAGAGGATTTCTCGAAAGAATTGAAGATTGTCTCTAATTCTCCTTCACGTTTCTCGAGCGATTTTACTTTGGCTTCGAGTAGAGCCAAATCATTTGTCTTGCTTTCAAGATGAGACTTAGTCTCATTTAGATCTTGAGCAAGTTGATGATTGCTCTCCATGAGTTTTTCTAAATTGACTTTGCTGTTTTTGCAATCGACTGACATATTTTTGTAATTATCCTTCAGCAAGTCGTTTTCTTCTTTCAGCTCTAAGTTAGAAATTTCAAGCTGTATGTTTTCTCTTTTCAATATCTCATGGGCCTTTTGAATGTTATTAAATTCATTTAACATATTTTCAAAAGTATGAGATGTATTTACAGGAGTAGTCGAGGTGGAGCTTACCTCATCCTCATCGCCGTCTTCATTTTCCTCATTAACTTCGGCCATAGAGCACATATAAGCTCTATCTTCTAGCTCATCATCAGACGAGTCACTATCAGTGACCATTTGAAGACATTCAGTCCTTGTTGATGCGGGTGAAGCTTTTGATTCTCCAATAAAGGCCTTGAGTTTGTTCTTCATCTGCTTTCTCCAGTCATCAAACTCGTTAATAGAAAACATTGGTACCTTGTTAATCAGTGAGGTATCCATGTCTAAGAATAGAAAAGATAACAAAGTTTTTAAAAATAAAGTGATTTTAAGGATCTGATTCAGTTAAAAATACGACGGATTCTTTTTTTTAGAATCAACCACTCCGATACCACTTGTTGGTCCACTAAAGTATACAGGATACAGCTTGGGAAATGTTTAAGAAACAAGCTATACGTTTTACTAATCAGAGTGCGTAGCGGAAGTCTTAAAACAGTAATTTACTGTCGATACAGCAACTTAGTCTAATCTCCTGTTAGCTTGGTGCGTACAGGGTTTTGCAGTGTACACTTGTATAAATCACATTTTAAGAAAAAAGTAACGGCAAAAGATAAATAACACAGTATTTAAGTGGCTCGAGGTAAACCCCTCTACGGCCACTGGTCCTCCACACAGGAGTAAAAAGTTTATTATAATCACTGCGTACACAACTATGTGACTATAATCAAACCTATCCTTGTATCGTTCACACAGATTGATACAACGATCTTAGCTTTCAACCGTTCACACAGATTTGTTAAAGCTTCCTTCTTGACTTGCTTCTTCACACACAGTTCCAAAGCTTCGTCCTTATTCGTCCACACAGGTCAGAATAACTTGTTGAGTTCACACAGAGCTCAGTTTTTACACAAAGGTAAAAGGTAGGTAACCAGGTAAGAACATCAGCTTGAATATGAAGTTCTTGAGCTGATGATGGCTGTTCTTGATGACTGAGTATATTTCTTCTTTCTCAGATATGGATTGGTGCTAGAAAGAAATATACTTGCTCTTGTAAACTTGAGCTAATGATAATGAATATTCAGTCTATCGATGGTTTGAATATCGCTTGTAAGCTTGTATGTGTTCTACTTGTTTTGTTTGTTCTATTTGATCTTCAAACTCTGGGGATATATATAGTCTTCTTTGGATATATCCATTGAGATAGATCCGTTGAGCAAGATTCTGTAACAACTAGATAGTTGATTTGAATAGACCATGATCCGGATATTCCGGGATTTGAAGATCTCTGTCGGCTTCAGTGTTTAAATACTTTATCCTTTCAGTATTTAAATACTTCTTTATCAAACGGGACTTGACTTTAGTGAATACCAAAGATTCTTTTTCGAACGGTCTTCAGTCCTGTTCCGATGTGAATGTTGTATCCAATTATGCCGTAGGCATATTGGAGTAGTCCGATGTTGTAGGGAAAGATGCTGTATTCGGATAGCTTCCATATTTGGCGTTTACTAATACTTTGTTGCTGTATCTAGGTAGAGCGAGAGCTCGCTGTATGCTGGCGCTATGAGAAGGTCTTCGATACAGGATCAACAACTTCGATTAACTTTCGATACAGCGGCTTGGTGTATGCTGGGCATTTATCATCTTGTTGTATGCAGATTGCTGTATCAAGCTTTGTTGTTTGGTAATTATCAAAACAACATTGTTTTTCCCAACAGACCTTTACAGTCATAACAAGCATATTCTATAAAAAGGGCACTCGAATGACCAACCTCCAAACACCCCAGATTATTGTCGTACTAAAGGGACTCACGACCGTAGTGGTACTGACATTAAGACCTTGATAGACAAAGTCTTATGGTCGTACGATTATTGAAATTATGGTCGTAACAAATAGAGGCTTACGAATGTAACTCTTGTAATATCCGCAATTTCGATTTTCGGTAAATTTCTTTTTTTTGGCAGGAGTCCATTTTAACGGCTCGCTTGTGAATGTTCTGTCATTCTGAGAATATTTAATTCTGCACTTTTTGACGTCCGAGTTCGTTTCGGTGTTGTTTTGTTGAGTTCCGTGTTCTTAGGCGACTTTTCAGCGCTTGAGTTCGATTCTTGCGAATCTCGTTCGAAACTGTTGTTACGGGTTTCTCGTAAGTTCATTTAACCTTGTTATACGTGTTGTGAGCTTCAGTTTGATTATCTGTTGACGTATCATGATTTTTCGGACATTTGGGACCGTTTTGTAATTTCCCAAAGTTCTGGGTACTTGTTTTCGTACTCGCTTTTACCTACCTCCTGGGTGTCGGGATCATGTGTTTGTTTTAAACTTGAGCTCGTGTTTTTATTATTGTACTACTTGTCTTGTTCGACCATAGTTATTCGTGTTCGTCGCGTTCTGCGATCCTTTTCGGATATAACATCTGGCAGCTGTTCTGTACTGCCAGATGATTAGCGCACGCTATTCTTCATCAGTAACGTACGCTATCGATGCCTCTCTTATGTACGTAACACAGCATTCGTTACGTATGTTACCTTGTTCAGGTTTTCGGACAGTTGAGTCTGGATGACTCTTACGTACGTAATGCCTTGTTCCTTACGTACGTAACATCACTAATGTACGTTAAGGCTTATGGATTACATACGTAAGCTTCACCCAGGTATATATATATATTTGAGGGTTGACCGATTTTGGGTCATTTCCTTCCTACTTTCTCCCTTGCTGCGTTTTTGGCGATTTGGGGTGGATTTGGACGAGCTTTCATTGGCCTTTGATGATAGTAATCATCTCTGTGGGTCTCCTTTATATTCATCATCATCTAACCTTCCTTCTTCTCCGAATCAAGGTAAGGTTTTAGAACCCTATTTGAGATATTTTAAGTTTGTATCGATTTCATGTTTTCAATCCAATATTGTTGGTTCTATTGTCGTTATCTATTCGTGTTGATCATAACCCACGGGTTGAAATTCCATTTTCAAGTTTTTGTCGGGTCATTTCGTGTTCTTGGGCATTTTGGGCGAAACCCTTGAACTTTCGTCATTTGTTCCTTTAATTCGGCGGCTTTGGGTCATACTTTGGAATTCATTTTCATTGTTATTGTTGTCGTTCATAGTTTATTATCGCGGGTTGTCGTTCGGCGGAGTCGGCGGGTTCGTAGATGGTTCGGGTCTCCTCACTCTGGTCGATTCTCCGCATTTGTGGTTATTCGAGGCAAGTACCTTGTTCATACATTTCTTGTTTTTGTAGATATGATGATTGGTGATCGTCTTGGTATATGTTTGTTTGTTTGTTTGAAATAAATTTTCAAAAGATTCGGTTTAGCCTCGTTAAGGGCTCACTTTCAAAACGCGCGTGTTTTGTGAATGGTGTGTTTCTTGAATGGGTAAGTGAACCCTATGAATACGCATGGTGTTGTTGTTGTGCTTTCATAATATATATACCTATATTATCTCATTTCGGTGTGTTGTGATTTGACATTTGTGTCGTGCTATGTGTTTGTTGCCTTTGGGTGAGTTGTTTGGATATCCTTGTCGTGCTGTGTTATATGTGTGAATGTGTGTATTTGGGCGGGGTCTACAATGACACATGACATGTGATCATGTGGTCAGGATGCAACAAGTGATTGATCCAACCGTGAGAGCCTCGGGATACCTACGGTGACACATGGCTTTCGATCATGTGGTCAGGAGACAACAAGTGATTAATCCAACCATGAGATGATGTGGCAAGTGATCACGGTGGTATATGGAACCTTCGGTGACACATGACATGCGATCATCTGGTCAGGAGACAACAAGTGATTGATCCAACCGTGAGATGATGTGGCATGTGTTCACAGTGTTATGTATATGATTTTGGAAGTGTTGACTAGGTCGAGTTCCTTGGGTGTGACCGAGATTTCGTATCTTGGGTGATTATGTGTTGCTGACTTTATGTCCGTCGAGGACTCGTGATGTGGGTTTTGAACCATGTGAATTGCTATTGGTTTTTATTCTATAATGCAAATCTTTGGGCTGTGACCCCAGTTGATTTTGGAAAGAAAAGGATTCTATAATCCTAAACTATTTTCCTTTAACCGTTTTACAAATTGTTCTCATGATTTGTGACCTTTCGAATTCGGAAAGTTGTACTCAAACTCTTGCCTCGGGAAGTACTTTTTGTTATGTTTGAATCTTTGAGGATTCCTGATTATTGTTATTCTTGGAATGTGAATTGTATGACTCATATTTTGCACTTTGTACTTGCACTAGCAAAATAGTGGAATTTTGCTAACCCCTGAGTAATTGGGGTGGATGTCTGTATTGCATTCAGGTTTTGGGGAGCATAGCACAGGGTCGGCATGAAGGATGATGAAAGATGATCGATACTAATCACATGAGGACCCGTACGTTGTTGTATTGGTTCAGTTGTACGTTATTTTCACTGCAGTATTTTTCCCGTTGTACGGGAGTATTTTATATTTGACCCCTGCATGGGCATGTATTGAGATTGAGTTGTATATTTTTATTGAAAGACCAAATCAGTCTATTGAGTCATTTTAGCCTTAAAAGCATTGTTGAGATGTTCGATGTTGTTACTAGCCTGGTAGATCCTTTAGGAAAGGTTCTACGACGTGTAATATCCCTGAGTGGATTGGGGGTGTTACAACTCTCATGCTGCAGCAGGCCTGTTCATCAATTAAAACGGCCCGAACAACACCAAAAATGCGAAAGACGCAAAAAATGGCAAAGCACTTGCGTACATAAATAGCTTACGCATTAAGGCGCTATCGGTTCGCATGCAACAACGTATGCATTCAAGTAACAATGTACAAGCATGGAATTCGTCCTAACGAAGAAATACAATCGATAAAAAAAGTAGCAAGGCTGCAACTAGGGCTGAGATTTTTACCTGAAGAACTGAACTTTAATAAGAACCGAACCAAAAAATTCGGTTCCGGTTCCGGGTTTTTTATTATTAACCGGTTCCAGTTCTTAATTCGTTTCCTTTTTAATAATTCGGTTTCGGTTCTGGTTCCTATTTTATGATGTTAGAAAAAACGGTTTGGAACCGGTTCTATATATATTTTATATATATAATAATAAAAATAATATTATATATAATTTTTTACATAATATAGGTATTAAATAAAGCAAATTAAATGTATTTTGTTCAAAATATTACACATTAAATTCGATTTCTACTTAAAATTCATTTTTTTTACAAAATTCATTTTTTTGCACAATTCGGTTCCTAAAAGAACCGAAAAATCCAGTTTTTACACACAAAATTTGGTTCCGGTTCCTAAAGTAAAAACCAGTTTTTTCGGTTTTGGTTCCTAATTCGGTTCCTGAAAAATATGGTCAAAAACCGAACCGGTTTATGTATTTAAAAATCGGTTCTTGTTCTTTAATTTTTTGCCAAGAACCGAACCGGTCCCAGCCCTAGCTGCAACATCTGGAAAGACAACATGTCAACGAATATCCACGAAACAACACAGTGATTATACAAATATGATAATCACGACTTAAGTACCATATTTATAAACAGTAATAATAACATCTATCATGCTCCAACAATACAATACCACGTAAATCACCAGTTGGCGAAAATAATGAAAACAACAAAATGTCACAACTCATGAAAAACGAGGTATCCAAACAATTTATCCAACAATATATCATAGTCGATGAATCAAGAACTAAAAATCATTATAATACAAATAAATCAAAACCACGAGTACGGATATTACATTACCACCATATAAAAAGAAATATTATCCCCGAATTTATGGTTAACAACTTTGGGTTTCTAAACTTCATATCGTCCTCCATCTCCCATGTGGCCTTTTCTACTCCATATCTCGATCATTATGTTTTGTGCCTAAGTTGCTTGACTAGATGCTCCAAAATATAAATTATCTCTCTTAGATTGCGATATGGGGACCCACTCGACCTACCCGTAGTCGATAATATTGTAACACCCCAAACTAGGCGGATATTACAGTGCCGTGGACCCCCGACTGGGACCCACCACGCGAATGAAAATGAATGAATTACACAGGGCAAATGTAGTACCGAACCACATTACAACATCAATTACTCCGATGAGGAGTTTCATACAACACACCCAGGATAATACAGAATACATGTATATTTTATATAGAGATAAAATATACAACACTGAGTGAAATGAGTATTCAAGCGGAATGTCTGCAGCGGAATAAATGAAGAAAACATAAATGACTGAAAAGACTTGGGCCCCCTACTAGTATCATTGGGACTCCTCGCCGTCGATGTGCTCTCCCCGTGCTTTTGCTTTGCCATGACCTGAAAAACAATATCCCCCAACGGGGTCAGTTACACAGAACAACAATCCTCAAGGGTTGAAAATACACAATCATGATATATTTGAAGTTATGAAATATCCTGTCGAAACATACGCAATCAAACATGCTATATGAATCAACTAACGGTATGGCTCAAAGGAATGGCGCCACATTACGTCCGGGATGGAAATGTGTCCGTGTACAAGCCACTAACGAGTATCGATCGAATACACATGTGGTCTTGTACCTAATCAGTCTCACGAAGCCATCAACTCATGTGCACAGTCCAATGTGAGGCCACCAACCAACACACGACTTAAATGTGCCCGACATGAAAATCCTACACATACCAACCGGCACGCCAGTGCGACCCGGAATGCCATGATATAACAAAAGTGACATCAAAATCAATAATGACTCACCGAGATGAAATGACAGTGAAATGAATGATAGCTCAATGAAATAACTGGAACCGTCGTTCCTCGTGAATGAAGTAATGAAGTGACAATTACAAGTTTCAATACGGTTAGTACTTTATGAATGAATTATGATTATGAATGAACAACAACGAAAGGAATGAATATCCTTTTAACTGAGTAAGAATTAACTTACACAACACCGATGAAGAATGTCCGTCCACGAACAACGTCCTAAATGAAATGTCGGTCGCTTGAACAACCTTGAATAACACAATTACCAATAATTCGATCATTACGCAAATCAAATACGATCATAACCGACTCAAACGTCGATACAACAATATCCAAACTCGAATATATCGAAACCAACTCCAAGATTAGTATTTCAAACCATCAAAACACTTCCAATGATATCAATAATCCCATAGGAATCCACAATTCAAGATTACAACAACGTCAATCGGAAATCCCCAAATTAACCGAAGTCAACCCCAAGGGTTCTTGATATAAATCCCCAAAATAGCCATTAAATCCGTAGGAATATATTTATCCAAGATAGATAATCCATATCTAACATATTCCAACAACAATCCAAGCTTACATGAAGAAAATCGGAAGGAAAACCCAAAAATCCGAGTTCCTAGATCCAAGAGATTAATACCTTTGATTTGATGTGATGAAGATGATGAAATGATGATTAATCCGAATGATGAGCTTGAAGATGATGATTGATGATTACACCTCGAAGAATATTCTCCAAATCGCCCAAAATCGCCCAAAACCGCCGAAGGAGTGAAGTGAGATGAAGAAATGACGAAATGGACTGCACTGTCATATTTATAGTCACTCTAGTTTAGCGTGCGCTAGCTCTAGTGCGTAGCGTGTGCTAACGGGTATTTTGGGTAGTCCAGTACCCACTGTCCGGAAACGGTAGCGCGCGCTACGTACCTTTTTGTAGCATGCGCTATGGCTATGCACTTAGCGTGCACTATCCCCAAAATGTTAGCGTGCGCTAACGAATTATCTGATGCCTAGTACTGGAGTCCAGAACCTTCTATCCTCTGATCTGATCTCGGTAGCGTGCGCTACAACCAACGATTAGCATGCGCTACTACACCGTTTGCGTACGCTAAAAACCACTCTTAGCGCGCGCTATGAATAAATTCAATTCAGTCTAGTAGCCACTGGACTCAACCTGATCCGACCTTAGCGCGCGCTACACCGACTACATAGCGTGCGCTACTCCGGCTCACTAGCGCGCGCTACTTACCATTCGTAGCGTGCGCTACCTACAATCCCAACTGATCCGGTGCAAAGGCTGCTCAACTACACTAGCGTGCGCTAGTGTTGAGAGGTGGCGTGCGCTACCAGTACTCGATTAGCGCACGCTAAAAAGAGTACATAGCGTGCGCTACTCCTCACACACAGCACACTATGAAATGACAACGATGGTAAACACCGCACGATTCTCCAACTAGATTGATGATGAATGACGATACAATTACTCTGAACGATGAATAAAATGATTGAATATGAGTGACAAATGATCATAAATGAGTGAAAAATACTGAGTGACAATTACTGAATGATAAATACTGAATGATAATGACTGAATTACAACTGGGTATTACAAATATGACTTGGGTCCGGAACATATTTCTTTAATGAGAAATGTGAAATATGTTATGCGCGTGATTAAAGGACGACAGAAGACCCAAGCAATAGGCAAGATCCCCGACTCGTTATTGAATCTCAAAAGGACCGAGGTACCTCGGACTAGGTTTACCCTTCCCCCTAAAGCGATACCTCTACTGGTCTGTGGCACCTTCAGCAAAACGTGATCTACGACATCAAATTACAACGGACGGCATTAGACGTCTGCTTTTGATTTCTGTCGACTCTCAATAGTGAACAACCTATCTGTAACACCCCCGATATATTCAGGAATATTACAGCGCCGTAAATGCTTTACATAAGAATTTACAAGGCTGAATAAATAAAAAGACAATAACAGATCCTAAATAATGAAATCACTGAAATAAAATACGACAATTCTTGTTCAATACCGAGAATGCAAATATCCAAATGAAGAATATTAATACATCACTGAAATCCAAACATCACAAATTATGATGTACTCGAGTACTTATTAAAATAACCAACAACACACAATAAACCCGGCCGGAACATCACTCTGCACCCTCGTCGTCATGCAGCTCCAGTGGTTGTTTTCCCGCTCTCCTGGATCCTGAACATAAACAAATGTTCACCCCCGAAGGGGTTATCACAACGATGCTAGTACAAGTACAATAATCATACAACAGTGAAGTAATCAACAATACTCATAACAAATTTCTCCAACGAGAAATAACAACACATATCACATCATAACAGTCTCAACATATTGTTGGTATTCCAACGATCCAGCGCACACAGCTATAGATTCCCATGATGATCCTGTCGGACCAACGCATGGTGGAACTACCTGTCCAACGATCCAGCGCACACATCTATAGATTCCCATAATGATTCCCATCGGATAAACGCATGGTGGACATTTAATCAAAACACATGTACATAATACAATCACAATATTACTGACATGATATAAACAACTCTAATTAAAGTACTTGCCTCGGTTCGATGACAAGAATAAAGCTTCCACAAATATGAAAATACTCGAAGGTCGTCCCCTTTGATCAATCACATTGCTAAGATCGAACCTTAACAAAAGAAATAATATTGAATTTATCTCAAGTCGTACGAACATCTAATAATCCAAATTACGGTCGGAAGTTCATAAAACGTAACCTGCCTGAACTGCTTAACGTACGTTATGTATTCTGTGTAGCGTACGTTAATCCTATTCGTTAATGCACGTAAACAGAAAAGTCTAGCGTACGCTATATAAGTATCGGCAGTCCCTCTTTGATCAGCCGACTGACTCCTCTGATGGTTTTAACGTACGTTACATGCCAAACGTTGCGTACGTTAACTAAGCCCGATAGCGTACGTTAATTTACATAGCTTAGCGTACGCTAAGCATGCATGGCAGTTTCACTTCTGGGCAGATGACTATTCTAACAGTGATGAAACTTACGAAATCCTCAGTGTTTAATATATGTTATCTCCATGCATATCACGTTCATCTATTTACAAATGATCTCACGGATTCAAACATCTTTGAATATCATCACAACTCTTATATTCAATATCGATTATCATTCTCGTTTGAAGTTCGGTGATCTCAGATTGATGCACTAGATTCTATTACCATTATCACATTCAGACTTCATCTTAAAGGTGAACTAACAATCCCAATGAAAAGATACAACCTAAGATGATTCTTTCTTAAGTCCTTATAACAAAAGTGATATCAACTCCAAGGTTACGATCAATATGGCAATGTTAATCATACGGATAATCAATCTCAGAATATTCCTCTCATCATTGGACGTACTAGGATTCCAACTACGATGTTTTCAACGACGATATCATAAGCATAATCATTCGACTTCTAAACATGATGTTTGTTTGAATAATTCACCAATGGAACTCAATATCTTGGTAGCATGATCATCTTATTCTCAAGAACACGTATCTAAGGCTGGATAGAATTAACATACCTTAAGATGAAGAAAACACCGAGTTAAAAAGGTAGAATCCAACTCCGGTTGTTTGAATGTCAATCCAAGGTGCTTCTCCACTTCAACGATCAATCACAAGTGATATCCAATCTCCAATGATCGAGTAGAGGTGGTCTATGTGTGTTTAAGGAAGATATGAGGCTCTCTGGTCTCTCAAGAATGAAGGACAAGTGAAGAGAATGTAAACCAAGTAAAATGGGGTGTTGTACCTTTTATAACATTTCTGTTCGTATGTTATTTACTGCACGCTATCACAGTATCCTTAGTGCACGCTAACAAGCGTTGACTCCAAATCTGTCTAGGTTCGTCCACGGGAATCTTATCCGGACCCATGTCTGGCTGGCGCATGTGCTAGCCATCTAGCTCAATAATTGACTGCCTAACGCACGTAATTCTTCCATCATAGCGTGCGCTAGTTTTAGCCGATAACGCACATTAAGTTACATCCTTAGCGTGCGTTATCACGAGTTTGCATGAGAAAATTTACATGATTCTATACTCATGTACAAAGATATAAATGTGAGAAATATCATACTCCAATTATCGAGATCACAATTCCGAATAATATAGGGCTCACATACAGATGAAATACTCAATAATAAATTCGGATATTACATACTCTCCTACTAAAAATGAGTTTCGTCCCGAAACTCAAGATGAAATAACCCTGGATATTTGGACTTCATGCTATCTTCCGTTTCCCAAGTGGCTTCTTCCACTCCGTGGCGCGACCACTAAACTTTGACCAAAATGATTTGTTTGTTCCTCAACTGCTTCAATCGACTCTCGAGTATCCTGACCGGTTTTTCTTCAAACGTTCCATCTTGAGCGACTTCGATCTCGCCGAAATCAATGACATGACTAGGATCTGGTATATATCTCCATAACTGGGATACGTGGAACACATTATGTACATGGCTCAATGACGGTGGTAATGCCAATCTGTATGCCAACTCTCCAACTCTCTCGAGGATCTCGAATGGTCCGATATATCTTGGACTCAGCTTTCCTTTTCTCCCAAAACGAAAGATTCCCCGAATAGGAGAAACTTTTAAAAGTACGTGATCTCTAATACTGAGCTCTAATGGACGACGACATACGTCTGCATAAGATTTCTGTTGACTCTGGGCGGTCAACAACCTTTCGCGAATCAAGGCTCTCTTTTCTCGTGTTTGATCAATCAATTCTAGTTCCATTCCAATCAAGTCTGATGAATCATCCCAACACAGGGGCGATCTGCATCTTCTCCCGTATAATGCCTCAAAAGGTGCCATCTTAATAGAAGCATGCCAACTATTATTGTATGTAAATTCAATCAACGGTAGATGAATTTCCCAGTCAGTTGACCAATCTAAGGCACAAGCCCTTAACATATCTTCCACTATTTGAATAGTCCTCTCGGATTGTCCATCTATCTGCGGGTGATAAGCTGTTATGAAGTTCAATTCGGTTCCCAAGGCTTTATGAACTACTTTCCAAAAATGAGACACAAAACGACCGTCTCGGTCAGAAATAATGGTCTTCGGCGTATCATGCAATTGGACTATCTCTGAAATAAATACTCGTGCCAATGTCTCTGGTCCCTACGTGTCCTTAATGCCTAGAAAATGAGCTGATTTGGTTAAACGATCAACTATCACCCAAATCATGTTCATTCCTGACTTAGTTCTCGGCATACTAGTGATAAAGTCCATCGATATGTCCACCCACTTCCATTCAGGAATCGGGAGTGGCTTCAACATTCCGGCAGGTCGTTGATGCTCGATCTTAACCTGCTGACAAGTCAAGCATTTTGAAAAATAATCCGCTACATATTTCTTCATGTTGCCCCACCAAAAGTTCTGCTTCAAGTCCCTGTACATCTTACTAGTACCCGGGAGGATAGAATAGGGAGAGCTATGAGCTTCCTTCATAATCGTCTATTTCAGAACATCGACATTGGGAACGCAAAGTCGGTTCTGAAATCTCAAAACTCCATCATCATAAATTACGAATCTGGGGGCCTTTCCCTTGATCACTTCATCACGTAACCGAATCATCAAAGGATCATCTGTTTGCTTAGATTTGATTTCCTCGGTTAACAATGAAGTTATCTCCATCACGCACAGTTGTCCTTGGACTCTTTGTAACCATACTTCAATTTCTTCTCGAATCATCTCTTGTTGAATGCTGGGCCGGGAGGTCAGAGTCTCCAGCATCTGAATAGAAACAGGCTTGCGGCTAAGTGCATCGGCCACTACATTTGCTTTGCCTGTATGATAAAGAATCTCCAAGTCATAATCCTTCATAAGTTTCAGTCATCTCCTTTGCCGCATGTTCAACTCTTTCTGACTGAAGATGTATTTGAGACTCTTATGATCCGTGAAGATCTGACAGTGAGTCCCGTACAGATAATGTCTCCAGATTTTCAAAGCGAAAACTACTGCTGCCAGCTCTAAATCATGTGTTGGGTAATTCACTTCATAAGGCTTCAGCTGTCGTGACGCATAAGCGATCACCTTATCGTTCTGCATCAATACACATCCGAGTCCTTGGTTCAAAGCATCACTATAAACTATAAATCCTCCAGTTCCCTGTGGAATTGTTAAAATTGGTGCAGTCGTCAATCTCCTTTGCAATTCATCAAAGCTCTTCTGACACAACTCGTTCCACTCAAACTTTTGAGTTTTCTGTAGTAGTCGAGTAAGTGGGCGGGAAATTTTAGAAAACCCTTCCACGAATCGATGATAATATCCAACAAGTCCTAAGAAACTCCGGACTTCTTTCACGTTCTTTGGAGGCTTCCAATCCATAACTGGTTCGATCTTCTGAGGATCTACTCAGACTCCTTCAGCTGATACCACATGGCTGAGGAACATTACTTCCTTTTGCCAGAATTCACACTTAGAAAGTTTGGCATACAATTTTTCATTTCTCAACAGGTCTAACACAATCTGTAAAAGCTGTGCATGCTCTTCCGGGCTCTTAGAATACACCAAAATGTCATCAATGAACACAACCACAAATTTATCTAAATATTCGATGAACACTTGGTTCATCAATTGCATGAATACTGCAGGTGCATTAGTGAGGCCAAATGGCATCACTACAAACTCATAGTGTCCGTAGCGAGTTCTGAATGCTGATTTCGGAACATCAGATTCCTTAATCCTCAGCTGATGATATCCTGATCTCAGATCGATTTTTGAAAACACTGTTTCTCCTTGTAACTGGTCAAACAAATCATCAATCCGTGGCAACGGATACATGTTCTTAATCATCATCTTGTTCAGCTCTTGATAGTCAATACACAGTCGAAGCGATCTATCCTTCTTCCGGACAAAAAGAACTGGTGCTCCCCAGGGCGAAACGCTTGGCTGGATATAGCCTTTGTCCAGTAACTCCTCCAGTTGATTTTTCAACTTGTACATCTCAGTAGATGCCATACAATACGGCGCCTTAGAAATTGGTGTAGCTCCAGGTTCCAGCTCGATGGTGAATTCTACATTCTGTCGTGGAGGTAGTCCACGTAACTCGTCAGGAAATACATCCAGAAATTTGTTCACAACAGGAATGGATGAAAGTTCCACAATTTCGTCTTCTTTCTTCATCATAGCACCAGTATCCCGTACAACCTTGTTTCAACAATTTGACAGCTTTCATCGCCTTGATCATCTTCCCTGAGCTTTCTAGTTTCCATCCTTCAAATAGAATTTTAGAACCATCGTCAGTGATCATCGATATATTCCTCTTTCGATAGTTAACAATAGCTCCATATCAATTAAGCCAATCATCTCTGAGTATCAGGTCGTCTCCTCGCATTTCTATCACAATCAGATTTGAGAGCCACTCTCTGCCTCCGAATGATACAGGGAAATCTCTTGATTCTAGGTTTCCAACAATCCTCTCTCCGCTAGGTAAACCCACAACATAAGGTTCACAATTATGAAAACCAGAAATATTCAAACGATTTACACAAGACAAGGATATAAATGAATGCGTAGCTCCTGTATCGAATAAAATGCTAACTAGCTGGGAAACGATCTGAACAGTACCTGATGCGACAGCAGCATCCTGATCGTCTATTCTCCGCATCTTGTACACACGTGGGGGAACATATCCGGCACTTGCTATACTCTTTTGGTCCCACTGTCCTCTGCCTCGTCCGCGGCCAAAATTCTGAGGCATCTGAACACTTTGCTATGTTTGTTGGATACTGGATTCTCTCTGAGCTGGCTGTGATGTACGGGTTCCATTGATCTTGGTTGCACCCTTTCAAAACGTCGCACGGTGCCCTTCATGTCCGCAATCAAAACATGTAACTGGAGTACGCAAACAATCACGCCAAAGGTGGCCTGGGCGACCACAGTTAAAGCACTTCCTAGATGTATCCGTCGTGGCTGACAGTGCTCCGAAATTCTTTCCGCTCTTATATGGGTGCAGAGGTTTCTTGTAAGAGTGAAAGGATGACTGGGCCTTGTGGGGCCCACTGCACTTGTGCGAGTAAATTGCACAAATGGTCCCATAAGATTGGTTCAGCGGCAAAATGGTCCTTTTTTAAGCATTTTTGGTCCCATAATTAATTTCCGTCCAGAATTAACGATTCTCAGCGACTATAATGCACGCGCCATTAAAATCACTAACTTGCCCACTATCCAATCATTTTATGGGTTTCACAAACCACCAGTCCACACAAGTAGTCACAAAGCGGCAAGATCCCAAATTGCATTGTGTGAGATCCCGCTACAAAAGCGTAAATCGTTCCCAGATCGACACACCTTCTACAAAATCGAACCAAAATCACACCACACGCAAATCTTGAAACAACGCTCTAGAATATCACTTTGTTGGGAAAAATAATGAAGCTGTAGAAAATCCTTAATTTCACAAACATGAAATTAAACTCGAATCATCCAAAATCGCAAGGCGCTGAGGAATATGCTGCAAATAGGGAATACCAAAGTAGATGAACCTCATCCAACTTGTAAGTTTCTTAGAATTAGCTGTTATGATTTTTAATGTTGTTAATATAACGGGGGAACTGGACCTGTTGGATGGAAAAAAATATTGAATGCACTATTTATTTAACATATATTTGTTTATTGAAGTGATGGGTAGTGAAATAATGTGGTCCTCCATTTTTAATTAATGTTTTCCCTTTTTGCAGGTGGAGATGAGGGGAACCAGAGTTATGTTAATGATAAGGCGAACCATAGCTGTTTTAATGATAATGGGAAGGGGAAACAAGTACTTGAAGAAAGTGGAAATTTTATTGATAATTTAGATAATTCTCAGTTGGGTTTCATTGGAGGTAATGAAGAATACTCTGATTATAAGATGGATAGTGATAGTGAGAATAGTGAACTAGATGATATTTTATTTGAGGATATTGTAGATAAGGAGGTTGAGTGGGGTGGTTTTAAGAAACATGAAGTGGAGGGAGAGGGCAGTGAAGATGATGATTCATCTGATTTGGTGGGCAGTGAAGATGAGGAATTTGATAGTGATTTGGGTACTGGAGATGAAAATGTTTAGGGGGAGATGACAAATGCATTTAACAGCTCAGATGTGTTTACTCTTCAATTCACAATAGGGCAAAAATTTTCATCTAAGCAATTGTTTAAAGACGCGGTCAAGTCTCATGGGATAGTTCATAAAAGGAATGTCAAACTAGTGAAAAATGATAAGACAAGGATGTATGCTAGGTGTTGTGATTGTGATTGGTTTATTAATTCTTTGAAGGTAACAGACGAGGAGGGTTATCAAGTTAGGAAGTTAAATAATGAACACACCTGTGACATTACTTTTTATGTGAAGGCATTGAACTCAACCTGGATTTCAAAGAGATATGTGGAGGATTTTAGGTCAGATCCTAAAAAAGATGTAGATGGCTTCAGGAATCAAGTGGCAAAGGAATACAAGTGTCTATGTCTCAAAATTCCAAGCATATAGAGCAAAAATTAAGGCTAAACAGATAATTGAGGGTAGTGATGAGAAGCAGTACACGTTATTGTGGGATTATGCAAATGCTCTTAGGGCAACGAATCCAGGATCCTCAGTGAGAATAAGTCTTGAAGATGGGCCTGATGGATTGAAAAAATTTAGTAAATTGTATGTATGCTTCCAAGCTCTTAAGGCCATGTTTCTTGTTGGATCACTACTACAAAACAGACATTTAACATCGGTTTTTTTGGACATTTAACATCGGTTTTGGAACCGATGTTAAATGTCGCGATGTTAAAATTAACATCGGTTTCTAATAACCGATGTTAAACTTTGATTTTAACATCGGTTGTTATAACAACTGATGTTAATTTTAATATCGCGATATTTAACATCGGTTCTGGGACAACCGATGTTAAATTTCGCGATTTTAAAATTTTATCGGACCATGACTAACCCAAATTTAGCCCAACCCAAATTTAACTGGACACTCGCCCCAACCACTCCGCACCTTCAAGCCCCACCAACCTACAACAAATACCATTAAATTTCGTTGTTGGTGGGTTTTGTACTCACCACCTCTTGCTTGTGGAAGTGTGATATTACCACTCCGCCAGATGAACTTCTTGTATATTTTTTGCTATGTGATATATTTATATACTATATACATTTATAAATTTATATAAATATATATATATATATATATATTAACAAATCGAAAATTTATTTTTTTTTTAAAAATCTAGAATATTAATATTAAAAGTCGGATGTTTTTTTTTAAAGCTCGAAAATAAAAAATAAAAAACTAAAAAATATGGATCTGATTTATAATTAATATTTAATCTGTTTTTTTATTTTTAGATTTTTTGTAAAAAATATAAAATAGTGTTTTATGAAAAGTAAAAAAATTACAAAAACAAAAACTAGCAGGTTTTTAAAAATATATATAATAATTCAATTTTTATTTATTTATAAAAAATAATATTCCGCTTTTTTTTCAAAACTTTAAATAAAAACATCCGATTTGTATTTTCTATTTTCGAACTTTAAATAAAAACATCTGATTTTTATTTTTTATTTTCGAACTAATGTTTATTTTTTATTTTCGAACTTTAAATAAAAACTTCTAATTTTTACCTTTTATTTTTGAACAATAAATATAAACATCGAATTTTTAATATTAATATTCGATTTTTTTAAAAAATAAAGTTTCGATTTTTTTAAAAAAGTTCCAGATTTTTTAAAATTTTAACATCGGTTATACTAAATCCGATGTTAAATTACAAATTAACATCGGTTTTCTAAAACCGATGTTAAATTAAAAATTAATATTGTTTAACATCGGTTTTTTTAAAAACCGATGTTAATTTGTAATTTAACATCGGTTTTAGTATAACCGATGTTAAATTTTTTAAAAACTCTGAAACTTTTTTTAAAAATATGGTAACTTTATTTAAAAACTAACATCGGTTTTTCTAAAAACCGATGTTAAATTAAAAATTAACATCGGTTTTTCTAAACCGATGTGAAATGGATTAATTTAACATCGGTTTTTTTGAAAACCGATGTTAATTGTTAATTTAACATTGGTTTTTAGCAGAACCGATGTTAATTTGTTTTAAAATTTTCAATTATGCCACCGCGTCTATTTTAACATCGATTTTTACAAAACCGATGTTAAACGAGCGATGTTGAATGTTTTTTTTGTAGTAGTGGATGTAGACCATTCACAGGTGTTGATGGAACTTTTCTTAAGGGTCCTAGGGGTGGGGTGTTATTGGTTGCTGTTTTTGTTGATGCAAATGACCAGATTTATCCCATAGCCTATGCAGTAGTTACCACTGAAAACACTGAGACACATGGACATGGTTTTTAGGTCTTTTAAGGGAAGACCTTAATATTGTTAGGGATGATCGATATACCTTTATGTGTGATAGACAAAAGGGTTTGTTAGCTTCTTATGATGCTGTGTTACCAGGCTGTGAAAATAGATTTTGTGTGAAGCATCTACACGGTAACATGAAAAGGGCTGGGTTTAAGGGGACTGCATTTAGAGATTTATTGTGGAAAGCTACTAAAGATACTACAGTAGTTTCATTTGAACAATCAATGAAGGAACTAGGTGATCTTGATGATAAGTGCTTAGCTTGGTTACAAGAAAAACCTCCATCACATTGGTCCAAGTCGCACTTCTCTGATTTTCCCAAGTGTGAGTTGTTGGTGAACGACATTTGTGAATCATGGAATGGGGTTCTGAGAGAAACTAGGGAGAAACTAATCATAACAATGTTAGAATGGATACGATTTAGCCTCATGAAGAGGCTGCAAGAGAATAGGGACAGGTGTGATAGATTGTGGCCAGGTAAATTGATTTGTCCAAACATTAGGAAAAAACTTAATAGGAGGATGGGAAAGGCTGCTAATTGCGATGCCTTTAAATCCACTTCTCTCTTGTATGAAATTGAAAGTTTTGAGGGAGGAAGCTATTCAGAGGACTTGGGGCAAAATACTTGTTCTTGTAGGATATGGGATTCGACTGGAGTTCCATGTAGTCATGGAATGCGTGCAATTGGTGCTGAAAGATTGAATCCAGAAGACGTTGTTCATCCTTGCTACTCAATTGAGACCTACAATAGAATTTACATGTCAGCGATACAACTAATGGTTGGAGTTGATATGTGGGAGGAGATAGGGTACATACCACCACTACCCCCAAACTTTAGCAGAAAACGAGGCAGGCCAACACGAGCAAGAAGAAGAGGGGCTGATGAAGAACCAACTGGAGGAATAAGGAGGAAGAAGAAAAACCCTTCGAAATCAGTCCAGCCTAGACAAAAGTATACAGTAATATGTAGTTGGTGCAATATGCCAGGCCATAATGAAAGAGGTTGTGAGTGGAAAAAATTTGCTGAAGAGTTTCCAATAGTGAGTAACTTCTCTTAAATTTCTTTAATAATTTTACTACTCAAGATTTCTAACATTTAATTTTTTGGATTTTCTAGGAAAACTCTTTGGAGGAAGAAAATCCACAAAATGATGGGGGAAATGAAGGAGCACCAATAGTGAGAAGAAAAGTGTTACATATATATATATATATATATATATTTCATTATCAAGTTTCTAAGGTTTCTAACATTTTATGGTTTATGATGTTATAGGATAACCCAATGGAGGAGATTAATCCACAAGCATATGGAGGAACTGGAGAAGGAGCACCCAATATAAGTGATTTTTTTAATTATTATTTTTTCTTTCTTAATATCAAGTTTTGTGATGTTTCTAACTTTAAAATTTTGATTTTAGGAAAATCAATCATATGAGGAAATGGCACAAGCTGATGATGTTCCCCCATTCACTCAAGATTCGCAACATGCAGTGAGTGTTATATTATAAATCTATAGTTTTAGACAAAGTTATGTTTATTCTAATAAAGTTTTCTTAATACTAGAAAAATCTGGAGCAAGAAAGTTTGGTTGACAAATTAGCAGCCGATGTAAATGAAAATTTAGAGCAAGTGAGTGTGGTTTAAGTTGATTAATGTCTTTTTTGGTAATTTTGAATATATTTATAATGATTTTTTGTTGTCAAATATAGGCTGAAATGAGAACGAAAGAGTTTTGACTTCTCATTTCATTGCAACCAATCCAAATCCCTCTTTCAGGCCACCTAAAAGTGTCATTCCATCATCATCAAGCCTACTTAGGACTAACAATAGAGCATCAGCTCCCATGGCTTTTCATCCTAATGAGAATATGAACATTGAAAGAGGAAGCTTGATATCATTATCATCAACTAGTGTTCTAGTTATAAAGATTGGTGGCAAGAAATACGTTACAATGGCTAATTTGGAGGCTGCAATGGTGGAAGGGTCCAAGAAAAAGAAAAAGAAGAAATCTGGAAAACTGTAAAAGTTCAGGTTTTAAGTTCTATTTTTTGTCTGGAACACAGTAAGGATCCAAGAAATATGATTATTTTGTCTCTCTTTTGGGCATCAAGGCCTTATTTTGTGTTAGGACAGAAAACAATGTTGGCTTTTCTGCTGTACTGGCTGAAACATTGTTGTTTTTCCTTATTTTGTGTTAAATAAACTTATGTAGGTGGCTTTTGAAGTGTGAATTGTTTAGATGATGAACATGGCAGGTGGTTTCAGATGATTTGTTTAGATGGTGAACTATTCTCCCTCCAAATTTTTTTTGCTCTAGAGTGTTTTCCCTCCATTTTGGTCAACTAACGGATTTCATCCAGTTGACTAACGGATGGGACTAAAAGTGCTAAAGAAGGACCATTTTGAAACCATGGGACCAAAACTATTTTGGACCCAATCTTATGGGACCATTTCTGCAATTTACCCCTGTTGTGCTCTGTGAAACTACCAGAGACTTTCTGCTTCTTGGACTCTGCAAACTTCTCCATTGCTGCTTCCTTGATTTCGTACGCCAACGCCTTATCCTGGTATTGACGGAGAGTGGTACATTCAAAACTGGACATGTACCTCTGGATTTCTGGTTTCATTCTCATATCAAAATGGATCATCATTTCTGCATCTGTTCTGACCAGATGTCGAACAAATGTTAGTTGCTGGTTAAACGTCTTAATTATCTGGGATACGGGTTCGTCTAATGGCTGTGCGGAGAAAAATTCCTGAACTTTGGCCCTCCTCACAGGATGAGGGCAGTACTGAGCTTCCATCATCAATTTAAATTCTATCCAGTCAGCATCATGATGTACAGGCCAGATGGCTTCCCACCACTCGGATGCTTCCCCTATCTGAAAGTACTGAGCAATAGAGGCTCTCCGGTCGTCTGGACAATTAATTCCGGCAAAAATTTTCTCCAATTCCTTCAACCAATGATCCCATGTGGGAGTCTCAGAAAAGCCGTCAAATTTAGGTGGTTACATCTTCGCCACTTCTTGCAACCATCGGTCACCTCGATTTCCCATGTCTGGGATACCATATTGTCGATCTCCCTGTTGTAACCCTACTTCCACCTGCATTCAGTCCACGACTTGGGCGAACTGAGTCATCTGGTTCACCACCTGACAAAGGATATTGGGTACAGCAGGTTCTGGTTCATTATTAATGGATCTTTGTGGCTCGCCTGAGCTGTGACTGGCCTGATTAGAAGGAGAAGCTTCTCTTTCGGCATTCCTTCGTCCGCGTCCGCAACCACGACCACGTCCACGTCCACCTCTCAACATACTGTAAGCATAAATACTCAATATACAGGAAACAATATCGTTCTAATGTTCGAGTATAAAGAGATACAACATGTAAAGAACGCGATAGAGTTTAGGAAGTTACAACCACCGCTCGCATGAAGACGTAGGCAGTACAGTGATGCTATTTGTGGCTGGTTACCTCAAAAGAGATACATGACGCATATTTTAACCCAATGGTCAAGATATCCATAATCTTAGCTCTAATATCATATTCTGTAACACCCCCGATATATTCAGGAATATTACAGCGCCGTAAATCCTTTACATAAGAATTTCCAAGGCAGAATTAATGAAAAGACAATAACATCTACTAAATCATGAAATCACTGAAATAAAATACAACAGTCCTGGTTCAATACCGAGAATGCAAATATCCAAATGAAGAATACTAATACATCACTGAAATCCAAACAACACAAATTATGACGTACTCGAGTACTTATTAAAATAACCAACAACAGATAATAAACCCGACCGGAACATCACTCTGCACCCTCGTCGTCATGCAGCTCCAGTGGTTGTTTCCCCGCTCTCCTGGATCCTGAACATAAATAAATGTTCACCCACGAAGGGGTTAGTACAACGATACTAGTACAACTACAATAATCATACAACAGTGATGTAATCAACAAAACTCATAACAAGTTTCTCCAACGAGAAATAACAACAACACATATCACATCATAACAGTCTCAACATACTGTTGGTATTCCAACGATCCGGCGCACACAGCTATAGATTCCCATGATGATCCCATCGGACCAACGCATGGTGGAACTACCTGTCCAATGATCCAGCGCACAAAGCTATAGATTCCCATGATGATTCTCGTCGGATCAATGCAGGGTGGACATTTAATCACAACACATTTACATAATACAATCACAATATTACTGACATGATATAAACAACTCTAATTAAAGTACTTGCCTCGGTTCGATGACAAGAATAAAGCTTCCACGAATATCAAAATACTCGAAGGTCTTCCCCTTCGATCAATCACGTTGCTAAGCTTGAACCTTAACAAAAGAAATAATATAGAATTCATCTCAAGTCGTACGAATATCTAACAATCCAAATTACGGTCGGAAGTTCATAAAACGTAACCTGCCTGAACTGATTAACGTACGTTACATATTCTGTGTAGCGTACGTTAATCCTACTCGTTAGTGCATGCAAACAACAAAGTCTAGCGTACGCTATATAAGTATCGGTAGTCCCTCTCTAATAAGCCGACTGACTCCTCTGATGGTTTTAACGTACGTTACGTACCAAACATTGCGTACGTTAACTAAGCCCGATAGCGTATGTTAATCTACATAGCTTAGCGTATGCTAAGCGTGCATGGCAGTTTCACTTCTGGCCAGATGACTGTTCTAACGGTGATGAAACTTACGAAATCCTCAGTGTTTAATATATGTTATCTCCATCCATATCACGTTCATCTATTTACAAATGATCTCACGGATTCAAACATCTTTGAATATCATCACAACTCTTATATTCAATCTCGATTATCTTTCTCGTTTGAAGTTCGGTGATCTCAGGTTGATGCACTAGATTCCATTACCATTATCACATTCAGACTTCATCTTAATGGTGAACTAACAATCCCAATGAAAAGATACAACCTAAGATGATTCTTTCTTAAGTCCTTATAACAAAAGTGATATCAACTCCAAGTTTACGATCAATATGGCAACGTTAATCATACGGATATTCAATCTCAGAATATTCCTCTCATCACTTGACGTACTAGGATTCCAACTACGATGTTTTCAACGACGATATCATAAGCATAATCATTCTGACTTCTAAACATGATGTTTGTTTGAATAATTCATCAATGGAACTCAATATCTTGGTAGCATGATCATCTTATTCTCAAGAACACGAATCTAAGGCTGTATACAATTAACATACCTTAAGATGAAGAAAACACCGAGTCAAAAAGGTAGAATCCAACTCCAGTTGTTTCAATGTCAATCCAAGGTGCTTCTCCACTTCAACGATCAATCACAAGTGATATCCAATCTCCAATGATCGAGTAGAGGTGGTCTATGTGTGTTTAAGGAAGATATGAGGCTCTCTGGTCTCTCAAGAATGAAGGACAAGTGAAGAGAATGTAAACCAAGTAAAATGGGGTGCTGTCCCTTTTATAACATTTCTGTTCGTATGTTATTTAGCATACGCTATCACAGTATCCTTAGTGCACGCTAACAAGCGTTGACTCCAAATCTGTCCAGGTTCGCCTGCGGGAATCTTATCCGGACCCATGTCCGGCTGGCGCATGTGCTAGTCGTCTAGCTCAATAATTGACTGCCTAATGCACGCAATTCTTCGATCGTAGCATGCGCTAGTTTTAGCCGATAACGCACGTTAAATTACATCCTTAGCGTGCATTATCACGAGTTTGCATGAGAAAATCTACATGATGCTATACTCATGTACAAAGATACAAATGTGAGAAATATCATACTCCAATTATCGAGATCACAATTCTGAATAGTACAGGGCTCACATACAGACGAAATACTCAATAATAAATACGGATATTACACTATCAAGAATCAAAACGATCTTCTCTCTCATCTCAACTAACATATCTAGCTCTATTTTGATCAATTTGGACTAATCATCCTAACATAGCGGCGATCTACATCGTCTCTCATTTAAAGCCTCAAATGGTGCCATTTTAATCGAGGCGTGCTAACTGTTGTTGTATGTAAATTCGATTAATGGCAAGTGTCACTCCTAGTCATCCCTAGAGAATAGGGAATAGTCCCCCAACATATACTCTAGGGTCTGAATAATCCATTATGACTGTCCATCTACTTAAGGATGATACGATGTACTGACTTGAAACTCAGTGACCAATGCTCGATGAACAAACTGCAATAAATGCAATACAAATTCACTGTCCCAATAGAAAGCATGCTCTTAGAAGTCCCATGCATCCGCATGATCCCCGCAATAAGCACGCGATAATCTCTTGGGTCCCCAAGTATCCTTAGTACCCATAAAATGAGCGTATGTTTAGTCGGCCGAGAGTAACCTAAATCATGTTCATTCTAATCCGGGTTCCCGATATACTGGTGATAAAATATGTTGAATATCTTCCCACATCCACTCAGGAATATGGAGTGATCTTAACAACTCTATTGGTCACTGATGATCGATCTTGACTTGCTGATAGGTCAAACACTTCGATACGAACTCATAAATGTCTTTCAAATTACCCCACCATAAGTTACTCTTAATATCCATGTATATTTTACTTGAACCCAGATGAATGGAGTAAGATGAAGTGTGAGCTTCCTTAAGAATCACCTGTCTTAGCTCAACATCTGACGATACAAAACCCTACCTCAGAACATGAAGACTCCATCATCCTGAACCACAAATTTAGGGGCATTCCTTAGACCCATTCTCCAACAATTGAACCAAAAATGGGTCCTCGAATTGCTTCACCCTGATATCATCAATCAGGGATGAAGTGATATATAATGCACATAACTGACCTTGAATCCTCTGAAGCCAAACCTCGATACCCTGCCCAATTAAGTCCTGACAGGTCCTCGACTGGGGAGTAAGTACCTCTGACATCTGAGATGATATTGGCTTATGACTCATCGGGCAGCCATAACATTCGCCATACCTGAGTGGTAAATAATCTCAAGGTCGTAATCCTTGATTAACTCTAATCATCAATGCTGCCTATATTCAACTCTTTCTAGCTAAAAATATACTTTAGGCTCTTGTGATCAGTGTAAATCTCATAAAAGGAGCCATAAAGATAATGCCTCCAAATCTTCAAGGCGAAGATGACTCTTGCTAAACCCAAATCATAGGTAGGGTAATTTGCCTCATACGTATTCTATTGTCAAGATGCATAGGTTATCACCCTGTCCTTCTGCATCAGACACAACCGAGCTCGAGTCTTGATGCGTCACTACAAACCACAAAATCATCAGTCCCCTAAGGTAAAGCTAACATCGGCGCTTTAGTCAAGCACCTCTTCAACTGAGCAAAACTTTGCTGCCTCTCTGTACTCAAGCTTTTAGGTTATCTAAAGCAATTGTATAAGTGGTCGAGCAATCTTAGAGAATCCCTCGACAAACCTATGGTAATACCCAGTAAGTCCTAAGAAACTCCTCACTACATTCACATGCTTAGGCGGTTCCCAAACTCTAGCACCTCCTCTATCTTCTGAGGATCAACACGGGCTCCCTATGCTAAAATCACATGCCCAAGTAACGTCACTTCCTTAAGCCAAAATTTACTTTTTGAAAACTTTGCATACAACTGCTCAGCTCCCAAAATGTGTAATATGATACGAATGTGCTTGACATGCTCTGATCCCTAGAATAAATAAGAATGTCATCAATAAAGACAACCACAAACTTATCGAGATGCTCGATAAAATCCTTGTTAATCAACTACATTAACACAGCCGGTGCGTTAGTTATCCCGAACAGAATAACCACGAACTCATAATGATCATACCTTGTCCAAAAGGCAGACCTCGGAATATCTGAATCCTGAATCCTTAACTGGTAGTAGCCAGATCGTAAGTCAATCTCTAAAAAGACTGCGCCCCCTAAAGCTGATAAAACAAATAATTGATACGCGACAATGTTATTTATTTTTGATGGTCAGCTTTTTTAATTCTCGATAGTCGATACATAAACAAAGAGACCCATCCTTGTTCTTAATAAATAGGATAGCTGCGGCCCAAGGTGAAGTGCTTGGTCGAATATACCCTTTATCCAAGAGTTCTCCCAGCCGGTTCTTCAATTCTAACATCTCTGATGGTGCTATATGATACGGTGGCCAACAAAGAGGAGCCACATTCGATAGGAAACTCAACCACCTGATGTGGTGGTAATCAAGCTAAATAATCCAAAAACATACTGGATACTCATAGGAGACTAGGAACGCTGACAACTCGACTCCACCATACTCTACCTTCATGGTATAGAACCAATAGCCGACATAGACCTGCTTCAAGAGTTTCACCGCCTTTATGGCACTGATCTCACTCCCCGATTTACCAGCTTACGAACCATGAAATTATAGAGATAGTACAAGCCTGATAGTTCATGATAGCGCCGTAACGATCTAGCAATCATCCCCAAGGACCAAATCCTCACCCTTCAAATACACAACTATTAGATTCGAGTGCCAGTCAATCCCAGTTCCCAATCCTCATTGGACAATCTCTGACCTCTCAGTACCCATCCATACGGTCACCACTAGACATACCCACAATAAATGCCCTGCACTCGAATAAGCAATCAATACCAAGACGATGAATACAAATCAATACAATAAAAGAATAGGTAGATCCCAAATCAAACAACACAGAAACTGAATAAGAAATAATCTGAGTGGTATCTAATGCCATAAGAGCATCTGCCTCATCCACACATCTCATCTAATAAATATGAGGTTGTGACCCCAAACTCAACATACCATGGCGGTACGGCTGACCCCTGCCTCTGCTTCGACCTGCACTCCGATGACACTAATTAATTGTAACCCATTGGTAAAAATTATGCTCCTTTGGAGCTGGAGTAGCTCCGTGAGTACTAACAGCCCAGGTGGCTCCCACATAATGTGCTGCTCGATGACCCTTCTGCCTATAAACAAAATAAGTCACTGGAGGACAAGTACAATCTCTAGCAAAATAATTTATGGGTTCACAGTTATAGTGACTCTTCTCACTGCCCAAAGGACTTAGAGATGGTCTGAACCCTCAAGAACCACTTGTTAGCTAAAATGACCTCCCAGAAGTATGAAGAGAGGACTGTGGTTTGTGGAAACTATTGCCCTTACTGTCGGAGAAGTTACCTGCAGTCTTATATTTCTTTCTCTGTATACCATCTTCTTCTGCTGTCAGTACCATTTATATTGCCAAAGATCTGTCCTAATATTCTTTCAATGTTGTGAACCTCAACCCAGCCATACCTTGTCGGATCTTTGGTTTTTTGTGACAATCATAGTAGCATATATTATCCGCCTCACTTCTCACTTGGTCTAGAACATATGATAAATGTTGGTTAAATGTGATGAAGGCCTGAGAGATAGTTACATCTTATGTTACCGCAGTGAAGAAGTCAGCGATGTGATGATAGCGCACCAGGTAGGGGCAGTATTCTGCTTCCATAGCCCAGTGGCCTCCCACTAGTCTGTGGCTTCCTTATTGAAGAGATAATGGAAAGTAGGCACCCTTCTCTCCTCCGGACAAGAGATAACGTCAAAAGTATAACTGATATGGGAGAGCTCACTCTCGCAACCCAAAAAGAGCCTGAAAACCATGGAGGATTCATTTTTATCACCTCTTGGAGCCACTTACTAGCACTAAATCAACAGCCGGAGGTGGATTCTTCTATCCACCCTGAACAATCTGATCTAACTGAGCTACCACATACTGGATAATAGTGGCAACTCCAATATTGACATTATTACCCTCTGGTTGGTTCTGACTGGCCGAAAGGTCCCGATGACCATCATAACTCATAGGAAAGGTGTTCGGCACTAAATGTGATGTCGAATCAGTAACCGAATGAGAAGGCACGAACCTATCATCAACGGCACCATGACCATGGCCTTAGCTGCATCCTGCAGCGCATCCACCCTTGCATCATATTGAATAATAAGAAAAATGAAACATTATATGATAAACACGACATATAATCTTATATATTCTAATACGATAGATCAACTCTCACTCAAGACCAAAACTGGTAAATAGACACAAGGATTTGAGAAGTCTAACAATCACAGGTCGCATGGTATGACAGCAGCACATCAATGTTCGGCACAAACAATGTCTCTTACAACTCGATCGACATACCCAATATACCAACAACCTAGGCATTCACAAACCTAGTCTCTGATACCATAAATATAACACCCCGACTTCACTGGGTCTAATCACGCTGTAGAATCTTCTATAAATGTCTACCAGGCTGATATAACACATACACGACAATGTACTACACATTTAAACATCATATAAAATAACCAATTGGGCCGTGCCTCGGCCAAAATATTTAAATACGACAAGTTTCAACAATAATCAAACAGTTTCAAATCCCCACACAATAGACTTCCCTAATAAGTTAAACTAACACATCTAACACTACCAAAAAAAGGACTTTAGCCGGCGACACTTAAAAAAACAGTCGTCGGCTAAACTTTAGACTGTAGCTGACGACCCACACTGTCATCGGCTAAAGCGTTTTAGCCGACGACTTTTGTCCAGGTCGTCGGCTAAAGTTTAACACTTTAGCCGATGACTTTTGTAATGATTTAGCCGACGAACCAGATCAAGTCGTCGGATAAACCTCCAATTTAAAATTATATATCGTCTTCAGTTATTTTCCGGTGAAAAAACCCGGATTTTGTGTATTTTTTGAGTTTTTCTTGTTACTTTGAGTTGTGCTAGCTGGAGTGACAAAGGTTTCTACCGGTTGTATTGAGATTCAATTCGATTAAGGTATTTTATTGTATTTTTTATGATTTAGAAACTTTGTATTATTCATGTTGTAGATTCGAAAGCTTTTCTGCGTAATCCTTAATTTTTGTGATGATAATCATTATGATTCATATACATTGAGGTGTATCTAATAGATTAAGAAAAAAGTGCCTTAATGAATTTAAGGATATAAGGAACTATTTGGGTGTCTTGAGATTCAATTATAATATTCGTTGTAGACGTTATATTGATTGTTTGTTGTGATTACATTTATAATTTGAACAATATTAGTTAGTTGGATTAATATTGGAAAAAAAAATTTATTTTCAGGATGGACAAGAGTTGGATTGGGTTACGAAAATGGGATCCAAGAGTAATGAATGGGATGAAGCAGTTTATGAGATTTGTAAAAGAGCACGACAGTGGTAATACGTTGCACTACTGTCCATGTAATAAATGTAGATGTCGTAGTGATATGTATCATTTTCCATTTGATGAGGTCTGGGAGCACCTAAAGAAGAATGGTTTTTAGAATAAATATATATGTTGGATATACCACGGTGAAGCACCGAATTTTGTTATTCCATATGATCACGGACAATTCAGTGGTAAGGACGGGTTCACCAATCTGAAGAGGAGGTTGATTGAGGATGTGTTTAGTTATTCCAAGACGTTTGTACCAGCTGAGCCAATCCCACGATCCCGTAGACCGATGCCTTGCAATACTGCTGGGCTTGACAGGTACAACAAGCTAATTCAACTCCAACAGACCCCTCTGTACCCAGGATGTAACATGACTATTCTTGATTGTGACATGGAAACGATGATATTAAAGGTGGAGAACAGATCATCCATCAAGTTTGTGGATGATTACTTGGATCTTACGAGTAATATGCTTCCACAGGGCCATCGTCTTTCTAACACATATACCAAAATGAGACGAATTTTGAAAGATCTTGGTCTTTTCTACATTAAGATACATGTCTGCATGTATGATTGTGTTCTATTCTGGGGACATCCTAATAAAGACCTCACGAGATGTCCTGTATGTGATACAGAGATATATAGGATCAATCCTTCTGGAAAAGAGAAACCGGTGAAGGTAATTTGGTATTTTCTACTGAAGGATAGGTTGGAACGGCTTTTTATGTCTCCTCACATGGCAAAAACAATGAGATGGCATGCCGAGCCTCGCACTCATGACAGGGATACTATGATACACCCTTCGGATGGAGAGGCGTGGAAGCATATAGATAGGGAGTATCCAAATTTTTCTTCAGATATCCGAAATGTGAGGCTCGGGATTGCATCTGATGGTTTCAACCCTTTTGGTAACATGAGTCTTTCATATACCATATGGCCTGTTGTAGTGATTCCTTACAATCTTGCTCCATGGATGTGCATGCGGAAGGAGTATAATATGTTGACCTTGTTAGTCCTGGGGCCGGGATATCTGGGAAAGTGTATCGATGTGTATATGAGACCTTTGATAGAGGAGCTGAAATTGATGTGGAAGCAAGGTCATCCCACGTATGATAGTTATTCGTCCGAGATGTTCTACTTGCACGCCATGTGTATCGGTACTATTAGTGATTTTCCTGCATATGGAATACTGTTTGGATCTATTATTAGCGGATATAGAGGTTGTCCAGTGTGTTTGAATGCAGATTGTGCTAGGTACCAATGTAGGAAAGTTATCTGAATGCGTCATCGGATATGGCTTGAGAGGGAACATTAGTGGCGTATGGATGCTCCAGCATTTTATGGGACTGTAGAAATGAGCGAGCCACCACGACAGTGGACAAGTGATGAAATACTATCGATTCTTAATGAGTACGATTTTGGTCAGCTTAGCAACCATCCTGATGTGATTGCAACAACCCCTGAAAAGGCCTGACATGTATAAGTATTGGTCTCACAAAAGTATATTTTGGGAATGCCTTACTGGTGCAAGTTACTGATAAGGAACTTCTTGGATGTCATGCATATTGAAAAGAATGTTTGCGAAAGTGTGGTTGGGACAATCATAGGTTGGGAGGGAAAGACCAAAGACGGGCCAAAAGCACCCAAAGGTTTGGAAGAAATGAGCATAAGAAAACATTTGTGGTTGAAGACTGTCAAGGGAAAACAAAAAATGCCTAAGGCAACTTACACCGTCACTGCCGAGCAGAAAACTGAGATATTCTGGTGGATAAAGACTGCTAGGTATCCTACCGAGTATGCTGGAAATATAGGAAGATGCGTTAATTTCAGGGAGAACAAGTTAACTGGTTTGAAGAGTCATGATTGTCATATCCTACTCCAACGCCTATTTCTGGTATTTATTCCACCGTACTTACCAAAACAGGTGGTCGAGCCCTGTGTTGCATTGTCGCGATTTTTAAAGAAATTATGTACGAGAGAAGTGAAGAGATCTGATTCGCATCAAATGCAAGATGAGATCATCTATATTTTGTGCAAGTTTGAGTGAATATTTCTTCCAAACTTTTTTGACCTCATGCCTCACCTCATGATCCACCTTCCCCGACAGTTATTGCTCACTGGTCCAGTGCACTACACATGGATGTACCTGGTCGAAAGCTAACATAATTTGTATTATATATATATAAAATATTGTCAAATTAAATATGATTTCTAATACAATGACAATATTACAAGCAACTCGGTGATTAAAAAGACTTCGTGGCCAATAAGTCTGCACCGGAAGGATGCATTGCAGAATCATGCCTTGCGTCGGTGTGTCTTATGTATCAAGTTGTATTTGGGAGCCTTCGAGCCCCCTTCCCGCTCTATTCGAGTAGATGAAATACAATTCAATCTTTCTATCATCTCCACTGAGGTTGATGTCCATGGGAAGTTGCCAGGAAGACAATTAGACCCGTACGAGTCACGAATTGCACATTGGTGGATATTACTCAATTGTCCAGAAGTTCACTACCAGAATGACATCCAGTTGTCATGCGATATGGTGCGAGGTGACACTAAATTTCACAATGACACTTTTGCCGACTAATTTGAGGAGTAACTACGTATACATTCAGTTGCTATTGATTTTGGACTTGAGATATTTTTTTTTACATAAAAAGTTATTTTACCACAGATGACCCATATACAAGATGACGGACACCCTAACTGGTCGCGTGAACTTATGCTTATTTCTATGAAGCCGGTTATGTCAAGAATTTATTCGATGGCCAAAGTCAACGGTGTCACATTCGTATGCCTTGAGAGAGACCAAAAAAGAAGATGCCAAAATTCTTGGGTTATGGTTGATGGTGGATATTACGGTGTTCTTATGGAGGTGGTAGAACTAATTTACGGGGAAGGTGATGTGAATCGAGATATTATGAAGAACCCGGATGAGGACTTGAGCATGCCGACTGGACCAATAATGAGTTCTTGGTCAAAGAAGTTCAAAAATAATTTATCGACACTCGTCATTGATATGTTTAAAAATAACTATGTTATCAAAGACAACAAATTCGTGAGTAGTATCGAAGTTGTTGAACAATAAGTTTTTCGTTTATTTTATCTTGGTGTATTTTAATTTGAGTTATATTTATTGTGTTGTATTTGTTATATTTTGAGTTGTATATAATCGAGTCATGTAATATTAAAGTCGAAGACGATCGGAAAAGACGAACAAACAAACAAGGATGCAAATTCCCGCGCGTAAGGTTGACATGCAACAGTCTCATATTTTGGCCATAACTTACTCGTCTGAAATCCGATTCAGGTGATCCAAGTGTTTATGGAAAGCTAAGATAGAGAGCTACAAATATTATGCAGACTATAAGACCAAATTCGGACCCATTGGAGCCCATAAATGACAAAACCAACAGCATTAGATTTATGGTGACTTGTTGTCCTTGTTTTCACACCTTAAAGTCTTGGTCTTTGATACTTTGTCCCCTAAACATGTGTTGACTGTCTTTGTATCAGATTTTAGGATCTTTGAATGTTGATTTTTCTATTTTTTAGGTTTCTTAGTTTTTTTCTTGTTCACACTAGAGTTAGGTGTAATCTTTTGGCTATAAATAGCCTTGAAGTTTTATTGCAAGAGGACACCAAAGATGTTATGAAATTTGAGAGTGTTTGTATTAACAAACCTTTGTGAATGCTTTCTTGTTTTGTTGAGTGTGTCTCCAAAACATCCCTTGTATGATTTATATACTTATCAAGTGCAATCTTGTTAGTATTTATATTCCACCCCTTCCGAGTTGCAACGGCGTGTCACATAGAGGTTTGGAAGTAAAGCCCCATTTTGCTTATTTTGGAAACATCCTTGGAACAAATTCATCTAGCGGTGTCGGTTACCATAGCATGTCGTGTGGGGGTCGCATCAGTTGGCTTCGGAACTCAGTTATTCCAAAACTAAGTGGTATCATCTATTTGCCTTCATTACCATAATCTTCCTATCTTAACATCCTATCATTTCCTTCATCTTCTATATCTTCCATCTTCTTCACACACACACACACACACACATATATATATATATATATATATATATAAGTGGTGAAGGTTTTGATTGTTTTTTATAACTCTTCAAGCCGAGGCCAGGGGAAGAACTTGTTCCTTAGACTTCATGTATCTGGTGATTTTAAGCTTGCAGATCAAATATTAAATATCAATCCATTCATTTCATTACTAAAAAAAAAAGCTAGTGATCGGCTTCATTCCGTCCGTGCTGTAAAAAAAGAAAAAAAAATACATCAAAAAGGAAGAAGAGAAGAACGAATTTTGATCGATCTTATCAAATAATTATCATACTTTTCGTTCTGTTCCATATTTTAAACTATTCCAAAATCTTTTGCTCCCATCCTTCCATTTTTTTTTCTTATCGTCATTTCGCAATCTTTGGGGGGATCGTGGGATTTGAGTTCTTTCAAGAGGAAACTTAATTTGAATCACCTAAAATTACCTTGTAAGTTGTGTGGAAAAAGGCAAAAAAAAATTGTGAGGAATTAAGAAAAAGCCAAAGGAGAGATACACGAGTGTGAGCGACCGAGTGATACACATGAGGATCTTGTGAGGAAATTTTCTTGTAAAAAAAGAAAAAAAACAACAAAAAAAATGAAAAAATATATCAGAAACCGAAGAAAACGAGCAAAATCTTATCCTTCAAAATATTGTACAACAACTTGCTCAAATAGTCAGAAGACTAGATAAGCAAGAGGAAACAATTACTACTCCCCCAAAGGGTAGAGAAGAGGAGCCTGTACGAAGGGGACCAGAACCCATTCGATTTGGAGGCTATGATGATGAAGATTCGATGAATTCCGAGGAGTAAACTCCGAGGTTTATACATCGAGGAGGACGAGGAGGAAGAAGCGAGTATGAAGGAAGGTGATAAATATATGTCCGAGATGAGGAGGATCGGAATATGGGAAACATCAAAATGTAAATCCCATCTTTCGAAGGGAGAAGTGATCCGGACACATATCTAGATTGGGAATGGAAGTTGGAGACCATTTACGATTGCCACGACTATTCCAATGAGGAGAAAATGAGGTTAGCAATAACTGAATTTTCAGAATATGCAAACATTTTGTGGGACCAACTTGTGACGGAGAGAAGGAGGAGTCGAGAGAGACCGGTTAGCGGTTGGGAAGAATTGAAGGTTGTTAAGATTTGTTCCTAATTACTATATTAAGGAACTATTTTCTCGCTTACAATCTTTAAAACAAGGCTCGAGAAACATTGAATATTTTCGAAAGGAAATGGAGATGTTGATGATCCGGGCTAATGTTCGGGAATCGGGAGAGGCCACCATGGCGAGGTTTTTTACACGGGATGAGAGCCGATATAGCTAAAGAAGTCAACAAACAACACTTTTTTGAATTCGAGGACATGGTATATGCAGCGGTAAAAATCGAGTCGAACTTACAAAGTGGGAGCAACAACAACTATTCCACGGGATACTCTACTTCTTAGAAACAACAATCTCAAGTAAGTTCAGACAAATTTAAAAATTTTGATAAAAGAGAAGGGAGTGTCTTGAAAGGAAAGTTTGAAGTTGGGAGTACAAGCAAACCAAAATTTGATGGGGAGCCTAAACCCGTCGAAAGCACCCAAAGAAGAAACCGGTACATCCAATGCTATAAGTGCCAGGGTCGTGGACATATAGCATCCGAATGCACCAACAAACGAGTGATGGTACTTCGGGATAGGGAGATTGAAACGGAAAGCGAAAAAGAAGAATAAGAAATGACAAGAGAGATAGAGAGTGATGACAAGACGTATGAGTATGCACCCGCACTTGTTATTCGGAGGGTGTTAAGTTCTCAAGCAAAAGAGGAATAAGGTAACGAACAAAGAGAAAATCTATTTCACACGTTGTTTTATTAAAAATAAAAATTATAGTGTGATAATAGATAACGGGAGTTGCTCTAATGTCATTAGCACTATGCTAGTGGAAGAACTCAATCTTCCAACAAGAAGACACCCTAAACCGGTATCGTTTACATTAGCTAAATGATTGTGGGGAAGTTCGAGTTAATAAACAGGTACTTGTGGCTCTCACCATCGGAAGATATCAAGACGAAATCCTATGTGATGTCGTTCTGATGCATGCATGTCATATCTTGTTGGGAAGACCATGGCATTTTGATCGAGATACTACTTTGAGTGGAAAGAAAAATTGTTACTCATTCGAGAAGGACAGAAAGAAAATTAACTTAGCTCCCATGACTAAGGTACAAATACAAGAAGATCAACTTCATCTTGAAAAGGAAGTTGAAGGAAAATCGAGAAAAGAAAAGGAAATGAAAAATGAAAAAAATGAAAAAGGTGAGAAAAATGAAAAAATGAAAGAAATGAAAAAAGAAAGAAAAAGAAAATTTGAGAAAATACATGCTTGTAAGTGCAAAGGAACTTGAAGAAGATATCAAGGAAAATGCACCCATGTACTTGATAATTTTCCGAAAAGTTTATGCTACTACTAACCCTAGGAACCGAATAATTCCGAGTTATACTGAATCTTTATTGCAGGAATTTGTTGATGTTTTTTTCGAAGAACTACCTACAGGGTTTCCACCAATCCGAGGTATTGAACATCAAATAGACTTTGTGTAATATCCGGATTAATTATTGAGTATTTCGTCTGTAATTGAACCCTGTATTATTCGAATTTGCGATATCAATAATCGAAGTATGACCTTTCTCGTATTCGTATCCATGTGCATGATATTATTAACATGTAAGTTTTCACGTGCAATTACGTGATAACGTACGATAAGAAGAGATTAACATACATTATATGCCGAGGTTAGCGTACGCTACGAATGAAGCATCGCATACATAAGGCAGCCAATAATTGAGCAGGGTAGCTAGCACATGAGCCAGCTAGTCGATGGGTCAGGATAAGATTGCTACGGATGAACCTAGACAGTTTCGGGGTCAACGGGTGTTAGCGTATGCTAAGTGATGTGTATAGTGTATGCTAATTCTAATTAATTATGTACGTAACTTGGATGAGGTAGCATACGTAAGTGTGTACAAGAATGGGACAGTAAGCTATTATTGAACGTTAACATTTGCTAAGGATAACAGATAGCATGCGCTAAGAAGATTACATACGTTATGCATGAAGGCTAACGTACGTAAAGTCAGAAACATTATAAATGGGACATCACCCCATTTCATTTGTTTACATTTTCTTCACTTGTCCTCCATTTCTTTGAAGTCCAGAGAGCCTCCCCCTTCTACATAAACACCCTTAGACCATCTATACATGATCATTGGAGATTGAATATCACTTATACTTGATCGTTAAAGTTGAGTAACATCTTGGATTGGTACACAAGCAACCGGAGTTGGACTCTACCTATTATCTCGGTGTTTTCTTCATTTTAAGGTATGTTAATGCTATATCTAACCTGGGATTCGTGTTCTTAATGATGTTATGATCACACTCCCGAGAATATAAGGTTCTATAGATGATTTATACAACCAAACATCATGTTTAGAGGTTGGGATGATTATGCTTAAGTTATCATTGTTGAGAACATTAAAGTTGGAGTCTTGTTATGGCAAACAATAAGAGTAGTGTTCTGATATTGATAATCCGTATTGAATGGTGTTGCCATAATAATCGTAGGCTTGGTATGGATATCACTTTTGCTAAACGGACTTAAGAAAAGGATCATCGAAGGTTGTATCATTTCTTATAAGTTGGATAGGTTAATTAATCTTCATGATGAAGTTTGAATGTATTGATGATAGTGGTAATGAGCAGATTACCTAAACTACGTAAGAGAAGTTGTAATCAAGGTTGAGTATAGCGTTGTGATGTTATGTGTATCTTTGAATTCGAAGATTTCTTAAAATGTAAGATCATTCAAGTTTGCATGAGTATAATATGTATGAGGATAAAGTACGTTTAACACTGAGAATTACGTACGCTATGTCATCAGACGAGATAGTCGTATGATCAGTGAAGACACTGTCAAATGCATGCTTAGCGTGCGCTAGGCTTCGTAGCTTACGTACGCTAACGAGCAGGCTTAACGTACGCTACGTTGGGTACATAACGTACGTTATGTGGATCAGACAGGATACGTTTTGTTGAACTCTCGGCCTTAGTTGGATTGTTAGATGTCGTACATTAGTTATTCGACGTGAGATGAACTCTATATTCTTTCTTCTGTTTAAGGTTCGAGTTTTTCAACATGATTAATCGAAGGGGCAACCTTCGAGTGTATTGACATTCGTCGAAGTTTTATCCTTGTCATCAATTCGAGTCAAGTACCCTAATTATAGTTGTTCGTATTATGTCGGTTATGTATTTGTTGTAATGTACATATGTGTTGTGATTAATTGTCCACCATGTGCTGGTCCGACGAGATCATCATGGGAATCTATAGCTGTGTGCGCTGGATCGTTGGACAGGTAATTCCACCATGCGTTGTTCCGAAGGGATCATCATGGGAATCTATAGTTGTGTGCGCTGGATCGTTGGAATACCATCACTATGTTGATATTGTCATAATGTGTTATGTGTTGCTATTATTTCTTGTTGGAGAAACTTGTCATGATTATTGTTGAATAAATCATTGTTTCATAATTATCGTACTTGTACTAGTATCGTTGTGCTAACCCCTTCGGGGGTGAACATTTGTTCTATGTTCAGGATCCAGGAGAGCGGGAAAACAACCACTGGAGTAGCATGACGACGAGGGTACAGAGTGATGTTTCGTCCGTGTTTAATTGTTTAATGTTTGTGTTGTTTTAATAAGTACTCGAGTACGTCTTCCTTTGTGATGTTGGATTTGGTTATGTATTAATATTCTTCATTTGGACGTTTGTATTTTTAGTATTGGCCCAGAACTGTTGTATTTTATTTCAGTTACGTTCATATATGGTATCTGTTATTGTCTTTTCATTTCTTCAGCCTTACAAATTCTTATGTAAAGGATTTACAGCGTTGTAATATTCCTGAATATATCGGGGGTGTTACAGAATATGGTATCGGAGCTAAGATTATGGATATCTTGGCAGTTGGCTTAAAATAGGGGTCGTATATGTCTTTTGAGGTAACGGGCCGTGGATTACATCATTGTACTGCTTACATCTTCGTGCGACCGGTGGTTGTAAGTTCCTAAACTCTATCTCGTTTTTTACACGTGATACCTCTTTATACTTGAATGTTAGAACGATATTGTTACCCGTATATTGAGTATTTATGCTTACAGTATGTTGAGAGGAGGACGTGGATGTGGTCGCGGTCACGAACGCGGACGAAGGAATCCTGAGAGAGAAGCTTCACCTTTAAATCATGCTAGCCATAGCTCAAGCGAGCCACAAGAGTCTATTAACAATGAACCAGAACATGCTGTTCCCGACATCCATGTGGTCAACCTGATGACTCAGTTTGCTCAAGTTGTGGACCGAATGCAGGTGGCAGTCGGATTGCAACACGGAGAGAGACATCAAGGCATCCCAGACTTGGGAAATCGAGGAGACCGATGGCTCCAGGAGGTGGTGAAAATGAATCCGTCGATGTTTGACGCTTTCTTGGAGACACCGACGTGGGATCACTGGCTTAGGGAGTTGGAGAAAGTATTTGCAGGGATTAACTGCCCAGACGACCGGAGAGTTTCCATAGCCCAGTACTTTCTGACACAGGAAGCATCCGAGTGGTGGGAAGCCATCCGACCTATAGATCACGATGCCGATTGGGGAGAATTTAAATTGATGATGGAAGCTCATTACTGCCCTCGTCCAGTGAGGGAAGCCAAAGTTCGAGAGTTTTTCTCCGCGCATCCTTTGGATGTGCCAGTATCTTAGGCGATTAAGACGTTTAACCAGCAGCTGGCATTTGTTCGACACCTGGTCAGGACAGATGCAGAGATGATGATCCACTTCGATATGAGAATGATACTGGAGATACAGAGGTACATGTCTGGTTTTGAATGGACCACTCTCCGTCAGTATCAGGACAAAGCGTTGGCATATGAGATTAAAGAAGCAGCGATGGAAAAATGATCAGAATTCAAGAAACATAAAGTGTCTGGTAATTTCACAGAGCACAAGAGCAGTGGGCCCCGCAAGGCCCAATCGTCATATCATTCATTCATGAAACCTACTCATCCATCCAAGAGCGGAAAGAACTTCAGAGCAGTATCAACACCGACAGATGTGGTCAAGAACTGTTTTAATTATGGTCGCCCAGGACACCTTTGGCGTGTTTGTTTCCGTTCCCCAGTAACATGTTATGATTGCGGACAGGAAGGGCATCGTGCAATGTTCTACAAGGATGCCACGAAGTTAAATAGAGCTCCTACTTCGTAGCCGGCTTAGAAAGAAGCAAGTGTTCAGCAGACACAGCAGAGTGTCCAGCTACCCCAGAGTTTTGGTCGAGGACAGGGCAGAGGACAGTTCGACCGAAAGGGGACATCGAGTGCCGGATCCGTTCCTCCACACCTGTATGAAATGAGGAGGGCAGACGATCAGGATGCTGCTGTTGTATCAGGTACCATTCAGATTCTTTCACAACCAGTTAGCGTTTTATTCGATACAGGGGCTACACATTCATTTATATCTTTGTATTGTGTAAATCGTTTGAACATTTCTGGTTTTCATAATTGTGAGCGTTATGTTGTGGGTTTACCGAGTGGAGAGAGAATTGTGGGAAACTTAGAAACTAGAGATTTTCCCATATCAATTGCAGGTAGAGATTGTTATAGAAATGTAAGGAGACGACCTGATTCTCGGAGATGATTGGCTTAATCGATATGGAGCTATTGTAAACTACCGGAAGAGGAATATCTCGATGATAGCTGAAGATGGTTCCGTAATATTATTTGAGGGATGGAGACTAGGAAGCTAAAGAAAGATGATCAAGGCAATGAAAGCTGTCAAACTGCTAAAACAGGGCTATACTGGATACTGGTGATACACAATGAAGAAGGAAGATGGAAAAGTATAACTTTCATCCATTTCTATTGTGAACGAATTTCCGGATGTGTTTCGTGACGAATTGCCTGGACTACCTCCATGATGAGATGTAGAATTCACCATCGAGCTGGAACTAGGAGCTACACCAATTTCTTAGGCGCCGTATCGTATGGCACATACTAAGATGTACGAATTGAAGAAGCAACTGGAAGAGTTAGTGAACAACGGCTATATTCATCCAAGCATTTCGCCCTGGGCTGCACCAGTTCTTTTTGTCCATAAGAAAAAGTGGATCACTTCGATTGTGTATTGAATACCGAGAGCTGAACAAGATGACGATTAAGAACAAGTAACCGTTGCCACAGATTGATGATTTTTTTGACCAGTTACAAGGAGCAACAGTGTTTTCTAAGATCGATCTGAGGTCGGGATATCATCAGTTGAGGATTAAGGAATCCAATGTTCTGAAGTCAGCATTCAGAACTCGCTACGGACATTTTGAGTTTATAGTGATATCGTTTGATCTCACTAATACACTTGCTGTGTTCATGCAATTGATGAATCAAGTATTCATTGAGTATTTGGATAAATTTGTAGTTGTGTTTATTGATGATATTTTGGTTTATTCTAAGAGCCCGGAAGAGCATGCGCAACACTTACGGATCGTTTTGGATCGCTTGAGAAGCGAACAATTGTATGACAAACTTTCTAAGTGTGAATTCTGGCTAAAGGAAGTAATGTTCCTCCGTCATGTGGTATCAGTAGAAAGAGTCCGACTAGATCCCCAGAAAATCGAAGCAGTTATGGATCGGAAGTCTCCTAAGAACGTGAAGGAAGTTAGGAGTTTCTTAGGACTTGCTGGGTATTATCGTCGGTTCATGGAAGGGTTTTCCAAAATTACCCGCCCACTTACTCGATTACTGCAGAAAACCCAAAAGTTTGAGTGGAACGTGATGTGCCAGACCTACTATGATGAATTGAAGAAGAGATTGACGACGGCACCAATTTTAGCACTCCCATAGGGAACTGGAGGATTCATAGTTTATAGTGACGCTTCAAACCAAGGACTCGGGTGTGTACTGATGTAGAATGAGAAGGTGATCGCCTATGCGTCACGACAGTTGAAGCCCTATGAAGTAAATTATCCAACGCATGATTTGGAGTTGGCAGCTGTGGTTTTCGCCTTGGAAATGCGGCAGAGGAGATGGCTATAATTGATTAAGGACTATGACTTGGAAATTCTTTATCATCCAGGTAAAGCAAATGTGGTGGCCGATGCACTAAGCCGAAATCCTGTTTCTATTCGAATGCTGGAGACTCTCACCTCCCAGACCAGCATTCAACGTGAATTTATTTGTGAAGGAATTGAAGTATGGTTACAAAGAGTCCAAGGACAACTGTGTGTGATGGAATTAACTTCATCATTAACCGACGAAATCAAATCTAAGCAATTAGATGATTCTATGATGGTTCGGTTACGCGATGAAGTGAGCAAGGGAAAAGCCTCAGGATTTGTAATTCATGATGATGGAGTTTTGAGATTCCAGGGCCTACTTTATGTTTCCGATCTCGATGTTTTGAAGCAGAAAATTATCAAGGAAGCTCATAGAACGCCCTATTATATCTACCCAGGCACCAGTAAGATGTATAAGGATCTGAAGCAGAATTTCTGGTGGGGCAGCATGAAGAAGGACATAGCAGATTATATCTCAAAATGCTTGATTTTTCAGCAGGTTAAGATCGAACATCAACGACCTGCCGGAATGCTGAAGCCGCTCCCGATTCCTGAATGGAAGTGGGAGGATATATCGATGGACTTTATCACTAATATGCCGAAGACCAGAACAGGGATGAACATGATTTGGGTGATAGTTGACTGTTTAACCAAATCAACTCATTTTCTAGGCACTAAGGACAATTGGGGACCAGAGAAGTTGGCACGAGTGTTTATTACAGATATAGTCCGATTGCATGGTACGCCGAAGACCATTATTTCTGACCGAGACGGTCGCTTCGTGTATCATTTTTGGAAAGCAGTTCATAAGACCTTGGGAACTGAGTTGAACTTTAGCACAGCTTACCATCCGCGGACAGACGGACAGTCTGAGAGAACTATTCAAACAGTGGAAGACATACTGAGAGCTTGTGCCTTAGATTGGTCGACTGAGTGGGAAGTTCATTTGCCGCTGATTGAATTCACTTACAACAATAGTTGGCATGCTTCCATTAGGATGGCACCGTTTGAGGCATTATACGGGAGGAGATGCAGATCGCCCCGATGTTGGGATGATTCATCAGACTTGATCAGGACGGAACCAGAGTTGATCGTACAGATGCGATAGAATATAGTTTTTATTCGTGAGAGACTATTGAATGCCCAGAGTCGGCAGAAATATTATGCAGACGTGCGCCGTCGCCCATTAGAGTTCAGTATTGGAGATCACGTGCTTCTGAAATTTTCTCCTACTCGGGGAATCTTTCATTTTGGGATAAAGGGAAAGCTGAGTCCGATGTATATCGGACCGTTCAATATTCTTGAGAGAGTTGGAGAGTTATCATACCGGTTGGCATTAACGCCGTCGCTGAGCCATGTTCATAACATGTTCCACGTATCCCAGTTACGGAAGTATATACCAGATCCCAGTCATGTCATTGATTTATGAGAGATTGAAGTCGCTAAGGATGGTACGTTTGAAGAGAGACCGATCAAGATACTCGAAAGTCGAGTCAAATAATTGAGAAATAAACCGATCGCTTTGGTTAAGGTTTAGTGGTCACGCCATGGAGTGGAAGAAGCCACTTGGGAGATGGAGGATAGCATGAAATTCAGATACCTAGAGTTATTTTTGTCTTGAGTTTCGGGACGGAACTCTTTTTTATAAGGAGAATATGTAATATCCGGATTAATTATTGAGTATTTCGTCTGTAAATAAACCCTGTATTATTCGAGTTTGCGAAATCAATAATCGAAGTATGACCTCTCTCGTATTCGTATCCATGTGCATGATAATATCAATATGTAAATTTTCACATGCAATTACGTGATAACGTATGCTAATAAGAAATCTCAACGTACGTTATATGCCAAGGTTAGCGTACGCTACGAATGAAACGTAGCGTACATAAGGCAGCCAATAATTGAGCAAGGTGGCTAGCATATAAGCCAGCTGGTCGATGGGTCCGGATAAGATTCCCGCAGATGTACCTGGATAGTTTTGGGGTCAATGGGTGTTAGCGTACGCTAAGTGATGTCTATAGCGTACGCTAATTCTAATCGATTACGTACGTAACTTGGATGAGGTATCATATGTAAGAGTGTACACAAACGTGACAATAAGCTATTATTGAATGTTAACGTACGCTAAGGATAACAGATAGTGTGCGCTAAAAGGATTATGTACGTTATGCATGAAGGCTAACGTACGTAAAGTCAGAAACATTATAAATGGGACAACACCCCATTTCTTTTGTTTACGTTTTCTTCACTTGTCCTCCACTTCTTTGAAGTCCATAGAGCCTCCCCCTTCCACATAAACACCCTTAGACCATCTATACTTGATCATTGGAGATTGAATATCACTTATACTTGATCATTGAAGTTGAGTAACATCTTGGATTGGCACCCAAGCAACCAGAGTTGGACTCTAACTATTGTCTCGGTGTTTTCTTCATCTTAAGGTATGTTAATGTTATCTCCAACCTTGGATTCATGTTCTTAAGGATGTTATGATCACACTACCGACAATATTATGTTCCGTAGATGATTTATACAACCAAACATCATGTTTAGAGGTTGGGATGATTATGTTTAAGTTATCATTGTTGAGAACATTATAGTTGGAGTCTTTTTACAGCAAACAATAAGAGTAGTGTTCTGAGATTCATAATTCGTATCGAATTGTGTTGCCATAATAATCATAGGCTTGGTATGGATATCACTTTTTCTAAACGGACTTCAAAAAAGGATCATCGAAGGTTGTATCATTTTTTATAAGTTGGATTGGTTAATTAATCTTCATGATGAAGTTTGAATGTATTAATGATATTGGTAACGAGTAGATTACCTGAACTATGTAAAAGAAGTTGTAATCAAGATTGAGAATAGCATTGTGATGTTATGTGTATCTTTGAATTCTAAGATGTCTTAAAACGTAAGATCATTCAAGTTTGCATGAGTATAATATGTATGAGGATAATGTATGTTAAACACCGAAAATTACATACGCTATGTCATCAGACAAGACAGTCGTCTGATCAGAGAAGACACTGTCAAATGCATGCTTAGCATGCGCTAGGCTTCGTAGCTTACATATGATAACGAACATGCTTAATGTACGCTACGTTGGGTATGTAACGTACGTTATGTCGATCAAACAGGATACGTTTTGTTGAACTTTGGGCCATAGTTGGATTGTTAGATGTCGTACGTTAGTTATTCGACATGAGATGAACTCTATATTATGGGCGACCTTTGAGTGTATTGACATTCGTCGAAGTTTTATCCTTGTCATCAATTCGAGGCAAGTACCATAATTATAGTTGTTGGTATTATGTCGGTTATGTATTTGTTGTAATGTGTATATGTGTTGTGATTAATTGTCCACCATGTGTTGGTCCGACGGGATCATCATGCGAATCTATAGCTGTGTGCACTGGATCGTTGGAATACCATCAGTATGTTGAGATTGTCGTAATGTGTTATGTATTGCTATTATTTCTCGTTGGAGAAACTTGTCATGATTAATGTTGAATAAATCATTGTTGCATAATTATCGTACTTGTACTAGCATCGTTGTACTAACCCCTTCGGGGGTGAACATTTATTTTATGTTCAGGATCCAGGAGAGCAGGAAAACAACCACTGGAGTTGCATGACGACGAGGGTACAGAGTGATGTTCCGGCCAGGTTTAATTGTTTTATGTTTGTGTTATTTTAATAAGTACTCGAGTACATTGTCGTTTGTGATGTTGGATTTGGTTATGTATTAATATTCTTCATTTGGACATTTGTATTTTCAGTATTGGCCTAGAACTGTTGTATTTTATTTCAGTTACTTTCATATATTGGTATCTGTTATTGTCTTTTCATTTCTTCAGCCTTATAAATTCTTGTGTAAAGGATTTACGGCACTGTAATATTCCTGAATATATCGGGGGTGTTACACTTTGTGCCCGGAGCGATCATTCCAAATAGACTAACATACCGACACAACCCCGAAGAGACCAATGAAATCCAAAGACAAGTCGAGGAGTTGTTAAGTCTTGGGTATATCCGGGAGAGTCTAAGTCCTTGTGCCATACCTGTGATTGTCGTACCAAAGAAAATGGAACAAGGAGAATATGCTATGATTGCCGAGCAGTAAAAAATATCACGGTTAAGTATCGACACTCTATTCTATGTGTTGATGGCATAAATGTTGATGAAGAAAAGGTTAAGGCTATTCAAGAATAGCCTAGACCGACGAACGCGTCCGAGGTAAGAAGTTTTCATGGCCTAACACAGTTTTACCGACGCTTCGTAAAAGATTTTAGCACAATTGCAGCCCCATTAAATGAACTTGTCAAGAAACATGCTAAGTTTAATTGGGGAAATGAACAAGAAAAGCATTTAACACTCTGAAAGATAAATTGTGCATCGCACCTGTTTTAGCATTACCTGATTTTTCTAAAACTTTTGAAATTAAGTGTGATGCTTCAGGAGTAGGTATTGGAGCAGTATTAATACATGGAAAAAGGCCGATAGCCTATTTTAGTGAGAAACTTGGAGGAGCTACATTGAATTACCCGACCTATGACAAGGAATTGTATGCTTTGGTTGTTGGGTACAAGATCGGATATTGCGCTGTTGTGCAGAAGCGTAAATATAAAGGGCCGAAAATAAAGCACACAGAGATTTATAGAGGTTCGGCTATAAACGAGCCTACGTCATCTCTCGGTATCTTTTTCAATAGGTTGAAGAAAAACCTCTGCACCTCTCTTCTATCGGTCGAGGGATAATCTTTACAATCACGTCTTCTATTGGTCCATGATAAACCACTCGTACTTGTCTTTGCGTCGGTCCAAGTTAAACCGTTTTCCTTTTCGTAGGACAAGGAATCAACCTCACTAGCTTTCTATCGGTACTAGATAAACCTCACAAAGATAGCAATTGTGATTCTAATAATGCCGGATCCTTGATCATAATAATATTGAATCCAATCGTATCTTTTCTTTTACCTCTCGTGTATAATGTTGAATATATAAACACTCAAACTAACAACATAAGCGCAATATTACAACAACAATAATATCAATATGAATAAGTGATCAATGTATCTCTTGCTTGAAGTTGTTGTATTGAATCAATACCATAGGCATGGTATTTATAGCCTCCATCATCAAACTAGCCGTTAGCTCCCAGATCCATCATTACGTACGCTATATTCTCCATATTACGTACGTTAGCCTCTTCACAAATCAGTTCAGTGAGTTTCGTAATTTTGGGTTACGTACATTATCAACTCTAGTCTTACGTACGTTAGCTATACGTCATTGATGACGTCATATATCCGTTGCTGCTTTTCTAACTTTGACTCTTCCCAACGTTCAACTGATTTGAACCTCTTTATGTACGTTATGTATTCTCATTTACGTACGCTATTTTACCATCGTTACGTACGTTATGATTAACAGTTTACGTACGTTAGCTTTGCAATTTTCCAGCTTTTTGCACTTTGTCTTCTTCGATGCTTTGCTTCGCCTTATTGTTGTTTTGCTTTGTGTAACAACTTAAATCATCAAAACATTATTTATACATGTATGGAACAAAATGTTCCAACAATCTCCCCCTTTTTGATGATTACAAAACAACACTTCGTTAATGGGATTTACCTGCAAAGAAAACAAATATATGTATACGTGTACAGACCAAAGTTTTTCGACTTTGTCCGTTTCGTTAGTTTCTTCTCCCATTTCTTTTTCGACTCCTTCTTTCATTTTCTTTTTCTTTTCGAATTTTCAAATTTTCATCATCTTTTCAACGTCTCCTCATTTTTCTTGTCAACTTCATCTTTTCGACTTTTCTTCGACTTTTCTCCCCCGTTCAGGGTTAATCCCATTTTTCTTTTCTCCTTTCTCCTTTCTTCTCCCCCTTTTTGTTTTCATCAAAAAGTGTAATATACAAAAAAATACCAATTGAATGTAAATATGCAATACCAATTTATGATAAATAAATGCATAAAGGATAAAAACTCCCCCTGAAAATATTATCTCCCCTAAAAATATTACTCCCCCCTGAGTAAAATACCAATTATAAAAATCAATTTTTGGGGACCCAACCTATAGTTGGTTTTTCTTTTGAAATGTATACGATATTTGGGATGATTGTTCCTTTAGGAACCCAAATCCTTTTAATTTTTATCGTCCGTCTTGGGCTTTTTCAATTCGAAATATGGTGCCCAAGTTTTAAACATTTTTCGTATCGGGGTATTTTGAAATTGATGGATTCGTTTTTCGAACGTGGTTTGAATCCTAACCTCTGTTTGTTCAAAGTAAATTTTTGAACACCAAGCATTTGTTCAAATTTCTCGTTTCCACACAAGAATTTCTTTGTTAAAGTTTTGAGTTAGGTTTGAATTTTAGCAAGATCATTCTTCAAAATATTTTCATTTTCAATGCATTTTGAATGATCGATTTCGACAAATTTTCCCTTTTCATTAATTTTTGAATTTTCAATTTCCAAAGTTTTAATTTTAGATTTGAGAGATTTAATTTCGGATAAAGCATTTTGGAAATCGGTATGTAATAATTCAAATGTTTCAAATAGCTCGTCACGAGAGGATGTATTACTTGACTTTCGATATCGCTATTGTCGAATGAACTTCGGGCCATGAGAGCGAGATTAGTTTGATTGACAAAATCATCGTCTTCGTCTTCATCGCTCCATCTTTCCACGAGAACCTCCTTCTTGGGTTTAGCTCGGCAATGCTTTGAAAAGTGGCCTGGTTTACCACATAATCGACAAGAATTATCGATTTTTTTAGATTCGCCCGATATGTCTTTTTTTCTCCGGTTTAATAAGGTTTTAAACTTATTAATATTCTTGGCATAATATGCTGATTGTCCGTCGCTTTCATCCACAGGGGTTTCTCTTTTTGATATCTTAGCCTTCATGGCTAATGATCGTTCCTTCGGCTTTGGCTTGACACTTTGTGATTTTAATACAATCTCATAATTAATTAGCGAACCAACGAGGGCGCTAAAATCAAGCGTATTGAGATCTTTGGATTCCATAATCGCGGTCACGGTGCTGTCCCATTCGCTAGGTAGTGATCGTAAAATTTTTTTTGACTTTTTCACTACTGGATAATGGTTTACCGAATGAAGCAAGTCCGTTAGTGATGACCGAAAATCGGTCGAGCATATTGGTGATGGACTCGTCACCCTTCATCATGAATAACTCATAGTCATGGAGAAGCATATTTATCTTCGTCTCATTGGCTTGAGTTGTACCTTCGTGTGTGATTTCAAGAATTTTCCATATTTCTTTCGCACTTTCACACGATGAGATATGATTTACTTCTTCAGGATTTAAGGCACAATAGAGAAATTGAGTAGCCTTACAGTTTAGATGGTCATTCTTCCAATCCTCGTCATTATAGTCTTCGAAACTCTTGAGAGATCCATCGGGTTTGATTGGAACTTTCGGGCCAAGACAAATAATCTTCCAAATCTCAATGTCGTAAGCTCGGATGAATATCGACATCTTCTTCTTCCACGTCATGAAGTTTGCGCCATTAAAGAATGGTGGTCGGTTAAGAGCAAGGCCTTCGACTGGAGCAAATTGAAATGCCATTGGATCTTTTCTCCTCGGATGCTAAGCCGCGTATTGGAGTATTGCTCTGATACCAATTGTTGGGTACAAGATGGGATATTGGTGCCGTTGTGCAGAAGCGTAAATATAAAGGGCGGAAAATAAAGCACATAGAGATTTATAGAGGTTTGGCTATAAATGAGCCTACGTCCTCTCTCGGTATCTTTTTCAATAGGTTGAAGAAAAACCTCTGCACCTCTCTTCTATTGGTCGAGGGATAACCGTTACAATCATGTCTTCTATTGGTCCGTGATAAACCACTCGTACTTATCTTTGTGTCGGTCCAAGTTAAACCGTTTTCCTTTTCGTAGGACAAGCAATCAACCTCTCTAGCTTTCTATCTGTACTAGATAAACCTCACAAAGATAGCAATTGCGATTTTAATAATGCCGGATCCTTGATCCTAATAACATTGAATCGAATCATATCTTTTCTTTTACCTCTCGTGTATAATGTTGAATGTATAAACACTCAAACTAGCAATATAAGCTCAATATTACAACAACAATAATATCAATATGAATAAGTGATCAATTTATCTCTTGCTTGAAGTTATTGTATTGAATCAATAACATAGGCATGGTATTTATAGGCTCCATCATCAGACTAGCCGTTAGCTGCCAGATACATCATTACGTACACTATATTCTCCATATTACATACGTTAGCCTCTTCACAAATCAGTTCAGCGAGTTTCATCATTTTGGGTTACGTACGTTATCAACTCCGGTCTTACGTACGTTAGCTATACGTCATTGATGACGTCATATATCCCTTGCTGCTTTTCTGACTTTGACTCTTCCCAACATTCAACTGATTTGAACCTCTTTACGTACGTTATGTATTCTCATTTACGTACGTTATTTTACCATCGTTACGTACGTTATGATTAACAGTTTACGTACGTTAGCTTTGCAATTTTCCATCTTTTTGCACTTCGTCTTCTTCGATGCTTTGCTTCGCCTTGTTGTTGTTTTGTTTTGTGTAACAACTTAAATCATCAAAACATTATTTATACATGTATGGAACAAAATGTTCCAACATTGGTTCGAGCCCTACGTGCATGGCAACACTATCTATGGCCTAAGGAGTTCGTAATTCATAATGATTGTGAATCCTTAAAGCATCTCAAAGGACAGGGTAAATTGATCAAGAGACATGCCAAGTGGTTAGAAGAAATTGAATCCTTCCTTACATCATCAAATACAAACAAGGTAAGGAAAACATTGTTGCCGACACTTTGTCAAGAAGGTATGTATTACTCAATACACTTTCTTGTAAACTTTTGGGATTTGATTTATTGAAAGAAGCATATGAGGGGGATAAAGATTTTCATGATATTTATGTTGCTTGCGAGAAAAAGGGTGTAGAAAAATTTTATCGGGATAATGGATTCTTGTTCCGTGAAAATAAACTTTGCATTCATTTTTGTTCAATACGGGAATTATTGGTAAAAATAGTGGAGGTGTAATGGGACATTTTGGAATTGCTAAAACTTACGAAATATTGCAAGAACATTTCTTTTGGCAAAAAATGAAACATGATGTTTTTAAAGTTATATATTCATGCGTTGTTTGTAGGAAAGCAAAATCACGAGTGTTACCGCATGGTTTGTATATCCCACTTCCGGTACCTTCCGAACCTTGGGTCAATCTTTCTATGTACTTTGTATTAGGATTACCAAGGGCGAAATCCGGTTGTGACTCCATTTTTGTTGTAGTTTATAGATTTGGCAAAATGGCACACTTCATTGCATGTCATAAAACGGACGACGCCACACATATTGCTATTCTATTTTTCAAAGAAATTGTTCGTTTGCATGGTATGCCCAAAAGCATCGTATCCGATAGAGATACCAAATTTTTGAGTCATTTTTGGAGAGTCTTATCGGCAAAATTGGGGATAAAATTGCTTTATTCTACAACATGTCATCCACAAACCGATGGTCAAACCGAGGTTGTTAACCGAACGCTTGGTCAATTGTTGCGAACTGTTAGGAATACTTGTTAGATTTTGATGATGTCATTAATTTAAAAGTCAAATGTTTATTAATTGGCGAAATGTAAGGAAGAACCAAATGAGTATCTTCCATAGGCCAAAATATGTTAAGTATAAAATTGGCAATATGTAAAGAAGAACCAAATGAGTGTCTTCTATAGGCCAAAGTTAGTTAGGCTGAAAATCAGCTAAGTACTAAAGTACAGTCTAGTCCATCAGAGAAGTACAAATGACCGACTCAATCGAGTAGCCCCGGTCAACTAAAAATTTGTCGAGAAGTTTGACCAGACTACAGCCGAGGAACCTCGGGAAGTCACTGATCGACAAGTCTCAAACAGTATACAACCAAGAGGACCTACTGCAAAGATGTAAGCCGCACCACGGCCTACTCAACTACAAACTAGTACTCCAAGTCCACGTCGGCATGCTTTGAAAAGTCAAATATTACGGAAAGCTCACATGCAACGTGAAGAGACAAATTGGAGTGATTCCATAAGAGATATGATTTATTTAAATCATCACGACCCACCGTGAAGACTTTAAACCTTTTATATTCAAAAGATTCGGCGCTCACATGCGAAGTCATCACAACGGTCGGAAGATAAAATAAAATAATGGGAATCCACCTTGCAACGTTCGAAAAGATTAAACAATGAAGTCTCCCTCCAACGGACGGATTTGTTCAGATTTGCAACGGCTACAAGGAAGAAGCTCAGAGATCGTGATCTATAAATACCCGGAGATTTGGCCCAGGCAAACAACGGTGCGAACATATACTCTAGCGATCAAAGCAAACAAAACAATCTCAAGCAATCAAATAGCATCGTGAAAAGAGCGAGATCCAAAAGTTCATATTCAAGGAAGCTCTTAAGTTGAGAAGACAAACACTCTTGTCTATAAAACTTGAGTACGGGGTACTTCTTTGGTTGAAGTAAGTGATAAAGGCATCCGAGGATCGAGGATCAAGAGGTGCAAGGCGATCAAGTGTGTGTACAACGGCACGAATTCCACCGGTTGGAAGTCATTGTAGTGTGTAGTGAATCACCGTAATATTTATCCTTTGGTTGAGAATTATAGTGAATTCATCTCCAACTGGTTTGGAGAAAAGTGGATTAGTAGAGGATTACCCCACCTGCGAGACCACTATAACCGCTGTGTTATTTACTATTTTACTGCATCATACTCTAACTGCTGCATACATTGTTAAAGTGTTTCATTAGATTAATTTATATTCGTCATCAGCTGACTTCCGCACTTATCCAAGAACAAACGACTCCAAGTCATTTGTTTGACTATCAGCTGAAGAAACTCACTCTTCGGAAAAAGAGTTCAAGAGTTTCTACAAGTCTATTCACCCCCCCCTCTAGACTTGTACCTGGACGACTTGTGACCTACAAGTGGTATCGGAGCGGTTGGTTCATATTTTTTTTCCACGAACCAGATCTACTAGATATATATCTTATCTCTCACGTTATAATGGAACACATGCACTCTAGACTACCTGTCTTTTCAGTTGACGAGTATGATCTCTGGAAGATAAGAATGCGAGCACACTTATCTTCAATCCATGACGACATGTGGTGCATCATTGAAGACGGTCCATTCATTTTCGAGAAGGACAATACGGAGGAGATCGCAGTGGGAGGCCCGAAAAGATTCCTAAGAAGAGAACGGAGTGACCCCGAGAGAGAAAGCTGGCCAATCTTGACAACAGGGCCAGAGATGTGCTATACCAAACTCTTGACAAATCCACAATGGTCAAGATCAAAAATTGTAAGAATGCCAAAGAGATTTGGGACACATTAGCTCTAATGTGTGAAGGAACGGAGCTGATCAAGGAGAACAAGTTGTCAATAGCTATCCAAAAGTTTGACAATTTTAAAATGAAGAATGGTGAATCAATAGACCAAGTGGACACAAGGTTCACCGAAATTATCAACGAGATCAACTCCCTGGGCAAAACTTATGGCAACACGGAAATGGCACTCAAGGTCCTCAGATCACTCAATCCCGAATGGAGCATGAAGGCTGTAGCTATGAGAGAGTCCAAAGACCTGAATAAAATAAAGATTCAGGAGCTGTTCTCTGATCTGAAGGCTTATGAGTTCGAACTTCCGAGTTCATCCTCGACTGAGCCTGCAGAGAAGGGAATCGCATTTGCAGCCGAGTCCTGCTAAGAGCCTGTCTGATGTGAAACCTCCAAATCCGCTAGATTTTGAGGATGAAATGGCTTTCATTATGCAAAGGTTCAGTAATTTCAGAAAGAACTACTCCAAGTATAAGAAAAACTACAAGGAGAACCCAAGAAGGAACCAGAAAATTTGGAAGTCGGAAAGTTGAATGCTACTTGTCATAAAATAGGACACATCCAAATGGATTGTCCCGAGCTCAAGAAGGATGAAACCAAGAAGGAGGTGGCCAGAAAGGAAGACAGAAGAAAAGCTCTCATCGGAGAAGACCAGGAGCATGTCGAATCAAGCGGCGGTTTCTTTTCTGATGACGACGAGGAATATGATTGCCTGATGGCAAACTTGGCTGATGAAGAGGTAACCTCTAAACCTACCGGTTCAAATAATAGCTCAGCCATGTCACAAGATATGGATTTACATGAATCGGTAAATCAATTATTCAAGGATTTTGAAACACTTAAATCTGCACACCAAGCTGTATCAGCAGAGAAGACTAAGCTGCAAGATGAGAATAGGCAGCTGAAAAATGATTTCGAAAAACTCAGCCTAGATTTAAATAAGGCTGAGACAAATACAGCTGATTTTGAAAACCAAGCAAGTGCCAATACAGCTGAGATAGACCGGCTAAATATTTTACTTAAAGAAAAGTCAGCTGCACTTGGTCATGCCAAAGCTGAGTTTACTAAGCTGGGACAGTTAAATAAAACTCAGGCGCAGGAAATAACCTCCCTGAAGGCGTCTTCAACTCTGGGCGAATTGTGTACTTATAAAAGGTCATTATATACCAAATCAGGCCTTGGATATGATTCTCACACTCCCTCTAGTTCTGAAACCAAGTTTAACAAGGAGAAACAATGGTCTCATCACGAGCTGCGTATAAACCAATATTCAAAAAGCAGGCAACGGCCAGTCAAGCGTCTAGAGTGCGGTCGAGTTACACCAGACTGACCACCTAGACAGGCGACTAAGCGATGGCAAAAGCAGTAGCCTAGACAACATGCCCACTATTACCAACAACTCCCCAAAAATCGATTTCATAATGGGAGGGGCAGATGGAAACCTCAAGGTTATCCAAATTACCAAAATGAACAAGTGTGGAGACCACAAAGGTTTAATAAATGGTCTCAGCCTAGATTTAGAAATGGCCCACACTATTTTGAGGAATACCCGGTATACAATCCAACCAGGAGATTTAGACCTCGACCACAGGCACCTTATAAGGGTTATAATAATAATAACAATTCCTATAATCCAAGGAGAAATCAATTCTCCAGGAAACCAACTAACCGCAAAGGACCCACACAAATTTGGGTACCTAAATCTCTGCTTGTTTAATTGCAGAAGAGGTGGAAGGACTACAACCACATCTCCTCAAGCTCAAATTTTGGAGGTGAAGAGTGGTTTGTAGACTCTGGATGCTCAAGGCACATGACCGGGAACAAGAAGATGCTGAGCAAATATATCAAAGAAAGAGGTCCCGATGTAACCTTTGGAGATAGCTCTAGAGGACAGACAAAAGGCTTTGGAGAGCTGCACCGAGGAAACATTGTCATATCCAAAGTCCATTATGTCAAAGGTCTCAAACACAACCTCCTGAGCATAAGCCAGTTCTGCGACGAGAAGAATCTAGTAGTCTTCACCATCTTGAAGTGTATGGTGATAGACATCTTATCTGGAGAAATAAAGCTACAAGGTTTCCGAAGAAGAGATGTATACATGATTGATTGGAACACAGGAACACCTAACTCTGTTTTCTATCCAAGACTGTAGCGAGAATGGATGGTTGTGGCACAAAAGACTATGTCACCCGAACTTCAAAGCCATCAACAAGATTAGCTCTCGGAAGCCGGTCGAGGACTTCCAAATGAAGCATTCAAGAAGGAAGCACTCTGTGATGCATGTCGAAGGGAAAGACCAAGGCATCGTTCAAGCCCGTTCAGCCCACAACGCCCCCCACCAGGATCTTAGAACTACACCACCGGGATCTATTTGGTCCGTTCCAGCCACGGACTGTGAGCGGCAGAACGCATGCACTTGGGCTTGTAGATGATTATTCAAGGTACACTTGGATCATTTTTCTATACAAGAAAAGTGAAACCACGACCAAGTTACGAGGCTGAGGAGGATCGAATGAGAAATCTCTCTCCATAATCAAGATCGAGATCAGACGAGAGGAGGAGAGTTTCTCAACAAGGCGATAAGCGATTTCGGCGATCGAGAATGGGATCCGGCATGAGCTCTGCGGCCTGGGCGCCCAGGAGAATGGTGTTCTTGAAAGAAGGCAGAACCACGAAGGAAGCAAAGCAAGGTCCATGATTGCGAGCGGACCTACCCAAAGGTTCAGGCTGAAGTCACACACGGCTGCCACACCCGAACGGGAGTATGATAGTAGGGAGACATGGCAAAACTCCCTATGAGGTTTGGAATAATAGAACTCCTCGTTGCTTACTTTCATGTTTTTGGTTGCAAGTGTTTCATCCACAACAACGGTAAAACACACTAAATGCCTTTGATGCTAAAGCGATGATGGTCTATTTATGGGATATTCCCAAAGAAGCAAGGCATATAGAGTTTTTAACAAAAGAACCTTAGTTGTGGAGGAAACACCCCATGTTGTTTTTGATGAATCTCTTTGTTGAGTACAGAAACAACTTGAGCAAATTGAGAACAAACTCAAGTCGGCAACCCTTGAAGAAGTCATTGTACATGACACTTTGGAATGATGGACTCACTGCAGATCAGCTGATGACCCAATGCGGCCGATGAAGACCCAATGCAGATCGACAGATCACCAAACCTATCCGATCCGATTCTGCGGAAGAAGACCCAAGGAGCCGAAAGACTCATCTGCGATTCGAACCAAGCTGCAGATGACAAGGCGTAGCCGATCGATTCTGCGAATCCGAATCCAGAGGTCTGACAACCACGAGCAATCCAACGGGGAACAAACCCGAGAAGAGGACGAGATCCCCAAATGGCTCAAGGATCATCCAATTCAGCAAATTATCGGAAAGTTGGTGATGGAGTCAAGACAATACGATCAACTCTACCAGCAGAATGGCAATGTTCTCATGTTTCATGTCACAAATTGAACCCAGGCAGAGAACAAGCCTTGGAAGATTATTCATGGATTAATGCCATGCAAGAGGAATTGGAGCAGATGGAGAGAAACAAAGTTTGGGAACTAATGCAGACTCCAATCACAAGAAAGTTATTGGCACCAAATGGGTGTATAAAAACAAGAGTGATGAAGACGGAGTGTTGTTAGGAATAAAGCCGGACTCGTAGCAAAGGTTATGCACGGTGTGAGGGAATAGATTTTGATGAAACTTATGCACTGTTGCAAGATTAGAAGCCATCGAGACTATTTCTCGCATATGCCGCATTCAAGGATTTTGAAGTCTACCAAATGGATGTAAAAGTGCGTTTGAATGGAATCCTAGAAGAAGAAGTCTATGTAGAGCAACCCCGTGTTTTGTCAAAGGAGACAAAGTCTATAAGGCATTGAAGGCTCTGTATGGACTCAAGCAAGCACCGAGAGCATGGTATGAAACAACATCTGTGTTTCTTGAGAAAAATGGATTTTGCAAAGGAAAAGTGGACAAGACCCTATTCAGTGGAGCACGAAGGCCACATACTAATAGTTGATTTATGTGGATGACATCATATTCGGGTCAACCAATCCGAACTATGTGAGAAATTCTCCAACCTCATGCAAGGAGAATTCGAGATGAGTATGATGGGAAAGCTTAACTTCTTTCTCGGATTACAAGTTAGCGAGATGGAAAAGGGAATTTTCATCAACCGTGCAAAGTATACCCGAGATCTCATCAAGAGATATGGAATGGAATCGGCCAAACCCGCAAGAATTCCAATGAGCACAAGCACTCACCTAGATGCGACAGGCGAGGCATATCGGTGGACTCAACCCACTGAGAGGACTCATCGGATCTCTTACGTACCTAGCGCAAGTAGGCCGGACATATCATATGCGATTGGAGTTTGTGCAAGATTCCGATCAAGCCGAAGCAATCACACCTAGATGCGGCCAAGAGAATAATTAAGTACTTAAAGTCTACAATTAATGTTGGACTGTGGTACCCCAAAGATGACAACTTCGAGCTATCGGGATACTCGGATGCGGATTTCGCCGGATGCAAAATCAATAGGAAGAGCACTAGTGGAACGTGTCAATTCCTAGGAACCAGATGATATCTGGTTTAGCAAGAAGCGGAGTTTCTAACTCTATCTCCACTACTGAGTCGAATACCTAGTCTGCGGTAGTCATTGTGCACAGATCCTATGGATCGACAACAATTAAGGGACTACAATATTATTGCCAACGAAGTTCCTATATGGTGTGACAACAATAGTGCTATTGCAATAACCAACAATCCGGTTTTGCACTCAAGGACAAAGCACATTGACGTTAAGCACCATTTCATTCGAGACCATGTGCTTAACAAAAGGGTTAGAGTTGAAAGAGTCGGACAGACTACCAAATAGCCGACATCTTCACCAAACCCCTGCCGAAGAAAGATTCCTAGAGCCGAGCAGAGACCTTGGATTACTAGATTGGGAATCTAGTTCAAGCAAGTTGAAGGAAGGACGAACCCCAGAATCGGCTAAGCTGATGCAGGCGAGAAGACGAAGGCCAGTCGAAGCAACTTAGCTGTACAGAATACCAGGCGAGAGGTCAAACTCACCTGTAGCAGAGTGGTCAACAGTCAACGAATCAGACCAGCTAAGTTCTCTAAACTGATCTCAAATTTTTAATTTTTATTTGCCATATTTATAATATTATTTTGGCTATCGGAACAGGCATTTAAAATATACATTTTATGAGCCAAGTGGCAATTTTAAATACACACGTCACACGCCCATTTAATTAACCTCTACGGCGGCCAATCAGAATCAACCGTCAAATTTTAAATGGGGCCACCGATTCAAATTTGAAATTCAAAAGAATATGAAAAGGCGTACCACCGTTTAAATTTATAATAAACTAATCCAAACGTCCTTTCATCTTCTTTATAAGGAAGAAAGCTTTTCACTTTCCTCTTTACGCTTTGAAACCCTAGAACTTACAGAGCAAAATACACACTAAAAATCCTAAAATCTTTTGCGAAATGGCATCTTTTGATGGAGCAAACTTGAAGGCGATGAAGGACCAGTCATCTTCTCCATGGTCGTCGATTTGAAGGATTACCGAAGCAAATCTAGAGGACTTTGATATGCTCGACTTAATCCGGCGATGAAGGTGACGGAATCTACCGTTTCTCGACATCAACCCGCAACACTTGTTCAAGGAAGATGTGGTTGAATTTTATCGCAACGCTTACCCGATTCAAGACGGGATTGAGCAAGGTCGGTGGAGTACCAGTCACCATAGATACAGAGAAGATTCGCTCTGTATTCGGGATGAAACATCGCGGTTTGGCGGTCGAAGCGCTCAAACAATCACCCGCCGAAACGTGGAAGACGATTAAGCTCGAAAATGTCCCTGAGAAATGAAGTTTACCGCGAAGAGAAATGAGTTGAAAAGGGTCTATCGAGTTGCTTTGGACATCACAAACAAGATAGTCATGGGAATGGCAGGAAGCTATGACCAACTATCATCTTCAAAATTCATGGTGTTGGGTGCGTTAATTCAACGAGAGGAAGTTGATTGGGCCGATTACATTTTCAGGCAACTTGTTCGCGAGGTGAACAAGGTCGAATGTCTCGAGGGAGAGAAGAAGTTCAAGACTAAGTTGGCGTTCGGAACGCATCTTAGTTGGTTCTTGGAGACGGGAGTGGCAGGAAACATTGACCCTTTCCACCCAAACAAGAGGCTTGGTCACATGGACCATAATAAGAAGAAGGTTGGAGTCACTGGGAGGGCAGCCCAGTTGTTGAAGGATTTGCCAGACTCAAGCTTTTGCCCAAGATACGATCTATCAGACTCGGACCAACCTGCAGCTGAGATCGGAACTGCAATGAGTCCGAGAATGAGTCTGACGATACACCTATCGCCATCCGATTCAAGAGAAGGGGACCAGCCCCGAAGGACCTTCCAACTGCGGTCATCACACGAACCCTCTCCAAAGAGGCCAAGGAAGGCTGCGATTGGCGAAGGAGAGGCTGAGCACTATGCCACCCATCGATTCGATCACATTCATCGGACGGCTGCACGAGATACCGAAACTAGAATTGTACTGTTATTACTCCTCCAGTGTACATGACCGAAGAAGAGGAAGCAGGTCTTGTCATATCTATCCTGGCAGATTACACATTCAATCTTTTAGAAAATAATACTTTTAATCTCTCCATAGAACAACTTCACTTGTCAAGCCACAAGCGAAAAACACTCTTTCGTAAATATTTTTAAAGAGTGGAAAACTCTTAAAACCATGTCCTTTACAAATTTTCAAATTTTTGTTGAAACTAGTGGTTGGGAATACCCCCAAGCCACGGAGGATGTTCACCGATTTTTGCAAAGAGTCAGATTTAGCCTTACTCCTCCAGGATAACTGGTTCATGTCACATTTTGAGACAAACATGGACCATTTTATCCACTCTATAATGCTCAGTATTTTTGATGGTAGCTTTGGAGAAGAGGAGGAAGTAGAAAAGGAAATTAGGATAGAAGAAGTTGATGAAGAAAATGAAATTATCAATTTGGTTGAAGAGGATGAAAAAGAAAAAGAATCTGAAGAAAACATACCAGTTGAAAAGGAGACAGAGGAGATTGAGAAAACATAAGAAGTGGATGATGAAAAAGATGAAGAAGAAGGAGAAGAAGTGGAGCAGGAAAAAGAAGAAGAAGATAAGGAGAAGGATGAAGATGATGAAAGAGAAAAGGAGAAGGATGATGATGAGAAAAATGATGATGATGATGATGATGATAATAATGATGATAGAGGTGAAGGAGGAGCTGGTGTGGCGGCTGGAGAAGAAAAAGAAGAAGATGAGGAGGAAGAAAAAGAGAAATCTGAAGAAGAAGAAGGGAAAGAGGAAGAAAGAGAAAAGGAGCCAGAGCAGGAGCCAGAGCCTACCAACGAAGGCAGATAGGATTGTTGTACCTCCCAGTACACCGGCTAGACGCAGTGGGCAGAGGACTCAGTCGGGGACCCTGAGAAGACTCAATCGACCTACGGTGCGGCCAGAGCCTGCAGCCTAGTGGCTCCATTCTTGAAGGATCGGAGAACACTCCCCATCGGCTCGCTTATCCCCTACCATGACCGAGTGATCAAGAAAATTGTCGAGAGACACTATTGGGGAGGCTGCTATCAACTCAGTCACTCGACCTTGAGACCATTAATGCCAAGATTGACACCACCGCGAGAGAGATCCTCGGCCTCCTCCTACAAACAACAGAATGCCTTTTGGCATGTCGATTGGATGAGCCGCATGGAGCAACGATTGACAACACTCATTGATCTGGCAAAAGGGGAAGAGAGGATTCAGGGGAAGAGAGAGAAATCGAAGTAAGAAAAAGCGGGATGTCCCAGTTGAAGGACCCTCTAGCCTAAAAAGGAAGGAAGTGAGATCAAGAAGACAAGGTGGCCGGCTGAAGGGAAGCGCAGAAGGACCAGAGGCGGCTTTGAACCTACTCTTGAATGGGAAGGTCTGGAGCTATGGTATGTTGAAGATTTCGCCCACTTGAAGCTCTTGAAATATGGGGAGTGCTAGGAAGAAGTTCATCGAGAGACTTTTATGTCCAGGAACTACTTCAAGATGACAAACTCTCCCCAGAGATTTTCATAAAGCTGGATGGAAGAGGTTCATCCTAAGCTTTGGGTCATTCTAAAGAAGTACGCAAAAGAGCAAAATGCATTTCCCATGATCCCTAAATTCAGAGTGAAGAAGCACCAATCCGCATGGATGGTGAACTTGATGAGCTACAACTTGGGAGGAAATCAAGCTAGTCGCCTTGAGAACAAATTCGAGATCTCGGCGGGAGCAGGACTTGCAAAGACCGGTGTGAAGAGAAAGTATGGCCTTGCTCCAGTCAAGGTAAGACCTATCGGAGCCAAACCATTCGGACACATGGCGGCTATTCGAAGAGGCAGAGGAAGAGGCAGATGACCTTAAATTATTTTCTTACTTGTAATTTTATTTTTCTGTACTTAAAACAATCTTGTATAATTTCAATGATAAGTCAGAAAATTTTATGAACAGTCTGTTGACCAGTTGTCTCAATATTAGACTGATTTCAGTTTTGTCTTGCACTTAAGTGCAGACTTGGCCATTTGATTTCTTACTTAGTTTTGCCATCATCAAAATAGGGGGAATTTGTTAGGAATACTTGTTAGATTTTGATGATGTCATTAATTTAAAAATCAAATGTTTATTAATTGGCGAAATGTAAGGAAGAACCAAATGAGTATCTTCCATAGGCCAAAATATGTTAAGTATAAAATTGGCAATATGTAAAGAAGAACCAAATGAGTGTCTTCTATAGGCCAAAGTTAGTTAGGCTGAAAATCGGCTAAGTACTAAAGTACAGTCTAGTCCATCAGAGAAGTACAGCCGACTCCAATCAGAGTAGCCCTGGTCAACTAAAAATTTGTCAGAGAAGTTTGACGGATTGCAGTGAGGAACCTCGGGAAGTCACCCGATCGGACAAGTCTCAAACAAGATAATACCAAGAGGACCTACTCGCAAAGATGTAAGTGCACCACACCTACTCAACTCTGACCTAGTACTCCAAGTCCACGTCAGCATGCTTTGAAAAGTCAAATATTACGGAAAGCTCACATGCAACGTGAAGAGACAAATTGGAGTGATTCCCGCAAGAGATATGATTTATTTAAATCATCCTGACCCACCGTGAAGACTTTAAACCTTTTATATTCAAAAGATTCGACGCTCACATGCAGAAGTCATCACAACGGTCGGAAGATAAAATAAAATAATGGGAATCCAGCCTTGCAACGTTCAGAAAAGATTAAACAATGAAGTCTCCCTCCAACGGACGGATTTGTTCAGATTTGCAACGGCTACAAGGAAGAAGCTCGAGATCGTGATCTATAAATACCGGAGATTTGGCCGAGCAAACAACGGTGCGAACATATACTCTAGCGATCAAAGCAAACAAAGCAATCTCAAGCAATCAAATAGCATCGTGAAAAAGAGCAGATCCAAAAAGTTCATATTCAAGGAAGCTCTTAAGTTGGAGAAGACAAACACTCTTGTCTATAAAACTTGAGTACGGGGTACTTCACTGGTTGAAGTAAGTGACTGTAAAGGCATCCGAGGATCGAGGATCAAGAGGTGCAAGGCAGTCAAGTGTGTGTACAACGGCACGGAATTCCACTGGTTGGAAGCTGTTGTAGTGTGTAGTGAATCACTGTAATATTTATCACTGGTTGAGAATTATAGTGAATTCATCTCCAACTGGTTTGGAGAAAAGTGGATTAGTAGAGGATTACCCCACCTCTGAGACCACTATAACTGCCTGTGTTATTTATCGCTTTATCGCATCATACTCTAATCACGCATACTTTGTTAATGTGTTTATTTATATTATTTTATATTCGTCATCAGCTGACTTCCGCACTTATCCAAGAACAAACGACTCCAAGTCATTTGTTTGACTATCAGCTGAAGAAACTCACTCTTCGGAAAAAGAGTTCAAGAGTTTCTACAAGTCTATTCACCCCCCCTTTAGACTTGTACCTGGACGACTTGTGACCTACACGAACTATTGTTAACAAAAATTTGAAAAATTGGGACACATCTTTACCATTTATCGAGTTTGCCTATAATCAAACCGTACATTCTACTACCACATTTTCGCCATTTGAAATCGTGTATGGTTTTAATCCAATAACTCCTCTAGACTTGTTGCCTTTTCCAATAGATGATAGGAGTAACTTTGATGGCAAGGATAAGGCGGAAATGGTGAAGCAATTACATTGCAAAGTTCGTGAACAAATTGAGAAGCGCAACGAACACAATGAAAGGATGAAGAACAAGGGACACAAACAAGTACTCTTTGAACCAGGTGATTGGGTTTGGGATCATTTGAGGAAAGAACGATTTCCCATTCAAAGAAAATCGAAGCTAATGCCAAGGGGAGATGAACCGTTCTATATCTCAGAGTGGATTAACGACAATGCCTATAAAGTAGATCTACCTGGTGAGTATAATGTTTCCACTACTTTGAATGTCGGTGACTTAAGTCCTTTTGAAATTTCAGATTCGAGGACGAATCCTTTTGAGGAATGGGGGAATGATGTGAATTGAGATATTATAAAGAACTCGGATGAAGACTTGAGCATGCCGACTAGACCAATAACAAGTTCTCGATCAAATAAGTTCAAAAATAATTTGTCAACACTCGTCACTGATATGTTTAAAAATAACTATGTTATCAAAACAACAAATTCGTGACTAGTATCGAAGTTGTTGAACAATAAGTTTTTCGTTTATTTTATCTTAGTGTATTTTAATTTGTGTTGTATTTATTGAGTTGTATTTGTTATATTTTGAGTTGTATATAATCCGAGTCATGTAATATTAAAGTCGAAGACGATCGGAAAATACGAACAAACAAACAAGGATGCAAATTCCCGCGTGTAAGGCTGACACGCAGCAGTCTCGTATTTTGGCCATAAATTACTCGTCTGAAATCCGATTCAGGTGATTCAAGTGGCTATGGAAATCTAAGAAAGAGAGATACAAATATTTTGAAGAACATAGGACCAAATTCGGACCCATTGGATCCCATAAATGACAATACCGACAGCATCAGATTTATGGTGACTTGTTGTCCTTGTTTTCACACCTTAATATCTTGGTCTTTGATACTTTGTCCCCTAAAAATATGTTGACTGACTTTGTATCAGATTTTAGGATCTTTGAATGTTGATTTTTCTATTTTGTAGGTTTCTTAATTATTTTCTTGTTCACACTAGAGATAGGTGTAAGATTTTGGCTATAAATAGCCTTGAACTTTCATTGTACGAAGACACCAAAGATTTCATGAAATTTGAGAGTGTTTGTATTCACAAACCTTTGTGAGTGCTTTCTTGTTTTGTTGAGTGTGCCTCCAAAACATCCCTTGTGTGATTTATATACTTATGAAGTGCAATCTTGTTAGTATTTATATTCCACCCTGAGTTGCTACGGCGTGTCACGTAGAGGTTTGGAAGTAAAGCCGCATTTTGCTTATTTTAGAAACATCCTTGGAACGAATTCATCTAGCAGTGTCAGTTACCATAGCATGTCGTGTGGGGATCGCATCAGAAGGCATGACAATTTACTTGTTTAAGTGTCGATGGTACGACACTAGTCTTCGAACCGATATGCAAGACGACTACGGGCTGTTATCCGTTGATACTTCCACTACATGGTTTGAAAGTAATCCTTTTGTATTTGCAACATCAGCAAAGTCGGTGTATTATTTGGATGACTCGGTGAAGAAAGGCACATGGAAGATAGTGAACGTTGTGACAACGAGGAATATTTATAGCGCTGCTACACTAGGAGAAGCAACAGGTACTGATGACGATGGTGCTTATCAAGAGCCAAATGCAGCAAATATTCCACCATCAACGACAATTACGATGAATAATGTTCCTGAAGGATGAGTCATCTGACTCCATGGTGATGCTCGCGGGTACATTGACGTTAATACAGACGAATTACTTGAAAATTCTGATGACGATAATGTGGACGACTTGAGGCATATGTTGCGGGATATCAACTCAGATAATGAGACAAACTGTAGTGGTGACTCGGACTATGAGCCATAAATTTATTAGATGTTTCTTTTCATACGTTTTATATAATGATTGTTTTTACTTTTTTGGAAATAAAAAAATACTAATAATAATAATGATGAACAAATTAAAACTCGCAAGTATACGAATCGCTTTTGGGAGAAGTTGGGTATATGGTTTCCCTATATATACTCGTCAAAAATTGCCAAAAAGTGCAGAAAATCGCATTTTCTGCACACAGGGGGGTTGGACCATGGTCTGGAGGGCTGGGACTGCGGTCTAGAGGGCTGGGACCGCGGTCTAGATGATTTTGGGGGGGAGGGAGGGGGAACTATCACGCGATATAGATTTGGGACCGCGGTCTGGAAAAAAAAATTGGGGTTTAGCCGACGACTTAGATCTAGTCGTCGGCTAAACCTCTAAATATATTTTCTGCACATAGGGGTTGGACCGCGGTCTAAAGGGCTGGGACCGCGGTCTGGTTGATTTTGGAGGGCGCTGTCATGCGGTCTGGATTTGGGACCGCGGTCCGAAAAAAAAATTAGGGTTTAGCCAACGACTTAGATCTAGTCGTCTGCTAATCCTCTAAATATATATATATATACCTTCTTCTCTTCTTTCTTCCTTCTTTTCTTCTTTTTTCTTCCCCACCCGCGATTCAAGACACCAGACCCCGGTCCCCGTCACCCACCCGCCGGAACACCGCCGCCCGCCGCCCGACCGCCGCACAGGTAACCCGTTTTTTTTGTGCATTTTTAGTGGATTAATTATATCTGTAATTAGGTTGTTTTTCATGTAGTTTTTATTATTTTTTAGTTTATTAGGTTAGGTTTTATTTTGTTTTTAGAATTTTGTGTTTTCATTTAGTTTCAATTTGTTTAATGAATTTATTATATTTGTTGGATGAATTTGATTAGATTATTTGATGAATTTAGTATCTTTCATATTTTGTGTTTAATTTAGTTTTCATCAATTGTTAGTTGTGAATTGATGAAATATTTGATGAATTTGTGAATTGAATATGATGAATTGTGTGATGAATTAGGTAAATTGTTTGATGAGTTGTGAATTGATGAATTTGTTTGAGGAGGAAGGTATTGTATAGCCGGCGTTAATCGAAAGATTAACGTTGTATGGCATTGATAATTATTGTTGTGTGATTGTTTAATTTAATGTGAAAACTCTGTCGAATTTTTGAATTTCTGTATGTTTGTTTAATTTTGTTGTATGCGCATTATTTGAAGATGGAGAGAATAAAGAGAGCCTTGGTGAAGAATTCGACAAAGTCTACCACTCCCGATTCGGGGGGAGTTCGGCAGCCTCTAGCAGGGCGGATAACGCTACTCAGTACATATCTCAAAGTAGCGATCATGCCCGCCAGATACTAGAAGCTACCGACATGAACGCTGACGATTTTGTGAGGGTGACAGATGACCACGCTGTCGAAGAGAGATGGTCATCCATTCATATGCAACGGTCGACCGATGAGCCCGCTGCACTAGCACGGCGTTTATCCTTTCAGACACTACGGTCGACCCCTCGCAGACGGATACTCGTATGCCTCCCATCCACCGAACCACGTCCAGCCCTCCTATATCCGGGGATGTACGGAGTTCCTCATCGGCGGTGGCCCACAGTCCGCCGCCGAGTCTATTAATGCCTCTGATGGTTCCGACTATTCCGGAGGTCAATGAGACGGGATTCCGAGTTCCCGTTCGATTGATTAGCCCTGAGGAGACGTATGTATACGAGGCTTGGTCATACAACATATACATCAGAGAGGGTTGACCGCACATTTGGCAGGTCTGACTAAGAGATATCAGATAATTTTTCAGACAAGATATCAGCCAAGTTTAAGAAACTTAGTCCGGATCAGCAAGCGTTGAAGTAAAAAATAACGGAAATTCACATGCAGACGTAAGGAGACATCGAAAAGATTCCCGAAAAGTTAGGAATAAAATATTCCTTGAGATCCGCATACTGAAGACTTATGAATATACAAATCAAGAAAAACAGAGCGACCAAAACAATTCTTTCAAGCAGTCGGAATTGAAAAGGAAATCAAGCCGTGTAACGGATTAATAATATAAACAAAGAAGTCCACTCTCCAACGGACAGAATTGTTACAGGAGATGCAACGGCTATGAAGGAAGCTCAAAGAATGACATTATAAATATCTGAAGATCAGAATTGAACAAAGTACGATGCGAACTATACTTTCAAGCGAACAAATCAATCAAAGCAATTAAAGCAAACTATAGCATCGTAAAGAGCAAGCATTCAATTTCATATACTGAGAAGCTCTTAGTTGGAGAATGTAATACCCGATTGTAATTTATTCATTATCATTCAGTAATTATCAGCCATTGTCACTCAATAATTCTCACTCATTAATAATCACTCATCATTCATGATTCATTCATTTGCTTTCATCCTTGGCATATTTTGACCGTGTATCAGTTACTGATCGTCATTTACCTCCGTTTGACGATCGAGACGAGAGTATTATTATAATCATCGTGAATGGTATTCTTGTGTTGGAAGTATCATCTATCGCGTGTTATTGGACTTAATTACATTCATACAAGTATTGTATGTCAGATCATTCACCTTTCGTAACGAGAAGTCAGAGTTGTCGAACTGTGTCAGTTTCAGCAGTGAGTTACGGCCATAACTGGTCGTGCATTATGGCCGTAACATGCATTCGTTAGCTTAAGGATGTTTTGGCCGAAGGTGAGTTACGGCCCTAAGGATAGGCAGGCTACGGCCGTAACATGCATTCGTGGTTTTCAGGACATGTCGGACGAAGAGGTCTTACGGCCGTAAGGGTTGCGGCATACGGCCGTAAGGCTTGGCCGGTTACGGCCATACATTTCGAGCAGGGTGCCCGGTCAGTTTCGATGAAGGTTTCATATGCCCGTAAGTCTTGCCGAGTACGGCCGTATCAGTTTAGTTACGCCCGTAAGGCATATGCGGGTACAGTCGTATGTCTGTCGGCAAATGTTTTGACGAGGGCGAGTTACGCCCGTATGAGATGGCTGGTTACGACCGTAAGACCATTGACTTGGGGATGTTACGGCCATAAGTAGGTTGAGTTACGGCCGTAACCATGGCAGTACTTAAGGACTTGGACGGGACTTTGAGCTCATTTTTATCATTTCTTCACCTTGTTTCCGAGAGAGAGAGCTCGAGGGAGAGATTTTTCATCATCTATCACTTGGGTGTTCGGTTTTCATCATCTTCATTTGTTTGTGAAGCTTGGATAGTCGATTTAACACGATTTCACTGGATCAAAGTATTTGGATCTTCAAGAGGTAAATTCTTCAACACTTTGGATTTTGATTTGGTGTTGGGTTATGATGTTTGGACGTGATGATCATGATATATGAAGTTATATACTTGTGATTATGTATTGTTAAGGATTATCATCGGATTATTTGGGTTTATTTAAGAACACCTTGAATATTGATTTGGATTTAGGGATTTTCGATTAGATGTTGTTTGAAATCTCGATTTGGGTATCCATTTTAGATTATGGATTATGTTGAAGATGTTTTGTTGGATTGAAACACTCCTTGGAAGTTTGGTATCGATTAATTGAGAATTGGTGGTAAACAATCGATGATTGTTTACAACGTGGTTGTCATAATGCCCCAATGAACTTGGTTTTGTCGTATCGATGTTTTGAATTAGTAATAATCGTGTTTGATGCGTATATTGAGCGGATTGTTGGTAATTGTGTTATTCAAGGTTGTTTGAGCGACCGACATCTCATTATAGGACGTTTGTTCAAGGAAGGACATTCTTCACCGGTATTGTGTAAGTTAATTCTTACTCGGTTAAAAGGGTATTCATTCCTTTCATTGTTGTTCAGTCATAAGCATAATTCATTCATAATGTATTAACTGTATTGAGACTTGTAATTGTCGAATAATCGCTTCATTCATGAGGAACGACGGTTCCAATCATTTCAATGAGCTATCATTCACTTCACTATTATTTCATCTCGGTGAGTCATTCTTGACTTTGTCGGATTGTTATTCATTAATATTCATCATGGTCATTCTTGTTCATATGACATTCTGGGTTCGTATTGCGTGGCCGGGTGGTGATGTGTGGAATTTTTAGTCGGGCACATGATGATCACGTGTTCGGGTTCACCGACACAATGTACTGTGCACACGGTAACGTACCTCTGTGAGACTAATTAGGTACAAGGGCGGGTGTGTCCGGTCACTCGTCTTGTGCACATGCACATACCATTACGGGTGTACTACGATGCCCCTCTTCAGGTTAATTTCATAATTAAGATATTTCATGATTGTGTATATTAAACTTTTGAGGATTGTTGTTCTGTGTAACTGACCCCGTTGGGGGTTGTTGTTTTCAGGTCATGGCAAGGCTAAAGCACGGAAGAGAACGTTGACGACGAGGAGTCCCAGTGATATTAGTAGGGGGCTCCAGTCCTTTTCAGTCATTCGTGTTCTTCCTTTTATTTCCGCTGCACACTTCCGTTTGAATACTCATTTTTATTCAGTATTGTATATTTTATCTCCATATAAAATATACATGTATTCTGTATTATATTGGGTGTATTGTAATAAAACTCCTCATCGGAGTAATGGATGCTATAACGTGGTTCGGTACTACGATTATATTATTTAAGTCATAAATTTTCATTCGCCTGGTGGGTCCCCGTCGGGGTACACGGCACTGTAATAGTCGCCTAACTTGGGGTGTTACAGAGAAGACAACAATCTTGTCTCAAAAGCCGAGTATGTGGTACTTCTATGAACGAGGTTCTTCAGAAGTTTTGCGACTGATAAGGTGTCCACGGGTTCTTGATTGGAAGGTGATAAATAGCTCGAGAGTTGTTGAGGCATCCACGGGTTTTCGATCAAGAGGTCCTAGGCAGTCAAGGGAGTTGCAACTACCATGGGTTTTCACTAGTTGGAAGCTGTTGTAACTGAGATTTTATTCTAACGATCACTGGTTGAACGTTATAGTGAATTTATCTCCAACTAGTTTGGAGAGAAGTGGATTAGTAGAGGATTACCCCACCTCTGAGACCACTATAAGTATATGTGTGTTTTACTGCATTACATCATACTTATCTGTTGCATTCATATTTACTGTTCTATTTAATAGTCAACTGTGTTCCGCATTACTTAGTTTTTACAGTTGACATAAGTCATCTACAGTCCATATAAGTCATCTGCAGTGTTACCAGCTATGCTTCCGCACTACTCATCTGCAACTAAGGTTTGTTAGCTGCATATTATACAACTGAAGAAACTCACTTGATTAAGGAAAAGAGTTTAATAAGTCTATTCACCCCCCTATACTTATTCCTGATGACTTGTGACCTACAAGTGGCATCAGAGAGGTTGGTTCAAATTTACAAAACCATATCTATATATATCTGAGCATATATATAAATCTCTCATTTAGAATAGAACACATGCGTCACATGTGTTGTGAGGAAATCCCTCACACTATGCCGCAAGTGCACGGTGTCAACAAGTAATAAACTAATAAGTAAGATATCATTCCCTCGAGGACTGATTTCACTAAGTATCAAAATATAGTCAACTCGTAATTTTATTTGAAGAACAATTATATAGAATTTACTAAACTAATTGCAGAAAAATAAATAGAAAATAATAATAGTAATAATAAAAATAATAATACAAATAAGGGCGTAGGATTATGATTTTCACCTAAAACAATCAGGAAAGATTTTTTATTTAATTCCAATTTACTTTTATTCAATTGATTGTAAGCCAGAAATTCCTAAATTATTCTAAAGCCTTTCCCAAGGTCGATAGAAAATACTACGAATTATTAACTCGATATATCCCTATTCGAATTAGATAATCAATAGCTAAAACAGTTCAAGAATCCCCACAATAAATAGGCTTCACAATTCCCATGAGTATATCCCTATCTCACGAAAACCATAATTATTCTCAGAAGAACTATGCCTAAATTTCATCTCCCGAATCCATAAAGACATTCAAAACAATTCAACTGTTGGCCAGACAATTAAAAAGCATTAAGAACAATGAGAAAAATACAACTCAATACGAATAACGAGTAAATTGAAATAAAAATAAATAAATCAAACCGTCATGTAATCGCTGTGTCATGCTCGTGCGTCCCTGTTGAGTGCCAAAACGACAAGGGAACACAAAATGCCATGCCACGCATGCCTACAAACGACCTGCACGACTTACACGATAATAAGTCACGTTCAATCGGTGAAACAATAATGATACTCCCAACACGAGGCTACTAATCATGATGATGATGATGATGAAAATATTCTCGTCTCGATCCCGAACAGAGATGAATGATGAATAACAACTGATACACGACTCCAAGATATGCCGAATGATGAACACGAAATGAATGAATACGAATGATGAATGATTATTACTGAGTGAAAAATTTCTGAGTGGCAATTACTGAATGATAATTAATGAATTCACAACTGGGTATTACAGTTGTTGTATGTCCACCTCATGTTGGTTCAACGGGATCATCGGGGGATCTATGCTAGCGCGCGCTGGATCATCGGACGGGTTTTTCCACCACGGGTTGGTCTGACGGGATCATCGTGGGATCTAGGCAGTGAACGCTGGATCATTGGAATCACCATGTGTATTTTGTGATGTCATGTTGTGATTATCATTTGTGTATGATATTTATGAGTTTCTCGCAGAAAGAGGCTCGTTCGTATTATGTCATTTATGTTACTTTTTTTCTTCGTGAATCATTGAATAATATGTTGTGATACTTGTACTAGCATCGTTGTGCTAAACCCTTCGAGGGTGAACATTTGTTTATGTTCAGGATCCAGGAGAGCAGGAAAACAACCACTTGAGCTACATGACGACGAGGGTGCAGAGTGATGTTCCGGCCGGGTTCAATTGTCTATTGTTTGTGTTGTTTTTAATTAGTACTCGAGTACGTCATCGTTTTTGATGTTGGATTTGGTGATGTATTAATATTTTTCATTTAGATATTTGTATTTTCGGTATTGGCCCAAAACTGTTGTAATTTATTTCAGTTACTTTCATATGTTGATATCTGTTATTGTCTTTTCATTTCTTCAGCCTTGTAAATTCTTATGTAAAGAATTTACGGCGCTGTAATATTCCTGAATATATCGAGGGTGTTACAAAATATGGTATCAGAGCTAAGATTATCGATATCTTGACCATTGGGTTAAAATAGGGGTCATATATGTCTTTTGAGGTAACCGTCCGTGAATAACAACACTGACTGCCTACGTCTTCGTGCGAACGGTGGTTGTAAGTTCCTAAACTCTATATCGTCCTTTACATGTATACCTCTTTATACTTTAACATTAGAACGATATTATTTCCTGTATATTGAGTATGTATACTTACAGTATGTTGAGAGATGGACGTGGACGTGGTCAAGGTCGTGGACGCGGACGAAGGAATGCTGAAAGAGAAGCTTCGCCTTCTAATCAGGCTAGCCATAGCTCAAGCGAGCCACAAAGATCTATTAACAATACAATCACAATCCTACTCAAACAGATCTAGAAACTAAGATACGGAAAAACTAAGAAAAACCGTAAGGAATCCGTGGTCTTGTCGTCGCCCACAAATCTCCTCCTTATGTTCTTCGATCCCGCGATGTCTTCCTCGGATTTGATTCTCCTGTCTTCAGCACTTAAACCCCTGTTTATAACTATCCTCAGCCTCCAAAACGCGTCCGGGAATTAGGTTGGGAACAGGCTCCAAAAATGGCCCAGAACCGCGGCCAAAACATCAAAAACCGCCCCGTGGGCCGCGGCTCACTTAATCTGTGCCGCGGCTCACATGTTCAGTGCCGGATGCCTGGGCGCATGTTTTCTTCCTGGGCCGCGGCTCACTCTACTTGTGCCGCGGCTCACAGTACAGTCTGCTCGGCTCTCTTTGTGTGCCGTGCGTGTGCCGTGGCTCACTCTCCTTGTGCCGCGGCCCCTGGCCAAAAATTGCTGTTTTCGCCCGTTTTTCGTCGTTTAGGCTTCTGGACTCTAATTTCCTACAAAACATATAAGAATAGTGCATTAAAAGCTCATTTATGCATTTTTAGGCTCAAAATGGATATAAACTAATGATAAATAAGCGCATAAAAATATGCCTAACAAATACCCCCAAACTTTAGCCATTGCTTGTCCTCAAGCAAAATCAATCTTAAACAAAAAGTATCGTGAATACTCGTGCAAGTACGTAGTGCTCAACTTAATCAATACTACCCTGAAAATCTCAAAGAATAGTACAAGTATCATAATAGTGAGTCACATCCATGACACTGATTCCACTAAGTAACCAATTTCAGTCCTAATCAATCGTTCATGAAGAAAATCAAGCTCAAAGATTAACAAGCGTGAATTTAACCGACCGCTAATATGAAGGGTTAAAATAAACGAGCCAACTCGCCCAGTCCCACAGTCTAGTGGCAAAAATTTAAGAGTTTCATTATCAAAATTAATCCTCGGATAGTATTCCCTTATGTATGATCAATAATATGATTCGAGTTAACCACTAGGTTTCGCCTCTCTGGATGTTTCATCGGAATAATCCTAGGGTGGATTTCCATTCTCATGTATCGGGGAAAAAACTCGAATAGCAATTCCCGCATGTCAAGGTTATCGTTTTACGCGAGATTAAACGACGGGTCACGTGAATATCCCCGGTTACTAGGCTTCCCATCATCGGTAATGCGATAATTTTAAATTACTAGTCTATTCAGGGCTGTCTTTTTACGCGAGACTAAACAACGGGTCACGCGAATACCCCCGGTTACTAGACTTCCCATCATTGAACAACTAATATCTCGACTTTTTGAGAAAGACTGTCCGACTCTAAACTCAATTAAAGTGCCAACACGACTTATGTTACTGGACGACTAGCTACGCAAAAAGTGTAATCAAACATATAGACGGCGATTTGAAAAAACGTATGTCTCCTTTCTTATCTGCTAAGATTTCTACAAAAACGATAAAATTTCGGACCTAAATGAATACTCAACAGAAACAGATATCACTGACTGCAACTCGACTAAACTCAACTGTTTCTTCCAAGAGAAATTAATATCGTAACATCAGTTTTACACACGGAAGAACGAAAAATTCACGAAAAGTAAAGCAATGATGAAATCGCACTTTATGACCAAGAAAAATTAAGAAAATAACGCATGCTTCAATCTATTCCACTACACATAAAATCATCAACAATAAAACTCATGTGAAAATAAAAGAGATAAGGAAAAGTGAATCTTATTCCAAATGTCTTCTTGAACGCCAGCACATGTTTGAGTGGAATCGTCTGTCAATCCATACTTCAAATAACGCTCAACATCACCAGGAACCCCCAAACTTAGTCTCTAGTCATGAACTAACTATGGACATTAAGTCAAGAAAGACTAGAATATGAAGGGTAATAATTCATTGGGGTTAGAAATAAGGGCCACAAGAATACACGAATCCAAAAAAAATAACAAAACAAAGGAAAAAAATTATTAACTAAAAATCAAATAAAAACAACTAACTAGAAAGTAAGTAAAAATGATGGGTTGCCTCCCATCAAGCGCTCTATTTTACGTCTTGAGCACGACGTGGCAAAAAAATTTAACGTGGCTTCTTTCTAGGGAGATTGCCAAATGCCCCCTTCTTGCAATCTATAAGCCTCTTATTCCGTAAGGGAGGCTTCGGTTCATGCCCGGTTGCCAAAAATAATGAGTAAGAATAATTATGCGGACAACCAAAAAATGATGGAAGAATATAATAATTGTAAGGCATGAACAAATAAGCAGAGTTAGAATGGGTAAATAATAAAGACTTATCATGAACAACCTCATTAGAACTCAAAGAATCAGCATCAACAAAATCACAAGTGATGGGGTCAATCTCTCCCATTATGGGTTTAGGAAAAATTATGCGTGGCACCGTTAATAAAATTTTTGGCACAAAAGTGTTCACCTTATTAGTCGAAGTTTGATGACAATTTGATGAAATTTCTTTGGAAACATCATCAATGGTAACTTCTTTTACATGCTCATCACACTTTATGTAATTATCAGGTGCTGGGGGATCGACCCTAAAACTCAACATGTCTTTCTTCTCAACCTCCCCCTCAACTTCACTACTAACTATATAAGCTGGAAAATAACCATAGTGAATCTCAAGACCACGACGTGCACATTCTCGCTCAAGAGGGGTACTATCAGGATTTTTGAGAGCGTCTACACATTGTTCAAGCATGATCTTTTGTTTTGGGGGAGGGAGCTGACTGACCCTATTAGGCAAATTATTAAGATTATCGAAATTTATGAAATGCCAAGGATCACGATAATCAAAGGAAAACAAAATGAAAAAATAGAAATATAGAGACTAAAGAAAAAAAATTCAAATTAAAATTAGAGTCGCTTGGTATTGATATTAGCGAAAAATCAATCCCCGGCAACGGCACCAAAAACTTGTTGTGAGGAAATCCCTCACACTATGCCGCAAGTGCACGGTGTCAACAAGTAATAAAGTGATAAGTAAGATATCGTTCCCTCGGGAATGATTTCACTAAGTACCAAAATATAGTCAACTCGTAATTTTATTTGAAGAACAATTATATAGAATTTACTAAACTAATTGCAGAAAAATAAATAGAAAATAATAATAGTAATAATAAAAATAATAATACTAATAAGGGCGTAGGATTATGATTTTCACCTCAAACAATCAGGAATGATTTTTTATTTAATTCCAATTTACTTTGTTCAATTGATTGTAAGCCAGGAATTCCTAAATTATTCTAAAGCCTTTCCCAAGGTCGATAGAAAATACTACGAATTATTAACTCGATATATCCCTATTCGAATTAGATAATTAATAGCTAAGACAGTTCAAGAATCCCCACAATAAATAGACTTCACAATTCCCATGAGTATATACCTATCTCACGAAAATCATGATTATTCTCACAAGAACTATGCCTAAATTTCATCTCCCGAATCCATAAAGACATTCAAAACAATTCAACTGTTGGCCAGATAATTAAAAAGCATTAAGAACAATGAGAAAAATCCAACTCAATACGAATAACGAGTAAATTGAAATAAAAAAAATAAATCAAACCGTCATGTAATCGGCTACAATCACAATCCTACTCAAACAGATCTAGAAACTAAGATACGGAAAAACTAAGAAAAATCGTAAGGAATCCGTGGTCTTATCGTCGCCCACAAATCTCCTCCTTGTGTTCTTCGATCCCGCGATGTCTTCCTCCGATTTGATTCTCCTGTCTTCAGCCCTTAAACCCCTATTTATAACTATCCTCAGCCTCCAAAACGCGTCCGGGAATTAGGTTGGGAACAGGCTCCAAAAACGGCCCAGAACCGTGGCCAAAACATCAAAAACCGCCCCGTGGGCCGCGGCTCACTTAATCTGTGCCGCGGCTCACATGTTCAGCACCGGATGCCTGGGCGCATGTTTTCTTCCCGGGCCGCGGCTCACTCTCTTTGTGCCGCGGCCCCTGGCCAAAAATTGTTGTTTTCGCCCGTTTTTCGTTGTTTAGGCCTCCAGACTCTAATTTCCTGCAAAACATATAAGAATAGTGCATTAAAAGCTCATTTATGCATTTTTAGGCTCAAAATGGATATAAACTAATGATAAATAAGCGCATAAAAATACGCCTAACAACATGCACTCTAGATTATTTGTATTTTCTTTGGATAAATATGACCTTTGGAAAATAAGAATGCAGGCTCATCTGTCATCCATTCATGATGACATGTGGTTGTAATTGAGGATGGACTATTCATATTTGAGAAGGACAACATACCAGAAGAAATTGCAGCTCAGAAGCCAGAGAAGATCCCCAATAAGAGAACCGAGATGTCTCCTGAACAAAGGAAGCTGGCGAATCTTGACAATCGGGCCAGAGATGTCCTATATCAGACTCTTGACAAGGCAACCATGGTCAAGATTAAAAATTGCAAGAATGCCAAAGAAATCTGGGACATATTAGCTGTAATGTGTGAGGGAACCGAGATGATGAAGGAAAATAAGGTGTCAATTACCACTAAAAAATTTAACAATTTCAAGATGAATACTGGACAAACAATTGACCAGATGGACACAAGATTCACTGAGATTATCAAAGAAATAACCTCCATTGTAAAGACATATGGTAATAGGGAGATGGCTCTAAAAGTTTTAAGATCTCTCAACCCTAAGTGGAGCATGAAAGCTGTGGGGATGAGAGAATCAAAGGATCTCAACAAAATAAATATCTAGGAGCTATTTTCTGATCTGAAAGCCTATGAGTTTGAGGTGCCCTGTTCCTCATCTACTGAACCAGCTGCAAAAGAGATAGCATTTGCATCAGAATCATCTGAAAAGAGCTTAGATGAAGTCAGTGTAATACCCGGTTGTAATTCATTCATTTTCATTCAGTAATTATCAGCCTGTAATTGTCACTCAGTGTATTTTCACTCAATTATAATCATTCATCAATCATGTTCATTCACCGTGTTCACCGTTCGTATAAACTTCGAGTTGAGTATCGTTATTGTTCATCGTTTCAACTTTCCTCATATGAGTTCGACTTTGTTAGATCACCATTAATTTTTGGTAACTCCAAAAATTCTAAATCTTTGCAATATTATAGAGCATCGAGTTAGCTTTCCAATGGTTCAAACGGTGAGTCAATCGGAGTCAGGACGAGAGAGTTATGGTCGTTTTAGCTCAACCGCTCATTTTTCAGTTTTGGCCGATCACTGCCGAACGAACTCGGCCGGGGCGTCCGACACGGCCCGTGCCGTACTCGTCCGGAAAGTGCCGGCGTCGCCTCGGGACCCGACCGTGTCGCTCAGCACGGCCGAGTCGAACTCTTCCGGATTAACCCGAGCGGCGCCCGGAGGCCCGGCCGTGTTCGGGACACGGTCGAGTCATTGCCGAGCGACGCGACGGTCACTGTCGGTGGGTCCCTTCGCGCCTCGACCGTGTCAAGCGGGACACGGTCGAGTCCTCGCCGCCGGCTGCGCGCCACGGCCGTGTCGAGGCGGGCACGGTCGAGCTTGGCGAGTCAACCCCTATAAATTGGTTTTTGAGCATTTTGAGCTCATTTATTCCATTTTTCCATCTTCTTCACCTGCAACCGAGAGAGAATATCTTGAGGGAGAGATTTCTTCATCAATTATCATTTGAGTGTGTATTTTTCATCACCTTCAATCATTTGGGAAGCTTGGATAGTCGTTTTTACGCGTTTTCATCGGATCGAATTGGTTGGATCTTCAAGAGGTAAATTCTTCAACACTTTGGACTTCGATTTGTTGTTGAGATATGATGTTTTGGACGTTATAATCATGTTATATGAAGGGATATGTATATGATTATGAGTTTGTATAAGGATTCATTGGATTATTGAGGAATTATTCAAGAACACCTTGAATATCGAGTTGGAATTGGGGATTTTCGACTAATTGTTGTTATAATCACATTTTTGGATATTCATAACGGATTATTGATCATATTGGAGATGTTTTGTTGGTTTGAAACACTTCTTGGAGATTTTGATATTGGGATATCGAGGTTTGATTGTAAACAATCGGAGTTTGGATACAACGTATTCGATATAATGCCCCAATGAACTTAGTTTAATCGTATCGACGTTTTGAGTTCGTTATATTCGTGTTTAATTCGTATATTGATCGGATTATCGGTAATTGTATAATTCAAGGTTGTTCGAGCGATCGATATCTCAATTAGGACGTCGTTCGTGGAAGGATTATTGTCACCGGTATTGTGTAAGTTAATTCTTACTCGGTTAAAAGGATATTCATCCCTTTTGTTGTTGTTCATTCATAATCATAATTCATTCATCATTATATTAACCGTATCAAAACTTGTTGTTATCAATTAATCATTTCAGTCATAAGGAGCAGCGGTTCCAATCTTTTCATTAATTTGTCATTTATTTCAATAACATTCCAACTCGGTGAGTCAGTAATCATTTTCTATGTCACTTGTGTTATATCGTGGCATTCAGTCATCTTGGCGTGCGGTTGGTATGTGTTGGATTTTCATGTCGGGCACATTATAGTCGTGTGTTGGTTGGTGGCCTCACATTGGGTGTGCACACGATTCATATTGTCTCGTGAGACTGATTAGGTACAAGACCACACGTGTATTCGATCGATACTCATTGGTGGCTTGTGCACGGACACATTTCCATCCCGGGCGTAGTGTGGTGCCATTTCCTTTGAGCCGTACTGCTAGTTGATTCATATAGCATGTTTGATTGCGTATGTTTCGACAGGATATTTCATAACCGAGATATAATCATGATTGTGTATTTTCAACTCTTGAGGATTGTTGTTACGTATGGCGGCCCGTTTGGGGATTTTGTTTTTCAGTGCAGGCAAGGCAAAGGCACGGGAGAACACGCGGCGTCGAGGAGTCCAGTGATACTAGAAAGGGGCCCGATCTGTCGATCTGCTCGATCATTTATGTTTACTTTATTTATTCCGCTGCAGACATTACGTTTGAATACTCGTTTCATTCAAAGTTGAGTATTTTATCGTCACATAAGATACACAAGTATTATAATTTATCCAGGTGTGTTGTATGAAACTCCTCATCGGAGTAATTAATGTTGTAATGTGGTTGATCGCATTCACCCTGTGTAATTCATTCATTTTCATCCGCCTGGTGGGTCCCAGTCGGGGGTCCACGGCACTGTAATATCCGCCTAGTTTGGGGTGTTACAGAGTTGGTATCAGAGCGTGGTTTTGAATACTACCTTCCGAGTCATGTCTTATTTGAAATCATCGTCATCAGACTAGTATCATTGTACTTTCGCGTCACGTGTGACCTGTGCAAATGCCGAGCCAATCAGACCGAAAGAACTGTAAGATTTCTAACGCCATGATATAATTTCTGGCAATAGTCATTCATTCATCATTCATTAATTAACAATCCTCAAACATCATCATTCATTGTGATTAGGACGATCATGTTAACTCATTAATCACTTAATTCATTTCATTACTCAGTTGTCAATCTGGATGATCATATTATCAATCTTGTTAAGTTATTCAAGATAATCATTTCAAGAATTTCATCAGTTAATCATGTAACTTCAGTAAATCATTCATATAATCACTAAGTTAGAGCATGTATACTCATTTTCATCATCTCATGACATAATCATAACGTGCTAATCATGCGGGTAATATAATCATTATGCGACCTTCCTACTTCAGTATGGAGAGAGCTGTCAGGGGATGCACGGGAAGAGGCGCAGTGACGGAACCCGAGAAATAATCACTTGCTGCCGGGAAATCGTGCCCAGGACTCGGTTCGATCAGAAGATGTTCGGGTTGATCCACTCACTTTTATGCAGGCGATGATGACCCATGTGCAGTTGCTCAATCATCATTGCGCCACTCTGACCGGATTAATCGAGAGAACTCTCCCATATGAGCCAGCTGCTAAGGAAATTGCTAAGCAGCAACCTTCGTCTGCTAGCAAGAAATCGAAGAATCGCAATCAGACGGAAGGCGGTCAGGCAACTTTCAAGAAACCCCGTGCGGGCTCCGCTTTTTCTGAGGGACCTCCTGTGTCGTCTAAACCCGCGGAACCACAGTCTCGAGCGGCCAGTTCGGCCATCACCTGTTATAACTGTGGGGAACTTGGTCACCTCAGTACCAAGTGTCCGAGACAGACGATCACGTGCTATAATTGTGGGAATTTTGGACATAAGGCCCGTTTTTGCCGAAAGGACTCCAAGTCGGCTCCGTTGGCATCTCAGGCCCCGAAGCAACCAGCGTTTCAGAATCAGACTGCTTTGTCATCGTCGTTTAAGGCAAGGGAAGCAAATAGAGTTGGAGCTCGTATTTATCAGACGGGAGCGTCCGGTTCGGGGACCGGCAAGTCCCAGATTCATATGATGAGGAGGATCGACGATCCGGTGATCCGAACGATTTCAGGTATACTCGTAATTTTATTTCAACTTGTGTGTACCTTTTGATGCTGGTACACCGCATTCATTCATTTTCGAATCATGCTTGAATAGACTTATTTCGGGATAGTCCTATTGCTTGTGGACATCATACCATCGGTCTACCTGACAATGGAAGAATTTTCGAAATCATACCGAATTAAGCTTAATGACCGCGATTGGTTGATGGATCTAATCGTGGTGAACTTATCTTAGGACGATGTAATTTTCGGTATTAGTTGGTTTAACCGTCTTGATACTATCCTCAGTGTTTGTTAGCGTTTGGTCGCTATCTTTCCGTCGTTTGTTGTCGAATGTGTGCTTCAGGGAAGTAATCCCCGTTGTTCCAGTAGAATTTCTATTATAGCTAAGCGAAGAGAAATTCTCGCAATCGAGCTATCCAATCATTCATTGTATCATTTTCATCGATTGACCTTTCTAAGGCAATCGAGTTATTCAATCATTTCTTGTATCATTCCCATCGATTGGCTTTTCTAAGACAATCGAGTCATTCAATCATTCATTGTATCATTTTCATCGATTGGCCTTTCAAAAGCAATCGAGTTTTCAAACATTCCTTGTATCATCTTCATCGATTGGTATTTCTAAGACAATCGAGTTTTTCAATCATTATTGGTATCTCTTTTTATCGATTGACCATTCTAGGGCAATCGAAATGTTCAATCATTCGTGGTATCATTGTCATCGATTGACGATGTATTTCGCACGAGTTATCTGGTTGCCTTCACATAGAGTAAGGGAATTCATGAGTGAGTTGGAGCCGGTACGTTCCCTTTATCGAAGGCACCGTATCGGATGGCCCCGACCAGAATGCAGGAGTTGAAGATTCAACTTGAGGAATAGTTCGAGGAAGGTTATCTCCGACCGATTGCGTTCCCGTGAGGAGCACCAGTGTGATCTGTCAAGGAGAAGGATGGCTCGTCTCATGTGTGTATTAATTACCAGGAGTTGATCAGGGTGATGATCAAGAATAAGTATCCTTTACCCCGTATCGAGGACCTTTTGGATCAACTTCTGGGAGCTTCAGTATTTTCCAAGATCGACTTAAGATCTGGATATCATCAGCTGCGGATTCGAGAGTCGGATATCGCGAGGACGGCGTTTCGAACACGCTATGGTCATTTTGAGTTCGTAGTTATGCCGTTCGGGCTAACTAATGCACCTGCGGTATTCATGGAACTAATGAATCGGGTCTTCATCGACTTTTTGGATCGATTTGTTGTTGTCTTCATCGATGACATTTTGATTTATTCTCGTAACCGAGAGGAACACGAGATTCATCTTCACCAAGTTCTCGACGTGTTGAGACGAGAGCAACTCTATGGAAAGTTTTCCAAATGCGAGTTCTGGATGTCCGAGGTGACTTTTCTCGGACATGTAATTTCATCGATGGAGTGCGTGTTGATCCTCGAAGACGGAGGCTATCCAGAATTGGTTACCTCCGAAGAATGTTAAGGAAATCCAAGCTTTCTCGGATTAGCGGTTATTATCGGAGGTTTGTGGAAGGATTTTCCAAAATTGCTCAACCATTGACGAACCTTTTGCGAGAAGGATAAGAAATACACGTGGTCCGACGCGTGTCGTGAGTTTTGAGGAACTCAAGAGCCGGTTAATGTCGGCACTGTACTTTCCTTGCCGCAGGGACGGAGGGATTTGTGGTTTATAGTGATGCGTCGGACGGGTCTCGGATGTGTACTCATGCGTAACGGGAAGGTTATTGCCTATGCTTCACGGCGGTTGAGACCTTACGAGGTTAATTATCCGACACACGACCTTGAGCTAGCGGCCGTGGTGTTCGCTTTGAAGATTTGGCGTCATTACCTTTATGGCGTCACTTGTCGATATTCACCGATCATAAAAGTTTAAAGTATATATTTACTCGAAGGAATTAAATATGCGACGAGGCGGTGGTTAGAACTAATCAAGGATTATGATATTGAGATCCTTTACCACCGGGCAAGGCGACGTTGTCGCGACGCCTTGAGTCGTAAGTCCATTCGAGACAGATGCTTGCTCGTTTAACAATTCGAAGGAGCTCCAACAGAATTCCTTAGACCCGAGATCGAGTGCAGCCGGCGAGTCCAGGGACAGCTTTGTATGTTAGAGATTTCATCATCTCTTGAGGATGCAATCAGGGAGAATCAGGGTTCAGACTCAGCATTGTTGCGCATTCGTGAGGATGTGGCTCAGGGGAGAGCCCTGGATTCGTGGTCCACGAGGATGGACTTTTGAGGTTTAAGAACCGGTTGTGCGTGCCGGCGAATGACGAGTTGAAAAACTCGATTTTGAGAGAAGCTCATACTACCCCTTATTCTGTTCATCCGGGGTCTAGCAAGATGTATAAGGACTTGAAACAAAATTACTGGTGGAGTAATATGAAGCGAGAAGTCGCGGAATTTGTTTCGAGATGCTTAACTTGCCAACAAGTCAAGATTGAACATCAGCGACCGGCAGGTATGTTAAAACCTCTTCCTATTCCAGAGTGGAAGTGGGAAGACATTTCTATGGATTTCATCACGAGTTTGCCGACGAGTCGTCGTGGCATGAATACGATCTGGGTGATTGTGGACCGCTTAACTAAATCAGCTCATTTCCTTGAGATCAAGGATACGTGGGGTCCCGAGAGAGGCCCGATTATTCATCAAGGAGATAGTAAGACTGCACGGTACTCCTAAGAGTATCGTTTCCGATCGTGACGGACGTTTTGTATCTCATTTTTGGAAATCAGTTCACCGTGCTATGGGAACTCAGCTCAATCTCAGTACCGCCTTTCATCCTCAGTCCGACGAACAATCAGAGAGGACTATACAGACATTAGAGGACATGTTGAGGGCATGCGTCCTCGATTGGAAGGACGATTGGGAAGCCCAACTACCATTGATCGAGTTCACGTATAATAATAGTTGGCATGCTTCCATTAAGATGGCACCTTACGAGGCCTTGTACGGTCGTCGTTGTCGATCTCCCTTGTGTTGCGATGACTTGTCAGAATCAATCGGCACCGAACCCGATATGCTTATAGCCGCCCGGGAGAAGGTAGCTTTGATCAAGATTCGTATGTTGACAGCTCAGAGTCGACAGAAATCATATGCAGATAATCGTCGTCGACCACTAGAGTTCGAGACGGGTGACCACGTCTTGGTCAAGGTATCCCCGAGTCGAGGTATTTTCCGTTTCGGAAAACGGGGAAGTTGAGTCCGAGATTCATTGGACCGTTTGAAATTTTGGATCGAGTAGGCGAGTTAGCTTATCGATTGGCTTTACCTCGGCCTCGAGCCGAATTCATAATGTGTTTCATGTCTCTCGATTGCGAAAGTATGTTGCCGACCGAGTCACATCTGCAGATTCGACGAAATCGAGATCGCCGACGATCATTCATATGAGGAGCGTCCTATACGAGTTTTAGAGCGGCGAATCAAACAGCTTGAGAAATAAGTCGATTCCTTTGGTCAAGATTCGTGGTCAGGACATGGATTCGAAGAGTCCACTTGGGAAACCGAGGAGATTATGCGGGAGAGTTATCCCGAGTTGTTTGACCCTTAGTTTCGACGAAACTCTTTTTAAGGGGGAGTATGTAATACCCGGTTGTAATTCATTCATTTTCATTCGGTAATTATCAGCTGTAATTGTCACTCAGTGTATTTTCACTCAATTATAATCATTCATCAATCATGTTCATTCACCGTGTTCACCGCTCGTATAAACTTGAGTTGAGTATCGTTATTGTTCATCGTTTCAACTTTCCTCATATGAGTTCGACTTTGTTAGATCACCATTAATTTTTGGTAACTCCAAAAATTCTAAATCTTTGCAATATTATAGAGCATCGAGTTAGCTGTCCAATGGTTCAAACGGTGAGTCAATCGAGTCGGACGAGAGAGTTATGGTCGTTTTAGCTCAACCGCTCATTTTGATTTTGGCGATCATCGCCGAACGAACTCGGCCGTGTCGTCCGACACGGCCGATGCCGTACTCGTCGGAAAGTGCGGCGTCGCCTCAGGACCCGGCCGTGTCGTGCAGCACGGCGAGTCGAACTCTTCCGGATTAACCGGTGGCGGCGCCAGAGGCCCGCCGTGTTCGGGACACGGCCGAGTCATTGCGGCGACGCGGACGAGTCACTGTCGGTGGGTCCCTTCGCGCCTCGACCGTGTCAAGCGGGACACGGTCGAGTCCCTGCCGGCCGGCTGCGCGCCACGACCGTGTCGGGCGGGCACGGTCGATCTGTTGGCCGAGTCAACCCCTATAAATTGGTTTTTTGAGCATTTTGAGCTCATTTATTCCATTTTTTCATCTTCTTCACTCGCAACCGAGAGAGAATATCTTGAGGGAGAGATTTCTTCATCAATTATCATTTGAGTGTGTATTTTCATCACCTTCAATCATTTGGGAAGCTTGGATAGTCGTTTTTACGCGTTTTCATCGGATCGAATTGGTTGGATCTTCAAGAGGTAAATTCTTCAACACTTTGGACTTCGATTTGTTGTTGAGATATGATGTTTTGGACGTTATAATCATGTTATATGAAGGGATATGTATATGATTATGAGTTTGTATAAGGATTCATTGGATTATTGAGGAATTATTCAAGAACACCTTGAATATCGAGTTGGAATTGGGGATTTTCGACTAATTGTTGTTATAATCACATTTTTGGATATTCATAACGGATTATTGATCGTATTGGAGATGTTTTGTTGGTTTGAAACACTTCTTGGAGATTTTGATATTGGGATATCGAGGTTTGATTGTAAACAATCGGAGTTTTGGATACAACGTATTCGATATAATGCCCCAATGAACTTAGTTTAATCGTATCGACGTTTTGAGTTCCTTATATTCGTGTTTAATTCGTATATTGATCGGATTATCGGTAATTGTATAATTCAAGGTTGTTCGAGCGATCGATATCTCAATTAGGACGTCGTTCGTGGAAGGATTATTGTCACCGGTATTGTGTAAGTTAATTCTTACTCGGTTAAAAGGATATTCATCCCTTTTGTTCTTGTTCATTCATAATCATAATTCATTCATCATTATATTAACCGTATCAAAACTTTTTGTTATCAATTAATCATTTCAGTCATAAGGAACGACGGTTCCAATCTTTTCATTGAGCTGTCATTTATTTCATTAACATTCCATCTCGGTGAGTCATTATTCATTTTCGATGTCACTTTTGTTATATCGTGGCATTCCGGGTCATACTGGCGTGCCGGTTGGTATGTGTTGGATTTTCATGTCGGGCACATTATAGTCGTGTGTTGGTTGGTGGCCTCACATTGGACTGTGCACACGTTTCATATTGTCTCTTTAGACTGATTAGGTACAATAACACTCGTGTATTCGATCTATAATGGTTGGTGTATTGTGCAATTACACATTTCCATCCAGGGCTTATTGTGGTGCCATTTCATTTGAGCCGCATCGCTAGTTGATTCATATAGCATGTTTGATTGCGTATGTTTCGACAGGATATTTCATAACTTGGATATAATCATGATTGTGTATTTTCAACTCTTGAGGATTGTTGTTACGTATCGACCCGTTTGGGGATTTTGTTTTTCGTGCGGGCAAGGCAAAGGCACGGGGAGAACACGCTGACGTCGAGGAGTCAGTGATACTAGAAAGGGGCCCGATCTGTCAAATTGTTCGATCATTTATGTTTCCTTTATTTATTCCGCTGCAGACATTCTGTTTGAATACTCGTTTCATTCAGTGTTGTGTATTTTATCGTCACATAAGATACACATGTATTCTATTTTATCCTGGGTGTGTTGTATGAAACTCCTCATCGGAGTAATTAATGTTGTAATGTGGTTCGGTACTGCATTCACCCTGTGTAATTCATTCATTTTCATCCGCCTGGTGGGTCCCAGTCGGGGGTCCACGGAACTGTAATATCCGCCTAGTTTGGGGTGTTACAGTCAGTGCCCCAACCCTCTGAATTTTGAAGAATAGATAGCTTTCATCATGCAGAGGTTCAGTAATTTCATGAAGAACTATTCCAAGTACAAGAAGAATTACAAGCAACCCAAGGAGGAACCAGAAGGCTGGCAACTAGAAGGTGGAATGCTACAACTGCCACAAAATAGGACACATCCAGTTTGACTATCCATAACTCAAGAAGGATGAAGGCAAGAAAGGTATGGGTAGAAAGGAGGACAAAAGGAAAGCTTTCATTGGAGAAGACCAATAAAGAGTATAATCTAGTAGTGGATTCTTCTCTAATGAAGATGAAGACTATAACTATCTGATGGCCAACCTAGCTGATGAAGAGGTAACATTTAAACCCTCAATTTCATATAATGACAGCTCAGACATGTGTCAAGATATTGACTTACATGAATCTGTCAATCAGCTCCTCAAAAGATTTTGAAATCTCAAAATCAGCTCACCGAATTATTACAGCTAAGAATGCACAGCTGAAGAATGAGAAAGTCCAGCTCAAAAATAATTTTGACAAACTCAGCTAAGAGTCAGCAAAATTTAAAAACATTATAGAATAATTTGAAAAACAAGCTGAAAATAAATTCAAAAACTCAGCTGAGAATACCACAACTGAGGTTCATAAGTTGACTGTCTTAAATAGTGAAAAATCACCTGCACTTGCTCATGTCAAAACTGATCTATCTAAGTTGAAACAGCTAAATAGTACACAAGCTAAGGAGATATCATCTCTGAAAGCATCTATAACTCTTGATGGTTTGTGTATGAACAAGAGGCCGCTTTATTTAAGATCAGGCCTTGGATATGACCCCAACACAACCTATAGTTCAAAAACCACTTTTGTCAAGGGAGAAACTAATGTCCCGACTACGGAGCCTATAAACAAACCCGTATTTCAAAATAGGTAGTAGCCCAGTCAAAAGTTTAGGCAGCAGGCAAGGTTTACAAGGCAGCTACCTAGATAGGAGACTAGGCAATGGCCAAGGCAGAACTAGCAGTCAAAACATTATGCAAATTATTACCAAAGACTCCCCAAAAACATATTTCAAAATGGGAGAGGTAAGTGGAAACCTCAATGGTATCCAAACTTTCAAAAGGAACAGTTGTGGAGACCCCAAATATTTTACAAATGGTCTCATCTAAGATTGATGAATGGCCCACACTACAAATATTATGAGGCATATCCAGTATACAATGCTAACCAGGGATATAGACCTAGACAGAACACACCTTATAGGGGTAATCAACATAATTTTTATAAGCCAAGGAGAATCCAATTCTCCAGGAAGCCTACAAACCCCAAAGGACCCACACAAATTTGGGTATCTAAATCTCTGCTTGTTTGATTGCAGAAAAGGTGGAAGGACTACTACCATGTCACCTCAAGTTCAACAGGTGGGGGTGAAGAATGGTTTGTAGATTCTGGATGCTCAAGTCACATGACAGGGAATAAGAAGGTGCTCTCAAACTACATCAAATAAAGAGGTCCAGATGTAACCTTTGGAGATAGCTCTCGAGGTCAGACAAAAGGATTTGGGGAACTGCACAGAGGAAACATAACCATATCTAAAGTACATTATGTCAAAGTGCTCAAATACAACCTGTTGAGCATAAGTCAATTCTGTGATGAAAAGAACCTAGTAGTCTTCACTATTTTGAAATGCATGGTGATTGATATCCTATCTGGAGAAGTGAAGCTACAAGGATTCAGAAGAAGAGATGTTTACATGATATATTGGAATACAGGTACTCCAAACACTTGTTTCATATCAAAAACAATTGCTGAGAATAGATGGCTATGGCATAAAAGATTATGCCATCTGAATTTTAAGGGCATCAACAAAATTATCTCTCAAAAGCTGGTAAGAGGACTTCCAGAAGAAGTATTCAAGAAAGAAGCCATCTGTGATGCATGTCAGAAGGGAAAGCAAACCAGGGCAACTTTCAAACCAGTTCAGTCTACCACTCTCACCACTAGAGTCTTAGATCTAATTCATATGGATCTCTTTGGCCCCATAAAGCCACGGACATTGAGTGGAAGGAAGCATGCCTTAGTAGTAGTGGATGACTACTAAAGATTTACATGGGTTGTTTTTCTCTATAAAAAGAGTGAAACATTAACAAAGCTACCTGAACTGCTGAGGAAGATTCAGAATGATAAATCAGTATCCATTATAAACATCATATCAGACAGAGGTGGAGAATTTCTCAACAAGGCAATCACTGGATATAGTGATCAAAATGGAATCCAGCATGAAGTCTCTGCCGCAATAACACCACAGCAAAATGGTGTTGCTGAAAGAAGAAACAAACCTTGAAGGAGGCTGCCAGGTCAATGATTGCAGAAGCTGACCTGCCAAAGAGGTTCTTGGCTTAAGATATCAACACAGCATGCCATACTCAAAACACGAGTATCATAGTAGGGAGACATGGCAAAACTCCCTATGAGGTTTGGAATGGTAGAACACCAACTATTGCATACTTTCATATATTTGGTTGTAAGTGTTTCATCAAAAACAATGGTAAAACCCAACTGAATGCCTTTGATGCTAAAACTGATGATGGTATATTTATGGGATACTCACAAATAAGCAAGGCATACAGAGTTTTTAACAAAAGAACATTAGTTGTGAAAGAAACACCCCATGTTGTGTTTGATGAGTCCACTGTTGAGTACAGGAAACAGGTGGAATCAATTGAGAAAAAGCTCAAATCCGCCACCCTAGAAGAAATTATCATCCATGACACATGAATGATTGGACTCATCTGAAGACCCAACTGCAGATCAACCAGAAGACCCAACTGCAGATCAGTCTGAAGACCCAATTATAGATCAGATAGGATCTCCAACCGTACCTGTTCCAGCTGCAGCTGACAAAGACACACATGCAGAGCGTACAGGATCCCCATATGCAGATGACAAGACCGCAGTTGAACCAAGATGATGCAGTTCAAGAAGGCCAGAACCAAGATGATGCAGAGAGAGACGAAGTTCATATAAGAAAATCAATAGGGGGAACATACCCTGAAGATGATATACCCAAATGGCTCAGAGATCATCCGATCCAACAAATCATTGGAAACCTAACTGATGAAGTCAAAACCAGGTAAGCTACTGAACCAGCAGGAATGACTATGTTCCCATGTTTCATGTCTTAGATGGAACCCAAAACAACTGAACAGGCCCTGGATGACTACTCATGGATAATTGCAATGCAATAAGAGCTCAACCAAATGGAGAGCAAAAATTTCTGGGAACTAACAGACAGACCAGATAACAAGAAAGTCATAGGCACCAAGTGGGTGTATAAAAACAAATGTGATGAAGATGAAGCTGTTCTTAGGAATAAAGCCACACTCGTTGCAAAAGGATATGCTAAATGTGAAGGAATATATTGATGAAAAATAAGCACCTGTAGCAAGATTAGAAGCTATCAGACTATTCCTTACATATGTAGCATTCAAGGATTTTGAAGTTTATCAAATGGACGTAAAAAGTGAATTTCTCAATGAGTACTAGAATAAGAAGTCTATGTGGAGCAACCTCACAGATTTGCTAAAGGAGACAAAGTATACAAGCTTTTGAAAGCTCTATATAGACTCCAGCAGGCACCAAGAGCATGGTATGAGACACTATCTATGTTTCTGGAGAAGAATGGATTCAGCAAATGAAGGGTGGACAAGACACTCTTCAGAGTTGAACATGAAGACCACATATTACTTGTCCAAATATATGTGGATGACATCATATTTGGCTCAACCAACCCTGAGCTATGTGAAAAATTCTCGAGTCTCATGCAAGGATAATTTGAGATGAGTACTAAATATCTTTCTTGGTTTACAAGTCAAACCAGTTGACAATGGAATCTTCATCAACCAATCAAAGTATACAAGGGACTTAATTAAAAGATTTGGCATGGACTCAGTCAAATCACTAAGAGTTCCCATGAGCACATCCCTACACCTTGATGCGGATGAAGGGGGTATTCCAGTTGTAATACCCGAGATCTTTGCTACGGTTTTGTTGAGTTTTTCTGCGGTTTATCAGATTGTTGTTGTCCATGTCTTTGGAATCTTGTGCCATGTTTGGGCATGCCATGGTGGGACATGTGTTTGGTTGCGATTTAGATCGTTGTGTGAGGTTTTGGTTCATTTGTGGTGTTGCGCGCGCTATCGCTTGTGGTGTTGCGCGTGCTATATTGTCACAGTTAGCACACGCTACTGGGTGGGTAGCGCACGCTAATCGGTAGTTTGGAGGTAGTCCAGGAGCTACTGGACTGGGAACGGAGTCTCGTTTGTAACACCCCCAAAACCGCATGGGAATATTACACGCCGTAGACCCTTTCCACAAGGATCTACCAGGCTAAACATCCATAAACAACCAAATGCTTGCCCGGCCAGGGTCAAACAATATAATAATACATACCGTTAAAGTCACTTACACATAAACACACGGACCGATGAGGTCACACAACTCTATCAACAGAACTGACTAACAACATTACCCACACAGGGGTCGAAACACAATACAGCGGAAGACTAAATCAACTCTAATAATACAACCAAACTCTACCAACTCTCGACTCTTGATTAGTATCGCAGCTCGTCATCCTCTTGTGCCAATCCTGTAACTGCTCCCTAAATCTGCATGTACCTGGACGCAAAACAGACATCCACCCCCCGATTACTCGGGGGTTAGTAAAACTCCACTGTTTTACTAGTGCAAGTATCAAATCATACGAAATATAACAAGCAAGTAATAATCGTGAATCAAATATAATGATCAAGTATCAAAATATCCCCGGGAGGTTTTCACAAGGAAATACAAGCTATGAAGCATTCGAAAATAAGATTATCATCTCGGGAATTTTTAGAATTTCAAAACCTTTCGAAAATCTTAGGGTCTTAACCCAAATCTCAAAATTGTATTTCAACAATTTACGGTACGAAAACATCTCCATAAATCTCATGGGGATCGTCCCAACATTCTTTTCTTAAAGCTTTCTTACAAAGAGTTTGATTTACAAAACATGATTCGTGACACCGTGATCCCCTGTCACGTGTCTCCGTAGGTTCAATAACCCGCACGGACTTAACCAATCACAACAATCACAACAATCAATCATGCTCATGACTCCGTGATCGCTTGCCACGAGTCTCCGTAGGTTCAACAACCCACATGGATTGAGCAAACACAACAATCACAACAATCAATCATGCTCATGACTCCGTGATCGCTTGCCACGAGTCTCCGTAGGTTCAACAACCCACACGGATTGAGCAAACGCAACAATCACAACAAAGAGTCCCGACACCGTAGTCCACTGCCACGTGTCACCGTAAGCCCCGTCGAGCCCGCACGGTTGGACATACTGTGATCCCATGGACCTGTGCCATGAATCATCGTAGGCCTCGTCAGACCCGCACGATTGGACCTCAGCACCACACACTAAGTTCTGATCCCATGGACCTGTGCCATGAATCCTCGTAGGCCCCGTCGAACCCGCACGAGTGAACTTAGCATTCCAGCACACCACATTCACATTCACATTACATGCGATAATGAGCACAGTTAGTCAATCACGTTGATCACCACAAAATCGTACATCATACGCACATAACACAATCTCAATACTCTCAAAAATACTATCATCAATCAACATATCGCACGTTTGGTACACGATACATTGCACAACCAAGTGCACAACCATCCATATGTACGTCGCAATCCTGCACAAATGGCACAACACCTAACATGTATACCAACATAGCACTATTATCACAAAGCCTTCAAATTACGGAATACACAACCGATTCAAACGGAACATATTTACGAAGGCAAGCAAAATCATCATAAATATCATACGTGATTACTAGTCGCAAGATACAAGTCGTATAGTAAGATACTTGCCTTACTAACCGCTACCGAATGCTCCGAAGAACACGGTTCGACCGGGAAGCTCGGATCCCAAAGAAGGCAACGAATGGAAGGGTTCCGACTCGAGTTCTTCACAAGAATTCGTTCCTAAGTCACAACGATATCAATTCAATCACAATTCTACGAAAACGTATGGAACTTCCCAAGTTCTACTCATTGAAGCATTTTATCGGACACCTTGAGGGCATAGTCCAATTCAATCGATTATTCAAGGTAATACTCAAATTCGTTCCACAAAACTTCAGGGGTAATGAATGATTTCGAGTATACAACCATGTTCTAACAATAATCTAAACTAAAACGAATCAAATCGGCCAAAACATCAAGAAACCTCAAATATTCCCAAAACCAAGAGTTTAGGTGTTCTTACCTTCGATCCGGGTGGAAGATGATGTTAATCCATGAATCAAACTTCCAAAACGTGTTGTTCTATGATTCTCTTACTCAAATCCATCCACTTATGCTGAAGAAATCGCGAAGGAACGAAGGAAAAAATGAGAAATGGCGGATGACTCGGTCAGGCCATTAAATAGGGTGATGCACTTGCGTGTGCAGCGGCACTGAGACAAGTGTGCCGCGGCCCACGGCCAAGAAAACTACCCAGCACTGGCTTAGTGCCGCGGCACAGCGGAAGTGTGCCGCGGCACACGGTACAGTCCACTCCAACACCAAAAAGGCACATCGTGCAGTCTTAGCTATTTCGACCATAACTCCTTCGTCCGGACTCCGATTGACTCACCGTTTGAACCATTGGAAAGCAAACTTGATGCTTTATAATATTGCAAAGATTCAGAATTTTTGGAGTTCCCAAGAATTTATGGTGATTTTTACAAAGCCGAACTCATACTTAGAAAAGTCGTTTAGTAACCCTGAACTCAACAAAACGACACCGAAACCCGAACATGAATACGAACCGAAGATACGGTTACGAAGTACTCACAAAGACGAATCTAAGAGCTAGTTGAACACACGATTCCGACCACCCGAAGGCTCGAAATTCGACAACGGAAGGTAATTACCCCAAACTTTGGGAAATTACGAAAATGGCCCAAATGCCCGAAAATCACCATACGATAACGAATAATCAAACCGAAGCTCACAACACGTATAACAACGTTAAATGAACTTACGAAAAACCCCAAACGATAGTTTCGAACGAGATTCGCAAGAACCGAACTCAAGCGCGGAAAAGTCGCTAAAAAGCACGGAACTCAAAAAAGCAGCACCGAAACGATCTCGGATGTCGAAAAGTGCAGAATTAATCATTCTCATAATGATGGAACGGTCATGAGCGAGTCGTCAAAACGGACTTTCGCCGAAAAAGAATAAATTACCGGAAATCGAAATTACGGGTATTACATTCTACCCCCCTTAAAAGAAGTTTCGTCCCGAAACTTAAACCAAGTAGGTAGAAGCGATATCCCTGCCAGGACAACTCGACGAGATACACAAAACCGAAAACTCACGCCCAACGGCGAAACGCTGCAAGAAACGCAAGGAGACATACGGCGTGAATACACGCTCCACGACGACCAACACAACGCCACCGACAATGATTCAAAGCAATAACAAGCAATTAACGACGCATCACATACCACATCATATGCACACATTTAGTCAAAGAAACGTACGCGACAACAAGTTGCACCCGACTAAAACGGCTATGCGATAGAAACAAATAGAGTATTACGATAGAAATCATTCCGATTCTCATCAACAAGAAAATATCTGACGTCAAAATACAAACAATTCAAGATAACGGAAAACGAAGGTACCGGATATTACATTCTATCTCATAAAAAAATAAGTTTCGTCCCGAAACTTAAAATAAAACATCAGGGTAGACTACAAACAAAACCAAAAAGTTCACACAACAAATATCAATCTGTACTCGAATTACAACACAAATACAACACGCAACTATGCTATTGGGCACCACTGATCTCTCCACGCGTAGGGGCGGGATCTCGGCTCCCGAACATCTCAACGACGGTCTTGCAGTGTACCACCTGATGTCCCACATGTCCACATTTGAAACAGTTAACTTGGGGCGAGCGACAATTCTTACGAGTATGGCCCACACGGCTACAATTGAAACATAATTTCACGCCGCTTGTCTTACTCGGCTCGTGAGTAGGATTCTTAGACTGGTCAACCGAACGAGGAGTGCTCCCAGAAGGAAACTGTGAAGTAACAGGCTCACGGATCTCACTTCTCTGGCCTCTTGAAAAGTTACTCGAGGTCTTCTGTCTCTTACTCTCTGAACCAGATTCCGATACCGAAACGGCCATCTCAATGGCTAAAGCTCGGTCCTGATATTCCTTCAGGGTGGTACACATGAACAGAGCCATACTCTCACGGATATGGGGTTTCATGCGCATATTGAAGTATCGGACCTTGTCTGCTTCACTTCTCACTTGATCACGAACATAAGCCAACTGTCGATTAAAATCGACTATGGCCTGGGATATCGACACATCCTGGGGCGCAGCTAAGAAAAACTCAACGAGCCTGCGTTCACGAATAGGCAACGGGCAATACTCTGCCTCCATGGCGGTCTTAAACTCAGCCCATGTAGGTGTGCGATCGGCAGGCACTACAGCCTGCCACTAGTCTGCAGCTTCTTTGTCAAGCAAGTACTGAGCAATGGGTACCCTCTTCTCATCCGGACAAGCTACAACATCAAATGTTCTGTCCAACTGGAAGAGCCAGCCTTCCCAACCTAACGAGTCAGATGAACCCACAAAACGGGGCGGCTGCATCCTCATCACATCTCGAATCCACTTACTAGCCCCGTTATCCCCATCCGGGTTCTCATTCTGATGTACGGACTGATTCATCTGCACTAACTGATCAACCACCTGACGAAGGATGGTGGCGGCGCCAATGTCAACATTAACGCTAGTCGAATGTCCCTGATCTGTACTGAGCTGATCGGTACTCGGCAAGGAGGGAGTCGCCCTCTCACACTCTTGATCACGACCACGACTACGACCACGTCCTCGGCCACGACCTCTCGGCATACTGAACGGACGACCAAACAGAATAACGCAACCATACACGTCACAACGTCCACATAGGACGATAATAGCAGCACGATAAAGCATCAACTCCAAGTCATCACACATGTGCATGAACTAACACTGTAATTTAAGAACTTCATTCAAAAATAATTCGCACAGTCACATCAACAGAGGTGTTTGGATTTTACCCAACCAAACACAGTCAAAACCACACACGTATCGTAGGGATCAAACACTCGCAGCAAAAAAAAAAAAAAAATAAAATATTTCCGGGGTATTATTCAAATGATAAATTTTTTTAAAATTCTCAAGTTTGAAAAATTTGGTGAAATGAAATTTTTTTGAAAACACTTTTAATACCCCGATCGTCCAATCAAAACCATGTATCTCAACATTTAGAAAACACTGAAACATTCTCCGGTGAGCACAACAACACCACAAACTTATCACAACCACTTGCCCCAACACGTGGACATATGAAGTTCAAAATTCCAAAAACCAAAAATCGTTCTGCAAAATAAAAAAAAAGATTTTCAAAATCCTTTAGTTCATAACCAAGTCGACGGTAATATTTTACAATGTCCGAAGTACTTCAAAACACATTTTTCAAATACCGTCTGATCGTGTCATTTGAAAATACACGGCCCATTTGTCAAAGTTTAACAAATTTTAAAAATCCACATAAACCGTGGTTTGACCGCACCACCAAAATATTTTTCAAAAATCGATTTCTACAAAATTCTCAAACTGCTACAGAATATATTCTCAAACTGGACAAAAATTACAACATTCCAAAAATAGTCGAATTTAAAACCACATACACAAATGGCAACCACGGTCGCCAATTCGATCAAATGCATCTCGTGGTCTCAAGTTTAAACGCACAGCAAGATCATTCATCGGAGTTTCTCACAAACTCTACCGTTGATATCTTCACAGAACCCATCAAGGTTTACAACCTTCACACCATACCACCCCACGCGGTGGTTCAAAAGTAAAACAACAATACGCTCAGCTATACTCATACCATGTGCCACAAGTATTAAACACGACTACATCACACAATGCTGTGTAAACAAAATCATGCACCGCAATTAACTCACTAAGATAAAATCGAGATACACAGGTATTACGCATAAAGGAGGATACTTACGTCCACAGGCCGCACGGAGATGATGGTTGCCCACGATACTAATCTCATCCGACAACATATCCGACACGTTGTGACTACGCACAACTCAACTTGTCACCTGACGACTCGAACGACAAGACAACACGTTACACGACAAACCACGACTCAACTCGACCCGACAGCCTAGGTTTCCGCAACCTAAGCTCTGATACCATAAATGTAACACCCCCAAAACCGCATGGGAATATTACACGCCGTAAACCCTTTCCACAAGGATCTACCAGGCTAAACATCCATAAACAACCAAATGCTTGCCCGGCCAGGGTCAAACAATATAATAATACATACCGTTAAAGTCACTTACACATAAACACACGGACCGATGAGGTCACACAACTCTATCAACAGAACTGACTAACAACATTACCCACACAGGGGTCGAAACACAATACAGCGGAAGACTGAATCAACTCTAATAATACAACCAAACTCTACCAACTCTCGACTCTTGATTAGTATCGCAGCTCGTCATCCTCTTGTGCCAATCCTGTGACTGCTCCCTAAATCTGCATGTACCTGGACGCAAAACAGACATCCACCCCCCGATTACTCGGGGGTTAGTAAAACTCCACTGTTTTACTAGTGCAAGTATCAAATCATACGAAATATAACAAGCAAGTAATAATCGTGAATCAAATATAATGATCAAGTATCAAAATATCCCCGGGAGGTTTTCACAAGGAAATACAAGCTATGAAGCATTCGAAAATAAGATTATCATCTCGGGAATTTTTAGAATTTCAAAACCTTTCGAAAATCTTAGGGTCTTAACCCAAATCTCAAAATTGTATTTCAACAATTTACGGTACGAAAACATCTCCATAAATCTCATGGGGCTCGTCCCAACATTATTTTCTTAAAGCTTTCTTACAAAGAGTTTGATTTACAAAACATGATTCGTGACACCGTGATCCCCTGTCACGTGTCTCCGTAGGTTCAATAACCCGCACGGACTTAACCAATCACAACAATCACAACAATCAATCATGCTCATGACTCCGTGATCGCTTGCTACGAGTCTCCGTAGGTTCAACAACCCACACGGATTGAGCAAACACAACAATCACAACAATCAATCATGCTCATGACTCCGTGATCGCTTGCCACAAGTCTCCGTAGGTTCAACAACCCACACGGATTGAGCAAACGCAACAATCACAACAAAGAGTCCCGACACCGTAGTCCACTGCCACGTGTCACCGTAAGCCCCGTCGAGCCCGCACGGTTGGACGTACTGTAATCCCATGGACCTGTGCTATGAATCATCTGTTGGGATTCGGTGCCTAAAACGAAGGCCCAGCGGAAGCGGTAAAACAAAAATTAATTCGATCCGAATCCCTACGAGGATCGATCGAGCTACGTATATACGAATATATAAACAAAAGCAAGAGTCGTAAGAAACTAACCCTCGAAGTCCGTTGATTAAATGGTAACCTTCTCTTGAGCTATTCCCCAAGCTCTTGAACGATCCAACGCCGAAAGCACCGCGTCTCTACTTGCCACGCGCCGGAAAAACGAACGGAATGACAACACCTTGCTATCCTCTGAGGATACGGCTAGAGCTAGGTGATGAAGCTTGCAATATGAGATTATCACACTCTAAGTGTATAACTCACAACTCTCAATAAATCTCTTGAAATTTCTCAAAGAAAACCAAGAAGAAATGAAGAACAAGAAGAAGACTTGAGAAATGAATTCAAAATTCTTTTTCTCTCTCTCTCTCTCTCTTCATACGTGAGAAATGAATAATGAATCATTTGAGAGATGATGTCTTCTACTTTTATTCTATTCCCACCCAAGATAACAACTCATCCCACTACAACACTTGCCCCACAAGTCTTAATCATCCATTAAAGAATGGAACAAGAAACAAAAGGAAGCAAGGTGGAAAGAGGGAGGGGGGGCCAAGATGAAATTCGGACGAGTTTGGTTCGTTTCGGACTCCCGCGAGTCCAAACAGATAAACTCCGATTCCAAATCGATGTATTTATATCGATTAATTAATCCAATTAATTAAACATATCAAATACATTATAACATAATTAATTTCTCCAAGAAATAATTATATCCATGAATTAAATTAATCACCCGGTGATATATTTAATTCATTAGGCCGTAAATCAATTTATCCAATAAATCGATTTAGACATCTAATGTCCTAAATTTAGATATCCAATATCTAATATTCATAATGAGAGAATTAGCTTGATTCATTCCGTTGTCAATCCTATTGCGCGACTCGGTAGGTCCGTCTCAGTCAGCAATGGGAGGAACCAAAGAGTAGTAGCACCACCTAGCCAGCCTGGCGGCCTACACTATACCCCAATCGAGAACGAATGATTGGGATCATTCAAGAACCATTCTGTCGTGAATACCAGTATACGTATAAACCCTTCTTTCAAATGTCCCGATCAAGTTATAGGGTCACGGTCAGTCAAACCCTATCAGTACTTGACGCTATGCATGCATTAATGCAAATCGAGATCATCGAGTGCCGTGTATCTAATACAACTAGCTCCAATGCTTTGGCCAAAGACTTATGATCTCATCGCCAATAACCGCATAGGACATATAACCCGCTCACTAATGGGAGAAAGAATTCTATCTTGGTATTCGGTAGGACTGCTACTTGCCGTCAAGATGCACGTCGAGGTTGACCCCGCCTTAGGTTTACAGGGTCGAACTACTCTAATGAAAATCTTGACGTCACAAGCACATCCCTACTAAATCCTCAAGTCGAAGGTTCACGAATACCTATCACAACCTTTCGATTCCGTCATTGACTGTCCCGGAGTGAAATCCGTGTGACGAATCGAGGGTGAGTCGGTTCGAGTATACTAATCTAATTAGCATACCTATAACGTGTGCTCCCACTAACCATTAGTGTTCGACAGGCACTGTCCATGTCAAAGAACACGTCATACAAGTCTGTTGTTGCCCAAAATATTTATCCGAAGATTAATACTGCTGGATGACGGACAACAAACAAATGCGAGAACACTTCCGAGAGAAGATAAATAAAACAAGATTTGCCGGGTTTGTTAGGCCCGGGCTTGAATGCTCTCGCGAGATGTTATTAATACAAATATTCGTGGATACAAGTATTAATGAGAGAAATCTAAATACAATGAGTGTAAAAAGACTCTGTTAATCCGGCTCTTGAGCGAAGCTTGGTGTTCTTCGTCCCGCCGGTAATCTGCTCGAGGAGAAAAGGCCGGGAGAAGTAAGACCGAAAGAAAGCTGTTGCCAAGAGTTGGATGTTAGCCAAGTGCTAGTATATTGTTTCTGTAAGGTGTGCTTGAATCGTGAGGTTGCAGAGTGTTTAGAGAGTCAAAATCTCTGTCTCGTGCAGAAGAGTTTCGGTCCCTTTACAAGTGCCTGCTGCCTTGTATATATAGAGGCTGAGGGGCCCTATCCCCTAGTGGGCGATCGCCTTTCGGCATTTAATGTAACGGGGCGATCGTCCTAAAGGGCACGTGGGCTGCCTGCCAAAAGTCCAAAGCTACAGCTGGTGGCCAGCCGTGCGGTCCAATGAGGATCCAGCACGCGTCCGGAAGCACTGTCACAGGAGGTCCCACTTAGCTACTTTCGGCGGACTTTGTCAGGGTAGGTGACAGGCTGTAGTCACATGTCTTGTCCGCCAACTCCTTTCGCAGGTCTGGGCCATGCTGGTAGGTGAGGTAGGTGACAAGTTTGTCAGCGCCTTTTGTGGGTCTGCGCGTGGGGTCAGTCCCGTTGCTCGGCCTTGGCCGACTGGATGGCCATCGGCCAGTTACTGAAGGTTGGCAAAGGTCGGTCACCAAGGGTCGATCGGCAGATGCCCAGAGAGGTCGGTCACCAAGGGTCGATCGGCAGATGCCCAGAGAGGTCGGTCACCAAGGGTCGATCGGCAGATACCGAGAGAGGATCGTCCGCTAGTCGATCGCCAGGAGTCGGTCGCCGAGTGCCGAGTGATGATCGTATCTGAGGTCGATCGCTCGGTACCGGGACTTGTCCTGGGACCTTCCTTTGGCCGATTTAGCTGGTCCGCTGGGTTGAGGCTTGGTCGCCAGTCATTGCTCGGCAGATCTGCCTTGGCCGCTCGGCAGTAAGTCGGTCGCTCGGCCTCGGAGGCGATCGCCGGTCGGAAGGTGTTAAATCTTGACACAACAATTGCCCCCCAGCTTGCTCCTATGTTGAAGACATGGGGCGAGGTGGCTCTTGCTGGTGATCGCGTCTGGATGAGGACGGGCGACCTTGCTGAGCCGACTTAGGACTCGGACTTGGGCTATCATAGTCGATTGGCTTAGCTATCTTTCGGTCTTGTACCTGCAAAAAACAACATTGGCCGATCCCCCATGGAAACTTGGTGGTTTCGCTTGCTAGAGGAATCGTGCACAGTCGCGGAGATCGATGGACCGACCCCATGACCGTGTCTTGGTGCGCGAAGACAATGAGTGCCTCGTGACTCACTTTATTATGAGGGTCCTCTGTTAGGCTGCGCCTCGCCTTGTTTTTAAACGAAAGGCGTGCGGTCTCGGTCTAGAGGAGTCCTTGCGCGGGGCAGCGTCGTATGAATCAACTCCACGCCCGCGGCTTGTTAGCTCTGCTTCCACCTCGGCCAGCCATGGAGATGGCCGACCTCGACGGTGTACGTTGAGACGGGGTTGTGGCACGTCGCATTGTCCGGGTTCACCATGTCAGATGATGAGCCTTTGAGGGCGAGCGATCGTGTCCACTGATTAATGTTGGAGAGCCCTCAGACTACGCCGGCCTCGTATTTAAACGAAGGGCGGGCGATCTTGGCCAAAAGGGACCTTGCATGGCAAGGCAGTTCCATCGATCGCTGGGACCATGGCTTTATGATGTGCGGTGGAGGCGATCTTATGCCTTAGTCCGTCATGTTATATGCTGGACTGTAGATGGCGATCGTGTCCTCCGAACTGCGGATGATGTAGCGTGATGATCGGCGATCGGCTGGAAGACTGGCGATCGTCGCTCGGCTGCCGATCGCTTTATTCGTAGGTCGATATTGGCGATCGGGCGGGAGATCGTCGTTCGGGTGCCGATCGCGCTGCTCACAGGCTAAGAAGAAACCTTTGCCTAGCCAGAAAATCTGCGGCTCTTGCCCGGAAGGCTGCGTAGGTCGTAGGTTGGGTCTTCGTAAGATGCCTGAACATAGGCGAAAAACCCTGAAAACCTCCTAGGACCGCGTAGAGGGCGGTCTCATCGCTTATGGGCTCGCCATTGAGGATGATTACGTCCACCCGGTCGATGTAGTCCGAGTCGGACTCTTCTTCTCCCTGCTTGATTTGCATCATGCCAAGGGGACCTTCGGGCCGGACGACCCTGGTGGCGAAGTACTCAGTGAAGCCGTGCGCCAGCTCGTTAAAGGAGCCAATGGACCGAGGTGGCAATGAAGTGTACCACCGGTGGGCGAGGTCGTCCAGCGTCAGAGGGAACATTCGGCATCTGGTCGCGTCAGATGCCCCGCACCCAGTCATGTAGATGTTGAACTTCCTCAGGTGCACTTGGGGGTCCGATCGCCCCTCGTACACGGGTGCTAGCGGGGGAGCGATCCTGTGCTGCACGGGGGCGAGCTCGATGTCGATCGCGAGCGGCTCTCTTGGCCCGGCGATCGTCTTCTTGGCGCCTGCCCTGGATTCCAGGAGCGCCTTCATGTCGTTAAGTTGACATTGCATTGCAGCCATCGCCGTGGCTTGGTCGCTTGCCGATCGGCTTTGGGAGCAGGAGCCGAGGCGATCGTGTACCGATCTCCGGGCTCCGCTGCCGCCGACCTCGGCAATTCGGCGAGGGGGAGCCAGACGGCTAGGCTGCCTTCTGGGAGTCGGGTAGGCCGAGCTCCTGGTGACGGACTCAAACTCCGTCGTCTCGTAGCCGGGCCGATCGCCCGGTCGCCATGTCGGGTCACTGCCCAGGCGATCGAAGACAGAGGTGCCCCGGCTGCCGAGCGCCTCTTCTTGCGGGCGAAAGCCTCCTGGCGATTGCTCGGCCAGTAGTGCCTTGAGCTTCCGCTTGATCTTCCGGCGAGAGACCGGGGCGGCGGTAGCTGGAGGCGCGTCGAGAGCACTCCGTCGCTCCTGTAGGACGGCCAGGGCCCCTTCGATCTGTTCCTTGGTTCGGAAACGATCGAGCGAGAGGCTTGGGCCGCCGTCCAGGGACGGGATCGAGCGTCTCTGACCGCGGCGGCTACCTTCCACCATCGGCTGCGGCTCGGACCGCGACGGAACAGGGGGTCTGGCCGGCTGGCCAGCGGCTTTCTTCGACGCGGATGCGGAAGACATGATTTCTGAAGGATTTCTTTTGAAGTGCAGTGAGTGTCACTTCAAATATCTGCCCCGAGAACCGTGAGTGTTCTTCGGGACGGTAGGTGTAAAAAATCGAGGGTTGAATCCCCTTCCTCTAGCGCCAATTGTTGTTGCCCAAAATATTTATCCGAAGATTAATACTGCTGGATGACGGACAACAAACAAATGCGAGAACACTTCCGAGAGAAGATAAATAAAAAAAGATTTGCCGGGTTTGTTAGGCCCGGGCTTGAATGCTCTCGCGAGATGTTATTAATACAAATATTCGTGGATACAAGTATTAATGAGAGAAATCTAAATACAATGAGTGTAAAAAGACTCTGTTAATCCGGCTCTTGAGCGAAGCTTGGTGTTCTTCGTCCCGCCGGTAATCTGCTCGAGGAGAAAAGGCCGGGAGAAGTAAGACCGAAAGAAAGCTGTTGCCAAGAGTTGGATGTTAGCCAAGTGCTAGTATATTGTTTCTGTAAGGTGTGCTTGAATCGTGAGGTTGCAGAGTGTTTAGAGAGTCAAAATCTCTGTCTCGTGCAGAAGAGTTTCGGTCCCTTTACAAGTGCCTGCTGCCTTGTATATATAGAGGCTGAGGGGCCCTGTCCCCTAGTGGGCGATTGCCTTTCGGCATTTAATGTAACGGGGCGATCGTCCTAAAGGGCACGTGGGCTGCGTGCCAAAAGTCCAAAGCTACAGCTGGTGGCCAGCCGTGCGGTCCAATGAGGATCCAGCACGCGTCCGGAAGCACTGTCACAGGAGGTACCACTTAGCTACTTTCGGCGGACTTTGTCAGGGTAGGTGACAGGCTGTAGTCACATGTCTTGTCCGCCAACTCCTTTCGCAGGTCTGGGCCATGCTGGTAGGTGAGGTAGGTGACAAGTTTGTTAGCGCCTTTTGTGGGTCTGCGCGTGGGGTCAGTCCCGTTGCTCGGCCTTGGCCGACTGGATGGCCATCGGCCAGTGACTGAAGGTTGGCAAAGGTCGGTCACCAAGGGTCGATCGGCAGATGCCCAGAGAGGTCGGTCACCAAGGGTCGATCGGTAGATGCCCAGAGAGGTCGGTCACCAAGGGTCGATCGGCAGATACCGAGAGAGGATCGTCCGCTAGTCGATCGCCAGGAGTCGGTCGCCGAGTGCCGAGTGATGATCGTATCTGAGGTCGATCGCTCGGTACCGGGACTTGTCCTGGGACCTTCCTTTGGCCGATTTAGCTGGTCCGCTGGGTTGAGGCTTGGTCGCCTGGTCGCTGCTCGGCAGATCTGCCTTGGCCGCTCGGCAGTAAGTCGGTCGCTCGGCCTCGGAGGCGATCGCCGGTCGGAAGGTGTTAAATCTTGACACAACAAAGTCTTTACATAAACTTAACGCCCAGTCAAGTTTCATCGACTTGCGAACGATTAAGTATTTGAGCTATAAACCTTTCCAGTGCCGACCCCCTTATCCAATAAGGAGTGGAACGTTTTGCTCTCAAATACACGGACTAGTTTCTATATGTTTATTTACGAGTTAGGAATGCCAGTAACTACCAGTAAATAAAGAAACAATCATTTGCCTTATATAAATGGTTTACATAATTACAAGTACAATGCCCTCACTCAACAACCTCTGAGTGGCATTCGAGGGCATACTCCTAACAATCTCCCACTTGCACTCAATGCCACACACTATGGTATCTAATACCCATGTTCTCCAGATGACGCTCCAAGCTAGTCTGAGATAGTGGCTTAGTCGAGAGATCGGCGACGTTGTCGGCCGAGTCTACTCTATGCAAGACAATGTATCCCTTGCGAACAAATTCTCTTACGAGATGATACTTCCTCTCAATATGTTTGGTCTTTGTTGTGAAACCTCGGCTCCTTGGCTGCGCTACACTCCGTCGTTGTCGCGATGCAGTGAACAGCTCAAAGACATGGTATCACTTGAAGTTCTCCCGAAACTTCTTAATCCAGAACCCTTCCTTGGAAGCCTCCGAGGCCGCTTGATACTCGGCTGACAGGTGGAATCGCAGTCGCACTTTGCTTGGCACTACGCCAAGATACTGCTCCTCCATTAAGAGTAAATATGTAGCCAGAAGTGGACATCGAGTCGTCCTTCAGTCCTTGGAAGTCCGAATCAGTGAATCCCACCACATCCAATTCTCCACCGCCATACATCAGAACCATATCTCTAGTCCTTCTTAAGTACTTGAGAACGTTCTTTACGGCGATCCAATGTTCCCTACAGGTTTGCACGAAACACCGCTCACCACGCTTACAGCATGCGCGATGTCAGGTCTAGTACACAACATAGCATATATAAGGCTACCCACGGCCGAAGCATATGGTATATTACTCATTTCCTTTCGTTGTTCCTCACTTTGAGGACACATCTTCAAGGTGAGTTTTATTCCATGTTGCATCGGTAGGAAACCTCTTTTAGAATCATCCATCTTAAATCGCTTTAAGATCTTATCTATATAGAGGGCACGGGAAAGGCCTATTGTTCTCTTCGCTCTATCCCAGAGAGTCGAATTTCAAGAATATAGGTTGCTTCTCCCAAGTCTTTCATGGAGAAATTACTCAAAGCCAAGCTTTCACGTAATCGAGCATTCCCACATCATTTCCTATTAGTAGAATGTCATCTACATATAGTACTAAGAATGCGATCTTGCTCCCACTAACCTTCTTGTATACACAAGGTTCCTCTTCATTTTGCACGAAGTCAAACTCTTTGACCGCCTCGTCAAAACGAAGGTTCCAACTACGCGACGCTTGCTTCAGTCCATAAATGGAACGCTGAAGTTTGCACACTTTCTGAATATCGACTTCGGACACAAAGCCTTTAGGCTGCTCCATATAGATTTCCTCCTCGAGGAATCCATTAAGGAAAGCCGTCTTTACGTCCATTTGCCATATCTCATAATCGTGGTAGGCAGCTATAGCATCATGCGAATAGACTTGATCATGGCTACGGGCGAGAAGGTATCGTGGTAATTGATCCCTTCCTTTTGGGTATAACCCTTTGCCACAAGCCTGGCCTTATAGGCGTCAACCTTGCCATCACCATCAGTCTTTCTCTTGTAGATCCACTTATTCCCAATGGGCACTATGCCCTTGGGGCGGTCTACTAGAGTCCAGACCTGATTGACATGCATCGAGTCTATCTCAGCTTCCATAGCTTCACGCCATTTCGCGGAGTCTACATCCACCATCGCTTGGTCATAGGTTGTTGGGTCGGTCTCTTGGCTATCACTTGGAACCTCATAGAGACCCAGCTCCTCCAAGTGCACAAGCCCATACCTCTCAGGTAAATGAGACACCCTACTAGACCTACGAGGTGGTTGTACTTGTGTTTGAAAGTTCGGTTCGATTTCTTGCAGTGTCTCTCGAGGAGTTTCATTGTATTCTTCTAAAGAAATACTTCTACCTGCTCCGCCTTCCTGAATGAACTCATCTTCCAGGAAGTGTGCTTGTAAAGCAACAATGATCCTTCGATCTTCGGGCATGTAGAATAGATATCCCATCATCCCAGATGGGAATCCAATGAAACGTCCCTTCGCAGACCTAGCTTCCAACTTTTCCACCTTAGTCTTCTTGACATAAGCGGGACATCCCCAAATCCTAATATGATTAAGACTTGGTTTCCTTCCTTCCCACATCTCATGTGGAGTTTTAGGAATGGATTTGGAAGGACATCTGTTCAAGATATACGCGGCGGTCAGGAGTGCATACCCCCACAGGTAAATCGGCAAGTCAGTATAGCCCAGCATGGAACGGACCATGTTCAACAGGGTCCGGTTCCTTCTTTCTGACACACCATTTAACTGAGGAGTACCTGGAGGTGTTAGTTGTGAAACTATTCCATGTTCCTTAAGGAACTCGTCAAATTCCGTACTCATATACTCGCCACCTCGGTCCGACCGAAGTGCTTTGATATGATTACCAGTTTGTTTCTCGACTAGGGCCATGAATTCCTGGAATTTCTCAAAGGCCTCGGATTTATGTTTCATTAAGTATACATAACCATACCTAGTATGATCATCTGTAAACGTAATGAAATATTGATATCCGTCACGTGCTGCTTCCAAAGCACCACACACATCGGTATGGATTAATCCCAGTTTATCAGCGGCTCTTTGAAATGTCCCTGTGAATGGGGACTTAGTCATTTTGCCTTTAAGGCAAGATTCACAAGTAGGAAAGGGATCCGACCATCTTGTAAACCTTGGTCTGACCAACATGACCAAGTCTAAGATGCCATTTCAAAACTTGATTGGTTTCATCCCTACCGTGTTTTCTAGTTATAGTATTCACAACTACTTTGTTGCTGAGATTTAGATGATACAATCCATTCAACAATGTAGCAGTACCCACTAGTTTATTTCTAAAATAAATTTTGCAGGAACCATCAACAATGAAAAATGAAAAGCCTTTTCGGTCCATGACCGGAATGGATACAATGTTTTTGTGCCCCTTGGGCAAAACAAGTACATCTTCTAAAGTCAAAACAAAGCCGGATTCTAAACCCAAAAGAAGTGATCCTATGTCGGTCGCCTCGACACTATGCCCGCTCCGACCGTGATCATAACTTCTCCACTCCAAGCTTCCTACTTTATTCCAGATCCCGATTCACGGTATAAATATGAGAACTAGCACGAGAATCCGATTCAGTGAAGTAGAAAATACGTAGTAACAATTTGTTTCCAAAACTAAAAGTTCTCAGACGAAGTGCCATGAAGAATCTGGACGCTCTAGCCCGGGCCCACTCACCGCACTTGAGACAAGTATCCTTCTTCTTCTTGTTCTTTGGAACCATCGGGGCCTTGCCCTTTCCCTTAAGGTCCTTAGCTTGTGGTCCATCGCTTCTTGGTCTTTTTCTTCTTATTCTTAGACTTAGAAGTCCAAGAAATCACAAGTGCACTCCTTCATCCGCGGGTCTTCATCCGAGACCGAGCGGTCACCGCTTGTTCATTAGCCCACTAAGTTACATGCAATCTCATTGCGGTTGAAGTTCATAACAAGCGTGAGAAGGAATCGAGGAGAGACCGTAGGATAAGGTCGGTTTGGAGAGAAGTATCCATTTTAAAATCAAGAGCCTCCAATCTCTCGATCATGGATATCATTTTGAGGACGTGTTCCCCAACCTTCTCACCTTCCTTCATCCTTGCACCGAACAGTTGCTTGGATATCTCAAATCTAGCGATTCATTGTGCTCACCATAAAGCTCGGTTAAGTGAGATAGAATCGCCAGCGAAGTCATTTTCTCATGAGCTCTCTGAAGCTCATTAGACATGGAAGCCATCATATAAGCACGGACTTTCACGTCATCCTTAACCCATTTTTCGTGGTTTTCAATCTCTTCTCGATTGGCTCGAGTCCGCATAGGAGGCGCCGGAATGTCCGTCTCCAAGACGTATCCCGGTGCCTCTATACCGAGGACAATCATCGATTGCGGAGCCAATCCACAAAGTTAGGTCCCATTAAGGTGTTCTTTTCGAGTAGAATTGCGAGTGGATTCATTGTCATATTGAGATTTGTCTCGCATTAAGTATAGCAGTTAATTAGTGACTCATTCAATTATGTTCGAGTATAGAATTTAAGGTCTTTTCTATTCTTGTTACCCGGCTCCCACTATTTTATCGGAATAACACACTCCCATGTGAAATCCGGAAGTATCGTCGCTCTACTTCATAGTGGTGATCGAGTTCTTTATAAATCTTAATAGAGGGCAACCGAAGGTTTCTAGGCTATTAATTTTCATAAAGTGGTGTCGAACACCAACCCATCTAATGGATGATTCGATCTTCTTTTTCCCCTTGTTCACTCCCTCAACCTATACGCTTTCTATGGTTCGTGAACAAGTTAAGTTTATACCATCGACGCAAATCGGTTTCACAATCAATCTTATCCGCAACCTATCGTGTTTCTAGGGATAAAATTTGCTCCAACCGAAGGCATCCAATGCGCTCCGTAATTTATCCGTCCTCCCGAACGACTACCCCGATAACTCGGAAGCATAGCACATCCGGTTTGGATTTCAATTTCGAAAACTCGATGGAGGGAAGGAAAAACTTTGAAACCTTATAAACTTAATTATTTGTTGTGGGAGAATTATCGCGATTAACGTTACACTTTGCACATTAATCGTTTAAGCGCGTTTGTGGCATTCATACAATATGAAACAACCATTCACAACCTAGTTGCTACCAACATGTGGTTCATGGACCGTTCCTAGAAAACAAAAACTCCGTAATCTAATTACAAGTCTTCGTCTTGAATCTTTGTCTTCTCGAAATGGATCTTCCTCCGGTCTTCGTCATTACATATAAATTTTACATCAAAAATTGCATCCTAGATACAAACATTTCTAGTAAAATAAATAGGCTCAAAACGGCCTTTACAACCCAATCGAATAAAACGAACGATTCAAAAACTAAGTCCACGAACCACATCCCCATTCAAAAGCATTCATCTAATAAATACTAAATAAATGGAAAGCGTAGAGATACATTGATCCAATCAACAATACGAACCGATCCAATCGATTCACACAATCGGTAATATGATAACGTTCAAAATAATTCGGTCGACCATAAATATTCCAATTAATCAAATTTCCCTTATAAAATGAAATACCATAAATCATTTTAATCATATTAAATCCAATTTAACATGAGGGAGATTAATTTTCAAGAATACACGAAAAAATCGAGCCGGGGCGAAATTGGCCTGCCATGGCCGAGTCACTGCCGGCAGCATGCCGGCAGACATGCCTGGCATGGCCGATCATGCTCGGCAGCTGCCGGCCGGCTGCCCAGCAGCCCTGTGCCGCGGCCCCTGGAGACTGTGCCGCGGCCCACAGTACAGTGGCTGCCCAGGCCGGCTGCACCAGCCCTGGGCCGCGGCCCCCGACTTCCGGACCCCTCTCGGACCGTCCAACGGTATTTCGGGACTAGTTTTTCGACCGGATATCCAATATCTATATTCTCCAACATTCATATCTTCAATATAAATCATTTTTCCAAGAAATTAAGATTTATATTTAGACATAAACTTACGAAAAATATAATTACAACGAACGTAAAAATATATACCACGATTATGACTAAAATGATTCCAAATCATTCACCATCTAATCGAGCATTCCAAATGCTAATATCGTATATACGATCGCAAAACCTTGCTCCGATACCAGTGTTGGGATTCGGTGCCTAAAACGAAGGCCCAGCGGAAGCGGTAAAACGAAAATTAATTCGATCTGAATCCCTACGAGGATCGATCGAGCTACGTATATACGAATATATAAACAAAAGCAAGAGTCGTAAGAAACTAACCCTCGAAGTCCGTTGATTAAATGGTAACCTTCTCTTGAGCTATTCCCCAAGCTCTTGAACGATCCAACGCCGAAAGCACCGCGTCTCTACTTGCCACGCGCCGGAAAAACGAACGGAATGACAACACCTTGCTATCCTCCGAGGATACGGCTAGAGCTAGGTGATGAAGCTTGCAATATGAGATTATCACACTCTAAGTGTATAACTCACAATTCTCAATTAATCTCTTGAAATTTCTCAAAGAAAACCAAGAAGAAATGAAGAACAAGAAGAAGACTTGAGAAATGAATTCAAAATTCTTTTTCTCTCCCTCTCTCTCTCTTCATACGTGAGAAATGAATAATGAATCATTTGAGAGATGATGTCTTCTACTTTTATTCTATTCCCACCCAAGATAACAACTCATCCCACTACAACACTTGCCCCACAAGTCTTAATCATCCATTAAAGAATGGAACAAGAAACAAAAGGAAGCAAGGTGGAAAGAGGGAGGGGGGGCCAAGATGAAATTCGGACGAGTTTGGTTCGTTTCGGACTCCCGCGAGTCCAAACAGATAAACTCCGATTCCATATCGATGTATTTATATCGATTAATTAATCCAATTAATTAAACATATCAAATACATTATAACATAATTAATTTCTCCAAGAAATAATTATATCCATGAATTAAATTAATCACCCGGTGATATATTTAATTCATTAGGCCGTAAATCAATTTATCCAATAAATCGATTTAGACATCTAATGTCCTAAATTTAGATATCCAATATCTAATATTCATAATGAGAGAATTAGCTTGATTCATTCCGTTGTCAATCCTATTGCGCGACTCGGTAGGTCCGTCTCAGTCAGCAATGGGAGGAACCAAAGAGTAGTAGCACCACCTAGCCAGCCTGGCGGCCTACACTATACCCCAACTGAGAACGAATGATTGGGATCATTCAAGAACCATTCTGTCGTGAATACCAGTATACGTATAAACCCTTCTTTCAAATGTCCCGATCAAGTTATAGGGTCACGGTCAGTCAAACCCTATCTGTACTTGACGCTATGCATGCATTAATGCAAATCGAGATCATCGAGCTATCTTGTATCTAATACAACTAGCTCCAATGCTTTGGCCAAAGACTTATGATCTCATCTGCCAATAACCGCATAGGACATATAACCCGCTCACTAATGGGAGAAAGAATTCTATCTTGGTATTCAGTAGGACCTGCTACTTGCCCGTCAAGATGCACATCGAGGTTGACCCCCGCCTTCCGGTTTACAGGGTCGAACTACTCTAATGAAAATCTTGACGTCACAAGCACATCCCTACTAAATCCTCAAGTCGAAGGTTCACGAATACCTATCACAACCTTTCGATTCCGTCATTGACTGTCCCGGAGTGAAATCCGTGTGACGAATCGAGGGTGAGTCGGTTCGAGTATACTAATCTAATTAGCATACCTATAACGTGTGCTCCCACTAACCATTAGTGTTCGAGTGCAATCGGCCCATGTCAAAGAACACGTCATACAAGTCTTTACATAAACTTAACGCCCAGTCAAGTTTCATCGACTTGCGAATGATTAAGTATTTGAGCTATAAACCTTTCCAGTGCCGACCCCCTTATCCAATAAGGAGTGGAAAGTTTTGCTCTCAAATACACGGACTAGCTTCTATATGTTTATTTACGAGTTAGGAATGCCAGTAACTACCAGTAAATAAAGAAACAATCATTTGCCTTATATAAATGGTTTACATAATTACAAGTACAATGCCCTCACTCAACAACCTCTGAGTGGCATTCGAGGGCATACTCCTAACATCATCGTAGGCCTCGTCAGACCCGCACGATTGGACCTCAGCACCACACACTAAGTTCTGATCCCTTGGACCTGTGCCATGAATCCTCGTAGGCCCCGTCGAACCCGCACGAGTGAACTTAGCGTTCCAGCACACCACATTCACATTCACATTACATGCGATAATGAGCACAGTTAGTCAATCACGTTGATCACCACAAAATCGTACATCATACGCACATAACACAATCTCAATACTCTCAAAAAAACTATCATCAATCAACATATCGCACGTTTGCTACACGATACATTGCACAACCAAGTGCACAACCATCCATATGTACGTCGCAATCCTGCACAAATGGCACAAAACCTAACATGTATACCAACATAGCACTATTATCACAAAGCCTTCAAATTACAGAATACACAACCGATTCAAACGGAACATATTTACGAAGGCAAGCAAAATCATCATAAATATCATACGTGATTACTAGTCGCAAGATACAAGTCGTATAGTAAGATACTTGCCTTACTAACCGCTACCGAATGCTCCGAAGAACACGGTTCGACCGGGAAGCTCGGATCCCAAAGAAGGCAACGAACGGAAGGGTTCCGACTCGAGTTCTTCACAAGAATTCGTTCCTAAGTCACAACGATATCAATTCAATCACAATTCTACGAAAACGTATGGAACTTCCCAAGTTCTACTCATTGAAGTATTTTATCGGACACCTTGAGGGCATAGTCCAATTCAATCGATTATTCAAGGTAATACTCAAATTCGTTCCACAAAACTTCAGGGGTAATGAATGATTTCGAGTATACAACCATGTTCTAACAATAATCTAAACTAAAACGAATCAAATCGGCCAAAACATCAAGAAACCTCAAAAATTCCCAAAACCAAGAGTTTAGGTGTTCTTACTGTAATATCCGCAATTTTCGATTTCCGGTAATTATTTTTTTTTCGGCGGAAGTCTTTTTTGACGACTCGCTCATGTCCGTTTCGTCATTCTGAGAATAATTAATTCTACGCTGTTTGGCATCCGAGTTCGTTTCGGTGTCGTTTCGTTGAGTTCTGTGCTTTTTAGCGACTTTTCCGCACTTGAGTTCGATTCTTGCGAATCTCGTCCGAAACTGTTGTTTCGAGTTTCCCGCAAGTCCGTTTAACTTTGTTATACGTGTTGTGAGCTTCGGTTTGATTATTCGTTGTCGTATGGTGATTTTCGGGCAGTTGGGCCATTTTCGTAATTTCCCAAAGTTTGGGGTAATTACCTTCCGTTGTCAAATTTCGAGCCTTCAGGTGGTCGGAATCGTGTGTCCTACTAGCTCTTAGATTCGTCTTTGTGAGTACTTCGTAACCGTATCTTCGGTTCGTATTCAGGTTCGGGTTTCGGTGTCGTTTTGTTGAATTCAGGATTACTAAACGACTTTTCTATGTATGAGTTCGTCTTTGTTAGATCACCATTAATTTTTGGTGACTCCAAAAATTATAAATCTTTGCAATATTATAGAACATCGAATTAGCTTTCCAATGGTTCAAACGGTGAGTCAATCGGAGTCCGGACGAGAGAGTTATGGTCGTTTCAGTTTTTGGCCGAGCACTTCCAGGAGCCTTTCGGCCGATAGGGGGGGTCGATAGACTCTACTGCCTACATTCAGTATGGCTATCGGTTGGGCCTATCGGCCGATAGGCCGGCCGATAGGTCCTGCTGTGTTACGCTATAAATGTGTTGTTTTGAGCGATCAGCTCATTTCCTTCCCCACTTTTCCACGGCGTCGCGAGAGAGAAGCTATAGAGGGAGAGAGTTCTTCATCCGGGGGTCGATTTTCATCATTTATTTTCGGTTGTGAGGCTCGGATAATCAATCTAACGCGTGTTCTACGGATTTTAACACTTGAATCACTCAAGGTAATATCTCTTGAAACCCTACCTTTTTGGATAATTGGGGATTGTGGGGTTTTGTCCGATTCTTTCCGTTTCGTTGATGGATTCATGATGAATATGATTAATCTTGTTAGTATCTTTAGTTTCCCTACGGATTCATGGATATTTTGTGGATTTTTTCGGAATCGAGAGGGTTTGGTTGTGGCCCGCCCTCGTTGTTGTTTTCGGTATGAATATACATGAATCGTAGGCGGGGTTCCGGGTGTATTCCATTTCCATAATCGTTTAGAAGTGGTTGTGATTGTGCTTTTCGAATCGTTAGGTTCATTTTCGTCGGTTCCTCGCGGCCGTGCTTGATTCTTCCGTTCCGTTCATTGTCGTCTTCCTTTTCGTTAGCATCGGGCGTTAAGCTTCCGGTTGAGCCGTATCCGTTCGTGGTTCGGTGCTCGTGGTATCGAGGCAAGTATCTTGCCCATACATTACGTGTTTTGTGGATATTACGGTTGTTAATCGTCGATATGTGCTAAATAATATTAATAACCATTTTTCAAAAGAATCGGAATATTTACCATCATGCTTTTTGTAAAGGTGACCCATGTGTGTCGGGAATTAATGTTCTTAGTTGAATATGTGAGCTAGTGTCAAGTATAGAATCACCTTACTTTCTTGTGATGTCATTGCGTATGATTATGTCGTTGGCAAATGTAAAGTGTAATTCTTTTGTCAAATTATGTGCTTGGAGTCACGTGTTTATGGATGAATATGTGAGTTTGTGTGATATTAGTTGTGTCGTTCGGTGCTGTTGAAATCTGGTGCTTCCTTGTGAATCGCATCATTACTTGGTCGTGAGTATATGTTGGGTGAACTGGCCATTCTAGTAAAGTACCTCGACTATATATACTGTGATTGACCTTCGAGGCTTGTGGTTTGCAACTGTGATTTTGGAACGTGTATGTGTGTTGTTCCTTCCACCCGGAGTGTCCGACGGGATGTCCGGGGTCGATACTAAGTACGGCCACGGAAGTGGACTTGGGTGCGTGTGTGGATGAACTTCCACCGGAGTGTCCGACGGGATGTCCGGGGTCGATACTAAGGGTACGGCCGCGGAAGTGGTTTCCACCGGAGTGTCCGACGGGATGTCCGGGGTCGATACTAAGGGGTACGGCCGCGGGTTACGATTGTGGTTTTCATCTTGTGGATGACGTTGAGGTTTTCGTTAATTGTTATATTGTCATGAGTATCACAATGCTTTGTGCTCGGGGTCGAGAGACATTATATTTCGAGTCTTGGTGTTTGGCTAGAATGGCATAGGAATAATGTGTTATGTGTAATGTGACCTTGTAAGTGAATTGAAGTGGATGATCGGGTCGTGGACCCTGTGTTTTATGACCGGAATGGTTGGGTCGTGGACCCCGTGTTTTGTTAAACGGATTTGTATTTTGAAAAATGAACTTTAGGGTGTGACCACTAAATGGCTTCGAGGAATTAAGAACCTTTTAAATTTCGATGTTTTCAAAACTCCCGAGAATTGGAAATGTTTTCACAATGCTTACTTGCTTCATTTCTGCTTTCAAGACTTGAACTATTTTTAACTAAATATATCTCGGGAAGTCTTTCGTTATATTCTCGGAATGTGTTGTGTATGGCTCGTATTTGCACTCTATACTTGCACTAGCGAAGCAGTGGAGTTTGCTAACCCCAGTAATCGGGGTGGATATCTATTGTGTCAGTGCATGCGAGGTTTTCGGGAGCAAGACACAGGATCGGCACGAGGGATGATGAAAGACGAATGATACTAATCACACGAAGGCCAGTTTTGGGTTCAGTTAGTCGGAGTCCATTGTATTGTCTTTTCCGCTGTCTTATTGTTCATTGTTGCAAGTATTTTACCCTGGTGTGGGTATGAGTCTGGATGGGTTTATGTATTTTGATTTGTAAGTCTGTGACGAAAGACCAAATCGGTCTATTGGTCCGTTATTTTTGATTCGTCGGTATGTAATGTAATGTGTTGTTTTGATGTCTAGCCTGGTGGATCCTCACGGAGAGGGTCTGCGGCGTGTAATATTCCCGGTTTGATCTGGGGGTGTTACATTTATGGTATCAGAGCTTAGGTTGAGGAAACCTAGGCTGTCGGGTCGAGTTATGTGTTGTTGAGTCTTGTATTGTCAGATTTTGTCTGACTGAGTCGTGTCGCGACGCGTCGTTTGGAATGTCGGCCGTGATTAGTATCAGGATGCAGCCATCATCTTCGTGCGATCTGTGGATGTAAGTCTCCCTTCTTTGTGTTGTGCCTCGTGTGACATGAGCTATATTTTTATGATTATTTATTAAGTGACGGAGTCCTCTTGTGGATTTTGATTTCTTGATACGTGACTATTTGACTCTCATATTTCTTTCATGTGAGGAGTAGTTGCTGGATTGTGCATGTTGGACTGTATTTCCTTTTTCCGCTGAGTGAGTTCCTTTGTAATAGCTTTCGGTATTTTACCGACTGAATTTTTATTTCGAAAACCGATTCCTTTAACCGAGTTGTTGGCCTTGACCGTTTTGACGGTAGTTGGGTGTTTTCAAGTGATTTTGTGAGTTTTGATAAGTACTACCGTCATCGACCTTTTTGGGCATTTTTGTAATTAGTTTTTAGCCTGGTGGGTTCCGGTGCGGGACCCACGGCGCTATAATGTTCCGTGTATTTACCTGAAATCTTTGGGCATTGTAGCCCATAGTATTATCTTTGAAAACCTTGAGTATCTTAGAAAATAAAATTCGAGACGTACTTTAAATGATTGTATTTTCAAGGCGCCTACTAGCGCAACTATCTGTTTCAAAATTTTTCTACCTCGAGGACCAAAATGTTTTGAGATATTTTCGATGTTTAGAAACATTTATACTTAGACCCGAGGGTCGGATATTCGAAAGTTTTTCACTAAAAGAAAGGTGTCCTCATTTTAGTTCAAACGCAAGATGAATTACAGTCTCGAAAATGATGTTTGTTTAACTTTTTGTAAATGATACTCAAGATCAATGGTGTTTCCCAAGCTGTTTCCAAAGGGTGGTTCTCGTTTTTAAAACCTATCATTCTGTTGCGGACCGGAAATGCGTGTATGGTTTTCGAACTTTCGTTGCGGTGTCAACCCCGAATTGTGATTGAATTGGTGGCGTGAGCGTCGAGTCGTCGCCACGCATATGTTTTGTTGGCCCTCGTGAGAGGTGTGAGCGGTGTTTCTTGTTTATCGCCTCGTGGTGATTGCGTATTGTCGCACTAGTGTGGGTTGTTAAAGCACGGATTTTTATGCGTTATACACATGGGTGATTGTTTCATGATGTTTGTGATTGTGTGATGGTATGCGTTCGGGATGTTGTAATCTTGAATGATGCCGTTGTTGTTGTGATTTTTGTATGCGTTGATATGTTATGCTGAGTTGGCATCTCGGTATGTTGTTTTGCGGTGTTTTGATCCATTGTATCGAGCATTTATATTTTCGGTATGCCGAGCCGAGGCGTTTCAATCGTGATGTGCCGGGCATGCACGTGTAAATTGTCTTTCTCGTCGATGACACATTTCAAGTGTGGACTCGAGGACACAGAATTGATTTTGTGAATTGGCTCACGAGACTTTCGGAGTTCGCGCCCGGCCACGAGATATCGAATCGGCTTTGAGAGGCCTTTGAAGGATGTTTCGTCGGTTGCTTGTTGTGTCGTCACCTTGATTTTCTTTGTTGTGAGTTGCGGGCGACCTTCTTTTATAAGAGGTCGAATGTAGTACCCGTGTTGTTTTTAGACTTCGTATTTTCTCTTTCTCCAGTCTATCGATTCGCTCGTGTTCGTGGTTACCGTCTCGAACTTGTTTTGTATTTCGGGTTCATCATTCGAACGAGTGTGATCTTGTTTTGGGTCGATCTGGTTATCGTTGTGACTTTTCCGAGTTCGGTTCGATTCTTGTGAACCTTGTTCGGAAGTAACATCTTTGATCCTACTAGTTCTTTTATTCGAAGTGGATCGGATTTGGAACTTCGTATTTTCGACTCTGTCGACTCGTTTATGTTCGTTGACATTTCTAAACTTTCCCTAATCCCTTACTATTGTTGATCGAACGAGTGTGATATTGTTTTGGAATAACTCGTTTGTCATGTGACTTTTCAATCGCTATTCCCTATCCTGTGGATCTTATGGGAATGCATTCCTTGTAGTTCTCACCGGATCATCACGGGAGTTGTTGTTTGAGTTTTATTATCCTTCGTGTTTCGGACATGATTGTTCGATCTTTGTTGTCTCGATCGTTTGTTCGTTCGGTTTTTGTTCTCGTTTTGTGATCGTTGAGCATTCATGCTCCTTCCTAATTCCCTTAAGTTTGGGAAATTAGTCTCGTTTTCGATTTTCCAACCCTTGGGCGGTGGAATTCAGTATTAGTTCGGTGATTGGCTCGCGTTTGATTGATGTACCGTTGGGTTGGTCGATCATACCGACTTTCGTTCGTTGTGTTTTGTGGTATCGGATAATTGACTTGGCTATATTATCCGTTTGATGACGCTTGTCATTTGTTGATTTTATTGTATCTCTAACGGCGACATTGTGTTGGTCGCCGTGGAGCGTGTTTTCACGCCGTATATTCCTTTGCGTTGTTTGTAACATTTCGCCGTTGGGCATTAGTTACGCATTCTTGTGTATCTTGTTGAGTTTTCTGGCGGAATATTTCTTCTCCCTACTTGTTTTAAGTTTCGGGACGAAACTTCTTTTAAGGAGGGTAGAATGTAATATCCGCAATTTTCGATTTCCGGTAATTATTTTTTTCGGCGGAAGTCTGTTTTGACGACTTCGCTCATGTCCGTTTCGTCATTCGAGAATAATTAATTCTACGCTTTTGGCATCCGAGTTCGTTTCGGTGTCGTTTCGTTGAGTTCGTGCTTTTAGCGACTTTTCCGCACTTGAGTTCGATTCTTGCGAATCTCGTCCAGCTGTTGTTTGAGTTTCCGCAAGACCGTTTAACTTTGTTATACGTGTTGTGAGCTTCGGTTTGATTATTCGTTGTCGTATGGTGATTTTCGGGCAGTTGGGCCATTTTCGTAATTTCCCAAAGTTTGGGGTAATTACCTTCCGTTGTCAAATTTCGAGCCTTCGGGTGGTCGGAATCGTGTGTCCTACTAGCTCTTAGATTCGTCTTTGTGAGTACTTCGTAACCGTATCTTCGGTTCGTATTCAGGTTCGGGTTTCGGTGTCGTTTTGTTGAATTCAGGATTACTAAACGACTTTTCTATGTATGAGTTCGTCTTTGTTAGATCACCATTAATTTTTGGTGACTCCAAAAATTATAAATCTTTGCAATATTATAGAACATCGAATTAGCTTTCCAATGGTTCAAACGGTGAGTCAATCGGAGTCCGGACGAGAGAGTTATGGTCGTTTCAGTTTTTGGCCGAGCACTTCCAGGAGCCTTTCGGCCGATAGGGGGGGTCGATAGACTCTACTGCCTACATTCAGTATGGCTATCGGTTGGGCCTATCGGCCGATAGGCCGGCCGATAGGTCCTGCTGTGTTACGCTATAAATGTGTTGTTTTGAGCGATCAGCTCATTTCCTTCCCCACTTTTCCACGGCGTCGCGAGAGAAGCTATAGAGGGAGAGAGTTCTTCATCCGGGGGTCGATTTTCATCATTTCTTTTCGGTTGTGAGGCTCGGATAATCAATCTAACGCGTGTTCTACGGATTTTAACACTTGAATCACTCAAGGTAATATCTCTTGAAACCCTACCTTTTTGGATAATTGGGGATTGTGGGGTTTTGTCCGATTCTTTCCGTTTCGTTGATGGATTCATGATGAATATGATTAATCTTGTTAGTATCTTTAGTTTCCCTACGGATTCATGGATATTTTGTGGATTTTTTCGGAATCGAGAGGGTTTGGTTGTGGCCCGCCCTCGTTGTTGTTTTCGGTATGAATATACATGAATCGTAGGCGGGGTTCCGGGTGTATTCCATTTCCATAATCGTTTAGAAGTGGTTGTGATTGTGCTTTTCGAATCGTTAGGTTCATTTTCGTCGGTTCCTCACGGTCGTGCTTGATTCTTCCGTTCCGTTCATTGTCGTCTTCCTTTTCGTTAGCATCGGGCGTTCCGAAGCTTCCCGGTTGAGCCGTATCCGTTCGTGGTTCAGTGCTCGTGGTATCGAGGCAAGTATCTTGCCCATACATTACGTGTTTTGTGGATATTACGGTTGTTAATCGTCGATATGTGCTAAATAATATTAATAACCATTTTTCAAAAGAATCGGAATATTTACCATCATGCTTTTTGTAAAGGTGACCCATGTGTGTCGGGAATTAATGTTCTTAGTTGAATATGTGAGCTAGTGTCAAGTATAGAATCACCTTACTTTCTTGTGATGTCATTGCGTATGATTATGTCGTTGGCAAATGTAAAGTGTAATTCTTTTGTCAAATTATGTGCTTGGAGTCACGTGTTTATGGATGAATATGTGAGTTTGTGTGATATTAGTTGTGTCGTTCGGTGCTGTTGAAATCTGGTGCTTCCTTGTGAATCGCATCATTACTTGGTCGTGAGTATATGTTGGGTGAACTGGCCATTCTAGTAAAGTACCTCGACTATATATACTGTGATTGACCTTCGAGGCTTGTGGTTTGCAACTGTGATTTTGGAACGTGTATGTGTGTTGTTCCTTCCACCCGGAGTGTCCGACGGGATGTCTGGGGGTCGATACTAAGGGGTACGGCCACGGAAGTGGACTTGGGTGCGTGTGTGGATGAACTTCCACCCGGAGTGTCCGACGGGATGTCTGGGGGTCGATACTAAGGGGTACGGCCGCGGAAGTGGTTTCCCACCCGGAGTGTCCGACGGGATGTCTGGGGGTCGATACTAAGGGGTACGGCCGCGGGTTACCAGTTGTGGTTTTCATCTTGTGGATGACGTTGAGGTTTTCGTTAATTGTGATATTGTCCGGAGTATCACAATGCTTTGTGCTCGGGGTCGAGAGACATTATATTTCGAGTCTTGGTGTTTGGCTAGAATGGCATAGGAATAATGTGTTATGTGTAATGTGACCTTGTAAGTGAATTGAAGTGGATGATCGGGTCGTGGACCCTGTGTTTTATGACCGGAATGGTTGGGTCGTGGACCCCGTGTTTTGTTAAACGGATTTGTATTTTGAAAAATGAACTTTGGGGCTGTGACCCTAAATGGCTTTCGAGGAATTAAGAACCTTTTAAATTTCTGATTTTTTAAAAACTCCAGAGAATTGTAAATGTTTTCACAATTCTTAATTGCTTCTTTTAATCTTTCAAGTCTTGAACTATTTTTTAACTAAATATATAACGGGAAGACTTTCGTTATATTCTCGGAATGTGTTGTGTATGGCTCGTATTTGCACTCTATACTTGCACTAGCGAAACAGTGGAGTTTGCTAACCCCAGTGTCGGGGGTGGATATCTGTATTGTGTCCGGTACATGCGAGGTTTTCGGGAGCAAGACACGGGATCGGCACGAGGGATGATGAAAGACGAATGATACTAATCACACGAAGGCCGATTTTGGGTTCGATTAGTGAGTCCATTGTATTGTCTTTTCCGCTGTCTTATTGTTCATTGTTGCAAGTATTTTACCCTGGTGTGGGTATGAGTCTGGATGGGTTTATGTATTTTGATTTGTAAGTCTGTGACGAAAGACCAAATCGGTCTATTGGTCCGTTATTTTTGATTCGTCGGTATGTAATGTAATGTGTTGTTTTGATGTCTAGCCTGGTGGATCCTCACGGAGAGGGTCTGCGGCGTGTAATATTCCCGGTTTGATCTGGGGGTGTTACACTTACCTTCGATCCGGGTGGAAGATGATGTTAATCCATGAATCAAACTTCCAAAACGTGTTGTTCTATAATTCTCTTACTCAAATCCATCCACTTATGCTGAAGAAATCGCGAAGGAACGAAGGAAAAAATGAGAAATGGCCGGATGACTCGGTCCAGGCCATTAAATAGGCTGATCTGCATTGTGTGCCGCGGCACAGGACAAGTGTGCCGCGGCCCACGGCCAAGAAAATCGCCAAAGATGGCTTAGTGCCGCGGCACAAGTGTGCCGCGGCACACGGTACAGTCCACTCCAACACCAAAAAGGCACATCGTGCAGTCTTAGCTTTTTCAACCATAACTCCTTCGTCCGGACTCTGATTGACTCAACGTTTAAACCATTGGAAAGCTAACTTGATGCTTTATAGTATTGCAGAGATTCAGAATTTTTGGAGTTTCCAAGAATTTATGGTGATTTTTACAAAGCCGAACTCATACTTAGAAAAGTCGCTTAGTAACCCTGAACTCAACAAAACGACACCGAAACCCGAACCTGAATACGAACCGAAGATAAGGTTACGAAGTACTCACAAATACGAATCTAAGAGCTAGTAGAACACACGATTCCGACCACCCGAAGGCTCGAAATTCGACAACGGAAGGTAATTACCCCAAACTTTGGGAAATTACGAAAATGGCCCAAATGCCCGAAAATCACCATACGACAACGAATAATCAAACCGAAGCTCACAACACGTATAACAATGTTAAATGAACTTACGAAAAACCCCAAACGATAGTTTCGAACGAGATTCGCAAGAACCGAACTCAAGCGCGGAAAAGTCGCTAAAAAGCACGGAACTCAACAAAGCAGCACCGAAACGAACTCGGATGTCGAAAAGTGCAGAATTAATAATTCTCATAATGATGGAACGGTCATGAGCGAGTCATCAAAACGGACTTTCGCCGAAAAAGAAGAAATTACCGGAAATCGAAATTACGGGTATTACATCGTTAGCACACGCTAAAGCACCTAGTTAGCGCACGCTATCATCCATATTAGCGTACGTTATTGTTTAGCTTTGCGCACGCTACCTGGTAAGTGTACAACTGTCCAGAAGCCACTGGACTGGATTCGTGACTTGTTAGCGCATGCTACGCATATTGGCTAGCGCATGCTAACAACGTTCGGGTAGAAGGTGCTGGAAGCGTTGACCCCGTTAGCGCGCGCTAATGTAGTATGTTTAGCGGATGCTAATAACTGTCCAGTAAAAATACTGGACAACAGCTTTACTTCGTCATTTCTTATTCTCTGTTCGTCTTTCTCCATCGGGTCGAGTTCCAGAAGTGATATTGGGCGATATTCATCATCTAGCTTCATCTTGGGGTGGATTTGAGTATGGCCAACATCATCTAATCATATTCTTTGTTCAAATCGAGGTATTCTCTTCTTAGAACCCTAGTTTCTTGAATTTTGGGGGTTTCTCCTTTATTCTTCGATTTGATCTGAGGTTGATGAATTGATTATGTAATTCTTGTTGTCTTGGTCATTGTTACGGCCCCTTATCCCTAAGGACGGCTCAGTCGGGGCATGACCCGGGGTAGGAATTAAGAAGCGGGGAAGAAAGGGGGAAACATACGTTTCATAAGTCATATGGGTGAATTACCATGAATAGCCTATCAAGGTATCATGAAGGGGAGTCAGTCCCGTGGGAACGACTTAGAATCCAAAGTAGAATATACAGTCATAACATTAACCTTGAAGTTTAGGAAAAGGCTTCATAGCATATTACAATCAACAAGACATAGAAAACATAATCAGAAAGAGTGTTTGCAGTGGAAAAACATGGTTGGTTACATATATGAAGATATGTAATCAGGGCTTAACATTGATCGTAAACAAAAGACTTCCACTCAACACCCTCCGTCACATCCCTTGCTCAACATGCATATTTAAAAAGATATACATGGCTGAGTACAACGTACTCCGTGAACATATTGCCAAAATATAAAACATACTTTCGTACTTGTCATCATGCATATAAGCAATAACACACGGGGGTTTTAGGAAAAAGCCCATGTTTACTAAATCATTTCATTTCATAGCATATATCATCAGATTCATGATATCCTTAATTTATGTCGGGGAAGGTGGCCACCTCCCGCGAATGTTACTCCCCGAGATTCGCCACTCCGAAGAGAGCTCACAATCCCGAGTACTGTTTAGACTAACCCTGGCCAACAAGCTTTGTCTAGCTCAGGATCCAATCATTTCATAGGTTGGCAAGCCAACAGTGATAGGTTCATAAGAATCCACATGAAAGTTTTTATGCATCATAATCATTTGAAATCATAATTTGCTTGTAAAACAATTCATCAAGATAGAGCAAAGCTCAAATCATTTTCGTATAGAAAGCCCACATAATCATTTTCGTATAGAAAGCCCACATAATCATTTTCGTATAGAAGGCCCACATAATCATTTTTCGTATAGAAAGCTCACATAATCATTTTTCGTATAGAAATCCCACCTGGACAAGTAATAAACGCAAGCAAAATGATTCTCGGCTCTCCCTTACGCTTCAGTCTGCTGCTCCACCTTTCATCGGAAACAACTAAGTTTAGCGGTCGATCGAGCTTAACGAAGTCTAACGGACAACGAACTCGATCTACATGTTTGGACTTTAGAGTTTTGCATTCGACTTAAGTTTAATAATAAAAGCTATGATTCTCTTAGAGAATCTAACTGACCATATAGCATATAAAGATACTAACAATGGTAACCGATACTCAATTCCGTTACACATTCTTTGGTTCGAAAACCATCATCAAACACTTAACATAATCATAACATAATGTGCATCAAGTATGGAAAGAATAAGCATTCTGTTAATTCACAGTAAGAACTAGATTGTGTATCTTATACCATTGGAAATCCACTGAAGTCTAGTTTCAAATACATTTTACAAATCGCAAAAATATGAAAGGTTGCAAAAGTTATGTCCATTTCCGTGAAGTGTGACGAAACTGCCAACTTCCGACGAAAATGGGAAAAACATCATATTAACCTAGAGCTCATTTCTAGCAACGAAAACCCTAAACATGTAAACTCTAATCATACATATCATACTTATAACACATATAGGAGTCGACATACAAGCATGCTCCTTGACATTACGAACTTCATTTCATAATCTTTTCTTTTGCAAAATGACTACTTACTCGTTCTTATTTTTCCAACATTAACATTCAAACATCATTAACATCAAACAACACACTTAACATACACTCATGTTGATAATCAAAGTCTTGATCCTAACATGCAAATGACCTAAACATTACTTTAAAATCCTCACTACATAACATGCTCCTTAACTACATCAAATAATACCAACACATCTTCCAACTCTATAAATCTAACTTCATGTTCTTGTTTTCAAATAAATTTTCAAAAGCATTTTATAAAAAATCTAACAAAAACATATCATGTACTCCTTTCATACCTCATCACAATTATCAAGTCACTTTTGAACATACAACAACATATCAAGAACTAAGCATGATTCTTCCTTACTTTCAAAACGTCAAACATTTTATAAAAATCCCATAAATTCATCATAGCATCATATCATCATATAACAACATATTGTGCAAGAAAATCATAAGAAAAAAAACACATGATTAGGTTATGAAACCCTAAAATTTTCGGCCAACATGAAGAAAATCAAGACATGATTACAACTTATTCTAAACACTTCAAGAACCTTAAAATCAACTTAAAAACAACATACAAAACATTATAACATTAAACCTAAACTCTTCATATATTTTTCAAATTTTAAAGTGGTCCAAAACCTATTTTTACTTGGGTAGAAATGAAGAGAATGAGGTATCTTACTTGAATATGAACTTGGATTCAAGTTTGGAACACAAAGTGAGCTTGTAACTTGAGTTCTTAATGAAGAACAATGGTGTTCTTCAATGGTAGGGGGGGGGGGGGCTGAAGTAGAGAAGAAGAGGGAAGAAGATGAAGTGAAGTGGAAAAATGAAAGGGAGGTGATGTCCCTTTATATACTAGGTTAACCCTATACGTCGTCATAAACCGGTCGAAGAATATTTTACGTTTCGCTACTCCACAGATAAAATTACTCGGGTATCAAATGTATGACATATACTTAAATTATCGTGTCGCACTTACAGCTTAAAGTCGGAGAAAAGTTTCGCGATTTATGGAACATGAATTGTCCTAGAAAACGACTTGACATAAAATATACCCGAATACTCAAAAAGTAAACTTTTGAAAATTGTACTCGTAACGTAAAAGTAGTGTATATAGAAGTCGACGGAATCACGATTTTGTCTATCGAAACTTAAAAATCAAATTCGGAAGATAAACCCAAGCAGATAACCGAACATCTGATTTCTAAATTTAAAACGTGTAAATAATTCTAAACTTATTCCATTAGTCAGAATTTTATTATTTGTGAATGCAAAACTCTAATGTCACAATTGAGGTCATAATAATTCATGCATATAAAAGACCGGGGCATTACATCCTACCGCTATAACAAGAAATTTCGTCCCGAAATTTACATACCTTATCAAAAAGTTCTGGGTATTTCTCCCTCATCTTGCTTTCGAGTTCCCACGTAGCTTCTTCGTGACCGTGGTGACTCCATAATACTTTCACCAAAGAAATCGACTTATTCCTCAATTCTTGAACTTTTTGGTCAAAAATAGCTTCAGGCCTCTCTACATAACTCGTATCGTGACGAAGAACTATGTCACTCTGATGAATCACATGCTTGGGATCAAATACATACTTTCTCAGCTGAGAAACGTGGAAAACATTGTGAACATTCCCAAGACTAGGTGGTAGAGCCAACCTATAAGCAACTGGGCCGATCCTCTCAAGAATCTCATATGGCCCTATAAAACGTGGCCTAAGCTTGCCTTTAATGCCAAACCTAATTATTCCCTTAGAAGGGGAAACCTTGAGGAAAACCATATCCCCATTTTTGAAATGCAATTCAGTTCGGCGTGTATCAGTGTATGACTTCTGTCGGGTCTGGGCCTCTTGTATTCTCTGTCGTATCTTGCGGATAATCTCGATCATCTCAGTGACTGTATCTGGCCCTAAAATATTCCTCTCACCCACTTCGTCCCAATAAAGTGGTGATCTGCATTTTCTGCCATATAAGGCCTCATAAGGCACCATACCTATCATTGCCTGGTGACTGTTGTTGTAAGCAAATTCGATTAATGGCAAAACATGCTCCAAATTTAGACCTTGATCCAACACTACAGTTCTTAATATGTATTCTAGTGTTTGAATCGTCCTTTCCGATTGTCCATTGGTCTATGGGCGGAAAGAAGTACTAAAGTTCAGATGTGTACCCAATTTCTTCTGTAGACTCGTCCAAAATCTAGAGGTAAATTTTGGATCTCGATATGACGTGATTGATACCGGCACTCCATGCAAACGTATAATTTCACGGACGTACAACTGTGCCAACTTCTCAGATCCATAAGTGATTGGGATAGGCAAAAAGTGAGCTGATTTTGTGAGTCTGTCCACTATAACCCATATAGCAGTGTTTCCTCATTTGGTCCTCGGCAAACTAGTCACAAAATCCATTGCTATTCCTTCCCACTTCCATTCTGGAATGGTCAATAGCTGTAACTTCTCATAAGGTCGTTGGTGTAGTGCTTTCACTTGCTGACAAGCCAAACACCGCTCGACAAAAGAAGCTACATCCCATTTCATACCGTCCCACCAGAAATTTCTCTTCAGGTCTTGGTACATCTTGGTACTTCTGGGGTGAGCGGTATAGGGAGTATCATGAGCCTCACTCATAATCTCATTCCTTAATTCCTCATCATGTGGAACACATATTCTCTCTTCGAACATAATTACGTTATCAGCCGCTTCGCAGTAACTTCCCGGGTAATCAGATCTAATTCTCCTACGTAGTTTCTCGAATGCTTCATCTCTCCTCTGCGCATTCAATATTTGTCCTCTTAGATCTGGTGTCGTCACTAACATTGCGACGTGACCCATTATCGTTTCCCATGGATGAACCACCTCTAAACTCATTCCTTCAAAATCTTGGATTAGATCCCCTTCTGTGGTAAGTAGGTATCCTAATTGCGATTGAGTCTTACGACTCAAGGCATCTGCTACCACATTAGCCTTGCCGGGGTGGTAGTTAATACCACAATCATAATCCTTTACCAATTTGAGCCATCTTCTCTGTCTCATGTTCAAGTCCTTCTGCTCAGAAAAAGTACTTTAAACTCTTGTGATCCGTGAAAATTTCACATCTTACCCCATAGAGGTGATGTCTCCATATCTTTAATGAGTGCACCACTGCAGCTAGTTTCAAATCATGCGTAGGATAATTCACCTCATGCGGCCTAAGTTGTCTTGATGCATAAGCTATCACTTTCCCATCTTGCATCAATACACAACCTAGCCCATTCTTAGAAGCATCTGTGTAAACCACATACTCCTTGTTTGCTTCTGGTACTGCTAAAACTGGCGCAGTAGTCAATCTCCTCTTGAGTTCCTGAAAACTCTCATCACATTCATCCATCCGTAAATACTTAATTCCTTTCCGCAAAAGTTGTGTCATTGGTCTAGCAATCTTGGAAAATCCTTCAATGAACCTTAGACAGTACCCAACTAGACCCAAGAAACTCCTAATCTCATTAGGGTTGGTTGGTGACTTCCAATCACGTACTGCTTCCACTTTAGCTGGGTCCACCTTAATACCATCTGCTGACACAATGTGCCCAAGAAACATTACTTCTTTCAACCAAAACTCGCACTTACTAAATTTGGCCAAAATTTTCTCCGTTCTCAGTGTTTCCAACACTATCCTGAGGTGTTCTTCATGCTCTTTCTCATTTCTAGAGTATATGAGAATATCATCTATGAACACCAATACAAACTTATCCAAGTACGGGTGGAAAACTCTGTTCCTAAGATCCATGAATACTGCGGGGGCATTAGTTAATCCAAAAGGCATGACTATAAACTCATAGTGTCCATATCTGCCAAGTTACCCTTATCCTTCTCGTGTTACTTCTAATTGATGGCATACGATCTAGAATTCTGATTCTGCTGCTTAGGTGGTGGCGGCAGTTTTGGCTGTCTTTGTATTGCTCTCAGTGGATGGGGTTGACCCTGGTAGTTTAGTCTCTCTCCCTGCTGCTGCTTAGGACAATTTCTCATGATATGGCCTTTCTGACCACACGTGTAACAACTTCCAGTGTCCAACAGACAGGTACCATGATGCTGCTTGTTACACTTGGGACATACAGAGTTTGCAACTCGCCCCTGATTATTGCCTCCCTCAGCAGGAACCATCTGCCGTCCCTGATTGTTGCCTCCTTGAACGTGAGGCTATCCATGAGATATATTTCCCTGCCACGGCTTCCTGTTAGCCTGGCTATTCCCATTGCCACCATTGTTTCGTCCTTCCCACTTACGCTTCCCCTTATAATCGTGGGAATTTATTTGAGTGGGTGGTGGTGTATGGGTGCTCGCTTCTCTTCTGGCATTGCTGCCTCAATATCCAGAGCTCTGTTCAGTGATTCAGTGTAGCTCAGCCTTCCATGGCTAGCTAGGGACATGCCTCTCTCATGTCTCAGTCCTCATCCAAATTTTCCTGCCATCTTCTCATCCGAATCAACTTTGTCTGGAGCATACCTTGATAACTCACAAAACATTCTATTATACTCAGTCACTGACATCCTTCCTTTCTTCAGATTATAGAACTCAGATTCCTTCTTGACCTTGAAGGTTTTTAGAACATACTTGTCATACAGTGACTCCTCGAATTCCTCCCAAGAGTAGTTTTCCAGTTGCTCAGCCGTCAGGATCTTCCTGCGCGCTTCCCACCAGAAGTCTGCAGATCCAGTGAGTTGGAAGAGCACACAAGAAAGACGCTCTTGATTTGTACACCTTAGGAAGTTAAAAATTCGTTCCATAGCTCTAACCCAAAGCTCAGCATCGCTAAGGTTTCCTAACCCATCGAAAGTGGTCGAATTCTGCTTGAGGAAAAGCTCTTCAATAGCCTGTTGGGGTGGAAGAGGAGGTGGTGTAGGGGCGCGTTCATGCCCTCCTCTCCTTCTTTCTCTTCTGGGTGGCATTCTGAGGTGCACATAATCATCATTAGTTCATTCCCATTGGTCCGTAATTATCATCATACTAGATCATAGATAGGAGTTCGAAACTACATAATCATAACGCATCAACATATACTCATAGATAACTCTCGTGGCAAGGTCGAGAAAGAAATCATAAATAACAACATCATACTCATGGTAAGAAAAGCCCATGAAGGGTCAAAATATATATATATCAATATATCATATGCATTGTAATAGTACAATTGCCTTCAATGAGGTCTTACTGACTATCAAAATAAGCTGGTCTATTTTACCTGCCTACACATATACGAAAATACGGGATGCTCTAACAAATAGCATTGCCGTCCATAACATAAGAAAGTGCTAAACATCGGAACGACACGTATAAGCAAAAAAAAAAGTGACATTCCGCATATAAAACACAAAATAAATGGCTTGCACCATCCTGAGCTATCTCAAGTCTCCCCCGACTCGGCGGTCGAGCTGTCCTCTTCGGAGAACTCTTCCGGATCCTCGTCCGGATCTTCTTCTGACTCCTCGTATAAAGCTGGAGAGACTGCAGCAGGGTCTTCAGTGACTCTGCGCTTCTTTGGGAGAAATAGATGAGCATCATCTGCGATCGGTCGTGGATGGACTGGATCGATGACTGGCATAGGTCGAAGTGGCGGGGACGTCCTCCATAGAATAAAAGGCTCGGTCCTCATGTCCCTGCGGCGAGGTGCTGATGTCCCTGCCTCCATGTATAACCCATCATGAGCATGAGATGGTGCAACAAGAACCATCTGGCTCGGTAGAGTTGTAGCTAGCCTCTCTGGCGAAGATCCCCTAGCATAAGGTCGGTACATATAAGCTCCAGGGGGAGGTGCACGATGCTGGAGGTACTGAGTGGTGATGCGGATAGCAAAGGCCATGAAATCTCTGGAAGGTACTAAAGTTGGCTCACGCAAAAAGATATAATACCATGAGACTTCAACAACCCACTCCCTCCACTCGATCGGAAGGAGGTCGATAAGACGCCTTGTAGTCCGAGACACCATGAGGAGCAACTAAGCGCCATGTCGCCTCGAGGTCTGCCACGCACTGACCCACAGTGGCACCTATGCCTTGATACATGCTGCGGAAAGTCTCCACAAGGTCGCACGGCGTACACCTTCTCCTCGTTGACTTACGCGGCGTCGTCTTCGTGGTCGCCATCCTATAAAGAAGGTATACGTATAATACATCAATGTCTCAACATAATAGAACAACTCCACTAAAGGGTTCTCAGAAGAAGGATATAAATCTCATCCTAAGTTCTCGACTCGAACTCTGGACTCTGAGAAACACCTAACATAAAAATAACAATATACTATCTGACGGGGTATGTTATGAAAGTTATTCGGGTTCCGCCATAAATGGACATCCCGATAAAATAACCATACTCATATTACTCGTACGTAAGTCATATTCGTTGGAGACGTCACTGCATCGTCGATCCTCATTATTACACCGTCATTGTTCGCCCTTCATATTCGTGCATGTGCTGAAATATTTAAGGCACATAAGTTCTCGTTTGCATAATAGAAGACACTAAGGAAGTTTCGAGGTTCTCGTCTTTCGTGTTTCTTCATCAGCAACAATTCATGCGTACTTGAAGAAAATAAGGATTCATATAGTCCATGCTTCGTCATACATATATCATTCCATATATGTTCATAATTAACATTTCATAAAAGCTCGTAAAGAGATACATTTTCATGGCAAAAGAAGTTCGAATCATAAAGACAAGTAAATCTTTTACCTTACTCTTCAGTTGAGCATTACGTGATGGGGTGTTGAGTTGACAATTGATTCTTAAATCAGTTTAAGGAATCGAACTAAACTTCGCTTGACAGAACATAGACTCAGAGCGAACGAACCGCTATGATACCATTCTGTCACGGCCCATTATCCCTAAGGACGGCTCAGCCGGGGCTTGACCCGGGGTAGGAATTAAGAAGCGGGGAAGAAATGGGGAAACATACGTTTCATAAGGCATATGGGTGAATTACCCTGAATAACCTATCAAGGTAACATGAAGGGGAGTCAGTCCCGTGGGAATGACTTAGAATCCAAAGTAGAATATACAGTCATAACATTAGCCTTGAAGTTTAGGAAAAGGCTTCATAGCATATTACAATCAACAAGACATAGAAAGCATAATCATAAAGAGTGTTTGCAGTGGAAAAACATGGTTGGTTACATATATGAAGATATGTAACCAGGGCTTAACATTGATCGTAAACAAAAGACTTCCACTCAACGCCCTCCATCACATCTCTTGCTCAACCTGCATATTTAAAAAGATATACAGGGCTGAGTACAACGTACTCCGTGAGCATATTGCCAAAACATAAAACATACTTCCAGACTTGTCATCATGCATATAAGCAGTAATACACGGGGGTTTTAGGAAAAAGCCCATGTTTACTAAATCATTTCATTTCATAGCATATATCATCACATTCACCATATCCATAATTTACGCCGGGGAAGGTGGCCACCTCCGGCGAACGTTACTCCCCGAGATCGGCCACTCCGAAGAGAGCTCACAATCTCGAGTACTGTGTACACTAACCCTGGCCAGCAACCTTTGTCTAGCTCAGGATCCGATCATTTCATAGGTTGGCAAGCCAACAGTGATATGTTCATAAGAATCCACATAAAAGTTTTTATGCATCAAAATCATTTGAAATCATAATTTTCTTGTAAAACATTTCATCAAGATAGAGCAAAGCTCAAATCATTTTCGTATAGAAAGCCCAAATAATCATTTTCGTATAGAAAGCCCACATAATCATTTTCGTATAGAAAGCCCACCTGGACAAGTAATAAACACAAGCAAAATGATTCTCGGCTCTTCCTTACGCTTCAGTCTGCTGCTCCACCTTTCATCGGAAACAACTAAGTTTAACATTCGATCGAGCTTAGCGAAGTCTAACGGACAATGGACTCGATCTACATGTTTGGACTTTAGAGTTTTGCATTCGACTTAAGTTTAATAATAAAAGCTATGATTATCTTAGAGAACCTAGCTGACCATATAACATATAAAGACACTAACAACGGTAACTGATACTCAATTCCGTTATACATTGTTTGGTTCGAAAACCATCATCAAACACTTAACATAATCATAACATAATGTGCATCAAGTATGGATAGAATAAGCATTCTAGTAATGCACAGTAAGAACTAGCTAGTGTATCTTATAACATTGGAAATCCACTGAAGTCTAGTTTCAAATACATTTTACAAATCTCAAAAATATGAAAGGTGGAGAAAGTTATGTCCGTTTCCGTGAAGTGTGACGAAACTGCCAACTTCCGACGAAAATGGGAAAAACATCATATTAACCTAGAGCTCGTTTCTAGCAACGAAAACCCTAAACATGTTAACTCTAATTATACATATCATACTTGTAACACATATAGGAGTCGACATACAAGCATGCTCCTCGACATTACAAACTCCATTTCATAATCTTTTCTTTTGCAAAATGACTACTTACTCGTTCTTATTTTTCCAACATTAACATTCAAATATCATTAACATCAAACAACACACTTAACATACACTCATGTTGATAATCAAAGTCTTGATCCTAACAAACAAATGACCTAAACATTACTTTAAAATCCTCAATACATAACAACTACATCAAATATTACCAACACATCTTCCAACTTTATAAATCTAACTTCATGTTCTTGTTTTCAAATAAATTTTCAAAAGCATTTTATAAAAAATCTAATAAAAATATATCATGTACTCCTTTCGTACCTCATCACAATTATCAAGTCACTTTTGAACATACAACAACATATCAAGAACTAAGCATGATTCTTCCTTACTTTCAAAACACCAAACATTTTATAAAAATCCCATAAATTCATCATAGCATCATATCATCATATAACAACATATTGTGTAAGAAAATCATAAGAAAAACAACACATGATTAGGTTATGAAACCCTAAGATTTTCGGCCAACATGAAGAAAATCAAGACATGATTACAACTTGTTCTAAACACTTCAAGAACCTTAAAATCAACTTAAAACATTAAACCTAAACTCTTCATATATTTTCCAAAATTTTAAAGTGGTCCAAAACCTATTTTTACTTGGTTAGAAATGAAGAGAATGAGGTAACTTACTTGAATATGAACTTGGATTCATGTTTGGAACACAAAGTGAGCTTGTAACTTGAGTTCTTAATGAAGAACAATGGTGTTCTTCAATGGTGGGGGGGGGGGGGGGCTGAAGTATAGAAGAAGAGGGAAGAAGATGAAGTGAAGTGGAAAAATGAAAGGGAGGTGATGTCCCTTTATATACTAGGTTAACCCTAGACGTCGTCATAAACTGGTTGAAGAATATTTTACGTTTCACTACTCCACAGATAAAATTACTCGGGTATTAAATGTATGACATATACTTAAATTATCGTGTCGCACATACAACTTAAAGCCAGAGACAAGTTTCGCGATTTACGGAACACGAATTATCCGAGAAAACGACTTGACATAAAATATACTCGAAAACTCAAAAAGTAAACTTTTGAAAATCGTACTCGTAACGTAAAAGTAATGTATATAGAAGTCGATGGAATCACAATTTTGTCTATCGAAACATAAAAATCAAATTCGGAGGATAAACCCAAGCAGATAACCGAACATCTGATTTCTGAATTTAAAATGTTTAAATAATTCTAAACTTATTCCATTAGTCAGAATTTTATTATTTGTGAATGTAAAACTCTAATGTCTCACTTGAGGTCATAATAATTCATGCATATAAAAGACCGGGGCATTACAGTCATGATCTTCAGATTTTGAACTCGTTCATGATTTTATATCACTCAAAATATGGTTCTTGATTTCTTTGAGAAACCCTCGGATCCTTGTTGTTCTTAGTGTCGATTCGGATTCCAATTAATGTTATTGATTCGTGGTGGTGTTATTCTCATAGTATTTGTGGGGCTGACGAGATTCTTGGTCGTTCTTGGAAGTTCAAGGGCTGCTCGACCCCATCCATTCATCACTCCGTTGCTTGTGGTTTCGAGGCAAGTATCTTGCCCATACACTTTGGGTTTCATAGATATAATAATTGGTGATTGTCTATGTGTGAAAATTGAATTTTATATTAAACTTCCAAAAGAACCGATACATATATTCCCAATAAAGGTTTCCTTCAAAATTAACTTGAGTGTTTGAGAATGAATGTATTGTTGTGAGAATGTGTATTAGTGTTGTATTTTGTGCCTTGTTTTCTTGTGGTACCGTTAGGTGACTGTTGTCACGATGATGTGTGATATTATGTGGTTTCCCATTGGGTTGTTCACTCGGGTATGTTGTAACACCCCAAACTAGGCGGATATTACAGTGCCGTGGACCCCCGACTGGGACCCACCAGGCTAATGAAAATGAGTAAATTACGTAGGGTAAATGTAGTACCGAACCAAATTACACAATTAATTACTCCGATAAGGAGTTTCATACAACACACCCAGGATGATACTGAATACAAGTATATTTTATATGGAGATAAAATATACAACACTGAGTGAAATGAATATTCAAACGGAATGTCTGCAGCGGAATAAATGAAGGAAACATAAATGATGAAAAGATCGGGCCCCTACTAGTATCACTGGGACTCTCGCCACCGTCACCGTGCTCTCCCGTGCTTTAGCTTTGCCATGACGAAAAGCAGATCCCCAACGGCCGTGATTACTGTAACAACAATCCTCAAGAGTTGAAAATACACAATCATGAGTTATCCACGGTTATACAATATCCTGTCGAAACATACGCAATCAAACATGCTATATGAATCAACAAATGATACGGCTCAAAGGAATGGCGCCACACTACGTCCGGGATGGAAATGTGTCCGTGCACAAGCCACCAACGAGTATCGATCGAATACACATGTGGTTTTGTACCTAATCAGTCTCACGAAGCCATCAACTCGTGTGCACAGTCCAATGTGAGGCCACCAACCAACACACGACTATAATGTGCCCGACATGAAAATCCTACACATACCAACCGGCACGCCAGTATGACCCGGAATGCCACAATATGACAAAAGTGACAACGAAAATGAATCATGACTCACCAAGATTAAATGATGGTGAAATGAATGAAAGCTTAATGAAATGATTGGAACCGTCGTTCCTTATGACTGAGGTGATTAATTGACAATGACAAGTTTTGATACGGTTAATACAATGATGAATGATTTACGATTATGAATGAACAACCTCAAAAGGAATGAATATCCTTTTAACCGAGTAAGAATTAACTTACACAATACCGATGAAGAATGTCCGTCCACGAACAACGTCCTAAATGAAATGCCGGTCGCTCGAACAACCTTGAATAACAATAATTACCAACAACTGTTCAATACACGTATCAAGAAACTAAACACGACTAACCCAAAGGTCGAAAACAACGATAATCAAACTCATAGGGGCATTCCAACGAATACGTAACCAACCACACGACTTCGAAAATGTCCAATCCCGAATATATCGAAACCAACACCAAAATGAGTATATCGAACTAACAAAACACTTCAATGATATCAATAATCCATTAGGAATCCACAATTCGAGATTACAACTACATTAATCGGAAAATCCCCAATTAACCGAAGTCAACCCCAAGGGTTCTTGAAATAATTCCGAAAATAACCATTAAATCCATAAGAATATACTTATCCAAGGTAGACAATCCATATCTAACATATTCCAATGATAATCCAAGCTTACACGAAGAAATCATAAGGAAAAACCCAAAAATCCGAAATTCTAGATCCAAGAGATTAATACCTTTGATTCGATGTTAAGGAGATGATGGAGTGATGATAATCCAACTCAAAGACTTGAAGATGATGATGGATGATAGAAGCTCGAAGAGAACTCTCCAAAATGCTCAAAATCGCCCGAAACCGATGAGGGAAAGAGAAAGGATGATAAAATGACGAACTCAGGCTAATTGTCCAATATATAGCCATTCCAGGTTAGCGTGCGCTAGCCCTTGTGCGTAGCGTGCGCTAACGGGTAATTTGGGTAGTCCAGTACCCACTGTCCGAACACGGTAGCGCGCGCTACGTAACCTTTTGTAGCGTGCGCTACGGTCATGCCATTAGCGTGCGTTAATACCCATTGTTAGCGTGCGCTAACGAATTATGTGATGCCCGATCGGAATCCGTAAACCTTCGTCCTCTCGATTCGATCTCGATAGCATGCGCTATAACCAACGATTAGCGTGCGCTATAATATCGATTACAGACGCTAAATATCACTCATAGCGTGTACTATGAATTAATTCAATATCCAAAGAGCCACTGGACTCAACCCGATCCGCCCCTAGCGCGCTACTCCACATATTTAGCGTGCGCTACTACAACCGCTAGCGCGCTACTAAACACAAGTAGCGTGCGCTACAAATAACTCACTGCAAAGGTACCTTTTAGGCGCAACTGTGGTAACATTAGCGTGCGCTAATGCCGAGTGGTAGCGTGCGCTACTGTACTCAATTAGCGTACGCTAAAAGAGTACGTACTGCGCGCTACTCCTCACGCATGACCCACAACGAAAAAGACAACGATGATAAACACGGCACGAAACTCCAATTAGATTAGTGACGAATGACGATTGATACACGATACAATTACTCTGAATGATGAATACCATGATTGAATATGAGTGACAATTGATCATTAATGAGTGAAATTACTGAGTATCAATTACTGAATGATAAATACTGAATGATAATTACTGAATTACAACCGGGTATTACATACACCCCCCTTAAAAGAGTTTCGTCTCCTAAACTAAGGGTCAAACAACTCGGGATAACTCTCCCGCATACTATCCTCGGTTTCCCACGTAGCCTCTTCGACTCCGTGTCTAGACCACTGAATTTTAACCAAAGGAATCGTCTTATTCCTCAACTGCTTGATTCGCCGCTCTAAAACTCGTATAGGACGTTCCTCATATGAATGATCATCGGCAATCTCGATTTCATCGAACTGAAGTATGTGACTCGGGTCAGCAACATACTTCCGCAACTGAGATACGTGAAACACATTATGAATTCGGCTCAACGCCGGAGGTAAAGCCAATCGGTAAGCTAACTCGCCTACTCGATCCAGAATCTCAAACGGTCCAATGAATCTCGGACTCAACTTACCCCTCTTCCCAAAACGGAAGATACCACGACTCGGGGAGACCTTGACCAAAACATGGTCACCCGCCTCGAACTCTAACGGTCGACGACGATTATCTGCATATGATTTCTGTCGACTCTGAGCACTCAACAAACGACTTCTGATCAAAGCTACCTTCTCACGGGCGGCTATAAGCATATCGGGCTCGGTGCCGATTGATTCTGATAGGTCATCCCAACACAAAGGAGATCGACAACGACGACCGTACAAGGCCTCGTAAGGTGCCATCTTAATCGAAGCATGCCAACTATTATTATACGTGAACTCGATCAATGGTAGTTGGGCTTCCCAATCGTCTTTCCAATCGAGGACGCATGCCCTCAACATGTCCTATAAGGTCTGAATAGTCTTCTCTGATTGTCCGTCGGACTGAGGATGAAAAGCGATACTGAGATTAAGCTGAGTTCCCATAGCACGATGAACTAATTTCCAAAAATGAGACACAAATCGTCCGTCACGATCGGAAACGATACTTTTAGGAGTACCGTGCAATCTCACTATCTCCTTGATAAACAACTGGGCCAGTCTCTCGGGACCCCACGTATCCTTGATTTCAAGGAAATGAGCCGATTTCGTTAAGCGGTCCATGATCACCCAGATCATATTCATGCCACGACGACTCGTCGGCAAACTCGTGATGAAATCCATAGAAATGTCTTCCCACTTCCATTCTGGAATAGGGAGAGGTTTCAGCATGCCCGCCGGTCGCTGGTGTTCAATCTTAACTTGTTGACAGGTTAAGCATCTCGAAACAAATTCTGCGACATCTCGCTTCATATTACTCCACCAGTAATTTTGTTTCAAGTCCTTATACATATTACTAGACCCCGGATGAACAGAATAAGGGGTAGCATGAGCTTCTTTCAAAATCGAGTTTTTCAACTCGTCATTCGCCGGTACGCATAACCGATTCTTAAAACGCATAAGTCCATCCTCGTGAACCACAAATCCGGGGGCTTTCCCTTGAGTCACATCCTCTCGAATGCGTAACAAAAATGGGTCCGCACCCTGATTCTCCCTGATCGCCTCCTCAAGTGACGATGAAATCTCCAACGTACAATGTTGCCCTTGTACTTGTGCAGAACTGCACTCGATCTCGGTCTCGAAATTCTCTTGAAGTTCCTTCGAATCGTTAATCGAGCAAGCATCCGCTTCCCGAACGGACTTAAGACTCAAGGCGTCGGCGACAACGTTCGCCTTGCCCGGGTGGTAAAGGATCTCGATATCATAATCTTTGATTAGTTCCAACCACCGTCTCTGTCGCATATTTAACTCCTTCTGAGTAAATATATACTTTAAACTCTTATGATCGGTGAATATCTCGATGTAACGCCATAAAGATAATGACGCCAAATCTTCAATGCGAACACCACTACTGCTAGCTCAGTGTCGTGGGTCGGATAATTAACCTCGTAAGATCTCAATTGCCGTGAAGCATAAGCGATAACTTTCCCGTTCGCATGAGTACACATCCGAGACCCCGTCCGACGCATCACTATAGACCACAAATCCCTCCGTCCCTTGCGGTAAAGAAAGGACAGGTGCTGAAGTTAACCGGCTCTTGAGTTCCTCAAAACTCTGTTGACACGCGTCGGACCACGTGTATTTCTTATCCTTCCGTAAAAGGTTCGTCATGGGTTGAGCGATTTTAGAAAATCCCTCCACAAATCGCCGATAATAACCCGCTAATCCGAGGAAACTTCGGATTTCCTTAATATTCTTCGGAGGTAGCCAATCTCGAATAGCCTCCGTCTTCTGAGGATCGACACGAACTCCGTCTGATGAAATTATGTGTCCGAGAAACATCACTTCGGACATCCAAAACTCACATTTGGAAAACTTCCCATAAAGTTGTTCTCGTCTCAACACGTCGAGAACTTGATGAAGGTGAGACTCGTGTTCCTCCCGGTCACGAGAATAAATCAAAATGTCATCAATGAAGACAACCACGAACTGATCCAGATAGTCTATGAAAACCCGATTCATTAATTCCATGAATACCTCAGGTGCATTAGTCAACCCAAACGGCATAACCACAAACTCATAATGACCATAGCGTGTTCGAAACGCCGTCCTTGCGATATCCGACTCTCGAATCCGCAACTGATGATATCCAGATCTTAAGTCGATCTTGGAAAATACTGAAGCTCCCTGAAGTTGATCTAAGAGGTCATCAATATGGGGTAAAGGATACTTATTCTTGATCGTCACCCGGTTCAATTCCCGGTAATCAATACACAAGCGGAACGAACCATCCTTCTTCTTGACAAATAACACTGGTGCTCCCCACGGGGACGCACTCGGTCGAATATAACCCTTCTCGAACAATTCCTCAAGTTGGATCTTTAATTCCTGCATTTCGGTCGGGGCCATCCGGTACGGTGCCTTCGATATCGGGGACGTACCATGCTCCAACTCAATCGTGTATTCCACATCCCTCTGTGGAGGAAAACCAGGTAACTCGTCTGGAAAAACATCGGCATATTCCTTCACTACCGGAATGTCTGTCAACATTACTGATGATTTCTCAGTTTTGGTCATATAGCACCAATAACCGACACATCCCTGATTGAGTAATCATACTGCTTTCATCAAATTAATGACCTTACCAGAACTGCCGGGATTACCTCCCTGAAACGCACATTCGACCCCATCGTCTGAAATGATAGTGATCATACGCTTACGGACACTAATGATGGCATCATGACGATCCATCCAATCAATACCCAAGATGACGTCGTCCTTCGGCAAATCTACTACGATTAGGTCCGATGGCCATACACGACCCTGAAGCTGAATCGGATAATTCTGAATCTCACGATTTCCGACAATTCGTCTACCATCGGGTAGACCAATGACATAAGGCTCACAACTAGCAGCACTACCCAGACGCAGTCTACTCAAACATGACTCGGAAATAAATGAATGCGATGCACCAGTATCAAAAAGGGTACACACAGGTTGAGATAGAATATCGAGTGTACCTGAGATCATCCGGGCCTCCGGATCGTCGGTCTTCTTCATCTCATAAATTCGGGGCTTGCCGGCCCCCGAACCGGACGCTCCGTCTCGATAGCTCTTAGCTCCGCCTTTAGCTCCTGTCGTCTTGAACGACGCTGACCGAGTGGCCTGATTACGCACCGCCGAATGACTGGGGCTTGAGATGACACCGGAGTGGGTTTAGAGTCCCTACGGCAAAACGGGCCCTATGCCCGGCAACCCCACGATTGTGGCACGTGATACCGCCGGACATTTGGTGCTGAAATGACCCTGTTCTTCACAGTTGAAACAGGTGATGGCCGAACTGGCCGCTCGCGACTGAGATTCCGCGGGTTTAGGCATCATCGAAGGACACTCAGAAAAGGTAGAGCCCGCACGTGGCTTCTTGAAAGTGGCCTGACTCCGGTCAGACTGTTTACGGTTCTTGGACTTCTTGCCAGCTGATGAGGGTTGTTGCTTAGCAATTTCCTTAGCAGTAAGCTCGTAAGTGAGAGCTTTCTCAATGAACTCGGCCAGAGTGGCATAATTATGATTAAGCAACTGTAGCCGCATACAAGGTTTCAGCCTCTTGCTGAAATACTTGATCTTGTCCGCCTCAGAGTGAATGATAGATGAGGCGAACGGAAGAAGTTCCTGAAATTTTTCGGCGATGGCGAGAACATCATCATCCGTCGAAAGGTCGGGAGTGAGTAGTTCCGACAACTTGGCCTCCCTGAGTGGGGCCGGATAGTACCTCTCCATCATGAGGGTCTTGAACTGATCCCAAGTACATGATCCGTCTGTGGGCTTCAACGATAACCACCATGAATGAGCGCTCTTACCAAGATAGTAAGCCGCAACTGAAACTTTATGCCCTTCAGGGCAATCCACCATAGCAAATAACTTCTCGAAATGCTCAAGCCAATGGACAATATCCGCCGGCTCAGATGAGCCCTCAAAGGTAGGTGGTCGCTGGCGAGAGATATCGCTAATGATATTGCTTACACCCCTCTCTTGCCTCTGAGGTGGCGGCGGAGAAGCCTGTTGATTTTGAGTAGTGGAGTTATGCATCGCCTCCATTAGTTGTGCCATCTGAGTCATTTGGGCCATCATGCCCTGGATAAAGGCGAGTGGGTCGACTCGAACACCCTCTGACTGAGCTGTATCCCGGGTTCGACTCCCTGATAGCGAATGATCACGTCTAGGTGAATGAGTGGCAGCGTCACTGCTCGATGAGTTAGCATTATTCCTGGCATTCGCACGTGTATTCACATGAGTTCTCGGGATTCGGCCCGCTCCACGGCCTCGTCCTCCACGTCCTCTGCCGGCCCTTTCCATACTGAAGTGGAAAGTCATATGATGATTATATATCTCGCATGAGTATCACATTATGATTATATTATGAAATGATGAAAATGAGCATACGCGCTCAAATACAGCGATTACATGAATGATTAATTGACGTGACATGATTATCTGATGAAATTACTGAAATGATTATCTTGAACAATTTAACAGGATTGATGATATGATCTTCAAGATCAACAACTGAGTAATGAAATGAATTGAGTGATTAATGAGTTAACATTATCGACTTGATCACAATTGAAGATGATGAATGAGGATTGTTAACTGATGAATTATGAATGAATGATTATTGCCAGAAATTATACCATGGCATCAGAAATCTTACAGTTCTTGGTCTGATTGGCTCGGCATTTGTACAGGTCACACGTGACGCGAAAGTCCAATGATACTAGTCCGATGACGATGATTTCAAATGAGATATGACTCGGAAGGTAGTATTCAAAACGACGCTCCGATACCAACTCTGTAACACCCCAAACTAGGCGGATATTACAGTGCCGTGGACCGCCGACTGAGACCCACCAGGCTAATGAAAATGAGTAAATTACACAGGGTAAATGTAGTACCGAACCAAATTACACAATTAATTACTCCGATAAGGAGTTTCATACAACACACCCAGGATGATACTGAATACAAGTATATTTTATATGGAGATAAAATATACAACACTGAGTGAAATGAATATTCAAACGGAATGTCTGCAGCGGAATAAATGAAGGAAACATAAATGACTGAAAAGACTGGGCCCCTACTAGTATCACTGGACTCCTCGTCACCGTGCTCTCCCGTGCTTTAGCCTTGCCATGACCAAAAAGCAGATCCCCAACGGGTCGATACGTAACAACAATCCTCAAGAGTTGAAAATACACAATCATGAGTTATCCACAGTTATACAATATCCTGTCGAAACATACGCAATCAAACATGCTATATGAATCAACAAATGATACGGCTCAAAGGAATGGCGCCACACTACGTCCGGGATGGAAATGTGTCCGTGCACAAGCCACCAACGAGTTTCGATCGAATACACGTGTGGTTTTGTACCTAATCAGTCTCACGAAGCCATCAACTCGTGTGCATAGTCCAATGTGAGGCCACCAACCAACACACGACTATAATGTGCCCGACATGAAAATCCTACACATACCAACCGGCACGCCAGTATGACCCGGAATGCTACAATATGACAAAAGTGACAACGAAAATGAATCATGACTCACCAAGATTAAATGATGGTGAAATTAATGACAGCTTAATGAAATGATTGGAACCGTCGTTCCTTATGACTGAGGTGATTAATTGACAATGACAAGTTTTGATACGGTTAATACAATGATGAATGAGTTACGATTATGAATGAACAACCTCAAAAGGAATGAATATCCTTTTAACCGAGTAAGAATTAACTTACACAATACCGATGAAGAATGTCCGTCCACGAACAACGTCCTAAATGAAATGCCGGTCGCTCGAACAACCTTGAATAACAATAATTACCAACAACCGTTCAATACACGTATCAAGCAACTAAACACGACTAACCTAAAGGTCGAAAACAACGATAATCAAACTCATAGGGGCATTCCAACGAATACGTAACCAACCACACGACTTTGAAAATGTCCAATCCCGAATATATCGAAACCAACACCAAAATGAGTATATCGAACTAACAAAGCACTTCAATGATATCAATAATCCATTAGGAATCCACAATTCGAGATTACAACTACATTAATCGGAAAATCCCCAATTAACCGAAGTCAACCCCAAGGGTTCTTGAAATAATTCCGAAAATAACCATTAAATCCGTAAGAATATACTTATCCAAGGTAGACAATCCATATCTAACATATTCCAATGATAATCCAAGCTTACACGAAGAAATCAGAAGGAAAAACCCAAAAATCTGAAATTCTAGATCCAAGAGATTAATACCTTTGATTCGATGTTAAGGAGATGATGGAGTGATAATAATCCAACTCAAAGACTTGAAGATGATGATGGATGATAGAAGCTCGAAGAGAACTCTCCAAAATGCCCAAAATCGCCCGAAACCGATGAGGGAAAGAGAAAGGATGATAAAATGACGAACTCAGGCTAACTATCCAATATATAGCCATTCCAGGTTAGCGTGCGCTAGCCCTTGTGCGTAGCGTGCGCTAACGGGTAATTTGGGTAGTCCAGTACCCACTGTCCGAACACGGTAGCGCGTGCTACGTACCCTTTTGTAGCGTGCGCTACGGTCATGCCATTAGCGTGCGTTAATACCCATTGTTAGCGTGCGCTAACGAATTATGTGATGCCCAGTACTGGAATCCATAAACCTTCTGTCCTCTGATCTAATCTCGATAGCGTGCGCTACAACCAACGATTAGCGTGCGCTATAATATCGATTGCGTACGCTAAATATCATTCATAGCGTGCGCTATGAATTAATCCATGCGATCCGGAGCCACCGGACTCAACTCGATCCGTCCCTAGCGCGCGCTACTCCACATATTTTGCGTGCGATACCACAACCCGCTAGCGCGCGCTACTTACCACTCGTCGCGTGCGCTACAACACTCACTGCGGCCCAAGACCTTACGGATCGCAACTGTGGTAACATTACCGTGCGCTAATGCTGAGTGGTAGCGTGCGCTACCTGTACTCTATTAGCGTACGCTAAAAAGAGTACGTAGCGTGCGCTACTCCTCACGCACAGCCCACAACGAAAAAGACAACGATGATAAACACGGCACGAAACTCCAATTAGATTAGTGACGAATGATGATTGATACACGATACAATTACTCTGAATGATGAATAGCATGATTGAATATGAGTGACAATTGATCATTAATGAGTGAAATTACTGAGTATCAATTACTGAATGATAAATACTGAATGATAATTACTGAATTACAACCGGGTATTACATATATCTCAATGAGGCTCTGAGGTTCGTGGCTTACTAGCACGGGACGTGAATAACCCTTGGGAGGATGTTGATGTGGGTATTTGGGTCTTGGACCCCGTGGTTTGTGATCGGATTTGTATTTTGGAAATACTCTTTGGGTTGTGTCCCTAAATGGTTTTCGAAAGGTTGAGAATTCTTTAATCCTAAATGTTTTCAAAGATCTTGTGGTCCTTAAAACATTTTACAAGTCGTTTACCTCATTTCATTCCTACCTTTCATGGTTTGTAGATGATGTTGTTAGTCTTGCCTGTGTCTGATTGTGAGGCCATTCTACCAAGTACTCTGAGTATATGGTTTATAGTCCTTTACATTGGAAGTCAGATATTACTACTGAGTGTGAGAGTTATATTCGTTCACTCCGGGAGGGTCTGACGAGGTCTTGGAGGGATCCCCGCATTGTTGGGTCCGCGAACATTTGGGTTAGCCACTCCGGGAGGTTTTGACGAGGCCTCGGAGGGATTCTCGCATTGGAGGGTCCACGGTTAATCATGGAGTATATTTAGCCTTGTGGCTTGATGCATTTTTGTGATATGTCCGGAATATCACAATGTTTTGACTTTCCATAATGCTTGGAATGTAATACATACTTATCTGAGGTGCTTGGACTAGAATGGCTTAAGAATGATGTTTTGTGTAATTGGTCCTTAGTCGTGGGTTGATGTCTGAATACAGTTTCGTAAATATTTTCCAAACAAAACTCCCGAGATTTGGAATGGTTTCAAAGTGCTTACTTGTTTCGTTTCTACTTTCAAGACTTGAGCTATTTTAACTAAATGAATCATCTCGTGAAGTCTTTCTAAATTAATCAAGTTATGGTATTCTCGGAATATATTATGTATGGCTCGTATTTGCACTTTATACTTGCACTGGCAAAACAATTGAGTTTTGCTAACCCCCGAGTAATCGGTGGGTGGATGTCTGTATTGCGTCCAGGTACTTGCAGGTTCTTGGGGATCTAATCACAGGATCGGTACGAAGGATTATGGAAGACAATGATACTAATCACATGAAGACCAGTGTTGAGTAATTTGGTCAAGTCTTGTTGTTTTGTCTTTCCGTTGTGGTGTTTTCCTGTCTTATGGGAGTGTTGATGTATTCTAACCCCTGCGCGGGTATGAGCTGTGAGAAAGAGTTGTGTATATGTAAGTTCTATGTTGTAGCAAAATACCAAATGGGTCTAATGGTTCGTTATTCAGCCATGTCGGCATGTATTGTGTTGTTTTAGTTTATGTAATCAGCATGGTAGATCCTCACGGAGAGGGTCTGCAGCGCTGTAATATTCCCAAGTGGTTTAGTGGTGTTACACTAGTGGATCCAACACACTACAGAGGACTAATTGGATCACTCTTATACCTCACTACAAGCAGAGCAGATATTTCATATGCAGTAGGAGTGTGCGCCAGATTCCAATCCAAGCCGAAGCAGTCTCACCAGGAAGGAACTAAGAGGATAATCAGATACCTTAAGTCTACAATCAATGTTGATTTATGGTATCCAAAGGATGACAACTTCGAGCTATCAGGATATTCAGATGCGGACTTTGCAGGATGCAAGATTGATAGGAAAAGCACCAGTAGAACATGTCAGTTCCTTCGAACCAGACTCATATCGTGGTTCAGCAAGAAGCAAGTATCTAACTCAATATCCACAACTGAGTCATAATACCTAGCTGCAAGCAACTGTTGTGCTCAAAATCTCTGGATCAGACAACAACTAAGGGACCACGACATCATAGCAAATGAAGTTCCAAGATAGTGTGACAACAACAGTGCAATTGCAATAACAAACAATCCAATTCTGCACTCAAGAACAAAGCACACAGATGTCAAACATCACTTTATCAGAAACCATGTGCTTAACAAGAGAGTAAAAGTGGAATCTTGGATTACTAAATTGGGAATCACAGAGTATCAAATTGCTACCATATTCACTAAACCTTTACCAGAAGAAAGATTTCTAGAACTTAGCAGGAATCTTGGATTACTAAATTGGGAATCTAGTGCTTAGTTGAAAAACGGACGAAGGAAAAGTTATCTGACCTGAAGCAGACAATTTCACCTGACTCGGAAAGCATACAAGGAAAAGTCACCTTATCAGACCAGACAATGAAAATCAAGCTGACATTAACATAGGCGACATACCTCATCTAATGCAGAAGATGAAGGAAAGTTAGGTGATTAGAAGCATAGACAAGAAAAGTCCTCTGATTAGAGCTGAGAAGGAACTGAAATCACAGCTGGATCAAAAGTCAAAGAGTCAACCAGCTTAGTCTCTTATCCCTTGACCGACATATAATTATTTATTTACACGTGGATAAAACACATGATTACACTACCTCCACGATGTCCAATCAACTTCAACCGTCATTCGGACCGCCGCCTACTTATTCTATTAATAAATTAAAAAATGTCTTTTCAACTGGGTATATAACACGGCGGAAATTATTTCCAAAAAATCTTATCGTCTTCAAGCTCAAGAACCCTAATTTTTCAAAAGCAAAAAAATTACCTGAATGTTCACTACACTAAATCGAAACATCTCCTTTGCAGAAATGGACTCAATTACCTATTTTGAGGGAGTCAACCTGAAGCTGGTAAATGAGAAATTCATATTTTGTATTGTTGTCGACTTTAAAGGATTACTGGCAACCAACAGCACGGATGAGATGGCATATGTAATCTGGATGATGAAAAAGAATGGCATCTACCACTTTCTGGATATTTTCCCCAAGCAGCTCTTCAAGGAAGATGTCATCTGCTTCTACAAGGAATCACAGGTCACAAAGCACTGCATCATGAGCTCTATTTTTGGATAAAAAATAAACATCACACCACAAACCATCGCCGACGCTTTCAAAATAGAAAACAGGGGCATCGCAGTCGAAGCACTGAAGCAGAATCCGACCGAGATGTGGTATGAGATCAAGCTACTAGATGAGACAACTAAGGTCAAACTTACGGCGAACAAAAATGACCTTTACAAAGAATACAAATATTTCCTGAACATCAATAACAAAATCATCACGGGCATGGCAAACAGCTATGATCAACTATCATCTGCCAACTATGTTGTGATGGGAGCACTGATACAGTAGAAGAGGATTAACTGGCATGATTATATCTACAAGCAGTTAGTCAAGGAGGTCAACAAGGGAAGTTGGGACGATGAGGAGAAGAAATTTAGACAAAAACTGGCATATGGAACTCAAATTAGCTGGATCTTGGAGTTCCTTAGAAAGGTTAAGGGAATGGCAGACCCATTTCACCTCGGAAAGAGACTTGGTCACTTGGACCAAGAAACCCTAAATAATATCAGGGATAAGAAACAAAAGGCAACTAATAAACTCAAGAAAATGGCCTCTGGAATGTCTGAGTACAACGGACCCTCAAACTCGGAAGCAGAGTAGTCAGATGCAACTGTAGCTGAAGTACCACCTGCACCTGAAACCTCACCTGTAGATGACATTATCCCATCTGCACCTAAAATCTCACCTATACCTGTCATCACACCCATAGAAGATTCAGACAGGGATGACATTCCTCTGACCAAGTTGTTCAAGAAGAGGAAGTCACCTTAGAAGCCCCTCTACACTGTATCCTCACCTGAATTATCTCCTAAACGACAGAGAGGACTGGTGGACTATCCCACAGACACAGAGGAAGGAATGAAGATAATAATATCACCTGCACCCTCAGTGTCTGAAGATCAACCTGAGCATGCATCTGAGCTGGTAACTGCCGTGATTCCCCTCTTAACACTTCCAAGTGTTACTAAAGAAGAGGAGGCTGTAGAAATCATTGAGATCCAAGGTGCTGATAACTCATTCAATCTGAATGAAAACAATCACTTAGGACTTACCAGAGATCAATTACAGCTGGTAAGAAAATAAGTTCTGCTATACTCTTTCATTAATATCTATGAAGCATGGGCAGAGATGAAAACGCTTACGTTCTCTCAACTGATAAGATTTGTTGAGAGAAGTACTTGGGATCACCCCACTGCCATCGAACAACTTCTTATGTACTTCTGTCACGAGATCGATGTAAAGATGTTATTGAAGGAGAACTGGTTCATGTCTCAATTTAAACATAACATTGACCGGTTCATCCTTCAGGTAATGAAAGATGTTTTTGAAGGTAAAAACTTTGGAGAACAAGTTGAAAAAGAAATAATAGATGTTGAAAATGAGGACATAGAAGGAGTTGAAAAAAAGAAAGATAGAGAAGGAGTAGAAGAGAAAAAAACTGTAAAGGAGGAAGAAGAAGAAAAAGAAAAGATTGTGGAAGAAAAAGAGGAGAAAGAAGAAGATGAGAAGGAGGCGAAAGATGAAGAAAAGAAGGAAGAAGAGATAAGGAAAGATGATGAAAAAGATCATGATTGACAGTCACCTGATCATGCTCCTGGTTCCACAAATCCTGAAGCTGATGAAGCAGATAATCAGGGGGAACAACCTGTGGAAACCCCCTCCAAAAACAAAAAGTCATCTGCAGAGAGAAAGTACTCTGCAGAAAAGGATAGAAAGTCCCCTACAGATGATAACTTATCAGATGATAGATCAGGCACTCATGATAAAACCCCACTTGATCAGAGAGTACCTGATAGGAGCTTTCCATCTGAAAAATCTACAACTAGAAAATCAGCACATGAAAGCTCAGGAGAGAACAATGCTCATCAGATGGCACCTGAAATTCAACTTCCATCAAACTTCACTGAGATGGTCAGAAGGATTATGGAAGAGACAGTTGCCAAACTCCTGGAAACCGTGGTCAACCCTAAGCTGAAGTCCATGAATGACAAGTTGGACACTCTAATCAACCGAAAGGAAACCTCTCCAACACCTTGAATCTCAAGAATGCCTCTTGGCATGTCTGATTTCATGCACAAGGTGGAGGAACAGATAACATTTATTATTGATTCTGGCAAAAAGGGGAAAGAGAGAAGATTCCAATGGGAAGGCAAAGAATTCCAATTTGTTGAGGAATTCTTGCCTGTTGAGGTAGAACCAATGTGGGGCAGTGCAAGGAAGTAGTTAATAGAGAAGTACTACCTCTGGGAAATACTTCAAGACAAAGATTGCTCCCCATAGGAAACTTTCATAAGCTTCATGGACATGAACTTCCCCAAACTTTGGGAAATTTTGAAGAAATATGCTGCAAAGGAATTCAATGCATACCCTATGATTCCAAGTTTCAGACCTGAAGAAGCACCAACACTCATGAATGGAGAACTTGATGAAATTGCTATTCAGGAAGAGATTAAAGAAGTATGCATTGAAAATAATTTCACATCTCCAGAAAAGAATTAGCTTGCTTCCTTAGTGGTCAAGAGGAAATATGGGTTAGCCCCAATTACAAAAAGACCCATTAGAGCAGATTAGAGGAAGAGGAAGAGGGAGAGGATAAAGATGATTTTATTACTTGTAATTTATTTGTAATTTATAGTTTACTTGTAATTTTCATTTTTTACTTGTAATATTTCATTCAGACTGTTCGGAACTGTAATGTAATAACTCTGATTATTTATAACAGTTACTTGAATCACAACCACTAGTTGTCTCAAACAGAGTGAGTTTTATTTTTGTCTTACACTTTATATTTGTGTAGACTTGTTTTACATTTGAATGTTTAAAGTTTTGCCATCATCAAAATAGGGGGAAATTGTTAGTAATACTTGTTATATTTTGATGATGTCATCCCTGCACTTGTGATTTATTCAAATGTATACTCTAAGTACTTGGTATTGTAAAGAAGAACCAAAATGAGTATCTTCTATGAGCCATTGATGCAGGCTAGGATTGATCTGAAGTTAATCAGTTAAGTATAGAACCAACGATATATCAAATAAGTTATCAGGCGACCTTTTTATCAGGCGAGTTTTGGTCAACAGAACCATCATAGAGGTTTGACCAAAAAACTGTAGCAGCCGAAGAGCAAAAGAAAGTTCAGCCAAGTCTTGGTCAACTCAAACAGATCAGAGAAGGTTGACTACAGAAAAGTTATCATCAGACAACTTATTATCAGAGAAAGTCTAGTCAACATAAAACATCAGTTGAAGTTTGACCATCAGATCAGAGAACATTCATCAGATCGGAGAACATCCATCAGATTAGAGAACATTTATCAGATTGGAGAATTTTAAACAGACCAGATCAGAGGACTTCATCTCATCATATCAGAGAACTTCAACAAAGTTATATCAAAGAAGTTTTACATCAGAGAGAGTTGACCGCACATCTGGCAGGTCTGACCAAGAGATATCAGATAAGTTTTTCAAACAAGATATCAGCTAAGTTTAAGAAGCATAGTCCAGGTCAGCAAGTGTTGAAGTCAACAATAACGGAAATTCACATGCAGACGTAAGGAGACAAACCGAAAAGATTCTCAAAAAGTTAGGAATAAAATATTCCTTGGGATCCGCATACTGAAGACTTATGAATATACAAATCAAGAAAAGCGGCGCGACCAAAAGAATTCTTTCAAACGGTCAGAAATGAAAAGGGAATCAAGACGTGCAACGGAATGATAATATAAACAAAGAAGTCCACTCTTCAATGGACGGAATTGTTACAGGAGATGCAAAGGCTATGAAGGAAGCTCAAAGAATGGCATTATAAATATCTGAAGATCAGAATTGAGTAAAGTACGATGCGAACTATACTTACAAGTGAACAAAGCAATCAAAGCAATCAAAGCAAACTATAGCTTCATAAAGAGCAAGCATTCAAGTTCATATACTGAGAAGCTCTTAGTTGGAGAAGACAATAATCTTGTCTTAAAAGAGGAGTATGGGTACTTCTGTGAACGACGTTCTTCAGAAGTTTCGCGACTGATAAGGCATCCACGGGTTCTTGATTGGAAGATGATATATAGCTCGAGAGTTGTTGAGGCATCCACGGGTTTTCAATCAAGAGGTGCTAGGCAGTCAAGGGAGTTGCAACGGCCATGGGTTTTCACTAGTTGGAAGCTGTTGTAACTGAGATTTTATTGTAACAATCAGTGGTTGAACGTTATAGTGAATTTATCTCCAACTGGTTTGGAGAGAAGTGGATTAGTAAAGGATTACCCCACCTCTGGGACCACTATAAGTATTTGTGTGTTTTACTGCATTACATCATACCTATCTGCTGCATTCATATTTACTGTTACATTTAGTAGTCAACTTTCTTCCTTATTGCTTAGTTTTTACAGTTGACATAAGTCACCTGCAGTCGATATAAGTCACTTGCAGTGTTACCAGCTGTGCTTCCGCACTACTCGTCTACAGCTAAGGTTTGTTAGCTGCATATTATACAGCTGACGAAACTCACCTAATTAAGGAAGAGAGTATAATAAGTCTATTCACCCCCCTCTAGACTTATTCCTGACGAGTTGTGACCTACAGAATATATTTTGTCGTTGTCATTTTGAGTGCATGTTGTTGTGGTGTTGTTGAGTACATTGATGTTGTTGTGTGAGTAAGCATTTGTAGGTCTTTTTTCAGGACCATGTGCATATGTTTTATTGATCGAATCTCAAATTAGACCAACATGATTCGTTTTGGCGTTACGTATCTTGAAGTATGTTCCGTACTTCATTCTTGGTACTTGACTTTTGATTTACAATCGATTATCATGTTGAGAGTTGATGATGTTATCCGATGGATCGGAATGGACCGAGCTTGTGTAATTTTTATTAGTGAGTTATGATGATGTTTTGTGGATCTTGGTGTTGTTTGAGATACAGTACGGATATTGTATATGACTTCATTTTCTGATTTGAGAATGCGAGATACAAAATATGGTAAGGATTGCTTTGATATGGATAACCACGAGTCGGTAAGGTTATGACGATAAGATTATTGGTAGTATTCTTACTTTATAATTACATTGATGTAATTATTGATGTTGATGTGATTGTTATCATTGTTGAATATTATGGTTGATACCATCGTGGGATTTATTTTTAGGTTCTCGGATATCGAGCTTGTAGCAGTCGTGAAGTGATGAGCTTACAGGATGATACTGGCTATATCATGTATGTGCGGATCGAGTACTCCGATGGTTGGGATCGAGTACTCCGATGGTTGGTTAATTTCTATTGTAATGTATTTTTAACTGTTGATTATATCTGCTGTATGTGTTTTCTAAATGGCCTTTTGGTAGTTTGCAAACTTGAGTTTATTTTGAAAAATCAATTCCCTAAACTATATTGTCGGTACGTATAAGCAGTGGATAAATGTACGTTTTAAACTGTGGGGTTTTTGGCTTTCAGACCTTGTATTTTCAAAGGATATTTTAGGACGGTATTTGGTAAATGGAACTTCGAAAAGTACTTGAGTAATTGAAAGATATTACTGTCATTAGCCTCTAGGACCTATTTCAAATGATTACGAAAATATCTGTTTGTCACATCCCCTAGATTTGGCTATCAGATACTAGATATTAAAAATACCCTTATTATATATTACAGCACAGTGGAAAACTTAAAACTTTTAAGAGGAAAACTCCTTTTACACACCAAAAGTAACTCTTACAAATCAGCCGACTATTATATTACAACTAAAAGAAAACATCGACTATATAGGTTTACAAGCAAATTTAGACTTAACGCACACCGAACACTCCGCAGGTTTGATGTTCATATAAAACGGCTCGTTGGCATGGAGAAACATCCCGGACATCAACATATGGCTGATAACTCGAATTATTACCTGTATTACAAGAATTCAACTAAATGAGCGAAAGCTCAGTAAGTAGTGACACACAATGCATGAATGAATTTATGAATAAGTTTGTGAAATGCAGTTTCATTTTCTTTTAATACTTGAAAACTCTTTTATAGCGCGGTGCTATGTAAACATCGAGTTCTGGCCCATGCCAAAAGTGTGCATGTTCGACCATATCCAGAACAAACTACCCACTCATAACACATGGGTCAGCCTGGTGTGTCCCGAACTCCACCAGAATCATCGCTATAAGGGTTCCCAATCATACATATGAGTCACCACGGTGTGTCCCAGACTCCACCGGAAAACATCACACAAAATGTCCAGTCATAACACATAGATCACTACGACGTGTCCCAGACTCCGCCGAAAATCAGCCCCTTACCAGTAGCCCGCGATGCACATAACCAAAACAGTTTGTTCTGATCACCTTTAGAATGCTTGTACTATGATCAATGCATGCAACAACAACCTCCAACGCTATCCAGAACAACAGTCATTAACACATGTTTCAGACAAGTGCTCTTGTGATACAGTTTTGAAATCAGTTACTACTTACCTTATTTAGGTGATACCTTTGATTTTATACCAATAGGAGGTGATTGTGATGATATATTTTCAGAGACTGTTCCAAGGAGAGTCTTTAAAGAATCTATATGGTATACACAAACTTTAACTCACCGCGTATCCGAAGGGTTTTACCGATTTCACATAATTGGTATTCTATAAATTTTATGTGCGCATTTTGTTATATGCGAGCCTAATACTCTATCATTTTTGCACTCCTAATTCATTATGAAGCCTATTAGTTTCTGTTCATAATGTTAAATCAACTCTTATAGGCCACAACTCTAGGATTCTAGAACAATACCATGGTTTAGGGGAAATTATCAAGATCTTGAAATAACTGGATTTGTCCCGCATATATCCACTTGATTATAAGTCAGATGTGCACCAATTTTTGATAAAACATACCTACTATAGTTAAGAACATGTATATAGCAACCTATGCCCCTTAAGCACACGAATTCAATACTATCCTCACATATTTTCAAAAGGTGGCAGAATTGATTCTTTTGTTGTCTAAGTGAGTTTTAAGCCCTATAAATCCACATTAAACATAGGTTTAGGCCATGTATGAGTTCTTAACATCATTAGTACGTATATAGAGCACCTAAACCAGCTCTCACAACTTCATACACAATAAATATAACATGAACAAGAGTAAAACAAAGATAACTCACCTTCATTGTCAAATGAATTGAGGTGTTGATGTTCTTATGATTTCTCTTTGATTTTTTGATGAATTTTCGAAGTGTGGAGCTTTTTGATCGAGTTCAGAGTGTCTATAAGAGTTTAGAGTTCGTTTACTCCCTTATATAAGTGGAAGAGTCGGTTTATAAGGGTGTAAGTACTAAAATACCCCTTAATGGCCTCTATAAGTCAAGTTTAGAAGAATGGACCGGTTCAAGTTGTTATACTATGGTTCTTGGATGTTTTACACCGGATACTAGTAGGGATTGATCATATTTAGGGTATGGATGTATGGTCCAAGGTTTTTCATAAAGCTTAATATGTGTTTTTATTGTTTACACTCAGTTACTTCTACGAATATCTTTGAAAGTGGTAGAAAAATAGTTTGTTGTTATCTTTATGAACTTTTATATAAACAACACTAGAAATAAGAGTCTAAGGTCTCACTTAGAAATATTACATAATTTGGATAATGATCTAAAGGACAAATTCTATTCTACCCGACCGCATTTGGGACGAATAAGGTACTTACAAATCGAATGACTTAACAAAGGTTATCACTAAGACCCTGAATTTCATCATTGATGATATTCAAAAGTATCAAGATGCTTGACACATGTTATCGGACTAAGAAAGGGTTATTTACTTGAATCATCAATCTAATTTGACCCAGCATACCCGCCGACTAAAACCCGGAGACCAACCGATAGACACGTCACTGATATTATTTACTGCTTATAGGCTTACCGTTTGTACTTGGAGTTATGCTCAAATGCTTAGCCACTTCAATGCCTTTAAATTAAATATCAGATAAGGTGAATCATGAAATGTCAAAATAATACAAAATAATACGTAATGACAAGTAATGCATGAATCATATTATGCAAATAATAGCAGTTTCATGTCACATTGTCACATTTTTATACGATTAAGCATGAAGTCTTACATGTTTTAAGATTAATATGCTATTACTGACTAGACCTTGTGTGTGAGAGTCCTTAGGCATCATACTTTTAGCCTTGTGGGTTCCAGTGCGGGGCCCACGGTACTATAATATTCCCGAATGGCTTTGGTGGTGTTACAGAATATGGTACCAGAGCCTGTTTTTTATTGATCACCCGGGCTTGTATGTTATGTAGTTTACCAGTGTGATACTATGGTTGTTTTAATTTTAACAATATGGTATTAATGTGATGCTTTGGGAAGAGACGTGTTGTATTTTGAGTCAAACTGATTTTGCAAAATGTATGCTTTGAAAAATATCTATATCAAGTATATTTCTAAAGTTGAGACATATGTTTGTATCACAGGGAATCATAGGCTTCACGGCCTGTAAATATTTGAATTTTTGAATTGCATTGAGGTTATACGTAGTTATAAGTTGATGTACTTTGAGAAGCCTTCGGAAAAATGTTATGTGTTACAGTATGAGGTAGCAGAATATAATAATTGAGACAAAACTCATATTGAAAACGGAGCTGTAAATTTGGGAAAATGTTGTGAATTATTAAGAGGAACATGTAGTCATTGATAGTTCACTTTAGGATGCACGATACTATTTTTGAATATCTGAAAATGATACTTTTCAAAATGATATATTTTGAATAAACTATTTTACTAGCTATTGTGAAAATATATTTTTTTAAATTTATTATGAGAAACAGTATTGTTATCTTAAAAAATTGTTTCTTTAAAACATGTTTTATTATGGCATGCATAGCTGAGGTAATCCATAATGGAATAATGATCGATATAGCAAGTCATCTATGGAAAATGATGATTCTAGCAAAGTCTATACAGTAGGATTTAGGATTCTATCATGTGATTTTCCAACCAAACATCAGTATAATTGGCGAGGAGGTGAATTGGTATACAGGGGTATGGATGTAGTCAATCATTTGTATAATTTTATTACATTTGTTCGATTCTCATCGAGTACTTGACATAAGCGAGCCCCAGTTTAACTTTTCGGAAATTGATTTTTTATCTTACGAATATATATAATTTTGAAATTCTTGAAAGAACTTCCCAAAATGGAGTTCTATTGACAAGATTATATGGTTTCAATGCCATTTTGAAAATGTGAATGATATACGTAGAAATTAGTGCATAATGCATATCACGGTGAAGTTCCGAGTAAGACTCATAAGCTGGATAATACATCATTATGGCACGATGAAAAGGGATTTTGAATTTCAATGTGGCAGTTTGGATTATCCGGGGATGACTAGTTGGTTGAGTACATAAGAGAAATATGTAAAAAATAATAATAATAATAATAATTAATAACAATTAGGGTATCTGCGAGTTGTAAATTCAGTATAGAATATGGTTTCGGAGCCTTAGTTTTTGTGAAACCCGGGCATGTGTGTTATATGGATCTATCGGTGTGGTAGTAGCGCGATTTTTAATATATTGATTTTTAACTTTTGAGTCAACTGATTTTTTTTATGTGGTATTTTGAGTGACTTCTTAGTGAAGTGTGTATTTAGGGATTGAATGTGCATCCGATGTGGACGAAGATGAAGAAAGTGTACGCCGATGCTGTATGTGTGGGCAATGAGTGGTTTTCTTGTGGGAAGTGTATGCCGGTGCTACAGGCATGTGTCAAGGAGTGGCTTCTGTCGGGCTTCAAAGCAAATGAGACATGAAATCCCAAATTCCATACTGAACTGATAATTACTCTAAACTAGTTTCTCGAGTTATCAAGATTTGAGATATTTTATAAAATTACCATAATTGTGGCATTAGCATTTTGTTGGATTTTATCGAGGCTTGTGTCGGTTGTGTTTCTGTCTATGTTGAGACTTTGAATGTATGGTCATTTGCTAGTATCATGGGGGATCATCGACTTCACGCACCTATAGGTATACTGTTTTGTTTATTCGCTTGTGGTGGTTGATCGCTTTCGTGATGATTTTTGGATATTTTTGGTTGAGGTGTTGGTTGTGACAAGATTGCAAGTTTCGAGGACAAAACTAATTTTAAGTGTTGTAGAATGTAATATCCTGAATTTCTACTATAGTTGTTAGTGTTATTTTATCCGAGTTATATTGCACAATGTGGAATCTGTACAGTATGGACAAAATATTAAGAGGATTCAGATAGTTGTACTGATGTAATTGTCGTAGCTGGTCGACACTTATATTTGAGGATATTGTGTATCAAGTGTATCATATGAGGATATTATTGAAACGGGTATATGTATTCAGTATGTCGTGTATACGTATAAAGCTTGTCGATACTGTAATATCCGCATTTTTCTTTCCCCTTGTATTTTTCATTTCCGGTGTATTTTTCGATTGTAGTGACCTTCGTATATCTTTCAGTATATCTTTTCCATCATCTATTGATCTGATTCTCGTTATTGTGGTGCGGAACCACTGTTTCGGGGTTGCCGTGCTTCCATCTCGTGTTATTGTTTCCCAAATATTGATTCCTATTGCTTTTATTCTCTTCCCAGGTCATTTTTCTTCATTTAAGGACCCAAGGGGAGTGTGGGCCGCGGCACACACATTTTCCAGTTTTTGGCCGAGTGGCCTGTACTGTGTGCCACGGCACATGTCGGCCGGGCCGCGGCACACTGCCAAGTCAGTGCCACGGCACACCCGTCCGGGCCGCGGCACACTCACGTTACCTTGTCGACCCTGTACCTTGTGCCGCGGCACATGTCGGCCGGGCCGCGGCACACTGCCGAGCCACTGGGCGTAGTTTTGGCCCTGTGCCGCGGCACACTTCTGCTGGGCCGCGGCACACAGAGCGGTCTGCCGATCGGCGGCGCGATTACAGCCTGTTCGCGGCACACTTCGGCTGAGCCGCGGCACACAGGGCAGTCAACCCCTATAATTGCGTTTTTGAGCATGAGCAGCTCATTTTCTTCCTGTTCCTTCACCTGTGCGCGAGAGAGAGAGAGAGAGAGCTGAGGGGAGAACTTCCCATCTTTCATCACTTGAGGGTTTGAGTTTCATCATTTCCTTTCGCTTGTGAAGCTCGGATTGTCGATCTAACTCGATTTCATCGGATTAAAGTACTTGGATCTTCAAAGGTAATATCTCTTGGAACCCTACCTTTTGGATAATTTGGGGGTTTTTGGGTTTTTGTCCGATTCTTTCCGTTTTGTTGGTGGATTCATGATGAATACGATTAATATTGTTAGTATCATTAGTTTCCCTACGGATTCATGGTATATTTTCATGGTTTTGCGAAATCGAGAGGGTTTGGTTGTGGTCCGCCGTCGTTGTTATTTTTGTAAGAATATACATGAATCGTAGGCGGTTTGCGGGCGTACTCCATTTCCGTATTCGTCTAGAATTGGTTGTGAGTATGTTCTTCAATCGTTAGGTTCGGTTCCGTTGATTCATAGCGTTCGTCGGTGATTATCCTTTCCGTTCGTTGTGTCATCAATTATTCAAGGCAAGTATTTTTGGGAACCTTTATGCTTAACATATAATAGTAATGTATATTGTGTGTGCTTTACTCACCCTGGGAGGGTCCGACGGGGCCTCGGGGAAATCTATGACTTCACTCTGGATTCACGAGTTTGTTTCGCTAGCCAGCTCGGGAGGGTCCTTAGAGGCCTCGGGTGGGATTCATGGTGGCGTCCTGGTCCTAGGCGATGCCTGTGCGTGACTTGTTTTATAAAGTGGCCAGCTCGAGAGGGTCCTTAGAGGCCTCGGGTGGGATTCATGGTGGCGTCCCGGTCCTAGGCAAATTGATTATTTGACTGTTTGTTTCCAGAAAAGACATGTCTGGTTTTGATTTTTGAAGTGATATTGGTGCATGTACTATGAAATGTGTAAGCGTTTGGTTTGCCTTGATTACTTGTACTAGCGTAATTGCTAACCCCTTTGGGGACCCGTTGTGGGGAAATTCTTGTTATGGATTTCAGGTTATAATCATCTGGATGAGCAAGCGCTGGGACAGTACGAGGATGTTGGCCAGGGTCGTTGACATATGTGTTTGAGTCCTTTTATTTCCGTTAATCCATTCGATATGGTTGTTGTCCACTTTTGAAACTTATAGATTGTACTCGCGAGTACTTAGGATTTTATCTTCGGATTAAGATTTATAATCGTCAAGTTCTTTATGTTGTCATTGTGGATTATTCAGCCGGTTGTACCGGACGTGTGATTTGGTTTTAAATTGGATAATGTGTATATTTACTGTGGTAAATTGTGTCTAGCCTGGTGGGTCCCATGTAGGGGTCTACGGCACTGTAATATACCCTGAGTATATCGGGGGTGGTACAAAAAATGGTATCAGAGCTCTAGGTTTATGGATACCTAGGCTTGTCGGTTATTTGAGTCTAGTGTGTTTTGTTTTGCATATTGTCACACCGCGTCCAGCATCTCGCTACTTCCAGCGCTAGTAAGTTTCTTATTCGGTCCTTTGTTTTCTTGCAATGTAGTTCCGCTTCTTGACTTGTCGATTCGGGACTACATGTCTGGACTTGTCTGCACTACCCTGAAGGATTATCAGAGTCGAGCTCTTGCCTATGATATGTCGGTGACGGCCAGTGCGGCGGTTCGGGAGAGTAAGAAGCAGAAATCCACCGGAAATTTCTCGAGTCACAAGGGTGGAGGTCAGCACAAGTCTCAGTCTGCGAATATTCTTGGTGGTAATTCGGCTCGTTTCTCTGGGGGCTATCGAGGTACTGCCAGTGCCTTCGTTCGGGATACCAAATGCTTTAACTGTGGCGAGCCAGGCCATCAGAACCGGGAGTGTCCTCGTCCGCCTCTGATTTGTCATACATGCGGTCAGTCGGGCCACAAGGATTCCTTTTGTGAGCGGGCAAGGCGGCTTCTTGGTGCTCAGACTTCTTTTCCAGCACCTATGGAGCGGAGTGTGAATCAGGGCTCTTTTGCTCCGCAGCCTCTGCCGGGTGCCGATCGATGGAGAGGTCGGGGTCAGCCCGCTAGAGGGGTAGCTTCCAGTGTTGGCTCCGCCCCTCCACGTGTCTATGAGATGAGAAGGGCCGACGATCCAGCGGCCACTGTGGCGACATGTACCGTTCATATCCATTCACATCCTATCAGTGTGCTTTTTGATTCGGGTGCTACGCATTCATTCATTTCTCTAGAGTATGTACGCCGTTTGAGTCTCGACTGCTTATCACCTTGCGAGCCTTTCATTGTTAAACTTCCTAGCGGTGATAGAATTATCGGTGATCGAGAAGTCCGGGACTGTTCTGTGTTTATTTGTGAGAGGGCTTGGCTCTCTAATCTTATTGTCGTGGGTATCGAGGGTGAGGATTTAATTCTTGGGGATGATTGGCTCGAGCGGCATAGTGCAATCATGAACTACCGCACGAGGATCATTACCATGCTATCCGAGGATGGCATCGAACATTCTTTCGCGGGGCGAAAGAGAAACCAGAAGTTCGTTATTAATGCCTTGAAGGCGATGAGTCTCCTGCGAAAGGGGTGTACTGGTTATTGGTGCTATGCCTTGAAGGCGGAGGATGGTGGAGTTGAGCTTTCATCGATTCCAGTCGTTAGTGAGTTTCCTGATGTATTTCCTGACGAGTTACCGGGATTGCCACCGGATCGTGAGGTTGAGTTTGCTATAGAGTTAGAGCCGGGCGCGGCTCCGATTTCGAAGGCGCCGTATCGCATGGCACCTTCAGAGATGGCCGAGCTGAAGAAGCAGTTGAGTGAGCTTCTTGAGTCGGGTTATATTCGACCGAGCGCTTCGCCTTGGGGCGCGCCGGTCCTGTTTGTACGAAAGAAGGATGGTTCACTACGTTTGTGTATCGAATATCGCGAACTAAACAAGGTGACCATCAAGAACAAGTATCCCCTGCCGAGGATTGATGACTTGTTCGATCAGTTGCACAGAACTGCGGTATTCTCGAAGATCGACTTGAGATCGGGTTACTATCAACTTCGGGTGAGGGAGTCCGACGTGCCGAAAACAGCTTTTTGGACGAGATACGGACATTATGAGTTCGTAGTTATGCCTTTCGGTTTAACTAATGCGCCGGCGGTGTTCATGCATTTGATGAACAAAGTCTTTATTGAGTATTTGGATAAGTGTGTCGTCGTCTTCATTGACGATATTCTTATCTATTCGAAGAATGAGGATGAGCATGCCCATCATTTGCGGATAGTGTTAGACATTTTGAGGACCGAGCAACTCTATGCGAAGTTCTCGAAATGTGAGTTCTGGCTGAAGGAAGTGATGTTTTTGGGTCACGTGATTTCAGCCTAGGGAGTCCGTGTGGATCCGCTGAAGATTGAGGCAGTGTTGGATTGGGCGCCGCCCACGAATGTGAAGGAGGTCCGTAGTTTCTTGGGTTTGGCTGGCTACTATCGTAGGTTCGTCGAGGGTTTCTCGAAACTGGCTCGGCCGCTTACTCAGTTGCTCCAGAAGTCCGAGAAGTTCGTCTGGAATGACGAGAGACAGTCGAGTTTTGAGGAACTGAAGAGGCGTTTGACTTGAGCCCCGGTTTTAGCATTGCCATGTGGCAACGAGGGTTTTGCTGTTTATAGCGATGCTTCGGGACAGGGTCTTGCCGTGTTGATGCAGCACAGCAAGACCATTGCCTATGCGTCGAGACAGTTGAGGCCATATGAGCTTAACTACCCTACTCACGATTTGGAGTTAGCGGTAGTTGTCTTTGCGCTCAAGATTTGGCGTCACTATCTTTTCGGATCTGCATGTCAGATTTTTACCGATCATAAAAGTCTGAAATACATATCTACTCAGCGGGAGTTGAATATGAGGCAGAGAAGGTGGTTAGAGCTGATTAAGGATTATGACCTCGAAATCCTTTATCATCCGGGCAAGGCGAACATCGTGGCCGACACCTTGAGTCGGAAACCAATTGCGTTGCGAACACTTGAGATCCTTACGTCTCAGTCTGAGCTTCGGCGGGCTTTGATCGTGTTAGATGTTGAGGTTTTGTTGCCTGGAGCTGTCGGGCAACTTTGTGCTTTCGAGGTTTCGTCGTCTTTGATCGATGAAATTAAGCTGAAGCAGTTAGAGGATCCGATGATTACTCAAATCCGAGAGAACGTTCTTAAGGGAAAGTCTCCTGGGTTTGTGATTCATGAGGATGGTGTTTTGAGGTTCCAGAGTCGGCTTTGTGTACCGAACAACTTAGAGTTGAGGCAGAGTATTCTGCGCGAGGCCCATGCTACACCTTACTCCGTTCATCCTGGTTCGAGTAAGATGTACAAGGACATGAGGAGGAATTTCTGGTGGAATGATATGAAGTAAGAGGTCGCGCAGTTTGTAGCGAAGTGTTTGACTTGTCAACAGGTCAAAATCGAGCATCAGCGACCGGCTGGGTTATTACAGTCACTTCCCGTTCCGGAATGGAAATGGGAAGATATATCGATGGACTTCGATACAAGTTTGCCGAGGTCGAGGTCGGGCATGAATATGGTATAGGTGATTGTGGATCGTCTGACCAAGTCGACACATTTTCTGGGCATCAAGGACACTTGGGGCCCAGAGAAGTTAGCTCGTGTGTTTATCGCGCAGATCGTGATGGCCGATTTGTATCGCACTTTTGGCAGGCGGTGCATAAAACGTTGGGTACTCGTTTGCGTTTGAGTACCTCTTTTCATCCTCAGTCAGATGGTCAGTCGGAACACACTATCCAGACGTTCGAGGATATGTTGCGTGCGTGCGCTCTCGATTGGAGCCGCGACTGGGAGGAGCATTTGCTATTGATCGAATTCACGTACAATAATAGTTGGCATGCGTCGATTCGGATGGCACCGTATGAGGCCCTTTTTGGGCGGCGATGCCGATCACCGATTTGTTGGAATGAGGCGTCCGATTTAGTCGGGACCGAGCCGGATGTCGTTTTAGAGATGAGGCGGAAGATAGAATTAATTCGGGAATGGATGTTGACTACCTAGAGTCGACAGAAGTCCTATGCTGATGTCCGTCGTCGACCTTTAGAATTCGAGGTGGGAGACCACGTTTTGCTGAAGGTGTAGCCGACAAGAGGAGTTTTTCGCTTCGGGAAAAAGGGGAAGTTGAGTCCGAGATTTATTGGACCCTTCGAGATTCTCGAGCGAGTCGGTGGGTTGGCATACCGTTTGGCGTTACCCCTGGCCCTGAGTCATGTTCATAACGTTTTTCATGTTTCCCAGCTGAGGAAATATGTTCCGGATCCTAGTCACGTCATCGACTATGGGGAGATCGATGTTGCCGAGGATATTACTTTTGAGGAACATCCCTTGCAGATTTTGGAACGTCGTGAGAAGCGACTGAGGCATAAGACCATTCCTTTGGTCAAAGTGCAGTGGTCGAGACATGGTGTCGAGGAAGCAACTTGGGAAACCGAGAATAGCATGCGTGTTAGGTACCCCAATTTGTTTGTCTCTTAAGTTTCGGGACGAAACTTGTTTTTAGAGGGGTAGAATGTAATATACGCATTTTTCTTTCCCCTTGTATTTTTAATTTCCGGTGTATTTTCTGATTGTAGTGACCTTTGTATATCTTTCAGTATATCTTTTCCGACATCTATTGATCTGATTCTCGTTATTGTGGTGCGGAACCATCGTTTCGGGGTTACCGTGCTTCCATCTCGTGTTATTGTTTCCCAAATATTGATTCTTATTGCTTTTATTCTCTTCCCGGGTCATTTTTCTTCATTTTAGGACCCAAGGGGGGTGTGGGCCGTGCCACAAGGATTGTGCGCCGCGGCACACACATTTTCCAGTTTTTGGCCGAGTGGCTTGTACTGTGTGCCGCGGCACATGTCGGCCGGGCCGCGGCACACTACCGAGTTAGTGCCGCGGCACACCCGTCCGGGCCGCGGCACACTCGTGTTACCTTGTCGACCAAAACCTTCTGTACCTTGTTCCGGGGCACACTTCGGCTGAGCCGCGGCACACAGGGCAGTCAACCCCTATAATTGCGTTTTTGAGCGTGAGCAGCTCATTTTCTTCCTGTTCCTTCACCTGTGCGAGAGAGAGAGAGAGAGAGAGCTGAGGGGAGAACTTCCCATCTTTCATCACTTGAGGGTTTGAGTTTCATCATTTCCTTTCGGTTGTGAAGCTCGGATTGTCGATCTAACTCGATTTCATCGGATTAAAGTACTTGGATCTTCAAAGGTAATATCTCTTGGAACCCTACCTTTTGGATAATTTGGGGGTTTTGGGGTTTTTGTCCGATTCTTTCCGTTTTGGTGGTGGATTCATGATGAATACGATTAATATTGTTAGTATCATTAGTTTCCTACGGATTCATGGTATATTTTCATGGTTTTTCGAAATCGAGAGGGTTTGGTTGTGGTCCGCCCTCGTTGTTTTTTTTGTACGAATATACATGAATCGTAGGCGGGTTTGCGGGCATATTCCATTTCCGTATTCGTCTATAATTGGTTGTGATTATGTTCTTCAATCGTTAGGTTCGGTTCCGTTGATTCCTAGCGTTCGTCGGTGATTATCCTTTCCGTTCGTTGTGTCATCAATTAGTCAAGGCAAGTAATTTTGGAAACCTTTATGCTTAACATATAATAGTAATGTATATTGTGTGTGCTTTACTCACCCTGGGAGGGTCCGACGGGGCCTCGGGGGAATCTATGACTTCACTCTGGATTCACGAGTTTGTTTCGCTAGCCAGCTCGGGAGGGTCCTGAGAGGCCTCGGGTGGGATTCATGGTGGCATCCTGGTCCTAGGCGATGCCTGTGCGTGACTTGTTTTATAAAGTGGCCAGCTCGGGAGGGTCCTTAGAGGCCTCGGGTGGGATTCATGGTGGCGTCCTGGTCCTAGGCAAATTGATTATTTGACTGTTTGTTTCCGGAAAAGACATGACTGGTTTTGATTTTTGAAGTGATATTGGTGCATGTACTATGAAATGTGTAAGCGTTTGGTTTGCCTTGATTACTTGTACTTGCGTAACTGCTAACCCCTTTGGGGACCCGTTGTGGGGAAATTCTTGTTATGGATTTCAGGTTATAATCATCCAGATGAGCAAGCGCTGGGACAGTACGAGGATGTTGGCCAGGGTGGTTGACATATGCGTTTGAGTCCTTTTATTTCTCGTTATTCCATTCGATATGGTTGTTGTCCAATTTTGAAACTTATAGATTGTACTCGCGAGTACTTAGGCTTTTATCTTCGGATTAAGATTTATATTCGTCAAGTTCTTTATGTTGTCATTGTGGATTATTCAGCCGGTTGTACCGGACGTGTGATTTGGTTTTAAATTGGATAATGTGTATATTTATTGTGCTAAATTGTGTCTAGCCTGGTGGGTCCCATGTAGGGGTCTACGGCACTGTAATATACCCTGAGTATATCGGGGGTGTTACAGATACGACGGACAGGAACAATTAGAATTGGCTAAGTATAGTCTGATTAACATACGCTAACATCAGGATTTAGTGCACACTAATGTGCAAAGCTTACATACGTTTAGAAGGATAGGTAACATACGTAAGAACTTGTTAGACAGGATCCAGGCTGTGGCCGATGAGAGGACCGATGGTCGGAAACTATCGACCAGGTGTGGACAAGTGAGTCAATGAAGGGATTAGCATACGCTGTGTTGTTGGTATTACGTACGTTAATGGTGCATGAGGTTTACGTAAATGAGTTGAGTTATGTTGTGTACGTAAGGATACCTGTTGCTAAAAGATGTAGTCTATGGACTATGCATTACGTACATTAATGTTGTGATGTTGCGTACGCTATAAATATTGACGTACATTACCTGAGGAACTCTATGTATGTTACATAGTTACTGTAGCAAGTCAACATCTATATTACGTACATTTTGGAATGGGCTCTGCATACGTAAGTCATTGTACGAAGTGAGGCAGTAGCCTCTAGAACAGGATAGAGTACGCGATCGAGGTTCGATAGTGTAATACCCTGAATTTCTACTATGGTTGCTTAATGTTATTTTATCCGAGTTGTATTGCACAGTGTAGAATCTGTACATTATGGATATAATAATTAAAGGACTGAGATAGTCATATTAGTATAATTGTCGTAGTTAGTTGACAATTGCATTTGAGGATATTGTGTATCGTATGAGAATATTATTGGAACGAGTATATGTATTCAATATGCTGTGTATACGTATCCAGTATGTAGAGATGGTTGGAATTGGCTATGTATAGCCTGATTAATGCACGCTAATGTAAGGACTTAAGACACGTTAATGTGTAGAGCTTACGTAAGTTAAGAAGGACAGTTAACATACGTAAGATCATATCGGACTCGATCAGGCTATGTCCAATAAGTGGGTCCCATGGTTGGCAACTTTTGGTACGGGCGTGGACAAGGCAATTCAACATCGATGTTAACATATTCTATGGATTGCACGTTACGTACATTAAATGGGTATATTACTATAGCAAGTTAATGACTATCTTACGTACGCTATGGCATGGTCTTTACATATGTAAGTCATTGAACGAAAAGAGACAGTGGCCTCTGGATTAGTTTTACGTACGCTATCAAGATCGGATAACGTACGTAAAGTCAGTTACGTACGTTAAGATGGTTCATGTAGCGTACGTAATGCCTGAAGCTTATATATGGGAGACCACCATCACTTTGGCATTTTGAGAAGTTCAACTTCGTTTCTTCGCCCTTAAACCCTCCGAGTCCGATCTTGGCTCTTCTAAATTGATTGTGAACCTGAGGGCATGGATTTGGAGCTTGAAATATGAAGATATTGTTGATACTTGAGGTATTTGATGGTGTTGCTCAAATTCTTGAGGTATGTTGATCAACTCTACCCCTTACTTTTACATTCTTGTTGTTGTAGTTAATGGTTACTCCGTGTGATGATAGATTATTAAAATGTTGTTATGATTCTTGGTGTTTCATGGATAGATCATCGAGTTAGATTCTTGATCAACTCTACACCATGGATACATGAAAACTCCAAAATTTTTGAAACATAACAGTATGATAGTGCATCGAGTTATATTCCTAATGGTTCAAACGATGAGTTAATCGGAGTCCGGATGAGTGAGTTATGACCAAAGTGGTAAAAACTATACTGCCTGTATTTTGAGAACGTATTACGTACGTTATTAACATGCTGGACGTATAAATGTGTTCAACAATCGGGAATTTCACTTCCCAACCCTTCCTACACGATCCCCTTTAACCCCAAGGCACCCAAACTCGATTTTTAACCCCTGATTATCAGATTTTGAGTTGGTTTATCAAGTGTTAACATCTAGGAAAGCTTGGAACAAGGATTATAACATCATTCTTGATTGTTTTGTCGGATTGAAGGTAATTGGCTTGAACTCTCATATTTTGGGATTTTTGACATATCTTGGTATATTGGGTTGTTTAGTTCATATCGATGGCTATAATCGTATTACATTGAAGGATATATATGGTTTTGATGTTGTTCTTCGTGTTCTTGATGTGGTTGGTGTTTATCAATTGATGATTCACATATACCTTTGTATTAAGCCTTCAAAGTGTTTGATTAAAGATTTGAGAGAGATATTGATTGGAGTATTTTGGTTAGGTTTGTATATTCGGCTTATTGAATTGATATATGGATTTTGCGGAATTATGAGAAAATTGGAAAGAAGTGTAGGTTGAATAAATCTTGGAATTATTCTTGTTAATTAGTCGTAGTAATTCGGATGTTGTTGTTGGAATTTGGTATTAATATATTCGAGGACACCAGTTTCATGTTTATTTATATTTGGATAGAATGATATTGTTTAGGTTATGATAGAAGAACTACCAAGTTGGAGTACTTGTGTTCCCGACTCGACTTGTTGGCTTATCGGTATTTGAGGCAAGTTGTTACTTAGTCAGTTATCATATTTAATGAATGATTTGGGTTTCATTTTGTTTATAATTCATATAGCAATGAATATAATTGTGAATTCTGGAGATTTGGATTCTGTGTTGTTTTCCTAATTTTGCGAGTTAAATCATAATGTATATGATTTACATTCGTTATTAGTATAAATGGGTATCGAGGATATATATTGTGGTGAAGATGAGGATAAGAGTTATCTACAGTCCGTGATATTTTGGATCGTCAAATATTTAGGATAATCGTTGGTGATGGTTTTTAACATCTAGATTGCTCTCAAAGGATTCAGGCAAGTACTCTAATCATTTTTGTCATTTTGTGTCGATCATGTTGTGATACAATCGTGTATTATTGTTGTCATGCATTTATGTATTATTTTTATCATGCATTTGTGCATTGTTGTCGTATGTCCACCTCGTGTTGGTCCGACGGGATCATCTTAGGATCTATGCTGTGTGCGCTGGATCATTGGACAGGTTTTCCCCCTTGTGTTGGTCCGACGGGATCATCTTGGGATCTATGCAGTGAACGCTGGATCATCGGATCACCCATGTGTTGTTGTGCATATGTATTTGATGGTTATCTACCTCGTGTTGATATAACAAGATCATCTTAGGATCTATGCAATGAACGTTGGATCATCGGATTTCCATGAGTATACGTTGTCGTTATTGTTGTGGGCATATTGATGTTGTCATGTGAGTATCATTTGTAAGTCTTTTGTAGGACCATGTCCGTATGTTGTATTGATCTGATCTCAGATTAGACTGACATGATTCGTCGTGGCATTGTATATCTTTAGGTATGCTCCGTATTTCCTTATTGGTACTTGTCTTTTTATGCACAATCGATTGCCATGTTGAGATTGGATAATGTTGTCCGATGGATTGAATTGGTCATAGTTGATATATTTCCGTATTGGTGAGTTATGATTTGAGAATCTTGGGTATTGTTTGAGGTACAGTACATATGTTGTGTATGAGTTCATTGTTTAATAAAAAATACGAGATGTGCAATATGGTAAAGGTTATTTTGATGAGGATTATCATGAAATAATAAGGTTATGATGGTAAGATTACATTAGTAGTATTCTTACGTGGAATTTTCATTGGTATGTAATTATTGACGTGATGTGATCGTTATCATTGTTGAGTATTATGGCTGACCCCGTCGTGGGCTTTATTTTTAGGTAATCGAAGATCAAGCTTATAGCGGTCGTAAAGAGATGAGCTTCTCGGATGATATTTGGCTGTAATACCACGAGTATTCCATGCTGTTTAATATTGTGTACCTCATTTTTAATAATTAATAATGTGCTCCATCGCGATGCTTGTACTTTTATACGTATGTTTAGACCGTATTGTCACGTATAAAAGCTTGTCCGCACTTATTTGTTTTTGTGATGTAATTGTATGATGTTGATGATATGTCGGTGACATACCTTAAGGTCGTTGAGCAATTATCGGTGCAAATATGACGGTGGCCAATGTCTTGTTCCCCGAGAAATTGCTGGACGAGCCTAAAGGGAAGTCGCATTATAAGGCTTAAATGTGATAATAACTTAGTGAATTAAACAAGCCTTACGTACGTTACTCACGGAAGATTGCGTACGCTAAGCATTATCGCATTATGTAGGTTAAGGCTTAAGCCTTATGTACGTAATGAGGTCTTTAGTCTTCGGACAAGAATCTTGATCCCGCGTGGTCAGGATAACTTTCGGCGCGATAGTGATAGGCAAGTCAACTGGTGTTAATGTACGTTAATAAGCCATCATTACGTACGTAATGGTCATTGTTATTTTGGGTAGTAGGTTCTGAGGTTACCTTACGTATGTTAACCATTTCAAATTAACGTATGCAATAGGGCTTACGTACATAAACCGTAAGGCCTAACGTACGTAAATCCATCCTAGTGTTATAAAATGACATCTTCGCTTTCTTTTCTTCGGATCTAAAAACATCTCCCCTCTCTCAAATATCATCCTCCAGCCTCCCTAACCAAGTGTTATCCTAGTAGAGCGGATTGATCAAGCTTCCGAGAAGGCTTTGAAGGTGTTGTCTTCCCATCATTCATCGTCATTTGTTGTTCTTCCTCGTCCCTCGTCAAGTAAGGTGAGTTTATCAAACCTTTGAATCTATTTCAGTGTTTATAGTTATGTTGTACTAGATTTCGGGTGTTTGGGGTTTTAGAACTCTTGACAATAATCAAACCGTCGAAAACTAGCATTAATCTTAATCATTAAATGAGAGCCTATCTTGGACTAGCAATTCGTATATATCGTTGTGAACATTGTATATTGGATTGTAACCTTAGGAGTAAACCTATTTTTCCAATGCTATTGCGTTAGTTATGTAATAGATTATGTTGAGTTGATTCAATTATCATTTGTTAAACTCTTTAAAATTTTTAAAGTGAATTAGTTGTCAAAATACCAAATTAGTTAAACAATCGTAAACGAGGATTATGCTAGAATTGTGCTCGACCATTCTACCTTGAAGTTGGAAAATTTGAACTAGTAGTTAGCTAATGGATAATTTTGGTTGTAGTGTCTCCGTCTTGGATAGATATTGTAAGGAGCATTGTGATTATAATGTTGTCATAAATTGATAATCCAGGAATTGAGAATTGTAGTAGTTCTCCTTATTATCAATCATAGAATCGTTGTCCCAACTTTAGCAATTTAAGAAGGATAAGAATTCAATCCGGAAGGGGGGAATCATTCTGATTCATCATCTTTACGAGGTATTGATCGCAAAAATGTAATTAGGTTGAGCTGTCAATTAATAGTAGTCGTTCGATATATTGTTCCAAGAAGGGAATTACCTTGTCGGAATTAAAGCAAGTGAATTCTTGCTCAGACTATGTTATATTAAATTCCAAAATTTAATGTGTGTCACTACCTGTGGAAATTGTGTTCGTTTTACTTATCTTGTCGGGAGTATTCCTGAGTAGATACTTATGTGACCCTTGATTGCGATCTTGGGAGTTTATATGTTGATATACCGTACAGAACTGTGTTGCGGGAAAAAACCTGAATGGTACCCACGTCTGGAGTATTCTTGTGTAGATGCTTTCGTGACCCTTGGTTGCGACCTTGGGAGTTTATGTGCTGATAGAAGAGATAATGTTGATTATTCTGTGATATGTTGCCATACAGAATGATAATTGTAGATTAATCTGATTCTATCAATGAATTTGTTCGTATTATCTGACCTAGGTTGGCTGGCACGATTCGTCGTGTCAGGCAAATTTGTTGAATATGTGCAGGACGTTCCCGAAGGTTCCGGTCAGGCTTGAGCAGTGTTGGGGAGAAGCCTTGTTATTTTCTTTAAATTAAATTCTGAAAACATTCCACATTTATGTAATAACCGTGTGTGCGGACTTTTTTTTAAAAAGGAATTTCATTTCGTATTTAATCTGTCATGGAGCCACTTTCACGCAAATTATTTTATGGAGAATTTTTAAACTCTTAAAAATTTGCCTTGTGAGTCCCACACGGGATTCACGGCACTGTAACATTCCAGTAAATTTTGGGGGCGTTACAGAAAATGGTATCAGAGATGAACACCCACGTGGAAAATTTTAACAAAACATTTTGAAAATGTTTAAAGGCTTTCAAAGTCCAACACTCCAAGCGACCGTAACTCCTCGAGGAATGTCAAGGTGAGAAACACATATGTTTCTTGGGAATCAGGTACAATGTTGGAATTCAATAGAACTCAAAGAATAATTTTACTGAACTGGCCCTCTAGATCGAATAATTATCACAATGTCACGTCGTGGAGCTAGGAGATTCATGATCGACGCTCAGGGCTCCGTTGTGAACCAGCAGGAAGACAGGAACACCGCTGAAACCGTTCCCGCCGGAAACCAGCCACCGTCCATTAATCAGAATGAACGGGAGACAGAAAACCAGAACAACGGGGGAATGGATCCGGATTTCATTCAGACTCTCGTACATGCCATTTCAATGGGAATCGCTCAGGTCAACCGAGCAGAGCGGGTACCAGTCATTAACGTGGAAGAGAACGCTAGGAAGGACCGATGGCTGGGAGAGATGCTGAAGGCTAGACCACCATTATTCGACATTTCAGGAGATAAACATGTGGACGACTGGATCTCCGAATGGAGACTGTTTTTGAGGTAATCGGTTGCCCAAGGAATCAAAAGGTACCGCTGGGAATCAAACAGCTCCACGACACTGCAGCCCGATGGTGGAGGACCTATAAACCGGAGGACAGGGTAGTCGAGTAGATCGAGTTTTCCAAACTATAGAGAGACGAGTACTGCCCCAGGTCATCTCAAACTGCTCGTGCACGGAGTTTATTTAGTGCTGGACCACAGAACTTGCCGGTTCCAGAAATCATTCGAGTCTATAGGATCGAACTAAGCTATGTTTCGCAAATGGTTACATCTGAAGATCAGCGAATCTGTCACCTTGCACAACGGTTTCCAGAAGATGTTCAACGTTACGCAGCTGGATTTCACTGCACTACTCTAAGGGCATATGAGGACATAGTCCGGGTGTATGCCGGTACTGTTGTTAGTTCTGACACCGGGCATAACCAGAAGAAGCAGAAGATGTCTAATCAGTCTGGGAGCACCAGTAGAATGAACTCGGGAACTGGGTTCTCCTCTAAATCAGCGGTTTCGTACCAACAGAAGGGCACATCCGACCGGTCCCTCCGCCAGAGCTGTCTCAATTGTAGCATAGCTAGACATACCATGAGTCAGTGTCGTAATGTCGCTACGAAGTATTTTTCATGCGGAAGAAGCGGGCACATGTCTCACTACTGTTCACGGGCCAACTCTACACCAAATCCATCTTCTCAGAGTCAGCAAGGCTCAGTACAGACATCCTGGGCACCCACCATTTCCGACTATCGAGCTCCACCTTACCAAACTCAACCCCCACCATATGGCGCCAGAAGAGGACGTGGGTGGGGGGAGGCACTGTACCCTCCTCTGGGACACTACCATCTCGCGCGTTCGAATTAAGGGCTACTGATGACCAAACTGCACCTGCTGTCTCAGGTACACTACTTGTTAATTCCAAGCCTGTTCATTTAGTGTTTGATACTGGAGCGACACACTCGTTTATATCTGTGGAATGTGTTAATCGTTTGAACCTTCCTTGTGTACCTTGTGAATCTTTTACTGTTAAGCTACCCGAGGTTAGCAGGGTTGGGGGTAATTTGGAAGTTCGAAATTGCCTGAACCGCGTTGATGACCGGGGCTGGACAGCGAATCTTATGGTTTTCCCACTTCAAAATGAGGATATCATTTTGGGTATGGACTGGATGACCATGCACAGGGCGATATTAGATACCTATAACCTAACCGTTTCCATTATGACTTGTGACGATGCCACTCACATAATCAGGGGTCGAGAACACTTCAGTACTAAAGGGTATCTCAACCTCCTTACTATGGGAGTATCTCGTGACACTCGAGAAACGTATTATTGGTGTTATGTTCTTCAGGAGGACACATCACAGCTATCGGTTGATAACATTCCCGCAGTGAGCGAATTTCTAGACATTTTTCCCGATGAATTACCAAGGTTGCCACCACGACAGGAGGTTGATCTCTCGATTGAACTTAAGCCACGAATGACGCCTATCACCAAAGCACCATACAGGATGGCGCCAGCTAAGATGAAGGAATTGAAGTTACAACTCGAAGAATTGTTAAAGAAGGGACTGATCCGTCCGAGTACTTCGTCGTTGGGGCGCCGATCCTTTTTGTGAAGAAAAAGAGCAACTCTTTACACCTATGTATCGATTATAGAGAGCTAAACTTAGTCACTATCAAGAACCGTTATCCACTTCCAAGGATCGATGATCTACTGGATCAATTACAGGGAGCGACTTTGTTCTCAAAAATCGATTTATGGTTTGAATATCACCAATTAAGGATTTGAGAGGAGGATATACCCAAGACTTCATTTCGATCAAGATATGGACACTATGAGTACATGGTGGTGTCGTTCGGCTTGACTAATGCCCCAGCCGTCTTTATGGAATTGATGAACAAAATTCTGACAGATTTTCTCGACAAGTGTGTGGTGTTTTTAATTAACGACATTCTAATCTATTCTCGGAGCCGACAGGAGCATGAGGAACACTTGAGACAGGTGATAAGTGTTTTGAGGCAACACCAACTTTATGCAAAACTTTCTAAATGCGAGTTCTGGATGGTGGAGGTAACTTTTCTGGGTCATGTTATTTCAGTAGAAGGCGTCAAGGTAGATCCTCAAAAGATCGAGAGAGTGATGAGTTGGGAACCACCTAAGAATGTCAAAGAAGTAAGGAGTTTCCTGGGATTGGCATGTTATTATCGACGGCTCGTCGAGGCTTTTTCTCATATCGCTCGGTCGTTGACAAACCTACTAAGGAAGAATACCAAGTTTGTCTGGACAACGGATTGTCAGGAGAGCTTCGACGAGCTAAAGAGGAGACTGACTACCTCTCCAGTGTTAGTACTACCGCAGGTCACGGAAGGATTCGTAATATACACAGATGCATCTAAGCATAGACTAGGATGTGTATTCATGCAAAATGACAGAGTTATTGCATACGCCTCTTGACAACTTAAGCCGTACGAGGTGAACTACCCAACGCATGATTTGGAACTGGCTGCAGTAGTCCACGCTCTTAAGATCTGGAGGCACTACCTTTACGGGGTTACCTGTAAGATTTTTACTGACCACAAGAGTTTGAAATATATCTTCACCCAAAGGGAGTTAAACATGAGGCAGAGGCGTTGGCTGTAGCTAATCAAGGATTACGACATGGAGATTTTATATCACCTTGGGAAGGCCAACGTCATAGTAGATGCACTTAGTCGGAAGACTGCGCAAGAGATGAAATTATCTAGTTTAATGGTACAACCGGAATTGCAACAGGACCTCAGGAGAAATGACATTGAAATATGGATACAACACCGCCACGGACAGTTGTGCTCAATTAATATTCATTCATCCTTGTTGGATGAGATACGCCAAGCACAGATGGAAGACCCCGAACTGTGCGCGATCGGTGTAAGAGGCGGGGGGATTATTTCAGACTACAGGATCCAATGGGGCTTGGTGAGATTTAAGAACATGATCTGTATTCCGCTAAATGACGAGCTAAAGCAAACTATACTGAACGAAGCTCACTATACTCCCTATTTTGTGCATCCTGGGGCAAGCAAAATGTATAAAGATCTGTGGAAGAGCTTTTGGTGGAAAAACATGAAACAAGAAGTGGCAATATTCATTGCTCGATGTATGATCTGTCAACAAGTGAAGATCGAACACCGCAGACCGGCCAGAATCATGCAGCCCTTACCCATTCCGGAATGGAAATGGGAGAGCATATCAATGGATTCTGTCACCAAGTTACCAGTATACGACGGGAGGAAAAGACTCGATATGGTCATTGTTTACCGACAGATGAAGTCGGCACATTTCATTCCAATCTAGGAGACTACTGGAAAAGAGCAGTTGGCCACCATCTTTATCCGGGAAGTCATGAGATTACATGGCGTTCCCTCAGCAATCATATCGGATAGAGACACTAGGTACGCGTCCCGCTTCTGGAAAGCTGTCCACAAGGCGCTGGGTACTCAACTACATTTCAGCACAGCCTATCACCATCAAACAGACAGACAGACAGAACATACAATACAGACCCTGGAGGATATGTTGAGATCGTTTATACTTGATTGGGGCAAAGACTGGGTTAAACATCTCCATTTAGTGGATTTTTCATACAACAACAGCTGGGACGCCACAGTGTCGTGAATCCCGTGTGGGACCCATAAGGTAAGGTTTAAAAGAGTTTTAAAAACAAATTATTTAACAAGCAATTTGCGGAAGTATTCTCATGATAGCATTCGTCCGAATTGAAATACAACGGAAAAATAACGTCCATACATACGGTTATTACATAATGTGGAATGTTTAAAATTCAATTTAAGAAAATAACAGGGCTTCCTCACAACACTGCTCAAGCCTGACCGGAACCTTCGGGAATGTCCTGCACATATTCAACAAATTTTCCTGACAAAACGAACCAAATTCATTGATGGAATTAGATAAATCCAGAGAACAATGTTATCACTGAATATTCAACGTTATCTCTTTTATCAGCACATAAACTCCCAAGGTCGCAACCAAGGGTCACAGAAGCATCTACACAGGAATACTCCGGACGTGGTTACCATTCGGGTTTTATGCCGCAACACAGTTCCATAAGTTATATCAATATATAAACTCCCAAGGTCGCAACTAAGGGTCACGGAAGTATCTACTCAGGAATACTCCGGACAAGATAATTAAAACGAGCACGGTTTCACAGATAGTGGCACACATAAAATTCTGGAATTTTAATATTATATAGTCTGAGAAAGATTCACTTGTCTCAAATCCGATGAGGTAACTCCCTTCAAGCAACGATGGGTCGAACGGCCACTAAAGATCAAGAGCTCAACCTAATTACATTTTCGCGATTAATACCTCGTAAGACGTCGAATAACAACATTCCGCCCCCTTTCGTGATGGAGTTCTTATCCTACTACAACTCCCTAACATTTAGACCACGTTCCTATGATTGACGATAGGGTGAGTTACTCGTAATTCTCAATTTCTGGGATTATCAATTTACCACAACATTACAATCCCAATACTACTTGCATTATTCATCCAAGGTGATTATACTTCAACCATAATCGTACAATTACCTACTACTAGTTCAGAATTTTCTTTTGACTTCAGGGTGGAATGGCCGAGCATAATTCAAGTATGACCGCCGTTTACGATTGTTCATTTAATATGGTAATTGATAACTAAGTTACTTTGGCAATTTCAATGAGTTTAAAAACAATAAACGAATCGATTCAACATACTTAATTATATGACTAACACATTAAAATCATTGGCATAGATTCATTCCTAAGGCTACCATGCGACATACAATTTTCACAACGGTATGCTATGAATTGCTCGTCCGAGATAGTCTTACATTTAATGATTTTGATAAATGTTAGTTTTTAATAGTTTGATTATCATAAAGAGTTCTAGACTACCCAAACACCCGAGATCATAGCTATCAACACTGAAAAAGATTCCAAAGTTGGATAACTCACCGTAGTTAATGAGGAACGAGGAAGAACACCGAAGAACAATGAAGAACGGAATGATAACACCCTCAAAGCCTTCTCCGGAGCTTGATCAACCCACTCAAATAAGATAGCACTTGATTAAGGAGGCTAAAATTGGATTAGGGAAGATGGAGGATAGTATACGAGGGGAATGGACGATTTTTGGATCGGGAGAAATGAAAGGGAAGGTGTCCTTTTATAAAACCAGGATGGCTTTATGTACATTAGGCCTAAAGCTTTACGTACGTAAGCCCTGTTACGTACGTTATGTTGAATAGTTAACATATGTAAAGAGAACCCAGAACTCACTGCCCAAAATAACACCGATCATTACGTATGTAACGATGTCTCAGTTAACGTACGTAACACCCATTGACTTGCCTGTCGCTGTCGCGCCGAAAGTTGTCCGGACCGCGTGGACCATCCGAGGAAGATTCCTGTCTGGAGACCGAAGACTGCATTACGCACGTAAGGCCTATCCCTTAGCGTACGTAATGTCTTAATACTTAGTGTACGCAATACTTAGCGAATAACGTATGTAAGGTTTTGTTGCTCACTAAATTATTATCACATTAATTCCTTATAATGCGACTTCCTTTTAGACTCAACGAGCGATTTCTCGGGGAACAAGACATTGGCCACCATCATATTCACATCGATAATTTCCCAACGAATCAAGGTATGTCACCGACATGTCATCAATCATCAAACAATCACATCACACAAAATAATAGGTGCGGACAAGCTTCATTCGTGATAATACTGTCCAAACATAACATATAAAAATACATTTATCCTGATGGAGTACATTTATTCAATCATATAATATAAAAAGAAATGAGGTACTCAATGTGAAACACCATGTAATACTGGTGGTATTACATACCACCCTCCTTAAAATAATTTCGTCCCGAAACTAAGAAAAAAACTCGAGATGATTCTCCCTCAAGCTCGTCTCGGTCTCCCAAATCGCTTCTTCCATGCCATGGTGCCATTGCTGAACTTTTACAATATGTATGGCCTTAGTCCTTAGTGTCTTCACGCGTCGATCCAAAATCGCGGTTTGGATTTCTCTAAAGGTAGCATCATTAGAAATCTCTACCTCCTCGAAATTAATCGTGACTCGGGTCGTACACGTACTTTCTCAGTTGGGAGACGTATAAGACATTATGTACTCCATCAAACGATGGTGGCAATGCTAGTCGATAAGCGAGTCTACCAACTCGGTCCAATATTTCGGAGGGGCCAATAAATCTCGGGCTCAATTTGCCTTTCTGGCCGAAGCGTCGAATACCACGCATTGGCGATATTTTGACCCAAACGTGGTCCCCGACTATAAATTCCAACGATCGCTGGTTGTCAGTAGCATATGACTTTTGGCGGCTCTGCACTGCTAACATGTGTTTTCGAACAATTGAAATCTTCTTAATAGATTCCTGGATGAGATCTAACTCGGTAGCGACGACATCGGAAGCATCGTCCCAACATAGGGGAGACTTGAACCTCCTACCGTACAAGGCTTCGAAGGTTGCCATGCCTATGCTTGCATGCCAGCTGTTGTTGTATGAAAATTCTGCCAAGCAGAGGTGTTTAGCCCAATCCTTACCCCAATCGAGTACACATGCTCTTAACATATCCTCCAGGGTCTGTATAGTACGTTCTGTCTGTCCATCTGTTTGAGGTGATAGGCTGTGCTGAAATGTAGCAGAGTAGCCCTAACCTTTTGGACAGCCTTCCAGAAGCGGGACACGTACCTAGTGTCTCTATCTAATATGATTCCCGAGGGAACGCCATGTAGACTCACGATTTCCTGGATAAAGATGGTGGCCAACTACTCTGTTCTGGTGGTCTCCTGAATTTGAATGAAATGTGCCGACTTCGTCAGTCGGTCTACAATGACCCATATCGTGTCTTTTCCTCCCGCCGTTACTAGTAACTTGGTGACAAAATCCATTGATATTCTCTCCTATTTTCATTCCGGAATGGGTAAGGGCTGCATGATTCTGGCCGGTCGGCGGTGTTCAATCTTCACTTGTTGACATGTCATACACCGAGCAATGAACCTCGCTACTTCATGCTTTATGTTCTTCCACCAGAAGCTCTTGCACAGATCCTTATACATTTTGCTCACCCGGGGATGTACCGAATAGGGAGTAGAATGAGCTTCCTTTAGTATAGTTTGCTTAAGTTCGTCTTTTAGTGGAATACAAATCCTGTTCTTGAATCTCACCATGTTCCCTTGGATCCTGAAGTTCTGGGTCTCCGATTTGTGCTCGGCGTATCTCACCCAGCAAGGATGAATGAATGTTAATTGAGCACAACGGTTCCTGAACCTTCGCGATACTGCTGCCGTACTGGAAGCAGCCGTGGAAGGGCTGAAAGCAGACAAGAAGGCTTTGGTTGTTCTCATATAATCACCGTGAAAGTCTAGAAAGAACTAGGAGGAAGCCGAGAGCTCCCCTTGAACTCGCTAGGAAGGAGTGGGAGAGAGACCTGAACTCCTGGTATTGCAAATGATGAGAGCGTCGAGCTTGCGAGGCTCGACAGTTGAAGTTCCTTAAGAACGAGGCTTGGTGGACCTCTCATAGAATGACAAAGCTTAAGGAATCTTCACGCGCTATACTCGATCCGACGCTGGCTCCGTACCCAGGGTTTGAATCGCAAGAACAACAAGAAAAACAACAAGCAAACAAGAAGGCGGAAAGGGCATCTAAGAACGAGAAGGCCCCCCTGTGACCCCCCCTTGCTTCAAGCTTAGCTACACTTGCACTTGCTATCGCTACCGATCCTCTTACAGGGATCGCTAGCTTGCTTTACGGCATTTGCGGTTTAGAGAGAGCAACGGCGGTTAAGCAGCGGGCGTAGCTACAGGTGTTTTAACACATTTCTCGTAGATCGCTTACCGTTCCCTCCGTCATACGAAGTACTCTACGGATGATAGATCCCTGCACTGTGATTAGGTCGACTCCATAGCTGCCGGGGAGCTCGCCCTTCGGGCTTTCCTCGCCGGGCTTCGCTTCGCTCGACCGACTCAGCCCTCCTTACACCCCTCCTCCTTACAGGATGTCGGTGTGTGTTCGGCTGCGGGCTCGAAAGAGCCCTTGTCCCCTGTCGTGCTGCTCTTCCATCGACCTACTCTCCGTTCCGGTCTCTATCATCGCTCCGTTCCCTTCGTATGACTACGGTCTCTCTCGCTTGCTTGCTGGCTTTTCTTGCAGTTTTTGCGGTTCCCTACCCTACTGGGGTGGAGAAGCAGAGGGGAGAGGCAGCCCTCGTGCCTATAACGAGACGGCAAGGCAGATCAAGAAGATGGTCCGGAGCCATAAAAAGGATGTAAGCCGGAAAACAAGATACAATAACTCATTGACAACTAGCCCCAATTCGGTAGTGGCTTACTGCATTCCTTCCTCGCCTACGGGATGTCAGGAATGCTCGCCCCATTAACAACAAGAAGACAAATTGGTACCGGACTTATTCCAATCTTCCTTACAGTCAGATTGGTCGTCCGGCTTAGCTACAATCTTGGAAGACAAGCTCTTCTATTTTCTCGTCGGACTCGAAAATAGTGCTTGTCCTTTTTTAGCTACAAATTGGTACTGGCCTTACTGCATTCCCGAGTCGGACTCTGGAATGCTAGGCCAGAAAAAGACAAGAAGCATTTTTGGTAGTGTCTTACTCCATTCTTCCTTATAGTCAGAATGGTCGACACTCAACTGGCTTGATCGCATCCATACTTCAATACCGTTTCTCCTGAGGTCTTGCTGCAATTCCGGTTGTACCGTTAAACCAGATAATGTCATCTCTTGTGCAGTTTTCCGACTCAGTGCATATGCTACGACGTTGTCTCCCCAAGGTGATATAAAATCTCCATATTGTAATCCTTGATTAGCTCCAGCCAACGCCTTTGCCTCATGTTTAACTCTCTCTGGGTGAAAATATATTTTAAACTCTTGTGGTCCGTAAAAATCTTGCAGGTAACCCCATACAGGTAGTTTCTCCAAATCTTAAGGGCGTGGACCACTGTAGCCAGTTGATTAGTGCATAATTGATCTAAAATTCATATACAAAATATTCATTTTTCCGGGCATAATTGTACTGATTTGTGATTAAAAATATATATTTTACAAATATGTCCAAACATGAGCTAAAAATGGTTATTTTACAGATTACTGACATGAAGCATCAAAAAGGACGGAAAAGAAGATCAAATCCAACAACGGGAATTTTTCAATGCAAAACGACCTACAACACGGCGCAAACAGGACCGTGTTATGTAGGCCGTTTCACATACGGCGCAACAAGGGCCGTGTCTTGGGCCGTTTCACACACGGCCGGCATTTAGCGCCGTGTCCTCGCGCGTCTTCTGGAAGAGACCGAGTCACCACAAAACGGCGCACAACACGGGGCAAACTGGGCCGTTTTTCATCGCCGTTTTTCAGCAGATGCCATGCAAAAATAGTCCACTTTTGACCAACTTGTGAACTCAACCACAAGATATTTTTTTGGTCAAAAATCTGAAAATTCAAAGACATGGGTGAAGTGTGAACAAAGAATTAATCAAAGATATTACAATAGATATTTTGAATTAAATAATCAATTATATTCTTGAAAATTACCTATAAAAGGACATCTTCATCCATTGCAAAATAACCAATTACCAATTCTCAAACCCATCTTCTTTGCTAAGAAATACTCCTTTCTTTTAGCAATATATTTTCCTTAGAACTTTCAATTTTAGTTTGTATTTCATTTTTGGTTTGAAGTTTTTCATTCATTTAGTTTGTAATTGAAAAGTGCTTGATCAATAAGCACTTAGTATTTTACTTAGTATTTTACTTTTAATTTTTGTAAGCTTGTAACCTTTAAACAAGTTTGAAGTTATATTTTGAAGTATGTTTCTTGCACTTTGATTCATCATATTCAAGTAAGTTTTATCTATTGTCATTAAGTTCTAGTAATTAAAAGTTTCTATATATATTATATATCAATTATTTCTATTATAATTTTAGTTTGTATTAACCAATGAGTAGCAAATCTTTCTTCATAGGGGAAGGGGGATTTCTATTAGGTTATATATTGAGTATTTGATTGATTGAAACTATTTTTAGGACTAATTGGTTTAAATAGAGATTGATCATATCCTATTTTTACTAATGAAACCTTCTTGATTGATTGTTGAGTGAATTAGAAACATATCTTTTCAATCTATCAAATGTTAATCTTGTTATCAACATCTTAAGATTGCGAAAGTGGTTAAGACACCTTTGATTACGAAAGTACAGAGGTGAAAAGTTGATTACTCGATGAACGATCGTTTATCCTAAAAATAGTCAAGTTAGATAAATGAAAGGACTAATTGGTTTAAATAGAGATTGATCATATCCTATTTCTACTAGTGAAACCTCCTTGATTGATTGTTAAGTGTATTGGAAACACATCTTTTCAATCTATCAAGTGTTAATCTTGTTATCAACATCTTAAAAAATCAAAAGTGATTAAGACATCTTTGATTACGAAAGTACATAGGTAAAAAGTTGATTACTCGATAAACATTCGTTTTTTCTTTTATATCCGTATAAATCAATTCCGATACTTAATTAAAAACCTAATTTAATGAACCCGTATTCCCCTAAGTTTTATAAATTCCCAACTCATTTTAATTCTATTCATTTTCACTAGTTAAAAATAGTCTTATATAAAATAGTCTTATTAAAAATAGTTTGGTTTAAAATTTAGTGCATTTAATTTAGTTAATATTTAAAAACCCAAAAATATATTTTAGAATATTTTAGTATTTATTTCTTGCAATTTGTAACAAAATATTATACGAAGCCCTGTTGGACAATCCTCGAGAGAAAAGACCTTGGTAGAACTTACTACAAACTACTTCTACCTCGTATATATTTGCGAGCGACTCAAGAACTCCTATTTTTAGGATAAGTTTTTGATCGATCAAATTTTGGCACCGTTGCCGGGGATTGTTTTAGGCCAAATATAATTTTTTGTATATTTTTGTTTATATCTTGTTATTTTATCTTTCTTAATTTCTGCATCTTTTATTCTTCTGTCCGGTCAAGTGGCGGATAACGGTACTCCGTGACTATCAAAGTCGGATTTTTCAGTTTCCCAAAAACAACTGATATTTGTAGATATTTTATTGTTTTTCATTTTAATTTTTTTGTCATGGAAGAAACATTGTATAAAATTGAAAAAAGATGTCCCTTTCTAAGCAAAAATGCAATTTTAAAGATTTACAAGACAAAGCTTGAAAGGATGAGGTTGCTTATGAATAAAAGCATACCTTTTGACATAAGATTCATTATCGAAGCCAATGTAAGAATAGAAGGTGAATTTACAGAAACACCGACTAGCTTTTTACCAGGGCTTGGAAAAAGTTAATATGCCAAGAAACGACGAGCAAAGATGCTAGCCGTTTGCTATAAATGTGCTTGATGGAACTGTAATTTAAAATGTCGATCTTTAGGAATTCCATCTACAAACAGAGAAGATAAAATTCAATTCATTAATGATGGTCTGAATAAAGAGAATTTAGATAATATCGAAATTTCTCTTGACACGCATCCTAGTGGACTTGTATATTATGGAATTCGATGTTTGTGGAATAAATTCAAACCAGAATATGAACAACGTCTTGGGAATCTGACGTTAAAAGACCCTGTTTGCCAATTTGTAAGAAAATTGGATGGGAAGCTTCTCCCCGACTCATAAAAGGCGTTTAAGCCGTTTCTGAACGTAAAATCAGAGGAAGATGTGAGCCACAATCACAACTACTGTGCATACGCGTAAGTATCTTTTATTTTTGTCGTATGGTGAGATTTTCTGAATAAAAAATGTGATACGCGATAAATGCATTCATTATTCTATTGAGTAGTTGAAGCGCAATCAACGCAATCACAAACTTGTTAAGCAATTTTTCCTCATTTTTTCTTCTATAAATAACATTGTGCTTGTTTCTTTTATTCATCCATCAAACTTGTACTTTTTTTTCCTTTTTCTCTCAAAAAAAAAAAATCTTTTCAAAAATGGAGTCATCATCTTCCACAAAAAGATTTATCTCAGTCTGTATTTTGGTGGAGTTAGTTATGGAAAAGATGCATGCTTTACTGAAGCAGCCCACAACTTGGGTCGTACTTTAGGAGAAAAATGCATTCATGTGGTTTATGTGTAATACCCGTAAAATCGATTTCCGGTAATTTCTTTTTGTTCGGCGAAAGTCTGTTTTGACGACTCGCTCATGACCTTTTCTTCATTCCGAGAATGATTAATTCTGCACTATTTGTCATCCGAGCTCGTTTCGGTGTCGTTTTGTTGAGTTCCGTGCTTTTTGGCGACTTTTCCGCACTTGAGTTCGATTCTTGCGAATCTCGTCAATCGCTGTTTGAGTTTCCCGTAAGTCCGTTTAACTTTGTTAGCTGTGTTGTGAACTTCGGTTTGGTGTTTCGATCATGTATCGTGTATTTCGGACGTTTTGGGCCATTTTCGTAATTTCCCAAAGTTTGGGGTAATTACTTTCCGTTGTCGAATTTTGAGACTTCGGGTGGTCGGAATCGTGTGTTCTCTTAGTGCTCGAGTTCGTCTTTGCGAGTACTTCGTAACCGTATCTTCGCTTCGTATTCAGGTTCGGGTTTCGGGGTCGTTCGGGCCGTCGCCTGGGCCAAGACCGGCCGAGTTACGGCCGGTAGTGCTCGGCAGTTACGTACGTAAGGCCGGTTACGTACGTAACGCCCTGGCCGGTAACGTACGTAACGGGCCGGCAGATTTGGGGCAGTGACTAGGCCATGGCCGGTTACGTACGTAACCCGGCCGATAGACAGCCTATTTAAGGCCCTGCAGTCGGGTTTTTCACCCATTTTCCCACTCTCTTCCTTCTCTTCCGCGTCTGGAGGTATATGAATCATGGAGAGATGTTGTTGGACAATCAATCCATAAAGTCTTGGAGTTCATATCATCAATAATCCGTCCTATAACATCCTTTGATCGACCAAATCAGGTCATATTTTCTAGAAATCTAATTTTGGGGATTTTGGGTATTTTGTTCAATTTCGTCCGTTTAATCCGATTTAACTTAGGATTGTGATGGATTGATGATTATTTAGATGTATTGTATCATTTCCCTTGTTATTCCATGGTTGGATCGTATCGATTCGTTGTTTTGGTCGAGTTCTTGATCGACGCCTTGAAGGTGTCCGGTAAAATGTCATAGAGGGGTTTTCGGGCGTTCTACGATTATTCTTCCTAGTATGATCGATGATTTATTGATTATATATTGTTAGGGTCGAATTATTGTGAAGAACTCGAGTTGGAACCCTTCCGTTCGTTGTCTTCTTCGGGGTCCGAGCTTCCCGGTCGAACCGTGTTCTTCGGAGCGTTTGGTAGCGGTTATTAAGGCAAGTATCTTATTATACGACTTGTATCTTGCGACTAGTAATCACGTATGAGATTTGTGATGATTTTGCTTGCCTTCGTAAATATGTTCCGTTTGAGTTGTTTGTGTTTTCCGCAATTTGAAGGCTTTGTGATAATAGTGTTATATTGGTATACGTGTTAGCTGATGTGCAATGTATTGTGTACCGAACGTGTGTTCTGTTGGTTGTGTGTTGTTGATTGATGATAGTTGTTGAGAGTGTTTAGATTGTATTATGTACGTGTGATGTACGATTTTGTGGTGATCAACGTGATTGACTAACTGTGCTCATTGTTGTATGTAATGTGAATGCGAATGTGATGTGCTGGAACGCTAAGTTCACTCGTGCGGGTCCGATGCGGCCTACGAGGATTCATGGCACAGGTCCATGGGATCGGAACTTAGTGTGTGGTGCTGAGGTCCAATCGTGTGGGTCTGACGAGGCCTACGATGATTCATGGCACAGGTTCATTGAGTCAGGACAAAGTACGTCCAACCGTGCGAGTTCGACGGAACCTACGGTGACACGTGACACAGGTTCACGGGGTCGGGACTGTTTGTTGTGATTGTTGTGGTTGCTCAATCCGTGTGGGTTGTTGAACCTACGGAGACTCGTGGCAAGCGATCACGGAGTCATGAGCATGATTGATTGTTGTGATTGTTGTGTTTGCTCAATCCGTGTGGGTTGTTGAACCTATGGAGACTCATGGCAAGCGATCACGGAGTCGTGAGCATGATTGATTGTTGTGATTGTTGTGATTGGTTACGTCCATGCGGGTTGTTGAACCTACGGAGACACGTGACAGGGGATCACGGTGTCACGAACCATGTTTTGTAAATCAAACTTTTTGTAAGAAAGTTTTAAGAAAAGATTGTTGGGCCGAGCCCCATGAGATTTATGGAAATATTTTCGTACTGTAAATTGTTGAAATACAATTTTGAGATCTGGGTTAAGACCCTAAGATTTTCGAAAGGTTTTGAAATTCTAAAATTCCCAAGGTGATAATCTTATTTTCGAATGCTTCATAGCTTATCTTTCCTTGTGAAAACCTCCCGGGGATATTTTGATACTTGATTGTCATATTTGATTCACGATTATTACTTGCTTGTTATATTTCGTATGAGTTTATACTTGCACTAGTAAAACAAAGGAGTTTACTAACCCCGAGTAATCGGGGGTGGATGTCTGCTTTTGCGTCTGTGCACATGCAGATTTAGGGAGCAACACAGGATTGGCACAAGAGGATGACGAGCTGCGATACTAATCAAGAGTCGAGAGTTGGTAGAGTTTGGTTGTATTGTTAGAGTTCATTCAGTCTTCTGCTATATTGTGTTTCGACCCCTGTGTGGGTAATGTTGTTAGTCAGTTCTATTGATAGAGTTGTGTGACCTCATCGGTCTGTGTGTTTATGTGTAAGTGACCTTAACGGTCTGTATTATTATATTGTTTGACCCTGGCCGGGCAAGCATTTAGTCGTTTAGGGATGTTTAGCCTGGTAGATCCTTGTGGAAGGGGTCTACGGCGTGTAATATTCCGATACGGTTTTGGGGGTGTTACATTTATGGTATCAGAGCTTATTTTGCGGAAACCTAGGCTGTCGGGTCGAGTCGATTCGTGGTTTGTCGAGTAATGTGTTGTCTTGTCGTTCGAGTCGTCAGGTGACAAGTTGAGTTGTGCGTAGTCACAGCGTGTCGGATATGTTGTCGGATGAGATTAGTATCGTGGGCGACCGTCATCTCCGTGCGGCCTGTGGACGTAAGTCTCCTCTTTTATGCGAAGTACCTGTGTATCTCGATTTTATCTTAGTGAGTTAATTGCGGTGCATGATTTTATTTACACACTATTGTGTAATATAGTTGTGTTTAGTACTTGTGGCATATAGTATGTGTATAGTGTAACACCCTAAACTAGGCGGATATTACAGTGCCGTGAATCCCCGACTGGGACCCACCAGGCAAATGAAAATGATGAATTAAATAATATAATTGTAGTACTGAACCACATTATATTACCAAGTACTCCGATGAGGAGTTTAAGTACGATACACCAGGACAAAACCGAATACTAGTATATTTTATATGGAGATAAAATACACCACCCTAAACAATTAAACATCTCAAACGGAATTTGCAGCGGAAAATACAAATGACGGAAATGACTGGAATGACTGAAACAAACGGAATGACTGGGGCCCCCTACTAGTATCACTGGCACTCCTCGCCTTCAACATGCTCTTCCCGTGCCTTTGCCTTGCCGTGACCTGAAAACAAAAATCCCCCAACGGGGTCAGTTACACAGAACAACAATCCTCAAGGGTTGAATTACACAATCATGAATTAACTGAAGTTATGAAATATCCTTAGTTATGAATTACGCTGAAGAGGAGCCCGTAATGTTATGTGCAAGTGTACAAGACGAATGACCGGACACACCCGTCCTTGTACCTAATTAGTCTCACGGAGGTAAGCGTTACCGTGTGCACGGTCCAATGTATCGGTGAACCCAAAACATGACCATCGTGTGCCTGACTAAAAATTCCACACAGCCACACCCGACCACGCAATATGAACCCAGAAGGTCATATGACCGAGAATGACCACAATGAATACCAATGAATAATAATTCGACAAGGCCAAGATGACTCACCGAGATGAAAATAATAGTGACTTGATTGATAACCCAATGAAATGATTTGGAACCATCGTTCCTCGTGAATGAAATGATTATTCGACAATTACAAGTCTCAATATGATTAATACTATGATGAATGAATTATGATTATGAGCAATCAACAACAAAAGGAATGAGTATCCTTTTAACCGAGTAAGAGTTAACTTACACAATACCGATGACAATGCCCTTCCACGAACAACGTCCTAATCGAGATACCGGTCGCTCGAACAACCTTGAATAACAATAATTACCAACAACCGATCAATACACGTGTCAAGCAACAAAACACGACCAACCCAAAAGTCGATACAAAGATAATCAAACTCATAGGGGCATTCTAACGAATACGTAACCAACCACACAACTTCGGAAATATCCAATCCCGAATTCATCGAAACCAACACCAAAATGAGTATTTCGAACTAACAAAACACTTCAATGATATCAATAATCCAATAGGAAATCCACAATTCAAGATTACAACCACATCAATCGGAAAATCCCCAATTAACCGAAGTCAACCCCAAGGGTTCTTGAAATAATTCCGAAAATAGCCATTAAATCCGTAGGAATATATTTATCCAAGGTAGATAATCCATATCTAAAATATTCCAATGATAATCCAAGCTTACACGAAGAAATTGGAATGAAAAACCCAAAAATACGAAATTCTAGATCCAAGAGATTAATACCTTAGATTTGATGTGATGAGGATGTTAAAATGATGATTTATCCAAAATATAAGCTTGAAGATGATGTTTGATGATTACTCCCCGAAGAACACTCTCCAAATCGCCCGGAATCGCCCGAAACCGCCGAAGAGACGAAGAGAAATGATAAATGACGGATTAAGGGCTGAACTGTCCTATTTATTGCAATCCCAGTTTAGCGCGCGCTAGCCCCAGCTCTTAGCGTGCGCTAACGGGTGTTTTGGGTAGTCCAGTACCCACTGTCCGAACACGGTAGCGGGCGCTACGTACCTTTTGTAGCGTGCGCTACAACCGTACCATTAGCGTGTGTTAATACCCATGGTTAGCGTGCGCTAACGAAATATTAGATGCCCAGTACTGGAATCTAGAAACTGTCTGTCCTCTGATCTGACCTCGGTAGCGTGCGCTACAACCAATATTTAGCGTGCGCTACTACACCGTTTGCGTACGCTAAATATCACTCATACCGTGCGCTATAAATTAATCCAGTGCAGTCCAGTAGCCACTGGACTCAACCTGATCCATCCTTAGCGCGCGCTACAACAATTATTAGCGTGCGCTACTACAACCCACTAGCGGGCGCTACTTACCACTCGTAGCGTGCGCTACCTATAACTCACCTGCAGTCCAGTACCCTCTGGACTGCAGGGAGGGTAACATTAGCGTGCGCTAATGCTGAGTGGTAGCGTGCGCTACCTGTACTCAATTAGCGTGCGCTAGAAAGAGTACGTAGCGTGCGCTACTCCTCACGCACAACCCACAATGAAAAATGACAAAGATGATAAACACGGCACGGAACTTCAATTATATTAGTGATGAACGACGATTGATACACGATACAATTACTCTGAACGGTGAATACCATGATTGAATATGAGTGACAAATGATCATTAATGAGTGAAATTACTGAATGATAAATACTGAATGATAATTACTGAATTACAACCAGGTATTACATACACCCCCCCTTAAAAGACTTTCGTCCTCGAAACTAAGGGTCAAACAACTCGGGATAACTCTCCCGCATACTATCCTCGGTTTCCCAAGTAGCCTCTTAGATTCCGTGCCTAGACCACTGAATCTTAACCAAAGGAATCGTCTTATTCCTCAACTATTTGATTCGCCGCTCTAAAACTCGTATAGGACGCTCCTCATATGAATGGTCGTCGGCGATCTCGATTTCGTCGAACTGAAGTATGTGAATCGGGTCGGCAACATACTTCCGCAACTGAGAGACGTGAAACACATTATGAATTCAGCTCAACGCCGGAGGTAAAGCCAATCGGTAAGCTAACTCGCCTACTCGATCTAGAATCTCAAACGGTCTAATGAATCTCGGACTCAACTTACCCCTTTTCCCAAAACGGAAGATCCCATGACTCGGGGATACCTTGACCAACACGTGGTCACCTGCCTCGAACTCTAATGGTCGACGACGGTTATCTGCATATGATTTCTATTGACTCTGAGCGGTCAAAAAACGACTCCTGATCAAAGCTACCTTCTCACGGGCGGCTATAAGCATATCGGGGTCGGTGCCGATTGATTCTGATAGGTCGTCCCAACACAACGGAGATCGACAACGACGACCATACAAGGCCTCGTAAGGTGCCATCTTAATCGAAGCATGCCAACTATTATTATACGTGAACTCGATCAATGGAAGTTGGGCTTCCCAATCGTCTTTCCAATCGAGGACGCATGCCCTCAACATGTCCTCTAATATATGAATAGTCCTCTCTGATTGCCCGTCGGACTGAGGATGAAAAGCGGTACTGAGATTAAGCTGAGTTCCCATAGCGCGATGAACTGATTTCCAAAAATACGATACAAACCGTCCGTCACGATCGGAAACGATACTTTTAGGAGTACCGTGCAGTCTCACTATCTCTTTGATGAATAACTGGGCAAGTCTCTCGGGACCCCAAGTTTCCTTAATCTCAAGAAAATGAGCTGATTTAGTTAAGCGGTCCACAATTACCCAGATCGTATTCATGCCACGACGACTCATCGGCAAACTCGGGATGAAATCCATAGAAATGTCTTCCCACTTCCATTCTGGAATAGGGAGAGGTTTCAGCATACCCGCCGGTCGCTGATGTTCAATCTTAACTTGTTGACAGGTTAAGCATCTCGAAACAAATTCTGCGACTTCTCGCTTCATATTTCTCCACCAGTAATTTTGTTTCAAGTCCTTGTACATCTTGCTAGACCCCGGATGAACAGAATAAGGGGTAGCATGAGCTTCTTTCAAAATCGAGTTTTTCAACTCGTCATTCGCCGGTACGCACAACTGATTCTTAAACCTCAAAAGTCCATCCTCGTGGACCACAAATCCAGGGGCTTTCCCCTGAGTCACATCCTCACGGATGCGCAACAATGAAGGGTCTGAACTCTGATTCTCTCGGATTGCCTCCTCGAGTGACGATGAAATCTCTAACATACAAAGTTGTCCCTGAACTCGTGAAGCGGACCTCGATCTCGGGTCTAAGGAATTCCTGCTGAAGCTCCTTCTGGACTGTTAAACGAGCAAGCATCTGCTCCTGAACGGACTTACGACTCAAGGCATCGGCGACAACGTTCGCCTTGCCCAGGTGGTAAAGGATCTCAATATCATAATCTTTGATTAATTCCAACCACCGTCTCTGACGCATATTTAACTCCTTCTGAGTAAATATATACTTTAAACTCTTATGATCGGTGAATATCTGACAGGTAACGCCATAAAGATAATGACGCCAAATCTTCAAAGCGAACACCACGGCTGCTAGCTCCAGGTCGTGTGTCGGATAATTAACCTCGTAAGGTCTCAATTGCCGTGAAGCATAGGCAATAACCTTTCCATTCTGCATGAGCACACATCTGAGACCCTGTCCGGACGCATCACTATAAACCACAAATCCTTCCGTCCCCCGCGGCAAGGAAATTACAGGTGCTGACATTAACCGGCTATTGAGTTCCTCAAAACTCCATTGACACGCGTTGGACCACGTGTATTTCTTATCCTTCCGTAAAAGGCTCGTCAAGGGTTGAGTGATTTTAGAAAATCCCTCCACAAATCGCCAATAATAACCCGCTAATCCGAGGAAACTTAGGATTTCCTTAACATTCTTCGGAGGTAGCCAATCACGAATAGCCTCCGTCTTCTGAGGATCGACACGAACTCCGTCTGAAGAAATTACGTGTCCGAGAAACGTCACTTCGGACATCCAGAACTCACATTTGGAAAACTTCCCATAAAGTTGTTCTCGTCTCAACACGTCGAGCACTTGATGAAGGTGAAACTCGTGTTCCTCTCGGTCACGAGAATAAATCAAAATGTCATCGATTAAGACAACAACAAACTGATCCAAAAAGTCGATGAAAACCCGATTCATTAACTCCATGAATACCGCAGGTGCATTAGTCAATCCAAACGGCATAACCACAAACTCATAATGACCATAGCGTGTTCGAAACGCCGTCCTCGCGATACCCGACTCTCGAATCCGCAACTGATGATATCCAGATCTTAAGTCGATCTTGGAAAATACTGAATCTCCCTGAAGTTGATCTAAGAGATCATCAATACGGGGTAAGGGATACTTATTCTTGATTGTCACCCTGTTCAACTCCCGATAATCGATACACAAGCGAAAAGAACCATCCTTCTTCTTGACAAATAACACTGGTGCTCCCACGGGACGCACTTCGGTCGAATATAACCCTTCTCGAACAACTCCTCAAGTTGGTTCTTTAATTCTGCATTTCGGTGGGCCATCCGCACGGTGCCTTCGATATCGGGACGTACCGTGCTCCAACTCAATTGTGAATTCCACATCCCTCTGTGGAGGCAAACCGGGTAACTCATCCGGAAAACATCGATATTCCCTCACTACCTAATGTCCGTCAACATTATCGATGATTTCTCGGTTTTGGTCATATAGCACCAATAACCAACACACCCCGATTAAGTAATCCCACCGTTCATCAAATTAATGACCTTACGAGCAAATGGGATTACCTCCCCGAAACACACATTCAACCCCATCAATGCGAAATGATAGTGATCATACGCTACGGACACTAATGATGGCATCATGACGATCCATCCAATCAATACCCAAGATGACGCCGCCCTCGGCAAATATACTACGATTAGGTCCGCCGCCATACACGACCATGAAACCGAATCGGATAATTACGAATATCACGACACGATAATTCGTCTACCATCGCAGGCCAATGACATAAGGCTCACAACTAGTAGCACTACCTGCACGTAGTCTACTCAAACATGACTCGGAAATGAATGAATGCGATGCACCAGTATCAAAAAGGGTACACACAGGTTGAGATAGAATATCGAGTGTACCTGAGATCATTCGGGCCTATGGATCATCGGTCTTCTTCATCTCATAAATCCGGGGCTTGCTAGTCCCGGCACCGGACGCTCCCGTCTGCTGGCTATAGGCTCCACCTTTAGTCGCTCCTGTCATTTTAAACGACGCTGATAGAGTGGCACGATTACGAATGGCCGATCGCTTAGGGGCCTGAGATGACGTCTGAGTAGGTTTGGAGTCCCTACGGCAAAAACGGGCCTTATGCCCAGCAATCCCACAATTATGACACGTGATAGTCTGTCTCGGACACTTGGTACTGAGATGACCAAGATCCCCACAGTTAAAATAGGTGATGGCCGAACTGGCCGCTCGAGACTGAGATTCCGCGGGTTTAGACGACACAGGAGGTCGCTCAGAAAAAGCAGAGCCCGCACGGGGTTTCTTGAAGGTTGTCTGACCGCCTTCAGACTGATTACAATTCTTCGATTTCTTGCTAGCAGACGAAGGTTGCTGCTTAGCAATCTCTTTAGCAGTAAGCTCATAGGTAAGAGCTTTCTCAATGAATTCAGCCAACGTGGTGCAATTATGATTAAGCAACTGTAGTCTCATACGGGGTTTCAGCCTCTTGCTGAAATACTTAATCTTATCTGCCTCGGAATGAATGATAGATGAGGCGAACGGAAGAAGTTCCTGAAATTTCTCGGCAATGGCGAGAACATCCTCGTCTGCTGAGGGGTCGGGGGTGAGTAATTCTGACAGTTTGGCCTCTCTGAGCGGGGCCGGATAATAACTCTCCATCATGAGAGTTTTGAACCGATCCCAAGTACATGATCCTTCGGTGGGCTTCAACGACAACCACCAAGAGTGTGCGCTCTTACCTAGGTAGTAAGCCGCAACAAAACTTTGTGTCCTTCGGGACACTCTACCATAGCAAACAACTTCTCGAAATGCTCGAGCCAATGAATGATATCCTCCGGATCAGACGAGCCCTCAAAAGTAGGTGGCCTCTGGCGAGAGATGTCGCCGATGATATTGCTCACATTCCTATGTTGCCTCTGAGGTGGCGGCGGAGGCACCTGTTGATTTTGATTGATGGAGTTATGCATCGTCTCCATCAGCTGTGCCATCTGGGTCATTTGGGCCATCATGCCCTGCATAAAAGCGAGTGGGTCAACCCGGACACCTTCTGACTGAGCCGTGTCCCGAGTACGACTCCCTGTTAGTCAATGATCGCGTCCAGGTGAATGAGTGGCAGCATCGCTGCTCGATGAATTAGCATTATTTCTCGCGTTTGCACGTGTATTCACACGAGCTCTCGGGATTCGGCCCGCTCCACGGCCTCGTCCTCCATGTCCTCTTCTTGCTCTCTCCATACTGAAGTAGGAAAGTCACATGATGATTATATTTCCTGCATGAATATCACATTATGATTATGACATGAGATGATGAAAATGAGCATACGCGCTCTAAAACAGTGATTACATGAATGATTAACTGACGTGACATGATTATCTGATGAAATTACTGAAATGATTATCTTGAACAAGTTAACATGATTAATGATTCGATCTTCCTGATCAACAACTAAACAATGAAATGAATTGAGTTATTAACGAGTTAACATGACCGTCCTGGTCAAATGAAAATGATGGTTGAGGATTGTTAACTGATGAATTAGGAATGAATGATTCTTGCCAGAAATTATACCATGGCGTTAGAAATCTTACAGTTCTTGGTCTGATTGGCTCGGCATTTGCACAGGTCACACGTGACGCGAAAGTCCAATGATACTAGTCCGATGACGATGATTTCAAATGAGACATGACTTGGAGGGTAGTATTCAAAACCACGCTCCGATACCAACTCTGTAACACCCCAAACTAGGCGGATATTACAGTGCCGTGAATCCCCGACTGGGACCCACCACGCAAATGAAAGTGATGAATTAAATAATATAATTGTAGTACCGTACCACATTATATTACCAAGTACTCCGATGAGGAGTTTAAGTACAACACACCAGGACAAAACCGAATACTAGTATATTTTATATGGAGATAAAATACACCACCCTGAACAATTAAACATCTCAAACGGAATTTGCAGCGGAAAATACAAATGACGGAAATGAATGGAATGACTGAAACAAACGGAATGACTCGGGCCCCCTACTAGTATCACTGGGACTCCTCGCCGTAAACATGCTCTTCCCGTGCCTTTGCCTTGCCGTGACCTGAAAACAAAATCTCAAATGGGCCGGGCCATACGTAACAACAATCCTCAAGGGTTGAAATTACAAAATCATGAATTAACTGAAGTTATGAAATATCCTTAGTTATGAATTACGCTGAAGAGGAGTATCATAGTACGCCCGTAATGTTCTGTGCAAGTATACAAGACGAATGACTGGACACACCCGTCCTTGTACCTAATTAGTCTTACGGAGGTAAGCGTTACTGTGTGCACGGTCCAATGTATCGGTGAACCCAAAACATGACCATCGTGTGCCCGACTAAAAATTCCACACAGCCACACCCGGCCACGCAATATGAACACAGAAGGTCATATGAACGAGAATGACCACAATGAATACCAATGAATAATAATTCGACAAGGCCAAGATGACTCACCGAGATGAAAATAATAGTGACTTGATTGATAACCCAATGAAATGATTTGGCACCGTCGTTCCTCGTGAATGAAATGATTATTCGACAATTACAAGTCTCAATATGATTAATACTATGATGAATGAATTATGATTATGAGCAATCAACAACAAAAGGAATGAGTATCCTTTTAACCGAGTAAGAGTTAACTTACACAATACCGATCACAATGTCCTTCCACGAACAATGTCCTAATCGAGATACCGGTCGCTCGAACAACCTTGAATAACAATAATTACCAACAACCGATCAATACACGTGTCAAGCAACAAAACACGACCAACCCAAAAGTCGATACAACGATAATCAAACTCATAGGGGCATTCTAACGAATACGTAACCAACCACACAACTTCGGAAATATCCAATCCCTAACTAATCGAAACCAACACCAAAATGAGTATTTCGAACTAACAAAACACTTCAATGATATCAATAATCCAATAGGAAATCCACAATTCAAGATTACAACCACATCAATCGGAAAATCCCCAATTAACCAAAGTCAACCCCAAGGGTTCTTGAAATAATTCCGAAAATAGCCATTAAATCCATAGGAATATATTTATCCAAGGTAGATAATCCATATCTAACATATTCCAATGATAATCCAATCTTACACGAAGAAATCGGAAGGAAAAACCCAAAAATCCGAAATTCTAGATCCAAGAGATTAATACCTTAAATTCGATGTGATGAGGATGTTGAAATGATGATTTATCCAAAAGATAAGCTTGAAGATGATGTTTGATGATTACTCCCCGAAGAACACTCTCCAAATCGCCACCAATCGCCCGAAACTGCCGAAGAAACGAAGAGAAATGATAAATGACGGATTAAGGGCTGAACTGTCCTATTTATAGCAATCCCAGTTTAGCGCGCGCTAGCCCCAGCTCTTAGCGTGTGCTAACGGGTGTTTTGGGTAGTCCAGTATCCACTGTCCGAACACGGTAGCGTGCGCTACGTACCTTTTGTAGCGTGCGCTACAACCATACCATTAGCGTGCGTTAATACCCATGGTTAGCGTGCGCTAACGAAATATTAGATGCCCAGTACTGGAATCTAGAAACCGTCTGTCCTCTGATCTGACCTCGGTAGCGTGTGCTACAACCAATATTTAGCGTGCGCTACTATATCGTTTGCGTACGCTAAATATCACTCATAGCGTGCGCTATGAATTAATCCAGTGCAGTCCAGTAGCCACTGGACTCAACCTGATCCGTCCTTAGCGCGCGCTACAACAATTATTAGCGTGCGCTACTACAACCCACTAGTGCGCGCTACTTACCACTCGTAGCGTGCGCTACCTATAACTCACCTGCAGTCCAGTACCCTCTGGACTGCAACCAGGGTAACATTAGCGTGCGCTAATGCTGAGTGGTAGCGTGCGCTACCTGTACTCAATTAGCGTGCGCTAGAAAGAGTACATAGCGTGCGCTACTCCTCACTCACAGCCCACAATGAAAAACGACAAAGATGATAAACACGGCACGGAACTTCAATTATATTAGTGATGAACGACGATTGATACACGATACAATTACTCTGAACGGTGAATACCATGATTGAATATGAGTGACAAATGATCATTAATGAGTGAAATTACTGAATGATAAATACTGAATGATAATTACTGAATTACAACCGGGTATTACATATAGAACTGGGCACATTATTGTTTTATCTTTGAACCACCGGGTGGTGTGGTATGGTGTGGAAGTTGTAAACCTTGATGGATTTCAAAAAGGTATCGACGATTGAGTTCGTGAGAAACTCCGAGGAATGGTTTTGTTATATGTTTAAACTAGATGCTGTGAGACGTATTCAATTGGATTGTGCATGTTGGACTGTATTTTTTCCGCTGCGTGAGTTCTTTTGTAATGGCTTTCGGTATTTTACCGACTGAGTTTTATTTTGAAAATCGATTCCCTTAACCGAGTTTTTGGTATTATGACCTTGATCGTTTTGGCGAAATTCTTATGACGGTATTTAGTATTTTGTAAATGGATTTTGTGAGTTTTTGAAATATTACCGTCATCGGCCCTTTTGGCGTTTTTGTAAATGGTTTTTATCCTGGTGGGTTCCGGCGCAGGACCCACAGCGCTATAATGTTCCGTGTAATTACCTGAGATTTTTGGGCATTCTAGCCCATTGAATTATCTTTGAAAACCTTGAGTATCCTAGAAATAACTATCGAGACGTACGTTTAAAATGAATTGTTTTCTCGTGGTACTTCCAAGGTGCCACGATATGTTTCAGAATTCTTCTACCTCGAGGACCAAAATGTTTTGAGATATTTTTCAATGTTTTATAAACACTTTTACTTAGACCCGAGGGTCGAATATTCTGAAAGTTTTCCACTAAGAGAAAGTGTCCTCATTTTTTTCAAATGCGAAATGGTTTTCCAAAGTCTCGTTAACGATGTTTCACGTTTATACGTTTTTTGAAAGGTGATACTCAAGATCAACTGGTGTTTTTATAAATTATTTTCAAAAGGTGGTTTTTTTTTTTTAAACCTATCAATTCCCGTTTGCGTTTGGGAATGTATGTATGATTTTTGCTTTGTCATTTTGATGTTCCTCCCGAGTATGATCGAATTGGTGGCATGAACGTCGAGGCGTTGCCACGCAATTATTGTAATAGTGTGAACTGGTGTTTACTGTTTATCGCCTCGTGGCAATTTGCGTGTTGTCGCACGAGTGTGAGATGTTGAAGCTTGGGTTTGTACGTTTGTGTACATGTGTGATTGTTTTATAATGTTTGTAATTATGTGCTGATTATCGTTCGGGCCGTTGAGGTCGCCGAACGATACCGTCGTTGTTGTAGTGTTTGTGTGTGTATTACTTTACGATGGTAATCGTTGTATATGATATGTGTTATGATTCTTTGTTATGCTGATTTGGCATCTCCGGTATGTTGTTCTGCGGCGTTATATTCCATTGTACCTAGCAGTTGTATTTTCGGTATGCCGAGCCGAGATGTTTCAACCGTGGTGCGCCGGGGGCATGCACGTACCAATTATCTTTCTCGTCACAGGATCCAGTTTTGCGAGTTAGGTTTCTAGTCTTTCGGGGCGCGAACTTTAGCACAGATATCAGGATCAGCTCTGAGAGGCCCATGGGAGATTTTTCTGTCGGTTGCTTTTTTGTGTTGTTACCTTGTTTCCGTTGTTGTGAGTTGCGGGGACGACATTTCTTTTATAAGAGGTCGAAGGTAATACCCGTATTGTTTTTGGACTTCTGCATTTCCTCTTTCTCAGGTCTATCGAATCGCTCGTGTTCGTTGATGCTTTCTGGACTTGTTATGTATTTCGGTTTCATCGTTCGAACGAGCTCTAATCTTGTTTTGGGTCGATCTGGTTGTCGTTGTGACTTTTCCGAGTCCGGTTCGATTCTTGTGAACCTTGTTCGGAAGTAACATCTTTTTATTCTATTAGTTCTTTTATTCGAAGTGGATCGGATTTTGAACTTCTGTATTTTCGACTCTGTCGACTAGTTTATGTTCGTTGATATTTTCTGAGATTGTCCTGCCCCTTGCTTTTGTTGATCGAACGAGCGTGGTATTGTTTCGGAATAACTCATTTGTTGTTGTGACTTTTCAATTTCTATTCCCTTTCCTGTGGATCTTATGTGAAGGCACATGTTGTTTTCACCGGATCATATATTGTCTCGAGTCGAGATGTGAACCTTGGAGTTGTTGTTTGAATTTTATTGTTCTTCGTGATTCGAACGTGATTGTTCGATTTTTGTTGTCTCGATCGTTGTGGTTCGATCGTTTTATTGATCGGTTTTTGTTGATCTCGTTTCGTGATTTTTGAACGTTCAGACTCCTTCGTAATTCCCTTAAGTTCGAGAAATTAGTCTCGTTTCGATCTTCCAACCCTTGGGCGGTGGAATTCCGTATTTGTTCAGCGTTTGGCTCGTGTTTTGATTGATGAACCGTTGGGTTGGTCAATCGTATTGATTTTTGTTCGTTGTGTTTTGTGATTGTTCAGATAATCGACTCGATTGTATTATCTGTTTGATGACGCTTGTCACTTGTTGATTTTATTATGTCTCTACCGGTGGCATCGTGTTGGTCGTCGTGGAGCGTGTTTTCACGCCGTATATTCCATTGCGTTGTTTGTAACGTTTCACCGTTGGGCGTTAGTTACGCATTTTTGTGCATCTCATTGAAATATTCCTGGTGGTATAACGACCCTGACCCTACTTGTTTTAAGTTTCGGGACGAAACTTCTTTTAAGGAGGGTAGAATGTAATACCCGTAAAATCGATTTCCGGTAATTTCTTTTTTTCGGCGAAAGTCTGTTTTGACGACTCTCTCATGACCGTTTCGTTATTCCGAGAATGATTAATTCTGCACTTTTTGTCATCCGAGCTCGTTTCGGTGTCGTTTTGTTAAGTTCCGTGCTTTTTGGCGACTTTTCCGCACTTGAGTTCGATTCTTGCGAATCTCGTCCGAAACTGCTGTTTCGAGTTTCCCGTAAGTCCGTTTAACTTTGTTAGACGTGTTGTGAACTTCGGTTTGGTGTTTCGATCATGTATCGTGTATTTCGGACGTTTTGGGCCATTTTCATAATTTCCCAAAGTTTGGGGTAATTACTTTCCGTTGTCGAATTTTGAGCCTTCGGGTGGTCGGATCCTATAACATCAATAATCCGTCCTATAACATCCTTTGATCGACCGAATCAGGTCAGACTTTCTAGAAATCTAATTTTGGGGATTTTGGGTATTTTGTTCAATTTCATCCGTTTAATCCGATTTAACTTAGGATTGTGATGGATTGATGATTATTTAGATGTATTGTATCATTTCCCTTGTTATTACATGGTTGGATCGTATCGATTCGTTGTTTTGGTCGAGTTCTTGATCGACGCCTTGAAGGTGTCCGGTAAAATGTCATAGAAGGGTTTTCGGGCGTTCTACGATTATTCTTCCTCGTATGATCGATGATTTATTGATTATATATTGTTAGGGTCGAATTATTGTGAAGAACTCGAGTTGGAACCCTTCCATTCGTTGTCTTCTTCGGGGTCTGAGCTTCCCAGTCGAACCGTGTTCTTCGAAGCGTTTGGTAGCGGTTATTAAGGCAAGTATCTTATTATACGACTTGTATCTTGCGACTAGTAATCACGTATGAGATTTGTGATGATTTTGCTTGCCTTCGTAAATATGTTCCGTTTGAGTTGTTTGTGTTTTCTGCAATTTGAAGGCTTTGTGATAATAGTGTTATATTGGTATACGTGTTAGCTGATGTGCAATGTATTGTGTACCGAACGTGTGTTTTGTTGGTTGTGTGTTGTTGATTGATGATAGTTGTTGAGAGTGTTTAGATTGTGTTATGTACGTGTGATGTACGATTTTGTGGTGATCAACGTGATTGACTAACTGTGCTCATTGTTGTATGTAATGTGAATGCGAATGTGATGTGCTGGAACGCTAAGTTCACTCGTGCGGGTTCGACGGGGCCTACGGGGATTCATGGCACAGGTCCATGAGATCGGAACTTAATGTGTGGTGTTGAGGTCCAATCGTGCGGATCTGACGAGGCCTACGATGATTCATGGCACAGGTCCATTGAGTCAGGACACAGTACGTCCAACCGTGCGGGTTCGACGGAACCTACGGTGACACGTGACACAGGTTCACGGGGTTGGGACTGTTTGTTGTGATTGTTATGTTTGCTCAATCCGTGTGGGTTGTTGAACCTACGGAGACTCGTGGCAAGCGATCACGGAGTCATGAGCATGATTGATTGTTGTGATTGTTGTGTTTGCTCAATCCGTGTGGGTTGTTGAACCTACGGAGACTCGTGGCAAGCGATCACGGAGTCATGAGCATGATTGATTGTTGTGATTGTTGTGATTGGTTACGTCCGTGCAGGTTGTTGAACCTACGGAGTCACGTGACAGGGGATCACGGTGTCACGAACCATGTTTTGTAAATCAAACTTTTTGTAAGAAAGTTTTAAGAAAAGAATGTTGGGCCGAGCCCCATGAGATTTATGGAAATGTTTTCGTACTGTAAATTGTTGAAATACAATTTTGAGATTTGGGTTAAGACCCTAAGATTTTCGAAAGGTTTTGAAATTCTAAAATTCCCGAGGTGATAATCTTATTTTCGAATGCTTCATAGCTTATCTTTCCTTGTGAAAACCTCCCGGGGATATTTTGATACTTGATTGTCATATTTGATTCACGATTATTACTTGCTTGTTATATTTCGTATGATTTGATACTTGCACTAGTAAAACAGTGGAGTTTTACTAACCCCCGAGTAATCGGGGGGTGGATGTCTGTTTTGCGTCCAGGTACATGCAGATTTAGGGGAGCAGTCACAGGATTGGCACAAGAGGATGACGAGCTGCGATACTAATCAAGAGTCGAGAGTTGGTAGAGTTTGGTTGTATTGTTAGAGTTCATTCAGTCTTCCGCTATATTGTGTTTCGACCCCTGTGTGGGTAATGTTGTTAGTCAGTTCTGTTGATAGAGTTGTGTGACCTCATCGGTCTGTGTGTTTATGTGTAAGTGACCTTAACGGTCTGTATTATTATATTGTTTGACCCTGGCCGGGCAAGCATTTAGTCGTTTATAGATGTTTAGCCTGGTAGATCCTTGTGGAAGGGGTCTACGGCGTGTAATATGTAACACCCCAAAGTAGGCGGATATTACAGTGCCGTGAATCCCCGACTGGGACCCACTAGGCGAATGAAAATGATGAATTAAATAATATAATTGTAGTACCGAACCACATTATATTACCAAATACTCCGATGAGGAGTTTAAGTACAACACACCAGGACAATACCGAATATTAGTATATTTTATATGAAGATAAAATACACAACACTGAATGAAACGGAGTATCCAAATGAAACTATGCAGCGGAACTTAAAGGACAACAACATGAATAACTGAAAGATCGGGGCCCCCTACTAGTATCACTGGGACTCCTCGACGTCAATATGCTATTCCCGTGCTTTTGCCTTACCATGACCTGAAAAACAGAATCCCCAGCCGGGGTCAGTTACACAGAACAACAATCCTCAAGGGTTGAAAATACACAATAATGATATATCTGAAATTATGAATTATTCTGTCGAAACATACGCAATCAAACATGCTATATGAATTAACTAACGGTATGGCTCAAAAGAATGGCGCCACACTACGTCCGGGATGGAAATGTGTCCGTGTACAAGCCACCAACGAGTATCGATCGAATACACGTGTGGTCTTGTACCTAATCAGTCTCACTAAGCCATCAACTCGTGTGCACAGTCCAATGTGAGGCCACCAACCAACACACGACTTAAATGTGCCCGACATGAAAATCCTACACATACCAACCGGCACGCCAGTGCGACCCGGAATGCCACGATATAACAAAATTGACATCAAAATCAATAATGACTCACCGAGATGAAATGACAGTGAAATGACTGATAGCTCAATGAAATAATTGGAACCGTCGTTCCTCGTGAATGAAGTAATGAAGTGACAATTACAAGTTTCAATACGGTTAGTACTTTATGAATGAATTATGATTATGAATGAACAACAACGAAAGGAATGAATATCCTTTTAACTGAGTAAGAATTAACTTACACAATACCGATGAAGAATGTCCTTCCACGAACAAATGTATTCTAACAACATTGCTATACGAATTATAAATGAAATGAAAACGGAACCATTCATCAAATATTATAAACTGAACAAGTATAAACTTGCCTCGATACCGATACCACGAAGCCGTTACCAAAATCTATTGCCTTTGTCTACGAGCTCCTTAGCCCCGACCAAAAGCAATCTACGAACTCTTTAGCCTCAACCGCAACTCAACGGTCATAATCCACGATCAAAACATATCAACCTATTGCAATAACCGATTAACACACATTCGATAAAAATCAATAACCGACATACTCAACCAACAAACTCAACGGTTCAACGAAACCTCGATCATATACATAATACCAAATAATCCAACTCAACAAATACGAACCCATATCCACGATACAAGCCGTAACTCGATGATCACAAATAACAATCAATAACCGATCAACAAGCACAACGGTTCTACAATATCCCGATTAAACACAAATCCGAACAACCAAATCAATCGATCACGAATTCAAAACCACAATACGATTCCGCAATCCGAATATCATATCCATAATCTATTTAAACCAACAAGGGTCTAACATTACCGATTCCAAATTCAATCTTAAATATGGATACAAGTTTCCTCCTTGAAAATTCATAATATAAACCAATTACCGATTATCATCATCAATCCAGACGATCCGATTAATTCAACATCATAGATAACCATATTCCAAAGGTTTCAAATAATTCCATTATCCGAATTGAACACTTGTTAAATACCTATGAATTCTCAAACTCAAAAGTGAATCATAAACTTATCAAATCCGAAATCATATTCGTGTTCCTATACGAATATTGTACCAAAACACATAACTTAGTTCTAGATATGAATATTCTATATTCATATATAAAACACCAACACCTTAAAACGTATTCATCAAATCAATGATCAATTCATCTCGACATTAAGGATTTTATAACATATTCGATTCCAACTTCAACTCCAAATACGAAGACAAAACTCCTTCTTGTTCATACTTGTAAATTCGTAGAAAACAATTTACCGATTATTATCGTGAATAATCACATTCCAAATTATCCGAAATCCTTCCAAAATCATAACATGTAACTCAAGAGTTCTTTAAGAACACGAATTATCCAAATTCACGTTCATAATCCATAAAACAACATAACCCGATGTTTTCTAACATCTAAACAACCCTTAATCATAATTCAAGGTGTATATAATCATGTCCTTCAACATATACTTCTCATAACATCATGAATCGCAACAAACCACCAAGAACATCGAGAATACTACGATTCCATAATCATAACAACATAATCGAATCATTTGATCACCAATTCATTATCTTCCTTTAACAAAATTCCCATAATTACCAAGAATCATCACAACAATATCATTTCCATCACCATTCATACGAAAACGTGTAAAATTTTCCAAGTTCTACTCATTGAGACATTTCATCGAACACTTTGAAGGCATAGTCCAATTCAATCGATTATTCAAAGAAATACTCAAATTCTGTCCACAAAACTTCAAGAATAATGAATGATTAAGAGTTTACAATCAAGTTTAATCAACAATCTGAATCAAAACGAAGCAAATCGGCCAAAACACCAAGAAATCTCAAGAACATCCAAAAACCAAAAGTTTAGGTGTTCTCACCTTCGATTCGGGTGGAAGATGATGTTAATCCATGATTCCAACTTCCAAAACATGTTGTTATAAGTTGCTCATACTCAAATCCATCAATTCTTGCCGAAGGAATCGCGAAGAAACGAAGAAAAACGAAAAAATGAGTAGGTGACTCGGTCCAGGCCTTATATAGGCCGAGACCTGCCGGCACATTACGTACGTAACCGGCGGGTCCTTACGTACGTAGCCGGCCGCGGCCGACCCTACTGCTCAATTCTGTCGGAACCCTTACGTACGTAAATCGCACCGCTTACGACGTAATCGCCCTTACGGCCGTGAATCGCCACCGCCTTACGTACGTAATCGCCGATCCTAGCCATCCTGCGAGTCACCGCCGACCGTGATCGGCCACCCCACGAGTCACTATCGACCATGCCCGGCCATTCCAACGAGTCACGACCGGCCATGCTCGGCCATCCAGTCATCTCGGCCATGACTCGGCCACCGCCCGTAACGCACGTAACACTTAATCCGTTGCGCACGTAATACGACGTTGACTTGCTACAAGATATACTCGATACGCACGTAATACACCTGTATAACGACGTAACTCCATCCGTTGACTCACCTGTCCACATCTGCGCCGAAAGCTGCCGACCACGGGCCCCACTGTCCGATTCCTCTTGTTACGTACGTTATGTACGCTATATAACGTACGTAAGCTAACACATTTTACGTACGTAAGCTCCAAGGCTTAACGTACGTAATGGCTTTTATACTTAGCCAAAAATCCAACTGTTCCTGTCCGACGTCTCGACGTACAAAATACAAACATACGGCATACTGAATACACATACTGAATCTAAAAATATTCTCATACGGTATACCTGATATCCGAATCAGTTCAACCTCATACAACATATCCTGAATATATCTGTCAATCAAAAACGATAATCACACCAGTATAACTGTCTCGGTTCTCAATTTATTTTATCCATACTGTATAGATACCAAACTATACAGTATCTCTCAGATAAAATAACGCGAAAAAATTATACTGAAAATCCGGGTATTACATACTACCCCCCTTAAAATAAGTTTCATCCTCGAAACTTGCAACCAGTCACCAACAACAGATAAATCCAAAATTTCCAACTCATCACGAAAACAATCAATCGTCGCCACAAGCGAATAACCAAACCAATGTACTTACAGGTGCTTGAAGCCGATGATCTCCCGTAATACTAGCACACGACTCCCATACGAAGTCTCAACACAACCAACGCACACCAATATCACAAATAGCAGTTTGAAAAGAATCTCAAAAATTTTGGAAACTCCAAAAAAATCGATTTGACTCAAAAGTCAGAAAAACTCATTTTCAAAAATCACGCTACTACCGTACCGGTAGAGCCACATAACACACACGCCTGGGTTTCACAAAACCCAAGCTCCGATACCATCTTCTGTAACACCCCCAAAACCATCCGGGATATTACAGCGCCGTGGATCCCACGCCGGAACCCACCAGGCTAAAAACAGTTTACAAAACCAATTCAAAAACGCCAAAAGGCTAATGACGGTAATATTTCGCAATTACTCAAATACTTTCAAAAACATGATTCTGAATTACCGTCATAAAATACCATTTGAAAATACAAGGCGAAATGCCAAATCTCGACAGTTCAAAGTGTACGTTAAGCTACCACTTAAACGTACCGATAAAATAGTTTAGGAAAAGGTTTAACGAAATAACTCAAGTTCACAAAATGCCAAAAAGGCCCTTTTAAAATACACACATGAGTTGGTAAAAATACCAAAGAGCTATTTTGAAATATACACACGCAGCGGATAAAAACACAGTTCAAAATACACATTTGCAGCGGAAATGATTAACCAAAAAAGAAATACTCGATACTCCAAAACATGCCATCACCAGTATCACATCAGGAAGCTCATCCCTTCACGACCGCTACTAGCTCGATCTTCAAGTACCTAAAAATAAAGCCCACGACGGGGTCAGCCACAATACTCAATAATGATACCGATCACATCATCATAAATAATTACATACCAATGTAATAATCCTGTAAGAATACTACCAACGTAATCTTACCGTTATAACCTTACCAATCCATAATAATCTAAATCCTTACCATAATCCACATTTCGCATCCTCGAATGACGAAATGAACTTAACAACAATTATCTGTATTGAATTTCAAAAATACCAGCAATCCTCAAAACATCATCATAACTCATAATCATGAAATAATTCATCCGTGCCAAATCCTGTCCATCGGATTACACAATCAAAACTCAACCTGGATAAACCAACAGTACACAACATATCTGTAGATCAACTACCATATGATAATGATAACAAATCCCGAACATCGACGTACAGTCTGAATGCTTATACGATCAATAACGAGATCAACCAAAACATCACTGAGAATATCATCGACATGATAACTCCAATACGACCAATAAAGGATCGCGATAATTGAGAATACCATCAACAAGGTAAATCTCGAACGCAATCAATGAAGGATCAACAATAACCGAGAATACCATCAACAAGATAAACTCCAAATGATCAACAGGATCAACCATAACCGAGAATACCACCAACAAGGTAAACTCCAAATGATCAACAATAATTGATCTCAAGAAATAACTCCGACTGTCGAACATACCCCTCGGGCGTATGAACAACCAGTCACAAACTGTCGAACATACCCAACCATAAATGCAGGATGAACGACCAAACAATATGGCTCAAAGATGGACGTCATAGTACACCCGATCCGGAAATGTGTCCGTGCACAAGCCACCCCGGGTATTGATCACATACACGTGTGGTCTTGTACCTAATTAGCCTCATGAACTACGTCTCGTGTGCACGGTTCAATGTGGAAATATCAACACATAACCATCATGTGCCCGGCTAAAAATCCTACACAATAACCAATCGGCACGCAGATATGACTCCAGATATGTCACGATGCAACATGACAACGAAACTCAAAGAAACACATATCCAATAAGGATCAAAAGGACTCACCGAAGTGAACAACAACAGACCGACAATGAAAAGTCGACACGACTAATCAATATCCAAAACATCAATCCTGGGATCATCATCCCCAAATGAATGACCAACACGATCTACGATCTCAATACAACAGTCCTGGGATCAACATCCCTCAACGAATAACCGATACGAAACTCATTACACGAAACCTCAACATATACAACAACTCAACATACTAATTATCCACATGACTGAACAAATACTTAGATTACCTCAAAGTCGAGAACCATATCCATCAACATCTCCCAATGAGACGATCAACATTACCATTAATACCAACAATAGTCCTGGGATCAACATCCCTCAACGAACAACCAGTACGAATCTCAATATACGAAGCCTCAACATACAACATATACAACAACTCAACATAATAATTATCTCATAACTGAACAATACATAAGTTACCTCAAAGCCGACGACAACATCCTTTCCACGAACAACATCCCTGAACGAATACATAGTTATACAAATAATCTCAAATAAGGTACCATCCATTCAATACCAATAACCCTTTATCCCGATACTTATGTCATCACGATAACTATCCTCGATAACCGATATTCTATATCCTTGACCAAAAATAAATCACGTCTTCCTTGAACACAATTAAATCATATACCTTATGATTTATTACAACCAGAGCACGATATACAAACCATTATCCCGACAACTTACATTTCTAACAACATTGCTATACGAATTATAAATGAAATGAAAACGGAACCATTCATCAAATATTATAAACTGAACAAGTATGAACTTGCCTCGATACCGATACCACGAAGCCGTTACCAAAATCTATTGCCTTTGTCTACGAGCTCCTTAGCCCCGACCAAAAGCAATCTACGAACTCTTTAGCCTCAACCGCAACTCAACGGTCATAATCCACGATCAAAATATATCAACCTATTGCAATAACCGATTAACACACATTCGATAAAAATCAATAACCGACATACTCAACCAACAAACTCAACGGTTCAACGAAACCTCGATCATATACATAATACCAAATAATCCAACTCAACAAATACGAACCCATATCCACGATACAAGCCGTAACTCGATGATCACAAATAACAATCAATAACCGATCAACAAGCACAACGGTTCTACAATATCCCGATTAAACACAAATCCGAACAACCAAATCAATCGATCACGAATTCAAAACCACAATACGATTCCACAATCCGAATATCATATCCATAATTTATTTAAACCAACAAGGGTCTAACATTACCGATTCCAAATTCAATCTTAAATATGGATACAAGTTTCCTCCTTGTAAATTCATAATATAAACCAATTACCGATTATCATCATCAATCCGGACGATCCGATTAATTCAACATCATAGATAACCATATTCCAAAGGTTTCAAATAATTCCATTATCCGAATTGAACACTTGTTAAATACCTATGAATTCTCAAACTCAAAAGTGAATCATAAACTTATCAAATCCGAAATCATATTCGTATTCCTATACGAATATTGTACCAAAACACATAACTTAGTTCTAGATATGAATATTCTATATTCATATATAAAACACCAACACCTTAAAACGTATTCATCAAATCAATGATCAATTCATCTCGACATTAAGGATTTTATAACATATTCGATTCCAACTTCAACTCCAAATACGAAGACAAAACTCCTTCTTGTTCATACTTGTAAATTCGTAGAAAACAATTTACCGATTATTATCGTGAATAATCACAATCCAAATTATCCGAAATCCTTCCAAAATCATAACATGTAACTCAAGAGTTCTTTAAGAACACGAATTATCCAAATTCACGTTCATAATCCATAAAACAACATAACCCTATGTTTTCTAACATCTAAACAACCCTTAATCATAATTCAAGGTGTATATAATCATGTCCTTCAACATATACTTCTCATAACATCATGAATCGCAACAAACCACCAAGAACATCGAGAATACTACGATTCCATAATCATAACAACATAATCGAATCATTAGATCACCAATTCATTATCTTCCTTTAACAAAATTCCCATAATTACCAAGAATCATCACAACAATATCATTTCCATCACCATTCATACGAAAACGATAGAATTTTCCAAGTTCTACTCATTGAGACATTTCATCGAACACTTTGAAGGCATAGTCCAATTCAATCGATTATTCAAAGAAATACTCGAATTCTTTCCACAAAACTTCAAGAATAATGAATGATTACGAGTTTACAATCAAGTTCAATCAACAATCTGAATCAAAACGAAGCAAATCGGCCAAAACCCCAAGAAATCTCAAGAACATCCAAAAACCAAAAGTTTAGGTGTTCTTACCTTCGATCCGGGTGGAAGATAATGTTAATCCATGATTCCAACTTCCAAAACATGTTGTTATAAGTTGCTCATACTCAAATCCATCAATTCTTGCCGAAGGAATCGCGAAGAAACGAAGAAAACGAAAAATGAGTAGGTGACTCGGTCCGGGCCTTATATAGGCCGAGACTGCCGCACGTTACGTACGTAATCGGCGGGTCCTTACGCACGAGCCGGCCGCGCCGAACCCACGCCCAATTACGCCGGAACCTTACGCACGTAATCGGCACTGCTTACGACGTAATCGCCCTTACGGCCGTAATCGGCCACCGCCTTTACGACGTAATCGCCGACCCTAGCCATCCTCGCGAGTCACCGCCGACCGTGATCGGCCACCCCCACGAGTCATCGCCGACCATGCCCGGCCATTCCAACGAGTCACGACCGGCCATGCTCGGCCATCCAGGTCATCTCGGCCACGACTCGGCCAGCCGCCCCGTAACGTACGTAACACTTAATCCGTTGCGTACGTAATACGTACGTTGACTTGCTACAGTATTATACTCGTATTACGTACGTAATACACCCTGTATAACGTACTTAACTCCATCTGTTGACTCACCTGTCCACATCTGCGCCGAAAGCTGCCGACCACGGGCCCCACTGTCCGATTCCTCTTGTTACGTACGTTATATACGCTATATAACGTACGTAAGCTAACACATTTGACGTACGTAAGCACCAAGGCTTAACGTACGTAATGGCTTTTATACTTAGCCAAAAATCCAACTGTTCCTGTCCGACGTCTCGACGTACAAAATACAAACATACGGCATACTGAATACACATACTGAATCTAAAAATATTCTCATACGGTATACCTGATATCCGAATCAGTTCAACCTCATACAACATATCCTGAATATATCTGTCAATCAAAAACGATAATCACACCAGTATAACTGTCTTGGTTCTCAATTTATTTTATCCATACTGTATAGATACCAAACTATACAGTATCTCTCAGATAAAATAACGCGAAAAATTTATACTGAAAATCCGGGTATAACATACTACTGTAACACCCCAATCTAGGCGGATATTACAGTGCCGTGGACCCCCGACTGGGACCCACCAGGCGAATGAAAACGGATGAATTACACAAGGTAAATGTAGTACCGAACCACATTACAACATCAATTACTCAGATTAGGAGTTTCATACAACACACCCAGGATAAAATAGAATATATGTGTATTTTATGTGACGATAAAATACACAACACTGAATGAAATGAGTATTCAAACGGAATGTCTGCAGCGGAATAAATAAAGGAAACATAAATGACTGAATAAATGACTGAACAGACTAGGGCCCCGTTCTAGTATCATTGGGACTCCTCGCCGTCAACGTGCTCTCCCTGTGCCTTTGCCTTGCCATGACCTGAGAAACAAATATGCCCAAACGGGGTCAGTTATACAAAACAACAATCCTCCAGAGTTGAATAAACACAATCATATAAATATGTAGTATAAACCACAAGTTCGATTAAAATGAAGCGGTTAGATTATAACCCAATCTTGTTGAAAACATACGCAATCAAACATGCTGTATGAATCAACTAACAGTACGGCTCAAAGGGTGGCGCCACACTACGCCCGGGATGGAAATGTGTCCGTGCACAAGCCACCAACGAGTATCGATCGAATACCCGCGTGGTCTTGTACCTAATCAGTCTCACGAAGCAATCGACTCGTGTGCACACCCAATGTGAGGCCAACAACCAACACACGACATAAATGTGCCCGACATGAAAATCCTACACATACCAACCGCACGCCAAGATGACCCGGAATGCCACGATATAACAAAAGTGACATCGGAAACGAATAATGACTCACCGAGATAAAATGATAGTGAAATGAATGATAGCTCAACAAAATGATTGGAACCGTCGTTCCTTGTGACTGAAGTGATTAATTGACAATGACAAGTTTTAATACGGTTAACACAATGATGAATGAGTTACGATTATGAATGAACAACAACAAAAGGAAATGAATATCCTTATAACTGAGTAAGAATCAACTTACACAATACCGGTGACAATTATCCTTCCACGAACAATGTCCTAATTGAGATATCGGTCGCTCGAACAACCTTGAATTATACAATATCCAACAACTCGTTCAATGTACGAATCAAACACGAATATAACGAACTCAAAACGTCGATACGATTAAACTAAGTTCATTGGGGCATTATATCGGATACGTTGTGGCCAAACTCCGGTTGTTTACAATCAAATCTCAATAAGCCACTATCAATTCCCCCAAGAAGTGTTTCAAACCAACAAACATCTTTCGAATGATCAATAATCCAAAATGAATATCCAAAAACGTGATTATAACGACAATTAATCGAAAACCCCCAATTTCAACTCGATAATCAAAGTGTTCTTGAATAATCCTTCAATAATCCAATGAATCATTATACAAACTCATAATCATATACATATCCCTTCATATAACATGATTATAATGTCCAAAACATCATATCTCAACATAGAATCGAAATCCAAGGTGTTGAAGAAATTACTTCTTGAAGATCCAATCACTTCGATCCGAAGAACACGAGTTTAAACGAGTATCCAAGCTTCCCAAATGAATGAAGATGATGAAAATTACACACTCAAGTGATTGGTGATTGCAAAATCTCTCCCTCAACCCTCTCTCTCGGATGAAGATGGAAAAATGAAGAAGTGAGGAAAAATGACCCGGCCAAGTCCTTAAATACTGTCGGAAGTTACGGTCGTAACTCGGCCCTCTTACGGCCGTAACATTCCAAGTCAACGGCCTTACGACCGTAACCGGCCAACTCGTACGGCCGTAACTCGGCTTCGTCCGAAAGCCTGCCGACATACTTACGGCCGTAACCGCTCCTGAGTTACAGGCGTAACCCGCCTTCGTCAAAAACACCCGTCGACATCCTTACGGCCGTACCGCACACCTTACGGCCGTAACTCGGATGATACGGCCGTATCCGGCCAACCTTACGGGCGTAACCCGCCTTCGTCAAAAACACCCGTCGACATCCTTACGGCCGTACCGCACACCTTACGGCCGTAACTCGGATGATACGGCCGTATCCGGCCAACCTTGCGGGCGTAACCCGCCTTCGTCAAAAATGGCCATACATCATGCCTGCAGCGTACGGCCGTATCCGGCCAAGCCTTACGGCCGTACCTGCCTCGACTTACGGCCGTATGCCGCAACCCTTACGGCCGTAAGTCACCCTTGGTCGATAACACCCGAAATTTACGAACACCACTTACGGCCGTTTCCAACCCACCTTACGGCCGTAACTCACCTTCGGCCAAAATGCCTGGGCAGTCTGCTGGACCACTTACGGCCATAACCGGCCAGCCTTACGGCCGTACCCGATAACTTACGGCCGTATCCCAGAACCTTACGGCCGTAACTCAATGCTGGCCAAGGTTGATTAATCCGATAACTCCGATTCCTCGATACGACTGATGAATGATCCGACATACCATACGAATGTGGAAGTGAACAAGTCTAACACGAGCCAAAGATGATACTCCCAGTACAAGGCTATCAATCACAATGAAAATGATAATACTCCCGTCTCGATCTAAAAACGGAGATAAAATGACGATCGATAACTGATATACGATTACAACATGCCAACATTGAACGTAAATGAGTGATTCATGAATGATGAGTGATTATTAATGAGTGAGAATTACTGAGTGACAATTACAGACTGATAATTACTGAATGAAAATGAATGAATTACAACCGTGTATTACAACTACCCCCCTTAAAATAAGTTTCATCCTCGAAACTTGCAACCAGTCACCAACAACAGATAAATCCAAAATTTCCAACTCATCACGAAAACAATCAATCGTCGCCACAAGCGAATAACCAAACCAATGTACTTACAGGTGCGTGAAGCCGATGATCTCCCGTGATACTAGCACACGACTCCCATACGAAGTCTCAACACAACCAACGCACACCAATATCACAAATAGCAGTTTGAAAAGAATCTCAAAAATTTTGGAAACTCCAAAAAAATCGATTTGACTCAAAAGGCAGAAAAACTCATTTTCAAAAATCACGCTACTACCGTACCGGTAGAGCCACATAACACACACGCCTGGGTTTCACAAAACCCAAGCTCCGATACCATCTTCTGTAACACCCCCAAAACCATCCGGGATATTACAGCGCCGTGGATCCCACGCCGGAACCCACCAGGCTAAAAAACGTTTACAAAACCAATTCAAAAACGCCAAAAGGCTGATGACGGTAATATTTTGCAATTACTCAAATACTTTCAAAAACATGATTCTGAATTACCGTCATAAAATACCATTTGAAAATACAAGGCGAAATGCCAAATCTCGACAGTTCAAAGTGAACGTTAAGCTACCACTTAAACGTACCGATAAAATAGTTTAGGAAAAGGTTTAACGAAATAACTCAAGTTCACAAAATGCCAAAAAGGCCCTTTTAAAATACACACATGAGTTGGTAAAAATACCAAAGAGCTATTTTGAAATATACACACGCAACGGATAAAAACACAGTTCAAAATACACATTTGCAGCGGAAATGAATAACCAGAAAAGAAATACTCGATACTCCAAAACATGCCACCACCAGTATCACATCAGGAAGCTCATCCCTTCACGACCGCTACTAGCTCGATATTCAAGTACCTAAAAATAAAGCCCACGAGGGGGTCAGCCACAATACTCAATAATGATACCGATCACATCATCATAAATAATTACATACCAATGTAATAATACTGTAAGAATACTACCAACGTAATCTTACCGTTATAACCTTACCAATCCATAATATTCTAAATCCTTACCATAATCCACATTTCGCATCCTCGAATGACGAAATGAACTTAACAACAATTATCTGTATTGAATTTCAAAAATACCAACAATCCTCAAAACATCATCATAACTCATAATCATGAAATAATTCATCCGTGCCAAATCCTGTCCATCGGATTACACAATCAAAACTCAACCTGGATAAACCAACAGTACACAACATATCTGTAGATCAACTACCATATGATAATGATAACAAATCCCGAACATCGACGTATAGTCTGAATGCTTATACGATCAATAACCAGATCAACCAAAACATCACTGAGAATATCATCGACATGATAACTCCAGTACGACCAATAAAGGATCACGATAATTGAGAATACCATCAACAAGGTAAATCTCGAACGCAATCAATGAAGGATCAACAATAACCGAGAATACCATCAACAAGGTAAACTCCAAATGATCAACAAAGGACCAACCATAACCGAGAATACCACCAACAAGGTAAACTCCAAATGATCAACAATAATTGATCTCAAGAAATAACTCCGACTGTCGAACATACCCCTCGGGCGTATGAACAACCAGTCACAAACTGTCGAACATACCCAACCATAAATGGAGGATGAACGACCAAACAATATGGCTCAAAGATGGACGTCATAGTACACCCGATCCGAAAATGTGTCCGTGCACAAGCCACCCCGGGTATTGATCACATACACGTGTGGTCTTGTACCTAATTAGCCTCACGAACTACGTCTCGTGTGCACGGTTCAATGTGGAAATATCAACACATAACCATCATGTGCCCGGCTAAAAATCCTACACAATAACCAATCGGCACGCAGATATGACTCCAGATATGTCACGATGCAACATGACAACGAAACTCAAACAAACACATATCCAATAAGGATCAAAAGACTCACCGAAGTGAAGAACAACAGACCGACAATGAAAAGTCGACACGACTAATCAATATCCAAAACATCAATCCTGGGATCATCATCCCCAAATGAATGACCAACACGATCTACGATCTCAATACAACAGTCCTGGGATCAACATCCCTCAACGAATTGTTAGGAGTATGCCCTTGAATGCCACTCAGAGGTTGTTGAGTGATGGCATTGTACTTGTAATTATGTAAACCATTTATATAAGGCAAATGAATGTTTCTTTATTTACTGGTAGTTACTGGCATTCCTAACTCGTAAATAAACATATAGAAACTAGTCCGTGTATTTGAGAGCAAAACGTTCCACTCCTTATTGGATAAGGGGGTCGGCACTGAAAGGTTATAGCTCAAATACTTAATCGTTCGCAAGTCGATGAAACTTGACTGGGCGTTAAGTTTATGTGAAGACTTGTATGACGTGTTCTTTGACATGGAGAGTGCCTGTCGAACACTAATGGTTAGTGGGAGCACACGTTATAGGTATGCTAATTGGATTAGTATACTCGAACCGACTCACCCTCGATTCGTCACATGGATTTCACTCCGGGACAGTCAATGACGGAATCGAAAGGTTGTGATAGGTATTCGTGAACCTTCGACTTGAGGATTTAGTAGGGATGTGCTTGTGACGTCAAGATTTTCATTAGAGTAGTTCGACCGTAAACCTAAGGCGGGGTCAACCTCGACGTGCATCTTGACGGCAAGTAGCAGTCCCATCGAATACCAAGATAGAATTCTTTCTCCCGTTAGTGAGCGGGTTCTATGTCCTATGCGGTTTTTGGGAGATGAGTTCTTAAGTGTTTGGCCAAATCTTTGGTGCTAGTTTTATTAGATACACGATGTACCGATGATCTCGATTTGCATTAACGCATGCATAGCGTCAAGTATAGATAGGGTTTGACTGACCGTGACCCTATAACTTGATCGGGACATTTGAAAGAAGGGTTTATACGTATACTGGCATTCACGACAGAATGGTTCTTGAATGATCCCAATCATTCGTTCTCAGTCGGGGTACAGTGTAGGCCACCAGGCTGGCTAGGTGGTGCTACTACTCTTTGGTTCCTCCCATTGCTGACTGAGACGGACCTACCGAGTCGCGCATTAGGATTGACGACGGAATGAATCGAGCTAATTCTCTCATTATGAATATTGGATATTGGATATCTAAATTTGGGACATTGGATATTTAAATCAATTTATCGGATAAATTGATTTACGGCTTAATGGATTAAATATATCACTGGGAGATTAATTTAATTCATGAATATAATTATTTCTTGGAGAACTTAATTATGTTATTTTGTGTTTGATATGTTTAATTAATTGGATTAATTAATCGACACAAATACATCGGAACAGAATCGGAGTTTATCTGTTTGGACTCACGGGAGTCCGAAACGAACCAAACTAATTCGTTTTTGATGATAGCTGCCCCCATTATGCTTCCACCCACTTTCCCATTGTCTTTTCTTCCATTTATTAAATGATGATAATGACTTGGTGGGACAAGACTTCATGTTACATGGGTTGTACACATGAGGGTGGAAATAATATAAGATGATGTCTTTGACAAACTCTCCCAACACACTTGATTCCATTTCCAACGTGAGGTTGAAGAGGAGAGAGAGATAGAAGTCTTCTTCATCATCTTCTTTATTCATCTTCTTCATTCATCTTCTTCATAACTTCTTAGAGAAATTTTGTGAGGAAATATTGAGAGAGATAGATATTCATACACTTAGAGTGATATTAATATCTATAACAAGCTTCATCACCTAGCTCTAGCCGTATCCTAGGAGGATAGCAAAGTGTTGTCATTCCGTTCGTTTTCCGGCGCGTGGCAAGTAGAGACGTGGTGCTTTCGGCGTTGGATCGTTCAAGGGCTTGAAGCGGAATAGATTCGTAAAGATCAAGCAAAGCTTGGGGAATAGCTCAAGATAAGGTTATCCATTTAATCAACGGACTACGAGGGTATGTTTCTTGTATCTCTTGTATTTCGTTTTTTGATATTCGTATATACGTAGCTCGATCGATCCTCGTAGGGATTCGGATCAAATTAATTTTCGTTTTACCGCTTACTGGCCTTCGCTTTAGGCACCGAATCCCAACAAAGGGTATCGAGCGTAGGTCTTGCGATCGTATATACGATATTGGCATTTGGAATGCTCGATTAGATGGTGAATGATTTGGAATCATTTTAGTCATAATTGTGGTATATGTTTTTCGTTCGTAATAATTGTATTTTTCGTAAGTTTATGTATAAATATAAATCTTAAATTTCTAGGAAATATGATTTATATTGAAGATATGAAAGTCGGAAAATATTGATATTGGATATCCGGTCGAAAATCTAGCCCCGAATCGTCGTGGAACGACTTTTTGGACAAAAAGGGTAATCTGGCCGAGAGTGACTCGACCGTGTCCTGGGTGATACGGTCGTGTCCGGCAGTCTGGCCAAGTCACTGCCAGGCGACCCGACCGTGTCCTGGGTGACTCGGTCGTGTCCTGGACGGCATCTTCCGAGCGTGACTCGGCCGTGCCAGGCCTGTCTGCCGGTAGGCTGCCGAGGGTGACTCGGTCATGCAGGCCAGTTTTCACCCCGGCTCGATTTTTTCGTGTATTCTTAAAAATTAATCTCCCGCATGTTAAATTGGATTTAATATGATTAAAATGATTTATAGTATTTCATTTTATAAGGGAAATTTGATTAATTGGAATATTTATGGTCGACCGAATTATTTTGAACGTTATCATATTACCGATTGTGTGAATCGATTGGATCGGTTCGTATTGTTGATTGGATCAATATATCTCTACGCTTTCCATTTATATAGTATTTATTAGATGAATGCTTTTTGAATGGGGATGTGGTTCGTGGACTTAGATTTGAATCGTTCATTTTATTCGATTGGGTTGTAAAGGCCGTTTTGAGCCTATTTATTTTACTAGAAATGTTTGTATCTAGGATGCAATTTTCGATGTAAAATTTATATGTAATGACGAAGACCGGAGGAAGATCCATTTCGAGAAGACGAAGATTCAAGACGAAGACTTGTAATTAGATTATGAAGTTTTTGTTTTCTAGGAACGGTCCATGAACCACATGTTGGTAGCAACTAGGTTGTGAATGGTTGTTTCATATTGTATGAATGCCACAAACGCGCTTAAATGATTAATATGCAAAGTGTAACGTTAATCGCGAAAATTCTCCCACGATAAATTATTAAGTTTATAAGGTTTCAAGGTTTTCCTTCCCTCCATCGAGTTTTCGGGAAATTGAAATCCAAACCGGATGTGCTATGCTTCCGAGTTATCGGGGTAGTCGTTCGGGGAGGACGGATAAATTATCGGGAGCGCATTGGATGCCTTCGGTTGGAGCAAATTTTATCCCTAGAAACCTGATAGGTTGCCGGATAAGATTCAATTGTGAAACTGATTTGCGTCGATGGTATAAACATAACTTGTTCACGAACCATAGAAATCGTATAGGTTGAGGGGAGTGAACAAGGGGAAAAAGAAGATCGAATCATCCATTAGATGGGTTGGTGTTGGACACCACTTTATAAAAATTAGTAGACTAGAAACCTGTTCGGTTGCCCTCTATTAAGATTTATAAAGAACTCGATCACCACTATGAAGTAGAGCGACGATACTTCCGGATATCACATGGGAGTGTGTTATTCCGATAAAAATAGTGGGAGCTGGGTAACAAGAATAGAAAGGACCTTAATTCTATACTCACATCATAATATAACAAGTCACTAATTAATCTGTTATACTTAATGCAGACAAATCTCAATATGACAATGAATCCACTCGCAATTCTACTCGAAAAGAACACCTTAATGGGACCTAACTTTGTGGATTGGCTCCGCAATCTCATGATTGTCCTCAGTATAGAGGCACTGGGATACGTCTTGGAGACAGACATTCCGGCTCCTCCTGTGCGGACCCGAGCCAATCAGGAAGAGATTGAAAACCACGAAAAGTGGGTTAAGGATGACGTGAAAGTCCGTGCGTATATGATGGCTTCCATGTCTAATGAGCTTCAGAGAGCTCATGAGAAAATGACTTCTGCTAGGCAGATTCTATCTCACTTAACCGAGCTTTATGGTGAGCACAGCAGAACTGCTAGATATGAGATATCCAAGAAACTGTTCGGTGCAAGGATGAAGGAAGGAGATAAGGTTGGGGAACACGTACTCAAAATGATATCCATGATCGAGAGATTGGAGGCTCTTGATTTTAAAATGGATACTTCTCTCCAAACCGACCTTATCCTACGCCTTCTCCTCGATTCCTTCTCACGCTTTGTTATGAACTTCAACCGCAATGAGATTGCATGTAACTTAGCCGGGCTAATGAACAAGCGGTGACCGCTCGCCTCGATGAAGACCCCGCGGATGAAGGAGTCTGCACTTGTGATTTCTTCTGGACTTCGGAAGTCTAAGAATAAGAAGAAAAATACCAAGAAGCGGACTGGACCACAAGCTAAGGACCTTAAGGGAAAGGGCAAGGCCCCAGTGGTTCCAAAGAACAAGAAGAAGAAGGATGCTTGTCTCAAGTGCGGTGAGCTGGGCCACTGGGCTAGAGACTGTCCGATTCTTCATGGCACTTCGTCTGTAACTTTTAGTTTTGGAAACAAATTGTTCTGCTACTGTATTTTCTACTTCCTGGATACTGGATTCTGGTGCTAGTTCTCATTTTTGTACCGTGAATCAGGATCTGGAACAAAGTAGGAAGCTTGGAGCTGGAGAAGTTATGATCACAGTCGGAAGCGGGCATAGTGTCGAGGTGACCGACATAGGATCACTTCTTTTGGGTTTAGAATTCGGCTTTGTTTTGACTTTAGAAGATGTACTTGTTTTGCCCAAGGGGCAGAAAAACATTGTATCCATTCCGGTAATGGAGCGAAAAGGCTTTTCATTTTTCATTGGTGATGGTTCCTGCAAAATTTATTTTAGAAATAAACTAGTGGGTACTGCCACATTGTTGAATGGATTGTATCATCTAAATCTCAGCAACAAATTAGTTGTGAATACTATGACTAGAAAATGTGGTAGGGATGAAACCAATCAAGTTTTGAAATGGCATCTTAGACTTGGTCATGTTTGTCAGACCAAGGTTTACAAGATGGAAAAAGATGGACTTATGGGTCCATTGGGATCAAATACCTTTCCTATTTGTGAATCTTGCCTTAAAGGCAAAATGACTAAGTCCCCCTTCACAGGGACATTTCAAAGAGCCGCTGATAAACTGGGATTAATCCATACCGACGTATGTGGTGCTTTGGAAGCAGCACGTGATGGATATCAATATTTCATTACGTTTACAGATGATCATACTAGGTATGGTTATGTATACTTAATGAAACATAAATCCGAGGCCTTTGAGAAATTCCAGGAATTCAAGGCCCTAGTCGAGAAACAAACTGGTAATCATATTAAAGCACTTCGGTCGGACCGAGGTGGCAAGTATATGAGTATGGAGTTTGACGAGTTCCTTAAGGAACATGGAATAGTTTCACAACTAACACCTCCAGGTACTCCTCAGCTAAATGGTGTGTCAGAAAGAAGGAACCGGACCCTGTTGAACATGGTCCGTTCCATGCTGGGCTATACTGACTTGCCGATTTACCTGTGGGGGTATGCACTCCTGACTGCCGCGTATATCTTGAACAGATGTCCTTCCAAATCCGTTCCTAAAACTCCCCATGAGATGTGGGAAGGAAGGAAACCAAGTCTTAATCATATTAGGATTTGGGGATGTCCCGATTATGTGAAGAAGACTAAGGTGGAAAAGTTGGAAGCTAGGTCTGCGAAGGGACGTTTCATTGGATTCCCGTCTGGGACGATGGGATATCTATTCTACATGCCCGAAGATCGAAGGATCATTATTGCTTTACAAGCACACTTCCTGGAAGATGAGTTCATTCAGGAAGGCGGAGCAGGTAGAAGTATTTCCTTAGAAGAATACAATGAAACTCCTCGAGAGACACCTGTGCAAGAAACTGGAACCGAACTTTCTGAAACACAAGTACAACCACCTCGTAGGTCTAGTAGGGTGTCTCATTTACCTGAGAGGTATGGGCTTGGGCACTTGGAGGAGCTGGGTCTCCATGAGGTTCCAAGTGATAGCCAAGAGACCGACCCAACAACCTATGACCAAGCGATGGTGGATGTAGACTCCGCGAAATGGCGTGAAGCTATGGAAGCTGAGATAGACTCGATGCATGTCAATCAGGTCTGGACTCTAGTAGACCGCCCCAAGGGCATAGTACCTATTGGGAACAAGTGGATCTATAAGAGAAAGACTGATGGTGATGGCAAGGTTGACGCCTATAAGGCCAGGCTTGTGGCAAAGGGTTATACCCAGAAGGAAGGGATCGATTACCACGATACCTTCTCGCTCGTAGCCATGATCAAGTCTATTCGCATGATGATTGCTATAGCTGCCTACCACGATTATGAGATATGGCAAATGGACGTAAAGACGCCTTTCCTTAATGGATTCCTTGAGGAGGAAATCTATATGGAGCAGCCTAAAGGCTTTGTGTCTGAAGTCGATATTCAGAAAGTGTGCAAGCTTCAGAGTTCCATTTATGGACTGAAGCAAGCGTCGCGTAGTTGGAACCTTCGTTTTGACGAGGCAATCAAGGAGTTTGATTTCATGCAAAATGAAGAGGAACCTTGTGTATACAAGAGGGTTAGTGGGAGCAAGATCGCATTCTTAGTACTATATGTAGATGACATTCTACTAATAGGAAATGTGTAACACCCCGAGATATTCGGAATAATTACAGCGCCGTAAACCCTTTAAGTAAGGATTTACAAGGCTGATTTTAAAAGAAATGTAAATATAAGACATTAATGCTGCGGAAATTCAAGTTTACAAAACCGTACAACTGGTTCAATGAGTAATTAATACAATCATATCGAAATGATATTAATACGACACGTGTACTCGAGTACTGAAATCAAAACAAGAAACCAAATCACCAACAACAACAAACATCACTGAACCCCTTCGTCGTCACGCTTGCATCGCCGCTTTCCCTGCTTCCTCGCTACCTGAACATCAAAACAAATGTCCACCCCCGAAGGGGTTAGCAAAACGATGCTAGTACAAGTATCATTTAAACAAATCAAATATGCATCAACAATACATAACATGATACACCACACGGACTTCCGCTACCGGAATCCGACAATGCGAATCCACATGATTCCATTAACACAGCAAGGGTATCACAATGATCCAGCGCCCTCAGCATAGATCCCAAGATGATCCCGTCGGACCAACACGAGGTGGAAATAACCCGTCCAATGATCCAACGCCCTCAGCCTAGATCCAAAGATGATCCCGTCGGACCAAAACGAGGTGGACATCCGATCCAGCGCCCTCAGCATAGATCGTACAACGTACACAAACACAACTCATGCATACACACATGCCAAATCATTATGTTCATCAACATGAACATACAAACACTAGATAACGAATATCATGACAATTCAACGAAATAAATCTCATGTTCAACAACATGAATAATCACACGCATGCTCAAAATACCAATATTAACATATTACGATACTTGCCTCGAAGATGGCAAGAACGAAACACTTCAATGATCTCAACACACTCGAAGGCCGCCTCCTTCGATCAATGTAACAAGCTCGAACCTTAACAAAAGGAATGATATACAAATCATCTCAAGTCGAACGATAGCCTATCAATTCGGTCTACGGCCAAAAAGCTCAAAATAAACAATGCTCGGGATCATGAAGGCGCTACGTACTCTACGCATCGTGGCGCTAAGCACGCTCGTTAGCGTACGCTATCGTATAAGCCTAGCGTACGCTAGCCACGGACTGACAGTTTGACTCGGCTGATCTCATAACGTACGTTACGTACGTATCGTGCGTTAACTTAACCCCGATAGCGCACGTTAACTAACGTATGTTAGCGTGCGCTAATCGTGCATGGCGACACACGGCTTAAAATCGGGTTGAATGGTGATGAACTCATGAATTCTCTGGTGATAAAACAAGTCATCCTCAAGCATATCATGCTAATAAGGTTTGTGGAAGTTCTATGATTATGAGATACAAATATACGGATAATCATCTCAACATCATAATTCATCTTAGATCTTCAAGAAATATTCTAAGTTCCGTTCGTCCTACGTTCCAAAACGCATGATTCCAATGTGTAAAACGTAACAATCTAGGTAATATCCGTTTACTGATCATAAATCGATTTGAAAATGCTTAGGAGTCCATATACTAAGATGGTTCAAAGGTTCATATGATAAAAAGTGCCGATACGTCGAAAATATTCTTCTAACACATGATGATTGATATAGAACGAAGTAACTGACTATACAAACATGATCAAATCGTCCTTTAGAACACTACTAACTTTGGTGAAGAATCACCTACCTCAAAGTAGTGTTGAACAAGGAGAAAATCAAAGCAACCCAACGTCAAAGGCTCGAACACCAATCCTCAATGATCTACAATCTTCAATCACGAGCTAGGATGTTGATATGAGGTGTTTAGGATATAGGAAGTTATGCTCTAAGTGTAAGAATTCGGGTATGGGAGAAGAAAGAACTGAAATTACGAATAGGATGCTGTCCTATTTATAAGAAATGGCTATTAGCGCGCGCTAGTCCCTGCTCGTAGCGTGCGCTAACGGCTCACTGACTTAACTGTACTCAGCACTTAGCGCGCGCTATGCACATGCCTGTAGCGTGCGCTAAGGCGTTGACTCAGCTTTTCCCAAAAGCCGTCCAGGTTCATCCCGACACAATCCGACAAGGGTCCCCCGGCCAGATCTCACCTACCGCGTGTCCCAATCAAATTGACCACGCATAGCGTGCGCTAATATTCCTCTGTAGCGTGCGCTATAAATCCATGTTAGCGTACGCTACACATAGCCAATAGCGTGCGCTACATGCGCAGAATTACAATCTATAAATCACATGCACCAAATCATACGCTCGACAACATCGGATTATGAAATATGGAGAATAATACTCAGACAAAAGTACAATAATTACAATATCACAAGTTCCAAATACAAGTCGGAAATCTCGGGTATTACATCCTTCCTCCCTAAAAAGAAGTTTCGTCCCGAAACTTAAGATGAAAACAACTATGGATATCTAGCCTTCATACTGTCCTCCGTTTCCCAAGTGGCCTCTTCGACTCCGTGTCGTGACCATTGTACTTTAACCAAGTGTATTGGTTTATTCCTCAATTGTTTGATCCGACTCTCAAGTATCTTAATTGGTCTCTCTTCGAAGGTGCCATCATTAGCTATTTCGATCTCGTCGAAATCAATGACGTGACTGGGGTCCGGTACATACTTCCGCAATTGGGATACGTGAAACACATTGTAAACGTGACTCAGCGATGGCGGTAAGGCCAACCTGTATGCTAAATCTCCAACCCTCTCGAGGATCTCGAATGGTCCGATATATCTAGGACTAAGCTTGCCTCTCCTCCCAAAACGGAAAATCCCTCGAGTAGGAGACACCTTCAATAGCACATGGTCCCCAGGGTCGAACTCTAGAGGACGACGACGTACGTCTGCGTAAGACTTTTGTCGACTCTAGGCAGTCAACAGTCTTGCTCGAATCAAATCTATCTTCTCTTGAGTCTGAATAATCAATTCCGGTTCCGTCCCGATCAAATCCGAAGAGTCATCCCAACACAGGGGTGATCGGCATCTTCTCCCGTACAAAGCTTCAAATGGTGCCAATTTGATAGAAGCATGCCAACTATTATTATAAGTGAATTCAATCAAGGGCAAGTGAACTTCCCAATCAGTTGACCAATCTAATGCACAAGCTCTAAGCATGTCTTCTATTGTTTGTATAGTCCTTTCGGACTGACCGTCCGTTTGGGGATGATAAGCCGTGCTAAAGTTGAGCTCAGTCCCCAAAGCCCTGTGAAGTGCTTTCCAGAAGTGCGACACGAAGCGACCATCTCGATCCGAAATAATGGTCTTCGGCGTCCCATGCAATCTGACTATCTCCGCAATAAATACTCGCGCCAATCTCTCGGGTCCCCATGTATCTTTAATTTCTAGGAAATGAGCCGACTTGGTTAGTCGATCAACTACAACCCAAATCATATTCATTCCCGTTCTAGTCCTTGGCATACTGGTGATGAAATCCATAGAGATGTCCTCCCACTTCCATTCAGGGATTGGAAGCGGCTTTAACATTCCGGCAGGTCGCTGATGTTCAATCTTAACCTGCTGACAAGTCAAGCACCTCGAAACATACTCTGCTACGTCCTTCTTCATATTCCCCCACCAGAAGTTTTGTTTTAAATCCTTATACATCTTACTGCTGCCCGGGTGAATAGAATAGGGTGCGCTGTGAGCTTCCTTCAGAATAGTCCGTCTCAGATCATCATCATCGGGAATGCAAAGTCGACTCTGAAATATGAGAACTCCATTGTCTTGTAACACGAATCCTGGGGCTTTTCCTTTCTTTACTTCATCACATAATCGAAGGATCAGAGAATCGTTCAACTGTTTAGACTTGATCTCCTCGACTAGTGATGAAGTCAGTTCCATCACATAAAGTTGCCCTTGGATTCCTGGTGCCCATACTTCAATCCCCTCGCGGATCAGTTCTCGTTGAATACTGGTTTGGGACGTAAGTGCTTCCAACACTCGAAGAGAAACAGGTTTACGTCTGAATGCATCGGCTACCACGTTTTCTTTCCCCGGATGATAGAGAATTTCCAAGTCGTAATCCTTGATCAATTCCAGCCACATTCTCTGCCTCATGTTTAATTCTTTCTGACTGAAAATGTACTTGAGGCTCTTATGATCGGTAAAGATCTGACAATGAGTGCCGTACAAATAATGTCTCCAAATTTTCAATGCAAAGACCACAGCTGCTAACTCCAGATCATGAGTCGGGTAGTTAACCTCGTATGGTTTCAACTGTCGAGAAGCATAGGCAATCACCTTATCTCTTTGCATCAACACACATCCCAGACCCTGATTTGAAGCGTCGCTGTACACCATGAACCCATTAGTTCCATATGGCAATGCTAGAATAGGTGTTGTCGTCAGTCTCTTCTTAAGCTCATCAAAACCAGCCTGGCATTTCTCATCCCACTTAAACTTTTGAGTTTTATGTAACAGTTGAGTGAGCGGACGAGAGATCTTGGAAAATCCCTCTACAAAGCGGCGATAATATCCAGCAAGTCCTAAGAAACTCCGGACTTCTTTCACATTATTAGGAGCTTCCCATTCCAAGATTGCTTTGACTTTCTTCGGGTCCACCTGAACTCCGTCAGCTGATATCACATGCCCAAGGAAAGTTACTTCCTTAAGCCAGAATTCGCATTTTGAAAGCTTTGCATACAGCTGTTCCTTCCTCAAAGTGTTCAAAACCACATGCAAATGTTCGGCTGCTCCTCTGCGTCCCTTGAATATAACAAGATGTCATCAATGAAGACGACCACAAATTTATCCAAGTATTCCAAGAATACCCGATTCATCAATTGCATGAACACTGCAGGGGCATTTGTAAGTCCAAACGGCATCACTACGAATTCATAATGCCCGTACCGGGACCTGAAAGCAGACTTCGGTATATCTGATTCCTTAATTCTCAACTGGTGGTATCCTGATCGCAAGTCAATCTTCGAGAATACCCTCGCCCCTTGCAGTTGATCAAACAAGTCGTCGATCCGAGGTATAGGGTACTTATTCTTGATTGTCATCTTATTGAGCTCCCTGTAATCAATACACAGTCGGAGGGATCCGTCTTTCTTCCGGACAAAGAGAACTGGCGCTCCCCAAGGAGAAACGCTAGGTTGAATATAGCCCTTCTGTAACAATTCCTCGAGTTGCTTCTTGAGTTCATACATTTCGGTTGGCGCCATGCGGTATGGTGCTCTGGAAATAGGAGCTGCTCCAGGCTCTAATTCGATAGTGAATTCCACTTCTCTCTGCGGAGGTAACCCAGGTAGTTCGTCCGGAAATACATCTGAGAACTCATTCACAACTGAAATAGACGAGAGCTCTACTCCTTCCTCTTTCCTCATGGCGTAGCACCAAAGTCCATGACATCCTTGCTTCAGTAATTTCACTGCTTTCATCGCTTTGATCAATTTTCCCGAGCTTCCCGGTCTCCATCCTCGGAATACGTGTTCAGACCCGTCATCAGCAATGATAGAAATGACTCTCTCTCAGTAATTCAGAATAGCTCCATAACGGTTGAGCCAATCGTCTCCGAGAATTAAATCGTCACCGTAGATGTCAACTACAATAAGATTCGATGGCCAATCTCTCCCTCCTATAGACACTGGAAAATCTCTAGCCTCTAGGGTTCCCACAATTCCCTCTCCACTCGGAAAACCCACAACATATGGTTCACAATCAAATAAGCACGAGATTTTCAAACGATTTACACAGTTCAATGATACAAAAGAATGTGTAGCTCCGGAATCGAATAAAACACTAACTGGTTGCAAAAGGACCTGAATTGTACCTGATGCAACAGCAGTGTTCTGATCATCAGATTTCCTCATCTCGTACAGGCGCGGAGGAGCGGACCCAGCACTGGATGTCTCTCTCTTCCCAACGTTCTGCTGCTGAAATCCACTCTGCTGCGTCTGGTTCACACTTGTCTCCTTCGGAACTGGCGTTGGAGTGCGAGTACCAAAATATCTAGTAGCAACTCCACAAAAGGCCGCACGGTGCCCTTCTTGTCCACAATCGTAACAAGTCACAGAAGACGCGGGGCAATCACGTCGAATATGCCCTGCTCGACCACAGTTGTAGCATTTGTTTGATGCGTCCGGAACTGTTGATGTAGTCCGGAACTTCTTCCCACCTCTAGAAGGATGTGGAGGTTTCCTAGCCAAATAAAAGGAAGACTGGCCCTTACGGGGCCCACCACTCTTGTTCTCTGAAAAGCTGCCGGTCATCTTCTGCTTCTTTGCCTCCACTGATTTCTCCACCGCCGCCTCTTTCATGTCGTAGGCCAGTGCTTTGTCTTGATATTGCCGCAACGTAGTACACTCGAATCCGGACATGTACTACTGAATCTCCAGCTTCATCCGCATATCGAAATGAAAAATCTTTTCTGCCTCCGTTCTGACCAAGTGTCGCACACAAGTCAGCTGATGATTAAAAGTTTTGATTACATCTGTCACAGATGCTTCCGAACTCTGTGGTGATAAAAACTCTCGAATCATTGCCTCTCTAACTGGACGAGGACAATACTGTGCTTCCATCATTAATTTGAATTCCGTCCATTCCACATTATGATTTTCGGGTCGGATAGCTTCCCACCAATCAAAGGCCTCCCCAGTCAGAAAATACTGGGCAATGGGGACCTTCCGGTCCTCGGGACAGTTAAGACCCGCGAATATCTTCTCTAACTCCTTGAGCCAGTGATCCCAAGTAATTGCCTCAGCAGATCCGTCAAATTTTGGCGGGTGCAATTTGACCACCTCAGCAAGCCATCTGTCTCCCAGGTTATCCTCGTGGTGCTGCTGTCCCATCGCCGTCTGCATGCGGTCGACTACCTGGGCGAACTGGTTTATCTGCGCCACCACCTGTTGAAGCACTCCCGGCATGTTAGGATTTGCGTCGTCATTCGCCGATCCTTGCTGCCCTCCAGAATGGGAATCGGTTCGACTAGCTGATAATTTCGGGGTAGTTGCGGAATCCTCCTGTCTCATGTTACCCCGTCCGCGTCCACGACCGCGTCCGCGTCCACGTCCTCCTCTCAACATATTGTAAACACAATTCCTCAATATCCAGGACAAAGTTTACGAAATAAAGCCCGTCAATACTCACAAAATAGTAATTAAGTAAAACGGTAGTATAAGAGATTAGGAGACTTACAACCACGGTCCACATGACGACTTTTGGCTGAACAGTGATGTTACGAACGACTCGTAAATCAATAACGTAAACAGACCCAACTTAGAACCCGACTGCCAAGATATCATAAATCTTAGCTCCGATACCATATTCTGTAACACCCCGAGATATTCGGAATAATTACAGCGCCGTAAACCCTTTAAGTAAGGATTTACAAGGCTGATTTTAAAAGAAATGTAAATATAAGACATTAATGCTGCGGAAATTCAAGTTTACAAAACCGTACAACTGGTTCAACGAGTAATTAATACAATCATATCGAAATGATATTAATACAACACGTGTACTCGAGTACTGAAATCAAAACAAGAAACCAAATCACCAACAACAACAAACATCACTGAACCCCTTCATCGTCACGTCGGTACTGTGGCTGTTTCCCTGCTCCTCGGCTACCTGAACATCAAAACAAATGTCCACCCCCGAAGGGGTTAGCAAAACGATGCTAGTACAAGTATCATTTAAACAAATCAAATATGCATCAACAATACATAACATGATACACCACACGGACTTCCGCTACCGGAATCCGACAATGCGAATCCACATGATTCCATTAACACAGCAAGGGTATTCCAATGATCCAGCGCCCTCAGCATAGATCCCAAGATGATCCCATCGGACCAACACGAGGTGGAAATAACCCGTCCAATGATCCAGCGCCCTCAGCCTAGATCCCAAGATGATCCCGTCGGACCAACACGAGGTGGACATCCGATCCAGCGCCTTCAACATAGATCGTACATCGTACACAAACACAACTCATGCATACACACATGCCAAATCATTATGTTCATCAACATGAACATACAAACACTAGATAACGAATATCATGACAATTCAACGAAATAAATATCATGTTCAACAACATGAATAATCACACGCATGCTCAAAATACCAATATTAACATATTACGATACTTGCCTCGAAGATGGCAAGAACGAAACACTTCAATGATCTCAACACACTCGAAGTCCACCTCCTTCGATCAACGTAACAAGCTCGAACCTTAACAAAAGGAATGATATACAAATCATCTCAAGTCGAACGATGGCCTATCAATTCGGTCTACGGCCAAAAAGCTCAAAATAAACAATCTGCCTGGACTGCTTAGTGTGCGCTACGTACTCTACGTAACGTGCGCTAATCCTGCCTGTTAGCGTACGCTATCGTATAAGCCTAGCGTACGCTAGCCACGGGTAGCGATTTGACTCGGCTGATCGATAACGTGCGTTACGTATCGCGTGCGTTAACTTAACCCGATAGCGCACGTTAACTAACGTATGTTGGCGTGCGCTAATCGTGCATGGCGGATTACTGCGTAAATCGGGTTGAATGGTGATGAACTCATGAATTCTCTGGTGATAAAACAAGTCATCCTCAAGCATATCATGCTAATAAGGTTTGTGGAAGTTCTATGATTATGAGATACAAATATACGGATAATCATCTCAACATCATAATTCATCTTAGATCTTCAAGAAATATTCTAAGTTCCGTTCATCCTACGTTCCAAAACGTATGATTCCAATGTGTAAAACGTAACAATCTAGGTAATATCCGTTTACTGATCATAAATCGATTTGAAAATGCTTAGGAGTCCATATACTAAGATGGTTCAAAGGTTCATACGATAAAAAGTGCCGATACGCCGAAAATATTCTTCTAACACATGATGATTGATATAGAACGAAGTAACTGACTATACAAACATGATCAAATCATCCTTTAAAACACTACTAACTTTGGTGAAGAATCACCTACCTCAAAGTAGTGTTGAGCAAGGTGAAAATCAAAGCAACCCAACGTCGAAGGCTCGAACACCAATCCTCAATGATCTACAATCTTCAATCACGAGCTAGGATGTTGATATGAGGTGTTTAGGATGTAGGAAGTTATGCTCTAAGTGTAAGAATTCGGGTATGGGAGAAGAAAGAACTGAAATTACGAATAGGATGCTGTCCTATTTATAAGAAATGGCTATTAGCGCGCGCTAGTCCCTGCTCGTAGCGTGCGCTAACGGCTCACTGACTTAACTGTACTCAGCACTTAGCGCGCGCTATGCACATGCCTGTAGCGTGCGCTAAGGCATTGACTCAGCTTTTCCCGAAAGCCGTCCAGGTTCATCCCGACACAATCCGACAAGGGTCCCCCGGCCAGATCTCACCTACCGCGCGTCCCAATCAAATTGACCACGCATAGCGTGCGCTAATGTTCCTCTGTAGCGTGCGCTATAAATCCATGTTAGCGTACGCTACACATAGCCAATAGCGTGCGCTACATGCGCAGAATTACAATCTATAAATCACATGCACGAAATCATACGCTCGACAACATCGGATTATGAAATACGGAGAATAATACTCAGACAAAAGTACAATAATTACAAAATCACAAGTTCCAAATACAAGTCGGAAATCTCGGGTATTACAAAATGATGTGGGAATGCTAAGTTCTGCGAAAGCTTGGCTTTCGAGCAATTTCTCCATGAAAGACTTGGGAGAAGCAACCTATATTCTTGGTATTCGGCTCTACCGGGATAGAGCGAAGAGAACAATAGGCCTTTCCCAAGCCCTCTATATAGATAAGATCTTAAAGCGATTTAAGATGGATGATTCTAAAAGAGGGTTCCTACCGATGCAACATGGAATAAAACTCACCTTGAAGATGTGTCCTCAAAGTGAGGAACAACGCAAGGAAATGAGTAATATACCATATGCTTCGGCCGTGGGTAGCCTTATGTATGCTATGTTTTGTACAAGACCTGACATCGCGCATGCTGTAAGCGTGGTGAGTAGGTTTCAGGCAAACCCAGGTAGGGAACATTGGACTGCTGTAAAGAACGTTCTCAAGTACTTGAGAAGAACTAGAGATATGGTTCTTATGTATGGCGGTGGAGAATTGGATGTGGTGGGATTCACTGATTCGGACTTCCAAGGACTGAAGGACGACTCGATGTCCACTTCTGGCTACATATTTACTCGTAATGGAGGAGCAATATCTTGGCGTAGTGCCAAGCAAAGCGCGACTGCTGATTCCACCTGTCAGGCTGAGTATCAAGCAGCCTCGGAGGCTTCCAAGGAAGGGTTCTGGATTAAGAAGTTTCTGGGAGAACTTCAAATGATACCATGTCTTTGGTGCCGTTCTCGCATCTGCGACAACGACGGAGCTGTAGCGCAGGCCAAGGATCCGAGGTTTCACAACAGCACCAAACATATTGAGAGGAAGTATCATCTCGTAAGAGAATTTGTTCGCAAGGGATACATTGTGCTGCACAGAGTAGACTCGGCCGACAACGTCGCCGATCCACTGACCAAGCCACTTTCTCAGACTAGCTTGGAGCGTCATCTAGAGAACATGGGTATTAGATACCATAGTGTGTGGCATTGAGTGCAAGTGGGAGATTGTTAGGAGTATGCCCTCGAATGCCACTCAGAGGTTGTTGAGTGATGGCAGTATACTTGTAATTATGTAAACAATTTATATAAGGCAAATGAATGTTTCTTTATTTACTGGTAGTTACTGGCATTCCTAACTCGTAAATAAACATATAGAAACTAGTCCGTGTATTTGAGAGCAAAACGTTCCACTCCTTATTGGATAAGGGGGTCGGCACTGAAAGGTTATAGCTCAAATACTTAATCGTTCGCAAGTCGATGAAACTTGACTGGGCGTTAAGTTTATGTGAAGACTTGTATGACGTGTTCTTTGACATGAAGAGTGCCTGTCGAACACTAATGGTTAGTGGGAGCACACGTTATAGGTATGCTAATTGGATTAGTATACTCGAACCGACTCACCCTCGATTCGTCACATGGATTTCACTCGGGGGACGATCAATGACGGAATCGAAAGGTTGTGATAGGTATTCGTGAACCTTCGACTTGAGGATTTAGTACGGATGTGCTTGTGACGTCAAGATTTTCATTAGAGTAGTTCGACCTGTAACCGAAGGCGGGGGTCAACCTCGACGTGCATCTTGACGGGCAAGTAGCAGTCCCATCGAATACCAAGATAGAATTCTTTCTCCCGTTAGTGAGCGGGTTATATGTCCTATGCGGTTATTGGCAGATGAGATCATAAGTCTTTGGCCAAAGCATTGGAGCTAGTTATATTAGATACACGACAGCTCGATGATCTCGATTTCCATTAACGCATGCATAGCGTCAAGTACAGATAGGGTTTGACTGACCGTGACCCTATAACTTGATCGGGACATTTGAAAGAAAGGTTTATACGTATACTGGTATTCACGACAGAATGGTTCTTGAATGATCCCAATCATTCGTTCTCAGTCGCGGTACAGTGTAGGCCACCAAGCTGGCTAGGTGGTGATACTACTCTTTGGTTCCTCCCATTGCTGACTGAGACGGACCTACCGAGTCGCGCATTAGGATTGACGACGGAATGAATCGAGCTAATTCTCTCATTATGAATATTGGATATTGGATATCTAAATTTGGGACATTGGATGTTTAAATCGATTTATCGGATAAATTGATTTACGGCTTAATGGATTAAATATATCACTGGGTGATTAATTTAATTCATGAATATAATTATTTCTTGGAAAAATTAATTATGTTATTTTGTGTTTGATATGTTTAATTAATTGGATTAATTAATCGACACAAATACATCGGAACAGAATCGGAGTTTATCTGTTTGGACTCACGGGAGTCCGAAACGAACCGAACTCATTCGGTTTTCATGATAGCCCCCCCCTTTTTGCTTCCACCCACTTTCCCATTGTCTTTTCTTCCATTTATTAAATGATGATAATGACTTGGTGGGACAAGACTTCATGTTACATGGGTTGTACACATGAGGGTGGAAATAATATAAGATGATGTCTTTGACAAACTCTCCCAACACACTTGATTCCATTTCCAACGTGAGGTTGAAGAGGAGAGAGAGATAGAAGTCTTCTTCATCATCTTCTTTATTCATCTTCTTCATTCATCTTCTTCATAACTTCTTAGAAAAATTTTGTTAGGAAATATTGAGAGAGATAGATATTCATACACTTAGAGTGATATTAATATCTATAACAAGCTTCATCACCTAGCTCTAGCCGTATCCTCGGAGGATAGCAAAGTGTTGTCAGTCCGTTCGTTTTCCAGCGCGTGGCAAGTAGAGACGCGGTGCTTTCGGCGTTGGATCGTTCAAGGGCTTGAAGCGGAATAGATTCGTAAAGATCAAGCAAAGCTTGGGGAATAGCTCAAGAGAAGGTTATCCATTTAATCAACGGACTACGAGGGTATGTTTCTTGTATCTCTTGTATTTCGTTTTTTGATATTCGTATATACGTAGCTCGATCGATCCTCGTAGGGATTTGGATCGAATTAATTTTCGTTTTACCGCTTCCGCTGGGCCTTCGTTTTAGGCACCGAATCCCAACACGAATAACCGATACGAAACTCATTACACGAAACCTCAACATATACAACAACTCAACATACTAATTATCCACATGACTGAACAAATACTTAGATTACCTCAAAGTCGAGGACCATATCCATCAACATCTCCCAATGAGACGATCAACATTACCATTAATACCAACAATAGTCCTGGGATCAACATCCCTCAACGAACAACCAGTACGAATCTCAATATACGAAGCCTCAACATACAACATATACAACTACTCAACATAATAATTATCTCATAACTGAACAATACATAAGTTACCTCAAAGCCGATGACAACATCCTTTCCACGAACAACATCCCTGAACGAATACATAGCTATACAAATAATCTCAAATAAGGTACCATCCATTCAATACCAATAACCCTTTATCCCGATACTTATGTCATCACGATAACTATCCTCGATATCCGATATTCTATATCCTTGACCAAAATTAAAACGCGTCTTCCTTGAACACAATTAAATCATATACCTTATGATTTATTACAACCAAAGCACGATATACAAACCATTATCCCGACAACTTACATTTCTAACAACATTGCTGTACGAATTATAAATGAAATGAAAACGGAACCATTCATCAAATATTATAAACTGAACAAGTATAAACTTGCCTCGATACCGATACCACGAAGCCATTACCAAAATCTATTGCCTTTGTCTACGAGCTCCTTAGCCCCGAGCAAAAGCAATCTACGAACTCTTTAGCCTCAACCGCAACTCAACGGTCATAATCCACGATCAAAACATATCAACCTATTGCAATAACCGATTAACACACATTCGATAAAAATCAATAACCAACATACTCAACCAACAAACTCAACGGTTCAACGAAACCTCGATCATATACATAATACCAAATAATCCAACTCAACAAATACGAACCCATATCCACGATACAAGCCGTAACTCGATGATCACAAATAACAATCAATAACCGATCAACAAGCACAACGGTTCTACAATATCCCGATTAAACACAAATCCGAACAACCAAATCAATCGATCACGAATTCAAAACCACAATACGATTCCACAATCCGAATATCATATCCATTATCTATTTAAACCAACAAGGGTCTAACATTACCGATTCCAAATTCAATCTTAAATATGGATACAAGTTTCCTCCTTGTAAATTCATAATATAAACCAATTACCGATTATCATCATCAATCCGGACGATCCGATTAATTCAACATCATAAATAACCATATTCCAAAGGTTTCAAATAATTCCATTATCCGAATTGAACACTTGTTAAATACCTATGAATTCTCAAACTCAAAAGTGAATCATAAACTTATCAAATCCGAAATCATATTCGTATTCCTATACGAATATTGTACCAAAACACATAACTTAGTTCTAGATATGAATATTCTATATTCATATATAAAACACCAACACCTTAAAACGTATTCATCAAATCAATGATCAATTCATCTCGACATTAAGGATTCTATAACATATTCGATTCCAACTTCAACTCCAAATACGAAGACAAAACTCCTTCTTGTTCATACTTGTAAATTCGTAGAAAACAATTTACCGATTATTATCGTGAATAATCACATTCCAAATTATCCGAAATCCTTCCAAAATCATAACATGTAACTCAAGAGTTCTTTAAGAACATGAATTATCCAAATTCACGTTCATAATCCATAAAACAACATAACCCGATGTTTTCTAACATCTAAACAACCCTTAATCATAATTCAAGGTGTATATAATCATGTCCTTCAACATATACTTCTCATAACATCATGAATCGCAACAAAGCACCAAGAACATCGAGAATACTACGATTCCATAATCATAACAACATAATCGAATCATTTGATCACCAATTCATTATCTTCCTTTAACAAAATTCCCATAATTACCAAGAATCATCACAACAATATCATTTCCATCACCATTCATACGAAAACGTGTAGAATTTTCCAAGTTCTACTCATTGAGACATTTCATCGAATACTTTGAAGGCATAGTCCAATTCAATCGATTATTCAAAGAAATACTCGAATTCTTTCCACAAAACTTCAAGAATAATGAATGATTATGAGTTTACAATCAAGTTCAATCAACAATCTGAATCAAAACGAAGCAAATCGGCCAAAACACCAAGAAATCTCAAGAACATCCAAAAACCAAAAGTTTAGGTGTTCTTACCTTCGATCCGGGTGGAAGATGATGTTAATCCATGATTCCAACTTCCAAAACATGTTGTTATAAGTTGCTCATACTCAAATCCATCAATTCTTGCCGAAGGAATCGCGAAGAAACGAAGAAATACGAAAAAATGAGTATGTGACTCGGTCCAGGCCTTATATAGGCCGAGACTGCCGGCACGTTACGTACGTAACCGGCGGGTCCTTACGCACGAGCCGGCCGCGGCCGACCCTCGCCCAGTGCCGGAACCCTTACGTGCGTAATCGGCGGTGGCTTACGTCGAATCGCCCTTACGGCCGTAACCGGACACTGCCTTACGTACGTAATCGGCCAGTCCTAGCCATCCCTGCGAGTCACTGCCGACCGTGATCGGCCACCCCCACGAGTCACTGTCGACCATGCCCGGCCATTCCAACGAGTCAAGACCGGCCATTCTCGGCCATCCAGGTCATCTTGGCCACGACTCGGCCAGCCGCCCCGTAACATACGTAACACTTAATCCGTTGCGTACGTAATACGTACGTTGACTTGCTACAGTATTATACTCATATTACGTACGTAATACACCCTGTATAACGTACGTAACTCCATCCGTTGACTCACCTGTCCACATCTGCGCCGAAAGCTGCCGACCACGGGCCCCACTGTCCGATTCCTCTTGTTACGTACGTTATGTACGCTATATAACGTACGTAAGCTAACACATTTTACGTACGTAAGCTCCAAGGCTTAACGTACGTAATGGCTTTTATACTTAGCCAAAAATCCAACTATTCCTGTCCGACGTCTCGACGTACAAAATACAAACATACGGCATACTGAATACACATACTGAATCCAAAAATATTCTCATACGGTATACCTGATATCCGAATCAGTTCAACCTCATACAACATATCCTGAATATATCTGTCAATCAAAAACGATAATCACACCAGTATAACTGTCTCGGTTCTCAATTTCTTTTATCCATATTGTATAGATACCAAACTATACAGTATCTCTCAGATAAAATAACGCGAAAAATTTATACTGGAAATCCGGGTATTACACTTGGAGTAGAGCTTTTGATCAAGGAACTTGCTCGGAAAAAGCCTTCAGTTTCTTCTGGTGAGAGGGCTAGGATGCCGGTTCGTTCAGAGGGACATCAGGATCCGACGTCCAAGAGGTCGTTTTCTAGTCGTCTAAGTGCTCGGAAAGCATCTTCTTCTCAGACGACGAGCTCGACAATTGTTTTCTTTAACTGTGACTCTGTAGGACATCACAGTACCCAATGTTCGATGTAGACTATTGCTTGTTTTCTGTGTGGGAGGTAGGGACACCTTCAGAAATACTGCAGGAGTTCTAGTGCCCGTAGATCTCACGGAACTCACGGGCCTCGAGAGACTTTGTTACTCTAGTCCGTACTTCATCCAAGGGGTCCTATCACGCTTTGGGAGCCAGACGTAAGGACAACCAATGAGGAGGAGCGAGTTCAGATTTGGGTCTTCCTCGAGTCGATGAGATCGAGGAGATAGATGATCTGGAGGATATCGATGTTGGGTACATTTGAGATGTAGCTTTGAATTGTATTTTCCTTTCATTGATTTTCGAATTAATATTTAACTTAATCTGTAATAATGTATTGTGGTTGTGAACCATTTGTTGTTGATCTATCTTCTAATGATAGTATTTGAGAATCTTGAGCTTTGAGGTCGTTTGATGCATTTTTCTTTCCTTTTGGTGTTCTACCCGAAATTTTGTGATAACCTGGGTAATTATTCTTTGTGATTTGTGACGTCAAGACGTGAGGACTTGGGCACGCGATTGATATGGTCCTGATGACTATATTTGTGCGTTGTTGCTTTCTTTTTATGGCGTGAGTCAGTGATTGCATGGGCGTCCGATGCCTACGAGAACGGGGAAGTATACACCGATGATTGTAGACATGTACAATGGGTGGCTCTCGCGGGGTGTATACGCCGGTGTTACAAGTCATGCGGGTGGTACGACTTTCTGGCTGGTCTCTAGCGGAGGAGTCATAATTCGACTGATCTCGCACTTGGTTGAGTGTTTTATAACTTGATTTTCGCCTTGTTCAGGCAGAGGAGACGCGGGTACCCGAGGGGTTGGCCCAGTTACTCAGGCGAAGTGGTTCACATTGAGGAGTATTCCGGGAGATGTTGGTTTTTCGACCCCGATGGATAGTTCATACCCCGAGTTGTGTACCCTTAGTTTCGGGGACTAAACTCTTTTTAAGAGGGGGAGTATGTAATATCCCGGGTTAATTTTTTTTTTTCGTTTCACTGTTGAGTTGTACATATTCATTTGGAATTGTACAAGTGTTGTCGTATAATATCATTCGTGATTGTTAAGGTGTTTGGATCGTGTTCGTTCATTTGGGTTGAACTTGTTGGAACTTCATTGTGTTTTCATTGTACTACTTACGTATGCTACAGGTATATCTTAACTTACGTTAAGCTTCGAAGCTTATGTACATTATGGTTGCCATGTTACATACGTAAAGGGGTACCCTCAGGGGGAACCTTCCTCGTGGTCGACTTTCGGCTGGTAGGGTCGGGTGTCTTTGATTGGATATCACTATTGCAGTCAATGGGGCTTATATACGCTATGGAGGGGGGTCTACGTATGTTAGGGCTGTGGCTAGTTAACGTATGTTAGTGGTTCATAATTACGTATGTAACACCTTTCGTAGAATGAGGCAGAGAGCTCTAGACAAGGTTTACATACACTAAGTCTACGTCTGAACGTACATAATAGGACCTTACGTACGTTAAACTTAGGTGTTACCATATATTATGAGATTGTCAGATTATTTATCTTGGTTTCGTATTTTATTTTTTCACGAACCAAAACCATTTTCTCTCGCTAGAATTGTCCCTCTGGACTTATTCTTGATACTTAGACTCTTCCAATGTGATTTTGATCATCCTATCTTGGATTGAGACTTGAGGTTGGAATCTTTTCATACTCCCTTGGTTGGAGAGTTCATCTTGTTCTTCTTGGGTAAATTCTCTTAATCTCTTGTTCTTTAAGTGATTTTCGAGTATGATGATTTTGTTGTTGATATTTACCTCGTGTAGTTAGTGATTGTTGGAGGATAGCATGATTCTTGATGAGTTTTATAACTTAGATTAAGAACATGATGATTATGTCTTGAGGAGGAGTTATTCTTGATGTTTTAGAATACTTGGAGGTTATAATCAAGTCTAGGAAGGGTTATGTTAAGATTGTTATATGATTAACATAGCTTGAGATGATTATTATTGTTGTTTGTGTTCTTGGGAGATCTAACCATTTTATTATAGAATTATGATGAATTATCTAATGATTATCATAATCTTGAAATGGTTGATTTAATCTTGTTGGTTAATCCGAATTCTTGAAGAACTAGTGATTGATATTGGTAGAGACATCATGTTTGTTGTGTTGATGATGTTCTTGAGTTATTGATGATGATATTGGTGATATTATCATTTTGACATGATTAATTTGGTGCTGTTCTTGATAATCGTTATTGAATTGTTTTTCACAAGTGTTAAGAACATTATGATCATGTTAATTGATCATTGGAGTGATTGGAGGATTTTAGAATTCATAGTTGAGGACTATGATATTAGTTTGTGTGGCTTGATCGATTCGTGCTTGAATCGAAGTTTTCTTTGGCGTTTTTTCTATTGATATTGCGTTATTGAATGAATTTTATATCATTCAAGGTTTAGCATGTTTGAGGTGATTTGTTTATCTGTTGAGTATGTATACTCGTGTTTGGCTATTGACTTGGCATTGTGGATTGGCTGTTGAGGCATATTTGAGCTTTGTTCATGATCGAGCGTTATTCTTTCAGTATGGAAAAAGGAATTCAAGGACGTGACAGAGGGGATAAAGGCTGCAGAGCAGGCCGGAACACAGAACCTCATATTTATATGCATACGGATGTGGAGATGGATCATAATTCGGCCGGAGATGTGACTCATGCGACCGGCTCTCCTTCGGGACGTCATACTCGAGGAGTCGATCAGACTAACATCAACCCTCTCTTGCTTATGAGGGGCATGATGGTCCAGATGACTCAGATGATGCATATAATGGAAACCATACAGACCACAGTGGTTTGTGGCACACTGCAGCATGGACTCCCGATGCCGTTTTATGGATAGGACGGGAGAGTGAGTCAGAATATCGGCGACATCTCTCGTCAGAGGCCGCCTATTTTTGACGGTTCGTCGGAACCAGCTGACATTGTTCATTGGCTGGAGCATTTTGATGGCCTCATTGTGATACGGCTTCGTGCCGTGGCTTCGGCCCTCATTGTGATACGGCTTCGTGCCGTGGCTTCGGCCCTCATTGTGATACGACTTCGTGTCGTGGCTTCGGTCCTCAGATGATACAGCTTCGGGCTGTTTGGCTTCGGGCCATTATGATGATTGGCAGCTTCGGTTGAGTGGTTTTCAGACCATTGTAATATTGTGGCAGCTTCGGCTGAGTGGCTTTCAGACCATTGTGATGTATTGGTATTTCCGTTGGAGCCTCCGGGCACTGTGATTCGTATTTATTCCAGTTCTGGTTTGGTTTACCTTTGGGTAATTCATGGTTGTGTTCTGTATTGATGATTCGCCGTTGGGCACTCGTGTTCTAACCTGTTGAGCAGGTACCAATCATATGTCGTCGGCGTAGTGTTTCCCAAATGCTCGATTCTTACTTCGGGTTGTGAGCATCTCGTATTACCCCTGTTGTAGTGTTTTATTCTGCCTTTGGATTGTAACACCCCCAAATCCCATTGGGTTATTACAGTGCCGTGGACCCCACACCAGGAGATCCACCAGGCGAACATGACTAAAATACAACAAACCGACCGAAAGGGGAATCACAATCCCTACACTGACACCCAACACAATATTCCGATATGGAATTTCAATGACAACAGTGGGCCTACATGGCCAAAATAAAATACAACAACATCCACGAGCCTTGCTCGGATAATACATAATGACAAAGATCGAACAAAATCGAGTACTCCAACCGCCCGATCGACATGAACACCAAAACATCTCGGACTAGTATCGCTTGAATGCCTCGCCGCCACCGTCATGCCCCCGTGTCTCAACTCTCTCTCGCAAACACCTAAAACATGAAAACATGTTCACCACGGGCCGGGCCATCCAGATAGTGATTATCAAATACATGTACAACATGATATGCATCCAAAGGGCGTAATGAAATAGTATAGTAATGGTAATACGAGATGCTCACAAACCAAAGTAAGAATCGAGCATTCGTGGAATACTATGCCCACGGCAGATACAAGCAATACCGCTCAACAAAGTTAGAACACAAGTGCCCAACGGCGAATCATCAATACTAACACAACAATACATCACCCGAAGGTAACCTAAGCCAAACACCGAAATAGATACATCACAATGCCCAAGGCTCCTCCAGAATACCGATACATCACAATGGCCTAATGTACCAACACCAAGCCGTTTATCATCATAATACCTGAATGTCACTCACCAAGTCATTAATCACCACAATGGCCCGAAGCCAAAACAGCCCAAGTCAGATCAATGAGGGTTGGAAGCCACGCATGAAGCCGTATCACAATGAGGGCCGGGCCACGCACGGCCGTATCACAATGAGGGCCGAAGCCACGGCACGAAGCCGTATCACAATGAGGTCATCTAATGACCGTGACCTGCTGAATTGCAGGTGCTGGGAAACCAACCGCGAAGGTTCAAGCCCCAGACTTACCCATAATGAGATCACCCAGTGACCGTGACCTACTGAACTGTAGGTGTTGGGAAACCAACCGCGGAGGTTCAAGCCCCAAGCTTACCCATCGAGCACTAGCCGAGACTAGTCTCCAAAACATAATTAATCACAACAGTAACAATCCCAAGATTACCAAACTCACAAGAATAATAGCATGCTGTCTTGAGTCGGCCAACACGACGACAATAACTCATGGATGGGCACCGTCCACGGCGGTCCCAATTCAATACGTCGATTACCTAAGAACGGTTAATCGATAACGATGACACAACGGATGGGAATTATCTTCGATAATCCCAATTAAATACCTCGATTACCTTAGAACGGTCAATCGATAACCAACGATACAACAGATGGGAGTTATCTTTGATAATCCCAATTCAATACATAGATTACCTTAGAATGGTTAATCGATAACCAATGATGCAACGGATGGGAATTATCTTCGATAACCCCAATTCAATACATCGATTACCTTAGAACGGTTAATCGATAACCAATGATACAACGGATGGGAATTATCTTCGATAATCCCAATTCAATACATCGATTACCTTAGAATGGTTAATCGATAACCAATGATACGGTAGAATAGATGTCCCGCCTTAAACCGACCACCAAACAGATATGATAAACGAATATATCAAATGCCTTCAATCGCCAATGCAATATCATAGCAATAGTTCCAATTCGATAATAACGATTCAACGATGCCTCGTAACGCCATTAACGCCAACAATAATAATTGATACATCGATGCCGCGAACCGCTATCGACAACAAGAATCTCAATGCCTTAATCCGCCGTTAACGAATAACAATCACGTCGCATAATCACCGAAGGGTATTGCATCAAACAATTCCCGAATATCAACAAATCAAGAAGAGACTAAGTCTCGAAATGATACAATACATTCATACACATATATGATAACATTAATCTCATCAAGACAAGTATAAAACTTGCCTCAAACCGAAGGCGAGAAAGTCCTTCCACGATCAACGTCCTGGCACGAAACAACGAACGGCGCCTCCCGACGAACACAAACACTCGAACAACCTTGAATGAAAACGATTCATTCAAAAACACAAAATCAATAGAAAATAACGACAAGGACAAAGTCCGATTCAAACACGAATTGATCACACCGCACGAACGAGTATCATAGTTCTCAACTATGAATTCTAACGTCCTCCAACACCTCGATGATCAATTAACATGATCATTACGTTCTTAACACTTGTGAAATCCATTCAACAAGATTCACTTAAGAACAATCATCAAGACAATCATCTCAAGATGATAATATCACCAATATCATCAAATTGATCCTCCTACAATGATAATATTATCAATATTATCATTATCACCCCAAGAACATAATCCACTCAATAATCATGATGTCTGAAACAAAAATCCTTCATCAATGCATCATGAATTCGGATTAAACAACAAGATTCACTCAACCATTTTCAAATTATGATAATCACCTCCTGGATCATCATAAATCCTTACTAAAATGGTTAAAATCTTACAAGAACACCACCAACAATAATAATCATCTCAAGACTATGTTAATCATATAACAATCTTAACATAATCTTTCCTAGACATGATTAAAACCTCCAAACAATCTAAAACATCAAGAACATAATCATCCTCAAGCTATACCAACATGTTCTTCATCAAAAGTTCATCCAAACTATGAAGAATCATGATATACTCCATTAATAAAACAATACCCGAGGAAAACAACAACAAAAACATGAAAATCACTTGAAGAACAAGAAATTGAGGGGACTTACCAAAGAAGAACAAGAAGAAGCCTCGAAACACCAAAGGAGCATCAACAAGATTCCAACTTCAAGCTTCAATCCAAGCTAGGATGATCAAGATCGAGTTGGAAGAGGCTAAACATCAATAACAAGTCCAAACGGACGATTCTAGGGAGAGAAAATGTGTTTTGGTTCGTGAGGAAATGAAAGACGAAACCAAGTTAAATAGACTGACCAATTCATTACGTACGTTATACACTAAGGTTAACGTACGTAAGAGGCATTACGTATGCTATGCTAAGACATTAACGTACGTAATGAAAAATCCAGAACTGACTGGACTAAAATACGAAGGCCTTAGCGTACGTAAACAAGAACTTATTACATACGTTAACAAGACCTACATTACGTACGTAGAGCTCGCCTCTTAACGTACGTAAGGGTCCGTTGACTGCAATAGTGAGATCCGATCGGATGATGCTCGGTAGGGGTGTTCAAAACCGGATATCCGGACTTTCGGATATCCGAAATTTCGGATATCCGAAAATTCGGATAGTAGATTTTGATATCCGATATCCATATCCGAAATTTCGGATATCCGGTTATCGGATATCCGAAATTTCGGATACGGATATCGGATATCCGAATATCCGGAAAAAAATAAAAATTTTATTCGGATATCCTTATATTCGAAAAAAATATTCGGATCTGGATATCGGATATCCGAATATCCGAAAAAAACTTCGGATATGGATATCGGATATCCGAATATCCGAATACTTTTTATTATTTAAAATATAAAAAAATAAATATTTTAGGATTTTTCGGATATTTCGGATATCCGAATATCCGATTTTTCTGAAAACTACTATCCGATATCCGAATCCGAAGTTCCGGATATCCGAACTTCGGATATCCGAATTATCGGATATCCGAATTTTCGGATATCCGAATTTTCGGATATCCGGAACTTCGGATTTTCGGATATTTCGGATCGGATATCGGATATCGGATATTTTTGAACACCCCTAATGCTCGGGACCCACCGGCCGAAAGCGACTACGAGGAAGGTTCCTGCCACCTACCAAGCATTACGTACGTAACCTTACAGGAATAACGTACGTAATACTTAACCCATAACGTACGTAAGTCTACCCATGTAGCGTACGTTAAGGCTAGTGTACTTCGCCAAAAATCCAAATTCTCCAACCAACATTCAAACGACGAAACTAACCCGACGACAAGTATAATATTTCGATCCCGAAATATTCCAATACAATATACATTGTATTAGTCCAAAACAACAACACTTTGTACAATTCCAAATGAATATGTACAACTCAACAGTAACACGAAAGAAGAAAAAAAAAATTATCCCCGGATATTACATACTCCCCCCCTTAAAAAGAGTTTCGTCCCCGAAACTCAGGGTGCAAAAACACGGGGCACGAACTATCCATCAGGATAAGAAAACAACATCTCCAGGAATACTCCTCACTGCGAACCGCTTCGCCTGAGTAATCGGGCCAACCCCACGGGTTCCCGCGTCTCCTCTGCCCGAACACGGCGAAAAACAAGGGATAAAAACACTCAACCAACTGCGAGATCAGCCGAAACATAACTCTCCCGCTAGAGATCAGCCAGGAAGTCGTACCAATTGCATGACTAGTAACACCGGCGTACACACTCCGCGGGTGCCGCCCATTGTACATGTCTATAATCATCGGTGTACACTCCCCCGTTCTCATCAGCATTAAACGCTCAAGCAAACACTGACTCATGCCACAAAAAGGAAAATAACAACGCATATGTGGTCCTCGGGACCATATCAACTGCACACCCAAGTCCTCACGACTCGGCGTCTCGGATTGAAATGAACAATTACCCAGATTATTACAAAATCTCGGGTATAACACCAAAGAGGAAGGAAAAACACATCACACGACCTCAAATCTCAAGATTCTCAGAAGCTATCATAACAAGATAGATCAGTAATAAATGGTTCACAACCACAACATTACAATACAGACTGAGTCAAATATCAAACAAGGAAAATACAAATCAAAACTACATCTCAAATATATCCGAAATCAACACCCTCCGGGTCATCGAACTCATCGATCTCATCGACTCGAGGAAGACCCAAATCTGAGCTCGCCGCTCCTCCTCGAGTGTCCATACCTCTGGCTCCCGAAGCCCGATATGACCCCTTGGATGGAGTACGGACTGAAGCAACAAAATCTCTCGAGGCCCGTGAGCTTCCTTGAGATCTACTGGCACTAGAACTCCTGCAGTATTTCTGAAGGTGTCCCGGCTTCCCACACAGAAAACAAACAATAGCTGGCACAGTACAACGGGTGCTAACGTGCCCCGCTGAATCACAATTAAAGCAAACAACAGTCGAACTCGTCGCCGGAGAAGAAGATGATTTCCCAGCACGAAGACGACTAGAAGACGACCTCTTGGACGTCGGAGCCCGATGTCCTTCTGAACGAACCGGTATCCTAGTCCTCTCACCGGAAGAAACTGAAGGGTTCTTCCGAGCAAGCTCCTTGATCAAAAGCTCTGCTCCAAGAGCCTTCTCGATGAATTCACCAAGTGAATTGCAATTATGGTTGAACAACTGCATCCTCAACTGCGGGTTCAACCTCTTGCTAAAATACTTGATCTTATCCGCCTCAGTACGGATAACAGATGAAGCAAACTGAAGGAGTCCCTGAAACTTCTCCGCAATAACAATAACACCCTCGTCCTCGACGGATTCGGGGTTCAAAACCTCTGACAGCTTGGCTTCAGAAAGTGGAGCCGGATAATACCTCTCTAACATGAGAGTCTTAAACTCGCTCCAAGCACAATCACGATCGGTGGGTTTCATAGAAAGCCACCAAGAATAAGCGCCTTTACTCAAATAGTAAGCCGCTACTGCCACCTTACTCTCTTCCGGGCACTGAAACATGTCAAAGAGTTTATCAAAATGTTCAAGCCAATGAACAATATCAGCTGGTTCCGACGAACCCTCAAAAATAGGCGGCCTCTGACGAGAGATGTCGCCGATAATCTGACTCACTCTCCTGGACTGTCCATAAAACGGCACCTGGGATCCCATTGCGGTGGACCACGTACCCGAGGTGTATGGTTTCCGTTATCTGCGTCATCTGAGTCATCTGGGTCATCATGCCCCTCATAATCAAGTAAGGGTCGATGTGATCACTCTCAGTCTGGTCGACTCCTCGAGTATGACGTTCCGAAGGGGAACCGGTCGCATAAGTCACATCTCCGGCTGAATTCTGATCCCTCTCGGCATCCGCACGCGCATAATCACGAGGTTCTGGGTTTCGGCCTGCTCCGCAGACTTTACCCCCTCTGCCACATCCTCGGTTTCTTCTTTCCATACTGAAAGAATAACGCTCGATCATGAACAAAGCTCAAATATGCCTCAACGGCTAATCCCCAATGCTATGTCAATAGCCAAACACGAGTATATATACTCAACAAATAAACAATCACTTTAAACATGTTAATTACAGCTAATACTGATCCGACACACTCCAAAGCAATTAATCATGAATGGGTCGTAAAACAATGTTACATAAAGATTTCAACAAAACATGTATAATCAATGGCATAATGAATGTATGAACATACAAGAGAATCGAGTCCTTACACAGGTCATACGAAGCTTCGAGGTCTTGCGATACTAGTCTTCACCGATGACGACTCGATGAAAGAATGACTCATACAGTCGTCCAATTACCACGACTCACAAAACCCGACTGTTCAGATTGTCATAACCTGACAGTTCACTACTACCGCGTCGGTAGAACCGCATAACTCACATATCAGGGTATCTCACAACGCAACTCTCTGATACCATCTTCTGTAACACCCCCAAATCCCATTGGGTTATTACAGTGCCGTGGACCCCACACCAGGAGATCCACCAGGCGAACATGACTAAAATACAACAAACCGACCGAAAGGGGAATCACAATCCCTACACTGACACCCAACACAATATTCCGATATGGAATTTCAATGACAACAGTGGGCCTACATGGCCAAAATAAAATACAACAACATCCACGAGCCTTGCTCGGATAATACATAATGACAAAGACTGAACAAAAATGGAGTACTCCAACTGCCTGACTGACATGAACACCAAAACATCTCGGACTAGTATCGCTTGAATGCCTCGTCGCCACCGTCATGCCCCTGTGTCTCAACTCTCTCCTCGCAAACACCTAAAACATGAAAACATGTTCCGCCCCACGGGGTCAGTCATCCAGATAGTGATTATCAAATACATGTACAACATGATATGCATCCAAAGGGCAGAATGAAATAGTATAGTAATGGTAATACGAGATGCTCACAAACCAAAGTAAGAATCGAGCATTCGTGGAATACTATGCCCACGGCATACAAGCAATACCTGCTCAACAGGTTAGAACACAAGTGCCCAACGGCGAATCATCAATACAGAACACAACAATACATCACCCGAAGGTAACCCAAGCCAAACACTGAAATAGATACATCACAATGCCCGAAGGCTCCTCCAGGAATACCGATACATCACAATGGCCTAATGTACCCAAATTTGTTTATCATCATAATACCACGAATGTCACTCGGCCAAGTATTAATCACCACAATGGCCCGAAGCCAAAACAGCCCATTTGTATCAATGAGGGCGAAGCCACGGCATGAAGCCGTATCACAATGAGGGCGAAGCCACGCACGCGGCCGTATCACAATGAGGGCGAAGCCACGGCCGCGAAGCCATATCACAATGAGGGCCGAAGCCACGTGCGAAGTCGTATCACAATGAGGTCATCTAATGACCGTGACTCGAATTGCAGTCTGGGAAACCAACCGCGAAGGTTCAAGCCCCAGACTTACCCATAATGAGATCACCCAGTGACCGTGACCTACTGAACTGTAGGTGTTGGGAAACCAACCGCGGAGGTTCAAGCCCCAAGCTTACCCATCGAGCACTAGCCGAGACTAGTCTCCAAAACATAATTAATCACAACAGTAACAATCCCAAGATTACCAAACTCACAAGAATAATAGCATGCTGTCTTGAGTCGGCCAACACGACGACAATAACTCATGGATGGGCACCGTCCACGGCGGTCCCAATTCAATACGTCGATTACCTAAGAACGGTTAATCGATAATGATGACACAACGGATGGGAATTATCTTCGTTAATCCCAATTAAATACCTCGATTACCTTAGAACGGTCAATCGATAACCAACGATACAATAGATGGGAGTTATCTTTGATAATCCCAATTCAATACATAGATTACCTTAGAATGGTTAATCGATAACCAATGATGCAACGGATGGGAATTATCTTCGATAACCCCAATTCAATACATCGATTACCTTAGAACGGTTAATCGATAACCAATGATACAACGGATGGGAATTATCTTCGATAATCCCAATTCAATACATCGATTACCTTAGAATGGTTAATCGATAACCAATGATACGATAGAATAGATGTCCCGGCGTCTTAAACCGACCACCGAAACAGATATGATAAACGAATATATCAAATGCCTTCAATCGGCCAATGCAATATCATAGCAACAGTTCCAATTCGATAATAACGATTCAACGATGCCTCAGAACGTCATTAACGTCAACAATAATAATTGATACATCGATGCCGCGAACCGGCTATCGACAACAAGAATCTCAATGCCTTAATCCGGCCGTTAACGAATAACAATCACGTCTGGCATAATCACCGAAGGGTATTGCATCAAACAATTCCCGAATATCAACAAATCAAGAAGAGACTAAGTCTCGAAATGATACAATACATTTATACACATATATGATAACATTAATCTCATTGACGAGTACAAGTATAAAACTTGCCTCAAACCGAAGGCGAGAAAGTCCTTCCACGATCAACGTCCTTGCACGAAACAACGAACGGCGCCTCCCGAAGAACACAAACACTCGAACAACCTTGAATGAAAACGATTCATTCAAAAACACAAAATCAATAGAAAATAACGACAAGGACAAAGTCCGATTCAAACACGAATCGATCACCCCGCACGAACGAGTATCATAGTTCTCAACTATGAATTCTAACGTCCTCCAACACCTCGATGATCAATTAACATGATCATTACGTTCTTAACACTTGTGAAATCCATTCAACAAGATTCACTTAAGAACAATCATCAAGACAATCATCTCAAGATGATAATATCACCAATATCATCAAATTGATCCTCCTACAATGATAATATTATCAATATTATCATTATCACCCCAAGAACATCATCCACTCAATAATCATGATGTTCAAACAAAAATCCTTCATCAATGCATCATGAATTCGGATTAAACAACAAGATTCACTCAACCATTTTCAAATTATGATAATCACCTCCGGATCATCATAAATCCTTACTAAAATGGTTAAAATCTTACAAGAACACCACCAACAATAATAATCATCTCAAGACTATGTTAATCATATAACAATCTTAACATAATCTTTCCTAGACATGATTAAAACCTCCAAACAATCTCAAACATCAAGAACATAATCATCCTCAAGCTATACCAACATGTTCTTCATCAAAAGTTCATCCAAACTATGAAGAATCATGATATACTCCATTAATAAAACAATACCCGAAGAAAACAACAACAAAAACATGAAAATCACTTGAAGAACAAGAAATTGAGGGGACTTACCAAAGAAGAACAAGAAGAAGCCTCGAAACACCAAAGGAGCATCAACAAGATTCCAACTTCAAGCTTCAATCCAAGCTAGGATGATCAAGATCGAGTTGGAAGAGGCTAAACATCAATAACAAGTCCAAACGGACGATTCTAGGGAGAGAAAATGTGTTTTGGTTCGTGAGGAAATGAAAGACGAAACCAAGTTAAATAGATCGACCAATTCATTACGACGTTATACACTAAGGTTAACGACGTAAGAGGCATTACGTATGCTATGCTAAGACATTAACGCATTTAATGAAAAATCCGTAATCGATCGACTAAAATACGAAGGCCTTAGCGTACGTAAACAAGAACTTATTACATACGTTAACAAGACCTACATTACGTACGTAGAGCTCGCCTCTTAACGTACGTAAGGGTCCGTTGACTGCAATAGTGAGATCCGATCGGATGATGCTCGGGACCCACCGGCCGAAAGCGACTACGAGGAAGGTTCCTGCCACCTACCAAGCATTACGTACGTAACCTTACAGGAATAACGTACGTAATACTTAACCCATAACGTACGTAAGTCTACCCATGTAGCGTACGTTAAGGCTAGTGTACTTCGCCAAAAATCCAAATTCTCCAACCAACATTCAAACGACGAAACTAACCCGACGACAAGTATAATATTTCGATCCCGAAATATTCCAATACAATATACATTGTATTAGTCCAAAACAACAACACTTTGTACAATTCCAAATGAATATGTACAACTCAACAGTAACACGAAAGAAAAAAAAAAAATTATCCCCGGATATTACATGGATGCATATCATGTTGTACATGTATTTGATATTCATTATCTGGATGACTGAACCCGTGGGGGCGGAAGATGTTTACATGTTTTAGGTGCTTGCGAGAAGAGAGTTGGGACACAGGGGCATGACGATGGCGATGAGGCACTCGAGCGATACTAGTCCGAGATGGTTTGGTGTTCATGTCAGTCTGACAGTTTGGAGTACTCCAGTTTTGTTCCGTTGTTGTCAATTTGTATTATTCGAGTGAGGCTCATGAGTGTTGTTGTATTTTTATTTTGTCCATGTAGGCCCACTGTTGTCGTTGAAATTCCACATCGGAATATTATGTCGGATGTCATAGTAGGGACTGAGATTCCCCTTTTGGTCAGTTTGTTGTATTTTTGGTCGTGTTCGCCTGGTGGATCTCCTGGTGTGGGGTTCATGGCACTGTAATGACACAATGAGATTTGGGGGTGTTACATGTTGTAGGTATTAAATGAATCAACGTGATACTATGAGCATATTACAACAAAACCGACTAGTATTCCAACCCAAAACATGTATATTTCGAAGAGCAACTATGTTGAAAAAAAAATACTCCTCTCCAGAATCATATAAAACATCTCATCTCAAAGGTAAGAGAGAAGGTTCAAACATATTACCTTAATAGAGGAACACAAGTGAATAGCGTTCCTTTAAAACCTTCAAGAATCGACGGAAGCTTGCTCAATCTATGCACCAACACCAGTTCCACGAGTTATAGACATCCAGAATGAAGTTTCAGTAGCCCAAGGATGAGTTGAAAGTGAAAAATGAGATTATGGATCGTAAGGAAGTGAAAGAGGGTTTATGTGCTATATATAGAAAATTTAACATTATATGCGCTACCTACTTCAGTTAGCATACGATAGGGACTTAATGTACGCTGGTGTACAAACATTGCATATGCTATCGATTCTACGTAGGTCACTATCTCATTCTGTTCCTTTGTCTTGTGTATGTTGCTAATACATTACGTATGCTATGTATAAATTTTATCATACGCTATTAACATATATAACGCATGCTAATAATCGTTGACTTTTCCTTTTAAAACATTTTCCAGCTGCATGTAAGGGAGATCCGACAAGATCCTACATCCAGGCTCCACGTACCGACCATGTTTTGTCTGAGTCTAACAATCTTTAGCGTATGCAAGGGCACATCCTTAACATGCACTAATTGCTCTGTTTTGCGTACGCTAGCTTTGTCTGATACCGTGCTTTTATTCCATGCAGATGCATGCATTGCAAGTATCAATTTCTCACTTGTGATCATGAATACTAGAATACGAATAATAGGGAAATCATACTTATTCGATACAATAATACATCACTCAATTCAATGACAGATAAAAATACACGATATTAATTCGGGTATTACAAAATCAATGAAATTACTTTACGAAGATCCTCATCTTTGATTTTTCGGTTTTTATTCCGCAGCATTTTTGCTCATGTTTCATATATTAGATACATGAAAACCCAACATTAACAATAATACTATTGAAAAACTACATTAAACTCGTTAATAATGCACCATTCTTGATGTTTCGCACTCGAGTGATGTTTTCATCTCTACAACTGAACATGCATTTTATTTGAGCATGATGCATGATTTCAACCCATATTCAAGACGAAAGCATGTATAACGACTTACTTAACAATACTTATGGTAGAATAAGTACATTAAACTCATTAAGAATGCACCATACTGATGGTTCACTATCGACTGGTATTTTTCAGCTCTATGACTGGACTTGTATTCTATTCGAGCATTGTGTATGATCTCAATCCAAATTCAAAACGAAACCATGTATGACGATGTATTGAACAGTAATGTTACTGAAAAACTACATTAAACTCGTTGATAATGAACCATTCTTGATGTGTCACACTCGAGTGGTGTTTTCAGCTCTACAACTGGACTTGCATTTTGTTCGGGCATGATGCATTATTTCAATCCATGTTAAACACAAAAGCATGTAAAACATGTGTTACTAACTATAATTATGATAGAATAAACACATTAAACTCGTCAAGAATGCACGATTCTCGTGGTTCACCTTTCAAGTGGTATTTTTCATCTCTATGGATGAACTTGTATTTTATTCGAGCACTGTGCATGATTTCAACCCAAGTTCAAAATGAAATCATATATAACGATGTATTTAGCAATGATATGATTGAAAAACTACATTAAACTCATTAATAATGAACCATTATTGGTGTTTCATCACTGAATGGTAGTTTTTAGGTCTACGACTGGATATGCATTTATTCGGGCATGTTGCAGATTTCAACCAAAATTCAACACAAAGCCATATATAATGATTAACAATATTATGATTGCGAAACTATATTAAACTCATTAAGAAAGCACAATTCTAGATTTTTCACCATCGAGTGGTATAGTTCTACCATAGAATTTGCATTTTATTCGAGTGTGATGGATGATTTAAACCCAATTCCAACATGAAATCATATACAATGACTTATTTAGGAATAATAAAATTGAAAAACTACATTAAACTCGTTAATAATGAACCACTCCTGCATTTCACCGTTGAGTGCTTTTTTTGGCTCTACGACTGGACCTGCATTTAACTCGAGCGTGATGCATGACTTCAGCGGATATACAATACGAAATGATATATCAATATTTAAGAACAATTTCATTGAAAAACTTCGTTAAACTTGTTAACAAGCACAATTCTCAATGTTATTGGAGCATGATGCATGGTTTCAACCCAAACTCAACATCAAATCATGTACAATGACTAATTCGACAATAATATGGTTGGAAAACAACATTAAACTCGTTAATAATGCACCACTCTTGATGTTTCACCGTCGACTGATATGTTTCAGCTCTACGACTGAATCTTCATGTAATCCGAGCATGCTACATAAGTTCAAACTAAATTTAACATAAAACCATGTATAAAAATGTATTTGAAAATAATATGGTTAAAAAACTATATATTATACTCGTTATGAAAGTACCATTCTTCATGTTTCACCATTGAGTGGTATTTTTCAGCATTATGACTAAACTTGCATTTTGTTCAAGCACAATGCATGATTTCAACTCAAATTCAATATATAATCATGTATGGTAGTCTGTTAAACAATAATATGATGCAAGACTACATTAAAATCTTTAAGAATGCACCATTCTCGACGTTCTACCGTTGAGTGGTATATTTTAGCTCTATGACTGGATTTGCATTTTATTCGAGCATATTGTATCATCTCAACCCAAATTCAACATGAAATCCTGTACGACAATAACAATAATATGAATGAAAAACCGAATTAAACTCATTAAGAATGCACTATTCTCGATGTTCCGCCGTTGAGTGTTATTTTTCAGCTTAGGACTAAACTTACATTTATTCGGGCATGATACATGACTTCAACCCAAATTCACAATGAAATTATGTATAACGATGTATTTAACAATAGTATTATTGAAAAACTATATTAAACTCGTTAATAATGCACGATTATTGATGTTTCGCACTCGAGTGGCGTTTTCAGCTCTATAACTGAACTTGCATTTATTCGAACATGGTGCATGTATAATGAGGTATTTAACAATACTTATGATAGAGTAAGTACATTAAACTCGTTAAGAATTCCCCATACTGATGGTTCACCGTCGAATGGTACTTTTCATCTCTATGACTGAATTTGTACTTTATTCGAGTATTGTGCATGTTTCAATCCATATTCAAAACGAAACCATGTATAATGATGTATTGAACAAAAATATTATTGAAAAACTACATTAAACTCGTTAATAATTCACCATTCTTTATGTTTCATACTCGAGTGGCGTTTTCATCTCTACAGACTTGCATTTTATTCGAGCATAATGCATTATTTCAATCCATATAAACATAAAAGCATGTATAACAATCTACTTAACAATACTTATGATAGAATAAATACATTAAACTTGTTAATAATGCACCATTCTTGATGTTTCACATTCGAGTGGTGTTTTCAACTCTACAACTGGACTTGCATTTTATTCGAGTATGATGCATTATTTCAATCTACATTAAACACAAAAGCATGTTTAACGATCTACTTAACAATAATTATGATAGAACAAATACATTAAACTCGTTAAGAATGCACCATTCTGATGGTTCACCGTCGAGTGGTATTTTTCAGCTCTATGGATGAACTTATATATTATTCGAGCATTGTGCATGATTTATTTTAACCCAAGTTCAAAATGACATCATGTATAATTATGTACTTCGAAATAATATGATTGAAAAACTATATTAAACTCGTTAATAATTCACCATTGTTGATGTTTCACTGTCAAGTGGTATGTCTAAGGTCTACGGTTGAACTTTCATGTTATTCGAGCATGATGCATGATTTCAACTCAGATTCAACACAAAATCATGGATAACAATTTGTATAAAAATAATTAGGATAGAATAAGTACATTAAACTTGTTAAGAATGCACCATTCTCGATGGTTCACCGTCGAGTGGTATTTTTCAGCATTACAATTGAACTTGTATCCAACGTATTATCTCTTCTGTTGTATGATGCATGAACTGTAGGATGGACTATGTAGAAGATCTCTTGATGTATGGATGGGCTGTACAGAGATTCCTAATAGCTTCCATACTTAGCGATATACTGACTTTTTAAGACTTCTTTGCTGTATGTTGGTGATTATCAAAACAGGGATATTTATCCTAACAGCTCTATTTAACAATAATTATGATAGAATAAATACTTTAAACTCGTTAAGAATGCACCATTCTAGTGGTTCACCGTCGAGCGATATTTTTCAGCTCTATGGATGAACTTGTATTTTATTCGAGCATTGTGTATGATAACCCAAGTTCAAAATGAAATCATGTATAGCGATGTATTTAGCAATAATATGATTGAAAAACTACATTAAACTAGTTAATAATGCACCATTGTTGATGTTTCACTATGAAGTGGTATGTCTAAGGTCTACGATAGTACTTGCATGTTATTCGAGCATGATGCATGATTTCAACTCAGATTTTACACAAAAACATGGACAAAAATTTGTTTAAAAATAATTATGATAGAATAAGCACATTAAACTCGTTAAGCATCCAACATTCTCGATTTTTCACCGTAGAGTGGTATTTTCAGCTTTACAATTGAACTTCTATTTTGTTTGAGCAGGATGCATGATTTTAACCTATATTTAACATAAAATCATGTATAACGATGTATTTAACGATAATATAATTGAAAAACTATATTATACTTGTTAATAATGAACCATTGTTGATGTTCCATGGCTGGGTGGTGGTTTTTATGTCTACGACTGAACATGCACTTATCTGGGCATGTTGCCGATTTAAACCAAAATTCAACACAAAATCATATATAACGATTAACAATAATATAATTGAAAAACTACATTAAACTCATTAAGAAAGCATAATTCTCGATGTTTCACAGTCGAGTGGTATATTTCAGCTTTACAATTGAACTTGTATTTTGTTCGAGCATGATGCATGATTTCAACTCAAATGTAACACAAAAACATGTGCAACGATGTATTTAACAATAATATAATTGAAAAAACTATATTAAACTCATTAATAATGAACCACTGTTGATGTTTCATCGCCGAGTGGTAGTTTTTAGGTTTACGACTGAACATTCATTTATTCGGGCATGTTGTAGATTTCAACAAAAATTCAACACAAAAATATATATAACCATTAACAATAATATGATTGAAAAACTACATTAAACTCATTAAGAAAGCACAATTCTCGATGTTTCACCGTCGAGTGGTATAGTTCTACCATAAAATTTGTACTTTATTCGAGCGGGATGCATGATTATACCCAAATTCAACACGAAATCATGTACAATGACTTATTTAAGAATAATATGATGGAAAAACTACATTAAGCTCGTTAATAACGAACCAATCTTGATGTTTCACCATCGAGTGATTCTTTTGGCTCGACGACTGAACATGCATTTGATTCGAGCATGATGCATTATTTCAGCAGAAATAAAATACGAAATGGTATATCAGTATTTAATAATAATATAATTGAAAAACTACGTTAAACTTGTTAACAAGCACAATTCTTAATGTTTCACAGTCGAGTGGTATTTTTTAGCTCTATGATGTAATTTGCATTTTATTTGAGCATGATGCGTGCTTTAAACTCAAATTCAACACGAAACTATGCACAATGACTTATTTAAGAATAATATGATTGAAAAACTACATTAAGCTCGTTAATAACGAACCAATCTTGATGTTTCACCGTCGAGTGATTCTTTTGGCTCGACGACTGAGCATGCATTTGATTCGAGCATGATGCATGATTTCAGCAGAAATACAATACGAAATGGTATATCAGTATTTAATAATAATATAATTGAAAAACTACGTTAAACTTGTTAACAAGCACAATTCTCAATGTTTCACAGTCGAGTGGTATTTTTTAGCTCTATGATGGAATTTGCATTTTATTTGAGCATGATGCGTGCTTTAAACTCAAATTCAACACGAAATTATGCACAATGACTTATTTAAGAATAATATGATAGAAAAACTGCATTATACTCATTAATAATGAACCATTCTTGATGTTTCACCATCGAGTTGTTTTTCTAACTCTAGGACTGAACTTGCATTTGATTTCAGCATGATGCATGATTTCAGTAAAAATATAATACGAAATGGTATCTTTGTATTTTACAGTAATATGATTTAAAAACTACGTTAAATTTGTTAACCAGCACAATTCCTAATGTTTCACAGTCGAGTGGTATTTTTTAGCTATGTGATGGAATTTGCAGTTTATTCGAGCATGATGCATGATTTCAACCCAAGTTCGACGCCAAATCATGTACAGTGATTAATTTGACAATAATATGATTGAAAAACTACATTAAACTCGTTAATGTAACACCCCCAGAGCCGTCCAGGAATATTATAGTGTCGTGGGCCCCGAGATGGAACCCACAAGGCTGAAGGAAATTTTCGCAAATATTTACAAATGCCCAAGAGGCTAACGACGGTATTATCTATTTAAAACATTCGAAGACTTTATAAAAGGCATTTATCAAAACCATCGTAAGATCTCATTTGAAACCACAAGGCCCGAAATGCCAAAACTCAACAGTTTAAAAAACATACGTTAAGCTATCGCTTACAAGTACCGACAAATTAATTTAGAAAACGATTTTCAAAGTAACCTAAGTTACCAGATACCAAAAGACCATTTAAAAATACTCACGCAACGGAAAAATACAAACAATTGAAATACTCTAGCAGCGAAATACACAAACTGATCAGGAAACTCAATACACAAATACATGCCCTGGCTAGTATCCTCCGGGAAGCTCATATCTCCACGACCGCCACAAGCTTGATAATCCAAGAACCTAAAAAGAAAGCCCACGAAGGGGTCAGCCATAATATCCATCAATGATAACTATCACATCACGTCAATAATTACATACCAATGAAAAACACCAATTAAGAATACTACCAATGAAATCTTACCGTCATAACCTTACCAAACTCATAATAATTCTCATCAGAATGACCATATCGCAAATGCACATCTCGTAATCTCGATTAATCAATTAACTGAAATGTAACATCCATACGGTACCTCAAGCAATACCCAAGATTCCCAAAACATCATCATAACTCGCAATACGGAAATATACCAGTTCTGACCAATTCGATCCATCGGAAATAAACATCATCAAATCTCAACACGACAATCGATTGTTCATCCCAGGACAAGAACCAAGAATTAAAATATAGAACATACCTCAAAATACGCAATGCCACGACGAATCACGTCAATCTAATCCAAGATCAGATCAACACAACATACGGACATGGTCCTAACACAAGACCTACAAATGCATACTCATATGACAACGTTAATATGCTCACATCAATAACAATGTATACTTATGGCAAACCCATATTATACATATCCACAATAACAACACATAGGTAATCTGATGATTCAACATTCACTGCCTAGATCCCTCGATGATCCCGTCAGACCAAACCGAGGTGGAAAAACCCGTTCGATGATCCAGCACACGCTAGCATAGATTCCCCGATGATCCCGTCGGACCAACCCGAGGTGGACATACAACAACAATGCACAAATGCATATAATAATGATAAACAATGCATGACAACAACGATACACGTATGTATCACAGCATGATCGACACAAATGACAAAAATGATTAGAGTACATGCCCCGAGTCCTTCGAGAGCAATCTCGATGTCTAAACCATAACCAACCATTATCCTAAATATTCGACGATCCAAAATGTCACGGACGGTAGATAATTCATGTCTTCGTCTATACTACAATGTATCCTCGATACCAAGCATACCAACAACAAATGTAAATCATATACATTATGATTTAATTCCCAAAACTCGAATACGACTTATAATCTCAAATCTTCTGTGATTACGATTATAAACATTGCTATACGAATTATAAACTAATGGAATTGAAATCATTCATTAAATAATATAAAATGTGCAAGTAATAACTTGCCTCGATACCAATGAAGCCGTTACCGATCCCTTTGCCTTTTTCTACAAGTTCCTCGGTCCCTACCAAAGCAATTCACGAACATCCTCGAACTCGACCGCAACACATGGTTATAATCACCGACCAATATTCTCAACCTATTACAGTAATTCGATAAACAACACGTTCGATGACAATAAACAATCAATAAAACCAATTCACAAACCCAACGGCTCAACAATATATCGATTAACCACTAGTCTGGTCAATCCAACTTAAACAATCACAAATTCATAACCGAAACAGGATATACTACACTGTCTGTGGACCTAGCGCATGTTAATCCCTTAATGTAGCGTGCGCTAAGTTGCTCCCGTTAGCGTGCGCTAGCCAGTAAGCTTAGCTTGCGCTAATGACATGCAGTTGCATGCATTTCGGATACCGATCAACATATGGCGATTATCAAGAACATAAAGTGATTCTAAAACATGTTCATAGCTATCAAAACAACAAAATCCGATATCCTTTAACATATAGGTAATCATCCAACTCTTAATCCAATTCATATAATCACATATCATCTTCTTCCTCAAATATCAACATCATAAACACCAAGAAGTCATAATCATCGCCATGTTCACCAGCATATGAAGAAACCAACAACAACAACATCAAAGATCCGAATTGAAGGAAGACATTAGCTAACATATCTCTCTGAAGATAAACAACACAATTCGAAACCATTAGAGTCATATCAATACCCGTATATCAACCATAACATCAACATAACTCGGTAACCAATCTCATAATCATACTTATCAACTTGCTTATATGATAATCATTAACTTAAGAACATCAACATTAAATCCAAGATGAAATACAAAGATGAAGAGTAATCACCTTTTTGAAGGAATGGATTGAATCCCAAGTTTGAATCCGTTCTCACTCACTTCTTGTAACACCCCAAAAGGCGGCTGTTACAGTGCCGTGGATCCCAACACCAGGACCCACCAGGCGATATCAAAATACAGACTAAATAAGTATTATTTTGTGATACCGAATCACAATAATCAGTTATTACTCTGATTAGGAGTTTAATAGTATGGCCAACAGCCTTATGATACACATGATCTGAAAATACAAGTACATACCATATGGAGATGGAATATACTTAAAATACAACCAGACAACTATAAATAAAGTGGAATTAAAGTAACATTACACGGTTCGAAATAATAACCGGACAAAAAGTCATGGGGCCCCTAAACTAGTATCCCTCGAACCATTCGCCGTCACCATGCTCTTCCCGTGCCTTGCCTTTGCCTCGACCTAAAATACAACACAAGTATTTTGCCCAAAACATAGGGTCAGATATACATGATAAATGATTCTCCCGACATTATACAATCCACATATATTAGATTTCAAAGAAAACATTCCAACTACTGAACATACCCCTCAGGCGTATGAACAATCAATCCCAAATCATCGAACATATCCAATCATACATGGACTATGAACGATTAAACAATATGTCTCAAGATGGACATCACAGTATGCCCGATCCGGAAATGTGTCCGTGTACATGTCCACCTCGTATACGAAATCCAGAATATACATGTGACAATGTACCTAATTAGCCTCACGAACTACGTCTCGTGTGCACAGTCCAATACGGAAAGCATCCACGTATGACTATATAAGTGCCCGACTAAAAATCCTACACAATGACCAATCAGCACACAAACATGATTCCAGAGATGTTACGATACAACATGACAACGAATTCAACAAATTACATATCCGATTAAGGATCAAGAGAAACTCACCGAAATGATAACAAGGACCAAATGAGATCAACGATTCAAAGTGACATACTTGGGAATGCAATCCCATGATGGAAAAACGGAACAACGTCAAGGACAATATCAAATTACGAGTCACCAATTCATAAACATTTCATACATATAAAACATATAATCATCACAAGAATCTAATCAACATTATAACCAAGCAAGATAGCTTGCCTCAATTCCGTAAGCGAAAGATAGTCCTTCTCCAAATGATCAAACGGGCGGTATCCTCGGTTAAACACTCAATCGAACAAGCAACCTTGAATAAAACGTAATTCATTCAATAACACATTCACATAATATTAATATCAATTCATAGGAAACGACGCCCGCAACCTACTCGAATAGTTCATTCCACCCTAATGAATACCTTAACAATTAATGAAAGGTTTCAATACATCAAATTCATCTTCCAAAATTGGATTACCATACCAAAAATGTCCTTTAATACTCTTGTCATTCTATGAACAAAACATCTTCAATTCACCAATAAAATTGGTTTATCAAATCCTTATGTTCTACAACATCTATTATTATACAAGGATAGTCATAACGAATTCGATACTCAATCTACTATGGCATTATCATTCATAAACAGCATCACCTTATTAAGATGACTATCTATTTAGTATGACGATCAAAACATTCTAAGTTATCAACACATTAGATTAATGAAAAGTTTATTGTTTGTAATTAGCAAGATCCTTACTATTCTTCAAAGACTTGTGAAGCTGAACCATAATGTTTGTTAAAGCTTCTAAGATCTCTGAACAAGATCATCTAATCCTATCTTCAGCATTATCACGTTCTTACCAAGGTAATTAAATACCTAAAATGGTGTTTAGACACTTTATGATATCAATTCTATTGGTTAAATCCAACTACGGTGAAGTTAACCGATTCAACGATGTTCTACTGAGCTAAATTCGCCCAGCAAGATGAGTATGATAATCACAACATGGTTAGTATCACTATATCATCAAGAATACATCCATTTCAAACCCTCATTTATCATATTCATCAAGAAGTGTTTAAAAAGTTGGATTAAAGCTATGTTTTACTTGATTAATTTAACTCTAGGTGAAATATACTTCCTCATTAACACCAACATATGAAAAGTACAGAGAAGATATGCACACATACCTCCAGAAATGATGAACAACTCTCAACACTACAAGAAAGTACACTCCAAGCTCAAGAACACCTCTTAATCTTCAAGGTAATTAGCTCAACTCCAAGATTTAAGGCTTAAACACAAGTTGGAGGAGGTTGATATCGATTTGGGGGTGCACAGGAATGATATATGGAGAGAAAATCGGTTTAGAGTTGTGAAGAAATGAAAAACAGGCTGGTCCTATAAATAGACTGTACAGGCTTAACGTATGCTATCGGGGAAATTTAGCGTACGTTAACTCTCTTACGTACACTAACCGGTTAATGTTACATACGTAAGTGGCTTACAGTGGCTACTGTCTTGAATCTGCAGGCCACTAGCGTACGCTAATTAAAAGGGTGTTACGTACGCTATTAAAGCTTGACTCTGACTGACAAGACAGCTCAGACATCACAAACACATGCATGCCAACAGATAACAGGTTCACGTGCGGAAGGCTACTGATTTCAGATTCTCTCTTAGCGTACGCAACAGAGGAAGCATTACGTACGTTAAGGCACAAGATTAGCATACGTTAATCCTGCTACGTAGCGTACGCTACACTGCCAGAAAAGGCTCAAAAAAATGCATCTCTCCCATAACATGAATCATCAAGTATGAAGTAAAATAACAACGATACGAAGCTCGGATTTATAACACCTCACATAATACTGAATGAAACAATCCACGATATTCAAATTACTCTAGTAATACAACGACAAATAAAAATGAAAAATTACAGTCGGATATTACATACTCCCCCCCTTAAAAGGAGTTTCGTCCTCGAAACTAAGGGGTAAACAATTCAGAATATCTCATTTGCATACTATCCTCGGTTTCCCACGTAGCCACCTTGACTCTGTGTCATGACCACTGAACCTTCAGTAGGGGAATCGTCTTGTTCCGCAACTGTTTGATCCTCCTCTCGAGTATCTGCACAGGACGCTCCTCATACGAATGATCCTCCGCTATTTCGATCTCTTCGAACTGAAGTACATGGCTCGGATCATCAACATACTTCCTCAACTGGGAGACATGGAACATGTTGTGAATCCGACTCAAGGCCGGTGGCAAGGCCAGTGGATAGGCTAGATCACCGACATGCTCCAAAATCTCAAACGGCCTAATGTACCTCGGGCTCAGCTTGCCCTTCTTCCTAAAACAAAAAACACCTCAGGTAGGAGACACCTTCATTATCACATGGTCACCCACTTCGAACTCAAGCGGTCATCGACGGTGGTCTGCGTAGGACTTCTGTCGAATTTGAGCGTTAACAAACGACTCCTAATCAAAGCGATCTTCTCATGGGCTGATAATAACATATCGGGTTCCGTACCAAGAGATTCTGACAGTTCGTCCCAACACAAAGGGGACCTACAGCGACGGCCATACAATACCTCATACGGATCCATCTGAATCGAAGCATGCTAACTATTATTATAAGTGAATTCTACTAAAGGTAGCTGGGTTTCCCAATCGTCTTTCCAATCAAGAGCACATGCCCTAAACATCTCCTATAGGGTTTGGATAGTTCTCTCAGACTGACCATCAGTCTGCGGATGAAAAGCCGCACTGAAATTCAACTGTGTGCCCATCGCACGATGAACTGCCTTCCAGAAGTGCGATACGAATCGCCCATCACGATCCGATACAATACTCTTGGGGGTACCATGTAACCTCACAATTTCCTTAATAAAAAGCTCGGCCAGTCTCTCGGGACCCCACATGTCTTTAATCTCCAAGAAGTGGGCTGATTTGGTCAGCCGGTCCACAATCACCCAAATCATGTTCATTCCTCAACGACTCGTCGGTAAGCTAGTGATAAAATCCATCGATATGTCCTCCCATTTCTACTCGGTAATCGGGAGCGGTTTCAGCATTCCTGCAGGTCGATGGTGTTCAATCTTAACCTGTTGACAGGTTAAGCATCTCGAGACGAATTCGGCAATCTCACGCTTCATATTTCCCCACCAATAATATTGTTTCAAATCCTTATACATCTAACTAGACCCCGGGTGAATAGAGTACAGGGTAGCATGGGCTTCTCTCATGATAGAGTTCCTCAACTCTACGTCTGCTGGTACACACGCTCGATTCCTGAAGCGTATCAATCCATCCTCGTGGATCACAAATCCAGGGGCTTTCCCTTGAGTGATTTCGTCCCGAACTCGAGATAGGAATGGGTCCGTAACTTGTTTCGTTCTGATTATATCATCAAGAGACGAAGAAATCTCAAGTGTGCAAAGTTGTCCCTGAATACGCTGTAACCAAACTTCATCTCTGGCCTCAAAAGCTCCAGCTGCAATTCCCTTTGAGCTGTCAAGCGGCGAAGCATATTGTCACGGGCTTAGAGTTTGCTATGCTCCTAAGCGTCGTGCGGCCTAGCAACCCTCTTGCTAGTCAGCCTTAATCCCTCCGAAATTGGTTAAGTATGAAAGTTGGCACAACGAAAGAGAGGCAATGTGTTGAGGGAAAATTACTTCCACTAAGTTGCAAAGAGTTTACAAGTGTGTCTTACAAGTGAGTTCCCAAGGATGGCTGCAAATGAGCCCCAACTTTCCTATTTATACTACCTCCTATCACTAGAACCTTCCTCCACCTCCTCATTTGGAGGCTTCTAGACCCTCCTACACTATTACAAAATCTAGAGTATTCTAAGTAAAAGTCTTTGTACAATGTCTAGAAAACTCTACCAAGTTACAAGTCTCTTGACTCATCTAAGAGTCTCTAGCACTTTCCACATATTTCCGGGCCCTTATGGCTTGTTCGACCCGACCCGGCCCGCTCGGCCCGACTCGGCCCGTCTCTAACCCGACCCGATCCGGCCCGGCCTTCCACACATGCCTCCGGATTAATCTTTGATGTTCTGGACCATCCCAGTCCGTTTCTGGAATGTTCCGAGTACAACTTCCGCTCAGTGGACTCCTCAGCTTTCCAATGTCCACTGCTCTCACAAGGCTTTATCCCGCTAAGCCTATTATAGGGGGAGGGATAGCTCCGTGTGTCCCTCGCGCGCAGCCCGCGTGCGCGCCCAGCGCCTCGCGCGCACCCGTCGCGGGTGTCCGTCGCCCGTGTCCGAGTATCGGCCCTCGGATGTGCCTCGTCTCGTCATCTTGTCCCGTATTGTCCCGAAGCGGTGTGCCTGTCTGCTACACTCATCCGTTCGGTTCTCGGCGTGCCTTGTCTCGCCGCCCAGGTAGTCCTGCATCAGGCCTGATGGCCTTGTCCCTCGGTCGGGCACTTCGTTGCTCGGATGGCCTGCTTGCTCGGCCATACATCCACGCATGCCACGCCGCACGGCTAAGTCCCTCAGTCAGTTGTGCCGCTCCACACGGCCTAGCTTTCCCGAACGTGCCCCGTGCACGTTGATCCGTTGAACCTCACACTCCTCTGTGCGGGTCTGTCCGAGCATTCTGTCGGTCATTTCTCTCGGGGCGTGACACTCTCCCCCGCCTGTTCCGTTGACGTCCCCGTCGACGTGTACTGCTACTCGGTCCCCCGATGTACCGCATTGATCCCAGGAAGTACATCGGCATTTCCTCTTCAGTCAACTTTTTCTGAAATCGAAGTGTCGTCATTGCTGCGTAGGGAAGTTGCTCCACTGTCAAGGGGATAGTGATGGGTTTGTTCGGACCGTTCACCCATAGTACCTTTGCTTGTGGGAAAAAGGCAAAATCGTTTTTCTCCAGGAAGTCCATTCCCAAAATGAGGTCCCGATCGTCCATCGTGGTGATTTTGAAGTGCACTCGGCCTTCCTAGTTTCCGAGCACGATTTGCACTCCGTTTGCTGCCCCTGTGACCGGCACTGTTGGTCCGTAGTTGGACTTCATCCAGCCCTTGCATGGCTGCACAAGTAGTCCCAATCGCTTTGCTTCGGCCTCAGTGATATAGTTGTAGTCGGCTCCCGTGTCGACCAAGGCCTTGATGGGTTGGTGGTTGATGGTTCCTTCCACGAACATCAACATGCTTCCCCGCGGTCCCTTGCTGCCTGCACTGATGACAGAATTAAGTTGTGGGATCGTGCTTACCTGGTGCACGTCCGTGTGATCAGTCGTTGGCCCCTCGCATTCGGCCATGGCATTGAGCCTCCCCATTTTCGGACAGTCCTTCATCCGATGAGCTCCGCCGCACATAAAGCATCCTCGTTGGTCGGGAGCGCCCCTGCGTTCTCCCGAGTAGTATGGCTTGTCCGCGTCATGTTGCGGTCTCGTCCCGAATCTTCCACATGATGGTTGGGCTGGTTGTTGTACTGACGTGCGGGTGTCTCCCCCGCCTTTGGCTTGACCCTCAGCTCATGTCTCCTTCCTTTTCTCGAATTCGGCTAGGGACTCGGCCACTTTGATTTCCTCGTTGACAGATTTCACCTCGCGGCTTTGTACTCTGTCCCTGACCCAACTCGGTAGTCCATCCAGGAAGAAAAATAGTCGATCATCCTCGGTCATGTCCGGAATCTGAAGCATGATCGATGTAAAGTCCCGAACATAGTCCCGAATGGTAGTCCTATGCTTGAGCTCGCGGAGTTTCTTCCTTGCCTCATAGCATGTGTTCTCGGGATAGAATTGTGCCTTGAGTTCCGACACGAACTCGTCCCAAGTCCCGATTGGTTGGCAAGTCCCTTTAGTAACACCGGCCTGTCGATGATGCCACCACAGCGCTGCATCTTCGGCAAGATATAGTACAACCTGCCGTACTTTGGCCTTCTCGTCCATCAGTCCCAGACCATCAAAGTAAAGTTCCATTCGCCACACGAACTCCTCGATTAACTTGGCATCTCTCTTGCCAATGAACTCCTTGGGTTTGGGGACCTCAACCCTTGGTCCCTCAAACCTCGCCCCGCCAAATATGCTGTTCCCGCTCGGCCCACCATTCGAGTTGGTGCCCGAGTTGCTTGCCCGACAGATTTTATCACAAAAATCTTCAAATCGTTTGGCACTTACCTCGCAAAACTCGGCATACTGCTTGCGTATCTCCGTGATGCTGGCTGCCACATGATCATCGATCGTTGCTAGCTCCTTGCGCAACGAGAGTTGTTCCCTCTTGAAGGTCTCGAGCTGGCCCAACGTGTGCCCTTCCAGTTGGCCAACAACTTTCTCGAGAGTACCCACGCGTTCCTTCGTGCTCAATTAGGTGTTAGTGATGCGCTGCCCAAGAGCTTCGATGTCGTCCTCGATGTCGGGTAGGCGGTGTGCTAAGGTGAGTATGATCTTTCGGATGTCTTCATCCTCAAGAAGTCGGCTTCTTGCCGGGTTCTCCTCGTGTTGCGACGGCACCACACCGCGCGCCTTGCTCTTGCAACGCTTGGCTTTCCCTTCAGCTGGGACTTCTCCACGTCCCCGGACCTTGTCAGCCTCTGTGACTCGTCCGTCCTCCACATTGATGCCTGCCTCGATCTGTCCATCGGCCATGATGCCTACTGATCGTTAGCGTCGACTTCCGCAGCCCTGCACACCTCCTTGTGTGGCTAACGATGGCTCTGATACCACTTGTCACGGGCTTAGAGTTTGCTATGCTCCTAAGCGTCGTGCGGCCTAGCAACCCTCTTGCTAGTCAACCTTAATCCCTCCGAAATTGGTTAAGTGTGAAAGTTGGCACAACGAAAGAGAGGCAATGGGTTGAGGGAAAATTACTTCCACTAAGTTGCAAAGAGTTTACAAGTGTGTCTTACAAGTGAGTTCCCAAGGATGGCTGCAAATGAGCCCCAACTTTCCTATTTATACTACCTCATATCACTAGAACCTTCCTCCACCTCCTCATTTGGAGGCTTCTAGACCCTCCTACACTATTACAAAATCTATAGTATTCTAAGTACAAGTCTTTGTACAATGTCTAGAAAACTCTACCAAGTTACAAGTCTCTTGACTCATCTAAGAGTCTCTAGCACTTTCCACATATTTCCGGGCCCTTATGGCTTGTTCGACCCGACCCGGCCCGCTCGGCCCGACTCGGCCCGTCTCTAACCCGACCCAATCTGGCCCGGCCTTCCACACATGCCTCCGGATTAATCTTTGATGTTCTGGACCATCCCGGTCCGTTTCTGGAATGTTCCGAGTACAACTTCCGCTCAGTGGACTCCTCAGCTTTCCAATGTCCACTGCTCTCACAAGGCTTTATCCCGCTAAGCCTATTATAGGGGGAGGGAGCTCCGTGTGTCCCTCGCGCGCCGCCCGCACGCGCACCCAGCGCCTCACGCGCACCCCTCGCGGGTGTCCGTCGCCCGTGTCTAAATCTCGGCCCTCAGATGTGCCCCATCTCGTCATCTTGTCCCGCATTGTCCCGAAGCGGTGTGCCTGTCTGCTGCACTCGTCCGTTCCGTTCCCGGCGTGCCTTGTCTCGCCGCCCAGGTAGTCCCGCATCAGGCCTGATGGCCTTTTCCCTCGGTCGGGCACTTTGTTGCCCGGATGGCCTGCTTGCTCGGCCATACATCCACGCATGCCACGCCACACGGCTAAGTCCCTCAGTCGGTTGTGCCGCTCCACACGGCCTAGCTGTCCCGAACGTGCCCCGTGCACATTGATCCGTTGAACCTCGCACTCCTCTGTGCGGGTCTGTCCGAGCATTCTGTCGGTCATTTCTCTCGGGGCGTGACAATATGCTCCTGCACTGTCTTACGGCTCATGGCATCGGCAACCACATTTTCCTTGCCCGGATGATAAAGGATTTCGATATCATAATCTTTGATAAATTCTAGCCACCTTCTCTGTCTCATGTTCAACTCCTTCTGAGTAAATATGTACTTCAGGCTCTTGTGATCAGTAAAGATCTAGCAGGTAACTCCGTACAGATAGTGACGCCAGATTTTCAAGGCAAACACCACGGCTGCTAACTCCAAGTCATGGGTCGGATAGTTAACTTCATAGGGTCGCAATTGTCTCGATGCATAGGCAATCACTTTCCCTTCTTACATTAGTACACAACCAAGGCCCTACCTCGACGCGTCACTATATACTACCAATCCTTCCATTCCTTTTGGTAGAACCAAGACAGGTGCTGAAATCAATTGAATCTTGAGCTCATCAAAACTTTGCTAACATGCTTCTGACCATAAATACTTCTTATCCTTCCTCAGTAAGTTAGTCATTGGTTGTGCAATTTTGGAAACTCCTTCCACGAACCGTCGGTAGTAACCCGCTAGGCCGAGGAAACTACGAACTTCCTTCATGTTCTTTGGAGGTAGCCAATAACGAATGGCTTCTGTCTTCTGTGGGTCCACTCTCACTCCTTCGGCTGATATCACATGCCCAAGAATGATAACTTCAGGCATCCAGAATTCACATTTAGAAAACTTCCCATAAAGCTGTTCCCGCCTCAACATATCAGGAACTTGGTGGACATGATGTTCATGCTCTTCGTGGTCACGAGAGTAAATCAGAATGTCATCAATAAGAACGACTACAAAGTGATCCAGATATTTAATAAAAACTCGATTCATCAACTCCATGAATACCGCCGGTGCATTAGTCAATCCAAATGGCATCACCACGAACTCATAATGCCCATAGCGAGTACGGAAGGCTGTCTTCGAGATGTCAGCCTCTCGAATCCTCAACTGATGATAACCAGATCTCAAGTCGATCTTAGAAAACACAGCAGTTCCCTGAAGTTGATCCAATAAATCATCAATACGAGGCAAAGGATATTTGTTCTTGATGGTTACCCTGTTCAGCTCGGTAATCAATACATAAACGCAGAGATCCGTCCTTCTTTTGTACAAATAACACCGGTGCTCCCCAAGGGGACGCACTAGGTCGAATATAACCCTTTTCAGTTAACTCCTCAAGCTGGTTCTTCAACCCCTGCATTTCAATCGGAGCCATACGATATGGTTATTTTGAAAGAGAGGACGTACCTGGCTCTAACTCAATAATAAACTCCACGTCACGATGAGGAGGTAAGCCTAGCAACTCATCTCGAAATACGTCTGGGTAGTCTCAGACTACGGGAATGTCGGCTAATTCGATTGGTCGATCTGTTGTTTTGGTCATGTAGCACCAATAACCAATACACCCTTGATTAAGCAGTTTCACTCCTTTCATAGCGCTGATGACTCTCTCGGAACGGCTGGGATTATCACCTCGAAAAATACACTCGAAACCATCATCAGAAGTGACGGTTACCATCCGCTTGCGGACACTAAGTATGGCATCATGAAGATCCATCCAATCAATACCCAGGATTATATCATCCTTAGGTAAATCGACTACAATCAGATTTGACAACCACTCACGGTTGTTCATGCGAATCGGACAGTCCTGGACTTCGCGATTCCCAATAATTCTTCTACCATCGGGTAGACCAATCACATAAGGCTCACAATTGATAACATGGTATAGAGGCAAACAATTTAAACAAGAAGTAGATATAAAGGAGTGTGAAGAGGCGGTATCAAAAAGAACACACACCGGCTGAGAGTGGATCTCGAGTATACCTGCAATCATGATGGCCTTGGGGTCGTCAGCTTTCTTCATTTCGTAGGCCTTGGGTTTTGGGGATCCTGCACCATGTGTACCACATTGATTCCCATGACCCATTCCCCTATTTGCCGCGGTAGTCTGATAAGAAGCAGACGGAGGCACACGGTCCTAGACAACATACTGATTCGGAGCATGAGACGCTACTGGTTCACGTTCGGGTCCATTCCTGCAAAAACGAGCACGATGCCCAATATTCCCACAAGTATGACATGCGACGGCCGGCTTCGGGCATTTGGAGATGAAACGCCCCTGGTCTCCGCAGTTATAGCACACAACAGATGAAGGAACCACTCGAGAGTGCGATCCAGCTGGCTTTGACGCCATGGGTGGTCGATCGGAAGAGTTTGGGAATGACTGGGGCTTCCTGAATGTCCCCCGATTACTCTCAGTCTGGTTCTGGTTCCGAGATCTTTTGTTGTTGGGCTGTGGTTGCTTCTTAGAAATCTCCTTCGCGGTGAGCTCGTATTCCATAGATTTCTCGATGAACTCCGGCAGGGTCGCACAGTGGTGATTCAACAGCTGCATTCTCATTCGGGGTTTAAGCCTCTTGAGAAAATACTTGATTTTATTAGCCTCCGTTCGGATAATCGTCGAGGCAAAAGGAAGAAGTGCCTGAAATTTCTCAGCGACAGATAGTACATCATCATCCTCGGACGGGTTTGGGTTTAGCAATTCCGACAGTTTGGCCTCACGGAGTGGCCCCGGATAGTAACAGTCTAGCATGAGGTTTTTAAATTCCTCCCAAGTGTAAGCACCATCAGCTGGCCTCACTGAAAGCCACCAAGTGTGAGCGCTCTTGATGAGATAGTAAGCTGTTACGGAGACGCGATTCTCTTCCGGGCAGTTCAACATCTCAAAAAGTTTCTCATAATGCTCGATCCAATGCACAATGTCAGCAGGCTCAGAGGAGCCTTCAAAGGTCGGAGGTCGCTGGCGAGAGATGTCGCTGATGATCCGACTCACAGGTCCGCCAATCACAGGTGGTGGAGGATGAGGCCCCTGTTGCTGGCCAGTAGTGGCCCTCTGCATAGCTTCAATTAATTTACCCACCTGGGTCATCTGAGTCATCATGCCCTGCATCACAATGTAAGGATCGACACGCGTATCCTCACGCCCACTGTGGTGCGATTGGTTTCTAGAAGGTGAACCACTGTCTGTGGAACTATGATCCACATTCGCGCATCTATTGGCTCGAGGTATCGGGATTCGGCCCCTTCCACGGCCTCGTCACCCTCTGCCACGACCTCTCAGATTCCTTTCCATACTGAAAGAATCAATCATAATGATAATCATAAGTATAGTTTAAGATACTATTCAAAATTCATGCTAAGTTAATAGCAACAAGGAATCACATATTCAAGGAAACGGTTCACAATTAATTATCGACACCACGAGTGCCGCATAGAATATTACATCGACGTCAAGTCGAACAATTTCAATCATATAATCAATCCAGCATTTATCTCGAATTATTAACCAGATAAATCCTGCCACAAATCCTCGAAATAACAAGATCAACCAAGAGATCCATTCCGATATCAATATCATGCCAGTAATTAAATCATGGCTCTAAAAGCACATACCGTATTTGGCTCGTAGGGTCAGGCGCTTGCACATGTCACACGTGACACGAAGGTCTTTGGATACTAGTTCATTATACAACGACTCTTAAAGAGAGACAAAATAACACTCTCTGATACCATCTTCTGTAACACCCCAAAAGGCGGCTGTTACAGTGCCGTGGATCCCCACACCGGGACCCACCAGGCGATATCCAAATACAGATTAAATAAGTATTATTTTGTGATACCGAATCACAATAATCAGTCATTACTCCGATTAGGAGTTTAATAGTATGGCCAACAACCTTATGATACACAGGATCTGAAAATACAAGTACAAACCATATGGAGTTGGAATATACTTCAAATACAACCAGACAACTGTAAATAAAGTGGAATTAAAGTAACATTACACGGTTGGAAATAATAACTGGACAAAAAGACATGGGGCCCCTGAACTAGTATCCCTCGAACCCTTCTCCATCACCGTGGTCTTCCGATGCATTGCCTTTGCCTCGACCTAAAATACAACACAAGTATTTCTCCCGAAACAAAGGGTTAGATATACATGATAAATGATTCTCCCGACATTATACAATCCACATGTATTAGATTTCAAATAAAACATTCCAACTACTGAACATACCCCTCGGGCGTATGAACAATCAATCCCAAATCATCGAACATATCCAATCATTCATGGACTATGAACGATTAAACAATATGGCTCAAGATGGACATCACAGTACGCCCAATCCGGAAATTTGTCCGTGTACATGTCCACCCCGTATACGGAATCCAGAATATACGTGTGACAATGTACCTAATTAGCCTCATGAACTACGTCTCGTGTGCAAAGTCCAATACGGAAAACATCCACGTATGACTATATAAGTGCCCGGCTAAAAATCCTACACAATGACCAATCGGCATGCAGACATGATTCCAAAGTTGTCACGATACAACATGGCAATGAATTCAACAAATTACATATCCGATTAAGGATCAAGAGAAACTCACCGAAATGATAACGAGGACCAAACGAGATCAACGATTCAAAGTGACATACTTGGGAATGCAATCCCATGATGGAAAAACAGAACAACGTCAAGGACAATATCAAATTACGAGTCACCAATTAATAAACATTTCATACACATGAAACGTATAATCATCACAAGAATCTAATCATCATTATAACCAAGCAAGATAACTTGCCTCAATTCCGTAAGCGAAAGATAGTCCTTCTCCAAATGATCAAACGGGCGGTATTCTCGGTTAAACACTCAATCGAACATGCAACCTTTAATGAAATGTAATTCATTCAATAACACATTCACATAATATTAATATCAATTCGTAGGGAACGATGCCCGCAACCTACTCGAATAGTTCATTCCACCCTAATGAATACCTTAACAATTAGTGAAAGGTTTCAATACATCTAATTCATCTTCCAAAATTGGATTACCATACCAAAAGTGTCCTTTAATACTCTTGTCATTCTATGAACAAAACATATTCAATTCACCAATAAAATTGGTTTATCAAATTCTTATGTTCTACAACATCTATTATTATACAAGGATAATCATAAAGAATTCTACTATGGCATTATTATTCATAAACAACATCACCTTCTTAAGATCACTATCTATTTAGTATGACAATCAAAACATTCTAAGTTATCAACACATTAGATTAATGAAAAGTTATTGTTTGTAATTAGCAAGATCCTTACTATTCTTCAAAGACTTGTGAAGCTGAACCATAATGTTTGTTAAAGCTTCTAAGATCTCTGAGCATGTTCTTCCCAAGGTAATTAAATACCTAAAATGGTGTTTAGACACTTTATGATATCAATTCTATTGGTTAAATCCAACTACGGTGAAGTTAACCAATTTAACGATGCTCTACTGAGCTAAATTCGTCAAGCAAGATGAGTATGATAATCACAACATGGTTAGTATCACTATATCATCAAGAATACATCCATTTCAAACCCTCATTTATCATATTCATCAAGAAGTGTTTAAAAAGTTGGATTAAAACTATGTTTTACTTGATTAATTTAACTCTAGGTGAAATAAACTTCCTCATTAACTGTAAAGCCCCAAAAATTTCGAATCTCAAATTTTCGTCTAATTTCAAAATTTCCCTATACTTTGTAATAATTTATTTTTTTTAAACCTTAACCTATATACTATATGGTATAATTAAATTAAGAAATTAGTAACCTAAGTCTATGTTTAAATTGAATAATTGTACACCAAAGCAACCTTCATAAATGATAATCTATCACATGTTTCAAATCAATGTCCATAACCGAAAATTTGCCATTAAACTCCATAATTTCGGCCACTATTCTTATTACCATAACCGATCCATTAAACCGAAACCTTAAACACAATTATGACCAATTACTACCTTTCTTATATGCAGCCTCTCCTCTTCCTTATTAACGTGAATTCTGTCCTTCTTCTCCCATTCCATCTTACGAACAAAACACACACATAGACGGCTGCTACTTTTTTTTTCTTTCTTCATCAAGATCAAGGTTTCTGCTGTTCGTGACCCTTAAAAAGTGTTGCTGAAGTCGTGTAATCGTGAATCCTTGGTGCTTGTTGTTTGGATCGTGATTAGGGTTCGATTCGTGAGGGTTTCGTTCTTGTTCTCTCCTTTATCCGATTCATCATAAGGTATTTCTAATCGATCTTGAATCTCTTTTCTATTCGACACATGATTTCGCGTATAATCTGAATATATAAACTTGAAACCTAATTCGTATACATACTAAACAAAAATATGATCTGTTCTATTCGAATTATATGTTAAGACGTATATAGAAGATCACATTAAATCATAACGGTATTGGATGTTTCGATATGTAAATACCAAATCAAATCAACTAATGTTTCTGATCTGATTTTCTGAGTTATGTGTGTGACATGTGCATGATCATCAAAGGCTGGAAACATGTGGGTTAATATATGAATTAAGCCAGGTCTTGTGATATATATAGGTCTCGTGTGCGTTTGTGTAAGTAAAACATGTTAAGAATGGTCTAAAATAGTTTTCTATAGGAGACAGTTTTGAAAAGCTGAATATGTGTGCGTTATAGCTCGAGTTCCATAAGGATTTAATTCTGTACTTTTGCATAAAAACTTGGTTTAATGTCTTATTTAAGTTTTCCAATTAGTTTGAAGGGAATTGGAGTTGTATTGGTCATGCTTTTGAATTTTACGGGATCATATGTCAAAATCTGAGTTTTAAGAATTTAAATCCATTCTGGTTTCACGATTTTTCATTTGAAAACTATAAGGAGTTATGACTTGCACATTTACAGGAGTTATACTTCACATGCTTTATAAGTTCTGGAATTTTTTTGGATTTTTCTAAAGTGCGTTGTTATGCCTTTGTAATGAATAACTTCTGGGTGTTTCAGTAGTTTACTTTCTGGACAGTCGTGTAAAGAGTGATTTTTATTGTGTGTTACACTAATGAATAAAATCTGAGAAAAATCAAGTAGACTCCTAAGACATATATGCTTCAGTGGTAATTTTGATGAATTTTTACTTTAAAATCTGGTGTAGTGTTAAAGTTCATAAAATAAAGGCTAAAACATAGTAAAACCAGAATTTTGTTAGAAGATTAAGATTTTTGTGATTTTAATACCATTTAATATACTTGAACCCTAAAATGCACTTGAACATTAATTATGATACAATTGGTCATATGTTAACCTAATTCCAATAACGAAACTCTAATCACATTAATAAATGGTGTTAAGTAATTAAGAACCCGTTATGACAGTATGAGCTAATAAGCATGAAATGAACCTAATTCGTGTAGATTCGCTGAAGAAGGAGTAACCTCTGATCTTTATATATCTTCTGATGTGTTTTGCATTTTGCGGTTTGAGGTACGAATATTCTTGATACCCCTTCTCTCTACCATTATATCGGTTGTTCGTTTGTTTTGACATTCGTACAGATATTCTTGAACCATTGATATGATACATTTGATATGAACCTTTGATATGAACTTTCATATGATATGCCATTTGAACCCTTCAGTTTGATACCCGAGCCAAGTTCGTTTCCTAGACATGAAGGTAACATGGCCGTGTCATTGATGCACCAATGGCATGACTCTAGTGTGGTTGAGTGATGTTCCACACCGTCCCATTTTGATATGATATGTGCACTTTACATTTGTTATGGCCAATATGATTTGTTCGGGGGCGTATGGATGCATCATAGGTTCGGTTCGTATTTGATTGGATATGACATGATTATGATATGATATGTCCGGTGATTAATGCTTGTGTGCAATACACGTCTTTCACATGTTCGGGAGCTAGCTACTCCATGGTTACTATGATATTTGATTTGACTCATGTAGGGCTCCTGGTAGATTACTGACCTCTCCTTATTTTGATATACCTTTGTTATACCTTATGCTTGCTCAATGCACTATATCCTATTATCATTTTATTCGTCATATTCTTGATTCAGTTGACTCACGAGATTTGTTCAGTTGACCGTTAATCCCTTATTAATTTGACAAATGACATTCTTTTCAGCAAGAGCTTATTATATCTTTTCTTATTCTTATATGCGTATTCGATTACTCATTTGTTTATATATCTGTTCACTGAGCTTGTTAAGCTCAGCTGCATTTCTTTTATCCGCGGCAGGTTTTAGGTTGGAAGCTGGGTTTGAGTGGATGGTGCATAGGAGCTTAGTGGACTACCCCGACGATTAGAAGCCCATTTGCATCTTGAGTATACTTGGATTGGATTTAGTTAGTTTGTATTATATATTATATAGAGTTAGCATTTCTTTTGTTCTCTTAGAATACCTTTGTAATTATTATGTTTAGAAGTCTTCCGCTTGCATTGTATGTTCTGATTTGGCACCATAATGTGATACTTCTACCCTTGTCGGGTTGGGGTGTTACAATTATGGTATCGGAGCCCAGGCTACTACTTGTAGTACATAAGTTATGACCTGTGGAAACTTGGACCCTTAGGTTTGCACTTTAGGAGCTTATGGAATAACCTTGGAAGGATTTGCTTTAGGTTATCCCCTTAAGAACTTTAGTATGGCCGGTGAGGATTGGGTAGATGATATGATATGAAGTTTGTTAGTCATCTTGCTTCCTCATCACTCTGATTCGTGCCTTACGTTTAGTTAAGCCCTTTCAAGATCAATCTCTCTGGAGGTTAGAAACTTATTATTTTGCACAACATAAGATTAGTGACCAAGTGAGTTTAGAGTTCCTCGAGAACTACATGGATACCTTGCACCATTTAAGCTTCACTTTCTGATTCTGACCTCCATTTCGATTCGTTTGATAATCAGTTGGACACCTTTCAACCATTCTGAGAATCCTTATGAACATAATGTGTTTGACACATTCTGTAAACTCTATTACTTATGCTGGACATATTAAGTTTCCTCTGACACTACTTGATTTTGCATAACCCATTTCTATTCCTATGAGAAATCTGGTGGTTATTAACCACGAGTATAGGAAATTGTCCACTCCATTCTGATGATGAATTAACTCTGCTAATTGTTTCCTTTGGAAGGTTATGATTTTGATATTATTCTGATAGGTTACTTTTTCACAACTCGAGATAGAGTATGACCATCATGAGGGCATATTTATATGATGCTAGTATTATGACGCCTGATCAACGTGATAATACTTACATCATATAACGTGTACTTATTGTGATCATAGGATATCTTGAGGAGTGACTTAGAAGCATTAGAAGTTTTGATATCCAACGAAGAACTATTCGCGATATGCTAGCCCTTAGGCTTATTCTTATCCGTACGATTATCATATCATTCCCATTGTGCCTTCTGATATGTTTCGATACTCCGATACGCGCCTAATGATCGTTAGTACAAAAAGGTCATCCACCTTTTCTTAGGAAACTATTGATACGTTGATGAGTCGATTTGTGCTCCTTCGACTTTGGCAAATCCCTTGTTCATTCAGAATTCGGTAAAAAAATTGATGAAGTTTCATCGTTTAGTACTACCTTTGTGCTTTCCTCGTAGGAATATGCGTTTCGTGTATCTCATTGTGATCTGTCATCTGCTACGCAATTGTTTTTCATTCATTGGATCATATTTGTTACGATTTGTGTTATGTGGAGAGCATGAGGCTATCCAAGTTTGTCGGGATCGAGTCATGAGAAAACAATCTGTTTGTGAAAATTCTTTGGAAGAATCACCCAGAGCGTGAAGCTACCTAGGAAACCGAGGAATCGATGCGAACAAGTTACCCACATTTCTTCTTGTAGTCTGGTACGTATCTTTTCGCTTTCAATTCAATTTTCGAGGACGAAAATTTTCTTTTAGAGGGCAAGAGTTGTAAAGCCCCAAAAATTTCGAATCTCAAATTTTCGTCTAATTTCAAAATTTCCCTATACTTTGTAATAATTCATTTTTTTTAAACCATAACCTATATACTATATGGTATAATTAAATTAAGAAATTAGTAACCTAAGTCTTATGTTTAAATTGAATAATTGTACACCAAAGAAACCTTCATAAATGATAATCTATCACATGTTTCAAATCAATGTCCATAACAAAAAATTTTCCATTAAACTCCATAATTTCGGCCACTATTCTTATTACCATAACCGATCCATTAAACCAAAACCTTAAACACAATTATGACCAATTACGACCTTCCTTATATGCAGCCTCTCCTCTTCCTTATTAACGTGAATTCTGTCCTTCTTCTTCCATTCCATCTTACGAACAAAACACACACATAGACGACTGCTATGTTTTTTTTTCTTTCTCTATCAAGATCAAGGTTGCTGCTGTTCGTGACCCTTAAAAAGTGTTGCTGAAGTCGTGTAATCGTGAATCCTTGGTGCTTGTTGTTTAGATCGTGATTAGGGTTCGATTCGTGAGGGTTTCGTTCTTGTTCTCTCCTTTATCCGATTCATCATAAGGTATTTCTAATCGGTCTTGAATCTCTTTTCTATTCGACACATGATTTCACGTATAATCTGAATATATAAACTTGAAACCTAATTCGTATACATACTAAACAAAAAACTGATATGTTCTATTTGAATTATATGTTAAGACGTATATAGAAGATCACATAAAATCATAACGATATTGGATGTTTCGATATGTAAATACCAAATCAAATCAACTCATGTTTCTGATCTGATTTTCTGAGTTATGTGTGTGTCGTGTGCATGATCATCGAAGGCTGGAAACATGTGGGTTAATATATGAATTAAACCAGGTCTTCTGATATATATAGGTCTCGTGTGCGTTTGTGTAAGTAAAACATGTTAAGAATGGTCTAAAACAGTTTTCTGCAGGAGACAGTTTTGAAAAGCTGAATATGTGTGCGTTATATCTTGAGTTCCATAAGTATTTAATTCTGTACTTTCGCATAAAAACGTGGTTTAATGTCTTATTTAAGTTTTTCAATTGGTTTGAAGGGAATTGGAGTTGTATTGGTCATGCTTTTGAATTTTACGGGATCATATGTCAAAATCTGAGTTTTAAGAATTTAAATCCAGTCTGGTTTCACGATTTTTCATTTGAAAACTATAAGGAGTTATGACTTGCAAATTTACAGGGGTTATATTTCACATGTTTTATAAGTTCTGGAATTTTTGTGGATTTTTCTAAAGCGTTTTGATATGCCTTTGTAATGAATAACTTCTGGGTGTTTCAGCAGTTTACTTTCTGGACAGTCGTGTAAAGAGTGATTTTTATTGTGTGCTTGTACTAATGAATAAAATCTGAGAAAATTCAAGTAGATTCCTCAGACATATATGCTTCAGTGGTAATTTTTATGAATCTTTAGTTTGATATCTGGTGTGGTGTTAAAGTTCATAAAATGAAGGCTAAAACATAGTAAAACCAGAATTTTGTTAGAAGATTAAGATTTTTGTGATTTTAATACCATTTAATATACTTGAACCCTAAAATGCACTTGAACATTAATTATGATACAATTAGTCATATGTTAATCTAATTCTAATAACGAAACTCTAATCATATTAATAAATGGTGTTAAGTAATTAAGAACACGTTATGACATTATGAGCTAATAAGCATGAAATGAACCTAATTCGTGTAGATTCGCTAAAGAAGGAGTAACCTCTGATCTTTATATATCTTCTGATGTGTCTTGCATTTTGCAGTTTGAGGTACGAATATTTTTGATACCCCTTCTCTCTACCATTGTATCGGTTGTTCGTTTGTTTTGACATTCGTACAGATATTCTTGAACCTTTGATATGATACATTTGATATGAACCTTTGATATGAACTTTCATATGATATGCCATTTGAACCCTTCAGTTTGATACCCGAGCCAAGTTCATTTCCTAGCCATGAAGGTAACATGGCCGTGTCATTGATGCACTAATGGCATGACTCTAGTGTGGTTGAGTGATGTTCCACACCGTCCCATTTTGATATGATATGTGCACTTTACATTTGTTATGGCCAATATGATTTGTTCGGGGGCGTATGGATGCATCCTAGGTTCGGTTCGTATTTGATTGGATATGACATTATTATGATATGATATGTTCAGTGATTGATGCTTGTGTGTAATACACGTCTTTCACATGTTCGGGAGCTAGCTACTCCATGGTTACTATGATATTTGATTTGACTCATGTTCGGGCTCGTGGTAGATTACTGACCTCTCCTTATTTTGAGATACCTTTGTTATACCTTATGCTTGCTCAATGCACTATATCCTATTATCATTTGATTCGTCATATTCTTGATTCAGTTGACTCACGAGATTTGTTCAGTTGACCGTTAATCCCTTATTCATTTGATAGATGACATTCTTTTCAGCAAGAGCTTATTATTTCTTTTCTTATTCTTATATGCGTATTCGATTATTCATTTGTTTATATATCTGTTCACTGAGCTTGTTAAGCTCAGCCGCATTTCTTTTCTCCGCGGCAGGTTTTAGGTTGGAAGCTGGGTTTGAGTGGAGAGTGCATAGGAGCTTAGTGGACTACCCCGACGATTAGAAGCCCATTTGCATCTTGAGTAGACTTGGATTGGATTTAGTTAGTTTGTATTATATATTATATAGAGTTGGCATTTCTTTTGTTCTCTTAGAATACCTTTGTAATTATTATGTTTAGAACTCTTCCGCTTGCGTTGTATGTTCTGATTTGGCACCATAATGTGATACTTCTACCCTTGTCGGGTTGGGGTGTTACATTAACACCAAAATACGAAAAGTACAGAGCAAAGATGCACACATACCTCCAGAAATGATGAACAACTCTCAACACTACAAGAAAGTACACTCCAAGCTCAAGAACACCTCCTAATCTTCAAGGTAATGAGCTCCACTCCAAGATTTAAGGCTTAAACACAAGTTGGAGGAGGTATATCGATTTGGGGGTGCAGAGGGACGATATATGGAGAGAAAATCGGTTTATAGTTATGAAGAAATGAAAAACAGGCTGGTCCTATAAATAGACTGTACAGGCTTAACGTATGCTATCGGGTAAATTTAGCGTACGTTAACTCTCTTACGTATGCTAACCGGTTAATATTACGTACGTAAGTGGCTTACAGTGGCTACTGTCTTGAATCCACAGGCCATTAGCGTACGATAATTAAAAGGGTGTTACGTATGCTATTAAAGGTTGACTCTGACCGACACGACAGCTCATACATCACACACACATGCATGCCAACGGATAACAGGTTCACGTGCGGAAGTCAACTGATGTCAGATTGTCTCTTAGCGTACGCAACCAAGGAAGCATTACGTACATTAAGGCACAAGATTAACGTACGTTAATCCTGCTACGTAGCGTACGCTACACCGCCAGAAAAGGCTTAAAAAATGCAACTCTCCCATAACATGAATCATCAAGTATGAAGTAAAATAACAATGATACGAAGCTCGGATCTATAACACCTCACATAATACTGAATGAAATAATCCACGATATTCAAATTACTCGAGTAATATAACGACAGATAAAAATGAAAAATTATAGTCGGATATTACACTTCTAAGCTTCAAATGTTGTTTTGGATGATTAAATCCACCATAATCCAGTGTTTGGAACTTCAAACATCTCTCTCAGAACCCTCTCTATCATTTGCAAGGAAGAGTGGATGAAATGAAGAATAACGGTCAACTGCACATATATATAGTGACTATTATTAGCGTGCGCTAACTGTCCTTGTTAGCGTGCGCTATCGCGGTCTAGAGGCTACTGCCTTATTGCATACAATGATTTACGTACCCAATGCCCATGCAATAGCGTACGTAAAGGCCTCCATTTAGCGCACGCAAACTTTCATCCATAGAGTGCGCTACTCATAGTTGACTCGTTTGTCTGTGTGCTCCGAAGATGGGTCCACACGTCGATAGCTCTTACGAGGATAAGATTCCCTTTGGACCGATCTGATACTAGCGTGCGCGAACAATATGCATTAGCGTGCGCTAACCCTTCACAACAAACATCTGTTGACTCGTCGGCACATGCGCCGAAAGTGGCCGGGTCCACACGTAGATTCCCTCTAAGCTGTTCTGCACTAGCGTACACTAACCTATGCCCGTAACGTGCGCTATACCTGCACGATAGAGTGCGCTATTCATGAATATTAGCGTGCGCTAATGTAGCACCCCAAATTAGGCGGATATTATAGTGTCGTGGATCCCCGACTGGGACCCACCAGGCGAATGAAAACTGATGAATTAAATAATATAATTGTAGTACCGAACCACATTATATTACCAACTACTCCGATGAGGAGTTTAAGTACAACACACCAGGACAATACCGAATACTAGTATATTTTAAATGAAGATAAAATACACAACGCTGAATGAAACAGAGTATCCAAATGAAAATCTGCAGCGGAAAAATAAATGACAACATGAATGACTGAAAAGATCGGGGCCCCCTACTAGTATCACTGGGACTCATTGATTTGTTCTGTGCAAGTGTACAAAACGGATGACCGGACACACCTGTCCTTCTACCTAATTAGTCTCACGGAGGTAATCCTTACCGTGTGCACAGTCCAATGTATCGATCCCAATACATGACCATCGCGTGCTCGACTAAAAATTCCACACATCCGCACCCGGCCATGCAATATGAACCCAGAAGGTCATATGAACGAGAATGACCAAAATGAATATCAATGAATAATAATCCGACAAGGTCAAGAATGACTCACCGAGATGAAAATGATAGCGAAGTGAATGATAGTTCAATAAAATGATTGGAACCGCCGTTCCTCGTGAATGAAGTGATTATTCGACAATTACAAGTCTCAATACGATTAATACAATGATGAATGAGTTGCGATTATGAATGAACAACAACAAAAGGAATGAATATCCTTTTAACCGAGTAAGAATTAACTTACACAATACCGATGAAGAATGTCCTTCCACGAACAAACGTCCTAAATGAAATGTCGGTCGCTCGAACAACCTTGAATAACACAGTTACCAACAATCCGGTCAATATACGAATCAAACACGATTGTAACGAACTCAAAACGTCAATACGACTAAACCAAGTTCATTGGGGCATTATATATAGAATACGTTGCGGCCAATCTTCTATTGTTAACAACCAAACCTCAATTATACCAATATCAAAACCCCAAGAAGTGTTTCAAACCAACAAAACATCTTCCAAATGATCAATAATCCAAAATGAATATCCAAATTCGTGATTACAACAACAATTAATCGAAAACCCCCCAAATCCAACTCAATATTCAAAGTGTTCTTGAATAATCCTTCAATAATCCATTGAATCTATATACAAAATCATAATCATATGCATATCCCTCCATATAACATGATTATAACGTCCAAAACATCATATCCCAATACAAAATCGAAATCCAAGATGTTGAAGAATTTACCTCTTGAAGATCCAACCACTTCGATCCGATAAACACGAGTAAAATCGAGTATCCAAGCTTCCCAAATGAATGAAGATGATGAAAATCCAACACTCAAGTGATTGATGATGGAAAATACCTCCCTCAAGTTCTCTCTCTCGGAACAAAGTGAAGAAAAGGATGAAAATGATGAAAAAGTCCCGGCCAACTCCTTATAAACTGCCGGAAGTTACGGCCGTAACTCGGCCTTCTTACGGCCGTAACATCCCAGGTCAACGGCCTTACGGCCGTAATCGCCAAATGCGGCCATAACTCGGCCGTCCGAGCACTGCCGGCGACCTTTACGGCCGTATCCGCTCCTGACTTACGGGCGTAACTCGCCCTCGTCTTAAACACCTGCCGACATCCTTACGTCCGTACCCGTACACCTTACGGGCGTAACTCGGACGATACGGCCGTATTCGGCCAAATATACGGGCGTAAGCCCCCTTCGTCAAAAATGACCAAGCACCCTGCCTATAACGTACGGCCGTATCCGGCCAAGCCTTACGGCCGTACCTTCTTCGTCTTACGGTCATATGCCGCAACCCTTACAGCCGTAAGTCCCTCCCGTCCGAAAAAACCTGAAATATACGAATACCACTTACGGCCGTATCCTACCCTTCTTACGGCCGTAACTCGCCTTCGGCCAAAAATGCCTGGGCAGCCTGCTGGACACGTACGGCCGTAACTGGCCAAGCCTTACGGCCGTACCTGCTCAACTTACGGCCGTATTCCGAAACCTTACGGCCGTAAGTCCCGTTCGTCCAAAATGGCCTGAAATCAATGAACACTTGTTACGGCCGTAACCTCCAATCCTTACGGCCGTAACTCGTTGCTGGACAAGGTGAAAAATCCGATAACTCTGATTCCTCGCTACGACTGATGAATGATCCGACATATCATACGAATGTGAAAGTGAACAAGTCCAACACATGCCAAAGATGATACGCCCAGTACAAGACTACTAATCACGATGAAAATGATAATACTCCCGTCTCGATCTATAAACGGAGATGAAATGACGATCGGTAACTGATATACGGTTACAACATGCCAACAGTGAATGCAAATGAATGAATCATGAATGATGAGTGATTATTAATGAGTGAAAATTACTGACTGATAATTACTGAATGATAATGAATGAATTACAACCGGGTATTACAGCTAATAATGCTACACTTAGCCATTTTCAGTTATTCTTGTCCAACATTTCGACATACAAAATACGAACATACGGAATACCGGATACGTATACTACTTCCAATATATTCTCATATGATACACAATATCCTCAACTACAATTGTCGACCAAGTACAGTAATTATACCAATACAGATGTCTCAGTTCTTCAATGGTTTTATCCATACTGTACAGATTCCACGTTGTACAATATAACTTGGATAAAATAATATTAAACAACAGTAGTATAAATTACGGATATTACATACTACACCACTTAAAATAAGTTTCGTCCTCGAAACTTGCAACCCGTCATAGAAAACAAACAAGCCGTTCAACCAAAATATTCCAAAACCATCACAACAACGATCAATCATCATCATTAATGAATAACCAAAACAGTACACTTATAAATGCGCAAAGTCGACGATCTCCAGAGATATTAGCAAGTGACTTCACTGTAAAGCCTCAATACGCTTACAATCACATTCCATGAGTCTTAACAAAATATATCATCTTCGGATGAAATAATCTATCTGTATCAAACCTTGTATGCCTGATTACACAATCAAGTCCAAATCCTCATACACATCAATAATACACGATACATATGTGAAACAACTGCCCAAAATAATGGCAACCAATCCCGAAACATCGACACAAAATCTAAACACTCAGATGATCACTAGAAATGATCAACCAATAAATTAACCGAGAATATCATCGACATGATAAACTCTAATATGACCAATCCAAAGGTCAAAACGCAGCCGAGAATATCATCAACATGATAAACTCCAATATTACCAACGAATGATCAACAATAATCAAGAATACCCTCACGCGGTAATCTCCAACACGGTCAATACAGAACCACCGAGACAGATATACGGACAAATAAAATTCTCAAAACGTTACACCAGTCACATGCAGTGGATCTTAGGACTGGGACTTAGGACCCGAATAACCGAAGATCCGAACCGAAATTGACATTTCGGTTCGGTTCGGTTCGGGTTTTAAGAAAGAAATTATTTATAAATTTCGAGTTCGTGTCCTGCAATAAATTTCGGGTTCGAGTTCGGTTATTGTAATTTTAAAATTTCAATAACCGTACTACCCGAAATTAGTGACAGTAACCGAACAAAAAATTTAAACCCATTATACCCGAACACACAATTAAAACCCATACTAACCGTACTACCCATAGTTATTTTATTTTAGATGTTTCTACTTTCTATACACTATATAAATTAAAAAAAAAACTGACCTAACAAATTTTATTTCGGGTTTTTCGGTTATTTTTTAAAATTTTGAACTGTAAATTTCGGTTCGGTTTTTTCGGTTTTTTGGTAAAATTACTTCGGTTCCTAGAAGTTCGGTTCCTGCAGAAAAAAGTCAGGAACCGAACCCGAATTACATAACACATTTGGAACTTCGGTTCCTTACTTTTTTTTCAAGAAACCGAACTATCCCAGCCCTAGTGGATCTCAATAAACAAACCCAACTGGTGAATACTCCTCGGCATACGAACAACCAATGTCAAATCGGAGAATATACCAAATCATACCTGGAGTGGGAACGACCACTCAATATCCAAAACAACCAGCATGGGGTCACCATCTCCAAACCTACACTTACAAAGAAATCATTCAAAAATCACTATGGTAAAATCACGCTACTACTATACCAATGGAATCACATAGCACATATGTCCCGGTTTCACAAAATCTAAAGTTCCAAAATCATATTCTATGCATGAATCTACATCACGCTGCATATTTCTCTTATCCGATAATTCAATCGATCATTCCTAGATAACCAAATTACCATACTGAAGTTCGAATCTCTTTTCCTCGTACCATACTGATGTCTCATCCAGTTCGTGAGTCACACTCATAACTTCATCATGATGTGCACTATGCTCTAAATGCGTATGTATATCAATCACATTTTCAAAATCAGTTTGAAATCATATAGTCTTGTCAAGATGACAAATATTTGAAAGTTCTTTCAAAAATTTGAAAGCTCAAAATCCAAATTTTGGTAAGACCACAAAATCAATTTTCAAAAAATTAAATTGTCTCGCTGGTGCCAAGTATTCGATAACAGTTTCCTTCGAATCCACATGATTTTGAAGCTTTAAAATGAAAACTATGCAAATGATTGACCATATGTATACCCCTGTATACCAATTCGGTTCGTCACGAATTCCACTGATATTCCATCGGAAAACCACGCGATATAATTCCAAAATTTTAATGTATAAATTCCGATAAAAACTCATTTTCCGCACATGACTCATAACGTCAACCATTAACCCATCATGAATCACCTCAACCATGCTATGACAAAACATTGAAACAAATCAACACAGCTAAAGACTTCCCGACAAGTTTCATTTGAACAAGTAAACCAAAACCCCGAAAGGCAGAAACGAAATAGATAAACGATTGATAAAGTGTTTTACAAATCTCGGGAATTTTAAGAGAACGGAAAAGCCTTTTGAAACATTAAGGTCTCAGCCCGTATCTCATTCCGCATTACAAGAAGTTTAAAAATTAGAAAAACCTTTTTCGGACCTCAAGTCCTGAGTTATAAAACTATTTCAAATTCAATTGGGTCTCGGCCCAAAATCTTTTTCCTTAAAACATCCGTAAAACATTCATTTTGAAAAGTATCATTTTCTAATGCTCAAAAACAATTCATATATCTCAAAATGAACTAACATGACTACATGTTCTTCTCAACCATCAACAACATTTCTCCCATATGCACAATTCCGTTCCAAAATCTAACCAACATATTGATATCCAAAATCATAGTTTCTCAAGATCATCAATCCTGTCTCAACTCTGTCACCTCATACTGTGACGCATAATATCTTTCTGAACCTCAAAGCATATCAACTTAGAATGGCAATAAATCTCAATGCAATTCAAAAATCCAAATACTTACAGATCATGAAGTCGACGATTCCCCGTGATACTGGCATATGTCTCAACTCTAGAAAATACTCTATACCGATAATTTTAAACCACACATTTTGCAAACTCAGTTCAACAAGAGAACACAACACAGCTCTATCTAAAGAAACACGTTAACACCATTTGGAAAAGTTTACAACAACCCCAATACTATACTGGTAAATCACATAACGCACAAGCCCGAGTGAACAACAAAAATCCCAGAGCTCAAACACTTGTCAAACGACAACTCGAATGACACGACAAAAGCATGACCTAACTCGACCCGACTGCCTAGGTTTTCACAACCTAAGCTCCGATACCATACTTTGTAACACCCCCAGAGCCGTCCAGGAATATTACAGCGCTGTGGGCCCTGAGATGGAACCCACATGGCTGAAGGAAATTTTTACAAACATTTACAAACGCCCAAGAGGCTAACGACGGTATTATCTATTTCAAACATTTGACGATTTAAAAAACGCGTTTATCAAAACCATCGTAAGATCTCATTTGAAACCACAAGGCCCAAAATGCCAAAACTCAACAGTTTAAAAAACATACGTTAAACTATCGCTTACACGTACCGACAAATTAATTTAGAAAATGATTTCCAAAGTAACCTAAGTTACCAGATACCAAAAGACCATTTAAAAATACTCACGTAGCGGAAAAAGACAAACAATTGAAATACTCTAGCAGTGGAATACACAAACTGATCAGGAAACTCAATACACAAATACATGCCCTGGCCAGTATCCTCCGGGAAGCTCATCTCTCCACGACCGCCACAAGCATGATAATCCAAGAACCTAAAAAGAAAGCCCACGATGGGGTCAGCCATAATATTCATCAATGATAACCATTACATCACGTCAATAATTACATACTAATGATAAACACCAAGTAAGAATACTACCAATGAAATCTTACCGTCATAACCTTACCAAACTCGTAATAATTCTCATCAGAATGACCATATGGCAAATGCACATCTCGTATTCTAGATTAATCAATTAACTCAAATGTAACGTCCATACGATACCTCAAGCAATAACCAAGATTCCCAAAACATCATCATAACTCGCAATATGGAAATATACCAGTTCTGACCAATTCGATCCATCGGAAATAAACATCATCAAATCTCAACACGACAATCGATTGTTCATCCCACGACAAGAACCAAGAAGGACAATACAGAACATACCTCAGGATACGTAATGCCACGGCGAATCACGTCAGTCTAATCTAAGATCATATGAACACAGCATACGAACATGGTCCTAACACAAGACCTACAAATGCATACTCATATGACAACTTCAATATGCTCACATCAATAACAACAATGTATACTTATGGCAAACCCATAATATATATGCACGATAACAACACATAGGTAATCCGATGATCCAGCGTTCACTGCCTAGATCCCTCGATGATCCCGCCAGACCAACCCGAGGTGGAAAAACCCGTCCGATGATCCAGCGCACGCTAGCATAGATCCTCCGATGATCCCGTCGGACCAACCCGAGGTGGACATACAACAACAATGCACAAATGAATATAACAATGATACACAATGCATGACAACAACGATACACGCATGTATCACAACATGATCGACACAAATGACAAAAATGATTGGAGTACTTGCCCCGAGTCCTTCGAGAGCAATCTCGATGTCTAAACCATCACCAACCATTTGTAATATCCTGAATTTTAGGAATACATACCGACTAAATACGGGACTTGTAAATTTATTTGAATGTATTGGAGATACATTTCTGGTCTTGGAACATTTAAAATAAGAAAGGGATACCAGAAATGTTAGTAGAGACAAGATTGGACATTTTCTCGGAGGTGTCGTGGACAACTATCAACTTTGAAAAATCACCACGAATTTTTTTAAAATTCAAAAATTCTGAAAATTTACAGTATTATGTATATTTGAGTTAGCTTTCCAACGGTTCAAACGACGAGTCAATCGGAGTTCGGACGAAGAAGTTATGATCGAATTAGTGGGAGACTGTCAGCTGTCGGGCACCGTGCGTCACTGCGTGCGCCAGCGCCCGACAGGCGTCCGAGAATCCCGCGCGACCGAGGCACGGGTCGTCACTCATAATACCTAGTCATGATGCTGTCTTGACCAACTAGGTGACTTTGAACCCGTAAAGAGTGGCCTTACCTTTAAGCCTGTCCCATAAAACTTATCTATACCTGTAGAAATATTACACTACTTAAAGGACATACGTTTATATACTACATTGGAGATTTGTATATCCTCCAAAATGCTCAAAGACTCAGCGAATCAGAGCAGCCTTTTCCAGGAGACGCCCGGTAGCTGTTTGATGAAACTCTCCAGAGAATCTGTAAATTCCAGTCTGGGTTGCCTCAATTGAACTCGATTATCTCTCAATATGTAAGTTATTTTACGATTACATCTCGAGCATATTATAAAGAAAATTCATATAAGTATAAATCTTATTTGGACCTTAGGTATTGAGTCAGAATACCTTGTTATTATGAACTGTTTTATAGTGAGTCAGCCCTGTTATTTTCAGTCACTTCCAGCAACATTTCTTTTGAAGTTGATCGAGTTGTCTAGTTTGAACATGTATATCTTTGAACCTGCAAGTCTATTTTTGATAAAGTTTCATGAAATTTGTACCAGAGAAACATGTTATCACAAATCAGTTTTAATTTTGATTTTTACGAAATGTTTTGACTCCTGTATTTATCAATACATTACCGAGTCAGCTCTATATTTTTCGTTTGTATCGAACGGGTTGAATACCTTATATTTGTGTTTAAGGATGGAAAATTTAATACTATGATTATTAATATTTTTCCATATGAAAATCATGAGTTTTCAAAATTGATGACTTTGGAATATTTTTCGTATTTAAATAGTACGAAGTTTTTATTCGATCAAATAATGGTTATATCATAAATACAACCGAAAAATATTGAATATTATTTTTTATATTTAAAATAATATTCTGGAGTTTTAGTAATGAACTTGTTAAAGTTCGGATCATCACTTTTGAGAAAGAGGAAAACAAAATTATAAAATTGGGATAGTCGTTGATCGTGGGAATCGAATGTCGTAGTATACTGTTATTGATATCGGGATATAAATATTTTGTCAAGGTGCGGGAATCGAACCTCGGGACTGATTTGCTTTACCGACCCGGCTATTTGAGCCAAGTGTTTACTTGTTCGGTTGTAATGTTTTGATGAGTAATTCCATTTACATTTCATAAGTATTTTATGTTGTATTGCATATTGACGAATGTTCAGTGATGTTCTAAAAAGATTAGAAACTTGGACAATCATGGGAAGATTGTAGTATTCGGATATTGTTGATGTCATTTTTGATATTATTGGTCTAGGTATGCATTTCGGAAGGACGTCCGGATAGAGGTATATTTTATGGTAATCGTACATAGAGGATTATGTACGAGAAAGTATTCGGTATTGAGGTATTATATGGTATTGTTGTGATACTGGGATTTTTATGGTATTATCGCGATATTGGGATTTTGACGAGAATCGTTGGATTACCGGAGGTGGTAAGGTTATCGTTGAGGTTATTATTCTCATGATGCATGGCATGTGAATATTTATGTTTATGTACTTGCGGTTATTTGTCGGACATTATTGCTGACCCCGTTATGGGACTTGTTTTTCAGGTATTGAGGACTTTGATGGTTGCGGTCGTGAGGCGAGGATTCCGGATGATACTGGCTATGGCATATTATTGGGGAATCGTGTATTTTGTTGTGTAAATCATTATTGATGTATATGTATCTTGGACTGTATTTCTATCCGCTGCGTGAGTTCTTTCAAATGGCTTTCGGCTTTATACCAACTGAGTTTGATTTCAAAAACCGATTCCCTTAACCGAGTTTTTGGCCTTGATCGTCTTGACGGTAGTTGTAATACCCCAAACTAGGCGGATATTACAGTGCCGTAGATCCCCGACTGGGACCCACCAGGCAAATGAAAATGAATGAATTACACAAGATAAATGTAGTACCGAACCACATTATATTACCAAATACTCCGATGAGGAGTTTAAGTACAACACACCAGGACAATACCGAATACTAGTGTATTTTATGTGAAGATAAAATACACCACCCTGAATAAATAAACATTTCAAACGGAATTTTGCAGCGGAAAATACAAATGATCAAAATGATCAAACTAATCAAACAAACGAAATGATTGGGGCCCCTACTAGTATCATCGGGACTCGTCGCCGTCAACATGCTCTTCCCATGCCTTTGCCTTGCCGTGACTGAAAACAAAATCCCTAACGGCCGCCATACGTAACAACAATCCTCAAGGGTTGAAATTACACAATCATGAATTAATCAAGTTATGAAATATTCTTAATTATGAATTACGTCAAGAGGAGTACCATAGTACGCCCGTAATGTTCTCGTGCAAGTGTACAACACCCGTCCGTGTACCTAATTAGTCTCACGAGACAATATGACTCGTGTGCACGGCCTAATGTATCGGTGAACCCAATACAATAACCATCGTGTGCCCGACTAAAAATTCCACACAGACACACCCGCCACGCAATATGAACCCGAAGGTCACATGAACGAGAATGACCATAATGAACGTCAATGAATAATTAATTAGACAAGGATAAAATGACTCACCGTTATGAAAGTAATAGCGACGTGATTGATAATCCAATGAAATGATTTGGAACCGCTGCTCGTGAATGAAATTATTATTCGACAATTACAAATCTCAAAATGATTATAATTATGATGATGAATTATGATTATGAACAATCAACAACGAAAGGAATGAGTATCCTTTTAACCGAGTAAGATTTAACTTACTTAACAACAATGAAGAATGTCCGTCCACGAACAACGCCCTAACCAAGATACCGCTTCGAACAACCTTAATTCATTACAATTACCAACAATCCGATTAATAACGAATTAAACACGAATAAAACGAGCTCAAGACGTCGATACGATTAAACCAAGTTCATCGGGCATTATATCGAACACTTTGAGGCCAACTTTGATTGTATACAACTAAACCTCAATAATATCAACTTCAAATCCCCAAGAAGTGTTTCAAATCAACAAAACATCTCCAATACGATCAATAATCCGTTATGATTATCCGAAAACGTGATTATAACAACAATTAGTTGAAAATCCCCAATTCCAACTCGATTTCCAAAGTGTTCTTGAATAATCCCTCAATAATCCAATGAATCCTTATACAAACTCATAATCATATACATATCCCTTCATATATCATGATTATAACGTCCAAAACATCCTATTTCAACACAAAATCGAAGTCCAAAGAGTTGAAGGAATTACCTCTTGATGATCCAAGTGCTTCAATCCAAGAATACGCGTTAGATTGATTATCCGGGCTTCACGATCGAAAGGAGATGAAGAAAATCAAACACCCAAATGATTTGTGAAGGAAAAACCCTCCCTCAAGCCTTATCTCTCGGTTGAAGGTGAAGAAAATGCGAAAATGGTGAAATGATGAAAAAATGAATTTATAGGGGTTGATCGCTGCGGACACGGCCGTGCCCGATCGGCACGGTCGTGTCGCACGGCTGGCCGACGATTGGCCGACAGTGACTCGACCGTGTCCGGATCGACACGGTCGCAAACCGAGGGCCTTCCGAAGCGACCCGCCCGGCGACTTCGGCATGACTCGGCCGTGTCACGGGACACGGCCGGGCGTGGCAATCGTTCCAGCTTATCGGAAGAGTACGGCACGGCCGTGTCGGACGACACGGTCGAGCCTGGTCGGCGTAAACTTCGCATTTTCCGGACGAGTACGGCACGGGCCGTGTCGACGACACGGCCGAAGTTCGGTCGGCAGTGATCGCCAAAATCAAACGACCATAACTCTCTCGTCCGGACTCCGATTGACTCACCGTCTGAACCATTGGAAAGCTAACTCGATGCTCTATAATATTGCAAGATTTAGAATTTTTGGAGTTACCAAAAATTAATGGTGATCTAACAAAGTCGAACTCATATGAGGAAAGTTGAAACGATGAATAATAACGATACTCAACTCGAAGTTTATACGAGCGGTGAACACGGTGAATGAACATGATTGATGAATGATTATAATTGAGTGAAAATACACCGAGTGACAATTACAGATCGATAATTCTTGAATGAAAATGAATGAATTACAACCGGGTATTACATACTCCCCTTAAAAAGAGTTTCGTCCCGAAACTAAGGGTCAAACAACTTGGGATAACTCTCCCGCATAATCTCCTCGGTTTCCCAAGTGGCCTCTTCGACTCCATGTCCTGGACCACCGAATCTTGACCAAAGGAATCGACTTATTTCTCAACCGTTTGATTCGCCGCTCTAAAACTCGTATAGACGCTCCTCATATGATTGATCGTGGCGATCTCGATTTCGTCGAACCGCAAAGATGTGACTCGGTCGGCAACATACTTTCGCAATCGAGAGACATGAAACACATTATGAATTCGCTCGGGGCCGGAGGTAAAGCCAATCGATAAGCTAACTCGCCTACTCGATCCAAAATTTCAAACGGTCCAATGAATCTCGACTCAACTTCCCGTTTTCCGAAACGGAAAATACCTCGACTGGGGATACCTTGACCAAGACGTGGTCACCGTCTCGAACTCTAGTGGTCGACGACGATTATCTCGCATATGATTTACGCCGACTCGAGTCACAACATACGACTCTTGATCAAAGCTACCTTCTCCCGGCGGCTATAAGCATATCGGGTTCGGTGCCGATTGATTCGACAAGTCATCCCAACACAAGGGAGATCGACAACGACGACCGTACAAGGCCTCGTAAGGTGCCATCTTAATGGAAGCATGCCAACTATTATTATACGTGAACTCGATCAATGGTAGTTGGGCTTCCCAATCGTCCCTTCCAATCGAGGACGCATGCCCTCAACATGTCCTCTAATGTCTCGTATAGTCCTCTCGATTGTCCGTCTGACCGAGGATGAAAGGCGTGATCGAGATTGAGCTGAGTTCCCATAGCACGGTGAATCGATTTCCAAAAATGAGATACAAATCGTCTGTCACGATCGGAAACGATACTCTTAGGAGTACCGTGCGGTCTTACTATCTCCTTGATGAATAATCGGGCGCCTTCTCGGGACCCCACGTATCCTTGATCTCAAGGAAATGAGCTGATTTAGTTAAACGGTCCACAATCACCCGGATCGTATTCATGCCACGACGACTGCCGGCAAACTCGTGATGAAATCCATAGAAATGTCTTCCCACTTCCACTGAATAGGAGAGGTTTCAAAGATACCCGCGGTCGCCGATGTTCAATCTTGACTTGTTGGCAAGTTAAGCATCTCGAAACAAATTCCGCGACTTCTCGCTTCATATTACTCCACCAGTAATTTTGTTTCAAGTCCTTATACATCTTGCTAGACCCGGATGAACAGAATAAGGGGTAGCATGAGCTTCTCTCAAAATCGAGTTTTTCAACTCGTCATTCGCGGCACGCACAACCGGTTCTTAAACCTCAAAAGTCCATCCTCGTGGACCACGAATCCAGTGGCTCTCCCCGAGCCACATCCTCACGAATGCGCAACAATGCCGGGTCCGAACCACGATTCTCCCCGATTGCATCCTCAAGAGATGATGAAATCTCTAACATACAAAGTCGTCTCGAACTCGTTGAAGCCGCACTCGATCTCGGGTGTAAGTAATATCTGTAGGAGCTCCTTCTGAATTGTTAAACGAGCAAGCATCTGCTCTGAATGGACTTACGACTCAAGGCGTCGGCGACAACGTTCGCCTTGCCCGGGTGGTAAAGGATCTCAATATCATAATCCTTGATTAGTTCTAACCACCGCCTGTCGCATATTTAATTCCTTCGAGTAAATATATACTTTAGACTTTTATGATCGGTGAATATCGACAAGTGACGCCATAAAGGTAATGACGCCAAATCTTCAAAGCGAACACCACGGCCGCTAGCTCAAGGTCGTGTGTCGGATAATTAACCTCGTAAGGTCTCAACTGTCGTGAAGCATAGGCAATAACCTTCCTGCTCGCATGAGTACACATCCGAGACCCCGTCCGACGCATCACTATAAACCACAAATCCCTCCGTCCCTTGCGGCAAGGAAAGTACAGTCTTGACATTAACCGGCTCTTGAGTTCTTGAAACTCACGACACGCGTCGGACCACGTGTATTTCTTATCCTTCCGCAAAAGGTTCGTCAATGGTTGAGCAATTTTGGAAAATCCTTCCACAAACCTCCGATAATAACCGGCTAATCCGAGAAAGCTTCGGATTTCCTTAACATTCTTCGGAGGTAACCAATTCTGGATAGCCTCCGTCTTTTGAGGATCAACACGCACTCCATCTGATGAAATTACATGTCCGAGAAACGTCACTTCGGACATCGAGAACTCACATTTGGAAAACTTCCCATAAAGTTGTTCTCGTCTCAACACGTCGAGCACTTGATGAAGGTGAAACTCGTGTTCCTCTCGGTCACGAGAATAAATCAAAATGTCATCGATGAAGACAACAACAAACCGATCCAGAAAGTCGATGAAGACCCGATTCATTAACTCCATGAATACCGCAGGTGCATTAGTCAATCCGAACGGCATAACCACAAACTCATAATGACCATAACGTGTTCGAAACGCCGTCCTAGCGATATCCGACTCGAATCCGCAATCGATGATATCCAGATCTTAAGTCGATCTTGGAAAATACTTGAAGCTCCCTCGAAGTTGATCCAAAAGGTCATCGATACGGGTAAGGGATACTTATTCTTGATTGTCACCTTATTCAACTCCCGATAATCGATACACAAGCGAAAAGAACCATCCTTCTTTTTGACGAACAAAGACCGGTGCTCCCACGGGGACGCACTCGGTCGGATATAACCTTTCTCGAACAATTCCTCAAGTTGACTCTTCAACTCTCGCATTTCGGTCGGGGCCATTCGCACGGTGCCTTCGATATCGGGGACGTGCAGTGCTCCAACTCAATCGTGAATTCCACATCTCTCTGTGGAGGCAAACCAGTAACTCGTCTGAAATACATCGGCATATTCCCTTACTACCGGAATATCCGACAACATTATCGATGATTCCTCGCTTTTGGTCATATAGCACCAATAACCGACACATCCTCGACCGAGTAATCGCCTGCTTTCATCAAATTAATGACCTTACTGCAATGGGATTACCTCCTGAAATACACATTCAACCCCATCGTGCGAAATGATAGTAATCATACGCTTACGGACACTAATGATGGCATCATGACGATCCATCCAATCAATACCCAAGATGACGTCGTCTCTCGGCAAATCTACGACGATAAGGTTCGGCCGCCATACACGACCATGAAACCGAATAGACAATCCCGAATCTCACGATTTAGATGATTCGTCTACCATCGTGTAGACCAATGACATAAGGCTCACAACTAGTAGCACTACCCGACGTAGTCTACTCAAACATGATTCGAAATGAATGAATGCGATGCACCAGTATCAAAAAGGGTACACACAGGTTGAGATAGAATATCGAGTGTACACGAGATCATTTGGGCCTCGGGATCATCGGTCTTCTTCATCTCATAAATCCGGGGTTTGCTAGTCCCAGACCGGACGCCTCTGTCACGACTATAGGCTCCACCTTTAGTCGCTCCTATCGCTTTAAACGACGCCGATTGAGTGGCACGATTCAACGGCCGATCGCTTGGGCTCGAGATGACGCCCGAGTAGGTTTGGAGTCCCTACGGCAAAACGGGCCTTATGCCCGCAATCCCACAATTATGACACGTGATCGTCTGTCTCGGACACTTGGTACCGAGGTGACCAAGTTCCCCATGATTATAACAGTGATGGCCGAACCGGCCGCCGAGACCGTGATTCCGCGGGTTTAGACGACACAGAGGTCGTTCGTAAAAGCGGAGCCCGCACGGGGTTTCTTGAAAGTTGTCGACCGCCTTGATCGATTTCGATTCTTCGATTTCTTGCTAGCGACGAAGGTTGCCGCTTAGCAATCTCTTTAGCGAAGCTCATAGGTGAGAGCTTTCTCGATGAATTCGGCCAACGAGGTGCAATTATGATTAAGTAATCAAGTCTCATACGGGGTTTCACCTCTTCTTGAAATACTTGATCTTGTCCGCTTCGAGTGAATGATAGATGAGGCGAACGGAAGAAGTTCTGAAATTTTTCGGCAATGGCGAGAACATCATTATCCGCCGAAAGGTCGGGAGTGAGTAATTCCGACAACTTGGCCTCCCGAGTGGGGCCGGATAGTACCTCTCCATCATGAGAGTCTTGAACCGATCCCAAGTACAAGATCCTTCGGTGGGCTTCAACGATAACCACCAAGAATGTGCGCTCTTACCTGTAGTAAGTCGCAGCATGAAACTTTGTGTCCTTCCGACACTCCACCATAGCAAACAACTTCTCGAAATGTTCGAGCCAATGAATAATATCCGGCTCGGACGAGCCTCGAAAGTCGGTGGCCTTCGGCGAGAGATGTCGCCGATGATATTGCTCACATTCCTCTCTTGCCTCGGAGGTGGCGGCGGAGGAGCCCGTTGATTTTGAGTAGTGGAGTTATGCATCGTCTCCATTAGTTGTGTCATCTCGAGTCATCCGGGCCATCATGCCCTCGCATAAAGGCGAGTGGATCGATCCGAACACCTTCTGACTGAGCGGTGTCCCTAGTACGACTCCATGATAGAGAATGATCACGTCCAGGTGAATGAGTAGCAGCGTCGCTACTAGATGAATTAGCATTATTTCTCGCATTTGCACGTGTATTCGCACGAGTTCTCGGATTCCGCCGCTCCACGGCCTCGTCCTCCTCGTCTCTGCCGGCTCTTTCCATCTCAAGTAGGAAAGTCACATGATGATTATATTTCCCGCATGAATATCATGTTATGATTATATTATGAAATGATGAAAATGAGCATACACGCTCCAATACAATGATTACATGAATGATTAATCGACGTGACATGATTATCTCGATGAAGTTCTTGAAATGATTATCTTGAATGAGTTAACAAGATTAATGATTTGATCTTTCAAATCAACAACTGAATAATGAAATGAATTGAGTGATTAATGAGTCAACCTGACCGTTCTGATCAAAGTGACAATGATGATTGAGGATTGTTAACTGATGAATTATGAATGAATGATTAATGCCAGAAATTATACCATGGCATTAGAAATCTTACAGTTCTTGGTCTGATTGGCTCGGCATTTGCACAGGTCACACGTGACGCGAAAGTCCAATGATACTAGTCCGATGACGATGATTTCAAACGAGACATGACTTGGAGGGTAGTATTCAAAACCACGCTCCGATACCAACTCTGTAATACCCCAAACTAGGCGGATATTACAGTGCCGTAGATCCCCGACTGGGACCCACCAGGCAAATGAAAATGAATGAATTACACAAGATAAATGTAGTACCGAACCACATTATATTACCAAATACTCCGATGAGGAGTTTAAGTACAACACACCAGGACAATACCGAATACTAGTGTATTTTATGTGAAGATAAAATACACCACCCTGAATAAATAAACATTTCAAACGGAATTTTGCAGCGGAAAATACAAATGACTGAAATGACTGAAACTGACTGAAACAAACGAAATGATTGGGGCCCCCTACTAGTATCACTAGGACTCGTCGCCGTCAACATGCTCTTCCCATGCCTTTGCCTTGCCGTGACCTGAAAACAAAATCCCCTAACGGTCGCCATACGTAACAACAATCCTCAAGGGTTGAAATTACACAATCATGAATTAATCAAGTTATGAAATATTCTTAATTATGAATTACGTCAAGAGGAGTACCATAGTACGCCCGTAATGTTCTGTGCAAGTGTACAACACCCGTCCGTGTACCTAATTAGTCTCACGAGACAATATGACTCGTGTGCACGGTCTAATGTATCGGTGAACCCAATACAATAACCATCGTGTGCCCGACTAAAAATTCCACACAGACACACCCGGCCACGCAATATGAACCCAGAAGGTGACATGAACGAGAATGACCATAATGAAAGTCAATGAATAATTAATTAGACAAGGATAAAATGACTCACCGTTATGAAAGTAATAGCGACGTGATTGATAATCCAATGAAATGATTTGGAACCGCTGCTCGAGAATGAAATTATTATTCGACAATTACAAATCTCAAAATGATTATAATTATGATGACTGAATTATGATTATGAACAATCAACAACGAAAGGAATGAGTATCCTTTTAACCGAGTAAGATTTAACTTACTTAACAACAATGAAGAATGTCCGTCCACGAACAACGTCCTAACCAAGATACCGGTCGCTCGAACAACCTTAATTCATTACAATTACCAACAATCCGATTAATAACGAATTAAACACGAATAAAACGAGCTCAAGACGTCGATACGATTAAACCAAGTTCATCGGGCATTATATCGAACACTTTGAGGCCAACTTTGATTGTATACAACTAAACCTCAATAATATCAACTTCAAATCCCCAAGAAGTGTTTCAAATCAACAAAACATCTCCAATACGATCAATAATCCGTTATGATTATCCGAAAACGTGATTATAACAACAATTAGTTGAAAATCCCCAATTCCAACTCGATTTCCAAAGTGTTCTTGAATAATCCCTCAATAATCCAATGAATCCTTATACAAACTCATAATCATATACATATCCCTTCATATATCATGATTATAACGTCCAAAACATCCTATTTCAACACAAAATCGAAGTCCAAAGAGTTGAAGGAATTACCTCTTGATGATCCAAGTGCTTCAATCCGAAGAATACGCGTTAGATTGATTATCCTAAGCTTCACGATCGAAAGGAGATGAAGAAAATCAAACACCCAAATGATTTGTGAAGGAAAAACCCTCCCTCAAGCCTTATCTCTCGGTTGAAGGTGAAGAAAATGCGTAAAATGGGTGAAATGATGAAAAAATGAATTTATAGGGGTCGATCGCTGCCGACACGGCCGCGTGCCGATCGGGCACGGTCGTGTCGCACGCTGGCCGACGCTGGCCGACAGTGACTCGACCGTGTCCGGATCGACACGGTCGCAAACCGAGGGCCTTCCGAAAGCGACCCGCCCGGCAATGACTCGGCATGACTCGACCGTGTCACGGGACACGGCCGGGCGTGTCGGCGATCGTTCAGGCTTATCCGAAGAGTACGCACGGCCGTGTCGGACGACACGGTCGAGCCTGGTCGGCAGAAACTTCGCATTTTCCGGACGAGTGGCACGGCCGCGTGTCGGACGACACGGCCGAAGTTCGGTCGGCAGTGATCGCCAAAATCGAAACGACCATAACTCTCGTCCGACTCCGATTGACTCACCGTCTGAACCATTGGAAAGCTAACTCGATGCTCTATAATATTGCAAAGATTTAGAATTTTTGGAGTTACCAAAAATTAATGGTGATCTAACAAAGTCGAACTCATATGAGGAAAGTTGAAACGATGAATAATAACGATACTCAACTCGAAGTTTATACGAACGGTGAACACGGTGAATGAACATGATTGATGAATGATTATAATTGAGTGAAAATACACTGAGTGACAATTACAGACTGATAATTACTGAATGAAAATGAATGAATTACAACCGGGTATTACAGTAGTTGGGTGTTTTCAAATGATTTTGTGAGTTTTAGAAAATACTACCGTCATCGACCTTTTTGGCGTTTTTGTAAATGATTTTTAGCCTGATGGGTTCCGGCGCGGGGCCCACGGCGTGTAATACTCCCGTAAGATTTTTGGGGTGTTACAAATATAGTATCGGAGCCCAAGGTTTTGTGATAACCGGGCATGTGTGTTATGTGGCTCTACCGGTGTAGTAGTAGCGTGATGTTTGTGATGTTTTGGAACTGTATGATTTTTGAGTACTATCGTGGTGATGTGTGGGTTTGGGGATTGTTGGTGTTCCCGAGACCGACGAGGCAGGGAGTGAACGCCGGTGCCGTGGTCATGTGCAATGTGCGGCTCCAATCGGGAAGTGAACGCCGGTGCGAGGCACGTGCAATGTGCGGCTTTTGATGTGGAGTGGAACGCCGGTGATACGTGCATGTGACAAGGAGCGGCTCATGCGCTTTAGGTGAGGAGACACAGCGTCACAGATCCCACAAAACTCGACAGTGCTCTAAACTTATTGTGGTCTTGGCGGAGACCAATTGTTTTCAAATTGTGATTGATTCTGTTTTGCACTCCTTTTGTGTCGAGATTTTTTGAAATGGTGTCATATGCTAGTATCACGGGAGATCATCGACTTCACAGACCTGTAAGTATATTGTTCCAATTGTTCGATAATGATTGTTTACTTTTGGTGATATTGAATTTTCTGATTAAACGGTTGTTTGTAAGAGGATTGCAAGTTTCGAGGACGAAACTTATTTTTAAGGGGGGTAGTATGTAATATCCTGAATTTTAGGAATACATACCGACTAAATACGGGACTTGTAAATTTATTTGAATGTATTGGAGATACATTTCTGGTCTTGGAACATTTAAAATAAGAAAGGGATACCAGAAATGTTAGTAGAGACAAGATTGGACATTTTCTCGGAGGTGTCGTGGACAACTATCAACTTTGAAAAATCACCACGAATTTTTTTAAAATTCAAAAATTCTGAAAATTTACAGTATTATGTATATTTGAGTTAGCTTTCCAACGGTTCAAACGACGAGTCAATCGGAGTTCGGACGAAGAAGTTATGATCGAATTAGTGGGAGACTGTCAGCTGTCGGGCACCGTGCGTCACTGCGTGCGTCAGCGCCCGACAGGCGTCCGAGAATCCCGCGCGACCGAGGCACGGGTCGTCACTCATAATACCTAGTCATGATGCTGTCTTGACCAACTAGGTGACTTTGAACCCGGAAAGAGTGGCCTTACCTTTAAGCCTGTCCCATAAAACTTATCTATACCTGTAGAAATATTACACTACTTAAAGGACATACGTTTATATACTACATTGGAGATTTGTATATCCTCCAAAATGCTCAAAGACTCAGCGAATCAGAGCAGCCTTTTCCAGGAGACGTCCGGTAGCTGTTTGATGAAACTCTCCAGAGAATCTGTAAATTCCTGTCTGGGTTGCCTCAATTGAACTCGATTATCTCTCAATATGTAAGTTATTTTACGATTACATCTCGAGCATATTATAAAGAAAATTCATATAAGTATAAATCTTATTTGGACCGTAGGTATTGAGTCAGAATACCTTGTTATTATGAACTGTTTTATAGTGAGTCAGCCCTGTTATTTTCAGTCACTTCCAGCAACATTTCTTTTGAAGTTGATCGAGTTGTCTAGTTTGAACATGTATATCTTTGAACCTGCAAGTCTATTTTTGATAAAGTTTCATGAAATTTGTACCAGAGAAACATGTTATCACAAATCAGTTTTAATTTTGATTTTTACGAAATGTTTTGACTCCTGTATTTATCAATACATTACCGAGTCAGCTCTATATTTTTCGTTGTATCGAACGGTTGAATACCTTATATTTATGTTTAAGGATGGAAAATTTAATACTATGATTATTAATATTTTTCCATATGAAAATCATGAGTTTTCAAAATTGATGACTTTGGAATATTTTTCGTATTTAAATAGTACGAAGTTTTTATTCGATCAAATAATGGTTATATCATAAATACAACTGAAAATATTGAATATTATTTTTTATATTTAAAATAATATTCTGGAGTTTTAGTAATGAACTTGTTAAAGTTCGGATCATCACTTTTGAGAAAGAGGAAAACAAAATTATAAAATTGGGATAGTCGTTGATCGTGGGAATCGAATGTCGTAGTATACTGTTATTGATATCGGGATATAAATATTTTGTCAAGGTGCGGGAATCGAACCTCGGGACTGATTTGCTTTACCGACCCGGCTATTTGAGGCAAGTGTTTACTTGTTCGGTTGTAATGTTTTGATGAGTAATTCCATTTACATTTCATAAGTATTTTATGTTGTATTGCATATTGACGAATGTTCAGTGATGTTCTAAAAAGATTAGAAACTTGGACAATCTTGGGAAGATTGTAGTATTCGGATATTGTTGATGTCATTTTTGATATTATTGGTCTAGGTATGCATTTCGGAAGGACGTCCGGATAGAGGTATATTTTATGGTAATCGTACATAGAGGATTATGTACGAGAAAGTATTCGGTATTGAGGTATTATATGGTATTGTTGTGATACTGGGATTTTTATGGTATTATCGTGATATTGGGATTTTGACGAGAATCGTTGGATTACCGGAGGTGGTAAGGTTATCGTTGAGGTTATTATTCTCATGATGCATGGCATGTGAATATTTATGTTTATGTACTTGCGGTTATTTGTCGGACATTATTGCTGACCCCGTTATGGGACTTGTTTTTCAGGTATTGAGGACTTTGATGGTTGCGGTCGTGAGGCGAGGATTCCGGATGATACTGGCTATGGCATATTATTGGGGAATCGTGTATTTTGTTGTGTATATCATTATTGATGTATATGTATCTTGGACTGTATTTCTATCCGCTGCGTGAGTTCTTTCAAATGGCTTTCGGCTTTATACCAACTGAGTTTGATTTCAAAAACCGATTCCCTTAACCGAGTTTTTGGCCTTGATCGTCTTGACGGTAGTTGGGTGTTTTCAAATGATTTTGTGAGTTTTAGAAAATACTACCGTCATCGACCTTTTTGGCGTTTTTGTAAATGATTTTTAGCCTGATGGGTTCCGGCGCGGGGCCCACGGCGTGTAATACTCCCGTAAGATTTTTGGGGTGTTACACCATTATCTTGAATATTCGACGATCCAGAATGTCACGGACGATAGATAATTCATGTCTTCGTCTATACTATAATATATCCTCGATACCAAACATACCAACAACAAATGTAAATCATATACATTATGATTTAATTCCCAAAACTCGAATACGACTTATAATCTCAAATCTCATGTGATTACGATTATAAACATTGTTATACGAATTATAAAGTAATGGAATTGAAATCATTCATTAAATATTATAAAATGTGCAAGTAATAACTTGCCTCGATACCGATGCAGCCATTACCAATCCCTTTGCCTTTTTCTACAAGTTCCTTGGTCCCGACCAAAGCAATTCACGAACATCCTCGAACTCGACCGCAACACACGGTTATAATCACCAATCAATATTCTCAACTTATTACAGTAATTAGATAAACAACACATTCAATGACAATCAACAATCAATAAAATCAATTCACAAAGCCAACGGCTCAACAATATCTCGATTAACCACTAGTCTGATAAATCCAACTTAAACGATCACAAATTCATAACCGAAACAGGATATACTACACTGTCTGTTGACTTAGCGCACGTTAATCCCTTAACGTAGCATGCGCTAGGTTGCTCCCGTGAGCGTGCGCTAGCCAGTAAGCTTAGCATGCACTAATGACATGCAGTTGCATGCATTTCGGATACCGATCAACATATGGCAATTATCAAGAACACTAAGTGATTCTAAACCATGTTCATAGCTATCAAAACAACAAAATCCGATATCCTTTAACATATAGGTAATCATCCAACTCTTAATCCAATTCATATAATCACATATCATCTTCTTCCTCAAATATCAACATCATAAACACCAAGAACTGATAATCATCGCCATGTTCACCAGCATATGAAGAAACCAACAACAACAACACATCGAAGATCCGAATCGAAGGAAGACATTAGCTAACATATCTCTTTGAAGATAAACAACACAATTCGAAACCATTCGAATCATATCAATACCCGTATATCAACCATAACGTCAACATAACTCGGTAACCAATCTCATAATCATACTTATCAACTTGCTTATATGATAATCATCAACTTAAGAACATCAACATTCAATCCAAGATGAAATCCAAAGATGAAGAGTAATTACCTTTTTGAAGGAATGGATTGAATCCCATGTTTGAATCCATTCTCACTCACTTCTAAGCTTCAAATGTTGTTATGGATGATTAACTCCACCATAATCCAGTGTTTGGAACTTCAAACATCTCTCTCAGAACCCTCTCTATCGTTTGCAAGGAAGAATGGACGAAATGAACAATAATGGTCAACTGTACATATATATACTGACTATTATTAGCGTGCGCTAACTGTCCTTGTTAGCGTGTGTTATCGCGGTCCGGAAGCTACTACCTTACTGCATACAATGATTTACGTACGCAACGCCCATGTAATAGCGTATGTAAAGGCATCCATTTAGCGCACGCAAACTTTCATATATAGCGTGAGCTACTCATAGTTGACTCGTTTGTCTGTATGCTGTGAAGATGGGTCCACACGCCGACAGCTCTGACGAGGATAAGATTCCCTTTGGACCGATCTGATGTTAACGTGCGCTAACAATATGCATTAGCGTGCGCTAACCCTTCACAACAAACATCCGTTGACTCGTCGGCACATGCGCCGAAAGTGGCCGAGTCCACACGTAGATTCCCTCTGAGCTGTTCTGCACTAGCGTACGCTAACCTAAGCCCGTAGCGTGCGCAATACCTGCATGATAGCGTGCGCTATTCATGAATATTAGCATGCGCTAATAATGCTACACTTAGCCATTTTCAGCTATTCTTATTCAACGTCTCGACATACAGAATACGAACATACAGCATACCAGATACGTATACTACTTCCAATAATATTCTCATACGATACATAATATCCTCAACTGCAATTGTCGACCAAGTACAGTAATTATACCAATACAGATGTCTCAGTCCTTCAATGGTTTTATCCATACTGTACAAATTCCACGTTGTACAATATAACTCGGATAAAATAATATTAAACAACAGTAGTAGAAATTCCGAATATTACAGTTAATAATGCACCACTCTTGATGTTTCACCGTCAACTTGTATGTTTCAGCTCTACAACTGAACCTGCATTTGATCCGAGCATGCTGCACAATTTCAATCTTAATTTAGCATAAATTCATGTATAACAATGTATTTGAGAATAATATGAATAAAAAGCTATTTTAAACTCGTTATGAAAGTAGAAATCCTTATGTTTCACCATTGAGTGGTATTTTTCAGCTTTATGACTAAACTTGCATTTTATTCGAGCATGATGCATGATTTCAACACAAATTCAGCATGTGAGATGGTCTATTAAACAATAATATGATTGTAAAAGTACGTCAAAATCTTTAAAAAATACACCATTCTCGATGTTCCACTGTTGGTATTTTATAGCTCTATGACTGAACTTGCATTTTATTCGAGTATGTTGTATGATTTCAACCTAAATTCAACAGGAAATCATGTACGACAATATATTTAACAATAAGATGAATGAAAAACAAAAATAAACACATTAAGAATGCACTATTCTCGATGTTCCGCCGTTAAGTGTTATATTTCAGCTTAAGACTAAACTTACATTTATTAGGGCATGACACATGACTTCAACCCAAATTCAATATGAAATTATGTATGACGATATATTTATCAAAATTATTATTGAAAAACTAAATTACACTCGTTAATAATGCACTATTCTTGATGTTTCGCACTCGACTGGTGTTTTCAGCTCTACAACTGAACTTGCATTCTATTCAAGCATGATGCATGATATGAACCCATATTCAACACAAGATCATGTATAAGGATGTATTTAACAATACATATGATAGAGTAAGTACATTAAACTCGTTAAGAATGCACCATACTTACGATTCAAGGTCGAATGATATTTTTCAGCTCTATGACTGAAATTATATTTTATTCGAGTATTGTGCACGATTTCAATCTAAATTGAAAACAAAATAATGTATAAAGATGTATTGAACAATAATATTATTGAAAAACTACATTAAACTCGTTAATAATCCACCATTCTTGATGTTTCACACTCGAGTGGCGTTTTCAGCTCTACAACTGGACTTGCATTTTATTTGAGCATGATGCATTATTTAAATCCATATTAAACACAAAAGCATGTATAACGATCTGTTTAACAATACTTATGATAGAATAATTACATTAAACTCATTAATAATGCACCATTCTTAATGTTTCACATCTGAGTGGTGTTTTCAGCTCTACAACTGGACTGGCATTTAATTCGAGAATGATGCATTGTTTCAATCCATATTAAACACAAAAGCATGTATAACGATCTATTTAACAATAATTATGATAGAATATATACATTAAACTCGTTAAGAATGCACCATTCTGATGGTTCATCGTTGAATGGTATTTTTCAGCTCTATGGATGAACTTGTATTTTCTTCGAGCAAGTAGTATGATTTCAACCAAAATTGTAACACCCCCAAAACTGACTGGGAATATTACAGCGCCATGGGCCCCATATTGGAACCCACAAGGCTAAAATCATTTTCGCAAATATTTAAAAATGCCAAAAGATCCTTTTGAAATTCGCGCACGCGGCGGATGAAAACACAGTTCAGAAGAATACCGAAAAGCAATTTTAAAATATACACGCGCAGCGGATAAAAACATAATTAAATACATTTGCAGCGGAATTAGAAAAACCAGAAAAGAATACACAATACCAACAATCATGCCATAGCTAGTATCACCGGAAAGCTCATCCCTTCACGACCGTTACTAGCTCGAACTTCGAGTACCTAAAAGATAAAGCCCACGGCGGGGTCAGCCATAATACTCAAAAATGATAATGATCACATCACAAAAACAATACATATCAATGTAATTACAAGGTGAGAATAATTCCAATCTAGTCTTACCGACATAACCTCACCAACCCATCACAATCCATATCGAATCAATCCTTACCATAATCACATCTCGCATTCTTAAGTGACGGATGAGTTCAGAGTAACCACCTGAGTTGTATCCGAAACGATACCAAGATTCTCAAACATAAACATATCTCCAAAATGGAATAATCTGGCCAAGTCCAATTCTGTCCGCGGGATCGCACAATCGGATTCCAATTCTGATAAAACTGATATCACACGGTACATCTGTAAACCAACCGTCCCGAGAAAATGGCAAGTCCCGGATATCAATGCAAAACATGAATGTTCACACAATCAATAATGATAAACAACCAATGCCTCAAAACGGGAATATAAATGACATGATAACCCCACACAAGATCGACAAAGGATCAACCACGAATGAGAATACCATGATGTGGTAACTCCAACAAGATCAATGAAGAATCAATAACCGAGAATACCGGCAATACGACAAATCCCAACAATATCAATAAAAGGTCGACAACCGAGAATACCGACGACATGGTAAGAATTAACGAAGAATTAATAACCGAGAATACCGACGATCCGGTAAACTCCAACAAGATCAATAAGAGTCGACAACCAGAAATACCAACGGTACGATTAACTCCAATAAGATCAATAAAGGGTCAACAACCGAGAATACTGATGACACAGTAAACTCTAACAAGATAAATAAGGACCAACAACTGGGAATACCAACGATACGGTAACTCCAACAAGAGCAATAAGAAATCGACAACCGAAAATACCGACGACACGGTAAACTCCAATAGGAATAATAAGGGATCAACAACCGAGAATACCAACGGTAAGGCAAACTCCCAAACGGAATCAATAAGGATCAATAACGAACGAGATTACCAATGATAGGGGGAACTCCAAACGAGATTAATAAAGGATCGATAACAAACAAGTTTACCATCGATATGGTAACTCCCAACGAGATCAGAAATGGATCAACGGGAACAGATACACGAGAGAATAAAATCGTCAACCATATACAAATCATATATATACGGGATTTCAAAGACAACATGAATATCGAACAAATCCAATTATAAATGGACTGTGAACGACCAATCAATAAGACTCAAGATGGACGTCACGATACGCTCGATCCGGACATGTGTCCGTGTACAACCCGACCACGGTATTGATCAGATACTCGTCTGGTCTCATACCTAATCAGCCTCACGAAGTACGTCTCGTGTGCACGGTTCAATATGAGGTTGAAACCAACACATGCTACACGTGCCCGCCCCGAAAATCCTACACATGAACGATCAGAATGTATCTGACTCCAGATATGCCACGATACAACATGACAACAAACCTCGAATAAATGCATATCCATCAAGGATCAGAAGACTTCCCAAAAGAGCAACAGTAACTCGATCATAAAAGACCGACACGACCACAGTTTCGTATTTCTGTCAGACAACAGTCCACATCATGCTCAACAATGCTTATAATATTAACACATAAACCCCAAGGCAGCAGCCAAGGGTCACGGAAGCATCTAACAGGAATACCCCGGAACATAGGTGCCATTTAGGTCTTATCCCTTAACACAGTTCATGCAATCACAAAATACCCCAAGGTCGCAACCAAGGGTCACGAAAGTATCCACACAGGAATACCCCAGAACATAGGTGCCATATAGCTCTTATCCCCTAACACATTTCATGCAATCACAAAATACCCCAACGTCGCAACCAAGGGTCACGAAAGTATCCACACAGGAATACCCCGGAACATAGGTGCCATATAGGTCTTATCCCGTAACACAGTTCATGCAATCACAAAATAACCCAAGGTCGCAACCAAGGGTCACGAAAGTATCCACACAGGAATACCCCGTAACATAGGTGCCATATAGGTCTTATCCCCTAACACATCGGCCCAACAGATTACATCTCAAAGAAAGAGCACATCAAAAAATGTAACAAACAATAACAGGATGATTATCATAATCCAACAATATTAATTTACCTCAAGTTGGAGACGCTAACCTTTCCATGACCAACCGCCCTGAACGAATACACGGTTTATCCGAAAAATCCAAAATGAAGTACAGTCCATAAATAATTGTTGGGATTCCGAAAATAAAACGAAATACGCAGCGGAAATAAATACGAATCCCAAACAGGATCGATCAAGTAACGTATATACGAAAAATAAATACGAAGAAAGGTAAAGATTCATACCCTTGAAGCCTTTGAAATAAATCTTCGTAAAGTGTAGACGATGATCACGATCCCGTCCCGAACACGAAATCCCTTCGTTCCAAGCACCGAAAATTCGAAGCCTCTACTTCACACGCGTCGGAAGTTGCCCGGAAAAATCTACAACACTCCGTTCTATGAAGAACACGGCTAGGAAGTATTTTAGGAATTTTTTCTCTCTTAATTTTTCTTACTTCTTTTCACCTCAAAGATGAACAAAATGAAGAAGAAAAATTTTTCTCTCCTCACTCAAAGAACTCACTACCGGCAACATACATGAATGAGTATGAATTGTTTTTTTTGTTATCTCATCTCATCTCATATATAATGTAATGATATATATATTATAAAGGAATAATTATTCCTTTACAACTATCATTCACAATTATGTGGGAATCTCAACTCTAAGTGAGTTCCCACACACATGCAAGATCATGCCATGCCATGAGGAGTGGGTGGCCACAAGGAAGTTTCTAGAAAACGAGCCGAGCCACTCGGCTCAGGTATGGACGTTCACAAACGACTCCGTTAAATACACTCCTTTTAATCATCAATGTATTTATATTAATTAATTAATCTAATTAATTAATTATATCAAATACAAATATATATTTCTCTAAGAAATATAATTTATGAATTAAATTAATTACCCAGTAACTTAATTTAAATTCATAAGACCGATATTTGATTTATCCAATAAATCATAATTAGATATCCAATATCTAATATTAATAGAGAGATAATAAATTCACATTTATCCGTCAACGCTCCCGATGCGCGACTCGTAGGTCCGTCTCGGCGGCATTGGGAGGAACCAATGAGTGCGGGCAAGACTTAGCCACTAGCGGGCCGCCTTTGTAAACCCCGATCGAGAACGAATGAAGGGATCATTCCGTAACCATTATGTCGTGAATACTATATACGTATAGACCCTTCATCGATGTCCCGGTCAAGTCTTCGGGTCACGGTAAAGTCAAACCCTATCGTTGACTAAACTCTATACATGTGTTAATGCAAATCAAAACCGAAAGATTAATAGTGTATCTAATACGACTATATCATAATGCTTTGGCCAAAGACTTATGATCTTATTTGCCATTAACCGTATAGGACATTCGTCTGCTCACTAACAGGAGATAGAATCCTTTCTTGGCGTACAGTAAAGACTGCTACCTGCCCGTATAGTCCGCACTTCGAGGTCGACTCAGCAATTAAGCAAATGAGTCTAACTACTCTAATGACAAACTAAACGTCACAGGCACATCTTCTACTGAACCCTCAAGTCAAAGGTCCACGTATACTATCACAACCTTTCGATTCGTCATCGACTCTCCGAGAGTGAATACCGTGTGACTGAATCGAGTATGAGTCGTGTTCGAGTATACTGGTCCCACCAATATACTTATAACTATGCTATCAAGACGTGCACACGTCCTAGCATCAGTTATACAAGTCATATTAAAACTTAATGCCCATTTTAAGTTTATTGACTTGCGAACAATTTACGTAAATAAACTTTAAACACTTCCAGTACATTTTCTCTTATCCCATAACGAGAATGGAATGTTCGATTTATTTACATGGACTTCACTTCAATGTTTACCAAGTCAAGAATGCAATTGAAATACAATAAACAGTGAATGAATCGTATTGCCTTTTTATTAATTATTCCATAATTACAAGTATAATGCCCTTACTCTCTCATCCCCTGAGTGGCATTCGAGGGCATATTCCTAACAATCTCCCACTTGCACTCAATGCCACACATCATGGTATCCAATACCCATGCTCTTCGATGTCTTTCTAAGACGGCTGAGATAATGGCTTAGTCGGGTCGAGACATTGTCTTCGAGTCTACTCTTTCCAATGAAACATATCCTTTTTCCACCATCTCTCGAACGATGTGGTACTTTCTCTCTATATGCTTGGTGTTGTGGTGAGCCCTCGGCTCCTTGGCTTGGGCGACAGCTCCATCATTATCACAGAATAGTGATATAGGCAACTCCGCGTTAGGTACCACTTGAAGTTCTTGTATAAACTTCGCATCCAAAATGCTTCTTTGCTAGCCTCCGAGGCGGCTTGATACTCGCTTGGCGGTGGAATCTGCAGAGCGGTTTGCTTGGAGCTTCTCCAAGATACCGCTCCTCCATTGAGAGTAAATAAATACCCGGATGTCGACTTAGAGTCGTCATTGTCTCCTTGAAAATCAGAATCGGTGAATCCAATCACCTTCGGTTCTCCACCACCATAAGTAAGAACTAAATCTCTAGTTCTTCTTAAGTACTTAAGAATGTTCTTTACGGCGGTCCAATGTTCCCTTCCCGGGTTTGCTTGAAATCGACTTACCATACTCACAGCGTAGGCTAAGTCTGGTCTCGTACACAACATAGCGTACATGAGGCTACCCACCGCCGAGGCATAGGGTACCTTACTCATCTCTCTCTTGTCTTCCTCACTTTGAGGACACATTTTCGTGGTGAGATGAATTCCATGTCGCATGGGAAGGAACCCTCTCTTAGATTCATCCATCTTGAATCTTCTCAGATTTTATCGATATAAAGGGCTTGGGAAAGTCCTATCATTCTTCGCGGTATATCTCTGTAAAGACGGATCCCTAGAATATAGGAAGCTTCTCCCAAGTCTTTCATGGAGAACGCTTTAGAAAGCCAAGCTTTCACGGTCTTGAGCATTGCTATGTTATTTCCTATAAGTAGAATATCATCTACATATAGTACTAAGAACGCAATGTTGCTCCCACCGATCTTTTTGTAAACACACGGTTCCTCCTCATTTCGCTCAAGTCAAAGTCCTTAATCGCTTCACAAATCAAAGGTTCCAACTCCGAGAAGCTTGCTTCGCACCATAAATGGCTCGCGGCTTACACACTTTATGAATATTAGCTTTGGACACAAAACCTTTGTGTTCCATATAGATTTCCTCCTCGAGGTATCCATTTAGAAAAGTTGTTTTGACATCCATTTGCCATATTTCATAATCATAATAGGCAGAATGGCAAGCATCATGCGAATCGACTTTATCATAGCTACGGGCGAGAAGGTATCATGATAATCGATTCCTTCCCTTTGGGTATAACCCTTTGCCACAAGCCCGGCCTTATAGGCATCAACCTTGCCATCCCCATCGCCTTTTCTCTTATAGATCCATTTATTTCCAATAGTCCTCATGCCGGTTGGAAGATCTACTAGAGTCCAGACTGATTGGTATGCATCGAGTCTATCTCGGCTTCCATTGCTTCTTTCCATTTATCGAGTCTACATCCACTATCGCTTGGTCATAGGTGACAGGTCGTTTTCATCGCTATCGTGTGTCGTGGAGACCCGGTTCCTCGACATGTGTATAGCCATACCTCTCGTAAGTGAGATACCCTATCGACCTTCGAAGTGGAGGTTGTGTTACAATAGGTTCGGTTCTTGATCCCCGATCGATGTCTCCTTAGGAGTTTCATTATGCTCTTCCAAAGAGATATTTCTACCCGAGCCACCTTCTGAATGAATTCATCCTCAAGGAAGTGCGCTTGTAATGCCACAACGACCCTATGGTCTTCGGCATGTAGAATAGATAACCCATCGAGTCCTCTCGGGTATCCTATGAAACGTCCTTTTATGGACCTCGCTTCAGCTTTGTCCACCTTAGCCTTTTTGACATAGGTGGACATCCCCGGATCCTTATGTGATTAAGGCTTGGTTTCTTACCCTTCCACATCTCATGCGGAGTGATAGGAACAGATTTGGAAGGACATCTATTTAGGATATAGGCGGTTAGTAAGGCATACCCCACAGTAAATAGGTAAATCGGTGTAATTTAACATGGAGCGAACCATGTCCAACAAAGTCCGATTTCTCCTTTCGAAACACCATTTAACCGTGGGGTTCCCGGAGGCGTGAATTGTGAAACTATTCCATGTTCCTTAAGGAACTCATCAAACTGTGCTCATATATTCGCCACCTCGGTCCGACCAAGTGCTTTGATATGACATCCAGTTTGTTTTTCAACTAGGGCCTTAAATTCTTTGAATTTAGCAAAGGCTTCATATTTATGTTTCATTAAGTACACAATCCCATACCTAGTATGATCATCCGTGAACGTTATGAAATATTGATATCCGTCTCGGGCTACTTCTAAAGCACCACAAACATCGGTATGCACCAATCCAAGTTTATCGGCACTCTTTCAAAAGTCCTGTGAAGGGGAACTTAGTCATTTTGCCTCTAAGGCAAGATTCACAAGTTGGATAGGGTTCTACACCCAATGGACTTAAAAGTCCATCTTTCTCCATTTTCCGAACCTTGGTCGACCAACATGACCAAGTCTAAGGTGCCATTTAAGAGCTTGATTAGTATCTTGCCTACCACGTTTCCTAGTTATAGTGTTCACTGCTTGTTTTATTTTGCATGTTCGGATGATATAAACCATTCAACAATGTAGCTGCTCCAACCAATTTATTTCGAAAATAAATTTTACAACCGCCATTGCCAATGAAAAAACAAAATCCTTTCCGGTCCAAGACTGGAATGGATACATTGTTTTTATGCCCCTTGGGCATAATAAGTACTTAATCTAATGTCAAAATAAATCAGGATTCTAAACCCATAAGGATTGATCCAATATCGGTTGCCTCGACACTTTGTCCGCTTAACAAAGCTGATCATTATTTCCCAGCTTCAAGTTTTCTACTGCCGTTCAGATCCCGATTCATAGTACAAATGTGAGAAGTGGCACTGAATCCGTAATCCATGAAGCGTAATATACGAGCGGAACAATTAGTTTCAAAAACAAAAAGTTCCGCACTGATGCGCCATTAATCTTGGGACAAGTCCTTCGCCAAAGGGCCCACTCACCGCATTCAAGGCATTTGTCCGTAGGTTTTGGACCGCCTACCTTTTGAACCTTTCGGGCCTTGCCCTTTCCTTTGCACCCCTTTCTTGGGTTTGTCGCTCGTAGGTCTTTTTCTTCTTGTTCTTGGACCTCTTAGGCCCGGAAGAAATCACAAGAGCAAATTTCTCTCGGTTTAGTCTTCATGTTAGATCGTGTCACGAGTTTATTCATTAGCCCGGCTAATGTGCATGTAATTTCATTACGGTTGAAATTCATTACAAGCTGCGTGAAAGAGTCGTAGAGATTGAAGGATGAGATCAATTTGAAGGGATAAATCCATATTAAAGTTGAGCACCTCGAGCCTCTCAATCATAGAGATCATCTTAAGGACGTGGTCTCCCACTTTCTCCCCTTCTTTCATCCTAGCACCGAACAACCGCTTTGATATCTCATATCTAGCGATCTCTTGTGCTCTCCATAAAGTTCGGTCAAGTGTGCGAGAATCGCCAGAAGTCATTTTCTCGTGCGCTCTGCACCTCATTAGTCATTGAGCCCATCATAAAACCACGAACTAGAACATCATCCTTGACCCATTTTTCATGGACGTCAATGTCTTCCTGATTACCCCTAGTCCGGATTGGAGTCGGTGGAATGTCCGCCTCCAAGACGTATCCCAGAGACTCCATACTGAGTACAATCATCAGATTCCGCAACCAGTCAACAAAGTTAGGGCCAGTTAGGAGATTCTTTTCAAGTAGTATTGCAAGTGGGTTTTTAGCCATTTTAGAGAGATTCAATTTCGTTTTCTGCAAAGATTTAGACAAGATTAAATTAGTGACTTGTTTAATTATGACCGAGTATAGAACTTAAGGGCTTGTATAATTCTTGTCTCGGCTCCCACTAATTTTATCGGAATTATACACTCCCATGTTATAATCCGGAAATCATGGTTAGATCGACTTCTTAGTGGTGATCAAGTTCTTTACAAATTTTAACAGACGCAACCTATCAGGTTTCTTGCCAATTAATTTCTGTAAAGTGGTGTCTAACACCAACCCGTCTGACGGATGATTTGATCTTCTTTTACCCCTAGTCTTCATGCCCTCAACCTATCAGGTTTCTTGGCAATCCAGACTATCTAAGTTGTTGACCATCAACGTCTATCAGTTTGACTATTGAATCTCACCCGGCAACCTATCAGGTTTCTAGGGGCGAAATTTATCACCAACCGAAGGCATCTAATGCACTCAAGAATTTTTCAACCTCTACCAAATGTACTACCCCGATAACTCGGAAGCATAGCACACCAGCTCGGGTATCAATTTTCTACGAGTTTGATGGAGGGTAGGAAACCTCGTAACCTTTTTCAAACTTAGTCTGTTTGTAGTCGGGAGAATTTCGCGATTAATGTTACACTTTGCACATTAATTCAATTATACGCGCGTTTGTATGTTTGTCAATCATTCAAAATGAAAAACAGAAAATAGTAACCTAGTTACTACCAACATATAGCTCATGGACCTAATTCCTAAGTACTGGGCCAAGCGAATGACCCAATAAAAAAAACAGTCTTCGATTCTTCGTCTTCTCGGTCGGTTGTCTTCGGTCTTCGTCATACCCAAAATAATACTTACATCATTGAAAAAATGCATCCTATACAAATTTTCTAGTAAAAATAAATAGGCTCAAAACGGCCTTTACAACCCAATCGAATCGAACAAATCAAAAACTAAGTCCACGAGCTATATCACCATCACATAAGGATTCCATACAACATGTAATGGCAACGAAATTAAACAATTAATTTTAATATAAATTAATCTATTCAATTTCTACTATATTAATCCAATTAATATAAAGTGGCATTAAAATTAAATAATCAATTAATATATTAATCCAATCAATATAAAATTAATCTATTCAATTTTAATGATATTAATCAAATTAATACTAATAATCATCATTTTAATTCGTTCGAAGTAATCCGGCCAAAAATAATATTCTCGTTTAATTTATTTCCCTTAACTCAAAAATATTCCAAATATTAATTTAGTCAAATTAAAATCCAATTTAAAATTCGGGAAATAATTACAACGAAATATAAACTTAAAACGGAGTCCCGGACAATCCGATTTTAGGCCCAGCCCGCGGCCCGATTCAAAATCGGGCCAAAAACCGAGGGCTGCCTGGCCGAGCCACTGCTCGGCAGACTGGCCGATCATGCTCGGCCCCCTGGCCGAGCACTCTCAGCTCCTGGCCGAGTCATGGCCGAGCACGCTCGGCAGCCTGGGCAGGCAGCCCAGGCAGTGCTGCCGGCACCACTGCCAGCAGCCCCGTTTCTTCGTTTTTCGGCCCGTTTCCAAAAACGTGATGCTACAACGAACAATTTAAAATCTAAAATTATTCCAAATATGATTCTAAATCATAATCATCATCCAAAAGCATTCAAAATGCACAAATAATCGTATATACGATATCATTGACCTCGCTCCGATACCACTGTTGGGATTCCGAAAATAAAACGAAATACGCAGCGGAAATAAATACGAATCCCAAACAGGATCGATCAAGTAACGTATATACGAAAAATAAATACGAAGAAAGGTAAAGATTCATACCCTTGAAGCCTTTGAAATAAATCTTCGTAAAGTGTAGACGATGATCACGATCCCGTCCCGAACACGAAATCCCTTCGTTCCAAGCACCGAAAATTCGAAGCCTCTACTTCACACGCGTCGGAAGTTGCCCGGAAAAATCTACAACACTCCGTTCTATGAAGAACACGGCTAGGAAGTATTTTAGGAATTTTTTCTCTCTTAATTTTTCTTACTTCTTTTCACCTCAAAGATGAACAAAATGAAGAAGAAAAATTTTTCTCTCTCCTCACTCAAAGAACTCACGGCTGGCAGCATACATGAATGAGTATGAATTGTTTTTTTTTTGTTATCTCATCTCATCTCATATATAATGTAATGATATATATATTATAAAGGAATAATTATTCCTTTACAACTATCATTCACAATTATGTGGGAATCTCAACTCTAAGTGAGTTCCCACACACATGCAAGATCATGCCATGCCATGAGGAGTGGGTGGCCACAAGGAAGTTTCCTAGAAAACGAGCCGAGCCACTCGGCTCGTGTACCGGACGTTCGTCAAACGACTCCGTTAAATACACTCCTTTTAATCATCAATGTATTTATATTAATTAATTAATCTAATTAATTAATTATATCAAATACAAATATATATTTCTCTAAGAAATATAATTTATGAATTAAATTAATTACCCGGTAACTTAATTTAAATTCATAAGACCGATATTTGATTTATCCAATAAATCATAATTAGATATCCAATATCTAATATTAATAGAGAGATAATAAATTCACATTTATCCGTCAACGCTCACGATGCGCGACTCGTAGGTCCGTCTCGGCCGGCATTGGGAGGAACCAATGAGTGCGGGCAAAGACTTAGCCAACTAGCGGGCCGCCTGTAAACCCCGAGAACGAATGAAGGGATCATTCCGTAACCATTATGTCGTGAATACTATATACGTATAGACCCTTCATCGATGTCCCGGTCAAGTCTTCGGGTCACGGTAAAGTCAAACCCTACTGTTGACTAAACTCTATACATGTGTTAATGCAAATCAAAACCGATCGATTAATAGTGTATCTAATACGACTATATCGAATGCTTTGGCCAAAGACTTATGATCTTATTTGCCATTAACCGTATAGGACATTCGCCCGCTCACTAACAGAGATAGAATCCTTTCTTGGCGCATAATAAAGATCGCACTGCCCGTATAGTCCGCACTTCGAGGTCGACTCGGCAATTAAGCAAATGAGTCTAACTACTCTAATGACAAACTAAACGTCACGGGCACATCTTCTCTTGAACCCTCAAGTCAAAGGTCCACGTATACTATCACAACCTTTCGATTCGTCATCGACTCTCCGAGAGTGAATACCGTGGTGAATCGAGTATGAGTCGTGTTCGAGTATACTGGTCCCACCAATATACTTATAACTATGCTATCAAGACGTGCACACGTCCTAGCATCAGTTATACAAGTCATATTAAAACTTAATGCCCATTTTAAGTTTATTGACTTGCGAACAATTTACGTAAATAAACTTTAAACACTTCCAGTACATTTTCTCTTATCCCATAACGAGAATGGAATGTTCGATTTATTTACATGGACTTCACTTCAATGTTTACCAAGTCAAGAATGCAATTGAAATACAATAAACAGTGAATGAATCGTATTGCCTTTTTATTAATTATTCCATAATTACAAGTATAATGCCCTTACTCTCTCATCCCCTGAGTGGCATTCGAGGGCATATTCCTAACAATAATACCAAACCACCATCCCGAGTTCAATATCGACACGATAACTAACCTTGATATCCAACTTCTCATGCAATAGACCAAATTTAATTCACATCTACGTTTCCTCTAGACGTCTTAAAATCATATACATTATAATTTATCTTAGTCCAAAAATACCATACATACCACCATTCCGACAATTCTTATTCCATAATATCATTGCTATATGAATCATAAATGAAATGAAAATGAAATCATTTATTAACATTATGAACTGAGCAAGCATAACTTGCCTTGATACCAATTCAACGAAGCCGCTATCAATCCCGCCGTCTTCATCTACAAGCTCCTCAGCCCCGACCAAGACGATTCATGCATTCTCCAACCTCAACCGCATCGCAACAGTTAACATCAACGATCACTAAACGCAACCTAATGCAATAATCAATTAACGATACGTTCAATAACAATCAAAAATCGGTATAATCAACCAATCAAACTCAATGGTATCTCGATCATACGAAATCAAACCATATCAACTCTTATCAATACGAATACAAGCCGATCTTCGATAATCAATAGTTCTATCAATGCCTACAACATTCTTGGTTCCGACTTCAATCTTAAATTCGGATTAACACGGCTCATTCTTGCAAATTCATAGGAATACAATTACCGGCTATCATCATGAATAATCATATACCAAAATTAACCGTAATCCTTCCAATTTACGGACATATATCATTCAAGAATTCTTCAAGAACATGAATTAGTCCATAATCATGTTTGAAGCCAACAAAACGATGTAATTCGATGTGTTCTAACATCTAATCATCATCTATTCCATAATGCAAGGCATGTATCATTTTGTTCTTCAATATACGGTTCGAATAATCTCAAAATCATAACATCAATCCCATAATCATCACTATACGGAGAAGAACATCAATACTAACATCAAAATCCGAATTCAAGTAGTAGAGTTCATCAACATACCTTTTGAAGAAGAACCACGAAGATCAAACACTTCAAGAATCATTTACATCTTCATATCCAAGCCTCAAATTCATGCTCGCAAGCTCCTAACCAAGTTAAAAGTGTCTAGAATACACTTAGAAGAGAAGAAGGACGAGCTGGGGTGGGAGAAATGAGTTTCCTTTCGTGAACAAATGAAAGACCAGCTCTTATTATATAAACTGCGCATCTCGTTACGTACGTTAAGTCCCAACCTTAGTGTACGTAAGGCCTTTAACGTATGATATATGTCTTGTATAGCGTACGTAATCATCATCCAGGGTTAACTATACTATTTTGTACCTTGCGTTACGTACGTAATACCAGCACCATAGCGTACGTAATGTAGCAGTTTACTTTCTACAGTATCAACCCATATTACGTATGTAATATGCCAAGCATAGCGTACCTAATGCCGAGGTTGACTTGCCTGTCCACATCCTACGCCGAAAGCAGCTGACACTGGGTCCCACCTGCCGACCACAGCTCGATCCTGTCTGAATCCCTTCTTAATGTACGTACTGTACATTCCTTAACGTACGTTAATCCTGCTTACTTACGTACGTAAGACTCCTTACATAGCGTACGTAATGGCTTTCATACTTAGCCATTTCCAGCAATTCCTGTCCAATGTCTTGACATAACAAATATGAACATACGACATACTGAACACATATACGAAATCCCAAAAATATTCTCATACAGTACGTCTGATACAAGATATCCTCAATTACAATTGTCGACCAAGTACTGAAATCATACAAATACTCATACGGTATATCCGACATCGAAAACACACCAAGCATGTAATATCCTAGAATCAAAATAACCTCGATAGACATACTGGCACGGCTGTCACGGTTTCCAAAATTATCCACTGATATCGTGTCGGTCCCACTCTGTACAGTACATCCCAGATAAAATAATGCGAAAAATCCATAGTGAAATTCTAGGATATTACATATACATCCACTTAAATAAGTTTCGTCCTCGAAACTCAACACCTGTCATAATCAGTATCTCAATCCCAAAATATCTCAAAATCATGACACCATACTTAAATAATCATCATCAAAACTGAAATAACTAAGAGAATATACTTACAGGTCCGTGAAGTCAATGATCTTCCGTGATACCAACATACGACTCCCATACAAAGTCTCAACATACTAACAACACACCAACATCGCAAATACAACAATTTGAAAATATTTCAAAAATTTTGAAACCTCCAAAATCGGTTTGACTCAAAAGTCATAAAATCATTTTCAAAAGTCACGCTACTACCGCACCGGTAGAGCCATATAACACACACGCCCGGGTTTTACGAAACCCAAGCTCCGATACCATCTTCTGTAACACCCCCAAAACTGATCGGGAATATTACAGTGTTGTGGGCCCCATATTGGAACCCACAAGGCTAAAATCATTTTTGCAAACATTTAAAAATGCTAAAAGGTCCTTTTGAAATTCACGAACGCAGCGGATGAAAACACAGTTCAGAAGAATACCAAAAAGCCATTTTAAAATATACACGTGCAGCCGATAAAAACATAATTAAATACATTTGCAGCGGAATTAGAAAAACCAGAAAAGAATACACAATCCCAACAATCATGCCATAGCCAGTATCACCGGAAAGCTCATCCCTTCACGACTGTTACTAGCTCGAACTCCGAGTACCTAAAAGATAAAGCCCACGACGGGGTCAGCCATAATACTCAACAATGATAACGATCACATCACAAAAACAATACATATCAATGTAATTACAAGGTGAGAATAATTCCAATGTAGTCTTACCGACATAACCTTACCAACCCATCACAATCCATATCGAATCAATCCTTACCATAATCACATCTCGCGTTCTTAAGTGACGAATGAGTTCAGAGTAACCACCTGAGTTGTATCCGAAACGATACCAAGATTCTCAAACATAAACATATCTCCAAAATGGAATAATCTGGCCAAGTCCGATTTTGTCCGTGGGATCGCACAATCGAATTCCAATTCTGATAAAACCGATATCACACGGTACATCTGTAAACCAACCGTCCCGAGAAAATGGAAAGTCTCGGATATCAATGCAAAACATGAATGTTCACAAAATCAATAATGATAAACAACCAATGCCTCAAAACGGGAATATCAATGACATGATAACCCCACACAAGATCGACAAAGGATCAACCACGAAAGATAATACCATGATGTGGTAACTCCAACATGATCAATGAAGAATCAATAACCGAGAATACCGGCAATACGGCAAATCCCAACAAGATCAATAAAAGGTCGACAACCGAGAATACCGACGACACGGTAAGAATCAACGAAGAATCAATAACCAAGAATACCAACGATACGGTAAACTCCAACAAGATCAATAAGAGTCGACAACCAGAAATACCAACGGTACGATAAACTCCAATAAGATCAATAAAGGGTCAACAACCGAGAATACTGATGACACAGTAAACTCAAACAAGATCAATAAGGACCAACAACTGGGAATACCAACGATACGGTAACTCCAACAAGAGCAATAAGAAATCGACAACCAAAAATACCGACGACACGGTAAACTCCAATAGGAATAATAAGGGATCAACAACCGAGAATACCAACGGTAAGGCAAACTCCCAAATGGAATCAATAAGGATCAATAACGAACGAGACTACCAATGATAGGGGGAACTCCAAACGAGATTAATAAAGGATCGATAACAAACAAGTTTACCATCGATATGGTAACTCCTAACAAGATCAGAAAAGGATCAACGGGAACAAATACACGAGAGAATAAAATCGTCAACCATATACAAATCATATATATACGGGATTTCAAAGATAATCCGAATTTCGAACAGATCCAATTATACATGGACTGTGAACGATCAGAACGTATCTGACTCCAGATATGCCACGATACAACATGACAACAAACCTCAAAGAAACGCCTATCCATCAAGGATCACAAGACTTCCCAAAAGAGCAATAGTAACTCGATCATGAAAGACCGACATGACCACAATGTCGTATTTCCGTCAGACAACAGTCCACATCATGCTCAACAATGCTTATAATATTAACACATAAACCCCAAGGCAGCATCCAAGGGTCACGGAAGCATCTCATAGGAATACCCTGGAACATAGGTGCCATTTAGGTCTTATCCCTTAACACAGTTCATGCAATCACAAAATACCCCAAGGTCGCAACCAAGGGTCACGAAAGTATCCACACAGGAATACCCCGGAACATTGGTTCCATATAGGTCTTATCCCCTAACACAATTCATGCAATCACAAAATACCCCAAGGTCGCAACCAAGGGTCACGAAAGTATCCACACAGGAATACCCCGGAACATAGGTGCCATATAGGTCTTATCCCCTAACATAGTTCATGCAATCACAAAATACCCCAAGGTCGCAACCAAGGGTCACGAAAGTATCCACACAGGAATACCCCGGAACAAAGGTGCCATATAGGTCTTATCCCCTAACACATTGGCCCAACAGATTACATCTCAAATAAAGAGCACATCACAAAATGTAACAAACAATGATGCACACTCACCGCATGAAATATCAACACACACATGCAATAATGCAACAGGATGATTATCATAATCCAACAATATTAATTTACCTCAAGCTGGAGATGCTAACCTTTCCATGACCAACCGCCCTGAATGAATACACGGTTTATCCAAAAAATCCTAAATGAAGTACACTCCATAAATAATACCAAACCACCATCCCAAGTTCAATATCGACACGATAACTAACCTTGATATCCAACTTCTCATGCAATAGACCAAATTTAATTCACATACCCGTTTCCTCTAGACGTCTTAAAATCATATACATTATGATTTATCTTAGTCCAAAAATACCATACATACCACCATTCCGACAATTCTTATTCCATAATACCATTGTTATATGAATCATAAATGAAATGAAAACGAAATCATTTATTAACATTATGAACTGAGCAAGCATAACTTGCTTTATACCAACTCGACGAAGTCGCTATCAATCCCACCGTCTTCATCTACAACCTCCTCAGCCCCGACCAAGACGATTCATGCATTCTCCAACCTCAACCGCATCGCAACGGTTAACATCAACGATCACTAAACGCAACCTAATGCAATAATCAATTAACGATACGTTCAATAACAATCAACAACCGGTATAATCAACCAACCAAACTCAACGGTATCTCGATCATACGAAATCAAACCATATCAACTCTTATCAATACGAATACAAGCCGATCTTCGATATTCAATAGTTCTATCAATGCCTACAACATTCTTGGTTCCGACTTCAATCTTAAATTCGGATTAACACGGCTCATTCTTGCAAATTCATAGGAATACAATTACCGGCTATCATCATGAATAATCATATACCAAAATTAATCGTAATCCTTCCAATTTACGAACATATATCATTCAAGAATTCTTCAAGAACATGAATTAGTCCATAATCATGTTCGAAGCCAACAAAACGACGTAATTCGATGTGTTCTAACATCTAATCATCATCTATTCCATAATCCAAGGCATGTATCATTTTGTTCTTCAATATACGATTCATATAATCTCAAAATCATAACATCAATCCCATAATCATCAATATACGGAGAAGAACATCAATACTAACATCAAAATCCGAATTCAAGGAGTAGAGTTCATCAACATACCTTTTGAAGAACCACAAGGATCAAACACTTCAAAAATCATTTACATCTTCATATCCAAGCCTCAAATTCATGCTCTCAAGCACCTAACCAAGTTAAAAGTGTCTAGAATACACTTAGAAGTGAAGAAGGACGAGCTGGGGTGGGAGAAATGAGTTTCCTTTCGTGAACAAATGAAAGACCAGCTCTTATTATATAAACTACGCATCTTGTTACGTACGTTACATCCCAACCTTAGCGTACGTAAGGCCTTTAACGTACGCTATATGTCCTGTATAGCGTATGTAATCGTCATCCAGGGTTAACTGTACTATTTTGTACCTTGCGTTACGTACGTAATACCATCACCATAACGTACGTAATGTAGCAGTTGACTTGCTACAGTATCAACCCATATTACGTACGTAATATGCCATGCATAGCGTACGTAATTCCGAGGTTGACTCGCCTGTCCACATCCTGCGCCGAAAGCAGCCGACACCGGGTCCCACCTGTCGACCATGGCTCAATCCTGTCCGAATCCCTTCTTAACGTACGTACTGTACATTCCTTAACGTACGGTAATACTGCTTACTTACATATGTAAGACTCCTTACATAGCGTACGTAATGGCTTTCATAGTTAGCCATTTCCAGCAATTCCTGTCCAACGTCTCGACATAACAAATATGAACATACGACATACTGAACACATATATGAAATCCCAAAAATATTCTCATATAGTACGTCTGATGCACGATATCCTCAATTACAACTGTCGACCAAGTACTGAAATCATACAAATACTCATACGGTATATCCGACATCGAAAACACACCAAGCATGTAATATCCTAGAATCAAAATAACCTCGATAGACATACTGGCACGGCTGTCACGGTTTCTAAAATTATCAACTCATATCATGTCGGTCCCACTCTGTACAGTACATCCCAGATAAAATAATGGGAAAAATTCATAGTGAAATTCTGGGATATTACAAAAATTCAACATGAAATCCTGTACGACAATATATTTAACAATAAGATGAATGAAAAAACAAATTAAACTCATTAGAAATGCACTATTCTCGATGTTCCACCATTAAGTGTTATTGTTTAGCTTAAGACTAAACTAACATTTATTCTGGCATGATACATGACTTCAACCCAAATTCAATATGAAATTATGTATGACAATGTATTTATCAATATTATTATTGAAAAACTAAATTACACTCGTTAATAATGCACTATTCTTGATGTTTCGCACTTGAGTGGTGTTTTCATCTCTACAACTAACCTTGCATTTATTCGAGCATGATGCATGATTTCAACCCATATTCAACACAAGAGCATGTAAAATGACATATTCAACAATACCTATGATAGAGTAAGTACATTAAACTCATTAAGAATGCACCATACTTATGATTCACGGTCGACTGATATTTTCCAGCTCTATGACTGATATTAAGGCTGGGACTTTTGAAACTGGGAACCGCAGTTCAGTTTGGTTTGTACTACTAGTAATCGATTTGGTTCGCGGTTCACTATTTCATTTTAAAGAAGAACCGTCCAAAGCACAAGGAACCGTATGAACCTTGCCGAACCGAGAAATCGACCCGTAGGAATAAAATATAATATAATATATTCTTATTAAATATAATACTCCCTCCATCACAGCTAACATGAGCATTTTGACTTTATATGGTCAATAATTTTTAAGTTTGACTAAGAATTAATCTCAAAATATAATGATAAAATATTTAACAAAATTATATTATGAAACTTAACCATCTAAAGTTTCGTAATATAATTTTGTTAAATATTTTATCATTATATTTTGAGATTAATTCTTAGTCAAACTTAAAAATTACTGACCATATAAAGTCAAAATGCTCATGTTAGCTCGGACGGAGGGAGTATAATATAATATAATATAATATATTCTTAATAAAATATAATATAATATATTCCGTCTAAACCACATGGAATCAGTTCCGGTTCGGTTTTGGTTCGACTCAGTTCCCACGTAGTTCGGTTCCGAATCGATTCAGACAAAAAGAACTGACAAAATCGAACCGCGAAAAAACTATGCGGTTTGGTTTTGGTTCCTGTATTTTTTTCTTGGCACCGAAAAGTCCCAGGCCTAACTGAGATTGTATTTTATTCGAGCATTGTGCATGATTTCAATCTACATTCAAAACATAATCATAACGATGTATTGAACAATAATATTATTGAAAACTACGTTAAACTCGTTAATAATGCACCATTCTTGATGTTTCACACTCGAATGGCGTTTTCAGCTCTACAACTAGACTTGCATTTTATTCTAGCATAATGCATTATTGAAATTCATATTAAACACAAAAGCATGAATAATGATCTATTTAACAATACTTATGATAGACTAAATACATTAAACCATTAATAATGCACCATTCTTGATGTTTCACATTCAAGTGGTGTTTTTAGCTCTATAACTGGACTTGCATTTTATTCGAGCATGATGCATTAATTCAATCTATATTAAACACAAAGGCATGTATTACGATCTTGTTGGCCACAGAGCATACAATAAACAGCTTATAAGGTGAAAATACAATAAGTTGTACGATTTTCGAAGTTAATTGCGTAGCGGAAGTCTGTTTTTGAGTTGCTGTAAATACAGCAACTAGGTGTTCTCCCGTTTGCTTGGTACATACAGAGTTTTCATAATGTATACTAATAAATCACAGTTGAATGAAAACAGTAAAGATGAAAATAAATAACACATATAATTAAGTGGTTCGAGGTAAACCCCTCTACGTCCGCTGGTCCTACACACAGGAGTAAAGAGTTTATTAAAATCACGATGTACATAAATACGTGACATTAACTAAACCGGTCTCTGTATCATTCACATGGATTGATACAGAGACTGTAGCTTTGGGCTGTTCACACAGATTGGCTTGAGCTCTATCGACTCGCTTCTTCTCACACAGGTCGGAATACACAAGGAATCTTATTCCACACAGGCTAATAATTATCTCAACGGTAAAAGGCATAACGATTCCAAACAACAGCTATATCTTGTGTGAGCGTTCGTTGTATTCCGTGTTGTTTGCGTTGAGGACTTAGTATATTTCTTCACTTAAATACTGATGTATTATCATGAAATATACTGCTTTTTAATAGCTAGATTGTCAAAGTAATTTGTTAGATGTATGCGCGAGAATGAATTATCTTGGTTAGCAATGTCCTTGCTTGGGGATATTTGTGAACTTCGAAATATATTCGTTAAGAAATATAGTCGTTGCTGGTTGGTGAGATGTTGAAGTCTCTGATTGGTGGCTGCTGAATGTTTGAATAAAAGCAAATCGCATTTAATGATTCATACATTCTTTTTTACATTGCATTATATGCTCTCCATCGCGTTCAGATTTGTCTCTCTCCGGCTGCATTAAATGCTGTCCTATTAGCAATAAATGTTGCTTTAACTTTGAATACTTTATGAATAAACAGCGTTTATCTCAGAACGGTGTAATGCTTTTTCATTCACTCCCGTTGGATTATGTTTTACTTTTCCTAAGTAAAACACTTACAGTCTGACTGTTGTATCCAACATACTATCTCTTCTGCTTTATGATGCAGGAACTGTATGATGGACTCTGTAGAAGATCTCTTGCTGTATGGACGGACTGTACAGAGATTCCTAACGGCTTCCATACTTAGTGGTATACTGACTTTTTAAGATTTCTTTGCTCTATGTTGGCGATTATCAAAATAGGAATATTTATCCTATCAATTTCCTCCTTTTTGATCATGCCAAAACTTCCTCTAGATACCTTATTCTTGATACAGAGAGGCTATATTCAAGTATTCTATCGATTGATCTGATCTTCATTACTTAGTCTAGAAATTTGAAATGCTCGCAGGCAAGTTCTAAAATGAAAATTTTACATGACTAAGTGTATTACAACTGATCTTATGATAGGCGAGTAGGCACAATCTTACAGAGTAAAATCTAAATTGCATACAACTTAATCTATGAACTGTTCGCAGACAAGTTCTTACATTTGAGTATTAACAAGTTTGTACTTATTGGAATATAACAAAACTTCCTAATTAATGCAGTAAAAATAGTAAACGTAGATTACGAGTTGTAATCTTTCAAGAAATCAAATTTAATTGATGATAGAATTCTTACAAGTCTTGGAAGAAAGAAAGTACAAGGATAAGTACTGCATCGGTAAGCATAAATTGAAAAGAAATACAGCAAAAAGGCTAATATGTTAACTCATATACTAAGAATGCCTCCAAGGCCTCTAGTCAGGATCATTTACAGTTCCTTTCCACCAGTTGACTAGAGAGTCATTGCCTCGATCTCGATAAATGCTTCTTCCTTCAGGAGATTGATCGTAGGCAAGGATCCAGTCTTCCAGATGAGTGAGCCGATCTCCTTTCTGGTGCTTTTATTTCATCAGCATTTGTAGGGGGAGCCTTCCTTCTGCTAACAGCCTTGATAATTCATTAGGAGCATCATGCAATCTCATGATATCAGCTATGAAAGTTCGACCCAGTATCTCCGGTCCCCAAGTATCCTTAATACCTAGGAAGTGTGCAGACTTGGTTAATCGATCGACGATTACCCAAATCATATTCATTCCAGCTCTAGTTCTCGGCATCCCAGTGATAAAATCTATAGATATGTCTTCCCACTTCCACTCGGAAATGGGAAGCGGCCTCAACAGCCCCACCGGTCGCTGATGTTCAATATTGACTTGTTGACACGTCAAGCACTGCAGTACAAACTCTGTGACAGCTTTCTTAAGATCCTACAGAGTCTTGAACCTGTTGAAAAGGACAGACTCTCTGATGAGAGTACATAAGTATCTCATCAGTTCATTCTTCTTCCAACTCTTCAGATCATCGCCTGAAGGGTGTCGGTCAGTTAGCAGCAAAATCTCAGATGGATTTCATATAGTATTCTTCCACAGGAAGTTAGGATCCTAGAACTCAAGTCGAGAGCCAGACACCCTATATCCCTTTGCAGCTTGACTAGGCCCGGGGCGACCAGTCGTCTAATGCCACTAACAACACTCTCTCCTAGTGATGCATCAAACTCTCTCTCTCCAATCTCCATCTTCGGGCAGCCTCTCTCGACTCTTCCCCCTTTTAAGCATCATCAAGATCTGATACCTTGGTATGAATTCTTGTAGGAGCTTCATGGACTCGTCCTGTTTGGTGTTCAGATCATTAACACTTTCAACCCACTAAATGCAGATCATCCATCTTATGATCATGCTCAGTCAGTCTGGTGCTAGGGCGACAACCATTTTGGCCTTGACAACCATTTTGGCCTCTCCTCTGATATGATTATTTGAACGATGCGTTCAAGTAGAACTCCTCCATGATCTGCTCATCGTACATATCAGCATGGTGACTAGCAATACGGTACAGCCCTTGATGTTTCACCCTCGAAACAACAACTCCATCCCAACGAAGTCTTCTCCTTTAAGGTCGATTCTTTCAATTACTACGGACCTGGCGAAGATACGCCCATCAATTATGGATCCTTTCATCTTCATCGATAGGAAAGATGTATGAAGTAGACATTGTTCAGATGAAAAGGTGTGAAGTAACAGATAATTTCACAAAGAAATGCAGAAAATTGCAAAAAATATGTAAACTGTTTGCATAAGACTCATTTAATTTGCTGAAAGCGTAAAGAGTCTAAGAGAACAAAATACAGTCCTTTTATAAGGTGCTGGGAAGATTAGCGTTATACAGTGATAGGTCAAATTTAAGGGATGTGAACCGTCTTTGAAGGAACGTACAAGTTGAATTCAGAATAGCTTGTATGTCTAATCTATCTATTTTTGAAATGATGACCGGTCCCACTTTTGACAGTTCGTCTTCACTTATTGCACGAAGCGGCGGTTTTAAAATTAAAAATCATGGTATTTGAGGTAATAAAGTCTAGATGCCTTTAAAACTATTAGAGGATAAGACTTTTGAAATTTAGAACAGAGCACGTGGACTTAAAATAGTTTATGTACGGATAGAATGTTATTATAATATTAACCTACAGTGTATGTACTGTATCCGCGAGACTACAGCGTTCCCCCTTAAAAGGTACATACAAGATTCAATTCTTACATTAAATTTTGGATTATTATTGTATTCATGGGTCGTACTGTATTCCCCCTTAATTAATGCACACATCAGCTCTAGGAAGGTTTCATGCCTTCTTTTTCCTACAGTAAGATGTGACTTTTTTTTAGTGTACACTTAATCAAAGTGGATACTGTTGTAATACCCGGTTGTAATTCATTCATTTTCATTCAGTAATTATCAGTCTGTAATTGTCACTCAGTGTATTTTCACTCAATTATAATCATTCATCAATCATGTTCATTCACCGTGTTCACCGTTCGGAAAAACTTCGAGTTGTGTATCGTTATTGTTCATTGTTTCAACTTTCCTCATATGAGTTCGACTTTGTTAGATCACCATTAATTTTTGGTAACTCCAAAAATTCTAAATCTTTGTAATATTATAGAGCATCGAGTTAGCTTTCCAATGGTTCAAACGGTGAGTCAAGCGGAGTCCGGACGAGAGAGTTATGGTCGTTTTAGCTCACCCGCTCATTTTTCAGCTTTTGGCCGATCACTGCCGACCGAACTCGGTCGTTTCGTCCGACACGGCCCGTGCCGTACTCGTCCGGAAATGCCGAAGTCTCTGCCCACAGGACTCGACCGTGTCGTCTGGCACGGCCGAGTCGAACTCTTCCGGATAAGCCAGAACCGACTGCCCAGACGCCCGACCGTGTTCCAGGACACGGTCGAGTCATGCCGAGTCGCTGTCGGATGGGTCACTATCGTAAGGCCCTCCGAGCCGTGACCGTGTCAAGCAGGACATGGTCGAGTCCCTGTCGGCCAGTTGTGCGACACGACCGTGCCGATCGGCATGGGCCGTGTCCGGCAGGGCAGTCAACCCCTATAAATTCATTTTTTGAGCATTTTAGCCCATTCCTTCCATTTTTTTCCACCTTCATACGAGAGAGAGAGGCTTGAGGGAGAAAATTCTCTTCACCTATCACTTGAGTGTGGTTTTTATCATTTTTATTCGGTTGTGAAGCTTGGATACTCAATTAAACTCGTGTTCTTCGGATCGAAGTGGTTGGATCTTCAAGAGGTAATTCCTTCAACACCTTGGGCTTCGATTTTGTGTTGAGATATGATGTTTTGGACGTTATAATCATGTTATATGAAGGGATATGTATATGATTATGAGTTTGTATAAGGATTCATTGGATTATTGAGGGATTATTCAAGAACACCTTGAATATCGGGTTGAAATTGGGGGTTTTCGATTAATTGTCGTTATAATCACGTTTTCGGATATTCATTTTGGATTATTGATCATTCGGAAGATGTTTGTTGGTTTGAAACACTTCTTGGGGGATTTGATATTGGTATATTGAGGTTTAATTGTAAACAATCGGAGTTTAGCCGCAACGTGTTTGATTTAATGCCTCAATGAACTTGGTTTATTCGTATCGACGTTTCGAGTTCGTTATATTCGTGTTTGATTCGTGTATTGAACGGATTGTTGGTAATTGTATTTATTCAAGGTTGTTCGAGCGACCGATATCTCAATTAGGACGTTGTTCGTGGACGGACATTCTTCATCGTTGTTGAGTAAGTTAATTCTTACTCGGTTAAAAGTATATTCATTCCTTTTTGTTGTTGATTACTCATAATCATAATTCATTCATCATAATATTAATCATTTTGAGACCTGTAATTGTCAAATAATCATTTCATTCACGAGGAACGACGGTTCCAAATCATTTCATTGGGTTATCAATCACATCACTATTTACTTTCATATCAGTGAGTCATCTTGGCCTTGTCTAATTATTATTCATTGATATTCATTATGGTCATTCTCGTTCATATGACCTTCTGGGTTCATATTGCGTGGCCGGGTGTGGCTGTGTGGAATTTTTAGTCGGGCACACGATGGTTATGTATTGGGTTCACCGATACATTGGACCGTGCACACGGGAAAGCGTTACACAGTGAGACTAATTAGGTACAAGGACGGGTGTGTCCGGTCATTCGTCTTGTACACTCGCACAGAACACTACGGGCGTACTATGGTACTCCTCTTCAGCGTAATTCATAATTAAGAATTTTTCATAACTTCAGATATATCATGATTGTGTATTTTCAACCCTTGAGGATTGTTGTTCTTTGTAATTGACCCCATTTGGGGGTTTTCTTTTTCAGGTCTTGGCAAGGCAAAAGTACGGGGACAACACGATGACGTCGAGGAGTCCCAGTGATACTAGTAGGGGCCCCCGATCTTTTAGTTATTCATGTTATTGTCCTTTATTTTCCGCTTCAGACTTTCATTTGGATACTCCGTTTCATTCAGTGTCGTGTATTTTATCTTCATATAAAATATACTAGTATTCGGTATTGTCCTGGTGTGTTGTACTTAAACTCCTCATCGGAGTATTGGGTAATATAATGTGGTTCGGTACTACAATTATATTATTTAATTCATCATTTTAATTTGCCTGGTGGGTCCCAGTCGGGGATTCACGGCACTGTAATATCCGCCTAGTTTGGGGTGTTACAGAGTTGGTATCAGAGAGTGGTTTTGAATACTACCCTCCAAGTCATGTCTCGTTTGAAATCATCGTCATCGGACTAGTATCATTGGACTTTCGCGTCACGTGTGACCTATGCAAATGCCGAGCCAATCAGACCAAGAACTGTAAGATTTCTAATGCCATGGTATAATTTCTGGCATTAACCATTCATTCATAATTCATCAGTTAACAATCCTCAATCATCATTGTCATTTTGACCAGGACGGTCAGGTTAACTCATTAATAACTCGATTCATTTCATTATTTAGTTGTTGATCAGGAAGATCAAATCATTAATCATGTTCAAGATAATCATGTCACCTCAGTTGATCATTCATGTAATCACTCTGTTAGAGCACGTATACTCATTTTTATCATCTCATGTTATAATCATAACGTATTATTCATGCGGTGAATATAATCATCATGTGACTTTCCTACTTCAGTATGGAGAGGGCAAGAAGAGGACGTGGAGGACGAGGCCGTGGAGCGGGCCGAATCCCGAGAGCTCGTGTGAATACACGTGCAAACACGAGGAATAATGCTAATTCATCGAGCAGCGACGCTGCCACTCATTCACCTGGACATTCACTATCGGGGAGTCGTACCCGGGACACGGCTCAGTCAGAGGGTGTCCGGGTTGACCCGCTCGCTTTTATGCAGGGCATGATGGCCCAAATGACCCAGATGGCTCAGTTGATGGAGACGATGCATAACTCCGTCAATCAAAATCAGCAGGCTCCTCCGCCGCCACCTCAGAGGCAAGAGAGGAATGTGAGTAATATCATCGGCGATATCTCTCGCCAGAGGCCACCTACTTTTGAGGGCCTGCCTCGAGCCGAGATATCATTCATTGGCTCGAGCATTTCGAGAAGTTGTTTGCTATGGTAGAGTGTCCCGAAGGACACAAAGTTTCTGTTGCGGCTTACTACCTCGGTAAGAGCGCACATTCTTGGTGGTTATCGTTGAAGCCCACCGAAGGATCTTGTACTTGGGATCAGTTCAAGACTCTCATGATGGAGAGGTATTATCCGGCCCCACTCAGAGAGGCCAAGCTGTCAGAATTACTCACCCCCGACCCCTCAGCAGATGAGGATGTTCTCGCCATTGCCGAGAAATTTCAGGAACTTCTTCCTTTCGCCTCATCCATCATTCATTCAGAGGCGGATAAGATCAAGTATTTCAGCAAGAGGCTGAAACCCCGTATGAGACTTGCCATTTAATCATAATTGCACCACGTTGGCGAATTCATTGAGAAAGCTCTCACCTACGAGCTTCTTGCTAAGGAAATTGCTAAGCAAAGAACCTTCGTCTGCTAGCAAGAAATCGAAGAATCGTAATCAGTCTGAAGGCGGTCAGACAACCTTCAAGAAACCCCGTGCGGGCTCTGCTTTTTCTGAGCGACCTCCTGTGTCGTCTAAACCCGTGGAATCTCAGTCTCGAGTGGCCAGTTCGGCCATCACCTGTTTTAACTGTGGGGATCTTGGTCACCTCAGTACCAAGTGTCCGAGACAGACTATCACATGTCATAATTGTGGAATTGCTGGGCATAAGGCCCGTTTTTGCCGTAGGGACTCCAAACCTACTCATACGTCATCTCAGGCACCTAAGCAGGCCACTCAATCAGCGTCGTTTAAAACGACAGGAGCGACTAAAGGTGGAGCTTTTAGCCAGCAGACGGGAGCGTCCGGTGCCGGGACTAGCAAGCCCCGGATTTATGAGATGAAGAAGACCGATGATCCAGAGGCCCGAATGATCTCAGGTACACTCGATATTCTATCTCAACCTGTGTGTACCCTTTTTGATACTGGTGCATCGCATTCATTCATTTCCGAGTCATGTTTGAGTAGACTACGTCTGGGTAGTGCTACTAGTTGTGAGCCTTATGTCATTGGCCTACCTGATGGTAGACGAATTATCGGTAATCGTGAGATTCAGAATTGTCCACCCGGGTTTCATGGTCGTGTATGGCCAGCGGACCTAATCGTGGTAGATTTGCCGAGGGATGACGTCATCTTGGGTATTGATTGGATGGATCGTCATGATGCCCTCATTAGTGTCAGTAAGCGTATGGTCACTATCATTTCGCATTTATGGGGTTGAATGTGTGTTTCGTGGAGGTAATCCCAATCGCTCGTAAGGTCATTAATTTGATGAAAGCAGTAAGGTTACTCAATCAGGGATGTGTCGGTTATTGGTGCTATATGGCCAAAACCGAGAAGTCATCAGTAATGTTAACGGATATTCCGGTGGTGAGGGAATATGCCGATGTTTTTCCAGACGAGTTACCTGGTTTGCCTCCACAGAGGGATGTGGAATTCACGATTGAGTTGGAGCTTGGTACGTCCCCGATATCGAACGCACCGTACCGGATGGCCCCGACCGAAATGCAGGAATTAAAGAACCAACTTGAGGAGTTGTTCGAGAAAGGTTATATCCGACCGAGTGCGTCCCCGTGGGGAGCACCAGTGTTGTTTGTCAAGAAGAAGGATGGTTCATTCTGCTTATGTATTGATTATCGGGAGTTGAACAGGGTGACGATCAAGAATAAGTATCCCTTACCCCGTATTGATGATCTCTTAGATCAACTCCAGGGAGCTTCAGTATTTTCCAAGATCGACTTGAGGTCTGGATATCATCAGTTGCGGATCCGAGAGTCGGACATCGCGAGGACGGCGTTTCGAACACGCTATGGTCATTACGAGTTTGTGGTTATGCCGTTCGGATTGACTAATGCACCTGCGGTATTCATGGAGTTAATGAATTGGGTTTTCATCGACTTTTTGGATCAGTTTGTTGTTGTCTTCATCGATGACATTTTGATTTATTCTCGTGACCGGGAGGAACACGAGATTCACCTTCATCAAGTGCTCGACGTGTTGAGACGAGAACAACTTTATGGGAAGTTTTCCAAATGTGAGTTCTGGATGTCCAAAGTGACTTTTCTCGGACATGTAATTTCATCAGACGGAGTTCGTGTCGACCCTCAGAAGACGGAGGCTATTCGAGATTGGCTACCTCCGAAGAACGTTAAGGAAATCCGAAGTTTCCTCGGATTAGCGGGTTATTATCGGCGATTTGTAGAGGGATTTTCTAGAATCGCTCAACCCTTAACGAACCTTTTGCGGAAGGATAGGAAATACACGTGGTCCGACGCGTGTCAACGGAGTTTTGAGGAACTCAAGAGCCGGTTAATGTCAGCACCTGTACTTTCCTTGCCGCAGGGGACGGAAGGATTTGTGGTTTATAGTGATGCGTCCGGACAGGGTCTCGGATGTGTACTCATGCAGAACGGGAAAGTTATTGCCTATGCTTCACGGCAATTGAGACCTTACGAGGTTAATTATCCGACCCACGACCTGGAGCTAGCAGCCGTGGTGTTCGCTTTGAAGATTTGGCGTCATTACCTTTATGGCGTCACCTGTCAGATATTCACCGATCATAAGAGTTTAAAGTATATATTTACTCAGAAGGAGTTAAATATGCGACAGAGGCGGTGGTTAGAACTAATCAAGGATTATGATATTGAGATCCTTTACCACCTGGGCAAGGCGAACGTTGTCGCCGACGCCTTGAGTCGTAAGTCCGTTCAGAAGCAGATTCTTGCTCGTTTAACAGTTTAGAAGGAGCTTCAGTAGGAATTCCTTAGACCCGAGATCGAGGTCTGGCTTCCGCGAATTCAGGGACAGCTTTGTATGTTAGAGATTTCATCGTCACTTGAGGAGGTAATCAGAAAGAATCAGAGTTCAGACCCTTCATTGTTGCGCATCCGTGAGGATGTGGCTCAGGGGAAAGCCCCTGGATTCGTGGTCCACGAGGATGGACTTTTGAGGTTTAAGAATCGGTTGTGCGTACCGGCGAATGTCGAGTTGAAAAACTAGATTTTGCAAGAAGCTCATGCTACCCCTTATTCTGTTCATCCGGGGTCTAGCAAGATGTACAAGGACTTGAAACAAAATTACTGGTGGAGTAATATGAAGCGAGAAGTCGCAGAATTTGTTTCGAGATGCTTAACCTGTCAACAAGTTAAGATTGAACATCGCCGATCGGGTATCTCGAAACCTCTTCCTATTCCCGAATGGAAGTGGGAAGACATTTCTATGGATTTCATCACGAGTTTGCCGACGAGTCGTCGTGGCATGAATACGATCTGGGTGATCGTGGACCGCTTAACTAAATCAGCTCATTTCCTTGAGATCAAGGAGACCTGGGGTCCCGAGAGACTTGCTCAACTGTTCATCAAAGAGATAGTCAGACTGCACGGTACTCCTAAAAGTATCGTTTCCGATCGTAACAGACGGTTTGTGTCTCATTTTTGGAAATCAGTTCATCGTGCTATGGGAACCCAGCTTAATCTCAGTACCGCTTTTCATCCTCAGCCCGACGGACAATCAGAGAGGACCATTCAGACATTAGAGGACATGTTGAGGGCATGCGTCCTCGATTGGAAAGATGATTGGGAAGCCCAACTACCATTGATCGAGTTCACGTATAATAATAGTTGGTATGCTTCGATCAAGATGGCACCTTACGAGGCCTTGTATGGTCGTCGTTGTCGATCTCCGTTGTGTTGGGACGACTTATCAGAATCAATCGGCACCGAGCCCGATATGCTTATAGCCGCCCGTGAGAAGGTAACTTTGATCAGGAGTCGTTTGTTGACAGCTCAGAGTCGACAGAAATCATACGTAGATAACCGTCGTCGACCATTAGAGTTCGAGGCTGGTGACCATGTGTTGGTCAAGGTATCCCCGAGTCGTGGTATCTTCCGTTTTGGGAAGAAGGGAAAGTTGAGTCCGAGATTCATTGGACCGTTTGAGATTTTGGATCGAGTAGGCGAGTTAGCTTATCGATTGGCTTTACCTTCGACTTTGAGCCGAATTCATAATGTGTTTCATGTCTCTCAGTTGCGAAAGTATGTTGCCGACCCGAGTCACATACTTCAGTTCGACGAAATCGAGATCGCCGACGACCATTCTTATGAGGAGCGTCCTATACAAGTCTTAGAGCGGCGAATCAAACAGTTGAGAAATAAGTCGATTCCTTTGGTCAAGATTCAGTGGTCCAGACACGGAGTCGAAGAGGCTACTTGGGAAACCGAGGATAGTATGCGGGAGAGTTATCCCGAGTTGTTTGACCCTTAGTTTCGGGGACGAAACTCTTTTAAGGGGGGTGTATGTAATACCCGGTTGTAATTCATTCATTTTCATTCAGTAATTATCAGTCTGTAATTGTCACTCAGTGTATTTTCACTCAATTATAATCATTCATCAATCATGTTCATTCACCGTGTTCACCGTTCGGAAAAACTTCGAGTTGTGTATCGTTATTGTTCATTGTTTCAACTTTCCTCATATGAGTTCGACTTTGTTAGATCACCATTAATTTTTGGTAACTTCAAAAATTCTAAATCATTGCAATATTATAGAGCATCGAGTTAGCTTTCCAATGGTTCAAACGGTGAGTCAATCGGAGTCCGGACGAGAGAGTTATGGTCGTTTTATCTCACCCGCTCATTTTTCAGCTTTTGGCCGATCACTGCCGACCGAACTCGGTCGTGTCGTCCGACACGGCCCGTGCCGTACTCGTCCGGAAATGCCGAAGTCTCTGCCGACAGGACTCGACCGTGTCGTCTGGCACGGCCGAGTCGAACTCTTCCGGATAAGCCAGAACCGACTGCCCAGACGCCCGACCGTGTTCCAGGACACGGTCGAGTCATGCCGAGTCGCTGTCGGACGGGTCACTATCGGAAGGCCCTCCGCGCCGCGACCGTGTCAAGCAGGACACGGTCGAGTCCCTGTCGGCCAGTTGTGCGACACGACCGTGCCGATCGGCACAGGCAGTGTCCTAAGGGCGCCAACCCCTATAAATTCGTTTTTTGAGCATTTCAGCCCATTCCTTCCATTTTTTTCCACCTTCATACGAGAGAGAGAGGCTTGAGGGAGAAAATTCTCTTCACCTATCACTTGAGTGTGGTTTTTAATCATTTTCATTCGGTTGTGAAGCTTGGATACTCAATTAAACTCGTGTTCTTCGGATCGAAGTGGTTGGATCTTCAAGAGGTAATTCCTTCAACACCTTCGGCTTCGATTTTGTGTTGAGATATGATGTTTTGGACGTTATAATCATGTTATATGAAGGGATATGTATATGATTATGAGTTTGTATAAGGATTCATTGGATTATTGAGGGATTATTCAAGAACACCTTGAATATCGGGTTGAAATTGGGGGTTTTCGATTAATTGTCGTTATAATCACGTTTTCGGATATTCATTTTGGATTATTGATCATTCGGAAGATGTTTGTTGGTTTGAAACACTTCTTGGGGGATTTGATATTGGTATATTGAGGTTTAATTGTAAACAATCGGAGTTTGGCCGCAACGTGTTTGATTTAATGCCTCAATGAACTTGGTTTATTCGTATCGACGTTTCGAGTTCGTTATATACGTGTTTGATTCGTGTATTGAACGGATTGTTGGTAATTGTATTTATTCAAGGTTGTTCGAGCGACCGATAACTCAATTAGGACGTTGTTCGTGGATGGACATTCTTCATCGTTGTTGAGTAAGTTAATTCTTACTCGGTTAAAAGGATATTCATTCCTTTTTGTTGTTGATTACTCATAATCATAATTCATTCATCATAATATTAATCATTTTGAGACCTGTAATTGTCGAATAATCATTTCATTCACGAGGAACGACGGTTCCAAATCATTTCATTGGGTTATCAATCACGTCACTATTTACTTTCATATCGGTGAGTCATCTTGGCCTTGTCTAATTATTATTCGTTGATATTCATTATGGTCATTCTCGTTCATATGACCTTCTGGGTTCATATTGCGTGCCCGGGTGTGGTTGTGTGGAATTTTTAGTCGGGCACACGATGGTTATGTATTGGGTTCACCGATACATTGGACCGTGCACACGGGAAAGCGTTACACCGTGAGACTAATTAGGTACAAGGACGGGTGTGTCCGGTCATTCGTCTTGTACACTCGCACGAGACACTACGGGCGTACTATGGTACTCCTCTTGGCGTAATTCATAATTAAGAATTTTTCATAACTTGGATATATCATGATTGTGTATTTTCAACCCTTGAGGATTGTTGTTCTTTATGGCGGCCCGTTTGGGGATTTTGTTTTCGTGTCTTGGCAAGGCAAAGTACGGGAGAACAAGGACGTCGAGGAGTCAGTGATACTAGTAGGGGCCCCGATCTTTAATTATTCATGTTATTGTCCTTTATTTTCCGCTGCAGACTTTCATTTGGATACTCCGTTTCATTCAGTGTCGTGTATTTTATCTTCATATAAAATATACTAGTATTCGGTATTGTCCTGGTGTGTTGTACTTAAACTCCTCATCGGAGTATTTGGTAATATAATGTGGTTCGGTACTACAATTATATTATTTAATTCATCATTTTCATTCGCCTGGTGGGTCCCAGTCGGAGATTCACGGCACTGTAATATCCGCCTAGTTTGGGGTGTTACAACTGTATTCGTGGGTATTACAACATTTCCTCTCAATTGATGAGTAGAATGTAAAAACTTACTGGAAGTCAGGCTGTAGCATTCCCAATTCTTGGCGAAGCATGCAGAATCTATTTGTGCTGAGAGGTTTTGTAAAAATGTTGGCCAATTGAATATCTGTATGAATTTTCTCGATCGGAATATCCTTATTCTCAACATGATTCCTGATGAAGTGATGCTTCATATCAATGTGTTTTGTTCGCGAGTGCAATACAGGTTTGTTCATTATTGCAATTGTACTCGTGCTATCGCACATGATTGGCGTCTCTCTGGCACTGTTTCCATAATACTGTAGTTGTTGTTGCATCGAGAGAATCTGCATACAGCAACTTCCAGCGGCATAATATTCTGACTCAGCTGTTGAAAGTGTGTTGTCCAATTGCTTCTTACTGAACCATGACAGAAGTCTAGGTCCAAGAAAGTGACAAGTACCGCTTGTGCTCTTCCTCTCCAACTTACATCCTCTGAGATCTGAGTCGTTGTATCCAACCAAATTGAATCCTCCTTCCTTAGGATACCAAAATCCTACATCAATTATTCCTTTCACGTACTTAAGGGTTCATTTGGCTGTCATGAAGTGTGACTCCTTAGGTGCTACTTGATACCGAGCACACACTCCTACAGTTAACTGCATATCGGGCCTGCTAGCCGTTAGGTACAGGAGTGAGACTATAAGCTTCATGTAGAGTGCTTGATCAACCAGCTTTCCAGCTTCGTGAGCACTAATTTGCACGGAAGTGCTCATGGGTGTTGACGAGGATTTGGAGTTGTTCATCCCAAACTTGTTGAGCAACTCCTTGCTGTACATTTTCTGGTTGATGAAGATTCCTGTGGGCAATTGCTTAACCTGTAATCCTAGGAAATAACTAAATTCTCCCATCATACTCATTTCAAATTTAGATTGCATGAGATGTGAGAACCTTTAACATAAAGCAAGGTTAGTGGAACCAAATATAATATCATCTACATATATTTGTACCATTAACAGGCCATCACCTACCTGTATCTTAAAGAGAGTCTTGTCCATATCACCTTTCTCAAATCCATTGTTGATTAGGTACAAGGACTAGGTTTCATACCATGCTCTAGGTGCTTGCTTAAATCTATTTAGAGCTTTCCGAAGCCTGTATACTATGTCTCCGCCTTCAGTGTTGACAAACCCTAGTGGTTGTTCAACATAGACTTCTTCAGCGAGATCTCCATTTAGGAATGCGCTCTTAACGTCCATTTGATATACTATAAATCTCTTATGGGAGGCAGAGGCTAGAAATATCTTGATGGCTTCTAGTTTGGCTACAGGGGTAAACATCTCATCATAGTCTATGCCTTCTTCCTGTCTATAGCCTTGCGCAACTAGACAGGATTTGTTCCTGATAACAAGTACATTCTCATCCTTCTTGTTTCTAAAAATCCATTTGGTTCCAATTATAGCTTGGTGTTCTAGCCTGGGTACTAGACACCATATGTTGTTTCTTCTGAAACCATTAAGCTCTTATTCCATAGAAGTGATCCAGTGAGAATTATTCAAAGCTTCATTTGTCGAAACAGGTTTGGATTAGGCTAATAATACAGCTATGGTGCATATAGCTAGTCTCTTAAGTTTTGCTTGAGATTTCCATACAGGAAATGGAGATTTCTCATAATTGGTTTCTTCTTGCGCATATAGTACAGTTCCTTATGTACTCGGTATTCTTCTACGGGTAGATATTCCAACATCAATATCACCTATAATCAACTCTTGGGGGTGATCTCTCATCCATCTTCTATCAGGTTCTAGTTCGGCGTCCTGTGTTGTATCTTCTGGTGCTGTAGTCTTAGCTTCATCTTTTTACAACATCAGCTTCAACTACTTCTGATCTTACACCTGTGGGATAGATTTCTAAGTTCACGTACTATTGGATTTTAAGGATCATCAATAGAAAGAGTTTGGATGGTCTGGGTTATGCCTTCTATTCCTGTAGGATCATGATGGGGTTCATCGAACACTACATAATGATATTCCTCTATTGTCAACTTTCTTTTGTTAAAGATCCTAAAAGCTTTACTGACAGACGAATATCCTACGAATATCCCTTCATCCGACTTTTCATCGAAGGTATTGAGTTGATCTTTCGCATTATTCAGAACATAACACCTACATCTAAAAATATGAAAGTGTACAAACAATGGAGTTTTATTGTTCCATACCTCATAGGTTGTTTTTTTCTGATGCTTGTTGATGATATGACGGTTTTCTATAAAGCATGTTGTATTTGTTGCTTCTTCCCAGTACCACTGCGGCAACTTGCTTACAGCTATCGTGGTTCTTGTTGCTTCCGTGAGCGTCCTCTTCTTTCGCTCGGCAGTACCATTTTATTGAGGTGTCCGGGCTGCTGAGTATTCGTGATGTATTCCACTATCCGTACTGTATTGCTCTATAAAGTGATTAGTGAATTCAGTACCTGTATCGGAATGAATGGACACGATACTCAACCCTTTCTCACTCTATAGCTTTCTTAGGTACTCTGGTGTAACACCCCAAACTAGGCGGATATTACAGTGCCGTAGATCCCCAACTGGGACCCACCAGGCAAATGAAAATGAATGAATTACACAAGATAAATGTAGTAACGAACTACATTACAACAATAATTACTCCGATGAGGAGTTTAGTTACAACACACCAGGACAATACCGAATACTAGTGTATTTTATATGAAGATAAAATACACAACACTGAATGAAACGGAGTATTCAAATGAAAGTCTGCAGCGGAAAATAAAGGACAATAACATGAATAACTGAAAGATCGGGGGCCCCTACTAGTATCACTGGGACTCCTTGACGTCAGCGTGTTCTCCCCGTACTTTTGCCTTGCCAAGACCTGAAAAACAAAATCCCCAAACCGGGTCAGTTACAAAGAACAACAATCCTCAAGGGTTGAAAATACCCAATCATGATTATATCTGAAGTTATGAAATATCTTGTCAAAACATACACAATCAAACATGCTATATGAATCAACTAACAGTACGGCTCAAAGGGTGGCGCCACACTACGCCCGGGATGGAAATGTGTCCGAGCACAAGCCACCAACGAGTATCGATCGAATACACGCGTGGTCTTGTGCCTAATCAGTCTCACGAAGTAATCGTCTCGTGTGCACAGTCCAATGTGAGGCCAACAACCAACACACGACATAAATGTGCCGACATGAAAATCCTACACATACCAACCGGCACGCCAGTATGACCCGGAATGCCACGATATAACAAAAGTGACATAGAAAATGAAAAATGACTCACCGAGGTGGAATGGTAATGAAATAAATGACAGCTCAATAAAAAGATTGGAAACGTCGTTCCTTATGACTGAAGTGATTAATTGACAACAACAAGTTTTGATACAGTTAATATAATGAGGAATGAGTTATGATTATGAATGAACAACAACAAAAGGAAATGAATATCCTTTTAACCGAGTAAGAATTAACTTACACAATACCGGTGACAATTATCCTTCCACGAACAACGTCCTAATTGAGATATCGGTCGCTCGAACAACCTTGAATTATACAATATCCAACAACTCGTTCAATATACAAATCAAACACGAATATAACGAACTCAAAACGTCGGTACGATAAGACCAAGTTCATTGGGGCATTATATCGAACACTTTGTGGCCAACTTCGATTGTTTATAACCAAACTTCAAAAATACCAACATCAAATCCTCAAGAAGTGTTTCAAACCAACAAAACATCTCCAATACGATCAATAATCCATTATGAATATCCAAAATCGTGATTATAACGACAATTAATCGAAAACCCCCAATTTCAACTCGATATTCAAAGTGTTCATGAATAATCCCTCAATAATCCAATGAATCCTTATATAAACTCATAATCATATACATATCCCTTCATATAACATGATTATAACGTCCAAAACATCATATCTCAACATAGAATCGAAATCCAAGGTGTTGAAGAAATTACCTCTTGAAGATCCAACCACTTCGATCCGAAGAACACGAGTTTAATCGAGTGTCCAAGCTTCACAACCGAATGAAAATGATTAAAAACCACACTCAAGTGATAGGTGAAGAGAATTTTCTCCCTCAAGCCTCTCTGTCTCGTATGAAGATGGAAAAAAATGGAAGGAATGGGCTGAAATGCTCAAACAACGAATTTAAAGGGGTTGACTGCCCTGCCGGACACGGCCCGTGCCGATCGGCACGGTCGCGTCGCGCAACTGGCCGGCAGGGACTCGACTGTGTCCTACTTGACACGGTCGCGGCGCGGAGGGCCTTCCGATAGTGACCCGTCCGACAGCGACTAGGCATGACTCGACCGTGTCCTGGAACACGGTCGGGCGTCTGGGCAGTCGGTTCTGGCTTATCCGGAAGAGTTCGACTTGGCCGTGCCAGACGACACGGTCTAGTCCTGTGGGCAGAGACTTCGGCATTTCCGGACGAGTACGGAACGGGCCGTGTCGGACGACAAGGCCGAGTTCGGTCGGCAGTGATCGGCCAATAACTGAAAAATGAGCGGGTGAGCTAAAACGACCATAACTCTCTCGTCCGGACTCCGATTGACTTACCTCTTGAACTATTGGAAAGCTAACTCGATGCTATATAATATTGCAAAGATTTAGAATTTTTGGAGATACCAAAAATTAATGGTGATCTAACAAAGTCGAACTCATATGTGGAAAGTTGAAACAATGGACAATAACGATACACAACTCGAAGTTTTTCCGAACGGTGAACACGGGTGAATGAACATGATTGATGAATGATTATAAATGAGTGAAAATCCACTGAGTGACAATCACCGAATGAAATTACTGAATGATAATGACTGAATTACAACCGGGTATTACATACACCCCCCCTTAAAAGAGTTTCGTCCCCGAAACTAAGGGTCAAACAACTCGGGATAACTCTCCCGCATACTATCCTCGGTTTCCCAAGTAGCCTCTTGATCAAAGCTACCATCTCCCGGGCGGCTATAAGCATATCGGGCTCGGTGCCGATTGATTCTGACAAGTCATCCTGACACAAAGGAGATCGACAACGACAACCGTACAAGGCCTCGTAAGGTGCCATCTTGATCGAAGCATGCCAACTATTATTATACGTGAACTAGATCAACGGTAGTTGGGCTTCCCAATCGTCCTTCCAATCGAGGACGCAAGCTCTCAACCTGTCCTCTAATGTCTGAATAGTTCTCTCTGATTGTCCGTCGGACTGAGGATGAAAGGCAGTACTGAGATTAAGCTGAGTTCCCATATCACGATGAACTGATTTCCAACATGAGACACAAATCGTCCGTCACGATCAAAAACGATACTCTTAGGGGCACCGTGAAGTCTCACTATCTCCTTGATGAACAACTGGGCCAGTCTCTTGGGACTCCACATATCCTTGATTTCAAGGAAATGAGCTAAATTAGTAAAGCAGTCCGCGATCGCTCAGATCGTATTCATGCCACGACGACTCGTCGGCAAACTCGTGATGAAATCCATAGAAATGTCTTCCCACTTCCATTCTGGAATAGGGAGCGGTATCAGCATACTCGCCGGTCGCTGATGTTCCATCTTGACTTGTTGACAGGTTAAGCATCTCGAAACAAATTCTGCGACTTCTCGCTTCATATTACTCCACCAGTAATTTTGTTTCAAGTCCTTATACATCTAGCTAGACCCCGGATGAACAGAATAAGGGGTAGCATGAGCTTCTCTCAAAATCGAGTTTTTCAACTCATCATTCGCCCGTACACACATCCGATTCTTAAATCTCAAAAGTCCATCCTCGTGGATCACGAATCCAGGGGCTTTCTCCTGAGCCACATCTTCACGGATGCGCAACAATGAAGGGTCTGAACTCTGATTCTCTCTGATTACCTCCTCAAGTGACGATGAAATCTCTAACATACAAAGCTGTCCCTGAACTCGCTGAAGCCAGACCTCGATCTCGGGTCTAAGGAATTCCTGTTGGAGCTCCTTCTGAACTGATAAACGAGCAAGCATCTGCTCCTGAACGGTCTTACGACTCAAGGCGTCGGCGACACTGTTCGCCTTGCCCGGGTGGTAAAGGATCTCGATATCATAATCTTTGATTAGTTCCAACCACCGCCTCTGTCGCATATTTAACTCCTTGTGAGTAAATATATCCTTCAACTCTTGTGATTGGTGAAGATCTGACAGGTGATGCCATAAAGGTAACGACGCCAAATTTCCAATGCGAAAACCACGGTTGCTAGCTCCGGCCGTGGGTTGGATAATTAACCAGCTAATCCGAGGAAACATCGGATTTACTTAATATCTTTCGGAGGTTGCCAATCTCGGATAGTCTCCGTATTCTGAGGGTCGACACGAACTCTGTCAGATGAAATTACATGCCCGAGAAAGTCACTTCGGACCTCCAGAACTCACATTTTGAAAACTTTCCATAAAGTTGCTCTCGTCTCAACACGTCGAGAACCTGATGAAGATGAACCTCGTGTTCCTCTAGGCTACGAGAATAAATCAAAATGTCGTCGATGAAGACAACAACAAACTGATCCAAAAAGTCGATGAAAACCCAATTCATTAACTCCATGAATACCGCAGGTGCAATAGTTAGCCCAAACGGCATAACTACGAACTCATAATGACCATAGCGTGTACGAAATGCTGTCCTCGTGATATCCGACTCTCGAATCCGCAACTGGTGATATCCAGATCTTAAGTCGATCCTGGAAAATACTGAGGCTCCTTGAAGTTGATATAAAAGATCATCAATACGGGGTAAGGGATACTACTCTTGATCATCACCCTGTTCAACTCCTGGTAATTAATACACACACGAGACGAGCCATCCTTCTCCTTGACAGATCACACTAGTGCTCCTCACGGGGACGCAATCGGTCGGAGATAACCTTTCTCGAACTACTCCTCAAGTTGAATCTTCAACTCCTGCATTCTGGTCGGGGCCATCCGATACGGTGCCTTCGATAAAGGGGACGTACCGGCTCCCACTCACTCCTGAATTCCCCTACTCTATGTGAAGGCAACCAGATAACTCGTCTGGAAATACATCATCAATTGATGACAATGATATCACGAATGATTGAACATTTCGATTGCCCTAGAATGGTCAATCGATAAAAAGAGATACCAATAATGATTGAACAACTCGATTGTCTTAGAAAGGCCAATCGATGAAGATGATACAATGAATGTTTGAATAACTCGATTGCCTTTGAAAGGCTAATCGATGAAAATGATACAATGAATGATTGAATGACTCGATTGTCTTAGAAAGGCCAATCGATGGAAATGATGCAATGAATGATTGAATAACTCGATTGCCCTAGAAAGGCCAATCGATGAAAATGATACAATGAATGATTGAATAACTCGATTGCCTTAGAAAGGCCAATCGATGAAAATGATATAATGAATGATTGAATGACTCGATTGTCTTAGAAAAGCCAATTGATGGAAATGATACAAGGAATGATTAAATAACTCGATTGCCTTAGAAAGGCCAATCGATGAAAATGATATAATGAATGGTTGAATAGTTCGATTGCGGAATTTCTCTGCTTTCGTCATAATAATACTTCTTCTGGAACAACGGGGATTACTTCCCTGAAGCACACATTCGACAACCAACGACGGAAAGATAGCGACCAAACGCTAACAAACACTGAGGATAGTATCAAGACGATCAAACCAACTAATACCGAAAATTACATCGTCCTAAGATAAATTCACCACGATTAGATCCATCAACCAATCGCGGTCATTAAGCTTAATTCGGTATGATTCCGAAAATTCTTCCATCATCAGGTAGACCGATGGTATGAGGTCCACAAGCAATAGGACTATCCCGAAATAAGTATATTCAAGCATGATTCGAAAATGAATGAATGCGGTGTACCAGCATCAAAAGGTACACACAAGTTGAAATAAAATTACGAGTATACCTGAAATCATTCGGGCCACCGGATCGTCGATCCTCCTCATCATATGAATCTGGGACTTGCCGGCCCCCGAACCGGACGCTCTCGTCTGATAAATACGAGCTCCAACTCTATTTGCTTCCAATGCCTTAAATGACGATGACAAAGCAGTCTGATTCTGAAACGCTGGTTGCTTCAGGGCCTGAGATGCCGTCGGAGCCGACTTGGAGTCCTTTCGGCAAAAACGGGCCTTATGCCCAAAATTCCCACAATTATAGCACGTGATAGACGGTTTCAGACACTCAGTGCTAAAATGACCCGGCGTTCCACAATTGAAACAGTTGATGGCCGAACTGGCCGCTCGGGAATGAGATCCCGCACGATTATGTGTCGTAGGAGGTCGCTCAGAAACGATAGGACTCACACGAGGCTTCTTGAAGGTTGACTGACCGCCTTCGGATAGATTACGCTTCGTTGATTTCCTGTTGACATATGCAGGTTGCTGCTCAGCAATTTCCTTAGCAGCTGGCTCGTACGGGAGAGTTCTCTCGATTAATCCGGTCAGAGTGGCGCAATGATGATTGAGCAACTGCACATGGGTCATCATGGCCTGCATAAAAGTGAGTGGATCAACCCGAACATCTTCTGATTGAGCCGAGTCCTGGGAACGATTTCCCGGCAGCGATTTATTATTTCTCGGGTTTCGGTCCGCACCGCGGCCTCTCCCCGTGCATCCCGTGACAGCTCTCCCCATACTGAAGTAGGAAGGTCGCATAATGATTATATTTCCCCGCATGATTATCACGTTATGATTATGTCATGAGATGATGAAAATGAGTTTACTTGCTCTAACTTAGTGATTATATGAATGATTTACTGAAGTGACATGATTATCTGATAAAATTCTTGAAATGATTATCTTGAATAACTTAATAAGATTGATAATATAACCATCCAAATCGACAACTGAGTAATGAAATGAATTGAGTAATTAATGAGTTAACATGATCGTCCTGATCATTAACTGAGTAATGAAATGAATTAAGTGATTAATGAGTTAATATGATCGTCCTGATCATAATGAATGATGATGTTTGAGGATTGTTAATTGATGAATGATGAATGAATGACTATTGCCAGAAATTATACCATGACGTTAGAAGTCTTACAGTTCTTTCGGTCTGATTGGCTCGGCATCTGCACAGGTCACACGTGACGCGAAAGTCCAATGATACTAGTCCGATGACGATGATTTCAAATGAGACATGACTCGGAAGGTAGTATTCAAAACCACGCTCCGATAGCAACTCTGTAACACCCCAAACTAGGCGGATATTACAGTGCCGTAGATCCCCAACTGGGACCCACCAGGCAAATGAAAATGAATGAATTACACAAGATAAATGTAGTACCGAACTACATTACAACAATAATTACTCCGATGAGGAGTTTAGTTACAACACACCAGGACAATACCGAATACTAGTGTATTTTATATGAAGATAAAATACACAACACTGAATGAAACGGAGTATTCAAATGAAAGTCATCAGCTGAAAATAAAGGACAATAACATGAATAATCGAAGATCGGGGCCCCCTACTAGTATCACTGGGACTCCTTGACGTCAGCGTGTTCTCCCCGTACTTTTGCCTTGCCAAGACCTGAAAAACAAAATCCCCAAACGGGGTCAGTTACAAAGAACAACAATCCTCAAGGGTGGAAAATACACAATCATGATTATATCTGAAGTTATGAAATAACTTGTCGAAACATACGCAATCAAACATGCTATATGAATCAACTAACAGTACGGATCAAAGGGTGGCGCCACACTACGCCCGGGATGGAAATGTGTCCGAGCACAAGCCACCAACGAGTATCGATCGAATACACGCGTGGTCTTGTGCCTAATCAGTCTCACGAAGTAATCGTCTCGTGTGCACAGTCCAATGAGAGGCCAACAACCAACACACGACATAAATGTGCCCGACATGAAAATCCTACACATACCAACCGGCACGCTAGTATGACCCGGAATGCCACGATATAACAAAAGTGACATCGAAAATGAATAATGGCTCACCGAGATGGAATGGTAATGAAATAAATGACAGCTCAATGAAAAGATTGGAACCGTCGTTCCTTATGACTGAAGTGATTAATTGACAACAACAAGTTTTGATACGGTTAATATAATGATGAATGAGTTATGATTATGAATGAACAACAACAAAAGGAAATGAATATCCTTTTAACTGAGTAAGAATTAACTTACACAATACCGGTGACAATTATCCTTCCACGAACAACGTCCTAATTGAGATATCGATCGCTCGAACAACCTTGAATTATACAATATCCAACAACTCGTTCAATATACGAATCAAACACGAATATAACGAACTCAAAACGTCGGTACGATAACACCAAGTTCATTGGGGCATTATATCGAACACTTTGTGGCCAACTTCGATTGTTTATAACCAAACTTCAAAAATACCAACATCAAATCCTCAAGAAGTGTTTCAAACCAACAAAACATCTCCAATACGATCAATAATCCATTATGAATATCCAAAATCGTGATTATAACGACAATTAATCGAAAACCCCCAATTTCAACTCGATATTCAAAGTGTTCTTGAATAATCCCTCAATAATCCAATGAATCCTTATATAAACTCACAATCATATACATATCCCTTCATATAATATGATTATAACGTCCAAAATATCATATCTCAACATAGAATCGAAATCCAAGGTGTTGAAGAAATTACCTCTTGAAGATCCAACCACTTCGATCCGAAGAACACGAGTTTAATCGAGTATCCAAGCTTCACAACCGAATGAAAATGATTAAAAACCACACTCAAGTGATAGGTGAAGAGAATTTTCTCCCTCAAGCCTCTCTCTCTCGTATGAAGGTGGAAAAAAATGGAAGGAATGGGCTGAAATGCTCAAAAAACGAATTTAAAAGGGTTGACTGCCCTGCCGGACACGGCCCGTGCCGATCGGCACGGTCGCGTCGCGCAACTGGCCAGCAGGGACTCGACCGTGTCCTACTTGACACGGTCGCGGCGCGGAGGGCCTTCCGATAGTGACCCGTCCGACAGCGACTCGGCATGACTCGACCGTGTCCTGGAACACGGTCGGGCGTCTAGGCAGTCGGTTCTGGCTTATCCGGAAGAGTTCGACTCGGCCGTGCCAGACGACACGGTCGAGTCCTTTGGGCAGAGACTTCGGCATTTCCGGACGAGTACGGCACGGGCCGTGTCGGACGACACAGCCGAGTTCGGTCGGTAGTGATCGGCCAATAACTGAAAAATGAGCGGGTGAGCTAAAACGATCATAACTCTCTCGTCCGGAATCCGATTGACTCACCGCTTGAACCATTGGAAAGCTAACTCGATGCTCGATAATATTGCAAAGATTTAGAATTTTTGGAGTTACCAAAAATTAATGGTGATCTATCAAAGTCGAACTCATATGTGGAAAGTTGAAACAATGGACAATAACGATACACAACTCGAAGTTTTTCCGAACGGTGAACACGGGTGAATGAACATGATTGATGAATGATTATAAATGAGTGAAAATCCACTGAGTGACAATCACCGAATGAAATTACTGAATGATAATGACTCAATTACAACCGGGTATTACATCTGGCAACTTCGTTGTTGTTTCTTTCTTCTTGCTCAGAAAGATTGTCCAAGCATACCTGGAAAAATAAAAAATAACGAGACATTATTTCTTAACTCCCAAACTTATAAGGTCTACATGGACGTAGAGGTCCATGTGAAGCATATCCAGAATCCTATGGGTGGACAGGTATGATTTGCTTTTCAGGGTGGTTTTGACTTGTTTGCCTTTCTGACAGGGTCCACAAATGCTATCTTTATGAAAAGACACATCGGGCAATCTTCTAACATTCCCTGTCTGGCGAGTTTGTTAGTTGTCTTGAAGTTGATATGAGACATCCTCTTGTTCCATAGCCAACTTTGATCTGCAGTGCCTTTGGCAACAAAATACGGAATAGTGGAGCTCGTAGACTTCCAGCCAGCAATATACATATTACCTGATCTGCTTCCTGTGAGAACAATTTCTTTGGTCTTGATTTTCTTAACTCTATAGTGATCTATATAGAATTTGACCAATAAATGTTAGTCATAGTGTTGGGTTTTCATGCATCGAATACATAAATCAGCAGTAAAAACGCAGCGGAAGAATGAATATAAAAACCCAATTTAGGATCTCATACAGTAATATAATTGTTTGATTAAAGGGTTAATCGAATTACCTTAATCCGACAAACAGATCTAGATCCGGACCAGAAGCAGATGAATATCTCCTTCCTCTTTGGGTGATCCACACACGAACAATTCCACGAGACAAATTTCTAGATCCTTACTAATAATATTGATAAATAGTACAACATAAATTCTTGACTTGAAGGATTTTACTATTGATCAAGATCAACTAAGGAAAGACAAGATGACCAATATTAATCTTCTACAGTAGAAAAATTTTGGCCAGTCTAGTGAGAACAAAAGGGGGTGATTTTTTATTTGTGTCTTGGCTAGGGTTTTGTAATTTTCTTCTTATTCCAACTCCTTGTACAAGACCTTATATTTATACTAAGTAAACCCTCGATTCAAGAATCTAGTATTTGCTTAGTTACCTCTCATCTTATAAAATAATATAATATATATAATATCCAATATTATATATTACTTATTATTTAATCTCCTTATAAATACAATATCCAATATTATATTTATATTCCCATTTGATATTGTCACGCCCCCACACCGGGGTGTGACGAGAACGCCACAGTTACCATGATTAAATAACGTTCGTGATAAAGAAATTTCAGTAAGCATACAAGTGCCAGATCTCAGCCCGGTGAACTAAGTCTGGTTATTTGATAGAAGAAGCATTTATGAATACAGCGGAATTATTACATCAAGTGCAAAAGAGTACATCGTAAACCAAAATATATTTTGACACAGGAAATAAAAGAAGCATTAAAGCAGTATCATAACTCCTACGTCTTGGCAATACTTTGAGGACGGTATTCAGTGGTCATCAGCATCTGTCTCTTCTTCCTCTTGATTCTCTTCATCAAGTGGGGCTTTAGAAAAACAATTCAAAGTGGGGTGAGAATAAAGGATTCTCAGTGAGTTGGATTTGAGTATTTTCTAAATTTATATGTATGCAACTATTTTGAAATATAATATATTTTCTCCCACTTTTGAAAATGTTATTGTCTATAATTGGTGCAAGTTTTCAAAGAAATACATGAATTTATAGCATGAGTGCACAGTCAATCTCCGTAGATTACTGTCGAGTATGATGTTATGTGGCATCGAGTACCTAGTGAATATTTAGCTTCGGGGGGTCGTCTTTGTGACTAAGTACCTTGGCCTCCTTATGACGTCTTAGACCATTAATAGTGTTTGGTCTTTGACTATTGCCACGACTTTTGGTTTAATGACCATAGCCTTGGGCATTTGTCGGACCGTCACTATAACTTTGGCATTTGAGCTTAACTCTCTTACGCTTGGTGACGTGCTACCGTATCTCTTATCTGGGATCGGTATGTCCTTAGCTGTGGGTCAGTACCCGGATCATACCATAATCGCGATTATACCCTAAATCTACGACCTAGTCACATTAGGAACACTCCGTCTTTTGGCTTCAAGGGAATAGGATACGACGGACTCCTTGTTTATGAACCGCAGCCGTGCTGCTTGGTCCAAGACTCGGTCTAACCGTCCCTAACACAATTTGGAATTCTAGAGGTGGCCCCTACAACTCAAGAGGTGGCCCCCGGATTTTAGGTCGGCTCTCTGTTTCGTATGGGCTCAAGAGGCCGTCCGTTGATGTGGCACTTTGTCCCGATAGAGTTAGAGGCAGTCCTGTCCGTGGCACTTTATTTGTGTGGCACTTAGTCCCCAGACAGACGCAATTAATAGTTAGACGCATTTCGGTGAATATACAATATACAATCAGGGTCACATAGTCAAATAATAACAATACTTTGCATAAATTAATTACACTAATGAGTTTTGGAGTTTATTCGTGGCACGAGCATTTATGAGATTGTGTACTCAATTATCGACATATTTTTGAGAATATCAAGTGTGATTATTGATCTCAGATTTGGTGAATTTTCAAATTTCAGTTTTTGATTTAAAATTTCAAAAAATTACGGTCTTGCCCCTAAATCTTGCGAAAGTGATTTTTATGTCCACGAGGTTTGGTTTTCGACACGGATGGTGACGAAAACTTATGGAAGAGTTAATGTTGAACTTGGAGTTTCAGAGTTGAGTGAATTTTCAGAATTTCAGTTTCTGACCGAATTTCCAGAATTTCCGGTTTTGCCCCAAATCTTTTTAAAGTATCGTTTTGGCCCCGAAATCTAATATTTGCTTCGATTGTTATAAAACTTTACGGTCGTAATACTTACTCTTTGGTAATTAATATTTTGTGCCCAGAGTTTTAAAATTTTATCCTAGCTTCAATTTTAATGGAATTTACTATTTGGTCTCATCTTTATTCGATTAGTACAATTTGGCCCCAAAATTTAAAAGCGACTTCCGATCTTTATGAAATTTTAAAGTCACAATATTTATTTTAATTAAGTCATGTACTCAGTCCAGAAGGTGGAAATTTTGCCTGGGCCCCGAAAATTTGGGGAATTTAACATTTCGACCCCTAATTTATCTTAAATTATGATTTTTTTAGTCCGTGGACATCGGAAATGAATTCCGATTACTACAAAACTTTAAGGACAGAGGCTAAACATGTTATTAAATCAGCTCTGATGTTCTAAACTGAAAATATACGAATTTAACTTAGTAGATTCGCAATTTTGAAGGAGTTATATATTTTGCATGTTTGTCGATTTTTAACCCGTTGACCTAGGAAACGGTTTCCGTTCCTTACAGGATTTTAGGGATAGGTGATTAGCAAGTAAATTTGTTGTATTTTCTGACCTCAAGTCAGATTACATATTTTTAACAATAGTTTTTATAATTTTCTTTAGATCTACTTAATTCAGATTTTATGTCCGTTTTATCCATCATTCTCTTGCTCGGCCACGATTTAAACATAAATCTTCACATCCATAATATTATAACTAAAATATACCCCTTAAAAGTATAATACCCAGAATATAAAGGAAAACAAATCATTCTTAATTGGTAAGAAGTTTTAGACAATTCATTCTAATCATCAAAATCGGCTAGTTACACATGCAACAAGTTATAAACCATCTTGCATGCTAATGGTATGAGAAGAGTGGAATATATAAAATACATTAAAGGGACATGTATTTTTTTTTAAGGTAATTTGCATAAAAAAAATTGAAAAGTAGTTTTACCCACCTTAGTTCTTGGAGTTGTGTAGGAAATTAGGTATTAGGCTTGTCGAATCAACCCTCCTTTCATCTCTCCTATTTTCGGCCAATATATACACCATGAGAGTTCATGATAGGACATGGTTTAAGTTAGTTCATGATGGATATACATTTTTGTATGTATTTATATTTTAATATATAAATGATGAACTTACCTTCTTGAGTTTGGGCCTTTCTTCTTCTTCTTCTTCTTCTTCTCTTCTTCTTGGCTTCGGCGTACTCTCCCTCTCTCTCTAATTTTCAGATTTTGCTTTCTATTGCATGTGAAATGAGGTGGTAGTGGTGTATTTTTAAGTGTTTAAATGGTGGTCAAGACATGGGAAAAGGAGCACAAGTTATAAGATGATGTCTTGCATGAGGATAAAATGAAGACTCTAGATGTCATCCCACTCCCCACTTTGGCTGTCCCATATATATATATATATATATATATATATATATATATATATATATACATATATATATATATTTTGTTAAGTTAAATGTGAAGAATATTAATATAAATTGTTGGGTATTTAGTTAGTTGTAAATGGATTACTTAGTTGAGTTGGGCTTTCAACTATAAATTCAAGACTTAGGAAGTTTATTAAGTTGGGTTTGAGTCCATTAGTGAGTTTAAATTAGTAAATGTTGGTACACATAGCCTATTAGGTGAACCAATATTCTACTTTAACTTTTAATTAATTTATTATTTACGGAACAATTAAATAAAATAAAATGAAACTAGATGTAGATTATATTATATCATAACAAATGTTATTAAAATACATCATGATATAATAAACCGTACATGTAGTGAGCTATGGAATTTAGGGGGTTATACATTATCCCCTACTTAGAAGAATTTGGTCCCCAAGTTCCTTGTCGAACAACTCGAGATATCATTTCGTCATTTCTTCCTCAGCTTCTCACGTAGCGTCTTCCTCTCTATTGTGATTTGTCCAGATGACCTTGGCCAACGGTATCTTCTTGTCTCTTAGTTCGTGTACTTGTTGATCCATGATCCTAATCGGCTTCTTGATATAAGTTAAATCTTCTTTGATTGGTGGTATTCCATGCGTGATGACATGATCAGGATCTGGATGATATTTCTTCAATCTTGAGATATGAAATACGTTGTGCATTCCGGCAAGATCGGTTGGTAGCTCGAGACGATGTGCCAATTTTCCAATTCGTTCTAGGATTTTGAAAGGTCCGACATATCTAGGGCTAAGTTTCCCTCCCTTCTTTGAGTTGATTAATTTCTTACGTGGTGATAAACGAAGGAATACTTTATCACCTGTGTCGAATTCTAAATCTTTTCTCCTCTAGTCTGCATAACTCTTTTGTCGGCTCTGAGCAGTGAGAATTCGATCCCGAATGATTCAAACTTATCATGGCATCTTCTACAAGATCAACTCTAGTTATTGGGTTTTGGTTCTGCTTACCCTTTGGTGTCCATCGGTCGTCAATCTCCTAATATATTGGTGATCGGCACTTTCTTCTGTGTAATGCTTCATATGGAGCCATTCCGATAGTTTCCTAATAGCTGTTGTTGTAGGCAAACTCATCTAAGGGTACGTGGTGACTCCAACTCTTTTGAAAATCCAGTGCGCATGCTCGTAACATATCCTCAAGGATTTGTATCGTTCTCTCGGATTGTCCATCCGTCTGAGGGTGTGCTACAGTGCTGAAACTCAATGCCGTCCCAAGTTCTTGATAAAGGCTCTTCCAAAATCTGGAGACAAATCTGGGGTCACAGTCTGACACAATGTCTACAGGTACTCCATGTAATCTAATGATTTCTCGGATATACGTCCTTGCTAGCTTCTGCAGACTATCATTCTTTCTTACGGGTAGGAAGTGAGCTGACTTTGTTAGTCTATCCACGACTACCCAGATTGTGTTATATCCTCAACTGGTAGTTGGTAGATCCGTCACGAAGTCCATCGTGATTAGTTCCCATTTCCATTCGAGAATCTCGAGCGGCTGTAGCAACCTTGATGGTCTTTGGTGTTCAGCCTTCACTCTTTGACAAGTTAAACACCTTGCTACAAATCCTGCTACCTGGTTCTTCATATTCACCCACCAGTAGTGTTTATTTAGATCTTTATACATCTTATTACCACCTGGATGAATTGTATACCGAGAGCAGTGAGCCTTTGCTAAAATTTTCTTCTTGAGTTCGTCATTATCGGGAACACATATACGGTGTTTGAATTTTAGTATCCCATCAGCCGACATGCTAAACTCATATTTCTCGCCTTGTGTGACCCTTTCCTTAAGTTTACACAACTTCCGGTCTTGAGTCTGTTCTTTTTGGATTTCCTTAAGTAAGTCCGGATTTATTGATAAATTAGCGCACACAATGTGTGTCTTAGACTGTCTTGGGTTCTATTGGATTATTTCTCTCAGGGCATCCCATTCCCTTATCATGAGTCTATCCACACTCACTTTTCTACTTAAGGCGTTTGCTACGACATTGGCCTTGCACGGATGATGCTGAATGGTGACGTTATAATCTTCAAGAAGTTCTATCCACCGTCTCTGTCATAGATTCAACTCCTTCTGAGAGAACAAATATTTGAGACTCTTGTGGTCGGTAAAGATGGTGAATGTAGCTCCACACAGGTAGTGTCTCCATTTCTTCAAAGCAATCACTATTGCTGCTAATTCAAGGTCATAGGTCGGATAATTCATCTGGTGGATTTTTAGCTTCGTGATGCATAAGCCACAACCTTGCCATTTTGCATTAGCACAGCTCCTAATCCTTCCTTTGATGCATCGCTGTATACCACAAACCCTTCACTCCCTTCGGGAAGTGTTAGTACAGGTGCGGTAGTGAGTTTTCTCTTGAGTTCCTGGAAGCTCAACTCACACTTAACGTTCCACTCAAATTTGACGTGTTTCTGTGTCAGTCTTGTGAGTGGTCTTGCGATTTTAGAGAAGTCTTTAATGAATTTGCGGTAGTAACCTGTAAGTCCAAGAAAGCTCCGAATCTCAGTGACTGTTTCTGGACTCTTCCAGTCCAGAATAGTCTCCACCTTTGATGGATCTACTGCAACTCCTTCTCCAGATATTACGTGTCCTAAAAACGCTACTTCTCTTAACCACAATTCACACTTGCTTTGCGTATAATTTATGCTTCCTTAGTGTTTCTAGCACCAACCTCAGGTGATTTTTGTGATCCTGATCCGATTTGGAATAAACGAGTATGTCGTCAATAAATATCACTACGAATTGATCTAGATACGGTTGGAATATGCGGTGCATTAAATCCATAAATGCAGCCGGCGCATTGGTCAATCCAAAAGGCATTACCACGAATTCATAATGACCATACCTAGTTTGAAAGGCAGTCTTCGGTATGTCATTCTCTTTGATCCTAAATTGGTAATATGAAGATCGAACTTTGAGTAAACCGTTGCTCCTTGTAGTTGGTCGAATGGTTCGTCGATCCTGGGAAGTGGATACTTGTTCTTAATGGTAATGTTGTTAAGTTCTCGGTAATCGATGCACTATCTTAGTGTGCCACCTTTCTTGTTTACAAATAGCACTGGTGCTCTCCAAGGAGATATACTCGGTCGGATAAATCCAACCTCTAGCAATTTCTGCAACTGAACCTTCAGTTCTTGCAGTTCCAATAGGGCCATTCGATATGGCGTTCTAGCCACAGGTGCCTTTCATGGCAGGATATCAATGCTGAATTCAACTTCCCTATCTGGAGGTAGAGAAGTAAGTTCCGTGGGGAAAATATCACAGTATTGTGATACTACTGGTGTAGCTTCAATCTCGATTTTACTCTTGGGTTTGTTTATGACAACAGCCAAATATCTCATTGCTCCCTTCGAGATGGCCCTTCTCGCCTTCGTGGCTGATATGATTGGGGCCGAGTTAATTTAAGCATCCCCATGTAGTTCAACTACTAGGTGATCGGTTTACAGAACCGAACTATTTTAGAATGGTAGTCGAGTTGTGCATAGTGTTTAGATAGCCAATCCATCCCAAGTATGAGGTCATACTCAAGTATACGGAGAAGAATTAGGTCGGCAGGAAAACAGTGACCTTTAATGATCACTTCAAAATCTCTAAATACTAAATCTGTTTCTCGGCTCGCACCCATAGGTGTGGATACTTCTAAGCTTATAGGTTGTGACTCCATGTCGACATTCAATTTTTGTGCATAATGAGGTGCAACAAAAGAATGTGATGATCCTGGATCTGACAATGCATGAGCAAAGTGGTTTGACACAAGAAATGTACCTTCCACCACGTCTGTTACGTTAGGGGCTTCTTGTCCAGCTAAGGCAAAAACTCTTGTTGGTGCCTTCCCCTTGCCTTTACGATCATCCTTCTCAGCTGCATTTTTCTACTGATTGTTGCCCTGTGTCTCCCACTTTGGGCATTCACTAGTTGGGTGTTGATTATCTCCACAATGAAAGCATCTCCCTTGCTTCTTCCAACAGTCTTCTGATTTATGTCCCATCTTATTACAGTGGGAACATGGCGGTAGGTTATTCGCTGGCCTCTTTCCTGTATTCTATCTAGTAGTCTTGCGTTGAAATTTCTGTGGTGGTCTGGATGATGGATTTTATGTGGATCTCTTGAACTTCCCAGTTGTGAGATCCTTCGCCTGTCCCACCCGGGTCATCCCGCTTTCGATTCGGCTGCGAGCCTCGACAGCTTCTGTCATTGTAGTCATTCTCACTGGCAACAAGCTTTGTTGTAGCGCAAACATAAACCTATGCATAAATTTGTACAGTTTGTCCTCCTCTGTGCTCACCAGTCCTGGCGCGTATTTTGAGAGTCGATTGAATTGAGACTCGTACTGGGCTATAGTTATTTCCCCTTGTTTAAGATGATAGAACTCGTGACGACGAGCTTCACGAGCGGCCTGAGAAATGTATTGATCACGGAAAGCCTTTACGAAGTTTTCACATGTTCAGTCAGTAGCTTCCATTGTCCATTTTCCATTTGTAATCTTCTACCAGTCGTGAGCTACAGACTCCAATCAAAAGATTGCGCGCGGCAGCTTTTGTTCCTCTAAATACTGTAGGGTTGCAAATATACTTTCTATCATTTCAAGCCAGTGTTCAGCTATCGTGTCATCCGGTTCTCCAAGAAAAGTAGGGGGTTTGAATCTGAGGAACCTTTCTAATGCCCGATCATGTGTTTCGGGTGCATTCGGTTTTGGTGCAATGTGTTGTTGCAGGAAGGTCACCAATTGGGCAATTGCTTGAGCAGTGTTGTTATTCCCTTGGAATGGATTTCCATCTCCTCCGTGTGGTTCTTCATTGTCATTACGTTGGGCATGAGGTCTTCCACGTCCATGTCGATCAGCAATCTATCGCATTTAATGGTTATTATAGTTAGCTTAATTCGAGCGGTAAATACAGAGAATTTAAATGGGCACACATTATTTCAAATCTTATTATCATAAAACACGAATAACATATCATCATAGTTGATACATCCTGATGGTCTACTGTGACATGGAAAATTACAGTTTCGGATAGGGATAAATTAGAAAATTACCCTACCTAACCATCGCCCCACAATACGTAAGAACTAAAATATCAAGTACATCACATCATTATTATAATAGTTAAACATCATAATAAGAACATAATAACAGCACTTTTAGTCCTCTCCTGGCTCCATCGGGTCTTCTTCAGGGTCCTCTTCCTCAGAGCTAGAGGGTACTGTGGTCGTCCCTCCTGGTGGGGTAGTAAGCAGATTTGGAATCAACTCAGCTAACTCGGTCATCCGATCTCTCATCGAATCTGAAAACTCCATATGTCGCAGGTGCTCAGTAGCCAGGGTACTTTCAAGATTCTCCACATGAAAATTGAACTGTGAACATGCATGTTGGAGGTTCTGAATGGCGACCTCTTGTACACTGCATAATAACTACACTCGCTTAACGCTATCTCCAAGCTCCTGCATTCTTCTCGATGAAATTCGAGTATCTGCATCGCCTCATTCCTCTAGATGCGATATGTGCTAGTCTCCTGCTTAGCTCTATTTAGCTCTTCTGTTAGGGTCTGAATTCTCTGCTCGAGTGTCCCGATCCGATCTTGGTCCCTTAGCTTCGCTCTAAATTGATCTGCCCAGCTCTCTCGCCAGTGATCGGCCTGTTCTTCTTAGAGCTTGACCTTTTCTGTTAGACGCATGAGCTCAACGACCATCTCCATTTCGGAATCCATGCCTACCAAACCAAGGTCTAAGTCAGTAACTAACACGATTCTTATAGTAAGTAGCATCCCAATGAGGCAACTAAAATAGAGAGACATATATATAATTATTAAGGAGGTAAGTCTTAATACTTCAATGCGAATCTTTTGAGTTTTTTTTTTGCATGGTTTAGATTTCGCCTCATTCGGATGGGTCGAATATTCTGAATAATTCCTTGTAATATTGGATTTATTCTTTCCAAATGAATATCGTAGCTAGATTGAATATACATATGGAACATGTAATAAGTTGAAATTAGTCATCACTATTCCAAATGAATAGTATAGCGACTCAATTGATTTAGACAATGCTAATTGGCGACGCTTACTCTGAATGAATAGCAAATGGATTGAAATATCCAATAATAGAACTCTATTAAGCATGAATTATCATCAAGGTTGTGAACTTAATGACTCAACAAATATGCTTATACGACACCAGCGACCAAGAAATAATAATACCCCATTTTTGAAAAGTAATGAGGTTTAGTAGAGTTCAGAGGATCTCATAAGTGAAATAAGCTATGTCCGTTTCAAGAGTTCAAAAGGAGAATTGATTTAATCAGGGAATTACCATGAATACTTAATCAAGTATCTTGGCCAATGACTTAGGAAATTTGAATTTGACTATGCATATTCCAAGTGAATAGCGACAAGTCGAAAGAGATCTTAATGAGAATTGACTCGAGAAATTTACATTAGGTCTCATTTCTATGGTTCACTTCGCCCTAGGTGGAATTCCCATCTAAGTCCGAAGAATCTTATCGTGGAAAGCTCGATGTAAGTGTCCTTCTTACAAACCGAGCTCTGATACCACATCTGTCACGCCCCCACACCGGGGTTGGACGAGAACGCGACAGCTAACATGATTAAATAACATTTGTGATAAATAAATTTCAGTAAGCATTCAAGTGCCAGATCTCAGCCCGGTGAACTAAGTCTGGTTATTAGATAGAAGAAACATTATGAGTACAGCGGAATTATTACATCAAATGCAAAAGAGTACATCGGAAACCAAAATACATTTTGACACAAGAAATAAAAGAAGCGTTAAGGCAGTATCATAATTCCTACGTCTTGGCAATACTTTGAGGACGGTCATCAGTGGTCGTCAGTATATGTCTCTTATTCCTCTTGATTCTCTTCATCTAGTGGGATTTTAGAAAAACAATTCAAAGTGGGGTGAGAATAATGAATTCTCAGTGAGTTGAGTTTGAGTATTTTCCAAATTTATATGTATGCAACTATTTTGAAATATAATATATTTTCTCCCACTTTTGAAAATGTTATTGTCTATAATAGGTGCAAGTTTTCAAAGAAATGCAATGAATCTATAGCATGAGTGCACAGTCAATCTCCGTAGATTGCTGTCGAATATGATGTTATGTGGCGTCGAGTACGTAGTGAATATTTAGCTTTGGGAGGTCGTTTTTATGACTAAGTCCGTTGGCCTCCTTATGACGTCTTAGACCGTTAATAGTGTTTGGTCTTTGACTATTGCCACGACTTTTGGTTTAATGACCATAGCCTTGGGCATTTGTAGGACCGTCCCTATAACTCTTCCTTTGAGCTTAACGCTCTCACGCTTGATGACATGCTACCTTATCTCTTATATGGGCTCGGTATGTCCTTAGATGTGGGTCAGTACCCGGATAATACCATAATCGCGATTATACCCCAAATATATGACCCAGTTGTAACACCCCCCCAAGTTATTCAGGGAATATTACAGCGCCGTAAGCCCCACCGTGGGACCCACAAGGCTAAACATACGCGGAACTATAAATTTTTGACCGAGAAGGTCTACATATAATAGAATGAGGAACAATACAAAGAGTATTCAAAACATAACCATTGTATCCAAAGACATCACAACACAAATCAATACCTCGGCAAACACAGGCCGGAACATCAAGGGAAATGGAAAACAATACTCGAGTATTCAATAACCGTTCCAGTACAACAACACTGAATGGAAAACTCAAAACATAACCGGAGGAAAGACACAGTATCACACTTGCCCACCATCTTCATGCCGACCCGATACCTACCTATCCGCTCTCCTGGAACCTGAAATACATAAAAAGTATTTCCCCCATAAAGGGGTTAGCCTTCGAATAGCTAGTACAAGTATATCAAGTATGAAACACAATAATCCTCGACAATAAAGTAAATGTAACCGTCAATTCATCAATTCAAGACTAGTATTCCGGAATAACTAAATCTCATAGCATCACATCAATACATATATGAATACCGTGGAACCGCAACAGAGGCTACGGAACCCTCAGAGGACTCGTTGGTCCATCCCAGAGTGGTTCATTCATATCATCCGTGGAATCGCACCAAGAGGCTACGAAACCCTCAGGGGACCCGTCGGCCTGCCCCAGAGTAGATATAAATAATCATGCCATCAATATATCTTACTTTCAAAGTCGAGAACGTACACTCATAATTATATACTTGCCTTTGAGACATCAATAAATCGAACGGAAAAAGGGTATGAGTTCGGTAGGTCCAAGAACACGCTTCCGGCACCTAAACGATTCACAAGGAATATGATAATCAATTATCTGTTGGGATTCGGTGCCTAAAACGAAGGCCTAGCGGAAGCGGTAAAACGAAAATTAATTCGATCCGAATCCCTACGAGGATCGATCGAGCTACATATATACGAATATTGAATGAACAAAGAAGATACGAGAAACACATACCCTCGAAGTCCGTTGATTAAATGGTAATCTTCTCTCGAGCTATTCCCCAATCTTTGGGCGATATCCTTGCAATTCAATCCGCTCCAAGCTCTTGAATGATCCAACGCCGAAAGCACCGCGTTTCTACTTGCCACGCGCCGGAGAAATGATCGGAACGACGATCACCTTGCTATCCTCCGAGGATGCGGCTAGAGCTAAGTAATAAAGCTTCCAATATGAGATCATCACACTCTAAGTGTATAACTCATAATTCTCAATTATACTCTTGAATTTTCTCTAAGAAAACCAAGAGGAAAGTGAAGAAGAAGAAGACTACTTTGAGAAGAACTTTTCTCTCTCTTGAACTCTCATTGATTGATCCGTACGAATGCCTATTAAAAATGAGAGAATGAAGTCTACTTTTCTTATTCAAATTCCACTCACCTTAAAACAACTCATTGATTGATAATCAACCCCACCATGTCATTATCACCCATTAATCAATGGGAACAAAAACAAAAGGGAATAAGGTGGAAAGTGGGGCGGCGGCTATGATGAAAAACGGATGAGTTCGGTTCGTTTCGGACTCCCGTGAGTCCAAACAGATAAACTCCGATTCCGTTCCGATGTATTTATATCGATTAATTAATCCAATTAATTTTATCATATCAAATACATTATGACATAATTAATTTCTCCAAGAAATAATTATATCCATGAATTAAATTTATCACCCAGTAATTTATTTAATTCATTAGGCCGTAAATTAATTTATCCAATAAATCAATTTAAACATCCAATGTCCCAAATTAGATATCCAATATCTAATATTCATAATGAGAGAATTAAGCTTGATTCATTCCGTCGTCAATCCTAATGCGCGACTCGGTAGGTCCGTCTCGATCGGAATGGGAGGAACCAAAGAGTAGTAGCACCACCTAGCCACTGGTGGCCTACACCGCACTTAACCGAGAACGAATGATTGGGATCATTCAAGAACCATTCTCGCCGTGAATACCAAGATACGTATAAACCCTTCTTTCAAATGTCCCGATCAAGTTATAGGTCACGGTCGGTCAAACCCTATTTGTACTTGACGCTATGCATGCGTTAATGCAAATCGAGATCATCGAGCTCTCGTATCCAATACAACTAGCTCCAATGCTTTGTCCAAAGACATATGATCTCAACATACAAAAACCGCATAGGACAAATAACCAGCTCACTAACGGTAGAAAGAAATCTATATTGGTATTCGAGGACACGCTACTTGCCCGTCAAGATGCACGTCGAGGTTGACCCCGCCTTAGGTTTACGTGGTCGAACTACTCTAATGAAAATCTTGACGTCACAAGCACATCCCTACTAAATCCTCAAGTCGAAGGTTCACGAATACCTATCACAACCTTTCGATTCCGTCATTGACTGTCCCGGAGTGAAATCCATGTGACGAATCGAGGGTGAGTCGGTTCGAGTATACTAATCCAATTAGCATACCTATAACGTGTGCTCCCACTAACCATTAGTGTTCGACAGGCACTCTCCATGTCAAAGAACACGTCATACAAGTCTTCACATAAACTTAACGCCCAGTCAAGTTTCATCGACTTGCGAATGATTAAGTATTTGAGCTATAACCTTTCCAGTGCCTAACCCCTTATCCAATAAGGAGTGGAACGTTTTGCTCTCAAATACACGGACTAGTTTCTATATGTTTATTTACGAGTTAGGAATGCCAGTAACTACCAGTAAATAAAGAAACATTCATTTGCCTTATATAAATGGTTTACATAATTACAAGTACAATGCCCTCACTCAACAACCTCTGAGTGGCATTCGAGGGCATACTGTTGGGTACCAAATCGGATATTTGCGCCGTTTTATGCGGAAGCGAAAATAAATTGCGGAAAATAAAGGACACGAGGATTTATAGAGGTTCGGCTATTAACGAAGCCTACGTCCTCTCTCGATGTATCTTTTTCCTTAGGCTTAAGATCAAAACCTCTACGCCTCTCTTCTATCGGTCGAGGGATTACCGTTACAAGCTCGTCTTCTATCGGTCCGAGTAAAACCGTTTTTCCTTTTCTATTGGATAAGGAATCAACCACTCTAGCTTTCTATCGGTACTAGATAAACCTCACTAAGATAGCGATTGTGATTCTAACAATGCCGGATCCTTGATCCTAATAACACCGAATCAAATCGTATCTTTTCTTTTTATCGCTCGTTTATGATCTTGTGTATAACACTCAATCACTCTTAATTAAGCTCAATAACAACAACTATAATGTTTACAATGATATAACACGTATGTATACTTTGCTCAATGTTGTTGTGGAATAATACCAACTCCTTGGTATTTATAGCCTTCTTCCTCCTTACTAGCCGTTGCTGCCAGTTGACTAGCTAGCGTGCGCTAGCCTTCCTTCTTAGCGTGCGCTATCGCACATTTTTGCTCTAGCGTACGTAAAGGCGTTCATGTAGCGTGCGTTAATCACTTTATATTTCAGTCCAGTAGCTACTGCCCTTAACAGTTAGCGTGCGCTACCACTTCTTTTGTAGCGTGCGCTAATCCAATATATCCGTTGCATGGATTGTCAAAGTGACCGTTTGATATGCTGACCTTGACCTGCTTTTCCCAACGTTCGGATTGACTAGATTCAAACATCTTAGCATGCGCAAATCATCCTTTGTAGCGTGCGCTAATAATAGAGGGTAGCGTGCGCTAATAATAGAGTGTAGCGTGCGCTATCCATCTGCTGACTTCACTGCAGCTTACTTGATACTAGCCGAATGCGGTGACTCCTCGTTAGCGTGCGCTAACATATGTCCCTTAGCGTGCGCTAATGCGATCCAGTTGCAATTTTTGCGTCTTCGTCGCTTTCGCCGCTTTGCTTCGCCTCGATGTTGTTTTGTAGTTTAGCAACTTTAATCATCAAAACACAAATTAAATAATGTGTGGAATAAATATTCCAACAATCTCCCCTTTTGATGATTACAAAACAACCCTTGAATTGGATAATCAGAAAAATAATATCTCAGATATTTATACGAATCAAAGTTTTCGGCTTTGATCGTTTCGTTAGTTTCTCCAATCCTTTTCTTTTTCGACTTCTTCATTTTTCAATTTTTCAACTCCTTCCTTCGTTTTAACTCCCCCTTTTTGTATGCTTTCTTTTTCTTTTCGACTTCTTCGATTTTTCTCATTTTTATCTCAATTCATATCTTTCTCCCCCTTTTTGTTTTCATCAAAAAATAACAAAAAATGTAAAGGATACCAAATGAAATAAATATGCATGATACCAATTTATGCATTAATAAGGGTATAAACTCCCCCTGAAAATATTATTTCCTTCTCCCCCTTTGTAAAATATCATTGGTCAAAATTTATTTTTGGGGATCCAACCGATAGTTGGTTTTTCTTTTGAAACATAGACGATGTTTGAAACGTTTGTTCCTTTGGGAACCCAAATCTTTTTAATTTTTATCGTCCGTTTTGGGCTTTTGCAATTTGAAATGTGATGCCCGATTTTTAAACACTTTTCGCAATGGGGTATATTGAAATTAACGGATTCGTTTTTCGAACGTGATTTGAATCCTAACCCCTCTTTATTTAGAGTATATTTTTGAACACATAACATTTGTTCAAATTTATCGTTGCCGCACGAGAATTTCTTTGTCAAAATTTTTAGTTCATCTTGAACTTTTAAAAGATCATTTTTTAAAATAGTTTCATTTTCAAGGCATTTCGAATGATCAATTTCGACAAATTTCCCTTTTTCAAGTATTTTGGAATTTTCAATTTCCAAAGTTTTATATTTAGACTTGAGGGACTTAATTTCATTTAAAGCATTTTGATAGTCCGTATGTAATAATTTGAATGCTTCAAAAAGTTCGTCGTAAGAATTACTTACTTGGCTTTCGACGTCGCTATCGTCGAATGAACTCCGGGCCATGAGCGCGAGATTATTTTTTTCAAGAAAATCTTCATCGGGATCTTCATCGCTCCATGTTGCGATTAGAACCTCCTTTTGCTTTACTCGACGCTTCTTAGCAAAGTGGCACGGTTTACCACATAATCGACAAGTGTTGTCGAATTTCTTAGGTTCGCCCGCTTGAATGTCCTTCTTTCTCGGTTTAATAACCGTTGGAACTTATTAATATTTTTGGCATAATATGCCATTTCTTCGTCGCTTTCGCCCACCGGGTTTCTTCTTTCTTTTTCGACATTTTAGCCTTGAAGGCTATCGACCTCTCCTTCGGTTTCGGTTTGGCATTCCGAGATTTTAGAACAATCTCGTAGTTGATAAGAGAACCAACGAGAGCACTAAAATCGAGAGTATTTAAATCTTTTGATTCCATTATTGCCGTAACTGTACCGTCCCATTCTCGAGGTAGTGATCGGAGAATTTTCTTTACTTTCTCACTACTCGAAAGTGGTTTTCCGTAACATGCTAATCCATTAGTAATAACCGAAAATCGGTCAAGCATAATCGAGATGGATTCGTCGTCCTTCATTTGGAATAATTCATAATCGTGAAGGAGCATGTTTATCTTCGTCTCCTTGACTTGAGACGTACCTTCGTGTGTTACCTCAAGCATTTTCCAGATTTCTTTGGCACTATCACACGATGATAACCGGTTTTGTTCTTAGGATTTAAAGCACAGTATAATAATTGCGTCGCTTTGCAATTATAATGGTCGTTTTTCCAATCCACATCGTCATACTCTTCAAAGGTTTTGAGAGTTCCGTTTGAGTTCGTCGGGATTTTGGGACCAAGACAAATCACCTTCCAAAGTTCGATGTCGTAAGCTCGAATGAATATCGACATCTTCTTCTTCCATGTCATGAAGTTTGCGCCATCAAAAAATGGTGGTTGGTTGAGAGCAAGGCCTTCGACTGGAGCCATTTGGAACGCCATTGGATCTTTTCTCCTCGGATGTTAAGCCGCGTATTGGAGTACCGCTCCGATACCAATTGTTGGGTACCAAATCGGATATTTGCGCCGTTTTATGCGGAAGCGAAAATAAATTGCGGAAAATAAAGGACACGAGGATTTATAGAGGTTCGGCTATTAACGAAGCCTACGTCCTCTCTCGATGTATCTTTTTCCTTAGGCTTAAGATCAAAACCTCTACGCCTCTCTTCTATCGGTCGAGGGATTACCGTTACAAGCTCGTCTTCTATCGGTCCGAGTAAAACCGTTTTTCCTTTTCTATTGGATAAGGAATCAACCACTCTAGCTTTCTATCGGTACTAGATAAACCTCACTAAGATAGCGATTGTGATTCTAACAATGCCGGATCCTTGATCCTAATAACACCAAATCAAATCGTATCTTTTCTTTTTATCGCTCGTTTATGATCTTGTGTATAACACTCAATCACTCTTAATTAAGCTCAATAACAACAACTATAATGCTTACAATGATATAACACGTATGTATACTTTGCTCAATGTTGTTGTGGAATAATACCAACTCCTTGGTATTTATAGCCTTCTTCCTCCTTACTAGCCGTTGCTGCCAGTTGACTAGCTAGCGTGCGCTAGCCTTCCTTCTTAGCGTGCGCTATCGCACATTTTTGCTCTAGCGTACGTAAAGGCGTTCATGTAGCGTGCGTTAATCACTTTATATTTCAGTCCAGTAGCTACTGCCCTTAACAGTTAGCGTGCGCTACCACTTCTTTTGTAGCGTGCGCTAATCCAATATATCCGTTGCATGGATTGTCAAAGTGACCGTTTGATATGCTGACTTTGACCTGCTTTTCCCAACGTTCGGATTGACTAGATTCAAACATCATAGCGTGCGCAAATCATCCTTTGTAGCGTGCGCTAATAATAGAGGGTAGCGTGCGCTAATAATAGAGTGTAGCGTGCGCTATCCATCTGCTGACTTCACTGCAGCTTACTTCGATACTAGGCTGGAATGCAGCTGACTCCTCGTTAGCGTGCGCTAACATATGTCCCTTAGCGTGCGCTAATGCAGTCCAGATTGCAATTTTTGCGTCTTCGTCTGCTTCGCCGTTTTGCTTCGCCTCGATGTTGTTTTGTAGTTTAGCAACTTTAATCATCAAAACACAAATTAAATAATGTGTGGAATAAATATTCCAACACATACTCCTAACAATCTCCCACTTGCACTCAATGCCACACACTATGGTATCTAATACCCATGTTCTCCAGATGACGCTCCAAGCTAGTCTGAGAGAGTGGCTTGGTCAGTGGATCAGCGACGTAGTCGGCTGACTCTACTCTATGCAGCTCAATGTATCTCTTTGCGAACGAATGCTCTTACGAGATTCTACTCCCTCTCAATATGTTTGGAACTGTTATGAAACCTTGGCTCCTAGGCCTGTGCTCTTTGCTCGTGCAAAGCACTGTGTGTCACGTGAAGTTTACCCAAGAACTTCTAAATTCTTCCTTTGGAGGCCTCCGAGGCCGCTTTATACTCGGCTAACAGTGGAATTAGCGAGCGCTATTCTTGGCACTATGCCAAGATCGCTCCTCCATTGAGAGTAAATGTAGCGAAGTAGACATAGAATCATCTTTACGTCTGGAAGTTCAATACGGTGAATCCCATCACATTCGGTTCTCCACCGCCATATATAAGAACCATATCTCTAGTCCTTCTAAAGTACTTGAGAACGTTCTTTACGGTAGTCTTAATGTTCCCTACACGGGTTTGCTGAAACCTACTCACCACGCTTACGCATGCGCAAGTCGTCTCGTACACAATATAGCATACATAAGGCTACCCACTGCCGAATCATATGGTATATAACTCATTTCCTTTCGTTTTCCTCGCTTTGAGGACACATCTTCAAGGAGAGTTTTATTCCATGTCGCATCGGAAGGAACCCTCTTTAAGATCTAATCTATATAGAGGGCTTGGGAAAAACTTATCATTCTCTTCGATCTATCCCAGTAGAATCGAATCCCAAGAATATAGGTTTCTTCTCCCAAGTCTTTTATGGAGAAATTACTCGAAAACCAAGCTTTCCCATAACTGAGCATCCCCACATCATTTCCTATTAGTAGAATGTCATCTACATATAGTACTTAGAATGTGATCTTGCTCCCACTAACCCTCTTGTATACACAAGATTCCTCTTCATTTTGAACGAAGTCAAACTCTTTGACCATCTCATCAAAATGAAGGTCCCAACTACATGAAGATCAAGCATCCATTTCATGGAGTCTACATCCACCATTGCTAGGTCATTGGTCGTGGGTCGGTCTCTTGTTTATCACTTGGAACCTCGAGAAAACCCAGTTCCTCCAAGTGCATAAAACTATACCTCTCAGGTAATTGAGACACCCTACTAGACCTACTAGGTGGTTGTACTTGTGTTTCAGAAGGTTCCGTTCCAGTTTCTTGCACAGATGTCTCCCGAGGAGTTTCATTGTATTCTTCTAAAGAAATACTTCTACCTGCTCCGCCTTCCTGAATGAACTCATCTTCCAGGAAGTGTGCTTGTAAAGCAACAATGATCCTTCGATCTTCGGGCATGTAGAATAGATATCCCATTGTCCCAGACGGGAATCCAATGAAACGTCCCTTTGCAGACCTAGCTTCCAACTTTTCCACCTTAGTCTTCTTGACATAGGCGGGACATCCCCAAATCCTAATATGATTAAGACTTGGTTTCCTTCTTTCCCACATCTCATGTGGAGTTTTAGGAACGGATTTGGAAGGACATTTGTTCAAGATATACGCGGCAGTCAGGAGTGCATACCCCCACAGGTAAATCGGCAAGTCAGTATAGCCTAGCATGGAACGGACCATGTTCAACAGGGTCCGGTTCCTTCTTTCTGACACACCATTTAACTGAGGAGTACCTGGAGGTGTTAGTTGTGAAGCTATTCCATGTTCCTTAAGGAACTCGTCAAACTCCGTACTCATATACTCGCCACCTCGGTCCGACCGAAGTGCTTTGATATGATTACCAGTTTGTTTCTCGACTAGGGCCTTGAATTCCTGGAATTACTCAAAGGCCTCGGATTTATGTTTCATCAAGTATACATAACCATACCTAGTATGATTTTCTGTAAACGTAATGAAATACTGAATCCATCACGTGATGCTTCCAAAACACTACGTATATCGGTATGGATTAATCCTAGTTTATCAGCGGCTCTTTCATAAGTCCCTATGAAGGGGAACTCAGTCATTTTGCCTTAAAGGCAAGATTCACAAGTAGGAAAGGGATCCGATCCCAATGGACCCATAAGTCCATCCTTTTCCATCTTGTAAACCTTGGTCTGACCAACATGACCAAGTCTAAGATGCCATTTCAAAACTTGATTGGTTTCATCCCTACCACGTTTTCTAGTCATAGTATTCACAACTACTTTGTTGCTGAGATTTAGATGATACAATCCATTTAACAATGTAGCAGTACCCACTAGTTTATTTCTGAAATAAATTTGCAGGAACCATCACCAATGAAAAATGAAAAGCCTTTTCGGTCCATGACCGGAATGGATACAATGTTTTTGTGCCCCTTGGGAAAAACAAGTACATCTTCTAAAGTCAAAACAAAGCCGGATTCTAAACCCAAAAGAAGTGATCCTATGTTGGTCGCCTCGACACTATGCCCGCTTCCGACTGTGATCATAACTTCTCCAGCTCCAAGCTTCCTACTTTGTTCCAGATCCTGATTCACGGTACAAATATGAGAACTAGCACCAGAATCCAGTATCCAGGAAGTAGAAAATACGAAGAGAACAATTTGTTTCCAAAACTAAAAGTTACAGACACAAGTGCCATGAAGAATCGGACAGTCTCTAGCCCAGTGGCCCAGCTCACCGCACTTGAGACAAGTATCCTTCTTCTTCTTGCCTTTTGGAACCATCGGGGCCTTGCCCTTTCCTTTAAGGTCCTTAACTTGTGGTCCAGTCTTTTTCTTGGTCTTTTTCTTCTTGTTCTTAGACTTCCGAAGTCCAGAAGAAATCACAAGAGCAGACTCCTTCATCCGCGGAGTATTCATCTGAGACTGAGCAGTCACAAGTTTGTTAATCATTGACTAAATTATATGCAATCTCATTGCGATTGAAGTTCATAACAAACTGTGAGAAGGAATCAGGGAGAGACTGTAGGATAAGGTCGGTTTGGAGAGAAGTATCCATTTTAAAATCAAGAGCCTCCAATCTCTCGATCATGGATATCATTTTGAGGACGTGTTCCCCAACCTTCTCACCTTCCTTCATCCTTGCACCGAACAGTTGCTTGGATATCTCATATCTAGCAGTTCTGCTATGCTCACCATAAAGCTCGGTTAAGTGAGATAAAATCTGCCTAGCAGAAGTCATTTTCTCATGAGCTCTCTGAAGCTCATTAGACATGGAAGCCATCATATAAGCACGGACTTTTACGTCATCCTTAACCCACTTTTCATGGTTTTCAATCTCTTCCTGATTGGCTCGGGTCCGCACAGGAGGCGCCGGAATGTCCGTCTCCAACATGTATCCCAGTGCCTCTATACTGAGGATAATCATCAGATTGCAGATCCAATCCACAAAGTTAGGTCCCATTAAGGTGTTCTTTTCGAGTAGAATTGCGAGTGGATTCATTGTCATATTGAGTTATGTCTGCATTAAGTATAACAGATTAATTAGTGACTTGTTATATTATGTTCTGAGTATAGAATTAAGGTCTTTTCTATTCTTGTTACCCAGCTCCCACTATTTTTATCGGAATAACACACTCCCATGTGAAAACCGGAAGTATCGTCGCTCTACTTCATAGTGGTGATCGAGTTCTTTATAAATTTTAATAGAGGGCAACCGAACAGGTTTCTAGTCTATTAATTTTCATACAGTGGTGTCCAACACCAACCCATCTAATGGATGATTCGATCTTCTTTTTCCCCTTGATCATTCCCCTCAACCTATACGGTTTCTATGGTTCGTGAACAAGTTAAGTTTATACCATCGACGCAAATCAGTTTCACAATTGAATCTTATCCGGCAACCTATCAGGTTTCTAGGGATAAAATTTGCTCCAACCGAAGGCATCCAATGCGCTCCCGGTAATTTATCCGTCCTCCCCAAACGACTACCCCGATAACTCGGAAGCATAGCACATCCGGTTTGGATTTCTATTTCCCGAAAACTCGATGGAGGGAAGGAAAACCTTGAAACCTAATAAACTTAATTATTTGTTGTGGGAGAATTATCGCGATTAACGTTACACTTTGCACATTAATCGTTTAAGCGCGTTTGTGGCATTCATACAATATGAAACAACCATTCACAACCTAGTTGCTACCAACCACTAGTAGAATAAACATCAAAGACTTCGGTACGTCTCACTTCGGTAATGTATATTACCGAAGTAAAAACAAACAACAACTTCGCTTTTCAATTTACTGAAGTAAACAACCCACATAGACTTCAGTAAATGGTACCAAACAAAAAAGCAGGAGCTAGTTAGAAATTTTAAGTTACAAAGACTTCACTAATTTGATAATTACTGAAGTAAAAAGTGTGAAATTTTATTTTTTACTAAAACTTTTTACAATAGCGAAGTGTATGTTTTGAAACTGAGAATTAATATTTTTGCAATTTTTATGTTAAAGTCGAAATAAAGATATATTTAATTAATACCAAGATAATTCTTCTACCCTTAGACGTTGTATTTCTTTATCCCTTCTCTTCATAGTATTCCGCCGTCTAAATCAATCCGAGTCTTCGACTGTTCTTTTTGTCTTGCTTTTGACTTCTCATTCATTAAATAGTTAATGATCAGTGTTGATTATCTTTTTATTTCATTCTTTTTTCTCCTTCGGTTTTGGAACAAAATAGGAATTCCCATTTTTTCCCCTACAAAACCCTTTCATCGTGCGACTCTCCAGTGCGATTCTCACACACCGAACGTGCGATTCTTCCATGGCGGCTTTTGCTCTTCTTTTCTTTCTATATTCACGTTTGATGTTTGAATTTCAACTTAATTCCTCCCGGTTCAGGTTTTGGGGATCTCATCCTCGCGAGTTCGATCTCGTTTCGCATCCCTGTCGTCAAGGGGATCTCTTCCTTTACATTCGGTGGTCTTCTCGACGATCGCTTTGTAGGACATCGGTCCGGCAACGTCCTTCGAGTTGCAACATCGCCTTGGTGGTGCCCCGCCGATTGACCACTTATTTGTCTTCTATGGCGGGTATAATAGGTATCACGACGGACAAGAGGACCATTCTCGGAGGTGCTACTTCTTCCGCCCTATCGAATATTTTCAATCGGGTCTTTCCAATGAAGGTACTGTAGCCCGTCCTTCTCTTTCTTTATATGGCACAAATCGGGCGTGTGCCCTTGGGGCGGTTGAAAATCGAATGGGGCTGAAGGTAGGCCTTCTTTTTGCAGAGAGGGTGACCCTTTACCCCGTTTGGTTGAGTGCTACAATACCCGATGCCGCATACTTGCTCTTCGGTTGCACGATTAGTGTCCGAGGGAAGTCCTCAAAATACTTCATCACGTCGAAAAGGCCAGGCCGCTGCCGCTTGCAATTCCTTAGTCACCCGATTGTAAATGACCCAAGCCAAGAACCTCTTGCTCTTTTCAATTGGATCCGATGTGCGATGCCAACATCTTGAACTTGGATCATGTTTGTTGCCGGACGGATTTTTGGCCGGGCAGCAGTATGGCAAAGCAATCGCGTTATTCGTCTATTTCTCTCGATATTACGGCGTGAATGTCCGCGTTCGGGATTAATCGGTTTTTCTTGTACACGTAGCAATAAATTTGGGTTTCCTTGTTTTGAATTAACCAAAGAATACCATGGATTATTGCCTTCGATGCTTAGTCTTGGTATTGGTTGGTTTCCCATGGGTTTGAATCTATTATTGGATATGATTTTATCATTCGCTTCCGTGACTTAGTCTGCTTTTCTGTGTACTTTCGTTGTATTGTTGATTTTAGATTGGTAAATTGATTCGCATACCCGCCAATTTTCATCCTTCGAGGTTTTGGATGAAATCGAGGAGCATTTGTCGATTCATTTTGTATTCGTATTGTTCATAATATGTACTTCTAAGATTCCGCCGAGATTATGCGGTATATGCCATCTTATTTAACCTTCTAGCTTTCATTGTTAGAGTAAGTATAGAGTTTTCTGCGAGAGGTTTTGAATCGTCTAATTTCATAAAAATCGTCGCCTTCTTTTTTGTGTGTCAACAACGGGTTTTAGAGTAACTTGGTTTCATCTGGATCTGGGGTGTGTATGTGTGTGTGTAAGACGTAAATTTTTGTTGCGTTCCAATCGGGCGGAACCGGGAAGAGTGTGTGTGTGTGTATCGGGTTTGAAACCTTACTGAGGTTTGCGTATTGCTCCTCCCAAAGCACATCACGGGTTACATGTTTGGCAAAGGAGTTTATTTTCTGATATGTTCTCAAAAAGTGCTAATTATTGTTGTTCGACTAAAAGTGCCAATCTTTGGTGTCTTTGCTTTTATGTGAGGTGATTTATCTTTGTCTCCCTCATCTGCATCTATGTAAATTTAAATGTGATTCCTCCGTTCATTTTTTTGGTTATTGTTTCGCGGATCGACTACGAGATGGGTGAAGTAGTATCAACTATTCCGAGTAAGTGTGTCCTTTTGCATACTCAATTATTTCTGATATAACGAATCTAGAATGATGGGAGCCTTTGCATTGTTTCTAACATTTGGTCTGTTTCGTATGAAAGAGATTTTTTCCGACTACGACTTCGGATCGTTATTGTTCTTTGAATTCTGATCTCATACTCGACTTTAAATTTTTGGTGTGTCTATTTGAAGTAGAATGAATTAATGTGGATATATTCGAGAAAGAGAGATGCTTATGGTTGATTTTATGTATATATATTTTCTTTTAATTGCGGCAATTGGATTCAATGTGGAAACTCTGCAGTATAACAACATAAAGTTTCAAGTATGGGATCTAGGTAAATTTATCTGCGCTTGGTGATTTTTTTTTTTTTGCACGAGAAATATGTGTTATTCATGAGCGATGACACTGTGGCAAAAGAACAAAATAAGCTTTCATTCTTGCATATAGGTGGAATGTGTAGTCTGGGTGCATTATTCATATCAATGCTCCTTTGAATGATCCTAAGGAAGATCATGCATAGAATGTTGCCTCTGTGTTCACTTTTACCATTTTACTATTGTTGAAAATCATGCTAGCTTACTTGCTATCCTTGTTCATATGGAACTTGTTGATCACTTTATGGAATGGCAATGGAGAATAATGTGATAGTGTTTGGTTTCATAGGCTTTGACCAAGGTTTATAGGCATTTATTTTTCTTTTAACCTAAACTTTCAGCTTCGATATTGGATATGTGGAAACCCTGGAGGGAAGGTTTTAACTGATCTTGCTGGAAACGGTCTAGCTTATTGAGCTTAAGTGATACAATGGTGCTAGCAAGTTTTTTTTTTTTGCATGATTTAGTTATATTTTGGGGTTTTGAATTTGAAAAAAAAAATAATTTCTTTTATGGTCAGCTTCTCTATTTTCTCCTATTACGTACGAACTGTTTTTCTTATTCTTCTGCTCATAATAAGCATCTTTCAATTAGTGTGGTCCTTGTTGCTCCTTAGGTATCAATATTTGATGCAATTTCAGGCAACAGAGGTATGTTGAGTCAACAATGTGGGGAAAGAAAAATACCTTCTTCATGATTCATAATAATCAGTCAGATTTATAATAATTCAAATTTCTAAAAAACTGTAAAAAAAATTAAAAATAATAATTTGTTCTTCTATTTTTGATGGCAATCAAACTACAGGGAAAATAGGATCAGTTCATAATTCATATGCATGAATACATGATACTAGAGATGAATCTAGGCACTGATATTAATGTTCGAGCAATTCACAAGATTTTGGAACAGATATCTTACGGGTAATTCGATCTCATGTCTTGATTCAGTGCCACAACTAAAAGCAAAAGGGTTATGATTTCTCCGGTTCCTAGAGATTTAGGAAAGCCGATCCGATTATCCAAAGTGCCAATTCTTGAAGGAACTCGCACTGGAAAGCCCAGATACGAAATCAGTAAAACTCGTGGGGAGACTAAAACAGACGAATAAGAGAAAAATTTTATTATGTGGTTGTATCTACAAGAAGTTACCCGCATTTCTTCACCTTCACCCAAGATTGAGTATTGAAATAAATGTTGCTTTTCTGCGGCTGCTCGAGAAAAATAAAAATCAATTATATAGTAACAAAGATTAGTTTAATAATTACAGGGATCATCGAAGTCGGACTTCCTGGGAGAAGTCTCAATTGATTTTGCAGATCTAGCAGAGGCTACCAAACCATTGAATTTAACTCTTCCACTACATACGTCAAAATCGGGCGCAATATTACATGTTAGTGTGCAAAAACTTAAAGGCACAGATACATGCCTAGTATCCTACAGCATATATCTTTTCTTCTCTGAATATCATAATGTTGTAATGTAGAACTTCACCACCAACAGTAATCCATCCTGACTAGTGTTTACGATTATCAGGTCACAGTTCAGAGGATGCAAGGAGGTGCCCTTTCAAGGTGCGATAGATAAGATAACAGTGATAATCATGCCTGTGTC